>OX387960.1:17214940-18475399 GCA_947578425.1 Eugnorisma glareosa
CGAAGGTCCAGTACCTACTGGTTAATGGATGACCTATATCTTGTATTTGGTTCAAGGCATGGCAGGGCCTCTAATGTTTTCTTCACCGTTTGAGAGGAGTGATGAAGTAGTACATTAAGTAATGTTGGGTTTCGACCATCTCCTAAAAATGCTCAATGGTAATACATGTTTTACTGCTAGTCTTACAAGGTATCGTATTACCCAGTACTGAGTTGTGGAGGTCAAATAGGCAGTCGCTTCATGAAAAAATACTGGTATTATGCTACAACCGTTCATAAAAAAAAAACAGGAATACGATTAGGGAAACTGTAATCGTATTGTTTAGGTAAATAACCATGAATACGATTAATCCTTTATACTGCAGACTTAATATTAAAGTGGATACTTACCAGAACTCAGTGTTTTTCAATACTAATAATATCATAAAGAGGTATATAATTTGTATGTAGGGTGTAATATTCAGTCCTACTCCAACTTCTAATCCGATTCTGAAAATTCTTTCATTCATTGGAAGCTACATAATCACCGAGTGTCTTAAGCAATAATTATAATATTAAAACGTTCCTCTGGGATTATTTCCAGCCATAACGCGAGCATAATCGCTGAAAAAAGCTAGTTTATTAAAATGTTACTTGATTTAAGTTAGAGATTTCTCAAGTTATAACATAAGCTCACACTTTCAACCCAAGTATTCTAAGGTACATGGTCTAAGACCATTAATCGAGCTGGTTAAAGCTAACACGATGTTGCCAACCACAACAGCATATATTAGGTTGGAGTGTTGCCAGCATACCCTTGTTCCGTGGTTGGTTCCGTACGAGAAATTAATGTTAGGAGGTTCTGATGCGCTAGCAAAATTTAAAGGTGTTTTGGAATGATTCAATTTCTTAAGTTTGTTTTTAATTAAATGAGGTTCTGTATAACTAAATAGCAACTTAAATAAATATGTATATGTCTGTTCTAGCAAACCTAACGAATTACTTGAGATAGCAGAAAAATAACACGGGGCACAATGAATCGGGTACAGTTCCAAGAGGTCTTAACTCGGCCGGCGATCAGACACTGACTGACTGTCGTCCTGGCTCAGAGTTTACCATCTTTGACTCTGTAACAAGTGATACTGTGGTGTGGGTAGCCTTGTAAGTAGACTGCGTGATGTCACCACCGTTACTTGTGATTCATTTAAGCCCGTACCAATGACCGTCTCCGACAAATATAATTGGTATATTTGGGTCCAAACCCAAAATCTCAAATCTTCTTGTGAAATGTTCTTGTAATTGAAATAAGTTAATGTTAAATGTAATTAACACCGTGTTTAAGTCAAAAGTCGTCCGCTGCTAAATTAAGCAAATACTGGTCAAAACCATAAAAGTAAATCTAGAACATTCAGTTAATGAAATGTGAAAAACAACAGAGGGTGTTTCGTAGACAAAATGGGCAGTTGCTCCAAGCTAAATACTGTTATTAAGCTGCAAGCGGTCAGACTGAAAGCCGGCCCCAGGCAATGGCTAAGGCGGCTGTTGGCGCAATGGCTGAGCAACTGGCTGCTGTGCTGCGTGACGCAGGTTCGATCCCCGCACGGAACAAATATTTGTACGACCTACAGGTAGTTGTTCCGGGTCTGGCTGTTTGTGTATGTGAGTTTAAATGTTTGCAAACGTACCCACGATACAGGACAAATTCCTAGTGAGGGGCAACGTATTCTTTTTTAGTAAAAAAAAAGTGCAAAAGATAATGATGAGGGGCTTTTTATCCCCAGAACTACTATCTTCTTAACATTATCAAAAAAAAATTGAACGCCCGCGGAGCGATAACTTCTATATTTCTATACTTATATTTTTATATAGGTAAAGTTTGTGAGTTTGTGAGGTTGTAGGGAAGATGGGGGTAATCTAATGAACCAATTTTGAAAATTCTTTCACTAATGCGAAGTTACATTATCCCCGAGTGCCATAGGCTATATTTACAACGTGCCCGTGGGATAATTTCCGACCAAACCGCGAGCGAAGCCGCGGGCAACAGCTAGTTTATTAAAAAAATAGAAGTGTCTTATCTAGGTAAATGGGTAGCTACATAGGAGGCGTGCACCTTGCAAATGACAGCCTTGATTGCGAGTGTGAACTATTTCCCCTACATGTACATATATAAATAAGCAATTTCCCTACCTGGTGTCAGGTGAAATGAGGTTTAGGTATCTCGAGTACTTCTAACATTATAACAACACGCCTGTAATTCCCGAAGGGTTATGCAGAGGTGTACCTAAAAGTACATCCAAATTACCCCAGTTATGTTTAAGTCCCATGTAAAAGGGGGCGAGCCTATTGCTACCAACCGAAAAAGAAAGAAATTCCTAATGGAAAAACTGGATAACACATTGCCGGTCCTGGGAATCGAACCCAGGGCCTCAAGTTCAGCAGTCACGCTTGCGATCACTAGAACATCGGAGCTGGTATCACGCATATAACCCTCTCATTGCTGTAGGGCTTTCTAATTACAAAACTTAACTATAACTATCAAGCAACAAAGTCCGTGCGGATGTGTCATTAAATGTGTCGCCGGCAGCTTTAATGAAACACGTTAGGGGCATCCCTGAGTGTAAATATTTACAAAATGGTGTAAGTACGTCACACTATGTATTCGAAGATAGGGTTGGCGAGCGTCAGAAATTTAAAGTTACTTTCCGTTTTTTATAAGCTTTTATTTTTCAAAGGCCATGTTAGTTTGTTAGTACGTATTAGTCAAATCTTGCAACTGAATTTCAAACCAGTTCCCTCCAACCCATTGAGCTGAAATTTTGCACACACCTCTGGTTCTGGTGACAATACATTTTTATAACAGGCATAACCAGATCCTACAGCCAGGATCCATCCTCATCCAGCCTCATGAGAGAAATCCTCAATGGTATAAAGCACGGACACGAAATTTTGTATGAGCTTTCAAGGGGGAAGTCAAGTCAAAGCTGATTGTAGATGGCGTGTCCATAGCTTAGTCGCAATCTGACCAATGAGGTTAAGCTATTTTGAAATATAAAATGACATTGACACATTTTCAACCAATGACGATGCTTGGTACATGCGATGCTATTGCCATTAGTTCTACAGTTGCCATATGAGCGTTCAATAGGGAAGGCAAGTCAAAGCTGATTGTAGATGGCGTGTCCATAGCTTAGTCCCAATCTGACCAATGAGGTTAAGCTATTTTGAAATATAAAATGACATTGACACATTTTCAACCAATGACGATGACAATGTACATGCGATGCTAGCGCCATTAGTTCCACAGTTACCATCCCCATTAAATAAATAATCTTCTTGAATCTTCTTTTCATTTTAATAACCTTTTTCTTTTTCTTTTTTTTTTTTGTTACCTAAACGGTTCTGGAATGGTAACCGCCTTCGACGCGATTTATACACAAACGGCGTAAGGTGAAGGCGCAGCGCACGCATTATGCCGCTTTAAAACGTTTTCATACAAAATGTACGTAGGTATAGGCGACGAGTCGTGACCGTTTTTTAGTTTCCTTATAAATTCCACGCCTGCGATGCGCTTGCGCTGCGCCTTCACCTTACGCCGTTTCTGTGTAATTCGAGCCTTCCAACGCTACCGTTGGAATGCCTCCCAGCAAGGCAAGGTACACCGATAACCTTGTGAAGGCCGCGAGAGTCAGCTGGATGCGAAAAACATAAGACCGGATCTGTATCTGTGTCTCTGTTGAGGGTAAGCGTCATTATACTGAAGTACAATGACGCTTGCTTCGGTAAGCATCACTTTACTACGTCCCATAAGAAACCGCCAAGGTACTGTAGTGCTTCGAGCATGTTTGCAGAAGCAAGGATTCCTGATTTTTACGCCATTCTGAGGTTGAGGGTCGCGTCCTTTTGGAAAAGTTTGATACGCTCCAGTAATAGCACACCTAAGCGGAAACAAAAATGAGGAAAGAATGTACGGTATTTATGAAGGCTATGGGTCTATGACCCTTTACCTACATACCGCCATGTTTTAATTTTTGAACGTTTTTATTGATATTTTTTAAATTATTTTATTTGATTTATGTATATTGATTTTTAATGTTTTGATTTCCTTACTGTTTGTTTGTCAATTTACTATTATTGTTGCATACGGGTATTTTACCTGAAATAAAACACTTTTTCCCATTATTTATGCTTTCATCCGAAAAAAAGTAGATATCTGTTTACAAAAAAAAAAATGAACAAGTGGAACAACCCTAGCGCAGGGTTGCTTCCGTGATACACCTTAACTTTGCAAATTAATGAGAATGAGTTCCGTCGCAGATAAACTAGTCTGTTGCTTGTTTGTTTTGACCGGCTGCAGGCGAAACCAGGGGGTTAACTAAAGATTTAAAACTGTATGTGCGAAGCGAGTTCGTGAATCTGTTTTAAAACGATGTTTGTAATTTAAATTGGTTTACCGCCTCGTTGGTCGAGTGATGATGTCCTGGGTTCGATTCCCGGGTCAGGCAAAGTGTTATTGGGTTTTCCATCCGGAATTTCTCAGTAGCAGCCACGGAGTCAGGATTAGTGGCCGGTTGGTTGTAGTAAGCTCTTCCGCGACTACATGGGACCTGAACATAAATGGCGTATGGGTGTACTGTCTCGTTGTTAAGTCACGTCTAAGTAGCAGATAGTCTTGTGATTCAAGAATTTGTATGACCTGTGTACATAAAAGAAAAAATGTCATTAAAAATATATAAAACCCGACTGAAAAGCAAAAAAGAAGCGCATTTGGAAGCAGGCGAAATATAAATTATTAAAACGTTTTTATTTACATATATCGAACTGTCGGCGTTACCCTGTACATAAGTCTATTTTTTATTTAATTTTGTGTTATTGTTTTGTTTTGTGCGAGTCAAATTCAAATTCAAATTCATTTATTCACGTATAAATAGAGTAAATACAATCGGTGGTTTCCATGTTACATTATTTGGTCTTATAATTCTATTTAGCCTGTGGTATGGCATGTGAATCGTTTTCTTAGAAGTAAAAAGGAATAAAGAAATATAAATAATGGTTAGTCTTAGCCCGAGGTCTTAGCCAGGCACGTATACAGAGGGGGGATAGTTGGGATTTATCCCCCCCCGAAATCTGACTGAAAAAAAAAAAACGTTTTAAGCCATCTGTTTATTTATTCGCTTACGTGTTCTTTCAATAAGTAGGTAAAATAAAAATATAGATAGATCTTGATCTGATTATGTAAGCGACGTTACTAGTAGCGCCATCTAACCTATTTAGAGAGAAACCGAGAACGAAAACAGTAATGAACGACATCTATCGTCGAGTAGAAAAACTAATAGTAGAAAGATCGTCGCGTTGAGTAGCGAAATATCGAGAAGCTTCCATAACTTTCTGCTACCAGGTAGTAGATGGCGCAATATTCCACAGTGTTCCAGAATACGAAAATGTAGTATAAATACGGCGGGGGCGGGAGTCCGGGAACCTGCATGTCAGTTTATTTCGAGAGCGATTCAAGTGAGAATCGAGAGCGACAGGCGAGAAGAAAAGTGAAATACCTCTGCAATAGTGACAGTATAGTGCTAGACCAGTTTATTTTGATATTGGTTTCAGTTTCATAGAGAGTAGAGTAAATTCCTTCCGACTTGGTTCACCTGATACTTTGCCCGTGCCGTGAAATAAAGGAAAAAAACTTCAAAACCACTGTTTTCATTGGATTCGCCAAATCGCCAGTCCGTTACGTACGTGAGATAGTGTTGGACAATTTTGGACCTGCAGACGTCATAATTTGTTGGACCGTTCGCCCTATCCATCACAGATTACTTAAATAAAGTAAAGTAATGTGTGAAATGTGAGTGCTTCTTGATTTGTGCTTGTTTGAACGTATATAAATTGCTGCTGCTAAAATGAAGAGAATTGACAACTTTTTCAAGCCAGTGGCAAAAAAAAATTGTTACTACTAGCGAGGAAAAAACTACTCCAAGCATGGCTTCTGCTGTTGATAGTAGACAACTAGAAACAACTTCGTCAAAATTTACAGAAAAAAATGTGATTTCAGCCGAACCGGCTGGAAGATGTAGAGATGAAGGAGAATGTTCAACTTCAAAAACGTGCAGTTTAGATACAATGATTATAAGTGAAACTTTTCCTGATATCGGCGTGGTTTCTAATGCCATATATAACACACAGTATCCTCCTCTTGTACCCACAGATGAACAGAAAAAAAATATTATTAGACAGCCGTTTGTCCCAGATGCGTCATTTTCGTTTCCGGCTAGTAGCTTTGGAAAGAGGAAACTTAGATTTCGAAGAGAATGGATGGGATCATGGGAATGGTTAACATATTCGCCGAGGAGGAATGGTGTGTTCTGCAAATATTGCGTTGTCTTTTCATCAGGCACCGCTGGAAAAGGTTCCCACCAAACACTTGGAAGTTTTGTCAGCAAACCATTTGATAATTGGAAAGATGCAACAGAGAGATTTCGCGAACATTCTGCTGCTAAATATCACCAGTTTTCTAAGTTATGCGCAGAAAATTTCTTACGCGTAATGGATTCAGCAGCTAAAGACGTTGCATCGCTGCTTAATGATCAAATGCTCAAAGAAAAGGAAAGAAATAGAACGGCACTAAAACCTATAATCGAAACTATCATCTTCTGTGGAGAGCAAGAGTTGCCGCTTCGTGGAGACAAAGACAGTGGACCATTGACTTTAGAAAAGCCACTTGGTAAAGATGGAAAATTCAGGGCTCTGCTACGATACCGAGCAAGCTATGATAATATCCTGAAAGATCATATCATTACAACCCCTAAAAATGCAACGTATTTTAGCCCTATTATTCAAAATGAAATAATAGATACTTGCGGAAAGATAATTCAGAAAAAAGTTGTGACACAAATAAATAGTTCAGAGTATTTCGCGATTCTTGGCGATGAAACTTTAGATGTGAGTGGAACTGAGCAATTGTCTTTATGTGCGAGATACGTTTATAAAGGTATTTTGAGGGAGGACTTTCTCAGTTTCATTGAAATACACGACCTAAGTGCCGAAAATATAAGTGCAGAAATTTTAAAGAAATGTCATGAGATTGGTTTGAATCTCGATAAACTAGTTGGTCAGGGGTATGACGGAGCTGCTACCATGGGAGGACACATCAGTGGTGTGCAGACGAGAATCAGAAATGAATTTCCTAAGGCCACATACGTACATTGCTCAGCACATCGTCTGAACCTAGTTCTTTCAAAAGGTCTTTCAGTTCCCGAGGTGAGAAATTCAATATGCGTTGTGAAGGAAGTCTGCAATTTACTTCGCAACAATGCAATGGCCGGGAAACAGTTCAAGGAAAATGTGGAAAAGCTCACACCAGAAAGTAAGAAAAAAAGACTGGTCGGTGTGTGACACTAGATTTATAGAACGTCACGACTCTATAAATGTATTTGGTGAGTTACTCGAACCTATTGTCATTACATTAAGAGAACTATCCTACACAAACAGAACTGTCGCCCAAACTGCCTCTACACTCATAGCTGCGATGGAAAAGAGTAGTTTCTTGATTTCTCTTAAAACCTGTGAAAGATTTTTCAGTTATACTCTCCCACTGTCAGCATATTTGCAGAACCCTACACACGACCTGGCCTCTGCTATGAAATTTTCCGATGACATTATCGGAAAACTAAAAGAGATACGTGACGATGTGTACCCGGTATTCTCAGAAATATATAACGCATGCTGCAAAATAGCGGAAGATGTCTTGCAAATAGAAATTCAGCGTCCTCGAGTTACTGCCCACCAAACTGCACGAAGCAACCCTCCCAGCGATACTGCTGAAGAATACTTCAGAAGAACTATTTTTATACCGTGCTTGGACGATTTGATATCTGGCATGAATGATAGATTTGCGAATCAAAGAGAGCTGCTTTCTTCTTTAGAAATTATTCTTCCGAAAAATGTGGACGAGAGGAAAATAAGTGAATTAGAAAATATGAAAATTTATTGGGAAGAAAGTGTTGGAGAATCACTAATAAAAGCAGAGTACAGTATGTGGTGTGCCAAGTGGAAAAACACAGATAAGAAACCAGTCGAAATTATGGAAATTTTAGACACGTGTGACAAAGTTTTCTTTCCTACCATTAACAGGCTAATACTTATTCTGGCCACCCTTCCGGTTTCAACGGCATCTGTGGAGCGGTCATTTTCATGCCTAAAGAGAATAAAATCCTTCCTAAGGAATAGAATGGCGGGCGAGAGGCTTACTGGTCTCGCTCTATTGTCTATTCATTCCGCTTTGGCGCCAGATCCTGATATGGTACTAGACGTAATGGCTGCCAGCGGAAACAGAAAAATACTTATATAATTATAGTATAGTACAGTGAAAATTATAGTACAGTGATTACAGCGATTTTCACACAGCTCACATGGTTGTTTCAATGTTTGTCCCCCCCCCGAACCAAAAGTCTGGATACGTGCCTGGTCTTAGCCAATACGTGTCTCCGAAATTCATAGTCTTATATAATGTCAATAAAATAATTATGTGCCTGGTAAAATACATTGTCAAATGCCAATAAAACTCAGTCATTTCTACGTTGAATTAATAATACACAACACACATTATTTAAAAAAAAAAATATATAGAATATTTTCCTTATTCCTGTAGCCATTCATTTACCGAGTAAATCATTTTTTTAAGCAGTAGCTCTTTAAGCTTTTTCTTAAATTTTGGTAGGCGGGGATTTTGAATGTCTGTCTGTAACCTATTATAAATTTTAACGCACATAGCTGAGCAATTTTTTTTGAACACCGCAGTCTTTGATGCAAAATCTAACACTAGTCGCTGACCATGTCTGGAGTTACGAGGGTAGACATTATCCCGTGTATAAATATCACGAGCTCTTACAAATAGATTAGGATTGGACCTTACGAACACACAAACTTCAAAAATGTACATACTCGGCAGGGGTAATATCTTGAGTTTATTAAAGTGAGGTTTACATGACTCATAAGGAGGAATACCAACAATTGCTCTTATGCACCGTTTTTGGGAGAGAAACGCCCGCTGGGAGTCTGTTGAGTTTCCCCATAGTATTAACCCGTATCGTAGCACGGAAGCTACATGGCCATGGTATGCCAACAATACCGTACTTTGGTTAGACGTAGTTCTTAGTCTGTTTAGAACATATACGAAAGTGTTAACTCTCTTGCAGACTCCGTCAACGTGTCCTTTCCAGTCTAGGTATTTGTCCATGGTGAACCCTAGAAATCTTACACTGGTAGATTCATTTATTTTTATACCGTCATATGAAATATGCCTTGGAACAATTTGTGATCCACGGGTTTGGAATTGTACAAAAGTCGTCTTATTGATATTTACTTGTAAATTGTTCCTTACTAACCACTCTATAACTAAATCAATTGTATTGTTTATATCAATGTCAAAGTTATTATTAATTATATTGTCATATGCTAATATTATTGAGATGTCATCTGCAAATAATATACATTTTTTAGTAAGAATGTCAGGTAGATCATTAATATATATAAGAAAAAGGAGGGGTCCGAGGATACTTCCCTGCGGAACGCCGTAACTGTTAACAAGATACTCAGACCTCTCTTGTTTTACCGCTGTATTATGTTCACAAGGTATTTCTACACATTGTTCGCGATTACTCAAGTATTGTTCTAACCATTGTAAGACCTCTGTGGGCCTTGTGTGTCTTGTGGGCCTCTGATACCATAGTTCTCCAGCTTTTGTAGAAGCAGATCATGAGAAACGAAGTCAAATGCTTTTGACATGTCAAAAAATATTACTATTGTCTGCTTTTTCTTGTCAATGTTTACTAGGATATTGTGTACTAAATCGAATGCAGCAAGTGTAGTTGATTTTCCCTTTTGGAAGCCATACTGTTCATTCTTAATTAATTTGTACTTATTCAAATACGAAGATAATCTTTTATGCATAGCCTTTTCAAATATTTTAGACATGATAGGGATTAAAGTTATGGGTCTGTATTTGCCCATTTCTGTTTTCTCTCCTTTTTTATGCAATGGCTTGACTACTGACTTCTTTAACCGGCTAGGGAAATTTCCTTCCTGGAAGGATAAATTTATCAGGTATCCGAGCACGGGGACAATACTGACGACACATTTTTTTTAAATATCGGTTGTAATACCATCATAACCGACAGAACTTGTATTGTTTAAGGACATAATAATATTTACAATTTCAATGTCTTCTATCGGTGTAAGAAATATGGTATTGTTTGTACGGTTTTTATTTGTATTTTGTATGTTATCATTATTACTGTTCGATAGTTGTATTAGGTAATTATTGAAATGATTTGCTATGTCATAAGGATTGGTTACCATACCATTGTCAGTTTTTATTTCATTTATGAACTTTTGAGTGGCATTGTATCCCATATCATCATTAATGACTTTCCACGCAGCTTTACATACATTTTTAGATTTTTCAATAAAATTGTCATTAGTGATTTTTTGCGACTTTGATATACAGCGACGCAATAAGTTTGAATAGTTGTGGTACTTAGCTTTATTTTCTTTTGTTCGCTTACCGTAAAATTTAAATCTTAAATGTCGCTTGGTTTTACAGCTGATTCGTAGCCCCTTAGTAATCCATTTTATATCCCTATACTTTGTGGCATTTTCCTAATTCTTGGGAAACATAATTCAAAAAATAAGCACAAATCGTCATGAAAGATATTAAAGGCTGAGTTCAGGTTAGGCTGTTTGTAAACACTGTCAAAAGTTAACTTGTCTAGAATTTCCCGAAATTTTCGAATATTATCCTGACAGAAGTCTCTCTTTGTTATATAATATTTCGAAGACTGAAAGATTTTGGTTTTTATTGTCACGTCTAACATCTGTGCTGTGTCGTGGTCGGAAAGTCCTAGTTTCAATATTTTACTAGACGCTTTTTTAACGTTACTAATTATATGATCTATGCAGGTATTTAGTCTTGTTGGCTCATTAATATGCATTGTCAGATTATAGTTATGTATGATGTCCTTTAAATTTTTGACAGCTTTACATACTTTCAGCGTGTTAATATTAATATCACCTGCAAGAACAATTTTATGTTGGTTGTATTTGCTGTTAAATAATAATTTATATAACAGCGTATCAAAATGCTTTAAAAATAACTCAACATTTGATTGAGGTGTACGATAAATACATATTATCACAATTTTTAAACTTGGCACCTCTATTCCACAGCATTCGAAGATCGTTTCACGAGCAAAGTTTTGTAAAATATTTATTTCTTTGTAGAATATACCCTTCTGAATGTATACGCAAGTACCGCCTCGCCTTTTTTCCCTACAGTATGTTGATGCTAAGTTGTATCCAGTTATTTTGGCATTTTTTATATCATTTTTTCCTAAAAATGTTTCACTGAAACATAGTACATGTGGGATGATTTTTGTTACCTGTAAATTTGTGAGAGTCAATTCAAGAATATCTTTTTTGCACATTAATCCCGCTATATTCTGATGCAAAATATGAAAAAACGATGTATTATTTTTTTTGTGAACGAAAAAAGTCATCAATATTTGACTCGCATTTTTCTAGTGGCACGGTTTTAGTACTTTTTACAAAATAATACGGGATTGTACCAATTTTTGGTTTGTTTTCCGATGATATTCTCGAATTTACTTCAGTACTGGTGTGTTTATCATGTTGAGTTTGCAATTGAAAATAATAGGGTATGGTACCTTTCTTTGGAAAACTGATTTTGTTTTTGATTTTCTCGGTGGGGATAGTTACTGGCCACGTAGTATGTACATCTTTGGGAGTTCTATTATTATATGTCAAATATTTTTGCTTGTAGTCAATAAAGTCAATTCCCAAATTTATTTGTTTACAAAGTTCATTATGCTCATCCTTGTCATAATAATCAAAGTATGTGATAATATTGTCCCTATCGTACCCATTTCCTATACTCAAGTCTATAAATTGACAGTTTTAGAATTCTTTACAAACTAATTTTAGCATATTATTCAATATTTTTTCATTTAAATATTTACTGCTTATAATACTTGTTACAAAAACCTGTCGATCTTCAAGGAGTTTTAAAGCAGCTGAGATTTCTGCCATCACGTGTGTGGGATTTACATCGTGTTCTCCTATAGATAATATAACTCGGTCATCTTCTTGAATTTGAGAATGATGTTCTTGAATTGGTTTTAATATGTCTTTGGCTCTAGCCCCAGGTTTTATTAATCCAATAATAGAATATTTTCGGTGTTTTTTTCCTAGTCGTGAATTTATAAGCTGACTAGATAGTCCTCGGCATTGTTCACCTCCAAATATGTGAATTTTATTTAAGTTGTCCGTACCCTTCCTGTCTATTACATACTTTATTTTTATTTTCAAATCAAATGATTAATTGTTCCATGTTTTGACAATCCATCCTGTTGGTTACATTCTAGTTAAATTCTGCCCTCATAGAGGCGGTAAAGCATTGTTGACCAGACATTACGTCACAAAGCAGGGTATGCTAATATGGCCCCGTGCGTTCATTTGTGGGTAATTCCGTCCGTGTACGTCGGACCGCAGTTTTCGATCAGCCAGCCGCAGTGTTTGGGTTAGCTGCCGCGTTATTTCACTAGCTTTTTGGGTGGGACGGACTTGGCAGCCTAATTTTTGGTATAAGGATGGAAGGATTTAGTATCTGATGAGGAAGGGTACGAATAAAAAGCCCGTGATGAGAGTTATGTGGATTGGTACGGTTGCTGTCCAAATATGTGGAAAAAAAAAAAAAACCTATTTTTTTTTCATTTTTTCAAATCAAGCAGACACAATAGCGCTGGCCTGTGGACGGTGAGTAATGGGCTAGCTGACCGTCCGTCCGTCTTATGACGACAGGCCGTGTCGACGGCAGTTCGTGTTCCACGCGCGCCTCAAAGATGTCAGCAAACGGGAAGGGGTCGCAACTGTCTGTGAACTACTGTTAAAGTGCTCTTCAGTTATAGCACAGAATAAATAGTACAAGTGTTATGCTACGGTTTGCCATAGCGAATAAGTTGTGCGTTGCGTCCGCCTTCGTCATTGTTCCTATAATCTACCATTGTAACAATTTACAATGGTAGATTTGTGATAGGTAGTCGTCGAAAAAGCCCAGCGGATAAACAAGCTGAAATGGCATTGGGCAAGCCACATAGCGCGAAGATCAGACGGCCGATGGAGCAAACAGATACTGAAGTGGAGACCACGCATTGGAAAGCGCAGCGTGGGACGGCCACCTGCCAGATGGACCGACGACTTTGTTAAAGCTGCAGGGAGTCGCTGGACGCAGGTGGCATTGGACCGGACACGTAGGAAATCGATTGGGGAGTTCAGGGATGTTCAGGAGTGGACAGAAACAGGCTTTTTTATTTTTCTTCGGATGGGAAATCATCAAATAACTCCTCCCGCTCTGGGCTGAGCAGGAGGGAGTGTCAGACTTTTACTGACTTAAACCCATCCATTTTCCTTCTTTTGCCCTTTGTGTTCCAGGGCCGCGGTATCTCTTTCAAACAGTAATGCAACCCTGGCAGGCATTGGTCCTTTCGGACCCCTTCCTGTTTGCTGACATCTCTTTGAGGCGCGCGTGGAACACGAACGCGCCGTTGACACGGCCTGTGGTCATAAGACGGACGGACCGCGAGTTAGCCCATTACTCACTGTCCGCATGCCCGCGCCTACGGTGGCCGGGAGCCTCCACGTGGCCCGCGACGCCCAGGGCGTCTCCCGCGGCGGCTGAGACGTGAGGCTCTCTGCCTCTGACGTCCCACCACCTCCTTCGCTAGCATGACTGCTTCGCAGAAGGAGGTGACAGTGTCCCATTCCCTCTCACTCCAGACCATGGATTGAACCAGGGCCGGACGCGAGAGGTCGCCGCCGCCGATTGCCACTACGAGGACACGGTGGTGCTCCGCCCAAGCGGAGCAGACCTGCACAGTGTGCTCCACCGTGTTCTCCGGTCGATTCTCGCAGTGGGGACACCCGGGCGTTTCCTCCCGCCCGTTTAGGT
Source organism: Eugnorisma glareosa (assembly GCA_947578425.1). NCBI lineage: Eukaryota > Metazoa > Arthropoda > Insecta > Lepidoptera > Noctuidae > Eugnorisma > Eugnorisma glareosa. The sequence goes on from OX387960.1 coordinate 17,228,936, forward strand.
GCAGGAACATCCCGAAACAACCATGTCCGGTGAGGACCTGCGTCAGGCGGAAGGTGAGGGCGCCGTGGCGCCTCTCTAGCCACTCCTCAAAAAGGGGACTTACCGCCACTATTGTGGCGTGCCCAACAGCAACGGGCCGAAACGATGATGATGATGAAATTTTTTATTATCAAATCCGCGCCTGAGAAAAACAATCAAGTTTGCAACCAAATATTACAGTTCAGCACGTATCTATTAAATATTTATCAGGCTATGTAATATAATGCGTACCAACCATTTTCATTGGCTTTCACGGCCCCGTGGTTACCGGTTAGTGTAACCTTAATGTACCGTGTTTGTGTCGTTTAGTTTCTAATACATTATGTATTGGGCTTTTGATTTTAGTGCGTGATGCTAATTAATTGAAAGCTTATAGGAAAGCTTATAGGTTTTGGAGTGATTGTGGTGATATGGCTGATGGTTGATTCAGTGTAGTTGATGATTAGCAGCCTCTGTGTTTAAGGTGCTTCAGTATAAGAGCAGTGTATCTTAATTACTATATCGTCGGAGCTCGTGACAAAATAATAACAGCCACTAGGGTCGATCTTTAGGTTAAGCCGTGCTTGCCTAGGTTGGTCTGTGGATGGGTGACCACCCATTACATACCGAGTTTACTTCCGTGCCTCGGAGAGCACGTTAAGCCGTTGGTCCTGGCTGGAATTTGTAGATCTTTGACAGTCGTTACAGGTAATCAGTGGCCTAAAAAGTCTGACAACCAGTTTTACCAAGGGGTATTGTATTACCCAGTACTAACTGGGTTGTGGAGGTTAGATAGACAGTCGCTCCATGTTAAAAACTTGTATTCAGCTGCATCTGTTTAGACTGGACGCCGACCCAAACATAGTTGGGAAAAGGCTATAGGCAGATGATGACCTTAATTATTACATCGAACTGTCATTTGATTGTCTTATGTAACAGCCATGTACAAAACTTGAGGCTGCAACAAAATAGAAACTTGAAAAAAAACTTCTTTATAATATTTTTATATACATATTTATTTCAATAAGTATAATTAACTATAATGACGAACCGAATGGCGCAGTGGTTGTGAGGCTGCCTTACGTCCTTAGGGTCCCGGGTTCGAATCCCGGTATGAGCAAATGTTTGTGTGATGAGCATGGACATTTGTTTCCGAGTCATGGATGTTTCTAGTATAATAAGTATGTATTTACAAACAAAAAAGTATCTATGTAGTAGTATCAACTATCTGGTCTACGACACAAGCCTCGTTGCTTAGTGTGGCACCTAGATGGCGCTGTGTGTAATGTCCAGCGATATTTATTTATTTAACTATTGCCCAGGACTCACTGGAGCTTACTTAGGTCAGAAATTATTCCAAGTGAGTATAGTACAAGATAGTATCCTATGTCCCATCTATTCGGGGTGGTACACCGACGCACCAACGATTATTAACTACGTGCTCAGTACAACATTCCGAGCAGTTTATTTTTTAAATTATAGATGTTTTTTTTTTTTTTTATGGGACCTTGATATTTTTCATCGGCGGCTACAAAAGTGCAATATGTATGGAACCCGTTGAGATAAAAATTTCTCGGACATAATAAAGACGTTTGGGCATTTACAATACAGATGAGTAAAAGATTACTACTAGATTTCATTCTTATCATAACAATTTGAAACGACGGTAAAAACCAAAAGAATCACTCAGTATAAAACATTACAAACTTCTATCCACCTCAGCAACAAAAAATAGCGTGACGATTCATCCTTAAAACAAACAACGAACAAATAAAAGAAATCTTTCGAACATTTTCTTAACAATATCCAAGTTTTATAGCAAACAGCTAGCTGCTTGTCGACGAGTGAATGATCATTGCTATTACAAATTGGACAGGCGCTTCGAAGTGGGGTGAATTTGCGACAATACAAGTTGAATTGTGTCAAGTTTCCGACAGTTCTGTATGTTCAGTGATTTAGAAAAAATAAAAGAAACTAGCTTTCCTTCGTTGTGTTTTAGAAATTACGTGTTTGAGCTGAGTTAACGCTATTTATAGTATGGCTCTGACCTTGTGGTTGCCTACACCAGAAGGTCAATCAAATGACCAGTCTATTGCAGTTCACTGCTGGGTATAAGCCTCTACTAATCTGCGCCAAAACACTCCGTCGTCGTCCGGATTCAGACTGGCCCACAACACCACCATCTTGCGCTTTCGTCGCCACCCTGTCCGTCCACCACATCAAACCTCCCAATGAACCAAAAAAATAAAACAGAAAAATACCACAACAAAGTTAATACAAAAAACATAGTGTAGCGAAAACATCAGTCTATCAGGAAATATGAAGATCTGAGCAATAGAAGTAGAAATGGAACCTACAATTTATATAACGATACCTGGAATCGCTGGCGGCGAATGCAACGTTTCTCGGTAAAACTAGTTGCAGTGATATTTTTGCCAGGAACTTGCGTTTAATAATTCTGTTTGCGCGACACGCGAAAATTGTTTTTCAAAGAATTCCTACGTATGTAATACTGAATTATGGAACATAGGGTATATGAGCAGATGTATGAACGTGGACGAGGCGAAAGGTGTATGTATGTTAGGATTGTAGTAGGTTGTTTGCTGTGGTACCTGCCTACCCCCATTGTAAAAAGGCGTGAGTATATGTGTGTAAAACGGTTTTTTTATATTAATCTTAAAGCTATGAAATGACTTAATTTTAGCTTTCTCGTTTAAATATAGTGAATTCGACATCATTGAATAAGAATTTCTCAATAGCAGGAGTCTGATTTGTGCCCGGTTGGTGGCAATAGGCTTGCCTCTTTTTACATGGGACTTTAGCATAACTGGAGAAATATGGGTGTACTATTAGGTACACCTCTGCCTAACCCTTCGCATTACAGGCGTGATGTTATATTATGAGGTTAATACTCACATGTTACTTACATCCTTGACACTTAGGCAAACGAACTACTTGTTCGTATCCGATTCGGCTCGATTCGTTCGATTTAAAGTTAGTTTTGTTTTATTACGCCGGCTACATTTGATTGTTTTTTTATTTTAACTGGCAACAAGGTTGGTTTATGGTTCTCTCACTATAAAATTATGGTGGAATTACGTTGACCAGAAAAAAGTGGGATTCTATGTGTAGATCATACGGAATAAAGTGATTAAGATTTCACATATTCATTTTATTTATGTTTTCGCCACGAACACTACCTATTCCGATTGCTTCTCTTATATAATTATCATGACTTATGTGTAAAATGTCCATACTTAGGCACCCATCGTGTTGAAACCTTTGCCCAGCGGTCGTTATGCACGGCGGTTATGGACGGCGCCGAGGCCGGTCTAGAAAGAGGTGGCGAGATGATCTAGTCTCGCATCACGAAGGCAGGTTCGAGGTGGTGCAGGAGAAGAGTACTTAGAAGGATATGGGGGAGGCCTTTGGCCAGCTGTGGGATATCCAAGTACATTGAAAAAAAAAAATTAGAATCTGCCCCTCTATTATTCCTCACTAATAAAACAACAGATCAAGCAAATTCTGTTACTAACAACATGAAGAACCCTAGCTGGTCACAGTGTCGTCTTAGGGGCACTATGAAAAAAATCTTAGAAAAATTTCGCGTTCAATTTCGAGGTAGCGCTCGCCGGCCGCTGCCGCGGCACCGCTCGCTTCGCTCGCTCGGCTCGCACGTAGTTGGTCACAGTTCTAACCTAACCTAACCTATGGATATATTTGCAGGTACACACCGTTTTGTTTTCTGCATGGCTCATGGTGCCTAAAGCGTATAGCACCAATACGAAAAAATTTTTTTTTTAAGTGTTTGCCCCTAACCGTACTCAAGGTGAAAAGTAAGGAGTAATTTTCAAGTCCCAAAAATTTTTTTTACCGAATTTCTTTTTTTGTTTTCTGCACGGCTCATGGTGCCTATAAGCGTATGATACCAATTTGAAAAAAAAAAAAAAAACGAAAAAAATTCTAAGTGTCGCGCCATAGCGCCCCTAAGGCTACACTCCAACCCCCTAGCTTTCCTGAGGGTTTAACTCATTAAGTGGGGGTTGAATCAAAAAAGTTTCAGTTTTTTCTTGGGAGTGCGGCTCACTGATACCGACACTTTGACCCCAAGCCTTATTTATTCGTAGATGTAGTGATTACACCATAGAATTCAAGTTGGAAAAAGTATGAAGTTACAAAATTTTTTTTTTTGTTTTGTGTTGGCGTCTCGCAGTTCAGCCTCTGAGGCTGGCTATTGCTTAACCGGGCAATTCCCTGTGGATGCCTTAAAAATGAATCTAAGGCCTCCAGGAGCTTAAAGCTATACTTAAAAACGAAGCGACCACTCGCTAAGGGCACCCCCTGTGGGGTACGGGCCTCGGCTTAGGGCGTCGCTGGGGGGGGGGGCAGCAAAGGGACAGGCTGGATCTGAGTTATTACAAAAATAATTTAATCCTAGACACTTATACTATCGGCGGAGAATCTTAACAAAAATACAAACAATTTTTCAATATTCGCGCTGTGCGGCTAAACACAACAAGTAAATCGTATCATGTAAAAGAAAATACCAGTGGTTACCACGATAAACGTTTAACAGGCACTAGAGCAGAGAACAGGCGGTAAACAAAGGAATTTTAACTTCCTAGACTAACGGAATAGCTTTGGTTTTTCACTACTTATGTCTAGAGTTGTTCTAGGTATGCAGCTATGCAGTGCAAGTGGGGCCAGGAAATCAGAGCGTGTTTTAAAATCAAGGATCTTGGCAATTTTTTGTTTCTGCACGGGTAAGTTAGACTTGCGGTATTTTAAAGTACTTTACAGATCGCGACACGTAACTTAAACCAAAATGACAGTCGTCCGCGCAGGTATAATTATGGATTGAGACCCGAAAATGTGCTACTGCGCATTCAAGGTCATATTTTAACTTACGTGCCGCGAGCTGTAACACATTTTCATGTCTCAGTCGGTCTCAATCCTTAATTGTACCTGCGCGGCCGATTGCCATTTTGGTTCAACTTACGAGCCGCAATCCGTAGAGTTGTCAATTATGAAAACTGCATGGGTCGATTTAAAGTTATATTTCACTTGTCTGGTGGTCTTTGGATGAGTGACCATGTATTATAGTAAGTATCGAGACCTCTCTAAGCCTCAGATCCCGTCATTTTATATTGTCATTTTTAGATCTTTGACAGTCGTAACCGGTCTAACCAAAAGGTATCCTGTTATCCAGTAGGTAACTAGGTTTTGGGGACAGATAGACAGAAGCTCTGTTGAAATACTGGTATTCTGCGAAAGTGCCGTCAACGAAGTAATCTAAACCTTAAACTATGTAACATTGGGTTCAGAGTGCTTCGTATACGTCTTTTAAAGGGTCCTTTTACACCCTGTATAGACAGCAGTGTCACACTGTCAACCTACTGTCGCACAAGCCTTTATCGCACTTGCGTGCATTCGAATAATGGTAACTCGCAGTACAGTTTTGTCGCACAAGCGTTAATCGTACATCCGTTTGTCGAACTCACGTAGTGCACGCATTCGGCACCCAGTTAGACTAGAAGCGACTTCAACGTACTTGGAAAGAAGCTAGGCAGATGAGATTGATTGAAGAGGAATGGTTACCATTGACATATTCTTGCTGAAACCCTCATGTATAACCAGCCTATCAAAATTATTGAACATTAGCTGTTGCCCGCGGCTTCGCTCGCGTTTTGGTCGGAAATTATCCCACGGGCACATTGTAAATAGAATGGCACTCGGGGATATTGTAGCTTCCTATTAGTAAAAGAATTTTCAAAATCGGTTCTATAGATCTAGAGATTACCCCCTACAACCTCACAAACATTACAATATTAGTATAGATTTAGATAAAAAAGGTTTTGCCGCATTGCCACAGACTGCATTCCCGCGTATTTCATAGCCCCATCCTAAATACAATAGTTCGTGATCTGAGTAAGGCCGGTGAGCGGTTTTCCCAAGGCCTTCTAAACCGCAACCAGCTGTTATTCGCCATTTGCCAATTAAAGCAATTTTAATGTATTAGGCACAAGCCTGCAGGAGCATGGGCTGCTGAATCACCTTCATCATCATCATCCATCATCATTTAAGCCGATAGACGTCCACTGCTGGACATAGGCCTCCCCCAAGTGTCGCCACACTGAATGGTCCCGTGCGACTCGCATCCAGCGGATCCCCGCAACCTTCACCAGGTCATCGGTCCACCTAGTGAGAGGCCTCCAACGCAACGTCTTCCAGTTCGCCTTACGTTCTGACAATTAGTAAGTATAGAACCGTTAAGACCCTGTTTCTGAGTGTGAGTGTTGAAAAAGGGATTAAGTTAAGAGGAGACCAGGGGGCCTAAAATGGCCGCTTTATCAGAATCATAATACGAATCATGTTAAAAATTTAAAACTCTTAAAATGGACTTTGTGGTCAGAACCGTAAACACCATTTTAATATTTTTAACTTTTTAACGTGATTCATATTATGATTCTGATAAAGCTTCCATTTTAGGCCCCCAGGTGGAATTGGTGTCCCTTTCACGTGTCTGGATTGATGTACAGTATTGAATAAGTGGTAACGGTTTTTGCGTCGGTGTCCTCTTCCCTCTGTACATAAAGAAAGAAGATAAATATTTATTTGGCACAACAAAAAATAAAACAAAAAACTTAAATTTAAACAGAAAAAACGAGATAAATGATACAGAAACACCTAGATTAAAGCTTCCGAGCCAAATTCTAAAGAGATCGATTTTGACAGTTTTCGCGTTATTACACATTTTTCAACGCTAGTTATTAATTATCATAGTACACCATCATTTCGCCAGATTTCCATGTAATTGGCGACTTTTCCTTGTAACTCCGGGCAACAGGGATTCCACATACATGAACTCATGGCTTTTTCCATGTAGGTAGGCAGATACATCAGAACACCACCTGCTACTTTCCTTACACACCCCTGTTGCCTCATCCACGTTCATAAATCTGGACATAGACTCACTCCACCCGGTTGCAAATACTACGTACCTGATCTTTCTGAAGAATTTCAGCGAGAAAATAATTATTTGCACCAAAAAAAACTGTTGAGCAACCTTTGACTGCCAAATATTAAGGGTCATAATTAGCATAGGCTATCTATTTAGAATAGCACCATTAAGGTTGAAGTGCCAGGGTACCCCGCGAAATTCAAATTTTCTTACGTTTTTTGCAATTTGCAGGTCAGTGTCAGGTTGCATGTTGATAAAAAATGAGTTGCGCCAGTTACACGTATGTAGTTACGAAATTATAATCATCAATACAACTCTCTAAGTACATTTAACCCCATAATATGGAATGACTTTTTAATGAAATAGTTACAGAAAAGGTTTAAAGTAAAGGGTTGTTTTAATGATTTTAATGATTATAATTCTGTAACTCCATACGTGTTACTGGCCCGACTCATTTTTCATCAACATAAAACCTGACACTGACATGCAAATTGCAAAAAAAACGTAAGAAAAGTTGAATTTGAAAGCGGGCTAACCTGACGGTTCCACCTTAAGAGGGTCATACAATGACAATATGCAAAAGCGAGACGTATTATAATATAACACATCATTATTTTTTCATATTAGTCTCGGTTCAGCTACTTTTTTGTGTGCCGGTCGTGTCAATGCAGAGTGAGTCGCATTCATAAACATGACTGTGTTGAATAATAATAATATGTCACAACAAACATCATGGTGCCTTATTGTAATGTCAACAACCTATATTACGCAGATGTTTTCGTTATAACAACCTATCAACTGTGATCTAAGAACTGGTCAGAGGTTAAAGGCACCTTGGCAACATTAGGCTTGATATTGTGTGGTAGGTAATAGGTATACAATGGGTGTAAAAATATCCATAACGATGCCGATAGGTACCGGTTCTACCCGTCATTGAGATTACTTTTTTGTTTTAGACCATACCTGGGAACCTTCTAGTTACGGAGGTATTGAAGGTCAAAGTTCTAATTTTTTCACAAGTTTTTTTTTAACACAAGTTTTTAATGTTAGAACTATACTTTAAAATACCTCCTCATGAATTGAGGAGGTATTTTAAAGTATAGTATCATCAGCATAATATACCGTATACCTTGAGTTATACCATAAAACATGATTTTTCACCCAAATTTTTCCCGGCAATACTTGAGAGTAGAGTTACTTAGTTTGATGTACAGAATGCTTGGTTGACGGCTTCGTGAAGGGTTTCATACATCTTGTATAGTTTACGGGTAATACTAGAAGAAGAAGTACACTTAGGTTTACTAGGATTAACTTAACATTATCCGAGTTTGATGGGTAAAGTTTGAAAAGTAATTATTTTACTATGTTACTGCCAGCGAGCGCTACAATCAAGTTTGTTTATGTATGTTTATTTTTGTTTATGGTGTATTTAAACCGATTTCTAATTTTAATGATTCTTTTATGTTTGGCAGGAGAAGTTTGCGCGGTGGTCCCATATAATTTTGATTAACTAAAGTTAATCAAAATTATATGGTAACTTTCCGAATTATCCTCTATTGTATATGCATTTTTTCTTGTTCGTCTATGTGATGTACTGATAACTTCTAGTTACAATGAAAAATGTATACTTGCGGATTTGTTTGAGATACCACAGCTAAAAAAGGTACAATTTTTTTTTTAACGTATGTTTGGGTCGGCTTCCAGTTCAACTAGATACAGTCAAAAACCAGTACTTTACATAGAGGGACTGCCTATCTCCGTAATCCAGTTACGATCACGAGACCCTTTGGTAAGACTGGTTTTCAGGCTCATGTTCTAATTTCTTGCACATTATATATTACATAGCAAGAATGAGTCTTGTAGCTACTTAAAGACAATCTCATCCTGTTAACGATCTATCAATAGATTGATAGGTAGCATAATTTCTTAGGACTTTAATAAGTGGTCTGGGACGTGGACTGTGGACGAGATAGCAGCCCTGCCCAGAGGTTGCAACATACAGGGCAAAGTACTTCGGTAACCCAGGTACTCTCCGCGAGATCGTCAGCAACATCAAGGCGCTGCAGGCCTTTCTCGGGGAGCTAGGGTGGATCGAATAAATTTCCCACCCGCACGCAAAATACGCGCTTGGACGGAGTTGCGGGCACCAGCCCGCTATACAATACAATAAAATACAATAAGTGATCTGGGCTAGTTGAGGAGACTGATGACGCTACTTGCATTCAATCAATGCGTCATGATAAAAGACTCCATGGCTGCGACTGAGACATTCCTGATGGAAAAAACTCAAAAACACTTTGCCCGACCTGGGAATCGAACCCAGGACCTCATGCTCAGTAATCGCGCTTGTGACCACTAGACCTATAGACTTCGGCTGTAAATAAAAATATTATCTTTATTTACATAATAGCAGGCTTACCCTTTATTTGACTTGAATGTAAGGTAAAAGATTTCCACGATTTTCTTTGAACAAGGTACGTAACCAAACGTAATCTTATTACTTATATGAAAGAAGACCCAAGAATACAAACAAAGTAATGAATAGTAGGTATTAGATTTCCAAACCTCGGCACGAAACGTGTCAAAAGGAATCGCTAATATTAACACTCCATTTCTGAACGCCTATTCAATTTAGTCTACAGCCAAATCAATTTTGCGCGTTGGTATATTGATAAAGTCTATCCCCTGTAATTCCTGAAGGGTTAGGTAGAGGTGTATCTAATAGTACACCCACATTTCACCGTCATGTTTAAGTCCAATTTAATAGGGGCTGAGCCTTTAATCAAGCACAAATCCAGACTCCGTGGCGGCTAGTAAGAAATTTCTGATGGAAATACGCAATGACGCAATATTTTTGATAGAAATGTATTTTTTTATACCTACTAAATAGGCTTGCGTTTTGCCCCAACTCGGCTGATGTGAACCGATGATGTGGCCTACGGCCTAGAAGAAACTCGAACTGTGAATAGATCCAGCTAATTATGATATTATATTGGTCAAAATGCTGAACTAGCTGCGGACACCAGACCCCGGACACTGACTAATACTTCAGTACCTCATAAGGCTGAAATAGGTGCCTGGAGAAAGTGATAAAGAAAATATTGTGTGAGGAGAGTGAGATCACCGAACATTTTGGAAAGTGGATGGCTATAAAAGTAGAGGAAGACCAAAGGACAGATGGTCTGCCTGAAGAATCATGAAATGGCTGGATTAGAAAGGATGTTTGAAGGACCCCCACTAGGTGGACCGATGACCTGGTTGGTGAAGGCAGCGGGGATTAGCTGGATGCGAGACGCACGGGACTGGTCAATGTGGTGACACTTGGGGGAGGCCTATTTCCAGCAGTGGACGTCTTTCAGCTGAAATGATGATGATGATGAATAGACACCTTCCCTAAATAAATTGAAATATTGGCAGGAGAGTGATAGGTCCAGTATCTGGAGCCACATCACTACATAGTATAAAACAAAGTCGCTTCCCGCTGTCTGTCCCTATGTATGCTTAGATCTTTAAAACTACGCAACGGATTTAGATATGGTTTTTTTTAATAGATAGAGTTTCAAGAGGAAGGTTTATATGTATAACATTGCACCGATGCGAAGCCGGGACGGGTCGCTAGTAAAATATAATTCAGCCCTCCTTAATAATTAGAGCAAATAATTTTCTTATAAATAAAATTCTAGATTCACCTTTGGAGATTGGTGATTGGATTGTCATCTATGTACATGTTATGATAATTTACATGTTACCTGGTGGCCTACCATGACGTCTTAAAGCAGGAGTAATCCAGTGTGGGAAAGAGACGGAGCTGTACAGGTTGTCTAGCGCCATCTCTTTCCCACACTGAAATGTGGTCATGGTAGGCCACCTGGTAGTTAAAACAGCACTGGCAAAATGATCTTTACACATTTCTAGCAAGTCCTTCAAAGCAACAGGTGTGATATTATGATTGTGATGTAAAATTATGCTTGATTGATTACCGAGAGCAGAGTACAGTTTCTACTTAATCAGATATTAATTTGCCTGTTGTGTTAGCAAAACAATTCGCATTGTTACATATATTAGTATATTATTTATATATATTATAGCTTTAGTGCAGTGCATGAATGAAAATTTGAACATTGTTATGAAAACATGAGAAAAACTATAATTTATGAATCATCAATCAAGTACACACAACAGATTGCAAGAGAATTTTTGTCTACAATTCTGAAAAATCTGTAATATACCGACACCCGACGCGAAAACGGTTATTACGTATTCAGTACATCAACCTGAGCCCCCCATAGAAAATATACATAGGTTATTAAAAAACAAAACCCTTCGGCAAGCTGCAGGAGGAGGTAGATTTCGAAGAAGGTTCCACCCTTAAGGTAGAGACAAACTGGGCCCACGTACGCAACGTATGCAACGCATTATGATATCTTTTTTTTTTTTTTTTTTTTTTTTTTTTTACCGATGGGAAATCATCAAATAACTCCTCCCGCTCTGGGCTGAGCAGGAGGGAGTGTCAGACTTTTACTGACTAAAACCCATCCATGTTCCTTCCTTTGCCCTTTGTGTTCCAGGGCCGCGGTATCTCTTTCGAACAGTCCCGCAACCCTGGCAGGCGTCGGTCCTTACGGACCCCTCCCTGTTTGCTGACTCTCCTAGAGGCGCGCGTGGAACACGAACGCGCCGTCGACACGGCCTGTCGTCATAAGACGGGGACGGCGAGCTAGCCCATAGCTCACCGTCCACAGGCCCGCGGCATTATGATATCTGGATTCTTGTTGTTATATGGAAAAGTATGCAATAGAAACACACGTATCGTATGCAACGTAATCACACGCCTCGCACGCAACGTTGACCTGCGATGTCCAGATCGGCATGGGAAGGTGGAGAGGATGTTCGTACGCTATCCCACGCGTGTGACCAGTTTGTTTCTAGAACTTACGCGAAGCACGTCATAAATCATCCTCAAACTCGCTATCAGAATCAGAAAACATGACTTGCAGTCGCACTAGTGCACCTTCTGAGAAATTACTACAGCGTCTGATGCCAATTTAAGTTGCATACACGGGACAAGTGTGCACACCAAGTCTCCCACATTGCATCGCATACGTTGCGTATGTGGGCCCAGTTTCTCTCTGCTTTTATTTTTTTCAACCAAATTTCTGTCGTTATACTTTGAAAGTAGAAATTGTACTGTAAACAACTTGCTTTAAAAAAAAAAATTGCGACTGTAGAAATGTTTACCGTTTCGGACATATAATATTTTTTTCTAAAAATTTTGGAAATTCGTCCCCCTCCTTAAGTTAGGGGTCGCATCAAAAAAAAAAATTAAATGTTGTCCGTATTTTTACTCGAAATTATAAAATCACCCATTCACAAACTTAACCTAAGTTTTGACCCGTTTTTTGAATTTTTTGGCCAAGTTTGAAAGCAATCGGTACATAATTGCGACCTGTAGAGTGTGGCAAAATTTTGCTTGTCGCCCCATATACATATCAACGTACATACGTATACTCGTACATATATATTTATATATAAACTTTTTAACCGGCGGTTGATTTGGGCTCTAGAGGTCATAACTAGACCCCCATGATGAAATTTTTGGAGAACTCGACTTTATGTGCAAGACCAATAGGTAGATTTTTTCAGACGAAATCTACCTAAAAAAGAGATACACACGTCACATATCTTCGAATTTTCAGTTTTAGGACATGCCGATTTCCTCACGATGTTTTAGTTTCTTTAACAGACAATCCTGAAATCAGTACACAGAATCTATATAAAAATGGACCTTAAGTTCATATGGCTGTAAGTACATTCAGCGTACCGGCTGTGCAAGGAGCGCTGTGTTTATAAAACAGGCACTTATCGGGATATACGTATAATAAGGGAACTCAACACTACTAGTAGACACTGATGACTAAGGCTGCTACTAAAGTCCGCACGTTGCTAAGCGGGAAAATGGTTCACAAACACAGTGTGTTAGATAGAGACAGATATAGTTTTCCCTCGACACCCAAAGACACAGGTCGAGCTAGTTTGTTTTTTCTCCGTATACGTTCCGTTCAGTATAGGCCGCGCCGCCGGTGTATGCAGTGGTGTAACGCGCGCTCATACTAAAAAAATCTCGTTGCAATAATACAATATCAACATTATACCTGTGTTTTACGTTCCAAACAATCGTTCTTTTGTTATAAACGTTTAAAAAAACACGTTTAATTTTATCAGAAGGTTTTTTTTATTGTTTTTTAACGTTTTTCGCTGGTTTTTGTTTTGACCGGGAAAACGCCGGGTGTCCGAATTTCTGTGTGTATGTTAACGTGTACTTCATTTGTTGAGTGACAGTTGGACACTGAAAGGAGCTCTTGTTGTTTTCGAGTGTTTTTTTATTGTTTATTCTGTTGTTTTGTTATTGTTATATCTTCTGTTTTACTTGCCTACCGGCGACTGACGCCGGCACGTGTGTTATTGATCTCCGCTTGTCAGGTAAGTTTAATGCTCGAAAACGTTCAATCATATTTTTTTATAGCTAATACGTATTCGATCAACTCTGTTTATATAACATTTAGGTTAAGTATTACGTATTGCTACTAAAAATGGCTCTACATGCAATATATCAGGGTTTATCCTCGTCTCTACGTTTGTTTTCCTACAGTACAGTCAGTTTTGGTGACATATTTGTTTTAAATGGTTTATTTATCTGGAGCGGCTCTACCATTCACCTTTCAATTTGTTGTTGTATACACGAACTTATAGCTATAACAACTAGGTAGGTATTAGCATTGTGTACATACAGATCAGTTGATAACATCATCATTTTAGTCTGTAAACTAAAATGGGCATTACTCCTTGATATACAGTCCTTTCATTCCACGGTTATTTTGATAAAATGAATATGATCTGATCCTTATTTTCGTAACTATATGGTTCATGTTTGGTTATCAAGGGTGAAATAACTTCAGCGGTGTACCAGCAATATTACATGTGTTTTTTACATTCTTAGGCAATTGTTTTTGCCCAACAGTGGACATACACAGGCTGTACCTTGGCCAATACAGTTTATCAAGGAGTACCTATGAATACAAGACGATAGTCACTTGTTTTGTAATATCATCTCTAATGTTGAGTAACATCCAACGTACCTATATGCTAAGTAACACATGTTCAACTGTTATTATGTATGAGCGTACATATAATATGAACTAAACAGGCTACTGAATGAACTGCTAGCATATTATACGGGGTGAAGGGACACAGACGCGCGACGCCGAAACTGTTACCACATATTCAGTACACCATTCTGAAACCCCCTCACAGTTTTCATAAGTAATTTAAGAAAAATATCAATTGTTCCATAAATTTTGACCTTGTAGGTACTGCACTTTTCTGTCTGTCTGTCTGTCAAGACCCTTTTTCTCAGAAAAACGTGGCGGTATCAAGCTGGAATTAATAGCAAATACTCAAGTCTGCTACCCCTTGGAGCAATGAAATCCCCCTGGGGCACTAGGGAATCAAAACCTATAGGGTACTTCCCTTTGACCTAGAATCATGAAATTTGGCAAAAAGCAAGGCCTTACAGCACAAAGAAAGGAAAAATTCCAAAAAAATAAAAAAACGTTGAAAATTAAAGGGTGTCCCCATACATACATAGTTGACGTCAATTAAGATATTCTTTTTTAGATAATGGTACGGAATCACCATTATCTAAAAAACAATATCTTACAGAACAATAAAGGGATTTCTTTCTACTATTTTGGTATAGAACCCTAAAAAGTATACTATATTCCTGTGTAGGTAAGTTTGAATGTCAAGGACGTTTCCTTTCACAGAGGACATAAAACGGTCACTAGATTGAATCTGGTTCCTGAAAACCTAGAAAATGGGGGTTAATATGACTGAAAATGTGGAAATTTACTATAGTACGAACATAATGATATGTTCGTACTATAGTAATTTTCCAGCATATTATGCTGCCTATCTCTTGGTTGAACAGGTAATTGCAGGGATTATATACCTTACATCCGTACCTACACAATTTCAAAAGAGGTCTCGGCAATTGTTTGCAGTTGGCTTCACTTAAGCAGATATACAAGGTGTAAGAAAACGTCAACCAAGGAATTCGGTACATCAAACTAAATAACTCCGCAAAGATTATTGCTGGGAAACGACTTCTATTTGTGGGTTGAAAAATCACTTTTAACGGTAGGACTCAATGTAACGCACTCAAAACATTGTGCTGAAGCATGCATTAAATAGTACAGGGGCATTTAAAGTAAAATTTTATCATTAAAAACATGTTAAAAATGTTGGAGCTTAGACCTCCAATATCTCCGTAACTAGAAGGTTCCCAGGTATGTTCCAGGACAAAAAAATATCGCAATGACGGGAGAACAAGTGCCTTTTGGCTTCGTTAAGGGTCTATTTACTACCTTTATTTAGTTTTATCATCTACCACGAATACGAGTGTACGACTAAATGCCAACAGACACTACGCCGACAGGACTCTTTGCCGACAGGGCTCATCAGCGACGCAATTTATACTTAAGCTCTCGGTTGTCACTGATGTTTCAGTTTTCAATCCTTCTTCAAGAAGATTAAGTAGGTTAATCCCATAGCATTTAAAACAGATCACGTACCTCCAGTAGGTCGATTTCAATCTCTTCACAATTTAATATAACAAATATTTACTCAAGGATAATACGCCGTTTACATGGATTTTCTTATCACCAAACGATTACGTCAACGTATAATATTTTTGCCTATGGTTTCTGCGACGTAATAATGGTTTTGTGTTCCTTTAAAACCTGGATCAACACCACTTTGTGATGGATGAAGGCAATGGGGCTTCACTAATTAATGATAAATGTCAATCCTGTTCTTTATAATGTCATTCATTCGTTCTTTGATAGGTAGGCTTAGGTATACTATATTAATATTATAATGAGGTAAAGTTTGTGAGATTGTAGGGGGTACTCCTGGATCTACTGAACCGATTTTGAAAATTCTTTCACTAATAGGAAACTACATTATCCTCGAGTGCCATAGGCTATATTTACAACATGCACGTGATATTTTTTCTGACCAAAACGCGAGCGAAGTCGCGGGCAACAGGTAGTATTATATGAAGACGTGTTACCCAGTGTGGTTATGAAGGTAAGATAAGCAGTCGCTTCACAGAAAATAATGGTGTTCAGCTGCAACTAGTTAGATTAGAACCCGACACCAACATATTTGGGAAAAGGCTAGGAATATGGTGGCATAGAGACACCTACGTCTGCACCTGCTGAGTCTGGGGATCTGGGCTCGATGCCCAGGTCGGGGAAAGTGTTATTAGGTTTTTCATCAGGAATTTGTCAGTAGCAGCGACGGAGCCTGAATTTGTGTCGTGGTCCTGGTTGATGGTAATAAGTTCGCCCTCTTTTATTTATTTATTTATTAAAACTTTTTGCACATAATATAAAAGCACTGGACTTAGTGCCTTGGGCATTTTCTGCCTGACTACCTGACAGAAAACCTAACCTACCTTTTCTGTCTGGCTGGTTGATGCAGAGCTTTTAAATGGGTCTTGGACCAGATGACTACATTACTGCTAAGCATAACAGCACATATAAGATATACTGGGTGGCCGATGTAGATATACCTGTGTCCTTCAAGGTGAGTCTACTCGTCATATTAAAAAAAACTTTCTTAAAGAAACTCCTGTAGGATTCGCGAAAAAAGAAATGCTTACAGTCAACACTCTTTGAAAGAAACAGTTAACTTAATGCCCACCCTCTAGAGAAAACTATAAACTATTTCTTGGGAAATGAGAATTTTTATAAGGTACTTTTGTCAAGAAATAGACAATTTCTAATGGACTGTGGATTTTGGTTAATACGAGTACTCGTAAGTACGTACGCGGTAATACTCATGTACCTATATGTAATTCTTCCATATGGTAGAAATAGAATTCCTGGAATCAAGGATGGACCTAGAGCTTTCTAGCTTAACTAAAGTACCTTTTATAGATATGTTTATTTGTACATTAACGTGGAACCAATTTTTCTGGGAACTGGTATAATATCGATGTCAGAGCTTGTGTGTACGTATATTGATAGTGTGATTGTGTGAATGCTCTCATTGAATATTTAATCGGGGCAAGGACGTTTTGAACACTATACAAGGAAAGAACATATAATAAATATGTAATATTAAGGAATGTACATATATATTTATTAGAATTCATCTAATTTGGACCTTATTTCTGCTAACGCTTTTTGTAACTGATTCTAAAAAAAGAAAACATTTACCTAAGAGACATTATTAGAAGTTATACAAATTAGGCAAATAAGTAAAATAATAAATAACATTTCCTATCTCAAATTAGAATAGGCAGGTTCTTATCTAAACTAAAACAGAATACGAGTGCACAATATTGTTTAAAAATAAATTAAAATAATCAGAAGCAAGCAATAATAAGCAGTACATTTGTGCTCTTCTATCTTAATGTAATGTCCTGTTAAGTATTTTGTGTGTACATAAATAAATAAAATATTACAAACAGGAAAAGAAACGTTACTATTTCCGTAACCCGATAAAAAGTAACAATGTGATAAAAAAACCTACTGTCAAATGCAAACTTAATAAATTGATAATATTTTAAATGCATCTGCGAGTAGGAAGAACATCCATCCAACTAAACTGTTAGTGAAGATTTTCACCGACGACGCAATTTTTTTTCTTCTTTGATTGATTTTGCTAAACGATCAGCCTCCCGCTCTGGGCTGAGCAGGAGGGAGCGTCAGACTTTTACTGACTAAAACCCATCCATGTTCCTTCCTGTACTCTTTATGTTCTAGGGCCGCGGTATCTCTTTCGAACAGTCCCGCAAACCTGGCAGGCATCGGTCCTTCCGGACCCCTTCCTGTTTGCTGACATCTCTTTGAGGCGCGCGTGGAACACGAACGCGCCGTCGACACGGCCTGTCGTCATAAGACGGACGGACGGCGAGCTACCCCATAGCTCGCCGTCCACAGGCCCGCGCCTACGGTAGCCGGGGGCCACCACGTGGCCTCCAACGCCCGGTGCAACTCCCGCGGCGGCTGGGACGTGAACGATCAGAGCCTTGAAAAGATTTTCAGAAATAAGACGTAGTTTTGTAGGTGTAGGAGTTTTTAAAATATTTTAGGTCATACCAATCAATCAGCCGTTGCATCGACTTTGCCTTCACTGCTTCTTTATCATCATCATATTCAGTCCACACCTGGTCATAACACCACCACCTGGATAAGCGTCACAAATCGGATTTGTCCTGTAATATCATGCACCACCGTATTCTTGTGCAAGCAAGCAGTGATAGCCGATGTGACCGTCGGTCTACCAAGTCATAGGTCTCGAGTTCGAACCCAAGACATGCACCTCTGATTTGGGATTCATGTGCGTATTGTATAAATAATTATACAATACGCACATCCTCACGATGTTTTCCTTCAAAACATCGTGAAGAAAACATCGTGAGGAAATCATCCCCTGAGAGATATTTCTCGATCGCATGTAAAGCCAAGTCAGAGGCCCATGGGTGGCAAAAAACTCTGACACCAAGCTAGGCACTAAGCACACGATAAAGAAGAACTGGATTCTTGTGATCCTGTGATGGTCCAGCCCATTTTGAGCCTTGATTATAACTGATTAAATCCGCAATAAACTTAATACAAGCAAAACTTACCACCAGAATCCACATTACGCAACTCATCTTATTCCAACTGCATTTAGAATTCTGCTCACCTCTCATGTCAGCGGTCGTTACCGCGGGTGAATGTCTCCGTGACGTAAGATTCGCGCAACTGCACCGTGATCCGATTTCATGCACGTGCGCCTAGCATGTGCGCGAGAGTGATATGCGATTGAAAAACTGCGAAATAAATTGTTAAAGTAAGAGTTTTTATTAAAGATAGGCAAGTGTGAGTTGTACTCACACGCACATAGGGTTCCGTAGCACCAAACAATATAATAAAAAATATTTTGAAGGCTCATTCATATGTTGTAGGTATTGTATTACATTCAACAGCAAAACTTTTTTTTTCCATAGTATAATAGGGAAAAACAACGTTACTGATGCAGTTTGATCAAAAAGTCCCATATCTCAAAGACTAATCATCAAATTTTATTCAAACCAATTTTGGTTGAATTTTTTTTATTCTAAATTTTTTCAGAATTTTCCTCCTCTTTCTTTTGAAATAAGAGGGACACACACACACATTTTACCACTTTGGAAGTCTTTCAAATGATTGACTTTGAGAAAAATTGATTTAGGAACCTTAATGTCATTTTTAAAATTCTTTTTTTTTTAGTATAATTTTCATGTATGGGGGAACCCCCTCTTAAACTGTCTTTTTTTTACCAAAAACGTAAGGCGGTTTACAGAATCATACATCTACCTACCTAGTTTCAACTGTGTAGTCCTAATAGTTTCGGAATAAAGTGGCTGTGACATAAACGGACAGACAGACATGGCGAATCTATAAGGGTTCCGTTTTTTGCCATTCGGCTACGGAACCCTAAAAACTTGATAGGACTGGAATCGTGTTGTGGTTTTTAATGCAATTTTTTTTTAAATGCCTCTGATGTCGTGGGCGTAAGCGGGACGGCTGAACTTGGGCTCTTAGGTTCAAGATCTAGTATTACTAGGTTTTCCATTTGGAATTGCTCAGTAACAGACTGGTGTTTGGAAGTTGGTGGTGTGGCACCCCTGGTGACTTACCTCATTCTCTAGCCCTTGTCCCAATTTATTTGGGGTCGGCGCAGCATGTCTTCTTCTTCCATACTTCTCTAGGTGACCTACCATGACGTCTTAAAGCGTGAGAAAGAAATGGCGCTAGACGACCAGTATAGCTCTGTCTCTTTCCCACACTGAAATTACTCCTGCTATAAGACGTCACATTAGCTCCCTGATCCCCAAAAATCTCAGTAAGCGCCTATATCTGCACCTGATTTCTCTCCAGCATATTTGCAATCCGATACGCGGATGCAATTCCACCAGACTACGAGAATGAGCGAAGGAGTACACCTGTATTTGCGCACATATTATGCACTTTAGTTCTATAAACTCCTGAGTACTATGACTTACCTCCTTTGAGATTGGCCACAGTCGCCAATTTGATCGGCCGGGAGGATTTTCTCGTTTTTACGACGTCAGATGTTCAAGAGTAGGTTATCCGACAAGGAACTGACTGAGCACATTGTTGTGGTCTAGCGGTCACAAAGACGACTGCTGAGCATGAGGTCCTGGGTTCGATTCCCAGGTCGGTTTTTCCATCAGGAATTTCTCAGTAGCAGTCCCGGAGTCGGGATTAGTGGCCGGTTGGTTGCAATAGGCTCGCCCCCTACATGGGACTTAAATATAACTGACGAAATGTGGGTCTACTATTAGGTACACCTCTGCCTAACCCTTCAGGGATTACAGGTGTAATGTTATGTTACACGGAAAAACAACAAAAAAAATAGTTACATAACTCTCCGCAAACAAAAAAAAATACTAATAACCAAACAAAATCCACTCATATCTCGCCCATTTTAATTAATTTCTTGTTCCGTTCAATTCATTTCTTGTTGTTCAATTAATTGCGATTCTAGTACGTTCTAATAATTAAAATTTCGGTGTTTTGTAGTGTTACAAAACTGTAGGTACCAAATGTGCGGTCAAAAGCCACTGTTGGCTTTCGCTTTCACAATCATGTGAATTACTTTTTGTCTTGGTTTTTTTGTACGTAAAATATGTGTGAATATTTAAGTGATAGTTGTTCTGTTAGAAATGTTGGCGTAAATTGCTTTTGTGTGAGAGGAGACTCGCTATTAGGTGAAAGGGTAAAACATAGAAGAAATAAATCATCTTCTGCATAGCGTTTTTCCATCTATGCTGGGATCGGCTTCCAGTTGTATTGCCTGCAGCTGCATACTAGTATATTACATGGAGTGACTGCCCATCAAAAAATATTCCATCTGATATTTTACCTACTTGTCAGACCTCTTCAAACCAAGTACTGAATTACACAAGGCTCTCTTGGAAGACTAGTTGTCAGACTTTGGGGTTCTGCATTCTGAAATGGACAGTCACATATCCACAGCCTGACTTTGGCAAAACAATGAGACCAATTATACTATACCCTGTGAAAGGGACATCTTGACACTAACAGTTGTATCTATATTCACAACACTTGTATCTATTGTTAAGTTACCATACCACAACCATTTTTAGCAATAGACAAGAATTTGATCGAAGTAAGAACCGTCAAATTTCTTTGACGATTCTTACTTCGTAAGCAACGCTAAGAATTCTAACTTTTGACAGTTTCTAATTTCAAGCAATTACTAAACCACAGATTAAAAATCGTATTCTTGTATACTTGTTTCCAGATACGAATGATAGTGTTGCCGTCGATTCAGTTAGTACTCTTAAAGCATTGTATAATGTTTCGTAGTTATTAAAAAGACTCAGTCAAAATGTATGGATAGACCAGCTGCATTTGTTGTAATATCAGTAATACCACCAAAACTTTAACAAACGTGGTTTTAAAATCATGAACTGCTTCCACGATAAACGTATTACAATGTACCACAGAGCATTATGGACCGAAAATACACTGTTTCTTACTCTCAAGGTCCTAAGTACTAGTAATCTCAGTTTGACTGCGTGTGAGCAATAACTACTAGAACATGGATGTAGGTAAGACAAGCCATGAAACTCGACTCCATGCTTCCGCCCTTCACTGACCAGATGGCAACCATTCACAATCGCGGGAAGTCTGCTTGGTTAGCCTGAGAAGGTTACAGCAACCCATACTTAGCTGGTTGGCGGTTGTCGGTGGTTTTAGCCAATTATGCCATGGGTTCTTATTGACAATGATTTTACAATTTGATTTTGCATTATTATTTTTTGAGGAAAAGTTATAAGTACTGTTTTGCAGCATAAGGTGGATACTCCTTTTTGTGAAGTTCATGCAAAAAATGAACTTACACTTTCACTTACGAGCCAAAAGTAGTCCTAATTGAATGACCAATACATCTTCCCGTGTGTTCCTTTTTTAAAGAGGATCGAGCATTGATCACCCATGCTTGATGCTGGTTTCGGCGTCAGCGGTTGTGGCGATTTTTCAAGAGTGATCTCATCTCCTTCACGATCTTATTCCAGAAATTTCAAAATAAAAATACGTACATTTCAATGAATTGCTATTATTTTATTTTTCTTTAACAGAACTCAGATGCAGAAGTTTCCAGACTTTTCCACCCAGTGACACACTATTGTGTGGAAAAAATCGATAAGAAACAACAATTATACCGTGAGAAACTATTGTTGTAACTAATGGTTAGAAGTTTTAAACACATTCCGTTCTCTTATTTAGATAGTCTAGATCTAGATTATATTAGTGTCGAGTCATATTTGTCGATTTCTGTGAGTGAGAGTGGTGAGGAGCTCACGGCTAAATAGTAATCAAATATTAATTAATATTGGATTGAATGATCTGTCAATAAATGATTTATTATTATAATAACATACCGCTCGGGTTGATCTTTAGGTTGAGCCGTGCTTGCCTAGGTTAGTCTCTGGATGGGTGACCACCCATTACATTCCGAGTTTCCTCTGTGCCTGTTGGTCCCGGCTGTAATTTTTAGATCTTTAACAGTCGTTACAGGTAATCAGTGGCTCAAAAAGTCTGACAACCAGTCTTACCAAGGGTTATCGTGTTACCCAGTACTAACTGGGTTGTGGAGGTCAGATAGGCAGTCGCTCCATGTAAAATACTGGTATTCAGCTGCATCCGGTTAGACTGGAAGCCGACCCTAACATAGTTGGGAAAAGACTAGGCAGATCATGATGTGGTTGAGAGTGGCTGACAATCAAAACAGTCGCAAGGGGCCATCTTTAAAGTTAAGCAATGGTTCCTAAGGTTGACTCGGGTGGTCACCAATCCGCGGCCCAACCTAGGCAAGCGCAGCTTAATATTAAGATCGAATCGGGTGGCTAATATTTAGACACGAGCGCTTCTAATAAAAAGCGAGCGAGTAAAAGTTGTATAATGAATTCAATATTATTTTTAATTTACTAACATCTACGTAAACTAAAAACACTGGGTGCAAAGATACAAGAATATTTTTAATCGACATCTAAAAAAGGAGGACGTTATGTATTCGACCAGCACTTTTTTAGGGTTCCGTACAAAATATGAAAAAAAAACAGAACCCTAATAGGATCACTCGTGCGTCGGTCTGTCTGTCCATCCATCTGTCACAGCCAATTTGCTCCGAATCTACTGGACCAAATCAGGTGAAATTTGGTAGGATGGTGTAATCCTATGACCCAAACACAGATGTGCAAAGTAAATATTATTTTTTTTTAAATAAGGTTCATTTTCGGGGGACATATTAGGAAATTAAAAAAAAAGTTTAGCAAACATTACTGTGTCATATATCAAATGAAAGGGCCCAGTATGAGGATCTCAAATATATTGTTATTATTGTAAAATAAATAGTTTTGATTTTATTCATTAAAGAAAACGAAAATTGACCATTCCCCCCTTGATCTCGGAAACTGCTGAACATAAATTTTGAAAAAAATGCAAAATATAGTTAATTGCTTTAGATTACAGAAAAACCTATAAGAATTCTATCAATTTAAAAAAAAAGGGGACAAATTAGGAAATTAAAAAAAAAGTTTTGCAAACCTTACTGTGTCATAATTATAATTATCAATTGAAAGGGCTCGTTTCGAGGATCTCAAATTGTACGGAACCCCCTCCACACGAGTTCAACTCGCACTTGGCCGCTTTTTTGTATGCTTGCTATTCTTTCAAGAATTCACATCGGCGTTGGTTAGTCATTTGGCGAACCGCCAATATATCATTGCAAGTAAAACTTTATACACCTCTGTATGTAGTGTATTACTATCCTTTTAGGGAATATACAAATAGCCGTGATATATACCTACAAACAAGGTAAATCCGCTCAAACATCAGCCAACATACGCATACGGCCATACACGCCATTCGGGCAACTTCGGAGGTAATCGTGCGTTTCCGTCCTGGTTTGACAGCCTTGCGCCAAATGCACTCTTTTGTAATTTTTTTATTTACATCATCTTATTTTGCTGGTGTTAATTGCAACTTTATTAACCTTATATATCTGGTAACATTATAATATAGGTACTTAATATAAGTAAGAAAATTTATTAATCCTTATTAGGTGTACGTGTGTACCTATACATTATGTTGATAGCTAAATTAATTGTTGCACTGATTTATGTTAATTGGTACTAGAGTTGCCAACCATACTGTTAAAAACAGTTTTATACTGTTTTTCACTTTAAAATACTTTTAACTGTTCAACAAAAATAAAGTATTGAATACACTGTTTTCACTGATAACCAGAGCTTTTATACCTAAATAAAAAGTTTCATCTGTTACGTAGAATATCATGCGAATACGTTTTAGGTACCTAATACATACGTAGCTGGTTCTGCCACCTTAGACCTATTCATAGAATTAGTGTTTTTAGTGATGAATGTTAAGTGGTGGGAAATAGATCTACAATTCTTTTTTTAATCAAATTATTTAAAAAAGTTGCTCCTCCTCTATTCGGTGAGGCCTAAGAAGCCTTCAAATTTGGCGAAAAATGGATGAGTTTCACGAGTAGGACTAATGTTATAAACTTTATCTAAGAGTATTTAAAACATTCAAAAAAAACTTAAAATACTGTTTATTTTTCCGAAAAGCTGTTTATTTTTTTCACTTTGACCATAACATACTTTATTTCTTGTACACATACTTTATTTCTTGTACAAAAAGTTGGCAATCCTAATTGGTACCTTAAGGATATTAACAGAGTATTCTTACAACATTAATAATTAGACTAGCGGCCCGCCCCGGCTTCGCACGGGTGCAATGTTTTAATACTTATAAACCCTCCTCTGGAATCACTCTATCCATTGCTGAAAACTTCATTAAAATCCGTTGCGGAGTTTAAAAGATCTAAGCGTATGTACAAACAGCGGGAGCGTTTTTATACTATGTAAAAATATTACATTTAAAAGGAAATATTAATTTGTTTTTTTTTTTATTGACCAGTCTTTCCAAAGGTTAAGTGAAATTATAGTTTAACTTACTATCCGTGTAAATAACTTATTCCTAACTTAATCCACAATAAATTATTTGAATTTGAAACAAAGGGTGTAACAAGACCCTTAACGAAGCCGAAAGGCACTTGTTCTCCCCGTCATTGCGATCATTTTTTTGTTCTAGACCATACCTGGGAACCTTCTAGTTACGGAGATATTGGGGGTCAAACTTTCATCTTTTCCACATGTTTATTTTATTTTAAATACATGTTTTTAATGTAAGATTTTTTACTTTAAACATCTGCACGACCCCCGTACTATTCAGTCCATCCATCAGCACAATGTTTTGTGTGCGTTACATTGAGTCCTACCGTAAAACGTGATTTTTCACCCCATAAAAAAAGTCTTTTCCCAGCAATAATTTTTGCGTAAAGTTACTTAGTTTGATGGACATAATGCTTGGTTGACGGCTTCGTGAAGGGTCCTGTTACACCCTGTATAGCTTAGTAGACTTATTTCACCAATCCACGAACCAGCCTCGGCAAGCACTGCTTAACCTGATCGATCCGTGCGGCTGTTATTACATTGCCACGAGTTTTTCTAACTGTTTTAGCTGTACGTGCCTTTTGGTCTTGTGGTCGCAAGCGCGACTGCCGAACATGAGGTTCTGGGTTCGATTCCCGGGCCGGGCAAAGTGTTGTTTGGTTTTTCCATGAGGAATTTCTTAGCAGTAGCCACGCTGTCTGGATTTGTGCCCGGTTGATGGCAATAGGCTCGCTCCTTATTACGTGGGACTTTATGAAAACTGGCGAAATATGGGTATACTAAGTGACACCTCTGTCTAACCTTACGGGGATTACAGGCGTAGTCTTAGTAACTAGGAAAACGATAACCTTACTACTGAACCAGATAAGTTCATTCCGAAACATTTCACATTTACATTGTTTGGCTAGAGATAACCCTGGCTTATCGGTAGGTAGGTCTAACTGAGTACAAAATGCTTTGTGCGCATGACCCGACTACACCTCTGAAGCTACCGTGAATTATCTAAATATGCTCTATACATACATACAAATAAAATAAAATAAAAATAAAAATAGCCTTTATTTACTCTGACCTTCGTAGACACAATATTTAGTCATTTGACGAATAAAAACTAAAACTAAAAAAATAGGAACTACAGTTATTTGTTTTCTAAATTATAACATCAACTAAACTTAATTTACGACTTAAACTAAACTTACATTTTCAAAAAAAAAAAATATTTTTATTTGTTGGTCCAATCAGCTACCAGGTCAGGCTGTCTTGCGACATAGGCCTCCTCAAGTTCCCTCCACATTTGTCGATCCCTTGCTATTATCCTCCAGCCCTTAGGCAGATCATCCTCCCATCTTTTTAATTGCCTTCCTCTACGTCTCTTTCCGTCCCTTGGGTACCATTCTGTAACTTTTTTAGTACACTTTTCTTTTTGTGTCCTCATCATCTATCTATACATACATACATACACATAAATAAAATTGAAGTGTCGTTTGTAATACCAAAATAACAGCTTTTTACTGAATGCTTATGAAAGTATATACGGTACTCATAAAAAAAACACATTTTTTAAATTTTTGTCTGTCGGTCTGTCTGTCTGTTTGTTCCGGCTAATCTCCGAAACGGCTGGACCGATTTTGACGAGACTTTTACTGGCAGATATAACGTCTAATATAGGCTATACTTTTATTTTAGAAAAATATGAGGGTTCCGCGCAAAAAAATTCAAACCCTCTAATTTAAAAATAAAGTATATTTTTTTATAATAATAATTCACGCGAACCAAGGTCGCGGGCAACCGCTAGTGTTATACAGGATCAATTTTTATTCAGTGCGCAAACTTTGACAAATTAAACTTAAATTACTTTTATTAAATACCTATTTTTATTTTGAGAAGTCTTAGTACAAAAAAAAATAAAGTTATCGTTAACGAAAAATGTTTACCTTGAAATTGATTTTATGGCCACCAACTCGCGGGCGGCGGCGCTCCACGCTAGTTTGTTTATCATGCACATTTATCATTTTCGTGGGTTACAATATACTGATCGCCGATTTTATCTGTTTCCAACTAGACTTTTTTAAGATTTGGCCGTAATCTGAAGTTATTTGAAGAGTACGCCGCTTGGGAAGGGATTTTACCCTCGCTGCACCAAATCGCCGCGTGCACCGCTTGGCCCGCGCCCATTGATATTATTATGAATAAGTAGATAGTGTCCATATTTTGCTGATTTAAAATCGGACAAAAAAAATATAAAAAAGTTTTGAACAAATAATGGAAATGTGTTCTATTACTGATACTGAACCACCAAAATTTTTTGCGCACTGCTTAAAAAATATTCCAGTATAAGCGTGAACCTAAGTGAATGGAAAATAATTATTTCTGTTTACAATTGCCATTCAACCTTGCAATATTGCCAGTCTTCTGGGCACGTTCCCGGATGACAGCGATGCGGAGGAGTACTTTGACATTTTACATACATACACTTGCATACATGGACAGAGGCTTATACCCGACTCGTCACTGTTCTGACTCGTCATCGAAAAACAAAAGATTCTGATCAAAAATCATAGTACCGATTCTTCATCGATGCTAAAGTATCGTCAAGTGAACAAACTATACAATTAATTTTTATTATAAGGTAAGGAACATTTACAAAGGTTTTGAAAACTGGACAACATATTAGTATCTTCATCCCCAACGACAACACCACCTGCCAACATTGATGCATATAATTATCTACATTATACTCCTATTTTGTTAAATCGTTTCTTCGATAAAGTTGAAGCTAATAAAACCGTGTTTAAAATGACTGATCCTCAGTCAAGCTTCATCAGAAGTCACTTTGGAAATCGGAATAGCAATGCTGTTTGAGCCCTAAGTTAGTATTTTAAGCATAATGATGATATGGCCTACATAATAACAGAAAGTCATTAGTCTATCTTACTACCAGTATGTCCTGTTATAAGCTCTGTGAACTGTGAATATGCATGACTAAACAGCTGTCAGGCTAAAGCTAAAGTTAGTTATAGCCACACAGACCTAACGCACCAAAGTTCGCAACAGTGCATAAGTCATGACAGATGGTAATCAGGTTCGTCTACGTGCATCCTGAGCTGACTACTGGCTTGAAAGATTCAGAAATTCTGAGTGAATATGGCAAACTTATGAATTGCATGAACAGAAGTACGGTCGAACAAGCTATTTGGAATATATTCGCGGAAATTTTCACAATCCAATGCCGAAGATTATACTTTTCCAAATTTTATATAATAAAGCTTTCTTCAATAAGAGATTGAATCTTAATGACACAAGGTTTATAAAATAAAATTGCAAACAATATTGTCAGTGTACTAGGATTGTGAATATTTCTGCGTGTATACCAAATAGCCCGTACGACTCGAAGCGTTAGGCACAGAAATACACACATACACTCCCATGTATTAATGTCAAAGTGACAATTCATAATATTAACAGAGACTAAAGCCAGAGGCACATGGGCGGCATAAAAACTCTGACACCAGGCTGAGCCCTAACCACACGAAAAAGAAGAAAGACAGAAAAGCATTCCAATTCCAAATTGGTATCTTTTTTCCTTCAAAATTCACTCAAAACTACAATACTGCCACTACCAGGCTTCTTATGTCACATAGTACGCACAATAACAAAATGATTGCCCCTCTATTATGTTAAAACGATGTCCCAAACTAGATCGCACTACCAGCTAACAGCTAATATCTACCTAGTATCACAGGGATGACCAACCTTTAGCATAAACTGACAATTCTGGGCACAGCTTTTATTTCTATACAAATTAATAAAATTAAAGTGACTGTATTTAATTTCCAAATAAAAGCTTTTTACTTTATGCATATGAAAGTATACAGGATGGATTTTTCAAGTGGGCGTGGGTGGCCAAATCCGAAATTATAAGAAATAGCGAAAAATGCTCAAAGGAGTCTCGAGCTCGATTTTGATGAAAACTGGAACTGCATCATTAGATTTTTGAAAAAGCAATATTACTAGCCAGGAATCGAACCTATTGATTTCGGAAAAAAATACATACTGTATTATTACACCATTCGATAGTGTCGCTAACCCCTCGACCTCAGTACAATGCTCGATGACCTCAGTAGAGCTTCCGAAAGGGTGGGTCTTAAGATTAACATGGACAAAACCAAGGTCATGTTGAATGCCCATGTAACACCCACTGCTATCAAGATCGGAGGCTCTACACTCGAAGTTGTAGACGATTATGTCTTCCTGAGACAAACGGTCCAGTTAGGTAGGTCTGACTGCGAGAAAGAGGTCAATCGTCGAATCCGACTGGGCTGGGCTGCGTTCGGGAAGTTGCGTGGTATCTTCTCGTCCAACTTACCGCAGTGTCTCAAGATTAAAGGCTATGACCAATGTGTGTTGCCAGTGATTACATACGGGACCGAAACGTGGTCGCTCACAATGGGCCTCATCAGATGGGTTAAAGTTACCCAAAGGGCAATGGAGAGGGCTATGCTCGGAGTTTCCTTGCGTGATCAAATCAGAAATGAGGGCATTGCCAAACTTACGTGATAGTGGGCAGAGCAGGGCACATTGTTCGCAGAACGAATGGCCGATGGGGCCGAAAAGTTCTGGAGTGGCGACTGCGAACCGGAAGACGGTGCGTTGGAAGGCCCCACTAGGTGGACCGATGACCTGGTGAAGCTTGCGGGGATCCGCTGGATGCGAGTCGAAACTCCGCTTCTCCTAAAAGCAAACGCAAAAAAGGTTTACCTTCCCTCCACTATTAAGTGAATCATATATCGTGACTGATGTACTCAAATGTTGTCATTACATGTAATTTATGTGTGGGCACTAAAGATGACTACTTTATTAACGTTAATGTATTAGAATGTTCGTTTAGGACGTGCATACATTACGGCTGGAGGTGATTTATTGTTTTAGATATTTTTTTCTATACGGGGTGGAAAGGACACCGACGAGAAAACGTTTACCACGTATTCAGTTAAAATTAAGTGACAAATCAAGAGTTCAATTGCGTTCATTTTTTTTTTATACGATTTGTCACTTAATTTATATTTAATAATTAATTAATTTATATTAATTAATTTAATTAATTAATTAATTTTAATTTTATCTTAATTTTTATTGATACAGGGCGTCCCACGGCTATGCCACAAGGAAGGACCGTAATTATTGCATAAAGGAAGTTTTACTGAACGAAGACTTCATTTTGATTGTAAAAATAATTAGAACTGTGTTTAAAGATTTTTAAATAATCACCTGCCTAAACCGGGAATCGACACCACCATTAATGTGATAAAGTGATTGACTGTAGTTTTTTTTGTGAATTGCTGTCCCAACGTCTTATGGATGAGGATTTAATATTGTTGTTGTACACGTTTCAATTGAAATAAGAGTAATTCCCTTTATTTAACTTTTTTACAAATTATTTACATTTTTAAATATTTCTTATAAAAACATTTAAAAATATAAAAAATTGTTGCCCACCGGTATCGGGAACAGGGTCCAAGCTACCGGCGGTCAGGGCTCCAGAGAGAGGAACCTCCTAACAATACGAGCCGTGTCCAGGAGTACCGCTTTCTGAATCAAGCCCTTGATCCAGCTGCCTAACGAGAGCCTCCTCAGGTATTCATCGAGGCTCTTGGCAATTAAGCCATAGGCTGATACGACTATCGGCACAATGATCGCTGAGTCCACATCCCACATGTCGACAACCTCGCGAGCCAAGTCAAGATACTTGATTTGCTTATCTTTCTCGGCTTTCACGAGGTTCCCATCATGCGGGACCGTTATGTCAACAATCATTGCGCGCCGCTCTGATCGATCCACCACCACTATATCGGGCTTATTGGCTACAATAGTCCTGTCAGTGATGATGGATCGATCCCAGTACAATGTGATATTGCCATTTTCGAGAACTGGGTCGGGCACATACCTATAATACGGCACTTCCGATTCCACAAGGCTGTATTTTAGAGCAAGTTGCTGATGGATAATCCTGGCTACAAGGTTGTGTCTATGCAAGTACTCTCCGTTAGCTAGACGAGAACACCCGGAGATAATGTGACGGATTGATTCGCCTGGACGGTGGCATGCCCGACATATGTCAACCGTGCCGTCCTTCACAATACATCTGCGGTAATTATTCGTCATCATAACTTCATCCATAATTGCACAGACAAAACCTTCGGTTTCTCCAAAGAGGTCCCCGGAACATAGCCAGGCTACGGACGCGGATAGGTCTACATCGGGCCCATGTAGAGCCCGGAAAAAGCGTCCGTGGAGCTCCTTACTCTGCCATACCTCCCTGCGGTCGTTAGTGTCAAGCACTACAGGTTTGCGCCAGTTCTCTTTAGCCAAGGAGAGCGGGGTGAGGCCTTTGTCCACTGCGACCACATCTCGATGCATCCCCACGTCGGTTTCTAAGAAATATTCCCTGAGACTGCATATCTCGCGATTGTGGAGAGTCTTAGCGTTTAAAAAGCCTCGACCCCCACACCTCCGCGGGATATACAGTCTCATAACCGAAGAACGTGGGTGATGCATTCGATATGTCGTCAACAATGTACAGACCTTCCTATCCAGGGCGTCTAGTTCTGTTTGAGACCATTTGAGTATACCGAAAGAGTACATCAAAACCGGCATGACCCAACCGTTGAAGGCACGCACCTAAATAAGAGTTATTATTATTGTTAACATTTATAATTCTTATTGTACGCTTTTTAATTGATAATTATATAAGACTGATTATTGATTTATCATGTGTACTGTTGATTCTTGTAATTAATAACTAATAACTATGCTATCAATGAAAAATAAGTGCCTTTTAGTAATTTTCAACAGGAAGTGTTGTTCGTAATAGATTATAATTTCAGCGTTCTATTGGCAGATAAATGTGGACAAAGGTCACATTGTGGTTAGACGCAGCCTTCGCGGTTTGTGTATGAAATTAAAGCTAGAATGAATGCTACAACGAGTTTTGATTCTGCACTTTATTTACAGATAAAGTTATTGAAACAATTTAATTCTAAATTATATTGTTAGCTAAAATGGCAAGTTACTAAATATTTTCATAACTCATTATAGTTAAAATGTTATTCTGTCTGTTTCAACTAAATACATTTAACATTAACAGTAAGGTACAATGTGGTTTAAAATTAGCTTTAATCCATACTAAATATACAGAGTAGAGGGACATCCCCATCTCCAATTCTTGCACGGTCAAAATATATCCATACATGGAATGAATTGGAGATGGCACATGACAGCAGTTTTTTTTTTTATAATGCCGATGAAAAATTTCTATGTATAATACGAGGTATTCGTTTGAGCGACGACATTCCGTCCACCCTGTAAATGCGAAAGCAACTGTGGGTTTTTTGATCTTTTCACAGCCTAATGAACGGATGCCTGGATTTCAATGTGATTTGGCACACAGGTCGACCATGACATAGACATAAAGCTGGTAGACTATGTGCCCGTGTACCTCTATGTCGGTTCTTTTGTTTTTAATTGACTGTAGTGTGCACTAACCTTTAGGTTTGTCGTGTTGCGCAAAATGAAATTGATGAAGCTATGATCATAAAATTCAATTTTATGATGATCATTTAGGTACCTAATAATTTGGTGCACATTCTTAATATTACACATAAAGGTGGTCATATCATTCGCCTGTCAATGTAACAGAATGATACAAAATGATAATGCATCAAACAACTGAATCAAATGTTCGAAATCGACTCTTATATTACAGGCGAATGTTCGTCAGCTGTAACGTAATGCTCAATTTCGAATCTTGGGTTTGTTATAATACAGGCGAATGCTCCCGGCGAGGGGGCTCCTTTAGGTTTATTAACTGCCTAGCCTTTGCCTAACTATGATGGGGTAGGTAGGTTTGCCATTGCAGCTTATTTTAAACAGGCTTGAGTTTAGTCACGACTGTTGTCTAGAAAAAACATACTCACTTGAACTTTGAAGAGATCAAGATTATAATGGTCGTGAAACAGAGAAGCCACCAGTGAATTCCACATTCTTGCGGATCGCAACGTAAATGTGAAAGCATAGGGTTTTGTTTGGGTCCATGGAACCATCATTTTTCATGTGGCCTCCATAATTTTAGCGAAAGACACTATTCAAAAAGATTTTCAAATTACTTGGCCATTCAAAATTATCAGACTTACTAAGTCAGACACCGCTTACACAGCATTTTCTTTAATCATTGTCTTTATGAAAATCTCCCGAGCAAACATAAAAGATGAATGAGTTTCTATCCCTTTGTTTTACAACTCACACCAACGCAGTGATTAGCAAAACTTGTTGAAACTTCGCTAGTTTACTTTGTCTATTGTTATCAACAATACGTACTCTCTGAAACTTAAATATTTCAAAATTGTCTGTGGTTTTATGAATTTTCCGAGTGTTGGGTAGGAATATTGTTTTAACTGTAGTAAAGTTTGACAAGGGTATGGTTTCGAATGGTTATTCTTCACGATTACATACTGAACAATAATGTAGGTATAATTACATACAAACATGAACTCACTCTTTTATCTCATGAGGGGTAGGCAGGAACTACAGAGCGTTACCTGCTATGGTCCTTACATTGTCATAATTGTTTATTTTTTTTACAAAACGCCATTATCTGCAAGTTATTATTTTTTTCCATCTTTTTATTGCAATTTATTATTCTAGATACTTATTCAGCAATATGTTTGATACTGATAACGGGTTTGTACGGAAGCTGTCCAGTGACTGCTCCATTTATTGTTGTCCTAGATTAGGTCTTGAGGAATCTTTCTCTTTAGTCTTTTATGTTTTTTTTTTCAAGATTATATTCTTACCGCAATGGAATGAGGTCACTGTAATGAGGAGGGATGAAACGCATGTTACTAAAAAAGTGATGGATATTAATGTTGAAGGATGGAGAGGGAGAGGAAGGCCAAAGAAAGGATGGATGGATTGTGTGAGGAATGATAAGAAAGATAAAGGTGTAAATGATGCCGTGACGTCTGACAGGGGAGTTTGAAGAAGAAAACGTGTTGCGCCGACCCCAAGTAGAATGGGACAAGGGCAGAGGTAGATAATGTTGATTAATAGTTAAAATCTACATTCCCCCATTAATGTGTTTGCAAAAGTTTTACGAAGGCACCTTGATAGATAATTATATTGCTTAGCTCATGCAAAAAAGCATACCAAATAAACAACAATCATGATTAAACCAAATACCTTTAATCCAGAAATCACGTAGACATGCTAATGTCACTACCCCGTTCAGATTTTCCGTGAACGTAATACCAGTGTGGGCAAGAGACAGAGCTAAACAGGTCGTCTAGCGCCATCTCTTTCCCACACTGGAATTACTCCTGCTTTAAGACGTCATGGTAGGCCACCAGACCTTGTCACCATCCGTTGGTCGACGGAACCTCTCACCGCCATACGTTTCGCAACTCGATTGTCTCGACCACCTGGCCAGCATATAATCGCTCGATTTGACCCAAATATATTGCGTATTGTTTATTATTTTGTAGTCGGTAAGTTAAACTTAGTTCTGATATTAAATTGTAGTAATTGGAACGGTAGTTTGGTTAAATGTTTTAGTAATTGGTGTTTCGTAGTGATTAAGCTGTTTGGTCGTGACATGGAGCAAGATTTATTTAGTTTACAGGGTATAACAAGACCCTTCACGAAGCCGGCAACCAAACATTATGTACAGCAAACTAAGTAACTTACGCAAAAAATATTGCTGGGAAACGACTTTTTTTGGAGTGACAGATCACGTTTTACGGTAGGACTCAATGTAACGCACTCAAAACATTGTGTTGATGGATAGATTGAATAGTGCGGGAGTCGTGGAGGTGTTTAATGTAAAAATCTTACATTAGAAACATGTACTTTAAAACAACATTGGGAAAAAGTTGGAACCCAGTATATCCGTAACTAGAAGGTTCCCAGGTATAGCCTACAACCAAAAAATGATGAAATCAATCGCGGGGAAAACAAGTGCCTTTCGGCTTCGTTAAGGGTTACATCATTACACCCTTTATTGGACCTATTAAAACATTCAGTGATTGTGCGAAAAGTTGAAACGGAGTCGTCTGTCTTGGTATGGACATGTGATGGGGAAGCAGGGTTGAAACGCATGTGACTAAAAGTGTTACTTTTAGCCTGTGTCAACCCACGGCTACGCAAAGGCCTCTTCCCATGGCTTCCAAATTCTTCGATCCAGAGCTAATGTGGACCACTAGACGTTGATTCCGTCTAGCTCGCCCCGCTATCTCCTGCGAGTTCTACCGAGGACTAAAAGAGTGACGAATATAAAACAAATAAATAAATAAATATCGCTGGACATTACACACAGCGCCATCTAGGTGCCACACTAAGCAACGAGGCTTGTGTCGTGGACACCAGATAGTTGATACTACTACATAGATAGTTTTTTTTTTGTAAATACATACTTTTTATACATATAAACATCCATGACTCGGAAACAAATGTCCATACTCATCACACAAACATTTGCTCCTACCGGGATTTGAACTCGGGACCCTAACAACGTAAGGCATCCTCACAACCGCTGCGCCATTCGGGTCGTCAAAATATATATTTTTTTTATGGATGGAGAGAGAGAGGAATACCAAATAAATTATGAATGGATTAAATTGATATAAATTTAGTCTTCAGCAGAAATGCGATATATATTAACGAAATTCACGAATCTCTTATTATAAATTTAACCGTGTGACCCTAATTAATTCAAATCACTTTGTTTCATTATTTCAGTTCAACGAATGAGAAAACAAAACGTCACAATAATTGTAAATCAAGCGTGGTTATTATTTTAATTTATCACTTAATAAATTGTGGGACATGCTGCGCCAACCCCAAATAAATTGAGATAAGGGAAGGAGTATGCTGATGGAATTGTGGGACAGGGTAGGAAGATAATCGAGGAGTGTTATGGTAGCCTTTTGCGTAATCTGGAAGCGCGCAAAAGTCCTTTAGATTATCAGGTGCCAGGTCTTGATGTAGAGAGTCTGATTTGCAAAAGGGGCATTTTTTTTTGTTTGTATGTTCAGCGATATCTTCGCCAATTGTGAACCGATTTTGAGGATTCTTTTTTTGTTTGGAAGAATATTATTTTGTGGTGGACCCGTTTAAATTTGGTGAAGATCTGATTCTGATCGTTGGAGAAATACAATGTAATTCTTCAATTATAGACAGCAAATCGGTCGCGATTGCTGCAATCGCTTGGATATTTATTGTTTACACAACATCATAACATAACATCACGCCTGTATGTTCTGAGGGGGTACACAGATGTGTACAGTACACCCAAATTTTGACAGTTAGGTAAGTTAAGCACCATTTTCTTGGGTGTAAGACCATTACCAAGAAATGTATTATTAACAGTGTAAAATAAATGCATAGCAAATATTTGTATCGGATAATACAACTAAAAATTGGAAAATCAATACAACACGTTTTTGTCGGTGATTTTTGTTAGTTTGTTTCAGTTTTTTTCCACCGACTTCAGAAGTTAAAGTTATTTTTCAGTTTTTGAAGACGGTTTTATTTTTTGCAAAAAAGGTTTTTCGTATAAAAATAAATACCGAACACGGTAACTTAGGTGCTATTATTTATGTTACCATCATTCCGATATTACCGACTCAAGTATATTAATTTTCAAAAACAAGTCGTTATCTTTTAGATAATATTCTTCTAGATTTCGTGTATGAACACACGATATACACATAGATACACGTTATATATATGTGGTATTTCCCTTCTATATTATCGGCTCTTAGACGCACGTGCCCTCTCACTCCCGCCGCTCACAGCTGACTGACTGCTTTACGACCGCACGTGCGCTAGAGATGACATAATTCTTTCTTCTCTTTCACTCACAGACACATACATATAAACCCTTTTCTCATAGAAAACGGTAGAACTTTTAAAAATTTCGGCAATTATTGGAACTTGACACCATACAAACAATTACAAATTATGTAAATACGGCAGTTACTTAGTGTGTGATTTTGAATACGGCAACCCTAAATTTAACAGGAACAAAACTGGATGCCATTTTGCTTCCCTAAAAAAACGATACTATACGCTAGCGGCACATCGCTATTTAAGAATTGCAAAAAAACTGGCGACCACATAATGTCAGTTTAGTCTCTGAGATTAAAAACGGACTTTTAGTATGTACCTAAATGCGCTAATGGAGTCATAGGTTTTTATAAAAAAATAATTAGTATCAGGTTAGATTCGAACTTTATTGACGAAATTTATAGATAGGTATTTCTACACTACGAGTATTTATTGGTGTTTTTGGGGTGAAAAATCACATTTGGTAGGACTGAATGTAACGCACTCAAAACATTATGCTGATGGATGGATTGAATAATACGGGGGTCGTGGAGGTGTTTAAAGTAAAAATCTTAGATATAAAACATGTATTTAAAAAAAACTTGTAAACAAATTGGAACTTTGTCACCCAATATCTCCGTAACTAGAAGGTTGCCAGGTATGGTCTAGAACAAACAAATGATCGCAATGAGGGGGGGAACCAGTGCCTTTTGACTTCGTTAAGGGTTTTGTTACACCCTTTAGAATCCTTCAGTTACTTCTGCGAAACCCTACAGGGCATACAGGGGTGAAGTTATATTCCATCATCAAAATATTGTCTGCAGCATAATCCAAAACCTAAAACTTCATTTTCTCCACCTTAAATCCCTAAAATACATACGGAAACACTTGAAAACATAACGCGAACATCTGAAACTTCAACCCTGACCGCATGAACCGGTTAGAGCCGGCTCGAACTGCCGTGAACCGGGGTTAACGACCTCCGACGCGGTGCATCCTGCGTATTCCAGCTGGAACACTGTGCTCCTCTTTCTAACTGGCTTCAATATTTCGCTATAATTATTGTGTGTTTCAGGTATGATTTGTGTATGTAGATTTTTCTCGTATGGCAAGTTGTAGTACTCGACCAAAAGTAAACAGACTTGACTAGTAACTTTACCATTCTAAATGCGCCTCTAAAGTTTGATTATTTTTACCTAATTTTAAATTTGTTAAAAGATCTTTAAAAAAATATAAAAATACCTTTTCCCTTCTTCTTTGTCAGTTGATGGCTTCAAAAACATGACATACTATCAGTGGCTATTTGACATCATAATCTGCCTAGTAGCTCCATTTAAAATAATAGTATTTTAAATGTAGCAGTTGCCTATCTGACCTCCACAATCCAGTAAGTACAGGGTAATGCGATACCCCTCGGTAAGACTGGTTGTCAGACTTTCAGGCCACTGACTATCTGTAACGACTGTCAAATGTTTACCAAGGACAGCTGCGATACCAACGGCTTTCCGAGGCACAGAGGTAATTCGGTATGTAATGGGTGGTCACCCGTCCATGGACTAACCTAGGTAAGCGTGGTTTAACCTGAAGATCGACCCGAGCAGCTGATATCATATAGCCACGAACTCCTCTTTGGCTAGGTAAAACATTTCTAATTTTAGCAATACTACACAACCAGGATACGATCGTCACTCGTGGAGGTTTTTAATATGATAAAGTGGTCTATATTCCTCTTATTAGTTCAGTTATTCAAATGAAGTCTGTATTGATAAGGGACTCTAACGTGTACATAATTAAATAGTTTTCCAAGGAATTTCTAGAAGCGGATGCACCCATTTCCCTCTGTCATGTAATTTAGTATGACCTCATTAGCTGATATGATAACATTTGGCATTGATTATAGTATGTATCGAGACAGGTTGCAGGTTGCCAACATAAGGGCATTGGCTAAGAAACGAGACGTCGCCGCGTCGTAAAGATTTTGATCACCTGATTATATTTAAAAATTATTCATTGATTTCATTTTTTTATTTTTGTTTTTTTTTTTTTAAGAAACTGTATGGTCTTGGGAAATAATCATAGTAGCACGGCTCAATATTCTAGAGTAATCAAGGCTGAATGCCTTGGTGTAGTGGTCGCAAGCGCAACTGCTGAGCATGAGGTCCTGGGTTCGATTCCCAGGTCGGGCAAAGTGTTATTGGGGATTTCCATCAGGAATCCCTCAGTAGCACAAACGGAGACTGGATGTGTGCCCGAGTGATGGCAATAGGCTCGCCCCCTATTACCTACATGCGACTTAAACGTAACTGGCGAAATGTTGCACTACTAGGTACACCTCTGCCTAACCTTTCGGGCCCTACAGGCGTGACCTTATGTTATGTCATCCGTATATATCCTTGGATGGAAGATCATCCATTTCATAAAGGTAAGCACGTTACAGTGTTGGTGCCGTCTCTCATTATTTTGTCGATCTTTGAAAGTCGTCACAGGTAGTCTGGAGCTGACAGTCTGACATCCAGTCTTGCCAAAGGGTTCCTTGTTAGTCGCTCTGAGTACAATCTGATCCCAACGGAACAAGACTAGACAGAGGATTACGACTTTGGGTAGTACATACATAACATTATAAAACTTCAATAACTGAAGCCTTGCTTATGATTGAATGAAACACAATTAAATATCTATTGTTACGAAACCTACGAGGGCCACACGCTCATCCATAAGTAACGAAGAAGAATGGGCATAACATCCGCTGCTGATACGTCAAAAACATGAACAATCTGTCTAAACATCAGCAACACAGGGTCACATTATATAGCTAACAATAGTATATACAGGGCGTTGTCAGAGAAGTCTTGTCATATGTAAGAGTGTAGAACTGATCATAAAACTGAACAACTTTCTCCGTGTGACTAACTTCGACATCGCGAAAAAATAATCAGCTGTTCCATACTACACTACAATACCTACTTCGACCACCCGGCCTCTTCGTCCCTCGGAAAGGGCGTTACACCGTTGGTCCCACCTATTATTTGGAGATTTTTGACAGTCGTTCCAGATGGCCCGAAAATCTGACAACTAGTCTCCAAAAGGTATCGTTTTACCCAAAACTAAGTGGGTTGTGGAGATCAGATAGGCAGTCGCTCCATGTAAAATACTGGTATTCAGCTGCATCCGGTTAGACTGGACGCAGACCCCAACATAGCTAGGAAAAGGCTAGGCACATGATGGTATCGATACCTCCGGCGTCTACGTCGGTCTCTTCACAAGCATGCCCCACCCTAGGCCACATCATCGCTTCACATCAGGGAAGTTGTGGCCACACGCAAGCCTATTTCATGTAAAGAAAAAGAATTTATGAATCAGTTCGTTAAGGTGGAAGCGCAAGGGTAGCCCGCGAAATTTAAATTTTCTTAAGTTTTTTGCGTTTTGCAGGTTAGTGTCAGGTCGTATGGTGATGAAAATATGAAATAATCAATATCTATTTACATGAAAAGTCACTCAATGGAGTTAATTGAACTTGGAGGGTTGTATTGATGATTTGAATGATTATAATTCTGTAACTCCATGCATGTTACTGGCGCGATTCATATTTTCATCAACATACAACCTGACACTGACCTGCAAATTGCAATAAACGTAAGAAATTTTAATTTCGCGGGCTACCCTTGCGCATTCATTTTAAACCAAAAAAAAACACTGATAATCTACACCTGAAACTACACACAAAGTACCTACATAATACTTATTATCTGTCACTCGAAAACTACCCCTAACATTACGCAACAAACACAGTGTCGACACACAGAAACACAGTGTGCACAATCAAAACAGGTTGCATGAACTTTGTCACGTGGAACTGGCTTGAATAATTTATATGTTCACATTGTATTCCAGCTAATATGACACAGTACTGGACTAATTTCGTTATCTGATTGTATTTTGTTAACGCGTGTACATTGCTGTTCCGATTGTATGCATTTTGTATGGTTCCATGACGTCATTGGTTCGCGAATTCGTATGTAAAGGCCGTTTGCCTTTTTTGGCTTTCCGGGTTTTGGACTACGAAAATATTTTGTGGTACTTGGAAAAGAGTTTGTCGTTTCGAAAGTTTATCACGCTAAGAAGTATATTGTAGTGGACCGGTTTAGAAAATATTGTTCTTGGTAAAATTATAGGGCCTATCAGTGAACCAAACGATCTATGAAATGATAGACAAACCAGAGTCGGTTTTCAGTGTATATTTTGATAGGTCTTTTCACCAAAAATTTCGTTGATGATTTGCTGATCTCGTTTCAGGTGGAGTGATAATCTCTAAACTGCTTGCACCAAAACCATGAGGCCCTCCATAATTCTCGAAAAATCATAAGCAAGCAAGCAGGGACACGCACCTCGTATTTGAGAGCTAAAACCCCACACTTGGGCCCCAGTGTCGGTTAGCAGATGTCACCATGTCCTTCGAATTTTTGGGTGGACATGGCCGATTATGTTACGATGTTTTCCATAATTATATTGAGAGCAGTCATCTTCCTGTCACTATCCCATGATATTTGGGGTCGACGCAACCCGATTTTTTCTTCTATCTCCCCCTGTATCATCTACTCGTTTTACCTTTATGTCATTCCTCTCACAACCCATCCATCTTTTCTTTGGTCTTCCTCTCCCTCTCCATCCACATTTATATTCATCACTCTTTTAGTCACATGTGTTCCATCCCTCCTCATCACATGCCCATACTGCGACATACGACTCCCTTTCATCTTTACTGTAACAGGCGCCACTTTCAAATTTCCTCGTTTAAGCTCATTTCTATCTGTATCCATTTTAGTCACTCCACACATTCATCTCAAAATTCTCATCTCCACTACATTCAATCTTTTTTCATCCGTCTTCTTCACTACCCAGCAGTCCATTCCATACAGTACGACAGAAGTGATTCCATCTAGCCGATTTCAACCACAGCAACTGCATTCGATGGCTTTCTAGAGAGGCTGTCGAGAGCTTTGGTGTGCTGCTCAATCATGTGCTCTCAAGTGGCTAGCATATCCAACTTTGGCCAAAAAACTCCGAGCACAAAGCGGACAAGTCAGAACACCATTAACGAAATTGTATAGGGTATAGCTGCAGGTGGCCTAGCTTTAAGGTCATCACGCTTTAAGTCTAGCTGCAACCTTCTTCCCTCTTCAAAGGAACCTGCCGATGCACACGACGTCTCCACTCGGGCCGAGTTTGTGCCTGCTTTTCCTAGACTAAGGGGTCAATTTCGCATCTTTCATGACTGTATTGTTGATGAAATAAATTACACAAAGCAAAGTGCCTGCTTGAGTTCGAATCCACGTCCTTCTACTGCTAGAACAGGGCGCCACCTTTGCTCAAAAAAAAAACCTAAACCCAGTGGTCCATAATTCCCGAAAGAACATTTACTAGCTTATGAATTCTACTAACGCGTTCGTCGGCAAGTCACTAAACAGTTAATAGGTTTATTAACTGCAGTCAACTGACCATTACTCAGTTACAATAACTACGAGATATAAACCCATTGTTTATTTCTTCCTGTGCCTTTAAAATGTGTTAAGATGCTTGTATTAGTTTAAACTGGTCGTTTGTGAGGGAAAATGGTCATGAATCATATATCGGATATCGCTCGCACATTCAGACATTAATCGTCAAAGGAAAATTATCTGGTGGTTTTCCAATTATTTAATGTTGAAGAATTGTTTAATTTGTTTTTGACCTAAGAAATAAGACACACATAACTTAATATAACGTCACGCCTGTAACGCCTGTAATCTCCGAAGAGTTAGGCAGAGGTGTACCTAATAGTAAACCCACATTAGCCAGTTATGTTTACGTCCAATGTAATTGGGAGCGAGCCTATTGCCATCAACC
Organism: Eugnorisma glareosa; assembly: GCA_947578425.1. NCBI lineage: Eukaryota > Metazoa > Arthropoda > Insecta > Lepidoptera > Noctuidae > Eugnorisma > Eugnorisma glareosa. The sequence goes on from OX387960.1 coordinate 17,271,799, forward strand.
GGGCGCAAATCCAGACTCCGTGGCTGCTACTGAGAAACTCCTCATGGGAAAACCCAATAACACTTTGCCCGACCTGGGAATTGAACCCAGGACCTCATGCTCAGCAGTTGCGCTTGCGACCACTGGATTGACGAGGCTGTCATACTGTCATAGTAGACGAGGTGGTTCTATACTGAAGTATATAAAATATCCCTGTCCGCAGACATCCGTACCAGGATCACAGATCTTTAATAAGAGCAAGGACCAACGGACAGACAGACAGACAGGTGGCGTTCTATTACAATCTTAAGGTTGTTAACTTTCTTTTGTTCAAAAGGAACCTCCATCATTTATTAATAATGAGTTACGATCTAATTCCAAAGTATATTGAGTCAGCTGTAAATACCTATGTGCAAGTGTTTTATTACCAATCTCTCTTATTCTTCTAAACTATCTATACTAATAATATAAACAGGTAAAATTTGTTTGTAAGTTTGTATGTAGGGGGTAATCTCTGAACAACCGATTGAGAACCGATTTTAAAGATTCTTTCACTAATAGAAAGCTACATTATCCCCGAGTGTATATATTTACAACGTGCCCGTGGGATAATTTATGACCAAAACGCGAGCGAAGCCGCGGCCAACAGCTAGTTAGTTATAATAATGCGCGTGATAACGGCCCCTTTGATATTACTTTACTAACATTTACTTACTGATAACGTGCATTATTTGTTCTTAAAGTACTTGTACTAAGGAATGAAGATTGTCAATTTACTAAACCGTTTTTATTAGGGTTCCATACTCGAAGGGTAACCAACAGAACCCTGTTACTAAGCCTTCACTCTCCGACCGTCCGTCTGTCTGTCAGCGGGCTGAAGCTCATGATCCATAATTGATAAACAGTTGAAATTTTCACGAAATTTGTATTTCGAAATGTGTGTCATGGATGTTATATGTATAATAAGTATGTATTTACAAACAAAAAGTATCTATGTAGTAGTATCAACTATCTGGTGTCCACGACACAAGCGTCGTTGCTTAGTGTGGCACCTAGATGGCGCTATGTGTAATGCCCAGCGATATTTATTTATTTATTTATTTCTGTTGCCGCTATAACAACAAATAATAAAAATAATTTCAAAATAAAGGGGGCTCCTCTACCACGATGATTCGGAACCCTTCATTTGCGAGTCCGACGCGCACTTGCCCAGATTTTATTAAAGAGCCGCAACAGCTTTTCAAAATATAACTTCGCTTTCACTGGTGATCCCTAAGTAAGAGAGTATAAGCCATTCGGTCCACCTACTACTAAAATACTCCCACATGGACAGGCCTTGATTAAACCGGGGAGTCTAAAGGGTGTAACGAGACCCTTAACGAAGCCGAAAGCCACTAGTACTCCCCGTCATTGCGATCATTTTTTTGTTCTAGACCATACCTGGAACCTTCTAGTTACGGAGATATTGGGGGTCAAACTTCCAACTTTTTCACAAGTTTTTTCTTAAATACTTACATGCTTTTAATGTAAGATTTTTACTTTAAACACTTCCACGACCTCCGTACTATTCAATCCATCAACCAGCACAATGTTTTGCATGCGTTACATTAAGTCCTAACGTAAAACGTGATTTTTGACCCCAAAAAAAAAGCCGTTTCCCAGCAATAATTTTTGCGTAAAATTACTTAGTTTGATGTACATAATGATTGGTTGATGGCTTCGTGAAGGGTCCTGTTACACCCTGTATAACACAGACCCCGAACCTAAGTTGGCCGAAGCAAGAAAATTAAAAAAAAAGAGAGAAATAACCCTTCACAATACACACGCGGTCCGCTCTCTAGAGCCGCTCCTCTATCTTGAGCGGCAGAAGTCTATTCATGGCAGTCAGCATCATTCATCTCTCATCGTCATATGAGAAGTCACTCCCTTGTCAATCAGTCCATCTCTTCTCTCTCTCTTCTGCAACCGGTATCCACCCTATGGTGAGTGTAGCTCTTTTCTATTGCACATAATTTGCATGCACGGACAGCATTTTCGAGTATCTGTATCTCATTCTGTAATTCATCTCATTGTACTTTAACGTGCTAGTAGACCTCTCACTTTAGTGAGTTGCAACTAAAAGTGACAAAGAAAAAGGGAAAAAGATTTGTTCCCATAAATGTGATTTCAACCTATCCTTACCTTCCCTGCTACTCTGACTAGGTAAGTCCATACCACGGCAATACTTCCAGCAAAAAAGAATAACCTTTTTTTTGTTTTTCGGATGGGAAATCATCAAATAACTCCTCCCGCTCTGGGCTGAGCAGGAGGGAGTGTCAGACTTTTACTGACTAAAACCCATCCATGTTCCTTCCTTTGCCCTTTGTGTTCCGGGGCCACGGTATCTCTTTCGAACAGTCCCGCAGCCCCGGCCCTTAAATAATAAAAATCTAAACCAAACCAAAACGCAGCTCTTTTAATCCACTCACTCACAAGTTAACTCAAAAAAAAAAAGATTTCTCACATACTTACGATAACAGTATGTTTATAAACTTACAGCAAACTCTGTGTAAAGTGAGGTAACGCTTATATACCAGTACCTACCTTTATTTACTCAAGTGAACACAACTTTACGTTTGAGTTTTGGAAAATTTCTAACTTTGCCTTAAGCTTTGTTTGGGGATATACGGGTAGAGAATTGTAGCGGCCCTGATCGGGTAGATTGAATTTTGAGGAGTACAAGGTACTCTTTCTGCTTGAGTATTCAACGTTCGAGTCTAATACGAATAATTCGGCATTCTGGGGAAAGTCATTGAAGTGAAACCCTGTTCCTTATAATGAAAAAGAACGAAGGAGAGGTCAAACAATGTAGGGTAATGTAGGTACTGACATCACAGAAATAATGAACCCATTAAAATAGGTGGATTTTTTTTAACACAGCGTTCAGTACGTCTAACCAATGATAACCAAGCAAAAAAAAAACACAAATTAAAGTGATTTTATTTTGACCTGATGAATGTGTTTATTCTAGAATGCCGCCGGCAATTTATTCAAAATAAAATCACTTTAATCAGTGTTTTTTTTGCTTGGATATCATTGGTTAGACGTACTGAACGCTGTGTTAAAATTTGTCCATCCATTTTAATGGGACCTTATATATACCTAATCATTTCTATAACTCTAGGTATCTCTTCAAAGTGATAAAAGAACAGAAAATAAAGTTGACAGAGAATTGTTAGGCGTGAAAAATAGGTTATTAATTAATTAATCATACATACGGTATGTAGAATCAACGATATGAAGAAGTCAGTTTGTATGTTTGTATGTAGGGGTAATCTTCGGAAATACTGATCCGATTCCGAAAATTATTTCACTAACGGGAGCCTACATATCCCCGAGTGATAAAGGCCACATTTAAAACGATCCCGTGGGTTAATTTCCGTACATATCGGGAGCAAAGCCGCGAGGTAAAGCTAGTCAGCATATTTATTGGATTGCTTGTTTGCAGACACGGATAGGCTAACATTCCTTATGTTTACCACAAGCTCACACACTCCTATATTTTTGTCAAAGTTGAAAATGACGGGTTGGCGTGGTGTTAAATATGCACCTTCAGAGTCGGATTCGTATATTTAGGTACACATACGAATGGGTTGCTTATATGCTAATTTAAAATTATCTTAAGTACATGATTCATCACATTTTTTTTTTCATAGTATTTTTTCGTTCTCGTCACTTTGAAAGAAAAGATAGATGGACAACAACTGAGTTTCTTTCATTCATATTGTGATGATGTGATCATATTAAACCCTAGTCTCTGATTTATTTTGTGAAGTTAATAGAGTACCAAAGCAAAACAAAACTAACAAAACTTAATGTAACCCCGTAAATAAATAAAGATTAAAAAAAAGAAAAAACAAAACTTAAATAAACAATTGATATCATGCGACTTTGTGGTATCATGAATTTGAGTTTTTTTGACGTGCTTTCGTATGAATGTCTATACGCAGTGAACTGGGGGTTCATGTCTGAAATGTGAAAAGAAAATTTGACTGTACCTACACTGCCAGCTTTATATCTCGAAACTTATAATAGATGGCGGGACGGGTGTTTTACCATCGTATTAGGCATTGAACCAAAATGGAAAAGTACCGGGTAGGTGACTTTGACGCTCATGGGCATGGGCTAGCATTTACATACGACTTCACGAAAGAATAACGGCAGTGTCGTCCAAATTGACACTGTGAGCCGATTTTTTTTGTTTTAAAATCTTTAGAAAAAGATCATTTTCAACGGATCTGCAGAGCAGTTTACGTAGTCATCTCTGCCAATCTAACTAACATATCTAATCCTAAACAAACTCTTACACCATTAAAAGGAAGGTCCTCATTAGACCCTATTCCCATCTAACTCACACGCCATACGGGAATCTTTAACATCTAGCCTAGATGCACGCTTCCTGCTCGTGACAATTAGATCAAGATGCTCAATTATAGCGGGGCGTTACGTGGTTGCCTTGCGTCAAAGTTACGTCGATGTCACGTCACTGTTGCGTCAATTTGTTAGCGGCTATAAATTATGATGGGTGGAAGGCTAATTTGATGGCGTTCAAGTCAATGATGAATAGACCTGGGGGCCTAAAATGGCTGCTTTATCAGAATCATAATAAGAATCACGTTAAAAATTTAAAACTCTTAAAATGGACTTTGTGGTCTTAACCATAAAGACCATTTTAAGAATTTTAAATTTTTGACGTGATTCAATTTTGATTCTGATAAAGCTTCCATTTTAGGCCCCCAGAAAACTATAACGAACTTTAAGGCTAATCATCAACATCTGACTAGCCTTTTCCCAACTATGTTGGGGTTGGCTTCCAGTCTTACCGGATGCAGCTGAAAACAGGTATTTTAAATGGAACGACTGCCCATTTGATCTTCGCAAACAAGTTAGAGCTGGGTAATACGATACCGGTAAGACTGGTTGTCAGACTTTCGGCCCACTGACTACCTGTAAAGACTATTAAACATCTACAAATGAAAGCGGCTTAACGTGCTTTCCGAGGCACGAAGGAAACTCGGTATGTAATGCGTGGTCACCCATCCACGGACCAACCTAGGCAAGCGCGGCTTAACCTGAAGTTCGACCTCAGCGGCTGTTACTATTTACTTTGACTTTTCTCACATATATGTATAATCTCAACATGAATGATGTAACCAAGATCTTGTAACAATATTTTGATTGAAAAGAGTGTCCATGGAGTTTCTTGCCCATTCTTCTCCATAGAGATCTACGCTTTGGAATGGGCAACTACAGTACTTTCACAAGTTATTATGCCTTGTGTTTGTGACTGTAGCTTCGCTTTTGTTTTTCTGACTTTCAAAAGTGCCTGCTAAGGTCTAATTGAAATAAATGCCTTGAGTTTGAATTTGAGTTAGAGTTTTAGTAAGAAGCTAATTTTAATAAAAATCATTTTGGTGCTTTTGTTTGAGTTGAGTTTTCTAAGTTCTATTTTCATAGCGTTCATGTAATTATACCCGATAATTACCACCACATTATTCATACTAAACCGTTTACATAGTAGTAGTAGAGATATTTAGCTCTCATGGAGGTTATTACACTATGATTTACCTATATTGCAAATCTATAAATAGGAAAAAGATTAAAATAAAAAAACTGGGGTCAGACCAACCAAAGCTTCTTGGTGCACTTGGTGATGGGGTCCGCCGGGAATGGTGGACAGATGCCAGTGGGGGGGTGCACAAAATACTTGTATCTCCCGGGCCCTCGACACTTGGTAATAATAGAAATAATGGGTTTTTAGTCGGTTATTGCCCGACATAACCCTCCGCTCGGCCCCCAACGGAGGGTATCAACCTCAACAAAAAAAGGTATTTGTGCATCTAGTTTGGTACTTTAGATTGTTATTTTATTTTTTATTTATGACTATATTCTAAAACTTAGATATAATTGATTTGAGGAATCTGGCATATCCTAGAACCAAAAATTCGAAGACGTGACATCTATCAACCCGCACTAGGCTCACGTGGTGGATTATAGCCCATTCCCTCTCATAGAGAGGAGGCCGTGTCTCCCAGTACAGTGCTACAAAAATCTTTTGGCGCTTGAATAGCATTTTCAAGAGAGCGCTTTTGATAAACATTTATTATTATTCTTTAATGCACACAAAGTAAAATAGATACATACAAAATGCAATAATATAGGTTACTACCTTACTTACCCGCCCCGGCTTCACAAGGGTGCAATGTTATACATATAAACCTTCCTTTTGAATCACTGTATCTATTAAAAAAACCGCATCAAAATCCGTTGCGTAGTTTTAATCTAAGCATACACAGGGTGTCCCATGTATGCTTAGATCTTCTAGACAGCGGGAAGTGACTTTGTTTTATACTATGTAGTGATGATGTACAATGGCGAGCTTAACCCAGAATTGGACAACATCCCAGGATTAAAAAAAAAAAGATGGCGGCTCTGGTTCCAACTACCCACACGCCATGACCCATGTACCACTGTACCGGATAAAACGGGGTGAATAGACCCGCAGGGGTGAATCTAGACAAATCTTTGAAAAAGATTTTAACGTTGATTTAATATGGTATGGTGTAAAAATTGCACAACATTGTTGCACTACGAGTAAAAGGTTTTTGTTTTGTTAGAGTAATCATGCCAGGTTGCCAGCAACATGTATACAGCTTGCAATGTTATATTCCAATTTCACAAAGATGCACAAAAACCTTTTTTTCGGCGGTCACTCACATTTTGCCAGTGACGTGCATAAATTATAAGACCCAAAAAACTGATCTTAGGGGTTTTAAGAGCACATTTTGTTCAAAGGTAATTTAACCAGACTGCTTAATTGTGTGACCGTCGTACTGTCAAGTCATAGGTCTTGGGTTCAAACCCAAGACACGCATCTCTGAGTTTTCGGATTCATGTGCGTATTGCATAATTATCACTTGCTTCGGTGAGGGAAAACACCGTGAGGAAACCAGCATGCCTGAGAGATATTTCTCGAAGGCATGTAAAGCCAAGTCAGAGGCCCATGGGCGGCATAAAACTCTGACACCAGGTTAGGCACTAACCACACGATATAGAAAGAAGAAGAATATTAATTTGTTTCCATAATAAGTCATATTGATTTACATATTTGATCTATTATATTTCTTTAAGAAAATTAATGATGTTTATTATCAATACAACATAAGAAATTACCGCTTCCCACGCCTCGAACAAAATTTTGCTTAAATAAGCTTTTTGATCAATCAATCAATACAGTCTATTTTGGGCCGCCTCTTCCAATTTCTTATGTTATTGATGTGACATATCGAAATTATATCTCAAATATGAAAAATAACAGGCTTTGTTTCTTAGAAATAAAGTAAAAAATATTGTATAACAACACGTCTATAATACCCGAAGCTTTAGGCAGACGTGTACACCTACACCTAGTAGTACACCTACATTTAGCCGGATACGTTTACGTCCCATGTGATAAGGTATTGCCATAGACCGGACACAAATCTAGACTAAAAGTAGAAAAAAAATAAAAACCCAACAAGGCTGTCTGATCTGTGGATCGAACTCAGGACCTTATGCTCAGTAGTCGCCGCCGCGGGAGACGCCCTGGAAGTCGGGGGCCACCGTAGGCGCGGGCCTGTGGACGGTGAGTAATGGGCCAACTCGCCGTCCGTCCGTTTTATGACGACAGGCCGTGTCGACAGCGCGTTCGTGTTCCACGCGCGCCTCAAAGAGATGTCAGCAAACAGGAAGGGGTCCGAAAGGACCGATGCCTGCCAGGGTTGCGGGACTGTTTGAAAGAGATACCGCGGCCCTGGAACACAAAGGGCAAAAGAAGGAACATGGATGGGTTTTAGTCAGTAAAAGTCTCCCTCCTGCCATGAAGCAGTTCAAAAAGTAAAAGCAAAAAGTAATCTAAAAATATTCTAGACAGAGCACTTTCGCTCCTATTCTAAACTAAATAGAACCGGTTATTTTTATCACTAAAATGTCCTACCGGCTGTTCAAGTTGGTGATACAGAAAACCACATTCGAATTTTAAATGATGTCCCTCAAAATAGAGTCGTGGCCGCGTAACGACTTTCGCTTTTGCTGGGCGAATGACATTGTGTAGGGATGTCCGATGGAATGGGACTTTATTTAATTATTTTCTTACGATTATTAATTTCTGTAGGCCTTTTTGCACTTAATATTATAGAAGACACACACATAATAGAAGATAACTCATAAAATACCCAAGCAATGTGAATAAAATTATAATAAAATATACGGAACCACCGCGCGAGAAAAGAATCACGTAAATCGGATCAATAATCACGGAGTTATGAAGTAACAAATATAAACAAAAATTCAGGCGAATTGAGAACCTCCTCCATTTTAGATGTCGGTTAAAAATGATTACCAGTTCTACAGAAAAAACTTAAATTTCTTTATTTTTATCAGACTAGTGACTACTACTTTGTATTCTTCTTCTTCTTCTTATTGCTAGCAAGACATTACTATTTTATATTTCGTTGGCCCAAAAACCTCGCGACCAGTGACCTCTGCCTGCGACCGACACTGTGAAGTTATTCACAGTGTCAGTCGCATACAGAGGTCACTGGGGCTCAGAGGACAGAATAAGAGGTGGAACATAGTTTGTCTTGCATCAATATCTAACAAAACAGTTGGCAGAATATTATGTGTGTGATGCAAAAGGCCTTAAATAGCCTTTATTTATACTCCCTGCTCAATCAAATGCGAATCTCATAAGATTTACTAAGGAAAAAAATAAATAGTCAATCCAGAATCGACATTCAAAAACCACAAAAAAAAAACATAAAAAGAAACACTTATTGTCAGTGTCAACCCTAAACCACAACTGAATGATTGAATGAGTGAAAGAAATTTCATTCGTCCGCAAGAGTAACATTGTGTAACCGGACTTTGCCGACCTCGTTACGAGTGAGTCTCAATTTTACAAAGGTACTTTCTTTGTGTCCATACGTGGTCTTAATTAGTGACGTCACTGAGGTTGTTGACCTTCATTTGGATGTCATTGGGTACTTGCATAACATAATCAGGCTACGGTCTATGAGTGGGCCCAGTGCGGGTTAGTAGATATCAGGTCGTCACCTGCCTAGTCTTTTCCCAAGTATGTCGGGGTCAGCTTCTAGTCTAACTGGATGCAGCTGAATACCAGTATTTTACATGGAGCGACTCTGCCAATCTGACCTCCACAACCCAGTAGGTTCTGGGTAATACGGTACCCCTTGGTAAGACTGGTTGTCAGACTTTCGGGCCACTGACTAGGTACCTGGTTTTTTAATCAGTAATTTAAAAAAAAAAGCTGCTGTTGCCTACAACACCACATTACCTACACGACCAAAATGTATGAAATTGCCGATTTGAAAAATATATCCATGAAAATTTCTATGTGGGGCTTTCATAATGATGTACTGAACACGTGCGAACCGTTCATGCGTCGATGTCCATTCAACCCTGTATTATGTCAAATTATAAAAGATACAAAACTAGCGACCCGCCCCGGCTTCGCACGTTTGCAATGTTATACATATAAACCTTCATCTTGAATCACTCTATCTAATAAAAAAAATCCGCATCAAAATCCGTTGCGTAGTTTTAAAGATCTAAGCATACAGCGGGAAGCGACTTTGTTTTATACTATGTAGTGATAGTGATTATTCTTTATCAGCTGTCGCCCGCGGCTTCGTACATGTTGGTTGGAAATTATACCACCGGCACTGTAAATATAGCCTACGGCACTCGGAGATAATGTAGCTTCCTATTAATGGAAGAATTTTCAAAATCGGTTCAGTAGATCCAAAGATTACCCCCTACAACCTCACAAACTCACAAAGTTAACCTCTTTATAATGTAAAAAATGTGATGATAATGTGATGTGATGTGTGTGTGTGTGATGTGATGTGATGTGATGTGTGTGTGTGTGTGTGTAAAAATGTGTGATGTGTGTGTGTGTGTAAAAATGTGTGATGTGTGTGGGTGTGTGTGTGTGTGAATTGTGTGTGTTTTAAATATAGATTTTAGTATTTGCCTGCTGCTTCGGAAATTATACGTTTTATCAGGTGCCTATTACATACATACATACACTCCGCTTTTTCCCACACGGGTAGCCAGCAACCACAGAACGCCATCTGCTACGATCCCTACATACTCCTCTCGCCTTGTCCACGTTCATTCTTCTGGTCATACACGCACGCCGGCTGCGAGTACTACGGACCTGACCTTTCTGAAGAACCTCACAAATAAGGTCAGTGTATGTCCTTCTAGGGCGTCCCCTCCCGGCGTTACCCTTCACATCTGCCTTGTAAATACCTTTTGTTAGTCGCCTTTCACTCATCCTCTCCACATGACCAAACTTTCCAAGCATACCCTCTACCAGGTATTATCGGGTTAAAAACAACCCAGTCTTAAGCCAGGATAAGGTATACCTGAGAGCAGGGCTTCAGGACACGGGGCTGCGGGACTGTTCGAAAGAGATACCGTGGCCCCGGACCACAAAGGGCGATGAAAGAACGTGGATGGGTTTTAGTCAGTAAAAGTCTGAAATTCCCTCCTTCTCCACCCAGAGCGGGAGGAGTCATGTGATGATTTCCCATACGTAAAAAAATGGTATACCTGCGAGCCCATCGAAAAATACAGACTGTAAGACAAAGATACGAGTACTTTTGCGTCATATTACATAGTATGGATTCGTAAAAACATGTTAAGATCTTTAACAACTAAACGTACTAGCTAATTAGTAATTACACTTTGTAATAAGACGTTAGTTTAAGCCTATTAATTTTCTGGGGTGAGAACATTCATTAGCGTATATTTTTCTCAGGTTTCTCTTTTTCTGCTACGTGATAATCTTATGAAATGTCTATTAACGTAATGAAATATTTTGTTCGACGAGTATTCTAGAAAACCCATTTTTCACTCATCATAAGTCATAACATAATATCACGCCTATAGGTAAATGATAAATGATGTTTATTTAGCAAATAGGTTTTTACAAACACTTTTACACGTGATTTTTTTAAACTAGATGGGGCCAGTTTTTCGTACCTGACTACTCTGAGAAGAAACACCCGAAACAAACTCAGAGGTCATAGTCTCTTTTAAAGTCGAGACATAATCTTGTTCAACTCACATGAGGACTATGCAGATTAGTGTTTGAGATGGTCTCTTGAAGAAAGAACCACACAGATTTGAGTGGACCTGTCCAGTCAGTGCAAGCATTTGTCAGTTATCGTGTAGCTCGACTTATAACTCAAGGAGCTCAACGACACGACGAACAATACCAAAGAAAGGATATTTGGGTAGGTCGCTTATAGTACTCAAATTAATACATAATACTTTGAAAAATAAATGTCAAGAAAAATCATAAAAATTATTAAATGTGTTAAATCACAATAATAAATAAATCCCCGAATCCGGTAGGTAATCCCCGAAAGGAGGTAATAGGTGTAGGTATCTAATAGTACACACCCAAAGTTTTGCGCTCCTGACACCTGTAACATTTATTTCTTACAACAACCATGAAATTACAATAAGCTAGCAAGATAAAAAATATCCATAAAAAAAAACCAATAAACTTAACATAACAAGGCATCACACCTGTAGTCCACGACGGGATAGGCAGAGGTGTACCTAATATAGTAACACCCACGTTTCGCTTGTAGGTTAAAGTCCCATGTAATAGGGGACGAGCGTATTGCCATCAATCGGACATAAATCCAGACACCTGCTGCTACTGAGAAATTCCTGATGGAAAAAACCCAATAACACTTTCCCCGACCCGGGAATCAAACCCAGGACCTCATTCTCAGCAGTCGCGCTTGCGACCACTATACCAATGATGCAGTTCTACTAAACCAACATAGATTTGTCAGAAATCCTGCCTATCCCCTAACATAATCCCTAAACACCTTGAACATAACAACAGCACAATCAAAAAGGTCCCAACGGTATGAAACTGAAATATTTTTCTTTGAAATCCAACAATACGGTATATTTGTCGACCTCGACTATCCAGCAAAATAGACTGTGTTAGAAAAGTCACTCTGATTGGTGGAATCGCTGGATTTTTACCCAATACCAACTATATGGATATCCCCAGGGATTTGTTAGAATCAATATTGGCGTACATTGAATCGAATACGTATATAAAAAGTTGTAACTAAATCGGATTATTTGACCCCCGTTCGGTACATTTTTATTGTAAGTAATATTGTTAGTAGAATAAGAGGACTTTTATTTTTAGTTACTGAGTTGTGAAATGTGAATTTGAAGTAAGAATTTACGCACCTGAGGGATGCTTGATTGCATTTCATCCTCAGCAGAGGCAGTCGCTTTTATTTTTGGTTTTTTATCTTAATTATATTTTAAAGTAAAATGGAGATGGGGGAGCTCGTGGCTAAATAACAACAACATCTTGCTTGCCTAGGTCGGTCTGTGGATGGATGACCATCCATTACATACCGAGTTTCCTCCGGGCCTCGGAAAGCACTTAGATCAGTCGTTACAAGTAGCCATAGATCTTTGACAGTCGTGACGGATAATCAGTGGCCCGAAAGTCTGACAAACAGGCTTACCAAGGAGTATCATTTTACCCAGTACTAATTGGGTTGTGGAGGTCGGATAGGCAGTCGCTCCATGTAAAATACTGGTGTTCAGCTGCATCTGGTTAGACTGGAAGCCGACGCCGACATAATTGGTAATAGGCTAGGCAGATCATAATGTCACTGCAATTAAAATAAAATAAATTATATAACATTGATAACAAAAACCCTTTTCAGAAACGGCCATCCATTTTTTCCACTCCACTCGCGTATCTCCGAAAATCAACGTAACAAAATTAAAGTGGACGGCTCTGAAACGTTGGAACATAACTCGATAACGTGTTGAAAGCCTGAGGCACTGTCCGGCCTCCATGGGTAGGTATAGCGCAATGATAATCGTGTTAACTGCAACGCCTGCCACAAGCAAGGAAACCGAGCAGAGAGATGATATTTCCATATTTTCCATAATCTATGGTGTATTTATGTGGAGATAGGCCGTTTGTGTATAATGCTGTTTCATTTGAAATACGACTCTCAGCTATATCAAATAGAGTCTATCATCCATATCTATAAACAAGTCAAAGTGATTACTTGAGTCATAGAATACGACTTTTATTTATAGTTTAGTGATTGCTTGAAGTTAGAACTGTCAAAAGTTAGAATTCTTAGCTTTGCTTTCTTTGACGGTTCTTACTTCATTCAAATTTTCATCTATTGTATATAACAATGGTGGTTACATAAGTAATTACTTACTCTCAAGTTATTACTTGACTGTAGATATAATGTATTTTTTGTTTTTCTTAAAAACGAATGTTCTATCTTTATGGATCCGCTAGCTTCATAAATGACTAAAACATACGTTTAGCGCTAATAATTCTGTTACTGTCAATCATTTGAAGGTAGGGTCAATTTTTTTTTAATATTTATTTATTTAACGCTGGACACTTAGTGATTTGTGGCACAATCAGTCTTTCGAGCTGAAATCTTTCTGACGATGCCTATTGAACATGATTGTACTGTTTACGGATCGTTTCTAAGCTCTCGAAAGTTAAGTGAATAAGAGTAAGTAAGAAGTTTTTAGTTTGCAAATCGGTACAGTACATAGTGATAAACATATAAAAGGTAGGTTCACAACTTTAGAACATCTATTTGCTTGTCGGATCCAATCATTCATGGAACAGACATAAAATGAATCGCAAGTACGCCATTGGTGACATCACGCGACCTACTTACAAGTCTACCCACACCACAGCGTGCTTCTATAGAGCTGTGATGTTTACAGTTCGAGGCGAGAACGACATTCGGTGTCTGATCGCAGCTTAGTTGAGACGTCCTGGAACTATACCCAAAGTAAAATTGTAATTTCAAGTACTTTGTTATTTTAGTAGAAACTGTGTATCGCACACAGTGTATTTTCATAGCACGAAACCAATCTTCTGCCCACATGATGTACAAGCCTAGCGGAGTAAATCCTGACTTAAGCGACATGCCTAGATCGTGAAATTCTAACAAGAACATTACAAAAAATCTAACCTCATTACGCTATAAATACACTGTTGTTTCCCAAATTCAATTGTACACATAAATCTCGAAACAGTTTTGCCGTTAATTTCGAGAGAAGCCCTCAACTAAATGCTGCCTTTGTCTCCGAACCCGAATTAGAAACGCAAAACCAAACGCCTTAAACAAACGATGTAAATGAGCCATAAAATTAGGAGTAGCCTTGATAGATACAACAAATACAAGAAACAGAAGACCAACTACAATATATTTGGATAACGGTTACCGATACTTTAAGGTCACGTTATATGCGCATTTCTATCGACAAATACACGTTTATAAATACTCCAAACCCGACACCCCGCGAATGGCAGCCAACTTGTTTTTTTTAATTGATTGGGTACATGCATTATAATGGTAATATATTTGAATAGGTCAGGGTAGTGGGGCCAACGAAATGACGGTTTTGATTTTTCCCGTTGACCTCACCAGTGGGGCAATGCCAGTGGGGTCAACGGGAATACACCGAAGAAACCTACAGACGTGCAAATGACTTTATTCCAAGGATACAAGCCGAGGCTTTCGAATAATTAAAACAAAATCCTGAATAAAAGTAAAAAAAGCCAAAAAAAAAACTACGAAATTTTAAACAAACATCACTTACTTTTTACATTTTCTAATCTAGTGCAAAACACGTGTCCTATCACCCTACCCTAATAACTGATGATTTTTGCTCTCTTTGTCTCGTAAAGGATGACAGCACACGTTCACTGAAAGAGATAGAAACAAAGGTTAGGTTGTCTTGAAATTTCAGCTTACCACAATAGCAATGGTAGTGTTGATACTCATATAGGTGCCAGTCACCCTGACCGCTTACAATTAGTTGAGCCGTTTGACACCCTTATATACTCTCTATCTCATGTCTCGTATTATATTATCTGTATACAGTACATCTACTTTTATTACTTAGTTAGACCGTTTTGTCCCACTCCTGGACAAAGGACTCTCCCGATGCCCTCCGCTTCTCTCGATATACAACTAATTAAAGTCAGTTTATTATATTATGATTCTTCTTTTTCTTCTGGTGCTTCCCCTGCAGTTACTGAAGGTTTGCCATCAACTCCGAATATTATTTCTCCTTGTCTTTTGTTAGGTGGAACAGCTCAGCAGCATTGTATGGTTCAAAGAGCTAAATAAAAGGTACAAGGCAAAATCACAAAGGTTGCAGGACAGACGGGATCTGTCCTTTTAGGCGCAGGACCCACAGAAAAGAAGTAAGAGGCAGACGGGGCGCAGACAAATGTCTCTTCCGCGTCTTTTTCATACAAAATGTATAGAAGCGTCGCCGTCGCGACGCAAAACACACGGAAAAGGCAGGGCGCGAACACGACGCTTGCCCGTCTGCGGCTTGTGTAAAAACAGATAGAAAGGACGGGGCACGAGCGCGAGCGGATGAGGGGCGGGCGAGAACGGGGGTGGGGGAGGGTTGGGACGCGGGTGCCGGGAATCGCGCGTCGTTCGTCGTTCTCGTGGCGCTCGGCACCCGGCGCCCGGCGTCCGTGCTTCGTCTTTTCTACATGTTTTAAGAAGTCGCAACGGCGCCCCGCCTGCGCCCCGTCCGCGCCCCACCCTTGTCTTATGTCTTTTCTGTGAGTCCTGCGCTTAAGAAACGAATTTAAAATGACTGCTCCAGCGGCCATTTTGAATTTCTTTCTATTCGATTTTTTATTTTGAAAAGTCGGACGATACCACTGCGTTTGTACAACCAGACCTTCTGTCTCCACATTTTCCGTTAAAAACGCGTGATTCATGCTTAGATTATTAATATTCTAGTCAGTCGCTTCGTCAAAACTTCTATAATTACTGGGGTATATTAATTCTACGCGAAGACGCCAAGAATTTTATAAAGTGTGCCTAAATAATACCCAAGAGTCTTGGAGAGTTTGTAACAATTCATGTTAATGCGTTGTTATAGTCGAGATGGGTATTTGTAATGGATGTTTTCGGTCTTTAATTCGATGGTGTGTTCCCGGATTTAAGGAGTAGATAGATGGTGTCACTGTGGTGATATGTTAGCGGGCAATGAGGCTTAGCGAGCTTTTTGTGAATGCATTGGGGAAGATGTGATAGTCATTGTGATTTATTTAGGGAAGTATTAAAGAATCATGTGGCTTGACAAAGTCTGAAAGTGACGCCGGTGACTATAAAATTGTGTGGTAATCGGTTATCGTGGTATGGACATGTGATGTAAAAGAATAAGAAAAATGTTGAGTATGAATGTAGATGGCTATAAGATTAGAGGAAGACCAAAGAAACGATGGATGGACTGTGTGAAGCCTGTTATGGCTAGAAAAGAGGTGCTGCTGCGCCGACCACAAATAAATTGGTATAACGGCAGAATGACGATAATAAAGAGTCAGGTGGCTGCTTTTAGTTTTATTTTAATTTGATTCATCGGTTACTTATAACTAAAGTCAGTTTTAAATAGTCGCGCCCAAAAAAGGAAAAAACGGAACCCCTTGTAGGATCACGCGCGTGTATGTCTGTCTGTTCGTCTGTCACAGTTAGTTGTAATTTACTCCGAAAGTACTGAACCGATTGAGTTGAAATTTGGTACACATATATGTCAGTCGGTGACCCAAAAACGGACAAATAAAAAAAAAGTTTTTTTTAATAGTATGTTAAGATATCCAAGTAAAATACTATGAATGCGCCCGTCTAAAGGTTCATATTATTATGTCAAGATTTACAATCATCCATTCACTGTCCGCGGAGGTCATTGTTTAGCGAATGATGAATCAATTTGACTGATCATTCATGACCTGTGTGAACTTTGAGTGTTGTGCAAGTAAAACTTTAGTTACACTGACTTAAAGATTTTTCGTCAGTCATTGCCTGTCGTTGAGAGGTGTCTTGAAATAATAAGTTGTATTTTGTTTTTAGACGTTTTTTTTTTTTAATAAGTAATAAACAGGCTTGCCTTTGGCCGTAACTCGCCTGATATGAAGCGATGACGCGGCCTAGCCTGGAGCATGCGTGCCTAGAAGAAACCGATTCACTCGAACTTTGAAAATATCTAGATTATAATGATCGGGAAACAGAGAAGCCGGCAGTGATTCAATTCTATTCATTTATTCAATAACGAATTTTACATCGTGTCTGAATTTCTATAACTAAATATATAAGAAACATACATGCAATCGAAAATCATTATAATTATTCAAATTAAATTAAAATCATAATAATACAAAACAAGAATAAACCGAAAAAAAAAAATATAACTTTACGATTTCCACAGACTGGCCGGTTCGCACAATAAATGTGGAAGGAAACATAGCATTTTATTCGGATTCGTGGAACTACGTGGTTTATGATCATCATTATAATCCAAAATATTAACTGTTAAAAATTGCAACATAAGAATTGAAGGCTGCTTTCGATTACTATAAGAACCAACACAATGTTAGACATAAGAATTGAATACTGCGTTCGATTACTATCAAAACCAAGTTTGTAGGCTAGAATTAAGATAGTCTGGGATTTGAAAAAGGATACAGACTACTATTCATCCTGTTTAGTATTATTTGTGTGGCTATCGCTTCGCTTAATTCTTTATACAAGTGAAGATTCACTCCACATTGATGAATTTATACAATGTTATAAAGTTTTTACGGGTTTATTTTTGATCGTTGTATCTCAGTGTGGGAGTCAAAATAATGTATTGACATAAACGTTTACCATTTACAAATACCGATAGGCTCGCCCCCATCTCTTTGGGACCTAATTCCGTCATCGGCAACTTGTGGGTGTATCTTCAGACCGTTCAACCGACTTTGTGTATCGATAATTGGATAAGGTACCATTTATCAGAATTAAGTTTGAAGAAGGATACAATTAATGTTCGGACTAAAATAGCTGTACTGCTGCTTATCATACCATAAAATCACGCATGTAACTAAAAAGAAAGAAATAGTACTTAATAGACTCACACAGGAAAAAAACAAAAAAAAAAACAAAACAAAAGAAAAACATAAAACAAATGAAATTCGTCCTGTGCGAGGCCAAAAGGCATCTCAAAATAAATAAAGAAACCGAAAATTCCCGAAGAACACCTACATCTCGCGAGTCATGTTTAATTCCCATGTAATAGGGGCAAGCCTACAGCCATCAAGTGTGGGTATAAATGACTCCGTGGCTGCTACTGATAAATTAAAAAAAAAAAACCCAATAACACTTCGCCAAACTCGGGAATCAAACCCAGGACCTCATGCTCAGAAGTCGTTCTTGCGACCACTCGACAAACGAGGCCGTCTTTTACTATTATATCTCGAATATGGTTACTCTCGTAAAGAGCTGAAGAAGAAAAAATAATGGCTCGTTTCCAAATCAATTTACAAACTTATACGGACAAAACCAATGGACTTAGCATATAGCGGGCTCCCCCGTATCCTTCCACTCTTCTCTCCGTGCAGTTTCCGCTGGCCAATCTCTCACAAACGCTTACTAGGCCTCCCTCGAAAACCTTTACGTGAAAACACCACGAACTTACCACTTGAAGAAAACATTATCTACCAAAACAAAAAAAAGGCCTCTTATCTACATTCTAACCTTGGCGAAAAATCTTTTCACATCTTATTCGGGTATATCATCAAGGTGCGGCAGGAGACAAACAGATCTGGGATCCACTTACTGGCTTCTCAGATTACGTCATAATATTTCAGGAGATGATTGATAAACTAGGCCCGGTGCGCAGGATGCCCTGTTGCGTAAGTCACGCCTCCACGAAGTAGGGGTGGGGTGATGTCGATGGAAAGGCTAAAAAAGATTTTTGTATATTTGAGGAGCTCGTGCCAAAATAATACCAGCCTAGGCGGCTGTCGATCTCGCGCTTCTAAACATCGATCTGTGGATGGGTGACCATCATTTACATAGCGAGTTTCCTCCGTGCCTCGGAAAGAACGTAGCCGTTGGTCCCGGATCCTATAACGACAGTCAACACAAATCAGTGGGCCGAAGGTCTGAACGAAGTCGAAAGTACCGTATTACCCGGTATTAAATAGGTTGTGGAGGTCAGATAGACAGTCGCTCCATGTCAAATACTGGTATTCAGCTGCATCCGGTAAGACTGGAAGCCGACTCCAATAAAATTGGGAAAAAGATAGGCAGATGACGGTTTTGTCATATTTGTGAGATGGTTATATTTGTTTGAGGGTAGAGGAAAATGTATGGTATGTTTTGGGTAGTTTACTCGCATGCTGTTCTTTGGAAAATAGTAGTGGCGCCTGTTCGTCAAGCGTTCAACGACTCTAAGCACAGGTTGGTGATAAAGCGTATCACGTAAATTCCTTCGACATAAAATTGCTATTGAAAGAGCCCAGGTCATTTGAAAAGCCACCCATATCATCGATACGAAAGAAGCACGCTCACTAGCCGCATGCTTACTATCTTTGCCTCACTTCCCCCATTTTTACGTAACCGATTACCTTCTTATCGATACAAAGAGCACATCACTAATCTTTCCTTACAATTCAGCGAAGAGGCCTTCATTATGTAACGTTTTCTTATCTTGGGCTCACCTTAAGAAGATGGCTGCTTGTAAGGGATACGTAAATTATTCCTGCAGAACCGCTGCCTCTAATCTTGGGATGTGGTGCGATTGTGAGCGGGAGGATGATTTATTGCCTTTTTTTTCGTCTTTTTTTGGTGTTTACAGACATATATTAAGGAATATGATATGGGAAAATTGCTATGCTAACTAGAGGTGCTTTTAGATGGATAGTTGTAGGTACTAAATAAATTTAATTAATTAATTAATTTAATTCCTACTTTCTAAATATATTCAATTGTATTGAGCAAGACACTAACTGACTGACTCACTGACTGACTGTTGATAACTGTCTTGCTCTATGGAATTAACAGCGAAATAATTCGCTTCAAGTTTTGTTTTTAATAACTTTTGACTTATAGAGGTCAACTAGTATCATTCGATTTTAATTGGATTAAAATTATGATGATGGATGAGCAGTGATAGTCTAGTAATGTGACCGTCGGACTGCCAAGTCATAGGTCTCGAGTTCGAACCCATGATTCGCACCTCTGATTTTTCGGATTCATGTGCGTATTGTACAATTACCACTTGCTTCGGTGAAGGAAAACATCGTGAGGAAACCAGCATGCCTCAGAGATATTTCTCAATGGCTAGTAAAGCTAAGTCAGAGGCCCATGGGCAGCCTAAAAACTCTGACGCCAGTTTAGGCAAATAGGCACTAACCACACGATAAAGAAGAATAGGATTAGGCAACCCAAATTCGGCCAGGGAAACGTTTTGAGGAAATCCAGCATATGTTAACGCTTTCATGTCGTGATGATCAATGTTAGTTACCTCTCTTTGAATAGAACAATTATGGAATAAATCCTTAACTCCGTTAAATAATTCTAACCGCCTGTCCACACACTACTGCTAACCACACAAATCTTAAAGCATGATACATACAGAACCCGCTAACTCTGGAACTCCTCTTGAACCGAAGCAATTCTGCATGTGAAGGATTTCACCTGGTTGAGACAATCTCTCAAACGGATCAAGTGCTGAACTTGATTCAGTCTTCGGTTCTTGATAGATTCAGGTACCAGAATTCGGAATTGCAGTGTTGTGTAAAGGAAATTGATAGATAACGGGATTAAGTGGAATCTAAGTTAGGTACTATAGATTTATCTGGCTATAACATAACATATCATCACGACTATAACCCCCGAAGGATTAGGCAGAGGTTTCACTTACAATGGTACACTTTTGGGAGTAAGTGCGGAAACCAAACCCTTAACATAGAACAACATAGGCAGAGGTTTACACCCACATTTCGCCAGTTATGTTTAAGTCCTATGTAAATAGGGAGCGACCCTATTGACATTAACTTGGCGTAAATCCAAACTCCGTGGCTGATACTGAGAAATCCCTGATGGATAAACCCAATAACAATTTGCCCGACAAAGGAATCGAACCCAGGACCTTATGTCCAGCAGTCGCGCTTGCGGCCACTAGACCAACGAGGCAGTCAGCAGTTATCTATTTAATAACCTAAGAAAAGTTAGTAAACGTTTGCGTATATACAAGGTGTAAACCAGACCCTTAACGAAGCCGTCAACTAAGTAACTCTACGCAATAATTAGAATAGAATACTCTTTATTATGTACACCATAAAAATTACAGATACAAATGTAAAACATTATAAAAGGGGTGACACAATGGGCGGTCTTATCGCTAAAAGCGATCTTTTAAAGACAACCTTTGGATGGATTTAAGGGGGAAGGAGAGACAATACTGCAGGTAGCCTGTGGTGTACCATTTACATATATACAATAAATACATACATATACATACATAAAACATAACCCACAACACTAACACCACCCATAACACTTAAATACCTAAATACATTTTTATTATCATTATTTTTTTTTTTTTTTTTTTTTTTAATGTAATATAATTTAATAATAATTATTGCTGGGAAACGACTTTTTTATTTTGGGGTGAAAAATCACGTTTTACGGTAGAACTCAATTTCACGCACTCAAAAGATTGTGCTCATGGATGCATTGAATACTACAGGTCATAGAGGTATTTAAAGTAAATTTATAACATTAAAAAAACTGTATTAAAAAAAAGTTAAAAAGTTAGCCGGGAGAACAAGCAAAGACCCTCAACTAAGCCAAAAGGTACTTTTACCTTTTGGCTTAGTTGAGGGTCTTTTTACACCCATTATAAATGTCTATCGTTAACATAACACCACGCCTGTATATCCCCGAGGGGTTGGGCAAAGCGCACATTTTGCCGGGTATATTCAAGTTCCAAATAAAAGAAGAAAAGCCTATTGCCAGCAAGGGGGCACAAATCCAGACTCTTGGCTGTCACTGAAAAATCCTTGATCGAAAACCTAATAAAACTCCCCGATTTGAAAATCGACTCTAAGGTCACGCTCAGCAATACCCCAATCAAACGAAGGTCAAAACACCAATGCTCATTCCTATGGATTGTACCTGTCTTTACCACTATTCCTATATTGGCTCTAGGCTGCATAGTCGGCTGATTGTGCCCGACTGGCTGCGGTTGGTCGGGCTTCCTTTCCCATCCCAGAGCATGTCTTTCCTCACAAAATCGTGCCCCCTGGTGTATCCAGCTTGTCCGGGTCAGGCTTGCTCCTGGCTGGGTGAGGTGCTTAATCATCATCATCTAAGGTCACGCTCAGCAATACCGTTTGCGAATTCTAGACCACCGAGTCTATAATTTATCGATAGATACTATTTACGGTTTTTTTTTACATTAGGTACTGGCAGCTTTATCACTTTGAATGGCATTGCTAATTCTTTTGCCAAAGAAAGAGCCAGCCCTCTGGTCACTTTACAATTCCAGTACATTTGTTGTAGGTAAATGAAAACAGACGAAACATACAGTAACACAATAATAACAACATAAAAACCATTCTGCCCAAATATCTGACTTACTCAGGTGGGATCACATAAAGGGAACACAAATATTTCTTCAGAAATGTTTTCGCGCCACAAATAAATAAACTACACTCATAACTCAAACTCGTAGAGGTATGTGCACAGTACAAGCAATGAAATATACAGGGTATTGCCTTCTTCGGGGTTGACTGTCGAAAAAATGTTGCAGAGAGAAGCAATTTAATATTTAGGTAGGGTAACACTGGTATTTGTTGAGTTCTTGTTTCTTTTATGGTGATATGAGTAGTTTTGTAGAATGTAATATTATGTGGTCTTGGTTTTTGAGGAGCTCGTGGCGAAATAATAACAGCCACTTGGGTCGATCTTTAGGTTAAGCCGCACTTGCCTATGTTTGTCCGTGGATGGGTGACCGCCCATTACGTACCGAGTTTCCTCCGTGCCTCGGAAAGCACGTTAAGTCGTTGGTCCCGGCTGTCAATTATACATATGTCGGGGTGTCAGGATTTATTCCGCTAGGCTTCTACATCATGTGGGCAGACGATGCATCGGTTTCGTGCTATGAAAAGACACAGAGCGATACACTGTTTCTAGCAAGACTAACGAATTATTTGAGATTACAACTTAACAAAATAACACGGGGCACAAATAATCAGATACAGTTCCAATAGGTCTTAACTCGGCCGCGATCAGACACTGATTGACTGTCGTCCTGGCTCAGAGTTTACCATCTTGACTCTGTAACAAGCAAGCTGTGGTGTGGGTAGATTTGTAAGTAGATCGCGTGATGTCACCACCGCGTACTTGTGATTCATTTTAAGCCCGTACCAATGACCGTCTCCGACACATAGATCTTTGTCTTTCGAGTCAATGGCTCGAAAATCTGACAACCAATCTTACCAAGGGATATCGTATTACTCAGTACTATCTGGGTTGTGGAGGTCAGATAGGCGGTCACTCCATGTAAAATACTAGTACTCAGCTGCATCCGGTTAGACTGGAAGCCGACAAATAAACCTACCTACTGAAGTCGCAAAAGTAATAATAATGGTATACCAGTAATAGTATATGCTACGTCGAATCTAAGTTCCAATATTGTATAACAATACGAACCTCAAAACAATAGAAATACGACTCACACTAAAACATAAATTGAAACGTCAATCATGGCCTATTGTGTAAACATTAAGTCATCAAACGCCAACCTGTACAATTAGGCGTCCCTACCGCGGTAAGGCACATTACGGTAGGGCAAGACATCAATAAGACGGATATATCTTTTAGCATGACTGCCTGAGTAATGACTGTTTGTTTTGCTGGCTGTATCAAGTAATGTTATTTACTTAGTGACTTTTGGTTCATTTCCCTGTGTGTCTTTTAGATGTTTTTTCACTCTCTGTCTGTCTTTACAATTTTGCTGTGCACTTCATCATTGTTTAATTTTATTATGCTTTAACTAATATCAGCTGTCATGTTACCATAAAAATAAATAGAATGGTGTGATAAAAACAAAAAAAAATATATATTTATGATATAAAGGGTGTAACAACACCCTTAACGAAGCCGAAAGGCTCTTTTCCTCCTCATCATTGCGATATTTTTTTTGTTCTAGACCATATCTGGGAACCTTTTAGTTACGGAGATATTGGGGGTCAAAGATCCAACTTCTTCATTTTTTATTTATTTTTTGAATATTTTTTTAATGTAAGATTTTAACTTTAAACAGCTCCACGACCACCGTGCTATTTAATCCATCCATCAGTACAATGTTTTGAGTGCGTTACATCGACTCCTACCGTAAAACGTGAATTTTCACCCCAAAAAAAAAGTCGTTTCCCAGTAATTTTTTTTGCGAAAAGTGACTTAGTTTGATGTACAGAATGCTTGGTTGACGGCTTCGTGAAGGGTCATGTTACACTCTGTATAATATGTATCTCGTAAATTAAAAAAATAAACTTTATTTTGCAGTATTTATTTTAATTTTATTTTACATATTTTGGCGCTTTTATCGCATCATTCCCCCATTAGTGACGCATATTTCGACGATCATAAGTCGTGTTTAATCCGGTCTGTAGCGGTACCAAACATTATTTATATCAGACTTTCCTTATTTTCAGGTATGATATTCAGCCTTTCGACAAATAGAGAAGAGGAAGACATTCTGCAACGACTCCAAAATAGGTTAAGGATAGGGACTGATGCTAAAGGTCCCAAAACTTACGCAAAATTTGAATTAAATAGAAAACAGTCATATTTTATTTTTAATGAATAATAAAGTACACAAGATTGGGCATTTGGTTGGTATGGAATAGCACATTGGGCAAATGAGCTCCACGGCTTTACTGGCACATACGCACTCCTGTCGAAATTTTCCATTACCATTTTGCATAAAGATGGCTGAATTTCGTTGATGCAGTGTTGAATCTCCTGTAGTGTTTAATGCACGGTGGGTTGTGGGCTCGGTGGCATCTTTTAACTCCAAATAAAACTATAAAATAAATCCAGTGGTGTAAAATCATAATTATCATCTAGGAAGGCACACACACGCAATACACAAGCAGGAAATGCCTCATGCAGTTATTGAATTGATTCACCGGATCTGTGTAGAAGTGCTCCATGATTATTAACTGTCAGCTGTCAAACTGTATTTTCTTTTGGTTGCCCACATTTTACCATACACCATAACATAACATCACGCCTTGTAATCGTCGAAGGGTCTAGGCAGAGGTGTACTTAACAAGTACAACCACATTTCTCTAGTTATGTAATAGGGGGCAATAAGCTTATTGCCATCAACCGGCCACAAATCCGGGAGACATTCCTGATGTAAAAACCCTATGACACTTTGTTCGACCTGGGAAACGAACCCAGGACTTCAAGCTCAGAAGTCGCGCTTGCTCCCGCTAGACCTACGAGGCAGTTAAATCAAAAGTAGATTAAAATTGGAACCATCGCCAAAATTAACCTGCCTACACAAACGTCCTCATATTTGTAACATAGTCTTTCAGTGAGCATGATTGCCATCAGTCAACTACACCCCTGCCAGTAACTTAACGTGATCCTCCGGATTTCACCGAAATGAAATTGTTGGAAATGAAATGTAAACTCCGGTCCTTGTCCCCTCCTCCCTCATTTGTCATGGGGTGTGTATGTAAAAGAGAGGAGCTGTTGTGACTTCTTTGTTTCGGTATTTTTAGATGTGTTCCTTTTGAATAGTATGTCTGGTCCAATACACAAATGGTAGTTTAGTTCCGGTTAATCATTTCGAATATTGTTGGTCATTTTGTATATTTTTGTCATTATAGCTTAGCTGTTTTGGGACAAACTAAATAGCAAACCTTGCTTTCTTTTGATATAACTGAAAACACTGTTGGAAGTGTCTAAACTACCTATTTCAAAATTATCGTAGAAATCTAGATTAATATTATAAACCTGAAGAGTTTGTTTGGTTGAACGCGCTAATCTCAGGAACTACTACTACTGGTTTGAATTGAAAAATGTTTTAGTTTTGGATAGCCCATTTATCGAGGAAGGGCTAAAGGCTATAGGTACAGGGTGTTTTGCATCCTGGCCAAATTCAAGGAGATGTCTATCCTAATGATTCTGGACCCGAATCGATATAAAAAGGGTACTTTGGTTTTTTTTTTTTTTTTCCGTAAATCTGTAAGCGTAAATCACCCGTATTTAAACGCAGCCCGTTTGTTCCTAGACCAATAAACGCACCGTCACACACACAAACGCAAACCTTTATTCCACAGTATGATTATGGTCAGTATGGGAATTAGGGGGTGGTTTACGCTTACCGATTTCCGTAAAAATAAATAAAAAAACCTACCCTTTTTATAATAGATTCGGGTCGAGAATCACTAGTATAGATACCTCCTTGAATTTAACCGGGATTCAAAGCGACAGCCTGTTTAAAAGATCACGCAGTGACCAATAGGAGCGGAGAATCAATGAAAAATGTTGAAAAATAGTATGTTTGTAATTATTTCACGCGGACGAAGGTTGCGAGCAACTGCGAGTATTAAACATATGTATGGTTCACGTACATTCAAGTATTTTGAAGCTCCGCGACCTACTTTCCGTAATTAATGTTATAATAATTTCTAATACTATACGTTAGTTGACCAACAGCTACCTTAGTGAGTAAACCGCGGATTAGCATCCAACATAGCTTTTTTTTTTTTGTTTTTTTTCTTCGGATGGGAAATCATCAAATAATCTCTCCCGGAGCTCTGGGCTGAGCAGGAGGGAGTGTCCCTTCCTTTGCCCTTTGTGTTCCAGGGCCGCGGTATCTCTTTCGAACAGTCCCGCATCCCTGGCAGGCATCAGTCCTTTCGGACCCCTTTCTGTTTGCTGACTCTTAGAGGTGGTTCGTTACATCATTTTCAAGAAACGTAACGAAACCAGTTACTTGGTCGGCGTCACCTCTTTCAAAATTAGTGATTTTTGTAACTAGTTATTTTTATTCAGCTACTGTGATTGTTAGTATAAATACCTCCACCAACTATACAGTTACACATGTAACGAAAATAAACTAAATCACTATCTACTTAAGTGTATGTAGCTATACTGTTAAATCAATAAATTAACTTCCCTTCATACTTTACTCAGGCTTAGGACTGACTGCATTAAATGTATTTATGACTAATTATTAGTGTTTACTATGAACCTATGATCGACCAGTCGACAATCGACCATCGACACTACCGACAGTCAACTCTATTCTCGATCGCTCGAATAACGTAACGACAACTCAGCTACTCACACCCACCAATCACAGATAACAGTAATAACGCATTTACAAAAATCAAATTCAAATTCAAATTCTTTATTGCTAACTATGTGTACATAAATAAAGTTCTTAACAGAGGATATCAGTTCTTAGAACATAGTGGCCCTGTTAGGGCATTGCAATTTCATCATGCATATATGCTTATAATTGTAACAGTAACAGTTGAACATGCATTGTTTACATTCATTAATTAAAAAGAAAAAAGTTATTAATATTAAATTTTACATAGGTACATCGTTTTAATTACATTATATAATTTTATCATTTACATCATATTAATTATAAATTATTAAAGTCATACCTAAATAAAAATACACAGTCATGAGTTACCTGATTTAAAAATTATCATTATTCATTAATTCAATTATGTCACAGTATTGTAATCATTTAATATTAATTATCATAATCCTTTTAAAAATATTTTACTGAATTATATTCACTATATATAACTTGACTCGAAACTAGTGATTCGGTTACATGCCGCGTAACTAGTTATTGTATCTAGTGACGTGAAATAACGCACACGCCTACTGACATCTCTCTGAGGCGCACGTGGAACACGAATGCACCGTCCACACGGCCTGTCGTCATAAGACGGATGGACGGCGAGTAAGCCCATTACCCACCGTCCACAGGTCCGCGCCTACGGTGGCCGGGAGCCACCACGTGGCCCCCGACGCCCGGTGCGTCTCCCGCGGCGGCTGAGACGTGAGGCTCTCTCCCTCATCCAACATAGCTTGTGTGTAACTTTACATTACACTTGGGATCGTTAAGTCTGTGGTTTTCGTCAACTCACCTACACTGGAAATCTACTACTCTGAGCCACAAATAAAATGCTCCGTAACACTACTACCACGCTTGTTTTGAACTGAGCCGCCATACAAAAATAAAGAACACAACGTTAGCTTTTACATGAGATAGATACATCACTGTTGAGGGTTGGTGTCCTATAAAACCCAGCATTCACACCTCTCAAGTTTTAATGGTTGTTTTCGGCACGATTCATCAAAAACATGGCTTGTTTGAAATATGTATTCTTGAGGTTTTTGATAAGTTTAATGTAAGTACCTAAAACCTACATCAGAAAACATAACCTATAATCCCCGGTGAGTTAGGCAGAGGTGTACCTAATAGTACACCCACATTTCGCACGTTAGGTTTAAGTCCCACGTAAGAGGGGGGCAGCCTATTGCCATCAACTGGGCACAAATTCAGACTCCGTGGCTACTACTATGAAATTCCTGATGGTAAAACCCAATAACACTTTGCCCGGCCTGGGCATCGAACTCAGGACCTCACGCTCAGCAGTCGCGCTTGCGATTACTAGACAGTCTAAAACCTACAAGTACATTTTAATACTTGGTTTTGAGTTATTTGAGTTTAACCTCAAACTATCTAAATTCTAGAACTGTCTGCCATCCCACAGAAAATTCTTCCCCCTCTCCATTCGAAGGTCCAAAGCTGTTCCGCGGAACCCCAAACCCCTCAGTCATTTATAACGCCGGGTTCCGCGCATTTAACAAACAGACATCGCCGCGTGTCATTTTTCAGACAACCGCCAACTATTTGTTTGGCTGACCCCTTATTATTAAGAGTCGCGATGCAAATTATGTTGTGTTCTACATAATAAACTTGTGTAAAGTAATGGTATGGCGTTTAACGTACAGGGGGCGCTGGTTTAATATTATGTCAGTAACATTAGTTTAGATCGTGTACATAAAATTTATATTAATTTATATACAAACAAATGTATAGAAATTCTCTGCCTTTATCTGATTGACTGTCCGTTGATCTAGTATAGTCCTCCTGACCGCGCCGGCCGCCACGCCGCGCCGGCGAATCTCAACGCAGATTATCCATCGGCGCGGGAGATATTATAGTGCACAAGTGTGTGCGCAGGCACAGGTGTACTCTCTGTTCCTTTACTCTCATAGTCCAATGGGACGGCAATCCGACACGCCCGGAGAGAGATCAAGCGCAGGACCAACGGCTTAACGTGCTTTCCGAGGCACGGGGGTATCATACCGCCACCTTCCAAACTCCGGGCTACTGAGAAATTTATTTTCTTTAGCGCACGCACTTTAACGTTGATCTACGAGTATTAGTTAAGTAGTAGACGCTACCAACCGTTGAATATGAGGTCTTAGTTTCAATTCCTAGGTCAGGCAGTGTGCTTTGCAGTTTTTCTTTAAAAAAAATCTTAGTTGAAGTCCGGAATAAATTACACTAGCTGTTGTCTGCGACTGTCGTCCGCGTGTTTGTTTATATATTTGACTAGCGGCCCGTCCTGGCTTCGCACGGGTTGACATTTATGTTCCCCTATTTTTTCTAGAAATAAATATAGCTTAGGTTACTCAGGGATAATGTAACATTCTAGTGCAGAACAATATCAGCTTGGTCCACAACAATAGAAAGCTATTTAAACTTTCTTCTTCTTATTACAGTTAATTGATAAACGAAACACGGCCTTTTCGACCGAAAACTTGAAGTGTTAACCAAGAAGATCGTTTACTGCTACTTAACTCTCAAACGCCGGTCCTAATCTACTGTTAATATCAGTTAGGGATGGATGTAATCTTAACCCTGCGCCATCCTTTGAGTTAAGACCCGGCGGCCGATCAAAGGGTTATTTTAATTAATATTAATAAACCCCTAGTTATTTTGGGGTTAGGGAAGAAAGGGTGTGAAGTACCCAAGTTAAGCAGCGGTCAGTTGAGCCGATAATTGGATGGGTTTTCTTGTTTGTGATGGATTGGGTTGTCTAGGTAATATTAGGCTTTTAGTAATAGTTTTCTTTATTAACATGGCCCGGAGTTCTAGATGTTTTGTTTTTGTGATTTTGACCAATACTGTTGTTTTGACTATCTAGGTTGTTGTACTTTGGGAAAACCGAGTCCTGTGAAATATGTCCACATGAAATATAGTATGACAACTTTTATAGGTCCGTATTACAGGAGGAAACTCAAGTATTGATCTCTGTTTAAAACTAGTTTTAAGTCTGGTTTTAATTTCAGAACGTTCCTCAAGCATAGATTCATTGATCATAGTTCAGCTGAGTTTGGCTTTATTTTAGATCGTTACTCAGTTCGCGAATCGAACCTAAGCAGTGATTTAATCTATAATTACCCAAGTGTGGTCGAGACCACGCTTGAGCATAGGTAGATTGTAACGTCCAATCGTCCAATACTCCAATTGTCAATTTTTGCTGTTCAAGTATAGCTTTTTTTTTCTTTTTTTACGGATGGAAAATCATCAAATAACCCCCTCCCACTCTGGGCTGAGCAGGAGTTTCAGACTTTTACTGACTAAAACCCATCCATGTTCCTTCCTTTGCCCTTTGTGTTCCAGGGCCGCGGTATCTCTTTCGAACAGTCCCGCAACCCTGGCAGGCATCAGTCCTTTCGGACCCCTTCCTGTTTGCTGACCCAAGCAGCAAAATTATCCTGTAGTGCAGATGTTAAAGGACTCCAGCACTTGTAATGTTCTCTTAACAGTTCTAGTTTTTGCTGCCTTGCTTATAATAGCAAGCATGGAGTACGTTGGGCCTTATAGTATATCTCATCTTATACATTAACTTGTAATTACTTATAGGCCGAAATTAAGGGTGAAATATAAGCTTGGGTGACCTATAAAAGTATCGCGAGGGTGTAAATGCACTCAAGAATAGATAAACTGGTAAGCTATACTTATAACTACTAACAAGAAACATTATAGAACCACTATAAGTAAAGTACACCAATAAGAGTGATAAACAGAACTAAACATTCTGGATACTATTTGCATTTATTACTTGGTTTTATAAGGGTTTATAAATTTACTTTACAGAACAATTATCAGTAAAATGGAGCGGTCATATAGTGGTATAAACCAATATTGTTATAATCATAACACGATTATAAAGGCTTAATATAATATACTTAGTATCCAAAACTATATCCGTGGTGTCCTGAACAAGAAAACATTGGTTTATAATGGTCTTGCAAATTCTGTTATAGTCTCAGTACGGATATTTTGATTTTGTTGTGTCGTATTCGTTGCCGACGCGTTTACTTTTCTTTCAAAAATGGATCTACATAAATGGAAACGGCTAAAAAGAAGTGGTTGTTACAAAAGAAAAGTTCAGAAAACCTATAAACAAATAATTCAGGTGCCGGGTTCTAGCTTTGTATCTGGCGACGAACGAATCGTAGAAATAGGAGAAGGTTCCGTACAAAATAGTAACTGTGAAAATTTAAGACAAAATGTTTATATTAATGATTCTGCACAAAACGACGTTTTATCGATAAAAGCAAATTTAAATTTAGACTTGGAAGATTGTATTAGTGAGGAACCTGTGCAAGAAGATGAAAGCGATATTGAAGACTATTCCAATTTTCAACTACATAGTGATCTTAGAAAATGGGCTGTAGAATACAATATACGACATGCGGCATTAAATTCTTTATTAGAAATTTTGAATAAGAAGATTGAAGATGTCCTGCCTAAGGATGCCCGTACACTTCTTGACACTAATAAAGAAAATCTGGATATTACTAATTCAGCACCAGGAGAATATTGGCATAATGGCCTTATCAAATGTTTAAAAAATATTTTTCAACAACTTCCCATTCCACCCAAAGAGATTTCTTTAAATATAAATATTGATGGATTGCCTGTATTCAAAAGTTCTAAATTTCAGTTTTGGCCAATTCTGTGCTCTATATTTGAAGTTCCTTTTTTAGCACCTTTTGTTGTCGGTAAGAAATTCCTGTGAAGTCAGTTTCTGCTGTGCTTCGGGCAGTGTTTCGATTTTAAGTGATATGCCTATGTAATTTTATTTCTTTCAAATAGGTATCTATGCTGGCGATGGCAAGCCTTCAGATTTGGACGCCTTCTTGGGACCTTTTGTGGCAGAAATGGTTCAACTTCAAGATGGATTTATAGTAGCTACTAAGTCACAAAGAGAGATTAAAGTGCATGTGAAAATTCGAGCAATTATCTGCGATTCACCTGCCAGAGCTATGATTAAAGGTTTTTACATCATTTTACAGACATGTTTTGAATTGTATTTTATGCAGTTTTATTTCTTTGGTTTTACTTGTTATGCACATCTTTAGGCACAATGATAAGAACATCGAAAAAAAAATTAACAGCATTATTTCTTTACAGGTGTATCAAATTTTAACAGCAAAAATGGATGTTTAAAATGTACTGTGGTCGGGGAATACTCTCACAGATCAAATACTGTCTCATTTAATCGAATCGATTGTCCCAAAAGAAATAACGATGACTTTCGTACCAAAAAATATGGGCAACATCACAAATCAGACTCACCGTTTCTCAAGCTCGACATAGATATGATTGAAGACTTTCCTGTGGCGGATTCATTGCATCTCATTGACCTGGGAGTTATGAAAAGACTAATAACGGGTTGGCGTGATGGCAATTTTGGCTTGTATCTCACTAAATGGAGTGCACAGGACTCGGAGCATGTTGATAATTTTTTAATTAATGCTAAAATGCCTACAGAAATACATCGCTCAGTTAGATCATTGGAGGTTTTAAAATTCTGGAAAGGTTCAGAGTACCGAACTTTTCTTTATTACCTTAGCTTCATAATTCTTAAAGAGGTTTTAAGAGATGAGCCTTATTTACATTTTATGCATTTGTATTGTGCTATTTCAATATGTTCCAGTGCAAAACATTTAAAGTTTCTTGGAATTGCAAAAGAAATGTTAGCATATTTTGTACAACAGTTTCAAAACATATATGGCAAAGACTACATCACTAGCAATATTCACAATCTCTCGCACTTAGTTGATGAGGTAAATAAGTTCGGAGTTCTACAAACTTTTAATGCCTATGAATTTGAAAACAAACTTCAATATTTAAAACGTATGGTGAGACACGGAAATAAAGCACTTTGCCAAGTCGCTAGGAGAATTAAAGAAAAGGATTTAGTTGAGATAGAAAATCTTACAGAGAAGAACAAGAAATACCCAGTATTAAAAAAACAAAAACGCGGTTACAACATACTACATTTAGACACGTTCATATTGTCAAGAAAACCCCAAGACAAATGGTTTCTCACCACAGAAAATTATGTAGTTGAGTTATTATCTGTTTATGTGAAATATAGTCAGACACAAGAGCAAGATATAGAAATACGTGGTAATGTTGTTGAACAAACTCAAGATGCATTCGATCAACCACTAAAATCATCTTTTTTAAATATATATCAATGCAATTTTAATGACATCAACAACAATAGAAAGGAAATAGTCTTCAAAATTTCAAACATAAAGTGTAAACTTGTGAGCGTTTTGTATGGTACAAAAATATATTTCATACCCCTGTTGCACACATTGTGAGTTAACAGAATAATATAAAGATGATATTTGAGGAAAGAAAACGAATAATATGAGTTTTTGATCAACAATTTTGGCCTTTTATTATTTGAATGATCGTTTGATTATCTTATTAGTTTCTATATATACTGCTAAAGTACTTACTGATCCTGTAAATGGGTTAGTAATAAATTAATTGACCTTGTTGCCTCTCAGTTTAGTTTGTTTGATTATTACAAACTAAACTGAAAGGCAATAAGGTATAAATAAAAGCAAATTGTATTGTAAATGTAATTTTGTATTTCAGGTTCTCGCATAAAATAGATTCGCTATCTATAAGTTTTTACACAATAGTTGTTTTTTACGTAATGTTATACTTAATATTAGTGAGATAGTCATCAGTCTTCAATTTATAATCATAGAAGTATTTTAATCGCCTATTTTTAATAGGTAACTTAGATATTATTTATCACAATTATAAGTCTTTCATCAGTAAAACTTAATCAGTAAAACTAAACTAAGCTACTCATGAGAGGTATTCCAAATAGGTAACATTTTTATTTCAGTAAACATTCATTATTGTATAACAACAAATTGAAACTTAATAATGTATCTATAGGCACTAGATAATAGCAATAAACAATTTTTTTCTGGAATTTGTCATATAAAATTAACCTTGTCTAAAGATTTTAACATCTATGTGGCAATAATAGTAAAAAATCAACAAAACAAAACTTACGACTTAATAAAAACAAATATCTGTGTATTTTTACTTTATACAGGGTGGAATTTTGTAATGCCACCTGGAGGGAAAGTACTCTTAATACTGCAGATAAAAAAAATTACTCAAAGGAAACATTCCTTTATTTTTGAATAGAAAGCAAACTGCATTCAAAGATTTTCGAAAATTCTCTTCTCCCACACCCGGGAATCGAACCGGCTAAAATCTGAAAAAATTATACCCTGTACTTTTATTGCATCGATCGTTAGGGTCAATTATAAGGATGAAATCTCTCTACCAAACATGATAAATTAAATGAAAGGAAAACCACGAAATTTGAAGTTACAAATTCAATGAGTCAAGTTAAAGCTCTTTAACTAACATCCATCTTTTGTAATGCAGACTCCTTTGCGACATACTCGTAGCTGCGTGTATGAGGTAATTTAAATATGGAATGTTAGATTATAATTTGAAAATTAGATTGTCACAGTTGTTATTCACATTTGATTGTTTTTACAACTAATTTCACATTTTGTCTCACGGTGAAAATGGCTTATCCAGAACAGTTTGATTTAATGGAAGCTTATTTTTTAAATAACAAAAACGTGAATCTAGCTCTGCGGTGGTATGGAGAGAGATATCAAGGCCGACAGGCACCAACTCGGTTCGTATTGAAAAGAATGGTAGAAAATTTAAAGAATACGGGTGGTTTCAAGAAGAGACGGCAAACTATTCACTATTGGTTTTCCTTTCATTTAATTTATCATGTTTGGTAGAGAGATTTCATCCTTATAATTGACCCTAACGATCGATGCAATAAAAGTACAGGGTATAATTTTTTCAGATTTTAGCCGGTTCGATTCCCGGGTGTGGGAGAAGAGAATTTTCGAAAATCATTGAATGCAGTTTGATTTCTATTCAAAAATAAAGGAATGTTTCCTTTGAGTAAAATTTTCTATCTGCAGTATTAAGAGTACTTTCCCTCCAGGTGGCATTACAAAATTCCACCCTGTATATATATATATATATATATATATATATATGTATGTATAAAGTAATAATACTATAATAACAACTGTGGGTAATACCTAAATAATACCTAATTTCTTTGGCACATAGACGAACTTAAAACTTAGGTAAAACAATAACAAAAAAAGTTAATAATAAAATAAGTGTTTTGAGATCTACTTAATCGGGTATCTCTTCATTAACTCTCTCTTTTGAGACAGCTGGGTTATTGGCGTCTATTTCTACAATAACGACCTCTCTTTGCTCCTCTGTGACGTCATTATCCGCCTCTTCGTTAACAGCCTCAGCTTGTACAGTAGCAACAGTTTTTTTTGTTGTTTTCGTTTTTACTATTCTCACTTTCGGAGCCGACATCCTTTGACTGCTTTCACTACGTTTACGAGCATTTTTCAATATTACTTTAAAAAATTTATCACAGTCTGTCTTTGTGAACGATGCGTCTGTCTCATGTACAATGTCAAAAAAAAGGGTGATGGTCTTCTTAAATGCTTTGAAGCAAATTTTTACTGTTTCATCTTTAGAAGAACCTGTCCATGTGCATTCTTTTAAAAAATTTCGATCAAAAATAGAATCAATCAAATAATAGGCATTTGCGCCTCCTTTACCTAAACCTTTAGTACATACTACGGCAAATTTCTTCATTATTTTTTCTTTAAATGTACTATCTGTTAAGTTTGTTTCAAATTCTTCAAGTTCTCTTAGATTTCTTATAACATGTACTACCTCTACGTCTTTTTGCTTTCTTGAAACGGTCATTTGAATGTACGAGCTTAATTCATTCTGAATCTCCGACAACTTAGCGCACATGTTAGTTTGTATTTCATAAAGTGCATTTTGGTTCGATATGATTGTTTTAATGTCCTCTTTGATTGATTTTACTTCATGTTGAAGTTGTTGAATTTCACCATCCTCGACAGGCTGTATTTGGTTATCCGTGTTGTATAGAACGAAATGTTGAGCATTTAAACTGACGTCTGGCAATGTTTCTTCTGCTTCTGTTATTACAAGTTGAGGGTTTTGCGCGACAAAAGAAGATACAGGGAAAATTGCTGAATCTGATTGAATGGTAGCCGAATTTTGTTGTAATTGAAGTGAACTTATAGTATTTGAACGAGTATCTTCTCGAGAGACTGTTGGCATCACACTAATTTGGTCTTGAACACGATTCTGTGAAATAATAAACCTAGTTAGCAAGGTCAATCACAAGAAGAGAAGTAGAATATTTCTAACAATCAAATCACTAATAGGAGAAACTAAACATACACGAAACTTCGTTTAGTCAGAGTTACGTTCTTACCTCCATCAAGGCTTCTGCCATATCGTTGAACGATTTTTCTGGCAAGACACTCTTTTTTTTGCGATTCGATCGGTTCGACTGCACATAACTCTCATCTGCCTCGGTTTCTGATCTATCACTCATTGCGTCAATTTCATCGTTTGCATCTTGAAACGTTCTCAAACTTTTTCTTTTCACAAGACATGCTATAGTCTCCCAAGAAGCGTCGGGTTGGCAATTTTCTAGTCTTCTTAATTTTTCTGCTGATTTTTTCGGCCAAAAAAGAACGTTATTGTGTACCCATAGATCTGGTACAGCCGCTAACTTTAACTGACCTTTTTCCTTAGTTTGCACCACGTGAAAAGGCATGGCAAGACTCTGCGAAAGAATAAACATACTTAGATCACACTAAAACCATACCTAGAACAGTGAACAGGTACCTACTAGTAAAAATGCTCAAACCCGTCCTTGTAAACTATCCATAGGTACCTACTAATATTATAAAAAAGCGAAAGACTCCACTGTTATGAACGAAGGTGGACCTAGATAAAGAGTTGTAGCATACTATACGTATCCAGAGTAGGTACCTACTTATTAGCTGTAACTACATTCCAAATCTATCTTGTCATACACACACACAGGCACAAACTTTCGCATTTATAATACTAATTAGGTAGTAGGATTGGATAAAAATTGATGCGCAGATGTCTGATAATTATTTTTACACTATGTAAAAGAAAAAAACGCTAGAACCTAAAGTTTTCCGCCTAATATACCTACATAAGATTAACGAACATCAAATAGGTACCGTCACGAGTCCCGACTGAACGTCTTCACGTTTACACTGATAAAAACGTACTATTTAAGCCATAAAGCGTGCGGTCAGTCACGGGGAGCGGTGCGGGGCGGGACCCACCAGCCGCTCTGTAAAACGTTTGATAAAAAGCCGCAAAATAGAGGCGCATCACCATACCTACAGAATTAAATAATAGCAATTTACTAATATAAATTGTGTTTTTATATTTGAGCATTAAACACAAACTTGTTTTCTAACTTAAATGTTAAAATCATTCTCTAACAATCAACCGGTGCATTCATTATAAATATCATAATGTAACTTTATGATATTAATAACATAGTGTATTTATATAGGTACAAATATCGATACGTGTAAATGTATTTTGTACATAATAGATATTTTGAATGCTATAAGTATTTCATTTTTATATACCGTATAAATCAATTAGGTAGGTATACGTAAAGAGAATTCAGAGAAATTAAACCTAATCTAACAGAAAATAGGTAGTATAGTATTGAGTAAGTTACCAAGTTCACATTCGTCACTGGTGAAGTGGTCATAAACTGAGTAGAAGCGGCATTTTTCACACCAGAAATTATCTTCATTCAACAATGATCTTATGTGTTCTTTATTCAGAACGAAGTGTCGTGGCCGTCTTGCAAGATTTTTTGAAACTTTATGGTTACAACCACGACATTTATGACACAACAAGAAGTGTGTTTCGTTCCAAGGCCATCTTAAGGTTTTTAAAGCTCGAAATTCCCTTTTAGTTAAAAAGCGATCGACGTCCAGAAACATTACCATTTTCACACCTGACACCTAAACAAAAATATGAAAATAAGACATCGGTACCTAATAGCAATATAAAATAACCGTCCGGTAATATAAATATTTGCGGAACTCTAATTCCAAACAATATGGCCAAGCAATAGTTCTGATATTTACCATTTTTAAACAAAGTACGCCTATAATGGTTTGTTAATGTATTTGGGAAGACCAAGTTTGTCAAAATGGCGACTTTTGTTGTATGTCTTACTCAAACCAACATTATTTTAAAATTCAACTTAATGAAAACGCTAATTTCGAGGGGCGTTTAAAAATTTTGATAAAAAACTTATTATACTTCACCGAAAATATACCTGCGCCATGCACATTCAAACACGTCTTGACTTATTGTTAACTAACACTCTACTCTTAATTAATATTCTAGATAATATTTATAATCAAAAATGGATGAATAACTTACCTTTATCAATATTAATCTTTACAAATGTGCACAGCAACATTCACCAATTCACAACACTTTGTATGAGCTTGTAAGATATTCACTGTGTACGTTATTGTCGTGTTTGGTTCCATTTAGCGCTCATAGTTAGCTTCGCGAGAGCAAATAGTTCTACGTAGTCCAACTATAAGGTTATTATTGTCGTATTTGGTTCCATTAGGCGCTGATAGTTAGCTTCGCGGGAGCAAATAGTTTTACATAGTCCAACTATAAGGTCGTTATTGGTCAAAGTGGTACTCACCAAGTCTACTATAGATATTTAATTAGGTAAAATACGCCTATAAATTGGGCCCTTTTCCGTGGTTATAATTGCTTACTATTCCGTTATAGTCCTAATGAAATGGTGGTTCCAGGACAATTACTAGACCACATTTTGCTGCTTGGGGACTCTCTTTGAGGCGCGCGTGGAACACGAACGCGCCGTCGACACGGCCTGTCGTCATAAGACGGACGGACGACGAGCTAGCCCATAGCTCACCGTCCACAGGCCCGCGCATACGGTGGCCGGGGGCCACCACGGGGCCGGACGCGAGAGGTCGCCGCCGCCGATTGCCGCTACGAGGACACGGCGGT
This sequence comes from Eugnorisma glareosa, assembly GCA_947578425.1. Taxonomy (NCBI): domain Eukaryota; kingdom Metazoa; phylum Arthropoda; class Insecta; order Lepidoptera; family Noctuidae; genus Eugnorisma; species Eugnorisma glareosa. The sequence continues at coordinate 17,311,132 of OX387960.1, forward strand.
GCTCCGCCCAAGCGAAGCTGCGTTATCGAGTTTGTCCCAGTGCTGACACTATCGGTTTTTTTATTCTCAATATCATGTTTGAATTCTTTATAATTTCTATTAGCAAGTATTTTTCTACTGTACCAAAATTTTTCTTTCGTCCTGCCATTTATAAAATGATAAGAGTAAATTAATCAGCAAAACAACAAATACAACAAACTGATGTCGATGTTTGCACATAATTGACTTGACAATTTGACATACTGACATTTTAAATAGCATACCTATTTACGGCCATAGATACAAGTCTTTTAAGCTTGACAATTTGCTTAGAAAATTACTTTATTGTACTTCAAAGAGCTTTACTTCAATAAATGGGGGATTGTACTATTCGGGACCGAAATAATTACACCGATTTCCTAAATAATTGAGCACATAAGGTATATTTTAATACTTCTAATCCAGTGACGATAGAATTATAAATTGGTAAATAGATTAAAACCTAAACGGAAACATGCTGATGCATAGACAATACAAATCTCTGCTTGAGCCTCGATTTGAGTCTCGATTCAGCTGAGTTCAATGATTAAAGATCAACTGATTGAAGATCAAACTGGACTTGAGGAACGTTCTGTAATACGGACCTAAGTGTGCAGTTCAAGGTGGCGCTGCTTGTCAAGAAAATTTGCATCGATATGTCAAACTTAGTACATTTATTTTAGTTCTGTATTTTCCCGCCTGTACAGATAATTTGGTTGAAGTATACCTACATACATCCACACTCACTGCAACGACATCTATTCAAATAAATTAATTTGAAGTGCCTGTTTATAATATCAAAATAGCAGCTTTTCACTGCATGCATATGAAAGTATATACGATACTTATAACAAAAACACTTTTTTTTTTAATTTTTAACTGTCTGTCTGTCTCTCTGTCTGTTTGTTCCGGCTAATCTCTGAAACGGCTAGACCGACTTTGACTGGCAGATAGCTGATATTATAAGGTCTAACATAGGCTACTTTTATTTTACAAAAATAATTATTGTTCCTTGAAAAAAAAATCTTAACCCTTGAAATTGCTAACACAATCTGATTCAAAGCGAAGTAATACTTTCACGCGAACGAAGGTCGCGGGCAGCAACTAGTAAAATAATAGTAAAACAACTTTAAGTGTGCAGTTCAAGCTGGCGCTGCATGTCACGAAAATTTGTATCGATATGTCTAACTTGGTACATTTATTTTAGTTCAGTGTTTTTCCGCATGCACAGATAAGTTAGTTGAAATTTTACAGGCGCTGTCAGTTTCAAATTGTTACCATAGATGTGTGTGCTGCTTCAATAATTTTAAACGCCATTTCAGTTGTAGCCGATTACACGAAAAAATTAAAGATTTGAATGTTGACTTATTTTTCACAAAAATGGCGCCTAAAACCAAGATGGCGCCTCGTCCTACGGGCAGATTGAGTTTATACCTACGGGTAGGACGATAGGACACTGCCTACTTGTGTAGATAAGTTCTAAGACCTTTCTTTATCTCAGACAATTGCTTGTGGACCTTGAATTTCTTTGGGTCCTCCGAAGGTATTATATTTTTGGATGAATTTCGCTGGCATCTACGGCCGTGTCTATAACACATACCATTCTAACTAAAACTCACCAAACCGATTCTTTAGAAGCCTACAACTTAAATTGAAAATATCTGTCAACCATAATTAACTAAATATCGATACAATAAAATACGAAATGACTCAAAAGTCTTAAGAAAACCTATTTTAGTTGAATGGAATTTATAAGATTTACATGACTAAAAATGTTCTCTATCTGCTTTATAGTGCTGTGATTTCCTTGATTTGATTAAGTACAAAAATGTTTGATTTTATTATAGAACTAGCTGTTGCTCGCGGCTTCACTCGCGTTTTAGTCGGAAATTATCCCACGGGCACGTTGTAAATGTAGCCTATGGCACTCGGGGATAATGTAGCTGCCTATTAGTGAAAGAATTCAGTCAAAATCGGTTCAGTAGATCCAGAGATTACCTACTACATACAAACTTGCAAATTTTACCTCTTTATAATATTAGTATAGATTATAATATTTACTGTGGAATGTGTGTATCAGAATTTGAATTATTATTAAAACAGTTTTTTAAAACTAATTCTTACGTGTTATCAAATCAAATCAAATCTAAAATAAATAATAATAATAATATTTCAACCTCGTGAAAGCTGAGAAGGAGAAACAAATAAAATATCTCGACTTGGCACACGAGGTTGTTGACATGTGGAATGTGAACTCGGCTTGTGCCGATTGTCGTGACGGCCAATGGCCTTATAGCCAAGAGCCTCGACGACCATCTGTCGAGGCTCTCCTTAGGCAGTTGGATCAAGGGCCTGATTCAGAAGGCAGTACTCCTCGATACGGCTCGCATTGTGAGAAGGTTCCTGTCTCTGGAGCCCTAACCACCGATAGCTTGGACCCTGCTCCCGACACCGGCGGACTACTATTTTTTAATTTTTTAAATGTTTTTTTTTGTATTAATTTCTATAGGAATATTTAAAAATGTAAATCATGTTTGTATAACAATGAATAAAGAGAATATTTCAATAAGGGAACAAAATATATTGTAACTTTGACTACCTCGTTGGTCTAGTGGTCGCAACTGCCACTGCTAAGCATGAGGCCCTGGGTTCTATTTCCGAGTCAGGCAAATTGTTATTGGGTTTCCATCAGGAGTGTCTCACTAGCAGCCACAGAGTTTGGTTTTGTGCCCAGTTTATGGCAATAGGCTCGCCCTCTATCACATGGAACTTTAAAAACATAATTGGCGAATTTCGTACGAAAAGATAAGAAAAGTAGTCGGACTAAACCAGACAATACTATAATACATATAATATGTATAGGTAACACACAAAGGTAATCTAACAAGCATAGTACATAAATGTAAGTACTAGCTCATTGTGTTATCCAAATAGGAATATCAATGGAATGGTTCTGTGAATCGCTCATTACGCATCCGCCATAATGAAAGAGGCGGTTCAACGTATGAGGGGTTAGCGGTTTTATGTAAAAATTCAAATCGGTCTGAGGTTGTATTCCGATAAAGTGTTCGTCTAATAAAATACTATTTCAATAGAGTAAAAAAGTTTTCTTTGTGTTTTTAACCGACTTTCTTCAAAAAGGAAGAGGTTGTAATTTTTTTTCTTTTTTTATGTTTAAGTTACCTCATAACTCCGTCATTTGTAAACCGATTTGAAAAAATCCTTTTTCATCTGAAAGGACACGCTTCCCGATTGGTCCCATAGAAATTTCATCAAAATCGGTTTAGGAATTTGGTTGTTTTCCTCACGTTAATTGTCACATCACGCGGCGTCGCGTGATGGTACCTCAATTATGTACGAGCCATTAAATAGTGGCCGCAGCGTATCGGGTTATGCCACTAGGGAAGACATTCAACGATTTTTTCTTCTTGGGCTATGTTGATGACATGACGATCTCTTAATAACTTCTAGTTACAATGTAAAAATTTATTCATGACAAGAATTTGTGTGTTACCACCAAAAAGGGTAAAATAAAAAAACTTGCTGCGAAAAAAAACCTACTTCCAAAAAAACACTGAAAAAGTCTAAAATAACTTGACTTTCGAAAGTCGGTGGCAAAAAAGTCAATGAAACAAACAAAGACTTCCGAAAGCCAAGTTATTTTAGACTTTTTCAGTGTTTTTTGGAAGTCGGTTTTTTTTCGCAGAAGGTTTTGTCTGATATTTATAGTTTTCTGCACAAAAAAACATGCATTTAAAAAGATATGAGCTCACAGGACCACATTTCTGTCAAGCTATAAATAATCAAGCAACGCTATTTGGGACACCCCTAGATCTACTTCGGCGACCCCTAAATAACTGCCTAAACAAAAACGCGCTCCACGCTCAGTCCGGTGACGAAAGTTGATTTAACATCGCACTTTTATTTAGGTAGTCATTAACGATTTTATGGACATACAATCCTATAGCTCCTGCCACAACCAACTATATCACACCCATAGCGCACTTGTGACATCACTTTATCGTGTTATACTGGAGCTTGGACAACATTTCCAAGAATGGCTCGTTACGCATCCGTCTGATGATAGACAGCCCAATTAAGGGGCGACTAGCGTTAATACAGCTCCAGGAAACTGTCGAGCGTAGTTTGTTTGCTAAACTGTTTACGAGGTAGCTGGTTGCATAAGATATAGAATAACACCGTCGATAGAGCATTTTTTAGTTACAGCGGCACTTTTTTGTTTTTCGTCTGTTTAGTGCCGAACCTGGTGTTAGAGTTTTTATAACGCCCATGGGCCTTTACATGCCGTTGAGAAATATCTCTCAGGCATGCTGATTTCCGTGTCTTGGGTTATCTCGAGCCCTATGATTTGGTTGTGCGACGGTCACACTACTATTACTGCTTCAATGACACATAAATGCATTTAAAAAGAAATTGAGCAAAACCAGTGCAGCTCTAGATAAACTGAAAAGTAACAATATTTAAAATTTCAGGGTTGTTTTACAGGTTCAAATTACATAAAACATATCGACATCTAATGATAATAAAACAACAAAAACCTTAATACTCAATTTCGTAACAATCAACTGCTTTCGAGATCAACTACCGCTGTCAGCGTAGTCACTTGGATTTACGAATCAAAACCGGTTTCGCTGCCTTATTTATAATGACCCGTCAAAGTCAAAGTCAAAGTATTTATTAGTGTGATTTTTGGTGATACAGTAGGTCTTATAGTTATGGTAATGGTAGCTCAAAAAACTACCCGTTAACACATACACTATTTAACAATATAAAAATTTGAAATCGATATTACATACAAATTAACTAAATTTCAATATTCAGAACACAATAAATTGTTATAAAAAATAATCAGAATTCAATTCATTACTCAATCTCAATCAAACAAAAAATAAAAAAAACCTAGCCTAGCCTAGTCTTTGAATTTTCAAACATTATAAATAACACAATTATCAGATACACTATTGTTAACAATATACGAATTTTAAATTGAAATTGCATACAAATTAACAATACTTCAATATTTAGACTACAATAAAGTGTTACCTATAATAAATAATCAGAATACAATTTATTACTCAGGTCTTTGAATTTTTAAACACACAGTTAATGATCAGCTTAGTTTATTACATTTTGTCAAGAAGGAATTCGTCAATGGTATAGTAGCATTTTCAATATAAAAAATTGTTGGTCTCCGTTTAAATTGTGTCAAGTTTAAATCTTTACTGTCATTTGGTATTTTATTGAATATTTTCGGAGCCATGCAGAGAATGCTTTTGTGCATGAGGGCGGTCTTTGAGGCTCTTAGACATAATTCGTGTCGATATTATTGCCTTGTCGATCTATAGCGTTGCTTTGAAGCTTCTTTAAACAGTTACTATTTTTCTTGACGAAGAATGCGGTCTCGTATATGTAAAGACAGGGTAATGTTAATATTTTAAGAGATTTAAAATGCGGTTTGCAGCCGTACCCACACAAAAAGATATAACAAAAAAAAAAAAACTATAAAAACACGAAACTTCTTCGAACTGTCTTTTACATACCTCCACGCTCCCGCTCCCGCTGAATTCTCATCCCTTACACCACAACCATAACAAGTATATCGCTTGTCGCTTCTTATCATATTTCCGCAGCCCTCTAGCTCTAGGTGTTTGTCACAAAGTATGTAGGGTAACCCTGACGTGATGACCTCATGTACAAGATACTGTGAGCCAAAACGTTCGCGATAAGCTTCGCCCGAAATGGGTTGTGAATCAAGGTGTAAAGGAGAATAGTTTCCCCAATGTTGTTATGAAAGAGTAGTTCATGCCCGCGATTTCGCCCGCGTGGAGTTTGATAATTGTCGCACGGGATCTTATTACCGGGATAAAAAATATCCTATGTGTTAATCTAGGTTATAAGGTATCTGTGTGCTAAATTTCATCCAAATCCGTTCAGTGGTTTTCGCGTGAAAGACTAACAAACCACCATCCATCCTCACGAACTTTCACAATTATAATTATTAGTAGGATGTTGTCAGTTTGTGTGTTCCGATTATCATTGAAAGTATTTTATGTCAAATAATCGAGTTTAGTTTATCGGAGCTAAAAGAAAGATCTCGATTTAGTACTTAACCTCCTGTTTTGAGATTACAGGAATGCAATTTTGGCATTTTTATTTAGTTAGGTGTCGCTTTGTATTAGAGAGGACGAATATTTATCTTGTTACCTATGATAAAAAAATCTAAGCACTCCGAAAAACAAAAACCAAATAGTTGTTTTTTTTTTCTAAACAATGAACCAGCACATTCACTTCGCAAATTCTTTCCCCACGAACAATTCTATTACAACATTACATTTTGAGAATATAACATACATAAAACAAACACAACTACCGGAGAATGTAAATAAAATACGTACGAGAAAACACACGTCGCAGAACAAAAAGTTTAACATGAATTTACCAAGTCCATGCAGCGTACGGTTACAATAAGTACGTTTTAACCCTTGTGAAACTGGCGTAGTCTTTGTTGTACGATTTAAAAACTAAATTCCCTGAGCCACCCAGAGTTGCATAATAGAAAGTCGGGCCTCTAAAGTTTTGATGAGAACCGTAGTACTTACTAGCGTGTAATTAAAAACCAAGTTTTACATTTTGTCCGAAGTTTTTTTTAGTTGAATTTTTATGTCTTAAGTGAAATAGCATTTTATGGTAGCCTTTTCTCAGTGTACAGGTATAGAGGTTTTGAAATTTGGGATTTATCTTGAAGTAAGGTCAAATTAAAGTGTTTTTGTTTTCGTTAGCGAGTCGCTTCTTATTGTACCTAGATATAAACAGTACTCATGCTAAAAAAAAGTAGAGCAAAAAGCTGTGTAACAATTTTGGATTACTCATACAATCGAGTATGCCGTAGAAGTATTATTGTACTCCAACTTTTAAAAAAATAACTCATTTACAACAACTCATAATAGTTGGGGTAAAGAAAGAAAGAAGAAAGAAAACATATTTATTTGGCACACGCCACAAGTGCACACAACAATAAAAGAAAAAATAATAAAAATGAAATATAAAGCTTTAAACTACACAATAAAAAAAAAACTGAAACTAAACAGAAAAAAAAGTGATAATATTGTGTGTCTCACGGCTGCGCCAGATAGGCCCAGTTCAGCAAATTGCCGAGCAACTAGTGCCCGACGCTGGTTTTCAACTGGACCTGACATGGTGATGTGACGGACATAAAACAGCGATGCTGTTTTATACAACGATTGGTAACCTTAAGATCTTGGAATAAGTGCAAAATGAAGAGTGCAAGATGCACCTTCCTATATCTAGCTAACCAGTTTCTTAAGGTGGATGCGCAAGGGTAGCCCGCGAAATTTAAATTTTCTCATGTTTATTGCAATTTGCAGGTCAGTGTCAGGTTGTATGTTGATGAAAATATGAATCGCGCCAGTAACACGTATGGAGTTACAGAACTATAATCATTCAAACCATCAATACAACCCTCCAAGTTCATATAATCTCAAAGAGTGACTTTTTCATGAAACAGCTATTGAATTTGATTATATGAACTTGGAGGGTTGTATTGATGGTTTGAATGATTATAGTTCTGTAACTCCATACGTTTTACTGGCGCGATTCATATTTTCATCAACATACAACTTGACACTGATCTGCAAATTGTAATAAACTTGAGAAAATTTAAATTTCGCGGGCTACCCTTGCGCTTCCACCTTAAGGTTAAATGGAATAATTCACCAAAAAGGAAAGGGACCTTTTGCGCCACCAAAATAGATTACCGCGCAATTTCCCCAAGTCAATTTCCTCAAAACAAAAACTAATCAGAAAAAGTTTTCCACCTACCCCGAAACTGCGAAAATTAATGTCTATTACATTTTCAATCCGAACTATATCTCTTTATGTATATCCTAATCACTTTATCCCTATAAATTGGTACCGAAAAGGTGTGATAGGAAAAATTACCCGGGATCCCTTCTCGTTCAAGATTTCGTCGTTAATTCGTAGCGTCAAAGGACTGTAGGCCTTGAGAACTCGGTTCAGGTTCCTCCGAGTTTCTCTGGTGATCGTAGAGGGATTATAGAAGCTTTTAGTGTTAGTTTGCTTTAAGGAAGTAATCTATGGATTTATGGGCGATACAAACGCATGACATAAGAGTTAAGACAATGAGCGAAAAAGGGTTTGATGTATTAGTTTTCTTTTTAAACGGAATCTGCTTAAATGGCCTTCTGATAAAATGGTTGAGGATAAAGGTAAAGAGGTTTCTATAAAATTAACTTGATTTTTTGCCATGGCGATTATCCTGTGCTGGTTCATAATCTGGATACTTCGGCTTGACTAGTAAGCTGATGGTCAATGGCGATCCTTCCATGTATTGGTTGATCCTCATTGTTTATTTATCAGGCATGCTGTTGAGGCAACTGATCGCTGCCTGTATCCTGTTGTTCCCCACAAAATTTTCTTCTTGCAGTATAATAGTCGTATGTTTTTTTTTTTTTTTTTTTTTTTTTTCAATTGGTTTTCATTTTGGACTGAGACTACATTTTCTGAGAGCTTACTCCACGCTCTATCTGTTTGGTTGTTATTTATAGTAAAAATATAACATAAGACACGCCTGTTATCCGAAGGGTTAGGCAGAGGTGTACCTAATAGCAATCCCATATATCGCCTGTTATGTTTGAGTCCCTGTAATAGGGGGCGAGCTTATTGCCATCAACCGGGCATAAACCCAAACTCCGTGGCTGCTACTGACACATTCTTGATGGAAAACCCCAATAACACTTTGTCCGATCCTGGAATCGAACCCAGGACCTCATGCTCAGCAGCCGCGACCACTAGAACAACGAGGCAGTAATAGGCTATTTACAGTAATAAGTTTATTCTTTTTACAATTCGGATTTTTTTTTTCTTTGCAGGAGGGAGTGTCAGACTTTTACTGACTAAAACCCATCCATGTTCCTTCCTTTGCTCTTTGTATTCCAGGGCCGCGGTATCTCTTTTGTAGCCCTGGGACTCTGTATACCTCCTTTGTTAACAATTCGGGCAAGTCTTGCAAACTGTGTAAACTTAAATCTGCTCTTCCACTTACGATACATCTTGGCGTAAACAGTAAATTCTTAACTCTAAGAAAATCTCTGTTATAAAAATGGTTCCCACGGTTCACAGCTGATTCATGGTATTTTTTTTTTTTTGAATACCGCTTGGACACACCGCGCCATCTAGGTTGGGCCACACTAAGCAACGAGGCTTGTGTCGTGGATACCAGATAGTTGATAATACTACATTGATACTTTTTGTTTGTAAATACATACTTATTATACATATAAACATCCATGGCTCGGAAACAAATGTCCATGCTCATCACACAAACATCTGCTCCTACCGGGATTCGAACCCGGGACCCTAAGAACGTAAGGCAGCCTCACTACCGCTGCGCCGGTCGTTAACGGATTAGTGTTAACAGACAGTGGAAATCTGCCAGCCAGCACTATTGCCAAATCTAATACGCTGCATTTGTGGGTCGTTAAGTGGCTCGACTTACCTAAATTATTATACTAGTTGGTGACCCTGGTTTTCCAGTATTTTGGCCTCATCATCTGTCTCGCGTTTTCCCAACTATATTGGGGTCGGCTCTCAGTCTTACCGGATGCAACTGAATACCAGTATTTTACATGGAGCGACTGCCTATCTGACTTCCACAAATCAGTTAGTACTGGGTAATACGATACACCTTGGTAAGACTGGTTGTCAGAATACCTGTAACGACTGTCAAAGATCTAAAATAAATAAACAACAATATAAATGACAGCCGGGACTAACTGTTAACGTGCTTTCCGAGGCCCGGAGGAAACTCGGTATGTAATAGGTCACCCATCCACGGATTAACCCAGGCAGTCGCAGCTTAACCAGAAGATCGACCCGTGAGGTTGTTATTATTTAACCACAAGCTTCTCCTGTATATGGTCTGTCTGTGAATGATTGAATTCACGATTTGCCAGATTTTATCAATAACCAAAAATTGGTATTCAATATCTCTCATAAAACCAATGACTCCTCAAATCTATTACTGGCTAAATTCGGGCCGATTGCCAGCACAAAAAGCTGCATACAATATTGTTTTGTATTGTATGTAAAGCACTATATCATTGTATTTGGTTCTCCATTGTTGCCGGTGTTATCTCGAGTTTGCCAAACTTATGTGACACTTGTTTCTACATGCGACTTCCGCCCGCGAGAAAGGCAACTTTACTATTGGAATTACCGCACAGTCATATCGAAGCGTTATTTGCTTGAGCTGGTGGCCTACCATCTTATAGCAGGAGTATTTCCAGTGTGGGAAAGAGACAGAGTTTTACAGGTCGTCTAGCGCCATCTGTTTCCCACACTGGAATTAGTCCTGCTTCAAGACGTCATAGTAACTAGTTTTGTCACATTTCGAGCGATGAACAGTCGCTTCTTCCGAACCGAACCGAAACGATACGAATGACATCTTTTTTACAAGCTTTCTTAAAATAAATATTAAAATAAAAATAATTCACATATTTAAAATTTTCATTTAAATATTGATCTTGTAAATCAAAGTTAAGTTATATACTTTAAAAACATCAAAGAAAAAAGAACTTCTTTATCAATAATCTCCAAAATTATTATTTTAATTAAAATAGTCTTTGATTTAAAATCTTAATATTAATTGTAATTTAATTTTTTTTATATTATTTTTAAATAACCCTTTATCTATAGGATTAATAATTTTAATTCAAACTTTATTAACATGTTTATTATCAGGTATGATAATTAAAACTTATTGATTCTCATAAATTTTATTTTTAACTTTCTTAGGAGGTGAACTGAAACAATATCAGTAACACTAGAAACGGGATTTTAACAATGTTTACCTACTGTTGGTTTGAGTTCCCGATATTTCGGCGCTGTAGTCTTTCACCCCCCGAACCGACTATCCCGGTTGTAGTGTTAAGAGCGGCCAACCCGACATACATTTCATACAAACGCTCGCACGTGATTATGCAGTTGTTACACATCTATCTTTGATTTTTTTGAACTACTTAATTGGTATTTTGTGCACTATATCTAGGTTTCTATGGTAGCAAAAATTTAAAAAATGTAGTAACAAATTTAGTATAAGCCTCCAAAAATTGCTGTTTTGCACAAATTTTAACTGAACTTTGGCCGTTCATAATGTACTCATAAACTGTAAAAGTAAAGTAAAGAAAACATCTCGATAGAAACCTTGCACATGTAATGGAGATTCTTAATGATAAATATTTATTTCACACACTTGTAAGATATATTCAAAAACACGTATTTCCTAGAACAAGTTTAAGAAATTTTCGAACACTATTTTTCGTTCAATGTCATCGCGTTAGGCGGTATGAGATGCGCAGGAGACGAGATGTGCGGGGTCGGGGCGGGGTAAGACGGAGGAATTAAATGAAAATTGCGGCTGTGGCTCTGGATGAAACAACAAGCTTTTCGACCATGCTCGCGTTGACGATAAACGGACCGGGAAGGGCCCTCTTAATGATAAATGTCAGTGACCATGACAGTTTAAAAACTTATAACTTAAACAATGTACAAACGCCAGCACACCAAGCCTCCCAAAACTATAAAATTTTCCCAATCAACCTTGAACCTAATGCTTCAGCATTAAAGTTGAAAATCTATTAAAGAAACTTGACAGATTGTAGTAGCTTGATGTACTGGCGACTGTACATACTGAATTCAACTAAAACAAGAAATATTGCTAAATATTGAACTTGCAATTGCAATGTTTAACTCAAATAATGAAATTAAATTTAAAGCATTTATCTCCAACCGATTGAGCTGAAATTTTGCATATACGTTTAGTTTAGATTACAATGCATGGTGAAGTGGCGGTGGTGGTGGTGGTGGGTGGCTAAGTGACGTCATTCTAAATCCAATATGGCGGAATCTCAAAGATGGCGGGTTAGTTATTTTTTTATGCATCGCCATGAAATGGGTTTTGATTAAAAGGGTTTTCTGACAAAAATACGAGAAAAAAAAACGTATATTTAAAAGCTTGTTTAATAAAATGTTTTATTACTATCTTCTTATCTTGCTTCTCGCTTATAACGCAAGGAAAAGGCGATTTCCAGGGTTGCGGGACTGTTCGAAAGAGATACCGCGGCCCTGGAACACAAAGGGCAAATGAAGGTACATGGATGGGTTTTAGTCAGTAAAAGTTTGACACTCCCTCCTGCTCAGCCCAGAGCGGGAGGAGTTATTTGATGATTTCCCATCCGAAAAAAAAAGGATAAAGCGATTTCAAGGTACGGTAATAAATGTGTTCACTCCCCCTAAAATATCCCAACCACTGATCCATTGATACTTGTGTTCTATTGTTGTGTGATAAGGCATTTATGACAGCAACATTGTCTATATTTTATAATTAAATAAAAATAAATAAATAAATATCGCTAGACATTACACACAGCGCCATCTAGGTGCCACACTAAGCAACAAGGCTTGTGTCGTGGACACCAAATAGTTGATAATACTACATAGATACTTTTTTGTTTGTAAATATATACTCATTATTCCATGACTCGGAAACAAATGTCCATGCTCATCACACAAACATTTGCTCCTACCGGGATTCGAACCCGGGACCCTAAGAACGTAAGGCAGCCTCACTACCGCTGCGCCATTCGGGTCGTCAATTGGATCAATATAGAGAATGCTTCTTACAAACACACAATTTGATCTGTTTACAATATTGGTTTAGAAGTTACGTTAAAGCTCTTCATAAGTTTGAGGACGAAGCTAGCAAAACAACAAGATAAGTCAATTATTCAATGGGTCGAAAAACAATATGTGTCCGAAAAACGGATTGCTTTGTTTTCCAATCGTAACTTTTGGTTGTTACAATCAGGGGCCTTTGTCTGCTATTGCAATAGTGTCAGAATGGTCTATCATTGATTTAATAAGGCCCCGCGCAGACGAATTACCCTTTGTACGCACGTCAAACGAGTTTCGAACGAGCTTCAATACGCCGTGGGCTAGGGGCCTTATTAAATCAATTATAGACCATTCTGACACTATTGCAATAGCAGACTAAGGCCCCTGATCAGTTGAACTTTGAATGTCATTTAAACTAATATTATAAAGAGGAAAGATTTGTATTTTTGTGTGTATGTTTGTAATGAATAAACTCAAAAACTACTGCGCCGATTTGAAAAATTCTTTCACCATTAGGAAGCTACATTCACTCTGAGTAACATAGCTACCCGTGCGAAGCCGGGACGGGCCGCTATTTTATATGTAAAAGCTTCTGAAGCTGGTTATGGTTATCTCACGCGAATGTTCATTTTTATTTCATTAAATGTTCAATAAATACAAAAAAAAAATACTCTCTTTTTATTTCAATTTGTGATCGATAAAAGTTTTTCTATTTCTGTTGAAATCCAAGAGTATTGAACCAAAGATTCGTAATGTAACAAATGAGAATCAGTCTGTTATTATATTCTCATCGCTCATCGATCAAAACATATTTCCGGTGATGAGCGTCCTTAAATATTCAAGATTTGTCTATAAGTGTTTTTTTTTTATTTTGAGGGTTCCGTTCCATCCCTCCGTCGGCATAAACAGAACCCTTATAGGATCACTTTGTTTTCCGTTTGTCCGTCTCTCTGTCAAGACCCTTTTTCAGGAACACGTGAAGGTACCCAGCTAAAATTAATAACAAATACTCTGTTAGCTACCCCTTGAACCTGTGAAAAATCAAACTTGTAAGTCAACGCCATCAAAAGATATTCCCGTTTATGCCGCATATTTTGCAATTTCGCAAGGGAATCAAAACCGATAGAGTACACACGGCTATACATCAAGCTATACATTTCCAGTTTACGCTGATCTCGCATTGTATATGATTTCCGTACAATGCGAGGTCAGCTTATACTGTAAATGTATAGCTTGATGTGTAGCCGTGTGTACTTCACATTGATCTAGAATCATAAAATTTGGCAAGCAGCAAGGTAAAAATCAGAAAACCGTAAATATGTAGTTTAATAACAAAATACTTACAAGTTTATACGGAATCCAAAGTGCGCGAGTCCAACCCGCGCTTGGCTAGTTTTTCCTTATTATTATGTAGTCCTATAAGCTAGATAACTGCAACAAAAAACTTTAGGTAAATGATGTCTCACACGTTCCTGCAATTTACCACTCAGTATTGGTTAGTACTACGTCTCCTGCATCTCTAAACATGGCGCAGTTTCAATAAGTAGCGAAATAGGCGCCCATCTGTTTGTGCCTACCGCAAGAAAGTTGTTTATTTATTTTAAAACTAGCTTTTGCCCGCGTCTTTACTGCTACTTGCCCCGTTTTGTGTTTCACAAAATGTTTGTTTTACACGGTTGAGGTATTTGGTCCAAAATTCGGCTATGCGAACTCCGTTCGCTAATGCGATAAGATCGTCAAGTGCGCAAGTGTCAGGGCATGCAGCGCAAGATGGAAGGTGGTATGGTCTGTGGAGACACGCCGCATTCAAACTTGAGATCTGAGCCGTCCATGAACTCCCATCTGGAGTCTTTGCTACAATCCGTTTTTTAATCTCAGAGACTAAACTGACATTACGTGGGTTGCCAGTTTTTTGCAATTCTTAAATAGTGATGTGCCACTACCGTAAATTGTCGTTAATACAATCAGTAGTATCGTTTTTTTAGGTAAATAAAACGGCGTCCAGTGTTGTTCCTGTTAAATTGAGGGTAGTCAAAATCACACACTTACTTAATTACTTAATTATTTTTAAATTTGTAATTGTTTGTGTGGTGTCAAGTTCCAATAATTGCCGTAATTTTTAAAAGTCCTACCGTTTTGTAAGAGAAAAGGGATTATATATCCGCTTTACCGTGTACAAAAACCACTGATGGCATCAGTCATTTTTTTTCTACTAATCTAATAAATATAATAAGTTACGATTCAACACACCGGTATCGTAGGAACAATACTACCCAAAAGAGCTGGCATCATTATTTGTAAGTTTGACATTTGTATGTGTCAATTTAGTCTATGAGATTAAAAAACAAAAAACAGACTTTACTTTACTTTACTTTACTTTTTATGATTAACAAGTACTGACATTAAGTACTTATTGTCCAGATTGCGGGAACTTCAGCTAATTCTTAGTAGGTAACATTGTTACCTACAGAGATTTCTTTGAAAAAGATTTTCTTACCACGAAGAAAATAAGCGTTTAATAAGTACAGAGAAATTCTTTCAGAAGTTTTAAAGAAAATAGTTGGTCTAGCTAGAAATTACGAACTCCTCTCAAAGGACCAATTCGTACTGAATCTACAGATTTTCTTTAACACCAAACACCTACAATACAAGGAATATGTTTTCTTAGGAAATTGAGTCAATGAACTAAAATTTAGATAGTCATTGACTCGATTTAGCTTCTAAATCGAGCAAAAAATGTCTGAGAGTGTCACACTTTCCGTAGCGTCTATTAGCTCCTGTAACGTGAAGACAAAAGCAGAACACGATTTTAAGTGTCCCATAGGCTCGCCCCCTATTACATGAAACTGCTCCCCCCACTGACGAAATACGGTAGGACAATAGTACACGTACACCTCTGTAGTAGTCTAGTACAATGGTCTCATTCACCAACATTTTTTGACGGCACGGCTGGCGCAGTGGCTGAGCGATTGTGCGCGTGTCGCAGGTCGGGGCAGGGCAGGGAGGGGATCGCCCTCACGAAACAAATATTTATATGGCCTACAGGTAGTTGTTCCGGGTCTGGCTGTTTGCGTATGTGAGTTTAAATGTTTGTAAACGCACCCACGATGACAGGAAAAAAACTTAGTGTACAGCAACGTTTTTAGAGAAAAAGAAGCTCCCTACCCTTGCTAACAAATTTATCCCACATCGTCCTCAAAAGAACTTACCCAGACAATTCAAAGGTCACCCCTGAGATTGACAAGCCACGTAATGGGCATTTAAACCCACCAGCTGATTGTCAATTTGTCTTCTTAAAACGTATCTGCGCTACCCTTGGAAGGTATTTAACATTTATATTGAGTTCTTGGCGTACTACGGTGGCTTTGTTAGGTGAAATGTTTACTGTGTGGAAAGGTGGCTTAGTTTGTTTAGACTAGACAAGGTGTACATGGACTCTTTACGATGTAGTCAACTAAGCATTCTGCACATAGAACTAAGCAACTCTCCGCAGAAATTATTGCTGGGAAACGCCTTTTTTTGAGGTGGATAATCACGTTTAAAGGCAGGCTTTATGTAACGCACTCAAAACATTGTGCTGATGGATGCATTGATTATTACCGGGGTATTTAACTATAAAAACGTATATTAAAAAAAAATACTTGTGAAAAAGTTAGAACTTTGACCCCCAATATATCCGTAACTAGAAGGTTCCCAGGTATAGTCTGACAACAAATGATCGCATTGACGGGGAGAATAAGTGCCTTTCGGCTTCGTAGCGTAATTTTCGTGGAGGATTTAGTTTGACGGTATTACAATACAGTAGTGATCTAATTAGGTGAAGGAAATTTATAACATATGAGTTAAAGAACTGGGACTGCCTCGTTGGTCAAGTGGTCGCAAGCGTGATTACTGAGCATGAGGTCCTGCGTTCGATTCCCGGATCGGGCAAGTGTTATTCCCATCATGAATTTCTCAGTAGCAGCCACAGTGTCTGGATTTGTGCCCGGTTAACGGCAATAGGCCCGGGCCTTTTTAAAAATGAATTAAAATATAACTGGTGAAAGGTGGGTGTATTAGTAGGTACACCTCTACCTAACCCCTAAATGCGTCGAACAGGGCAATGAAAGTTTGTACGAAAGTTCGTCACATTTGCTCCTGGCTTGTTCGTTTTATAAAATTATAGCACTTTGCACTCTGCAACATTAAAATACATAACTTCATACATAACTCTAAACGTTCCGTCCTCATAACCAACTTTGATACAATTTTTTGCTTTAATAGCTTAAGCTGGGACTTCCTCTTTGACATGCGTCAAATGGGCAAAAAGTTTTGATGCACTTCAAAACAACGTTGGACTAGTATTAACCCCGTTTAAACTCCATTAAATAGTAAAAACGAGAAGTTAGATAGTACGTAGCCCTTTTGTATAAATTCGTGCAGCCAGTCTGAATGGAACAGGTTTTGAAAAGTTTTAGTTCTGCAAATTAAACTACGCGTTTGGGCAGATGGAACAATATGGCGTCTGCTATTGTGTCGGGTTTTTGAATTATATTTCCCTTATCTGAAAGGATAAATCTTTTTTTATAGAGAGTTTATTTACATTGTCGCTTCGTCGCGACATCTGACAACGAGGTCCTGGGTTCGATTCCCGGGTGGAGAAAATTGTTATTAGATTTTTTCATCAGGAATTTCTCAGTAGTTGCCGCCCCGGATTTTGGATTTTTGCCCGGTTGATGGCAATAGGCTCGCCCCCCTTTGCGTGGGACTTATCATAATTCATAATTCATAATTCATTTATTCATTTTGTGAAACATAGGTGTTTACAGGTGTTTTCCAATAGATTAATGTACAAACCATGTCCCGCCGATAGGCATACAAAATCAGTTTTAGAATGTTAATAGTATAAAATGTACGAGTATAATTATGCATGTCAAGTTATCAAAATTGTATCATAAAGTAGGGAAAATGTCATGAAAGTATCAAAAAAAATAAAAATAATATCAACAAACGTATCTGGCGAAATGTGGGTGTAGTATTTGGTAGGCGTGATGTTACATTGTTTGAATAAAATTAATCCGCGTCGAAAAAACATATCCCACGACACTCGGCAACAATATAACTTGCCTTCAATGCAAGATTTTTTTAAATCGGTTTTTGAATTCAGTATTTTCAGAGACTACCTCCGGCATCCACAATGTTTATTTTTATAAGTGTAGACTAAGCATATTGACTAGAAACTTAATTTGTCGACGAAGCTGAAAGGAATTGGTTCTTGTCGTTTTTAGCAAATTTTCTTTGTTATAAGTTTACTTTAAATACCTAACCATGCAATAACCCCCGTACTATTCAATGCATTTATATCGGTGCAATGTTTTAAGTGCGTCAAATTTAGCGCTACCGTAAATCCCGATTATTTACACTAAAAGAATATGGTGTCCCAGCAATATTTTTTGCGGTGTGTTACTTAGTTTCATGTACAGAATGCTTGGTTGGTGACTTTATGCAGGGTCCGTTTCCACCCTGTATATCGAATCACAACTCTTCTTTGACTATTATATGAAATAGCTGTAACACGCCAAAATGACGTATTGTGTCAAATTGATAAACAATTAATTTATTTTGTTCTCACACCCTTTTAAAAAGTAGATGGGTAATTCTCATTATTAGGCTTCATTGTCTTATTAAAATGTTCCATTTCTACAAACTTTCAAGGACGATATCAAAACCAAAAAAAAACACAAGGGCTTCAGTAAATTAATCCTTAAAAAGGCTTGAGTCGTTCGACAACAATTATTTATGTAACCAACCCCTTCACTGGGTACGAAACCCTTCATTATTTTTCGTAGAACTCTCCAGAAAGTTAATTTTTCTCTGATAATTGTTCTGGCTTTGATCGTAGTCAGTAAGGTTTCTTTTTCAGTGACATTAATGGACATAATTGGGACTGAATTTTAAATTACACAAAGGATTTTGGCGTCGAAGTTTGTTGGTTGTTTCATTTTAAGTTTGTTACTTTTTTTGACCGCGGTTCCGATTGGGTTCCGCTGAGCGACCAATTGTAATGAGCGGTTATTTGTTCATAGATTTCCTGACTGTTATGTGAAGATGTGTATATTTTTTATGGCAAATAAAAGTGCTGTGCACAAAATAGGGATGATTCCTGAGTAAAAAAAACTATGTTTCTGTTAAGTACGTCAGTTAGATTATCGAACAATATTGGATACGTATATTTGTTTGATCAAATCAATGAAAATTAACGAAGATAAAACGCATCGAATAATCGAAGTGGAGGCGATGAAGGAACATGGATGGGTTTTAGTCAGTAACAGTCTGACACTCCCTCCTGCTCCGCCCTGAGCGGGAGAAGTCATTTGATGATTCCACATCTGGAAAAAAAAAGCTCGTGTTGTGACGTCATTATTTTGTCGGTAAAAAGTGGACCGAATTGTGACGTCACACGAGTTTTCTGCGCACTGTATCGTCTTAATTTTTTGTTTAAGTGGAAAAAAAAAATACGTACCCAATACTTTTTGGAAATCAGTCTGAAGGACTCATTCGATTCTTTTGGTACCCCATTGACTTTAAAAACACTTCAAGACATTTGTGGCTTGAGCAACAAAAATTTTTTTGCGACATGAGCACGTGAATACTATAAAAATTAAATTCTAACAATGAACGAATGTTCGTTTCGCAAATAATAATCGTTGCGTAACAAACACTCATGATAAAAATATTTGCAAAAAAAATTCGCGAAGCTGATTTTCGCGGTGAAGTACGGTAGGTACGAAGTAGGTACTCTTTACGCAACATGATACATTTTGTACACTCCAAGAAAAACTAAAGTAAAAATATAGTTATAAACAAAGTGAAAAAACTGTACATAAGGTGGCAGCCTCACATCATGCACATAAATGAACTCAACAGCAAGTCCATTTAACAGCACTGTACAAAAAATTGCGAAAAGTTAAAACGTAATTCACAATAGACTGAACCTCGCAAGTTTAAAAAGGTGAACAAAAATGACCAAAAAGCCTGCCCATTGCAAGTTACCAGTGTTCAAGCCTTTGAAAACTTTTTCTGAAAATCCTATCAGACAAAGACGTGTTTCAGTGTGCATGGACGCCATTTTGGACCGAAAAAGTGCTGCCTTGCTACTTCTGAACGAATACGTTTCAATTTTAATTGCCTCGACTTTCTGCTTCAGATCGGTTTTCAATTTGCACTTGTGATACTGAAGTTTTCTGATAAGTGGGGGATTATTTTGCTGTGAGATATTTTCGAAGAAGCTTTGTATTGTTAAGAAAAAAAAAACTTTCATGTCCAAACAATACGAATGATAAATTATAACAATGTAACATTAACTTTATCAGCAATAAAATATAGTATAATTTCCTATACTTATATTATAAAGTGGTAAAAGTTTGTAAGATTGTATGTAGGGGTGTTTCTCTGGAACTAGCAATCCAATTCTGAAAAAATCTTTCACTAGCAAAAAACCACATTATTCTTGGGTGCTATAAGCTATTAAATTATATTTAAGTATATCATTCATATTAGCTGAGCTATCACATTTTTTGCGGACGAAGTCGCGTGCGAAGTGTTAGTGGAATTATATGACTCGAAATGTCTCTGTAGTTCAAAAGGGAGTACTTTGTTTTTTTTCACAGAGTAGTCTCAGATAGGAAACACTCTCAGTTAGTTTTTATAACGCATTTTACTAACGTGTCAAAGTGTACGAAAAAAACCAATTCACAGAATGAACATAATTTATCGAAAATCGCTGTTGAAATTATTCTGCTCTCACTAAAAACGTACTCATTGAGAATTTAACAGTTTAAATTATGCGCCAAAACGAAAACTGGGTCTTATTTTAAACACCGATTTTAATCTCAAATTTCGATTCTCTTTTCTGGTCGAAAAATCGTGAAGCCAGAGCTGGGACATCGTTATTTCCATTTCAACCTGAAAACCGTTTTACCAATTCAGAATTGTTTCAGACCTGGACGTCGCCGGAACTCTTTAGTGGCGTATCTGATGTTTTTATTCTTTTCCAGTCTTCACGGGAAATTCGGTTTCAATTTCTTCCTTTTCGCTATTCGAGTTGTTGTGTTTTTTTCACTAGCGTCTCTTTTGTTGAACTGTGTAATACGTTCCACCGTTTTCTGCTGTCTTGCCGTTTAGCGAGAAAGTTTTATTGGCTGTGTCGTTTTGTTACCTATTTACTTTGTTCTGCTTGAGTTTGTGCTTAAAATAATTATTTTGTTTCCATGTATTTTATTTTTGTGTTAGTCTTGCTTGTTGGTATTTTTGGGGATTAATTAATTAAACACAGTCACATTCAAAAATGTTCATCACCTTAATGAGCTATTTTTGTGTACTCATTGGACGTTAGAATCTGTTTTTATAATTTTATACATATTTTTAACCCAGTGTATAAAGTTTTACTTCTATACTAATACAAAGTTTTCCTTTGTTTGCAGGTAACCTACACAACGTCCCTTTGGTATACACTGAAATTCTGAGAATTACCAGGTTTTGTATACTTTAGAATACGTAATATCTTAACTTAGGAGTTAAGACCCTCATAAATGTTTACACACATACACGTTTGTTCACATAATCAGCAAAAAATCTCTTTAATTTTTTTTCTGCTAATAAAAACTCTTTATAATATAACAGTAATTAGACCTCTAAAGTGCGAGATTTCTGACAGTGACAATTTATTTATCACCAGTTACCAGGTCAAGCCTATTTAATAGCAAACTTACCTCTATGCTAATATTCTAAAGAGAAAAAAATATAAAATTTGTTTAAAACTTCGTTATAAGTTTGTATGTAGGCGGTAATCTTCGGAACTACTGATCAGATTCCGAAAATTCTGTCACTAACGAGAAGTTACATTAACCCCATAGTATGATCTCTACGATCATAGGCTACATTTAAAGCGTTTTCGTGGGTTAATTTCCGTACATAACGGAAGCGAAGCCGCGAGCAAAAGCCAGTACTAAATAATATAACTGCAATAAATCTACAGTCAGTCTAAATATAAACCTATTGAGGAAATTGACAATAAATTCCTCGCGAATCTTCAAGTATAAGGTCTTAAGCAAAATTAATGTCTTTAATACTTCGCACCAAAGACCCTATCTTTTGTAGCTGACGAAACTTTTAGCACCCAACATCTTAAATTTAGCTATCAATTTAGTCTCTAGACTAAATTGATAGCTAGAATATAAGACACGTTCTCTCGGATTTTTTTATCTTTTAATATGTTAATGTTTATCTAAGATATTATTTTTTCTTCTTTTTTATTTTTTGTTGTAAATATATTTGGGCTCATATTTTGTTTACACAGGAGTTATGATAGACTTTTTTCTTTTTTATGTTAATTTAAAGGTAGATGAATATTTTTGTCATGATTTTTTTTCTTTGGCTTCACTGTTTTTGTATTTTAGGGACTTGTTTTTAGTAAAGTAGGGTACAAACAATCATCAGTTCTCTACACACAATATTTATCTGTTTTAATGTTTGTGTTTAGATTTAAGTTTTTCTTGTCATTTTTTGTGTGCCAAATTAAACCTATGTTCTTTCTTTTAAAATTTTCCTAACTATGCTGGGGTCGGCTTCCAATCTAACCAGATGCAGCTGAATACCAGTATTCCTTGTAGAGGATATGACATCCACAACCTAATTTTGGGTAAAACGATACCCATATTTTATCAAGATTTTTTTTTGTAAATGAGAATTGACCTTAACAATGTAGTGAACCATAGTGGATGGCGCTCTATAGTGTCTGCCTCTGAGAAAAAGGCGTCTGTTTATCTATGCATTGTAGACAAATATTTCAAATACTACCCACATTTTTTTGCACCGTTCTATACAAATATCTCGAACTTTCAGTACCCAACTAGGTACGCATCGGATTTTAAATTCAAAACGTCAAGTATTTCTCAGTTGCGTTCGTCGAAAGCTCGAAAACCAATCACTGCCAGTATGAATGCATCCTGCAATATTTGGGCTGGTGTCCTATTACTTTCACCTGTCACGGTAGGGCTGACACCAGGTACATTTTATTTTCAAGCTTACTGAAAAGATCCCGGTAGTCTTTCTTATAAGATTGAATTATGGAAGATTTGAATGTTTAGGCTTCCGACCCAAGACTCCACTGTTCGTCTGTCTGGCTGTCTGTCACCAGGGTGCCTACAATGGCTGAATTATCAGAATCGTAAAACGAATCACGTTAAAACTCTTAAAATGGACTTTGTGGTCATAACCATAAAGACCATTTTAAGAATTTTAAATTTTTAACGTGAATCATAATATGATTCTGATCATCATCATCATTGTCCTGCCCGTATCCCAACTTATTTGTGGTCGGCGCAGCATGTCTTCTTCTTCCACACTTCTCTATTACTCGTCATCTCAGCAGTCACTTCCTTTCTAGACATATCATCCTTCACACAGTCCATCCATCGTTTCTTTGGTCTTCCTCTACTCTTATAGCCATCTAAATGATCTACATTATGATTCTGATAAAGCTTCCATTTTAGGCCCTCTGGCTGTATCTCATGAACCGTGATAGCTAGACAGTTGAAATTTTCACAGATGATGTATTTCTGTTGCCGCTATGACAACAAATACTAAATATTTAAGGGGGCTCCCATACAATAAACGTGTTTTTTTTTAATATATAATGGTACGGAACCCTTCGTGCGTGACTCCGACTCGCTCTTGCCCGGTTTTTTTTCTGTCTGGAGTACAAACTGCAGAGTTATTCATTCTAGGAGTACAAACTTTGAGGTGTCATAGTTCTTTCTTTATTCTTCGCCGAAGCAAGTGATAATTATACACCACGCACATGAATCCAAAAAATTGGAGGTGCGGGCCTTGGGTTCGAACTCGTGACCTATAAATTGGCAGTCCGACGATCACACCACTAAGCTATCACTTCTTATACCACACTAATGTGAGCTAGTAAGACATCAGTATAGCATAATCAGCCGATAATGTTCCCACTGCTGGGACACTCGGCCTCCTCTCTGTGAGAGGGAATGTGCTATAATCTACCACGCGCGTCCAGTGCGGGTTGGTAGATATCACGTCTTCGAATTTTTGGTTCTAGTACATGCCGGTTTCCTCACGATGTTTTCCTTCACCGTTTTTGAGAGCAGTGGTGATGAAATAAATTACACAAAGTAATGCACCTGCCGTAGTTCGAACTTCGAACCCACAACCTACTGTTCGTTAGTCAGGGCTGCCACCACTGGGCCACCGCTGCTCTCGACTTCAGACATCAGTATGTTTCTCCTCAAATTAACATGTAACATCATCATTGGTATCATTCTCATACCCTTATCCCAACTTATTTGTGGTCGGCGCAGCATGTCTTCTTCTTCCATACTTCTCTATTACTCGTCATCTCAGCAGACACCTCCTTTCTATCCATATCATCCTTCACACAGTCCATCCATCGTTTCTTTGGTCTTCCTCTACTCTAAGTTTTATTATGGCTGTGAATGGGTATACCATTCACTATATATATATACTAAAACTTGCCTCACGACATTTTCCTTATTCTTCCGCATCACATGACCATACCACGATGACCGATTACTACCTAACTTTTCAACAATGAGTTGCATTATAATTGGATTGATACAAATTATACCTGACATCAAAAACACAAAAAAGTAAATAATAAGTTTAGTCGGTGACTTTTGTTTGTTTGATTTTGTTTTTTTTTTGTCATTTTTACTTTTTTAGTTGTAATAGATCATATACAAATATTTGCTATGCATTTATTTTACATTGTTACTAATACATTTCATGGTAATAGGCTTATCCCTAATAAAATGGAACTTAACATACCTAACTGTCGAAATGTCGGTGTACTGTACACATCTGCGTACCTCCTCAAAGCATACAAGCGTGATGTTATGTTATGATGTTATATAAAAAATAAACATCCAACCGATTGCAGCAATCACGAGTCGACAGATTTACTGTCTAATATTGAAAAGTTCCGTTCCATATCACCGAAGTCCATGATCAGATCATGACAATATTTCTATGGGACCAACTTGGGAATATAAGCTTTCAAAAAAAAAAAAAAATAGAATTTTCCAAATTGGTTTAGGCGTCTTCGAGTAAATCTGTGAACTTACATTTAAAAAAAGATTCCGACGAATTAAGAACCTCTCCTCCTTTTTTGATGTCAGTTAAAAAGAAGTTTAAATGTTGAAACTGCTGCTGAATAACATTACCATTATCTTTAGCATTCTGCTGCCCTTATCCCAATTTATTTGGGGTCGGCGCAGCCTGCCTTCATGCTGAATAACATTCATCATCATCATCATTTCAGCCGAATGACGTCCACTGCTGGACATAAGCCCAAGTGTCGCCACACTGACCGGTCCCGTGCGACTCGCATCCAGCGGATCCCCGCAACCTTCACCAGGTCATCGGTCCACCTAGTGGGAGGCCTTCCAACGCACCGTCTTCCGGTTCGCGGTCGCCACTCCAGAACTTTTGGGCGATGGGGCCCAAAAGTTCTCGGCCATCCGTTCTGCGAGCAATGTGCCCTGCCCACTGCCACTTCAGTTTGGCAATTCTTCGGGCATTGAATAACATTAATCGATATGAAACCTTCCTAAGATACCTTACCTTATGTATCGTGTTGCTTAAAAACTCACCTGCCTTTAGCATTTCCCTAACTGTATTGGGGCTTCCAGTCTAAACGGCTGCAGCTGCTTCTCAAAAACTATTACTGCGAACAATAAAAATTAGAAATATTAAAGGTTCGTGGCTAAATGCTAACAGCCACACGGGTCCATCTTCCAGGTTAAGCAGTCCTTGCCGAGGTCTATCCGTGGAAGGGTGACCATAATTACATACCGAGTTCCTTACATGCAACAGAAAAGATCTTTGACAGTCGTTATGTAGTCTAGTATAGTCAGAAAGCCAAAAGTCTGACAACCAGTCTTACCAAAGGGTATTATCGTATTAATCAGAAGATGGGTTGTGGAGGAATACCAGTACATGAAGCGACTGCCTATCTGGGCAGTCGCTTCATGTACTGGTATTCAGCTGCATCCGATTAGTCTGGAAGCCGACTCAAATAACTTAAAATTGAATACTCGTAAAAGCAGTGATCGATTGATGTATGATAGCACAAAGCCAGCCAGTAACACAGTTAACGTCAAAAGGAACTACAAGAAAACCACCTAACATAGTTAACAGCCCTGAGCTGCCGGCCTCCTGCTCTCCGCCATTTCTTTTTTCTCTCTCAGAGCATCCGCTCATTTCTCGCTCGCAATTGTCTCCTTTCAATTGCCGTTTTCGTAGGCACAGTTTTGTATTTTGTTTGCTTTGTATAGAAAAAACTAGAAACGAACAGAGAAAAAACCTTGGCTTACAAACGCAAAATATTTTGTTTCGTGTATTACAAATAACGTCATAACATCACGCCTGTAATTCCCGAAGGGCTAGGCAGAGGTGTACCTAATAGTACACCCACATTTCACCTGTTATGTTTAAGTCCTATGTAATAGGGGGCGAGACTATTGCTATCAACCGGACACAAATCTAGAGTCCGTGGCTGTTATTGAGAAATTCCTGATTGCACTTTACCCGACGGTAATCGAACACAGGACCTCATGCTTAGTCGTTGCGCTTGCGATCACTCGACCAACGAGGCAGTCTGACTGACAAATCTTCTATTAAATTATTACTTCTTTATCTATACTAATATTATAAAGCTGAAGAGTTTGTTTGTTTGTTTGTTTGTTTGTTTGAACGCGGTAATCTCAGGAACTACTGGTTCAAATTGAAAAATTCTTTTTGTGTTGGTTAGCCTATTTATCGAGGAAGGCTATAGGCTATATATCATCACGCTACAACTAATAGGAGCGGAGCATCAATGACAAATGTTGCAAAAACGGGGAAAAAATATTCTCTTTGATAGCTTCCGTTGCGTGCGCTGCGTAAACGGTTAAAGTTGCACAAATATAATGTAGCAGGGAATTATTCCTCTTAAAAAGGTCTCAAAAAAAGTCCGCGACGGCACATGCCTATCTTTTAAGGTTGACTCACAATAACCATTTTTATGATTTTAAAATTTGGTCAAAATTAATGTTTTATTTGCGAAGGTGTTTTTACCGACATAGTATTAATCCTTATCAAAATAAATATGTTAGTCATCTTTAGCATTCAATTGTGACCAAAATTGCCCTTTACAGTATTCAATTTAGATGAATATCTTAGGAGATATCACAGTTTTAAAATAACTCCGCATCAAAATAATGACCCGCGCGCGCTGCGAGGCGGGTGTTCATGTTGTTGGGAAAACCAATGTGATTAGATTCAATGCACAATTATTGTGGGGAACTTAGAGAAGGTTTTAGTTTTTGTTTCATGCTGTAATCAGTGCTCTCTATCAAAAGATTTATAAATTTAAAGTGTTCAAGAAGAACTTACCATCATTGTGTAAGATACATGCAACGACATCTATTGCACCAAAATGGTACTAATTAATAAAAATGTGCTCACAAGATAACTTTTAAATCGGGTCTGAGAGCAAAAAGTACTCTAGATTAGTCTACATGACGCTATAACCCTGTAGAGTGTGTGTTCGATCGCTTTACATGCATTATATTTTAACGGTTAAATTTCGTGCTCGATAGATGGCGCTATTAATTTCACTCCATTTTCTGAGTCGCGATGTTAAGTTTTCCGTGAAAGAATGACCCTCGCCCGTGTCAAATGTCTGAAGCTTGGTTTATTAACCAACGAAACAAAAGAGGAGGTTCTCAATTCGACGCGTCTATATTTTTTTATTTTATGTATGACCTGACCACGCATAATTTTTTACAGAGAAGTCCATGAGAAGTACATGATCTTTTGTTTTTTAAATTGAGAAATCGTGTTTGGGCTCATTTCCTGCACCTTGATGAGAACTTTAGATCTAGCTGGAGTATGACGTCATCGAAGGTCTGACGATGGAGACGGAAGGCACTTGCAAGAGGTCCTCAAGAGTTTGCAGCAACAATAACGTGTTTGGGCTCAATTCATGCACCTTGATGAGAACTTTAGGCCTTGCTGAAGTATGACTGTCATCGACGGTCAAACGATAGAGACAAATGGCAGTTGCAAGCGGTCCTAAACAGTTTGCAGCAGGTATAATGTTATTGGGCTCATTTCATTCACTTTGATGAAAACTTTAAACCATACTGAGTTGTCAGTATGACTTTCATCGAATGTATGACGATGGAGAAGGAAAGCAGTTGCAAGTGGTCCTCAAGAGTTTACAGCATCTATATCGTGTCTGGGCTGATTTCAAGCACCTTGATGAGAACTTTAGACCTGCCTGGAGTATGTCTATCATCAAAGGTCTGACGATGGAGACGGAAGGCAGTTGCAAGAGGTCCGCAACAGTTTACAGCAGTTTTATCGTGTCTCGGCCCATTTCAAGAACTTTGATGAGAACTTTCGTTCTAGCTGGTGTATGATTGTCATCGAGTGTCTAAAGATGAAGACGTAAGGCTGTCGAGGGTCGCGGGCCTGTGGACAGTGAGTAATGGGCTAGCTCGCCATCCGTCCGTCTTATGACGACAGGCCGTGGTGACGGCGTGTTCGTGTTCCACACGCGCCTCAAAGAGATGTCAGCAAACGGGAACGGATCCGAGAGGAGCGAGGCCTGCCAGGGTTGCGGGACTGTTCGAAAGAGATACCGCGGCCCTGGTACGCAAAGGGCAACAGAAGAAACGTGGGTGGATTTTAGTCAGTACAAGTCTGACAATCCCTTCCGCTCCGTCCAGAGTGGGAGGGGTCATTTGATGATTATCCATCGGTAATAGTATATAATAGGGATTTACTCCTTTTGAGAGCTTCCGTTGTGCGTGAACGGTTAAAGTTACGCAATTATCATGTATGTCGGAATTGTCCCTCTTAAAAAGCTATAAAAAAATATCCGCAATGGCCATATGTCTAACTTTTAAGGTTGACGCACATTCTCTCTAACCTCTCTTTCTTTTATGTACGCACGCACGCAGACGAAGTTGCGCGGGTCAGCTAGTTGTTAATATAAAAAAAAAATGTTAAAATGGAACACACGTTTCACACAAGTAAATCAGCCAGTATGTCAACCACGTTTTCAGCTTTTTCCAAGCCGAATTTCTTTTTGTTTTCTTCTTTCAGTATCAAACTGTTACCCTAAATTCCCAAAAAGCACGAGAAACACAAAATGCTATAAAATGGTAAACTAGTTACTCAACAAAAGACAAGGTATTTTGAACCTTAAGAACATGTTAGTAAGTGTCCATTGTTTTCGGAAAAAACGTTGGTATCCCAAGCATTTGCTAAGTGTACTATAACCGTAAGTCTGCCTTTAAGTGCCGGTCAGGGGGTTGCTGCACTAATTTATTGGGGGCACGGTGGTCCAAGACAGGAGTGAAAGCGATATTAGCATACCTATTTACACAAATATATATAAAACTGAAGTGTCTGTGCGTAATTTGTAAAGAACAGCTTTTTACTGATTGCGAAAGCATATACGGTACCAAGACAAAAATATTGTATTAATTTTTTTGTCTTACTTTCTGTCGTTCTGTCTGTCTGTCGGTCTGTTTGTTCCGGTTAATCTCTGAAACGGCTGGACCGATTTTGACGGCACTTTAATGGCAGATAGCTGATGTTATAAGTACTAACTTAGGCTACTTTTATTTCAGAAAATGAATCTGAGGTTCTGACCAAAACAATAAAACCCTTGAAATTGTTAACAAAATCCAATTCAAATAGGGAAGTACCTAATATTCGAACAAGCTGATAAGCTTGTAGGAAATAAGATATGGAGAAACCGACAGGAAGAAAGAGAGATAGATATATCTGTACTGTACTCTCGCTCTTATTCTGTATCGCGGCTATACAACAATAGTTCTCGTAACTTCGTACTTTTGATTGTGCTCCTAAACATTTATGCTACAAAGGATACTTTCATGAGGAAAATTTGAGTGTATAAATATAGAAAAAGTAGACCAAAGGAAGATCAAAATAAACTATAATGGATGATGTAAGTAAGAGATTATATTGGCTTCAATCATTATGAGTACAAAGACGACGGCTAATAAAAATGCTTTACACTAACTCCGGATAAACTAAGATAAAAGCAAGTGAATATTTTGGTTTTTAGGTATATCCGTGGAGTTTTTGGCCTTTATTGTCCATAAAGATCTACTTTTTGGAACGGACAACTAGCTTCAACGTGTTATACTTATTAGTTTCTTTTATTACTTGTATGGTGTACATAATAAAGAATATTCTATTCTTCAACTACCTAACGAACACATCGATTCCTTGACAATTCAAACGTGCCTGAAATTGTTTGAATTTAAATAAATGCGAGTTTAGAGGTCAGCTGGGCTCTCATAACTTGTACCACACACAATTCCCTATTCTGACCTGTTCCTTAAGTGGGCTTGTGCATTTATTGCCAATAAACTGGACCCACTACGGACGAGCTATATGTCCGGATTGGCCAGTTTTTCTGGCTAGAAGCAGAGGTTATGTAGGAAGATACCTACTAGCTTTTTGTCATGATTTATTTAAGAGGTGTCCAGGTCGGCAGAAGTACTTTTTTTTAGGCTTCCGTTCCTCAAGAGGAAAATACGGAACTCTTATAAGATCACTCTCGTGTCCGTCTGTCTGTCCGGGTGTCACCACCGATTTTCACAGGAACGCGTGGACCTAGCAAGTTGAAATTACCTTGCAGCACAATTAAAAATTCTAAAAAATGAAAAAGTTGAAAATTAAATAACATTTTTTTTTTTGTACGGAAACCTTCGTGCGCCAGTCTGGCTCGCACTTGGCCGGTTTTTTTTTAATCTGTAGCGACTATAAAAATTACAACAGCAATATAGTAAAAAAAAAATAGTACAAAAAGTAGGTACTACAGCGCCATCTATGACACTAATGAAGAACTAATATCAAATTATCCACGAGATTTAAAGAAGAACCCCACAACAACTGTCGGGCAGTAACCCACCACACAACAATCGTGCAGTCAAGATTTGTGGCTTAATGATGTGACATGATATTTAAACAAAACTGAGGTAGTGTGGGTGCATAATAAACATAATATCTCTGCCTTACTCTTTGGGAAAACCAAGCGTGATGTTATAAAGCATTTTCAAAATGAATATCGCGAGTATGCCACAAACGATGACCCCTATATCAAATTTTATACCATTTTTTCTTCTTCTGAAATCGTAACAGCAATAAACAAAACAGAATAAAATACACACATCAAAAGTGTCTAGGGATCAAGCATTTTTATGTGGATTTCTTGAGATTGAGATGTGGCTTCGTAATAAATTTATGATTTTATAAATTTATATGGATCCTTTTTGGTGCATTTCATAATTTGAATCAGGAACTGTGAATCAAATTCGAGTAAAAGATGAAAATCAGCTGTCAATATTTTCCCTATAAAAACATACAACGCATTGAAGACATTATTAGTGCTACTGTTTTCCTACTACTGATTAAAACCAATGTTATTATGGAGCGGCGACGTCATTTAAGCAGGGAAGAAATGCTCAGAGCCGTGGGAATGATAGAAGCTGGTTCCCGGCAACGTACTGTGGCTTTAGCTCTGAATACAAGTCAGAGTGTTATCAGTCGACTTTGGACACGTTACCGAAGCACTGGTACCGTGGCTGAGCGCCATGGAGGACGGTATCGCTGCACCACACGGAGACAAGACCGATACATTCAAATCTTAACTCGAAGAGCTCCAACAATAACCGCCATGATGTTAGCCGTGAGGCTTCATCACTCTTCAGGGAACTTAATTAGCGACCAAACAGTCAGAAACCGCTTGCATGAAGTGAACCTTCATTCCCGAAGACCGCTACGGGTACCACCTATAGCAATGCACAATCGTAGGATACGATATCAATGGGCTCTTGAACACAGAAATTGGGCAGAAGAACAATGGCGTTTCGTGTGCTTTTCTGATGAGTCTCGTTTTGGTATGAGACCGGATACAAGACGTATACGACACTGGAGAACCCCTGGACGCCAACAGCGATTAAAATCCTGCCAGGAAGTCCATCCTTATAGTGGTGGAACCATCATGGTATGGGCGGGTATTTGGATCGGCGGAAGAACTGAGTTGATTTGGATCAGAGGCAACCTCAACGCTCAAATTTATGCTGAGACGATTGTATCAGACGTCATCGTTCCTCTACAAGTGCAAATCGGTCCCTTATTTCAGTTAATGCATGATAATGCACGACCGCACACCGCAAGAGTTGTAAGACAGACTCTCGCCGCAGCTAACATCAATGTCCTGCCCTGGCCTGCTCAGTCGCCAGACTTGAATCCGATTGAGCATGCATGGGATATGCTACAGAGAAGAGCTCTGCCGAATATGGAGGGTATCCAGTCGCAAGAAGACCTTTTTTTGTTGTTGCAACGAACATGGGCGGCCATTCCACAGCGTGATTTGGATGAACTCATTTTGAGTATGCCAAACCGATGTTCTTGTGTTGTTAGTGTTCGCGGTAGAAACACGGATTATTAATTGTTTAAGTTACCCAATAAAATTTTAAAGCAAACTGTTATTTCAGTCTTTTTTTCGAACTTTTGTGTTAGTGGTTCAAATGTCAAAAATCCCTTTATTAGGAAAATGGCAAATTTCTTTATTAATGCAAAGGTGACTTGGTTTATCGTTACTGTGACAAACGAAAACACTTTATTTGATGAATCCTTAAAGAAAATTTTAATTAATATCAATCAGGAGAAAAGTTATTGCAAAAATATATGTTGATCCCTAGACACTTTTGATGTGTGTAGTTACCTAGTTAGTTTGTTACGTCATTGTTTAAAAACAAAAGAATTTCAGCGATAACTCGATATATTACTATTCTAAACATATGTTTTCATAGGCAAACATAATAAAACAGGAAAATAACACAATTTATTACATTACAATCAACAGTAGCTCGCAAAAAGTAAAACATAATGTTGCTATGACTCTTTCAGTACAGACAATAAAGACTAAAATAGGACGTAGTATGTAAATTCGACGGTAAATAACATTTTGAGCGCGCAAAATGTTTGATAAGGATTTTCCATTCGGCCTATGAAATGTAAATATATTGTATACATATAGGTAAACATTGAATCGATAGTACACCCACGGACATCTTGTCTGACGGGAGAATGAAGCAAGAAAACGTGTTGGGCCGACCCCAAATAGAATGGGACTGAGGCAAGAAGATGTTGATGTGCACTCTACCTGCGGAATATGAAGTTGAATGTGCGTTTTACCAATTAGCACAGATAAACGTCAAAACATAGACACCGAGACTGACCCACAGATTAACTAATAGATTGCGGAACCCTTAGTTTAGTACAGACGGGACGAAAAAATTTAGTAGCTACATCGAAAATAGAAATACCATTGTTAATCACGTATCACTTTGCGTCCTGTCGAGCGCCCTAGCAGACACGATCGTTATTTCCTAAATTAAGATAAAGTCGCGCGAACGAGTTGCGAGCACGTGCGAGATACAATTTTCTACTTTAAAATAGTGGTATAATATACGCTGAATCAACTTAATTTAGTTCTTAATTATCTCGTAAAACATAAACATATTGATTAAAAATTGATCAAATAAAAGCACCAGCTAAAATATTACTCTCTTTTGAATAGGAAAACCTCCTCTTACTTAAAGTTACATATTGTCGCACGTTCGAACCCCGCTAGCAGCAATACTTTTTGTATCTTATCGATAGTGTTTTTTAAAGTTTTTGCTTAATAAAAAATAAATAAGCTAAGTTAAAAAGGGAGTCAAATCTTCTACTGCAGTGGGGTGGAGGACCATATTCCTCCGTTTCACATGCCTCTACATACTGAGGACTTATCTACATGTCGACTGGACACCACGCAGTCGTTGACACATTGGCCATATCGGCTCACATTGCCCAATGGGACTTCATCTCGAGACCGAGTACCGTATCCCACATTAGCTTACCACCATAGCTAACCACCATAACTAACCACCATATCTCACCACCATATCTCACCACCATATCTCACCACCATGTCTCACCACCATAGCTTATCGCTTCAACCAGGCAGGGTGGGATTAGAATAGCCCCACCCCGAACACTGTTTCACTGAGTAGACACGGACTCCCATTCGACACGCGCGAAATGTCGAACTGGTGTTACGTGGCGAGAAAACTTTATTTGCGCGATTCAGGACTCCATTGTTCGGGAGCGCAAATAAGAACGAGGCTAGAAGTCTCGAGTTCGAGCCCCACGGATAGCAAATATTTTTGCGTTTTTTTTTTCGCTGTCTACGTGCTAGGCTTTTTAAAGTTTTTTTTTGTATGAGGTTTAATTTCACGATAGTTTCAACAGTGACTTTTTGTCCACTTCTATTATATTCAATTAGTGATTACGGATCTGATACGGATTACGGATTAATAAGAATGTTCTTATTAATACTTGTATAGTAAAATGTAGAAAACACTCTAAATAATTAACTGTTTTATCTAAACTTTCATTTCTATATACAACCGTGTAAAAAATATACCTGTATTAAAATTTAAGGAAACACAAAAATAAATTGTTCAATCCGAGGCTCGAACCCGGTACCCTACGCGTATACCGCTTATGTCGCGCGTAACTAGCACTCAAACTGCACCCTCCAAAAAATCCGGCCTTTCGCGTCTCGAACAATGGAGTCCTACATCGCGCTATCAAAGTTTTCTTAGCTCGTAACCACAGTGCGATATACCGCACGTATTGTATCAGGAGTCCGTGTCTACTCAGTGAGACAGTGGACAGGGGTGGGGCTGTGCTAAACCCACCCCTACATGAAGCGATATGCTGTAAGTGAAAGCAATCGTAATTAAAGTGTGCAGCCGAGTCTGATACCCGAGATGAATCTCCCCTAGTGGGCAATGTGAAGCCATAATGGCCAATGTGTAAAGACTGCGTTGTGAACAGTCGACAAGTGTAAAAGTCCTCAGTACGTCGGGGCATGTGAAGGAGGAATACGACCCTCCACCCCACTGCAGTAGACGATTTGACTCCTTTTTTGCAGATTTAGCAAAAAAAATATGTAACACTTCTTAGAGAACAGCAACTGTGATCATAACAATTAATACATAAGCCTCGTTCATCAAACCTTTTTTATCAAAAAAAAAAAAACACGTCGCTACAAAATAAAAAAAATACCAGGTTGCTATTTAGTTACCTGCTTTCGTCAAAAGGGTTCCCGTCATATCGGTCGACAGACTATGTCGATGAATGTACTTATAAGATTTTTTTTTCTATTCTTTTACAAGTCGGTTATGAAATCTTAGCGAAAGTTGATTATTAAGGGTTGTCCAATCACCTTATTAACGTATGGAGGGCATCGAATAATAAAAAAGAATACACAATATTTATAGCTACGCCGGCTAAAGCGGATAATTTAGTAAAACATGATAGGTTTTCTGAAATTATTCTCATTTATTTTTTGTTTTTCACTCGTTATAACAAGTTAAATAAATCATGAATGAGCTATTCACATCTCCATTTCTTTCCAATGTAAGTACATGCCACATAAAGACTTAAGAATAATCCTAAACAAAAAGATAAAGCTAAAGTCCAGCCACAGGCATAATAACTGTGAAAGTGTTATAATAGTTGCCCATTCCAAAGCGTAGATCTCTTAAAGAAGAATGGGCAAGAAACTCCGTAGACACTCTTCCAAACACATTCACTATTGAAAAGCTTGTATCAATCCGGTTGAACGTTATTATAGAAATGAGGAATCTTTGAAACTGATTGCTCCTTCTGTCATCAAGAGATGGCGCTAGACCACATGTGTAGCTCTGTCTCTTTCCCACAGTAACCCCTTTGATTCCATTCTACTTGAAGTCTGCGCAACACGTTTTCCTCATCCATCCTCCCTGTCACGGCATCATTTACATTTAAATACGTTTTGATTATTTCTATTATCTTTTTGACAATTTTTTAAATAAGCTCGTTATTGGTTGACCTTAATGAAAACCCCAAGAATTTAAGAAATCACTTTTACTTATCAAGAATGATAGAGCCAAAATTAATTTAAACATATTCAACATTTTAGTGGCAAATATTCGATACTTAATTAGTTTCAAACGTACATACAATAACAAGAGTGATATGTGGTCATTAATATAATAGTTAATATGTAGTATTTGATAGCCATAATAGCTAAACAGATTAAAATAACAGTTCATTTATTGTTAGCATATTCTCATAAATCATATCTCACTTACTTCACCCAAGAATCCTATCTACCCCATGTAATAAAGGTTTCAAAAGAAATATAGGTTAGTGATACTAAAAGCAAGCACATGCGTCGTAAATATGAAAACTATGTAGTAGGTATTGAATTTTCTATTAGCTCTTTATAAACATCATCAGATTATTTTATTGAATACATAAATAAATCAACCTTTAATAAATACAAAACAAATCTACTTTAATTCACAGAATGAAATATGTTGTTTGTTTTTAACCATAAAAATATTTTATTTTATTATAGGTCACTTCAGGGATGTGTAGTAAAACATTTTCGTAAGAGATGGCAGCACTGTGACTAGTTGGCAGCACTTTATGTGTTTTATTTGCCGTCCTTCTCGCAATTGGAGCGAGCCGTATATGCCCATCCTTGTCCCCCAGTAAAATATTCTCGAAACTTGAATATTTATAACTTTTTAATATGACAAAAGATTCTAAATTCATTCTTGTTTTTGGAAAAAATAAAATGTACGGATATTTATGAATAGTTTAGTTATAAATTGGAAAAATCCTACATCGCGCTATCAAAGTTTTCTCGCTGATTCGCTCGTGAACGCTATTTCACACCGTATGTTTGGGAGGTCCATTTCTACACAGTGAAACAGTGTTCAGGGGTAGGGCTGTCCTAATCCTACCTCTGGTGTTGAAGCAATAAGCTGTGAACGGAAAGCTATTGTGGATAAATGTAGTGCAGCCGAGTCTGTATCTCGTGTCTCGACGGTCAGTCGAGTTGTTGGCCCATATTGTATGGTGCACGGTTCGCCCATTTGTGAAATGTGGCTCGTATTCGGCATTCTGCCGTCCGGTTAAGGCATTCGCCTAATGTGAAAGGTCCTCGTGACCAGTTGAAGAGTTTCCTGTAAGACGGTACTCATTGTAACACGGAGGACAAATGGTCCTCAACCCCACTGATGTAGAAAATTTGACTTCCTTTTATGATTTTCATTTATTGCGACAAAAAAAAAATACATCAATGGGCCTAATCACCTTAAAAATTTAAAACTCTTAAAATGGACTTTGTAGTCATAACCATAAAGACCATTTTCAGAATTTTAAATTTTTAACGTGATTCATATTATGACTCCGATAAAGCTTCCATAGCCCCCCAGAACATAGATCATAGGTAAGTACTAGGAAACCATAACATACAAGCCGTATTGTATTGTATAGCGAGCTGGTGTCCGCAGCCTGGACTCAACGATGAACCCGTCTACTAATTTTGTTTAGACAC
The DNA here is from genome assembly GCA_947578425.1 of Eugnorisma glareosa. NCBI lineage: Eukaryota > Metazoa > Arthropoda > Insecta > Lepidoptera > Noctuidae > Eugnorisma > Eugnorisma glareosa. The sequence goes on from OX387960.1 coordinate 17,348,438, forward strand.
TGATAAGATAATCTTGAAAGTACTAGGATAGCAGACAATAGTAAGACGTCTTAGAGTATTACATTACATTAACATCAAGTCATGTTACGCATACCAATAAGGTCTCATTTCCTTAGGAAGCGTCCAATTTGCGATGACAGAATGGTTGGCATCAGTAGCTGGCAATGGGCTCGACCTTCGATACAGAGGTCTTATTCAAATTGATTTGTTGTTTAAAGGATGGACCTATAATAATAAGTATTTAATAGAGTAGGTCCGATGGTCAGATATATGATGACATGTGTATAGAATTTTATTAAACAATTGCTATACCTACTTTGATTGGTACTAGTACGGGAATTCATCTCATTTTATTTTTTTGCGATATTAAACCTACACCCATGGGTAAAAAAAAAAAAAAACAAACAAAAAAGCCTACTGGATTTATATTTTGTTTAGTGGTAAGTGCCTGTTTGTACCCTAAGCATGAAGGCCTGAGTTTGATTCCTCCATTTGTCAATTTCCTTTTTAGATGATTTTCATTAGAGTCTTTTAAGAATAACTCCAGTGGAATGGAAATAGATACAGCAAAAAACAGTTGCTGGATTTTTGGAAAAACACGTTTTTTTGCATTAATTTGGAAGATTTTCTCAATGATATCAGGATTCGTACAAAAATCCAAGACTGTTTAGGACAATTAGAGACATGATTGCTGATCGGCTAACATAAGAGTCAGTTTGGTCACAACATGGCTGAATTAAAACTGTCAACCGATCAGCTCATAAAACATAACATTACATAACATTCGAACAGTTTCTCTTAACAACGCATCTGTCCTTGTAACGAACCTATATAACCTTGTCGGCAAAAACTCGGTCAGTTTCAACAGTCACAGATTAGTGGTGAATAAATGTCTCGAAAGCTGACTGGTTGGAACCAGTTTGAGTCAGTCTGGTCTGGTGGGTTTTTGTGGAAGAATAGACACTTTTGTCTGTACGTAGGGTATTATTTATTGTGGGGCTTGTGGCTTAATATATTAAATAAGATTTATAGTATAAATGTGTGACGTATTTGTTTTTTCGTATCTATGCATCTCAGCAAATCCTTTTAATCTAGATTATATGTTAAACAACAAAATTCACAAAAAAAAAAAAGAAAACCTTACGTCACTAGACGCTCATAGTTGTTCCTGGCGCAAAGGAGCCCATGACACTTGCAGCGTTTCCGCGCTGAATTGCCAGGGCTAGCCTTTGCACCAGGAACGAACCAGAGCGTGGGTCACCGCCCCTTTCTCTAAGTCGCCGGCCGATCTCCGCGACAAATTTAACAGCGTCGGACCCCCAGCAACCAGTGGTTTCCACTGCCAGTGGGACAAAATAGTATCCTTTTAATTGATACTATCGATAATTATAATGGGAGGTCCTAAAAATAATTAGATCACCATCTTTAGGCTGCCATATTCGATTTTGGGTCGATGGGTGTATAACATACCCAGAGCACTTCGCGTCTAGGAAAGCAGATTCAGCTTCTGGTCGCAGCTGCCATTCGTAGCCCTTTAGCAGTGGTTACGGGTGTCAGAGTTTTCGGCTACCCAAAAACTGGGGAGGTCAGATAGACCGTCGATCAATGTAAACTACTTTGTATATAGCTGCATAGTTAATTCTCTTAGGATGCGAGTGAAGCCGCGTACAACAGCTGGTCTCAAAAACATCAAGTTTCTGACATAAATTCTTATTACAAAATAACACTGACCCAGTAACCAGTTAAAAACTCGTTTCAGATAAAGGACATGCTTCATTGAATTGTCATTAAGATAATACTTACGAGTTGTCCTTGAAACCTTTGATAAGGACAAAAAAATATATAAGACACAACATTTTCTTCTTTGTTTTTGTTGATAACCGTCAAGTTGAAAATGTCGAAGTCTTTACGAAGTATTGCGCGCAATAAATTGTCATCCGTCGATTAATTATAATTTTTCCTAATCAGACATAGTCCAGACTTAGTTTAACGGCATTATGTATGATCAGGACTATCTTATCACTGCTGAATAAAGGACACTCCAATCTCACGACATTCAGCTCGATTCGCAGCAAATCTCATTCATTTGTTTACCTGCCACCCTGCTAAGATCTTCGCTTGACCAAGCTTGACGGCGTCCTGCTTTACGTTAGCCGATTCGCGGTCTCCATTTAAGAACACCGGTGTTCCAAAAGTCTTCAGTTCTACGGCTGATAAGGCCAGTTTAGGACTAACTGACGAGACACCTACCGTCTACCGGCACAATCGTGACACTGTAATAATGGCATGGAAAGAAACATGGACAAAAATAATACAAACACACGAATCAATCAGGCTGTACTTTTAACGATTTGAATCTACCTGAAACCTGCATCTGACGGAGCTGAAAGTAGGACCATAGATCATCTATCAAACACCGGTCAAACAATCTTTAAGGCACTATTAAATAAGATTACGTATCACTGCTGACGGTACAATCAGATTCTCAAACAATTGGCTCGAACCAATTGTCCATATACACCAAGAGATCTGTCCACCCCTATAAGTGTTTGCTTAAACTTGCAACACCATTTCGGGCAACTACATATACGGTACATACTCTGCTATAGAGCGCTCGGAACAAAGCCCCATAGAGTATTGTTCCACAGCAATGGTATGCACGTAACCCTTTACTAAGAGGTAAGAACTCGAAAAAGTGAGTTATTTTTTATGATATAGTTTCAGTTCAGGAATTAGTCTAGTCGCAGTTTATTAAAAGTAGTAAAGCTGCGTGAAGAGCAGCGGTGGCCCAGCGGTGGCGGCCCTGACTTACGAACAGTAGGTCGCCGTTTCGAACCCCGGCAGGCGCATATCTTTGTGTAATTTATTTCGTCAAAACTGCTCTCAAAAACGGTGAAGGAAAACATCGTGAGGAAACCGGCATGTCCTAGAACCAAAAATTCGAAGACATATAACATCTACCAACCCGAACTGGGCCCGCGTGGTGGATTATACCCCATTCCCTTTCATAAAGACGAGGCCGTGTGTCCCAGCAGTGGGAACATTATAGGCTGATTATGCAAAGCTGCGTGAGAAGCTCGTGGCTAAATAATATAAGCTACTCGGGGTAATCTGTAGGGTAAGCCGCGCTTGCCTAGGTTGATCCACGGATAGGTGACCACACCACCCATTACATACCGAGTTTCCCGGAAAGCATCGTTGGTTCCAGTTGTCATTTATAAATCTTTGACAGCCGTTACAGGTAGTCAGTGGCTCGAAAGTCTAACACCAGTCTTACCAAGGCGTATCGTATTACCCAGTACTAACTGGGTTGTGGGGGTCAGATAGGCAGTCGCTCCATGTAAAATACTGGTCTTCAGCTGAATCCGGTAAGACTGGAGGTCAACCTCAACAGAGTTGGAAAAAAAAATTTAGGTATATTTACATAATTATGCATTCAGTAAAAAGTTGTTATTTTGAAATTACAAATAGACACTTCAATTTTGTATTTATTTGTATAGATTCAAAAAGATAAGTAGCTCTTTGAATACGGCTAGAGGCGGCAACCCGTCATCTATGCTACCGTTTATAGCAAAGGTGGCTTAGGTGCTGACTGCGGAGTTATTTATTACCAGCCCAAGATGAATCTGATCACCTTACGGACTGTTTTTGCTTGCAGCATCCCGCTATAGAAGCGCTTAGTTAAAAACTTTCTCTACCTTGGTCCTTTTTTGTGTTGTTGTGCCTAAGAATTTTTGTAAAACAAAATAATGTAAAAAGGTCGCATATATTATTTGTTTTACTTGTGTGTGTTGTGCCTAAGAATTTTTGTAAAACAAAATAATGTAAAAAGGTCGCATATATTATTATTATTATTAGGATAGTGAACAGAGGTGGATATCGTGTGCACGGGATTTGGTTTAAAAGTGAGCAGATTCATCTTGGACTGATGGTACCTGACCGAAGTCTGCAATACTTCAATCACCATCCACAGCCTGAATTCACCTACTGCTGGATATAGGAGTCTCTTTTCTTGTGCCAATCTCCACTTTCATGTGCCAGTCTCATCCAGGTTTGTATCCCGATGGCATCTATGTCGTCAATGCCTCAATACGTCCATTTATTTCTTACTAGCGACCCACCCCGGCTTCGCATGGCCTTCCTCTCGAATCACTCTATCTATTAAAAAAAACCGCATCAAAAGCCGTTGCGTAGTTTTAGAAACCCAAACATACGTACGGACAGACAGAGGGAAGCGACTTTGTTTTATACTACGTATTGTAGGGACCTGTGTTGTTCCAAGTTTTGTAACTCACTTCGAGTTTCCCTGGTACAAGCAACAGCTTACGTATCACTAACGAATCTCTTCCATTGTTCAGTGCTGTTGACTGCATGCTGCGTAATATTCTGGCATTGTTTGTTTCTATATTAAACACCATTAAAATGTGTCCAGCCTTGTTTTATGAACGGCGAAAGCGGTTGAATGTTTGTATTGCATTTCGGGGATATTCATTGGTCTCGATTATATATCTAGCTTTAAAATGTCACAGATTGAATGTCCAGATTCCAGACATCAGTTACTTCTTATGATAAAAATGATTATCTATACATCTCTACTCTATGAAAATAAATAAAATTGACGTGTCAATTTATCAAAATATATTCGGCACTAATAATAATAACAAAAACATTTTTTTTTTTCAATTTTGGTCTGTCTGTTTGATCCGGCTAATCTCCGAAACGGCTGGGCCGAATTTTTTACGAAAAATAATTAGGGTTCCGTGCAAAAAAATTAAAACCTTTGAAATTGTTAACAAGATCCGATTAAAGAGAACAGCGTCTTTTTAAAAAAAAAAATTTACGCTAACGGAGATTGCGGGTAACAGCTAGTATGCTACGAAATGGAAGAATTTGTCAACGACTCAGCCAAGCATTTTCTCAAATACTATGTGGGGGTAGGCTTCTAGTCTAACTGGACGCAGCTGAATACCCGTATTTTAAATGGAGCGACAACCTATATCTTACCTCCACAACCCAGTTAGTATACTGACTACTGGGTATTAATACGATACCGCTTCGTAAGACTGGTTGTCAGACTTTCGGGCCACTGACTACCTGTAACGACTGTCAATTTAAAGGTCTACAAATGACAGCCAGGTTCGTGCTTTCCAAAGTATGGAGGAAACTCGGTATGTAATTGGTGGTCACCGATCCACGGACCAACCTAGCCAAGCGCGGCTTAACCTGATCGACCCGAACAGCTGTTTTAGTCACGAGATCCTACTATAACCGGAGTAATCTCACCTAACCTTATCAAACTACTGATAGCGGTAACCGACCCTAAGGTCACTCCAGTTAAGACCTCCGAACTTCTGACTACCTGTACCGACTGTTCATGATAACCAGGACCAGAGGTCAACGATAACGGTCTGTATATGCTGAGTAGATGACCGATGACTCAGATACATAACTTTCAATATCACGAGTACATTTACAACGTGTTTGAATTCGTTTTTAACCGATATCTAAAAGGGAGGAGGTTCTCAATTCGGCTGTTTTCATTTTCATGTTTGCATAATCAGCATATTATGTTTCCACTGATAGGTCACACGGCCTCCTCTCTATGTGAGGGAATATGCTTTTATAATCCACCACGCGGGCCCAATTTTTTTGGTTCTAGGGCATGCCGGTTTCCTTACGATGTTTTCCGTCACCGTGGTGATGAAATAAATTACACAAAGTAATGCGCCTGCCTGGGTTCGAACCTACGACTTATTGTTCGTAAGTCGGGGCCGGCACCATTGGGCCACCGCTGCACTCCAATCATGTTCTCTATTTTAATGTTTGTTACCTCATAACTGGTCCGATTTGCGATTCTGTTTTCATTTTTTCGTTAGATGACTCCATATAGATTTTATTCACATTGCTTGGGTACTTTATGAGTTATCGTCTAAAATACATATTTTTTCTTCTATGTCTGTGTATATGACCTGCTAATAACTGTCAGTAACAATGGAAAATGAATACTTGACCGACTATATATAACGACGAAATGTCGTGATGGCCCAGAGGTTAAGGCCTCGCCTCTCATGCATGAGGTTGTGAGTTCAAATCCGGGCAAGTACCAATGTGATTTTTTCAATTCATATGTACTTTCTATGTTTAACTTGGACATCACAGACATCGGTGAAGGAAAACATCATGAGGAAACCTAGACTTACAAAAGTCTGAAATCGCCAACCCGTTTTGAGCAAGCGTGGCGATCAATGCTCGTGCCTTCTCTATTGAGAAGAGACCTTTGCCCAGCAGTGGGACACGAATAGGCTGGTATTATTATTTAATAACCGACTGCCGGAAGTCGGTAGCAAAAAAAGTGTTATCACATGAAACTACACTACCAACGGTTGTTGACCCCGTAATCAGCTGTAGTTGAACTTTATTAGTTTTTTGTTTAATCCTAATATAAGATATCGAATCGAATAATAGGTAAAATCGGCCCAAGATGAATCTGATCACCTTACGGACTAGGTATTTTTACTTGCAGTATCCGGCCACTATAGAAGCGCTTAGTTAAAAACATCCTCCTCTTTGGTCGTTTTTTTGTGTTATTCCTATCAGTCAAAAAAGGGTGGTCAAACATCTGTGATCATTAACAGAGCCTGAGAATTTTTATAAAACGTAAGATAATGTAAAAAGGTCGCCTATTTTTTTTGTTTTACTACTATTGGTCCGCACTCTCTTTGTGCTGACCAATAGTAAGGGTGGTGATCAGATGTGGATATCGTGTACACGGGATTTTGTTTTAAAAGTGAGTACTTAGATTCATCTTGGGGTGATGGTACGCATCACGTTTAGCTCTTAAGTTTTGTCAGCTAAATTATTTTACCCTATATTTGTACAAACAATCACTTTTTTATAAAGAAACAAAATAAAACAATAAAATTTAGAATAATGTAGTCAACATTAGATATAATTATCCCGTTGAAAACGGAAGCCCTAATTCATTATCGCGATCTGTCAGTACATGTTGTATGTGCGTCACTCGAAAATAGCTGAACACATTGTAATTATGTTAATAGTTAATAATATGTACGGAGTAACGATTTTATAATGTAGACCAGTATATGTATATGTGATGAATAATCGTTGTGGACGGCTTCGTTGGTCTAGTGGTCGCAAGCGCGACTACTGAGCATGAGGTCTTGGGTTCGATTCCCAGCTCGGGCAAAGTGTTATTGAGTTTTTTCTATCAGGTATTTATCAACAGCAGCCAGTCAGTGACGACCCGAATGGTGCAGCGGTAGTGAGGCTGCCTTACGTTCTTAGGGTCCCGGGTTCGAATCCCGGTAGGAGCAAATGTTTGTGTGTTGAGCATGGACATTTGTTTCCGAGTCATGGATGTTTATATGTATAATAAGTATGTATTTACAAACAAAAAGTATCTATGTATTAATATCAACTATCTGGTGTCCACGACACAAGCCTCGTTGCTTAGTGTGGCACCTAGATGGCGCTGTGTTTAATGTCCAGCGATATTTATTTATTTATTTATTAAAGTCTGGATTTGTGCCCGAATGGCAATATGCTCGCCCCCTATAACATGGGACTTAAACAGAACTGGCGAAATGTGGGTGTTCTTTATGGTACACCTCTGCCTAACCCTGCCGGGATTACAGGCGTGATGTTATGTACATTATGAATGTAATTGTTTGTTATTGAGTTTTTAACGTATTCAATTCAAATTGATGTTTTGAGTATGAATGTGGAATGCTATAAGAGTCAGGAGAGACCAAAGAAACGATGGATGGACTCTTTGTAAGATTATAGAGGGTGTTACAAGACCCTTAACGAAGCCTAAAGACACTTCTTCTCCCCGTCAGTGCAATCATTTTTTTGTTCTAGACCATACCAGGGAACCTTCTAGTTACGGAGATATTCGGGGTCAAAGTTACAAATTTTTCACAAGTCTTTTTATAATTACATATTTTTAACTAGCTGTTGCCCGCGGCTTCGCTCGCGTTTTGGTCGGAAATTATCCCACGGGCACGCTGTAAACATAGCCTATGGCAATCGGGGATTATGTTCAAAATACGACCCCCGTACTATTCAACCCATCCATCAGCACAATGTTTTGAGTCCGTTACATTGAGTCCTACCGTAAAACGTGACTTAAGACCCAAAAAAAAAGTCGTTTCCCAGCAATAATTTTTGCGTAAAGTTTAGTTTGATGTACACAATGCTTGGTTGACGGCTTCGTTAAGGGTCTTGTTACCCCCTGTGTGGCTGGAAAGGGGATGACTATTGAAATGAAGAGAGAGAGAGTAGGAGGAAGGAGTACTTACTGCGTCGACCCCAAATAAAGTGGGATAAAGGCTCCCAGAATGATGATGGTCTCTTAACAAAATGTCCCATTTCAGAGACACACATGACACACGATTTTAGTTTAACTGTTTCTGGGATAGTGATGCAACTACGATGTCCCATCAGAATACCAGCATTGTGAAACCTACTTTGTTAATGTCGCAACACCATGAAGAGATAGGAACCTTTTGGTGTAGGACCTACAATCAGTTTATTTTCTAAGTCTTTGTTTTATTTTTTTATCAGTCTCATTTTTGAATTTTACTAGTATTTCTTTTGTTTTCTTAGTTTACTTTTATTGTTTGTCCTGTGGTCCAATAAATACTTTTTCTTTCTGTATGTCACTGGTTGCAGGCATACTAAAACAAAAAAAAAAATGGCTACCTGATAAGTAATCACCATTGCTAATGCTGATCCTCTCTGAACAGCGTCGGATAAAAAGATCCACATACACTGTTGATTAGTTATCAGCTATATCTAGAGGGTTTCAATAGTCCAATGAAACCTGCATGCCCAGGGTTAGAATTTCCCGTCAGGAGTGCCTTTATTGCGTTGCAGTAAGAGCGGTTTCGTAGTTCAAATTTGTACAGACGTGCAGTAATTGTATATGTTTCATTCATGACAGCCTAATCCTGTATCCTTCCTCAAGCGATTTCCAAAAATCCTGCACAAAACCTCATAATTTCTCGCGAAGTGGCATCATTTGAATATAAATCAGGATCTAAACAATGGACACTGGGCCGTTCGTAGTTGTTCGGAAATTCAAAACACGATACGGATGAGATACGACGCTTTTGCGCAATGGTTCCGTACTTTCGATTTCTAAAACGTGCTAAATTGTGAATTTTGATCTGTGTTTTTGTAGACTGCAACACTTTTCTTCTAGTCCTTTAATTAGTTGTTTTAATTCTCAGGAAACAGTGCTTGGGTTACTATTATAATTATTATATGCATATCCAATCTATAAAGGTTTAAATTGTTACTTCTCTTTCTACGTTCTGCTCACATTATAGAAGGAAGAATATTATTGTGCCCAAAACTATTTAACATCTAAGTTGATTTTGAAAAGAGTGTCCAAGGTGTTTCTTGGTCATTCTTCTACTTGATATCTACGACTTTGGAATTTGCCACTGCAGTCCAGTCCATACAGTTATGATGCCTGTGGCAGCTTATTTTTGACTATGCCTGTCACGGGTCTATTTGAAATAAATGCTTTGAGTTTGAGTTGTGAGAGGTAGTATCCTAAAGTGATCATTCCGACAAACATAGAGCATGTTATGTTTTATAATAAGTCAGGACAGTGGATTTATTCACTGGATTTTTTTCAAGCTTAGAACACACTATACTTTGGGGAATTAGGACCGAATAACCTCATTTAGACGGGTTTCTATGGAACTGACCATAGCCTCGGATTGTTAATTACCTTTTCTCCGGTTGTATGTTAACTGACTTCCTCATTGGTCTGGTTGTTTGTAAGCGCTACTGCTAAGCATAAGGCCCTGGGTCCGATTCTTCTGTCTGGGAAAGTGTTAGTGTACACAACAGTAGCGAAGGGTCAATTTTTGTAAGAGTAACATATCTTTTGTATGATTTTATTATATGCATATAAATTACTAACTGCGCCTTTTTTCAAAGGGAAGGAATCGAGTTGTATGGAACCTTCGCCACAGGTACACAATACAAGTTCGAAAATAAAACAAAATTATGCAAAATATAAACAAATGAACGACGTGATAACGTTTCATTGGCCTCAACATACACATAAGCGGAACCCAAACAAAGCCGACGTTCCTGAATGACCTTGTATCCTTACATTGACCTTGGACGTCCTTCGCCTCCATTTTGTTTCATATTACGTCAACATACTACGTTGTGTTAGCGAAACAGTAACCTATTTTTTTAATCGTGTCGTCTGTAGCAACAGAACAATTGTAGACAAAACAATGTGGCAGGACAATTTTTTTTTTCCATGTTTTCTCTAAAATTAGTTTAGAGCACAAGATTAATACTTCTCTCGTATCTTTTCCTTCAATTAATAAAAATTCAAATCGACAACAATACAATGAAATTCTATGGTCGCTAAAAATGCAAAGTCTGGTCTATGCTTTTACATTCAATCTGCGATTACAGTTTCGAAGTCACGTGAATACGTCTGTTAAAATATTTGGAAGTATTTTTTATTTGTATCACATATACATTAGTATCTATGTAAGTACATATATACATTTTCTAAAACAAGTTGTTATTTTTAGATATTATTTAGTACCTTACAATATTCTCTTATACAGGGTGAATTTTTCAAGTGGGCGTGGATGGCCATATCCGAAACTGAGGAATATCTAAAAATGCTCAAAGGAGTCTCGAGCCCGTATTTTATGAAAACTAAAACTGTATCACTGGATTTTTGAAAAATCAATATTCCTGGCCAGGAATCACACTGTATTATTACACCATTCGATAGAGTCGCCATTATGAATCAAATTCTGGGAAGTATGGATTTTTCAAAAATCTAATGATGCAGTTTTAGTTTTCATAAAATACGGGCTCGAGACTCCTTTGAGTATTTTTAGATATTCCTCAGTTTCGGATATGGCCATCCCCGCCCACTTGGAAAATTCACCCTGTATATCCCAAAGGTTTACTGGTAGAGAATACCTTGCGGCATTAAGTCCGCCTATGTACCACTATTGTACATGAAGTTTAAATAAATAAATAAAGACCTTCTGCAAGATCTCTTTCAGCCGTTGATGGTAGTGAAGACATTCAACTGTATAATATTAGGTTTAATAATTCATGTTCACATTTAAAAGCATAAATACGGAATATTTTGTATGAATAAATATACGGAACCCTAACAAACAATATGTCCTTGTGACCTCGCGACCTCGGTCCGACCTTGGAACTCCTTTGTTGGACTCGAATCTGTTTTAATTATGTCAAACGTGACACGATGCTGTTCCTTCGGATTCAAGGATGTTAGTCTCTAGAATTAAGAATACTATAATGTTGGTATATAGATAATATGAAAGTTATTGAAATAATATAACATAACGCCTGTAATCCCCGACGGGTTAGGCAGAGGTGTACCTAATAGTACACACACATTTTGTCAGTTATGTTATAAGCCCCATGTAATAGGAGCGAGCCTATTGCTATCAGCTGGCCACAAATGCAGTCTCCGTGTCTGCTATTGAGAAATTTCTGATGGAAAACCCAATAACATTTAGCAAGACCCGGGAATCGAACCCAGGACCTCATGATCAGCAGTCGCGTTTGCAACCACTAGACCAACGAGTATATGTATAGCTATTGCTGAGTAATAATATTTGGAGAGCTGAGAACCTAAAATGGCTGTTTTATCAGAATCATATTACGAATCACGTTAAAAATTTAAAACTCTTAAAATGGACTTTGTGGTCATAACCATAAACACCATTTTAAGAATTTTTAATTTTTAATGTGATTCATAATATGATTCTTATAAAGCTTCCATTTTAGGCCCCCAGGTGTCTTCTATCAACCGCTATACACGATTGTGAAGAGAAACTAAGAATTTAATAAAAACAAGAGTATTTGTTGTACCTATACTACCATTAAAACCTGACTACTGAAAATCACGCTCTAATAAAGTTAGTTCAGTTATGTTAACCGGGACATAATAACGAATCGATTGACACCTTATTCATCAAAATCGGATGTATACTTTAGGCGCTACGGTGGAACATACGTAAATACGAACATACATTTTTACATATGCATACATACATAGACTGCAAAAATCATAACACTTCCTTTTGGCTTCGCCTTAGTCGGGTAAAAAAGGGGTCCATTCATCTATATTTATACTAATATTATAAAGAGGTAAAATTTGTTTGTAAGTTTGTATGTTTTTAACGTTAGATTTTTACTCCACGACCCCCGTACTATTTAATCCATCCATCAGCACAATGTTTTTGTGCGTTACATTGAGTTCTACCGTAAAACGTGATTTTTGACCCCAAAAAATAGAAGTCGTTTCCCAGCAATAATTTTTGCATAAAGTTAGGTACATATAATGCTTGGTTGACGGCTTCGTTAAGGGTCTTGTTACACCCTGTATTTATTTAACTAAAGTATCTGTCTAGTAACTGTCATAGTAACATTGATAAGGCAACTGATAAATAGTCTACTCATATGACCTGATGACCGACGTCCTCCGAGCGACCTAGCGAGTCCTTTTATCGGGACCGATTGCGCAGTGACGTAAGGATTTATTGGTTCATCGGTAAAATGAGCGAAAGAATATAAAAAAATCGATAGTTAGAATATAGAGATAGAAAGAATATAAGAACAATATATAGCTAGGTAGCTGTTTTATTATTATAACCCAAGTACTGTTTATTTTATTTTGTTATTCATGTAAAATTTATTTATTTATGCTGTTTTGGCTTCCGTACGTTTTTTCACGGGTGACCACTGAAAACCAGCGCTGTGCTGTGGGCCCCCATAGTACAGCATCATGCTGAGTCCTGCTTGTCGCAGTCACGACGTGCAAGCTACGAACGTCTTTTTTTTAAATGCTTTGTATGTTTATTGTTATTTTTTTTTTGTGTTTTTATCATTTTGTATGATGCACGTCATGTCCCTGCGACAAATAAATATATTTTCTTTCTTTCTTTCTTTCATATAATAATATAAGAATATCGAAATGTTGGTAGATAGATACGAAAGGCATTGAAATAACATAACATCACGACTGTAATCTGTGTAGGTTTAAGCAGACGTGTAACTACTCGTAATAGTACACCCCACATTGCACCAGTTATGTTAAAGTCCCATGTAACAGAAGGCGAGCCAATTGCCATCAACCTGGCACAGATGATCCAGACTCTGTGACTCAAAAACCCAATATCGCTTTGCCCGATCCGGGTATCGAACCCAGTACCTCTTGTTCAGCAGTCACGCTTACGACCATTAAACCAATGAGACAGTTTTTTTACATTATTTAATTAATAACAAAGGTGGGTTGAAAGATTGTTTAAAAAATGTATATATTTGAAAGCAGTGTAACTAACACTTAGTTACACTGCTTTCAAAAATCATTGTTTTTTAAACTAATATAAGTATAATCATCATACTTAAAAATAGTCTAAAATACGAGAAACCTTATAATAATTATATAGTAATAAAGTTAAGTAGTAATAAAGGACTATCAATCCAGATTAGCCATCGGCGCGGGAGATATTATAGTGCACAAGTGTGTGCGCTGGCACAGGTGCACTCTCTGTTCCTTTACTCTCATAGTCCGACAGCAATCCGACACGACCGCAGAGAGATCAAGCGCAGGCGCGACTTAACGTGCTTTCCGAGGCACGGGGGTATCATACCGCCAACTTCCAAACTCTGGGCTACTACTGAGAAATTCGGAAATGAAAAACACAATAGCACTTTTTGCCTGACCCGAGAATCGAACCCAGGACCCCACGCTCGGAAGTCGCGCTTGCGACCACGAGACCAACGAGGCAGTCATTATAATAATTACTAAGACTACTAATGACTAGCTTGTGAGCAATTTAGTCTGATTTCAAAATTAAATAGAACTTCCGAACTATTCTTTTGAAAGCCATTTTGCTTTCAGCTTTTATAAAACCAAGGGGTACCGCGTTCCAGAGCTTTATAGTTGAGACAGCGTAAGAATTGGACATAAAACCAGTACGATTTGAGGGAATTTCAAGGAGTAGGTCCTATTTTTCTCACCAAAGACTTTTAATTTGATAGCCATATCATACACATTAAAAATAACTTTCCGCCATCTTTGTAAGTACACCATATTGGATACAGAATGCCATTACTTAGCTAACCATGCATTGTAATCCAAACTCAAACACGCGTGTGTAAAATTTCAGCTTAATCAGATGGAGATTATTGATTTATAATTCAGTTGCAAGATTTCACGTGAACAAACAAACAAACTTATAAACATTGCCAGATAAATAAAAGCTTCTAAAAACAAGTTTTGGGGCTGTTGGTAACCTTGTGCAATCTTGGTAGGATTACTAAACAAAAACATCAACATTCTTTATAATCTGTGAAAATAACTTACAAAACGTGGTACGAAAATCCTAATTGACTTCAAAAAACCGTGAGAACATTCCATATGACATTGTAGAAAGCTCATCAACATTAAAGCCTCCAATTCTTGACATAATGTGACAGTGGGCATAATTTAAGTCACATTTTGTCCCACTCATTTTGTCACATTTGCTTCACGTGACGAACCACTTTCCCAACGAGTGATTTATATGTTAATTTTGGTTTCGTTGTCTATTTTCGTGATAATTTGATTGTTTTATACTCTAATAAGATGGAATATATTATTTGTATGAGAAAGGATTTGATTTGTGAATAAATTAGATTTTATGAACAAGAATTGTAATTTATGTACACACGGTTATACATCAAGCTATACATTTCCAGTTTATGCTGATCTCTCATTGTATAGGATTTCCGTACAATGCGAGGTCAGCTTAAATTGGAAATGTATAGCTTGATGTGCAGCCGTGTGTACATACCATTCTAATAGCCTCTAGAGTGGTGGTACGTTCACGTCTATCTAATATTTTTGCACCACTACATACGTAGGTAGGTATATTCCTATTTATATCGAACCTACATAGACAACAATCATTCACGACTCAACGACTGAAGGATGAGCCAAACCTGGCAACCAGATCAAGCCAAATGCTTGTCATAATTTTTGAAAGTATCGGGACGTGTCTAGAATTCATCATCTGCCTAGCCTTTTCCCTACTATGTTGGGGTCAGCTTCCAGCCTAATTGGTTGTAGCTGAATACCAGTATTGCACATGGAGCGACTGCCTATCAGACCTCCACAACCCAGTTAGTACTGGGTAATACGTAATCCCTTATTAAGACTGGTTGTCAGAATTTCGAGCCACTGACTACCAACGACTGCAACGACTGTCAAAGATCTACAAATGACAGCAGAAACATCTTAAATTGAACAGCATAAAAGAAAGATTTCTCACTGCAAAAATGTTTTAAAAAAGAAGACACTTTGTAACAATACAATTCCGTGCAGGAAAGACATGATTAACCTCAACCCCTTAACAAGTTTAAACAATCACCCGACAGCTGCGCATGATTCGATGTTCAGATGAGTAATGTCACACAATACTACAGAAGCTCAACTCGTTACAAGGCCGAAGATAAGCGCACGCACACAATCACACACGGAACCGAAACATCTGCTATCCTAAAACATTTGAATCGAGTAGGTATTGAAATTTCGAATAGAAACACAACTACATAATTTTTCGCGAAGACGATGGTTGACCCACGAAGAAAATTGTTAAGTTTTATCATTAATATCCCATCCTTAAATATGCCTTTCACATACATGAATATACATGCCTGAGCATTATTTTTTCCGAAGATTGATGATGATTCCCAATGCACATTCTTGAACATCTGCATGGCGCGCGGCGATTTCAAACAAATGACAATCGTGAGTGCACTTGTGCTCACTGTACAGGAAGCATGTCTAAATGATGTCTACATAGGGTGCAAAATCTATGAAACAGCTATTTTTCTCTGCCACTCTGTATATAGAGCTGACCTTTTCTACTCTTCTGTGATATGGTACCTAATGGTGACTAATATGCCATTTGTTTTCTTTTCGATGATCAACTTTTCCGCTTGTAAAGTAGCTAGAACATGTTGATTGGATGAATTTATTAAGTCATCGTTTTCTGGGAATAGAGGACTCTAACGTGTGAATGTTATCAACAGTTTTAGGATTACTATGACGTAATATCTGTTTGGAATCTTCTGATCAAATAGTTTCAAGACGACATGTGTTGCCAACCTCAGACAACGTTGAAATGTTTTACGCATTCATCATCTTCATACTTTCAGCCGAAAGTCGACCACTGATGAAGACTCACTCATGCCTCAACAATTGGAAGATAAAAGATGTATTCAAATTGCTGTATGCGGAAGTAACACAATGTGTGTATTGTCAACACCGTAATCAAATATAGAAAGTTCAGAGGTTAGGAACTGTTAAACAAAATGAAGACAATAGAACCGCAACTGGTTGCTAAAAACAAATAAAGATTGTGTTATCAAACATGACCAGAGAACTAAAAGAAAGAAAAATAGCCGTTACTTCATACAACATTGTTATAACAATGCCTGTTGCCAAGCCGTCTTCTGTGATGCGAAGAGTATGGCCGCCATATATGTAATTAGAAGCAAATTAATCCATTGCTATAATACTGGTATCTGCTGCATCCCATTACACTGGAAGCCGACCCCAACGTACTTGGGAAAAGGCTAGGCAGATGATTTAACAGATATCCACATCCCGTGGTGACTACGTACCCGCAATTAGACCGTTTTCTTATTTGCCCACCTTTATCATCTTCCATGTCGTCAAAATCGCGGGAAACTCCTGGAT
Source organism: Eugnorisma glareosa (assembly GCA_947578425.1). Classification (NCBI taxonomy): domain Eukaryota; kingdom Metazoa; phylum Arthropoda; class Insecta; order Lepidoptera; family Noctuidae; genus Eugnorisma; species Eugnorisma glareosa. The sequence goes on from OX387960.1 coordinate 17,365,239, forward strand.
GAGGGACGCTCGAACCGGGAAGTGTGGCAGATGATATGAGAGGCGTATACGCAGCAGTGGGTGATTCCGGACTGATATGATGATCAAAATCCTGCATCATCCCAGTGTATTTGGGATTGGCGCGGCTTGTCTTCTTTATCCACACGTCTATAGCAGCCGGTATCTCAATAGTCGCGTCCTTTCTAGCCATAATGTTAGCTACAATTTTCTGTATTTCTGAGCGAGATAAAACTATTCAAATGCATTTGTCGATGCAAAAATTCGAAGGAACGCAATATTTTTGTGACGTGGTGGGGTGAATTCAACTTACAACAAAAACTAAACCAATTTCTGATGTAATAAGAATATTAGGAATTCCGTACAAACCACTACCTTTCATATCAGGAAACCATGTATAATTTAAATAGGCACTTTGCTGCCTCCATTCTTCTTGAAGTTATGACAGAGACGTGCACCAACGAAACTGCAATTAATATGTTCGTTCTTTGTTTCAGTACTTTATGATTTTCTTTGACATTAGTTGGGATTTTTATACATTTTAGTGAGAAAATTGTACAATTGATTATGAACACAAGAAGCGAAGTATACAGCGTGTAAAAGAAAGGGTATAGTCTCATGAAAGACTGTGGTACGGACCATCAAACGTAATAGCTTTCTCTATAGGACCACCATCGTAATCGTAAAAAAATATCATACATTTGGGTCGAGAAGGTTTTGAAATTTTGTATGGGGCAGTTGATTACTTTTTGGAAGGATGGGTGCCCATCCATTGCATACTTAGTTTCCTCCGTGTTTCTGAATGCACGAGAAGCCATTGTTCCCGGCTGGCAATTGTAGATCTTTGACAGTCGTTACAGGTAGTCAGTGGCCCGAAAGTCTGAAGACCAAGTCTTACTTAGGGATAACGTATTACCCAGTACTAACTGGGTTGTGGAGGTCAGATAGCAGTCACTCCATGTAAAATCCTGGTATTCAGCTGCATTCGGTTAGACTGCAAGCCGACCCCAGCATAGTTGGGAAAAGGCTAGGCAAATGAGGGTATGTATGTAACAGACCTGTTTGGAGCCTTGGACCTGTGGCATACGCAGGCCTCCATTATGAGAGCGAGAGTAGACCATAAACCACCAGACGGACTCCGTGACAGTGGACGACACAACTGTCTTCGAATTGTTGTTTCTGGGACTTGCTGGTTACATCAAGATGCTTTCCCTAACCGATATGGCACTTCACAAAAGACATTTTTTAAACGAAATAAAAAGTCACTTCGGCAATTTTTATTGTTTAGAAGAGATAAAGTGCATTTAGCAGAAAAATGTCACTAGGTCTTTATTTGTTCATTGTTTACTCTTTCCTAACTGCTACTTGCTCTGTTTTAGCCAAATTTTCTAAGAGCTTCATCATTTTCCTGTCCTTGTCCCATTCTACTCGTGGTCGGCGTTCTTCTTCCATTCTCCCCTGTCAGATGTCACGGCATCATTTACTCCTTTCTCTTTCATATCATTCCTCACACAATCCATCCATCTTTTCTTTGGCCTTCCTCCCTGTTTTTCCAAGAACCAGAAAAAAAAACTCTACATAAACTACAAGGTTACACGTTGGCTAATTAGAAAACTACCTCCTCACAATATAAAATCACTTATTTGCATGCAAGAAGTAACTAGATTCTAGAACCTTACTTTTTATTCACATTTTAATTATGTTAGTTGGCGACCATTTTACTAGCAGTAAATGTACGCAAGATTAAATTTAGCAGCTTCCTTTGATAGGTGCCTCGTTGGTCTAGTGGACGTAATCGCATGAGGTTCTGGGTTCGATTCCCAGATCGAGAGTTGTTAGGTTTTCCATCAGGAATTTCTCAGAAGCAGCCACTGAGTCTGGAATTTGTGCACGGTTGATGTTAATAGGCTCGCTCCCCGTTTTCATGGGACTTAACAATAACTGGCGCAACTATTAGTTTAACATTTATTTGTATAACACAGGTTCAGGTGGCCTACCATGACGTCTTAAATTGGAATTACTCCTGCTTTAGGACCTCCAGATGATGTTCCAAAAAGTTCATAAGGTATGTTACTAGGCAACCATTTTACAAGCAGTAAATGTACGTAGAACTGGGTTTATTTATCACCTCCCGTTGATAGGGCGAAAAGGCTGGTTGTCAGCCGATTCACTGGCGTCGACCTTATGCGACCTCATTGTTGTTGCTGTAAGCTTAACTAACTTGCGATTGTTTCGTTAATTAAACACGATATTACGTTAATTAAAGAATGTTTATACAAAACTGGCAAAGTGTAGATGTACAAAGTAAGTACTTAAGTAGGTAGCTCTGTCTAACCCTTAGGGGATTGACAACAGGCGTTATTGTGTTCAAAGCGTTTTAGTGTTAAGAGTTTCAAAAGAACCACTACCCTGAGAATACAGAAAGAGCCAGAAGCCGCGTTCAACTGTAATTGCAAGCCGCACGCTGTGTCCAAATACAAAACAAGCGTCCCCCGCCCGCCTCACTTCCCACCCGCGTAATGTGGCTAGCTCAGCCATTATTAATTACCTATTTATTAATAATTATATTAATTATTTATTGGTCACCGGTACAACACGTTACGCGATACGACGTTCACAGAGTTACTGGCTGCGCGTCAATCTACTTTTTAAAAGACTTGTTTTTGTCGCTTCAATATTAGGCGCGCTTACGGCTTCTGGTTCTTTCTGTATTCTGCGCCACTACCCTCCTCTAACAGTTTGCCGCTGTCGAGGTATAAGAGGAATAGGAGAGGTATGGGAGAGCAGCGGTGGCCCAGTGGTGGCGGCCCCGACTTACGAAGTAAATAGTGGGTTCGAACCCAGGCAGGACACATTACTTTGTGTAATTTATTTCATCACCACTGCTCTCAAAACGGGGAAGGAAAACATCATGAGGAAACTGGCATGTCCTAGAACCAATAATTCGAAGACATGTGACATCTACCAACCCGCATTGGGCCCGCGTGGTGGATTATAGCCCATTCCCTCTCATGGAGAGGAGGTTGAGTCTCCCAGCAATGGGAACATTTAAGGCTGATTATAGGGTATAAATATAGCATAGTTTAATTAATACCTGAAATAGAAAAAAAAAGTTCTGTATTTGGTTACATTAATTTGTCAACTCATACAAGTGATAATTGATGATGAGCTAAAAAAAATTTTTCATAATCAATTAAAATATATATATTTCACTTAGGCCTCTAGAGGCACTTTTAAAACGTTGAAAAAAGGTGCACGGTTCAGGTTGATGGTTTCCTATGGAGAAAAGAACCGGAAAGAAACACCATGATATAGGAAGTCATACAAAAGAAAATCAATGTAGTGTCGACTATAAATACACTTATTATTGAATTCACATTGTAAGCAGCAAGGTCAGAACTGGGCTTATTGACTAATTGGCTCTTTATATAGACCAGACGTTCTGAGAAATTGAGTGTGTACTAATAAAACTATTTTTGTACACACCACGATTAAGATCTCTTTATAACTGTATACTATTCTTACGTGGAAAGAGAAGTGGCAACAGTACGGATCCATATTTTCTTCTTTCGTATGGGAAGTCATCAAATGACTCCTCCCACTCTGGCCGGAGCGGAAGGGCGTCAGACTTGTACTGACTAAAACCCACCCATGTTCCTTCTTTTGCCCTTTGCGTTCCAGGGCCGCGGTATCTCTTTCGAACAGTCCCGCAGCCCTGGCAGGAGTACGAACCCTAGAAGGACATAAACTGACATAATTGGTGATATTAACTCGTGGCAAATAATAACAACCGGTCGAATAGATATTTTTGGTCTGTGGTTGGCTGACCATCGAACATTCGGAGAAATGGGCCTCAAAAAGCACGGCATAAGCTGGTGAAGATTTCCAAAACGAAAAAAAAAAAAAACAGTTTCCGTATTACCCAGTACTTACTGGGTTTTGGAGGTCGGATGGGGCAGTCGCTATGGAAGAAGACATGCTGCGCCGACCTCAAATGAATTGGGATAGCGGCAGGAGAAAAATAATGAAAGTTATGACGTCAAACATTTTGTAAGTGTAATTTGATACAAATCTTGAAAATCAGGTTAATTTCGCCTATTCTTAGCGTCTAGTAATAATATAAATAATGTAGTCCCTCACACAGTCTATCCATCGTATCTTTGATCTTCCTATACTCTTACATTTCCTTTAGAATAAAAAAACAAATAGATCAAAATTATTCATGAGTCTAACAAGCTACTTAGATTGTAATTAATGATAAAAACGTTCACCAAAAATAACAAAAAATAATAAAGAGAAGCCAGTTTCAGTCAGGCCGTACACCGGCCCTTACCTAGCCATTTTATATATAAATCAAATTACAAACTGCTTTTAGACTATGATTTCAATACCTACCTCCCTTCAATTTAGTTTTGATAGATACCCATTATTAATCCATTAAACTCATTAAGTATTTCGTTAACGGTATTAATTTTGTTTAAGAAATGCTTGTCATAATTACTTGTGAACGGTCTAATTAATTGGGTTGTATTTAGTGAAATAATGTGTTCTTAGTAAATGTTACCTGAACAACAAAGGGATTTGTGTAGAAAATTAAATAGGCTTTAGTTTTTTTATAAATTGAATATTTGTGTGGGATTAGCGTGAAAATAGTGCTTTAGAGTAGGTTTCAAAATAACCTATTTCAAACCTACTTGGTTTGAAATACCTAGTTTATTTTTCATGATATTTTTAGCCTCAGTCATCATCATCATCGGCCTAGCCTTTTCCCAACTATGTTAGGGTCGGCTTCCTGTCTATCCGGATGCAGCTGAATACCAGTATTTTACATGGACCGACTGCCTGTCCGACCTCCACCACTCAGTTAGACTGTTTGTCAGTTAATAGTCCCATGTAATAGATGTCGAGCCTATTGCCATCAACTGGGCACAAATCCAGACTCCGTGGCTGTTACTTAATACTAAAATTCCGGATGGAAAACCCGATAACACTTTGCCCGACCCGGGAATTGAACCAAGGATCTCATGCTCAGCAGTCGCAGCTCTTGCGACCATTTGACCAATGAGGCAGTCAATTCAGTTTTTACCAAGACATTAGAAGTTATTCATGCCGTAGGTACAACTCAACATAATAAATGAACATATAGACGGATACATTGCACCATTTACCCCTAAATCCACAGTAATCATGTAAAAACCGCATTAAACATATCAATAACCCATTGAAATCCAATCAAAACAAGAACAAATTGGCCAGCCAATGACGTGCCTTATATCACAAAGGAAACCGTAACACATACACACTTACATTTTCAGAATGGCGGAATTACGGTAATAATTCTGTGGCACGCGACCGACAACAGGTCCCTTCACCCTATGTGACGTTTTGATGTGAAAATTATGTGCGATATTGATTATGACATAGTTTTTCTGAGGGATTTTTGTAATTTCATGGGAATATTGGGTACAGTCACGAGCATCAATATGTATACCTATACACTTGCCTAAATTTAAAAGCAATTTTCGGAAGAAATAAATAACGATTGTGACTTGGAAATAATATGTGAATATCTTTAACATCTTTTAATATCCTTTAACTCATATTTTTATGAACAACAACAACAACAAACAACAATTCACACAATTTACAATTTCATTTCATTTACATTCCATTTCAATTTCATTTAATTTCTTTTACATTGTAATTTAAAATTGTAATTGAAGTTTTAAATTGTAATCAGAACAGTAGGAAAAAAGCACTTAAAATGTCAAGTGTTTACATATTGGTGCTCGTGACTGTACGTACCACTTACTTTTCTATAACGATAGCATATTTTTATATTGGCGTGATAGTGTTAAAAAATAATAATTTATATACTAAGCTTTTAAAGAAATAAGTGAGAAAATTTACTAATAGATCCTATTTAATATAAACTATCAGTACATACGACCCGAATGGCGCAGCGGTTGTGAGGCTGCCTTACGTTCTTAGGGTCCCGGGTTCGTATCCCGGTAGGAGCAAATGTTTGTGTGATGAGCATGGACACTTGTTTCCGAGTCATGGATGTTTATATGTATAATAAGTATGTATTTACAAACAAAAAAGTATCTATGTAGTAGTATCAACTATCTGGTGTCCACGACACAAGCCTCGTTGCTTAGTGTGGCACCTAGATGGCGCTGTGTGTAATGTCCTGCGATATTTATACAATTGGAATAAGAAATAACATAATATATCACGCCCTCAGTCCCCGAAGGGTTAGGTAGAGTACACCCACGTTAAACGAGTTATGTTTTTAAGACCCAGGTATTAGGGGGTGAGCTTATTGCCATCAACCGGGCACAAATCCAGACTCCGTAACTGCTACAGAGAAATTCCTTATGAAAAAACCCGATAACACTGCCCGACCCGGGAATCGAACCCAGGACCTCATGCTCAGCAGTCGCGCTTGCGACCACTAGACCAACGAAGCGGTACACTAAAGTCTAGTCTTCGTTAGAGGTTTGCTTTAAGAGGAAATAGCGTAGCATTTCTAAAAATCACGTAGAGTTGACCGCCTGTGGTAACTCTTTAATTTTGAGCCGTCCTGGCGTAATACGGAAGTTCACCCTAAACACATAAAAAATAAAATGTTTTATAGGTACACCAAAACCAAACAATACAATTTAGTGACAGGCATTAGTTGCACATATTAAATGGTCAGCTCATCTTACAGATTTTTTCTTATGTACGGCCTTCTAATTATGAAAACAACCGGCAACGTGCGAGTCGGCCTCGCGCACGAATGGTTCCGTACCATTATCTAAAAAAATATCTTAATTGGTGTCAACTATGTATGTATGGGGACACCCTTTAATATCCAGCTTTTTGATTTTTTTGAATTTTTCCTTTATTTGTGCTGTAAGGCCGTCATGCTTTAGGCCAAATTTCATAAGTCTAGGTCAAAGGGTAGGCACATTTTATAAAAATGTGAATAAATTGTATATTTCTCTTGTTTCAGGTCAGTACACATAAATCTAGCTTGTGGCGCCGCCGCCGGCGACGTCGTGTTATTGGTCAAAAATAACCACTAGGCAGTAAGTATTAGATTAGAGTTATTACCTACCACCCACTGTTTCTTATTTTTTTATAATTGGAAAGAAGCCCAGACATACAAAAGAGTATAATAAGTGAAAGTAGAATTGAGAAAAATAATGTTTCGGCTAATAATGCCAAATGTTGATGGAGCCATGTAAAAGTATATCTGTCACTGTCAACAAAATGGCCTGCCTAGCGATTAATTTTACGCATTTTGAGATGATTTTGACAGATGCAACGTCAAAAACGTTAGAATTTAGTTAAGGGGGCACAGTGACAGAATCCTCAATTCAGGCGATTCGATTGTAAATCCAACCCCCTTCCACCTTGTATTGTATTCTCAAAACAGAAACAACAAAAAATAAATTTGTCTAGATGTGTTAACCTAGTACTCAGTGACTGCACTGCAACGGGTGCCGTTGCCAAAATACTAAACGTAAAAAAAAAACAGTTTAAAAAAAGAATTCACTTGCACTTGTTTTTGGTCTGACAGTCTTGTTGCTGTGTTTTCTGGTACATTGCTTTGCGTTTCGTTTATGAAATGATCGATACATTAAAACTACAAAATTACAAACGAATTAAAAAAAAAAATCTGTGAAAATTTGGAACTTTGACCCCTAATATCTCCGTAACTAAAAGGTTCCCAAGTATATTCCAGAACAAAAAATGGTCACAGTGACGAGGAGAACAAGTACCTTTCGCCTTCGTCAAGGGTCTTTTTACACCCATTATAGGCTCATGATGCAGCAACGCACCATGTAAAAAGAAATCAAAATCTATCACCATGTCACCTTCCAATGTCTTCTAAAAGAAAATAGTCCTTCTCTGAATACAAAATAGCAAGTTTTTAACATCTTCATTACACATTCAAGAGTAAAAGGCGAGTTATTTTCGGCCATTTTTTATAAGTTCTCCGTACGTGAGAAGAATGAGGAAACGGATTTTTTTTGGCCATTTCACAGTTTACATAAGTATAATTAATTGCTTTAGAAAGATTGTTTGTAGATTATCATAGCGTATTATGTCTTATGATAAACTATACACCCTATAACAGAATTAACAGGGATAGTGAACCTATATGAACCAACGTGCCATTTTTTCTAAAGGCAGTTTTTGGATAAGGCCATAAACGTAGGTACCGTCAAATAATTAATCCACAGCGCGGGCCCTGGTTCTGCTTTCGAATTCCAGGTAGTGCTAGTAACTATTTAGTAATCTGTGGTTGTGTCTCAGCAGTGGGAACATTATATACTGCTTATGCTGTTACGTTTTGCGAGGACATTAGGCGATAAAATCTATGTTTACCAACTACTACTAAGTTGCAAAGAAATGTAACGTTTACCACGTATTCAGTACATCATCTGAGCCCCAACACATAGAAATTGTTCATTGGTTATTTAAAAAAAAACTGCTGTTTCCTACAAAAGTGCAATAAATGGTAAAAAAGTATGGAACAGCAGATTTTTTTGAGGCACACGGTGACACATTTTTTTTTGTTCAGGTATTTTTTTTTTATACCGTGTGCACTTGTGGCATGTGCCAAATAAGTGTACTTATTTTCTTTCTTTTTTTAATTAACCGATCAAAAATTTCTATAAGGATCAGGCTCAGAATGATGTAAGTACTGAATACGTGGTAATCGTTTTCGCGTTGGCCTCCCTTCCACCCCCACTACATAGTGCACTACATAGTATAAAACAAAGTCGTTTCCCGCTGTCTGTCCCTATGTATGCTTAGATCTTTGAAACTACGCAACGGATTTTGATGCGGTTTTTTTAAATAGATAGAGTGATTCTTTTCTTCATTTATCATTTTTCCATTATCCTTCTGTTTACCTAACTCCTTCACTCAATCCGGGATAGCTCCTTAAATACTGGTGTGATTTAAATAAATTTGGTATCAATTTAAAGTTAACAGTTTTACCTTCAATATGGTAACATTTTTTTATTCATATTTAGTTATTAAGTAGGTACTCAAGATCGCGCGGAATCAATTCCAAGTAAGTGATTCCATACTTTTGCTCGCGGGTGTAGTTTGTGACCGGAAACTGTAAACTAGATTACGATAACTGAGTTCTAAAAGTATACTTCGGTTGGTATCAGTTAGGTTTTAACAGTAATGAACACCATATACAGCGTGTAACAGAAAGGGTATAATCATATGGAATACTGTGGTACGAACCATCATACTGAACAACTTTCTCTATGGGACCACCATCGAAATCATAAAAAAATAATCAGCTGTCCTATACAAAATTTTAATACCTACTCGATCCAAATGTATGGGACAGCTGCTGATTATTTTATTACGATTTCGATGGTGGTCCCATAGAGAAAGTTGTTCAGTATGATGGTCCGTACCACAGTATTCCATATGATTATACCCTTTCTGTTACACGCTGTATAATTATCCTTACTAAACCATTTAGCAAAGAAAAGCTCTAAAATAGATGACATCACGCCTGTAGCCCCCGAGGGGTTAGGCAGAGGTGTCTAATAGTACACTTACATTTCACCAGTTATGTTTAAGTCCCATGTAATAGGGGCGAGCCTATTGCCATCAACCGGGCACAAATCCGGACTCCGTGGCTGCTACTGAGAAATTCCTGATGGAAAAACTCAATAACACTTTGCCTGACCCGGGAATCAAACCCAGGAACCAACGAGGCAGTTACGCCTAGTATGCTTACTACTACTAATCCTTCCAATTTTATGAATTTCTTATTTCCAAACCTCTCATCTCCAACGCAATTATTCCCATCAAACATTTCTACAAAAAAAAAAAATCGAATCACTTGAAAAGCCGAATGCCTAAAGAATTATTCAGAACGATCAATAAAAAAGCAATTCAATAGAATAATCTAGATTTCTAGACGCTGATAAATCCCAATCTTTACACTCGTTTCTTGTAAATCCAATGAAATTGCGATTTCTATTTTCGATGCCTCCGATAATCCCGCTTTCAAAAATAATCGTTGGGAAACGTTTGAAATAAAGGGGTGTTAAAGGATTTGTAATAACGTAAAACATTGTTTTTTGAGATCTAAGTCCATGAACGCTTGAGTAAGCGGCTTAGGATAAGAACCTTAGATCTGACTGAACCTCAGGACCTTAGGGTTAAAGAAAATAGACCTAAGATTTCATCACCATTTGTGATAAAAGTAGTAAGTAAGTAAGTAGTTTTTTATTTTGCAAATAAGGGTACGTACAGACAAAAGGTAGGTTCAGCCAAATTTTACCAATAGGCATGCAAAAGTAATTTGACGCTAAAACAATAAAAACAATCAACAGACACACTGAATACTCGTAGTATTAAATCACAACTTATCTAGAACACAATTTATATTATAAAGATAGACAGAAACATTCTTTCTTCAAAATTCTTTCTCGCTAAGGAATTCGCTGAAAGTGTAATATGCTTTATGTGTTAAAAAGTTTCGGAGCCTGCTTTTAAATATTGGTAGCGGCAATTCTTTCCATTGCTTGAGTAATTTATTATTAATTGCCGGAACCATGTAGTAGACACTCTTGCGCATTAGTGCAGTTTAAAATGACTTTACGTTTTTATTTATTGGAAAACCGATCGACAATACTTTTACTTTAAACACAAGATTATTGATAAACAGCGCGTTAGCAGACTTGCCACTCACCCAAATCTGTTACCACTACACTCCCTAACTAAAAACTGCTCAAATCGAAATACCAGTACCTACAAATACTAGTATAGTATGTATAAGAATATTTTGACAAATCATTCTATACCTCATCATAATCTGCCTAGCCTTTTCCAAACTATGATTTGGCCGGCTTCCAGTCTAACCCGATGCAGCTGAATACTAGTATTTTACATGGAGCGACTGACTATCTGAACTTTACAACCCAGTTAGTACTGGATAATACGATACCCGTAGGTAAGACTGGTTGTCAGACTTTATGGCCTTGAATACTTAATGTACCTATGACAGCCGGGACCAATGGCTTAACGTGCTTTCCGAGACACGGCGGAAACTCAATATGTAATGGGTTTTCACCCATGCATAGACCAACCTTGGCAATCGCGGCTTAGCCTGAAGATCGACCCGAGCGAATGTTATCATTTGGCCACGGGCTCCTTCTATACCTCATATTATACTCAAATCAAATACCACTTCCGACAATACTAGTAACATATACTACCTATGAGTATCTTAACATAAACCAGCCTAACCTTCTGGCCACAGCCGAGCGCGGCGCGGATTGCGGCGCGGCGTGCGGCGCGGCAAGCGGTGAGCGGCGAAAACAAATAGTAGACAATGTATGAAGTAAGCCACAGCTACCGGGCGGCGCGAATTGCGGCGCGACCTGCGGCGCGGTGAGCGCCGCGCGGCACGCGGCGGCGACGGGCTGCGCGGTGTGCGATTGAAACAAATGTACTAGCGAGTATCGAGGAAGCCACAGCTCAGAGCGGCGCGCGCGGCGGCGTCGGTGGACGTATTCAACATCGCACGATCGAAACAAATAATTTTGTTTTTATCGGGCGTTGAGCTTGTATAAATAATGGATACTGAACAATTTATTAGTGAAATACTGAGTAGATTAGGGGGCCTAAAATGGAAGCTTTATCAGGAATCATAATATGAATCACGTTAAAAATTTGAAATTCTTAAAATGGTCTTTGTGGTTATGACCACAATGTCCATTTTAAGAGTTTTAAATTTTTAACGTGATGCGTATTATGATTCTGATAAAGTGGCCATTTTAGGCCCCCAGTAATATGGATATCAAAACATGTTATAAAAAATTGTGGGACGAAATAAAACAACAATTTAAATACCGTGCCACTTTTGATAGGGCCATTTTAATAGTTCGTTCTCTAAATACGTCCACCGCTGACGCCGCCGCGGTCGCAGCTAGCCGAGCTGTGGCTTACCACCGCAAGTCGCGCCGCCCGCCGCGCCGCCCGCCGCACCGCGCACCGCGCCGCCAGTAGCTGTGGCCAGGACGTAATAGACCAAGTATTCACATATTCCGGATTGCATCGTATCCCTTGAGAGTCTCTCAATTCCGCTCGAAGTCGGTGCATACTGGTTAATTCTGGAATATTCTGGATAGTACCAGTTTCGATGAGGAATTTATGATTTGTTAAAATGAGGGGATTATTTTTGATGTATTGTTTAGAAATTGGAATTGCTGGCTTTGGTTTTGAATATCTTGCGTGTGTACTTAATGAGAATAGTGGTAGATTACTAGGTGTGGTTTATTAAAACGAAGGTATAGTGTAAAAAAAAAACTGAAATACGTTTGTATTTAAGGAAGAATTGTTTCCACGTGTACTAGCTACAACCACTTCCAATTTGAAACACTAATCTGGATTCCTAGCTCTAAATGCTCCAACGTTTTTATCTTAATTAACGTGAGAGTTTATTGTCAGTCTATCGAGGAACCTATTCATTATCAACATTCAAGTTAAAGGTTCCTTCAGTAATAATGAAACAATGAAGATAACATTAGTATTGTGTAAAATATTCCGTGAATATAATTATTATTTTGTATTAAGATTAATAGCTATCTTTTTCGGTTGTATCTGAAAATTTTGATGAAATAAGAATCCATTCTTTTGTTTTTCATTTTTAGTAATTACAAGATTCCTTTGCAAGTGAGTCCATTCAAGAAAGTACCCACTGTACATATTATTTTTCTTTTAATTTGCAGTACTGTGTCTGTGTTACCTACATATTTTCTAAGTTTTTGGATAGGAAACCTGATAGCCATCAAACAATCTATTGATGCCCCTTACTAAGAATATTATATAGTACCTATCTCCTTGGCGCAAAGATACCGAAATCATGCTATCCCAGTAACCTTCAACTGATGAGCACTGTAATTGTCTGGGTCATTAGTAAAGTCCGTACCATTATCTATATCTTAGAAATTAAAACAATAGAAAGCGATTAACCAACGACTGGGCCAGTTAACAAAATCGTATAACAACGCGAACTCAAGAATAAGGTCAATTCCCTCAACAATTTCTAAGCTATCTCTCGAGCACCAAGACTTATAAATAAAGGCAATGATTTAGATCGTTCGTTCCACTCTACAAAAAAGAACTACACAGATTTGAGTGGACTTGTCCAGTCAGCGCAAGCATTTGTCAGTTCTCGTGTAATCAATTGTCAATCGAAAACCGGGAAGTGAGAGAAATTTAACTTCGAAGATTTTTTTACATAGTTATTACAGGTGAAGCTTATAAAAGCGTGTTAAAAAGGAGGCGCCATCTATGACGCAAATGAAGGACTAACACCAAAACGCTAAATCGCGATATTACAGTTCTCCGCGAGTTAAGAACATTACTGAAAAACCCGACAATAACTGTCGGGCAGTAGCCACCAGACACAACACACGTCTGGGCGAAGGATCCTTCCTTTTCAATGGATTATTGAGGATCTTTACATCCTGTACCTCTTACAACTAAATCTCCTTCTCTTTCCCACACTAAGATAGCTGAAGAGGTGGTGGTACAGAAGCTAGCACATCGAGCTACTTCAATCAGTCATAGATTTTCAACATTATCGCTAAAGTATTAGGTTCAAAGGTTGATTGGAAAAATTAGATAGTTTCGGGTAGCTTGATGTGCTGGCGTCTGTACGGGCCCAGGTCATAGTAAGAAAGAAAGAAAGATAAAATATTTATTTGTCGCAGGGGGGGGAGTAGTACGATGAGGTATATCTGACGATTTAATTCTTTGTCTAGAGGTACCCAAAGACGGTCAATATTCGGAACAATTACGGTATTTGCGTTCTAACAACCGATGAGCGACTCGCTGGGTGAAGTTAAATGGGGATTTGAAGTGAGTGCTGAAACTAACTCTTGTTGGAATTTGTATTAGGTTATTAATAGATAATCTTAGTTCTAGTTGCTGTATGAGGAAACCTGTTGCTGTTATTATCAATCCAAAAAAAATATTTAAAAAAAAAAAAAAAACAAGAATTGTTAACCATGTTCCGTAAATACAAAGTGCTTTTTTTTCTTAAATTTGAAAAATAAATCTTTAAAAAGTGCAACGATAGTTAGTTTTTTATTTCAATTCTCAACCACGCCGTTGAAGAATGCACAAAGGATGGCGCTAGATGCACTAGCGCCATATTTTAATCAACGCGGACGAATAAAGCTTTAGGTGACATAGTAACACAAGGATTCCGATAATAACGTACAAAATGAAAATGTAATAAAAGAAAAAAGAACTATATTCTACAGTTGGAAGCAATTAAACAGTTTGTTTTATGAACTAGTTACCAAACTACAATATTAAAACTGGTTTAAAAAAATACTGTGCGTGTCATCATCACTGTTCCGTTCCATATATCCCTACTGACATATCCCCGCTGGTATAGATACTAGAGTTTTTTCCAAGTATCGCTACCGGTTGGGATAATGGAATTTTCTACTCCATATATCCCTACTGATCCGCACTGGTGGGGATAGTACCATCACACTAATAGGTGTGGTGTTAATAAAAAGTATCCTCGAAAGGTTAGGCATAGAAGTAGCTAGTGCCTACACCCTCATTTCGCCAACTATGTTCAAGCCTCATGTAATACGGGCAAGCCTATTGGCATCTGCGGGGTACAAATCCAGACTCTGGGCTGCTTTTGAGAAATTCCAGGTATAAACCGAATAATACTTTGCCCGATCCAGTAATCGAACTCAGAATCTCGAGCACAACAGTAGTGCTTGCGTCCACTGCACCAACTAAGCAGTAGAAAATTTCATTTTATTTATTATGGGACAATAAACAGCTACAATATATTATGATGTTTGCAAATAACAATAATATTCATTTGTAGTATTAACAATATTGCAACCCACAACATTATCCGCATGTTGACAAAATTAGGATAAGGTAAAAAGCGCCACTAGATAAGCTCAGATGCATATAAATAAAGTAAAAAATGAAAAGTATGATTAATACCAAAATACAATACAATTAATTTGACAGTAGGTACAATACAATTCATTAATAAAATAATGAAAACGGTTGAAATAAATTAAATTATGTATAAAAGACTCACACCATTTCTTATTATCGATGAATAAGACTTTAAAATCATTGGACAAAATAAAAAATGAAAATAAAATATTAACAAAATACAATGCAATTAAATTGACAGTAGGTATAATACAATTCAAACAATTCATTAATAACACAACTAGGGTATTTATTATACGTAGTACAACTAGGTGTGTTTCTTCCTTGCACTCCCAAATCCAATCTTCTCAATAAATTCCTCCATCAGACCTATAAACTGGATAGCGCGTACCAATGTCATCTAAAACCTGACAATCCAATTTCATCTCAACCTGCCGGTCTCAAGGGGTTTGCCCGATCGGAGGCAGAATCCCGAGTATTCAATGCCCCTACTTATTCTGTACCTAACGTATTGCGGAGATTCACGAAGATTTCCGAATTCGCATGAAGATTTGCGGATCCTATTTGGCAGCAATTGCCTTTTGTATGCCGTTTTGGGTGTAATATGTTGGGTATTTTGTTGCAAGTGTATTTTGGTGTAGCTGAAAAAGATACCCCGAGGAAATATTGTGCTCCGAATTTTACTTTTACGAGAAAATTATATTTATACGTATAACTATGAGTTTCATGAGCTATAGAGACGCTAGAGTGGCTATCAACCAATCGGTTCATCAACATCATCATCATTTCAGCCGAAAGACGTCCACTGTTGGACATAGGGCTCCCCCAAGTGTCGCAACAATGACCGGTCCCGTGCTACTCGCAACCAGTGGGAGGCCTTCCAACGCAACGTCTTCCGGTTCGCGGTAGCCACTCCAGAACTTTTCGGCCCCATCGGACATCAGTTCTGCGAGCAATGTGCCCTGCCCACTGTCACTTATGTTTGACAATTCTTCGGGGTACGTCGGTATGCCAATCGGTTAAAATGAGTATAATTATTCTTGAAAGTAAAATGCTTGTTGTACCACGATTAGAAAAAAGCTAATGACCATACAATGAACTACTTTATAAGTTTCCGAGACCTACAGTTTTATAAATCTCTAAATACACAACTAGTATGTAATACAGCCTTTTACTGTCCCATTGATGGGCAAAGGCCTGTTATTACACAGAGAATGCATCAGCATTTATCACCACGCTTGCTCAAGGTGATTGAACATAAACACACATACCCTACATTGGTTTCGCCCCGAAACACACACACACAAAGAATACGTGTACATTCTTCTGGCGTTAGGTACATAACAGTAATTCAATAATATGATGGTGATAGACGACATTGACCATCTTTTTTATTATTTTGATTTGACGGATTGAAAACAAAAAGTAAGAAAACAACCAAAAGTTCTGGGTTTTTTTTTTTTATTTTAACTTTTTTATTACTTACCTACATATAAATAAACTATTATTTCAAACGCTATTCATATGATCTATCTCTCTAACTATCTAATTCGCAATTTACAGGGATTTTCGCCATGGACCCGTATTATTCGACCGTGAGTGTATTACCAAACAGAATACAATCACAACCATCACCTCTTGCAAACACATTACATTTACAACCATTACCTAAACACATATAAAACTATTATAGATAATGAACTTCACCAGGTAAAATTCTGTTTTCACTTATTACAGCACAAATCACAGATCTTAACAGGTTGATAGTGGAAACCTTCTTATATAATTGGTGTTTTATACAACAAGGTTTGTAAATAACCAGGGTAATGACTTTACAAGGTATTTTGTTTATAAACTGCTTAATATGAGGCATTTTCATATTCCTTTTATTGGAAACTGTTGCAGACAATTGATGCCGAATTACAATTGATGCTGGAATACAGAGATTGTTTTCAATGTCCAGCCAAATGTTAAAATTAAGATCTCAATGAACTGTAATTGAGTGTTAAAAATATTAAAATCAAACATAAATAAAAAAGTAATGAAAACGTAAAATATTAAATGTCCGAAAATGCTATTTCACAACTTTTTTTTCAAATGTTTCGGAAATAAAAATCAAAATTTTAACAACGAAAACAATAAAGTAGGTTTTAATATTAACACTAATACTAGAGATTTGATATTCTATGTGGTTATCTTCATCTACACCTAAATCAAAATAAAATAAAATTATAAAAATGGCTGAATGAAAATAATTTCTGTAGTATTTCATAGTAGTTGTCTTTTAGTGAACATAAATTATAATGTGTGTCAATTAAAATGTATTTATTCATGTAAGTTTGCATGCTTTAATTTTAAGCAAAACATGTATGATCTAATAAGCTATAATAACACCTCTGTATACCATGTTTTAAGCAAATAAATTATCTTATTTTATCTTAACAAAATTATATTCCCACATCTAGAAAAAATCCTATTACTCACCACAACATTTAATCCCATCGAGAGTCCTGTAAAACGCGGTAGGTATAAGGGTTACCGCGTTTCAAATGAAATCTTTCTTACCGTTGATTAAAAATAAAACGTCCTACCAAGATAGCTTTTGCAGTATGTCCTGTGAAACTAGGGTTACCATCCCTCCAGACTTTGTCCAGCTTTGTCATTTGTCCGGACTTTACACAACTTAAAGCATTTTTTTTAAGAAATATAAAAGATTTGAAATTTTAAACGTCCAGTCTTCTTTGCGCCTGTCCGGATTTCTGCCAGAACTTTTCTAAAATGGTGACCCTATCTGTAACTACATTTTATCCCCTGTAATCCCCTGGGTGGCGAGCTCTCCGAGTAGATCGAATCCACTACATAGAGGACAGATGGATTCCCCTGTTTATTTGTTCGCACAATGTGTATTATTTCCTCGACGTATCGTTGGTGGGTAGACTTCGAGTAGTCAGGGTAAAGATTGAATTTATTGAGGTGAAATTAGAGTCAAAATGATTCTGGTTAACAGGTACATTATGATTTGAGAGGTATAAAGTTTTCTGTCATTTTAATTGACCTTTTGGAAGGTAACGAAGTATGTAGTATCGCAAACAATCATCGTGGAGTAAAGTTTTTCACTATACAAAACATAACATCTGTAATCGCCAAAGAGTTAGGCAGAGGTGTACCTAATAGTACACACACATTTCGCCAGTTATATTTCAGTCCCATGTAATAGGGTGAGAGCCTATTGTCATCAACCGGGCACAAATCTAGAGTCCGTGGCTGCTACTAAATAACTCCTCATGGAAAAACCTAATAACATTATATCCGACCCGGGAATCGAACCAAGACCTCATCCTCAGGAGTCGCGATTGCGACCATTAGACAGCGAGGCAGTCTCAGTTTTTCACTATAATTATATTTTATTCACAGTTTCATTAAAAAAAAATACCGTGTGAAACTGTGCATGAAATGTTTAATCTATAGGTACTATTAAAGCTGAAGAGTTTGTTTGGTTGAACGCGCTCATCTCAGAAACTAAGGGTTCGAATTGAAAAAGTATATATTGTTGGATAGCCCATTTATCGAGGAAGGCTAAAACCCATATAACATTACTCTACAACCAATAGAAGCGTAGCATCAATAAAACTTGTTGCAAAAACGGGGAAAATAGTATTTTAGTATAAAATTTCACGCGGGCGAAGATCGCGGGCAACAGCTAAATTAAACATTTGAGTGCATATGAAAGTAAAACATTAGTATTGTAACATAAGTGAATGTTTGAAATTAAAACTTGCCATTTTTAAATGTTATATAATCGTAGAAAAAGAAGCACTTTCAGTTCAGCAGTTCAGTTTCATCGGATGCAGCTGAATACCAGTATTTTACATGAAGCGACTGCCTATCTGACCTCCACAACCCAGTTAGTACTGGGTAATACGATACTCCTTGGTAAGACTTTCGGGCCACTGACTACATGTAACAACTGTCAAAGATCTACAGATGACAGCCGGGACCAAGGGCTTAACGTGGTTTCCGGAGCACGGGGGAAACTCGGTATGTAATGGGCGGTCACCCATCCACAGACCGACCCGAGCGGTTGTTATTATTTTGTCACGAGCTCCTCAGTTCAGCAGTTTGATATGCCTTATTATCTGTACAGTCTGCGGGCAATATTAGAATAAATTATGGCCGTAGATACGAGACATGAGAGATAAATGTGACGTATTTTGCGATTGAAATTAGTCAAACCCTGGGCCTTAGTGGAAGACTGTCCTTTTTTTCATGTAAATAATTTGCATGGTGTACAGTCGTCAGCACATCAAGCTACTTCAATCTGTCAATTTCTTTAATAGATCAACTTTATCGCTAAAAGCATTAGGTTCAAAGTTGATTAGGAAAATTTGACTGTATCGTCTGTACATAATATGGATTGTTACATTTTACGGTCGCAGTTTGTCATGCGTTTTTTTGTCGCAGTATTCACGCGTGGAATATATTCCTTCTAACTGAATTTTCAGAAAAACTTTTAAGCGTTTGTGAATGTAAACATCGTTTTAATGTCAAGTGTATTGATGTTTAATCTTGTAGCTAGTTGTGTTGTTATATTGTTCTTGTCAATTTATTGTTTGACAAGATTAAGTTACATGCTTTGTCAGAGTTTTCGAAACTAACGACAAAACCAACGACTTTGATAATTATCCATGCTGATTCATAACTTGTCTTCAAACCTCGTTTTCTTTTTTGAATTAATTCCAAAACAGGGTCTTTATTCAGGTCCTTCCGAGACAAATACTAATAAACAAAACTAAACAAAAATGTTCTAAAAAATCTATTTGTTAGTTTAACACAACTTTTGTGACCGTTTGTTTATAAAATTTAGACTTAACGCGTTTTTAACATGAAGCGACAGCTTGCTCTTTTCAATATCTAAACGTAAGAAAATATTTTCAAGAACTAAACGTAACTTTAATAAAGGATAAGGAACAAAGTGTAACAACTAAACCCCATCCCAAGAGACAGGAGACATTTTATCTAAAATTTATGAGTCATTAAATAAACAAAGGATATTCGTCGGGAGCTATTCGTTGCGAACAACATTCTTTGGCGGCCATTTTAGCGTTTAATTGTTTACTAGAGCGTTTGAAGTATTTATAGTGTAGTTAGTTTGTGAATTTGGTTTATTGTTGTATTATGTTAGAATCTGTTTATTCAGTTACTATCTAAAAGATAACTCGAGGAGAAATAGCTACAAGACTACGCCCAGTTCGTGGTAACAGATTCGTTCAAATTTAAACATAAGACGTATAGATAGATGGATAGATAAACCATTTGTTCAGTGCACACAAAAGACAGTACAACACACAGAAGCACAATTAAATGATAACAAATTACATGTATACCTATTTAAAAACAAGGTGCCAATTTACAAAAAGAAAAACATATGTACTTAAAAAAAGTATAATGACACCATGACATATTTCAAATAAAATAACGAGTAGCTATACACAAGGTGCGGTGTGCGTCTCGAAGTTGCACCAATTGGGAGTCCAGCTCAGCATGTGTCAGGCATTCCTGACGCTGATATTCTGCTGGATATTTGGTAGTGACATAATAACATTTATCTGTGCATATTGTTTCTAATGTTTAATGAAACAACATAGGGGTGTAAACAGACCCTTCCCGAAGCCGTCAGCCAAGCATTCTGTACATCAAACTAAGTACTTATACTAACTAAGTAATTATTATTGCTGGGAAACCACTTTCTTTTTGGGTGAAAAATCACGTTTTGCGTTAGGACTCAATGTAACGCACATAAAACATTGTGCTGATGGATGCATTATATAGTACGGGGGTTGTGGAGGTGTTTAAAGTATAAAAAGCTTCGATAAAAACATTCATTAAAAAAAAAAATGTGAAAAAGTTGGAACTTTGTATATCCATATCTCCGTAACTACTCGTAGAAGGTTCCCAGGTATGGTCTAGAACAAAAAAAAATGATCGCAATGGCTGGGAGAACAAGTGCCTTTCGGCTTCGTTAACGGTCTTGTTACACCCTTTATAATAGAAACATAATTAACTCTCTTCTATTTTTAATTTCAATTATCTGCGCTACACAATCCTGGAACAAGGTAACGCGATACTTAATAGTAAGACTGGTTGTCAGATTTGTGGGCTTCTGACCACTCGTAATAAGGTTTTTGTAAATAAATTGATTAAAAAGTCATACTATATTTTTCTTACTAACTGTACTTTTTGACACGCAAATTTATTTAGACTGATGACGAATCGGGAACATCAAAATTAAATAAATATTCATTTGTTTTCTTATGATGACGAATCAAGACTTCTTGTATGGAAAAAAAAAATGGTGACCAGTCGGAACAGTGACGAGTCGGGCATAAGCCTCTAAATGATCTATGGATGACACTCTTTTATTTTATTTAAGTAGGTACCTACTCTTTTATTAACTTCTAGATTTGTAAGCGACTAATACAAAATAAAGTTAAAAAACTGTAACCCGACTATGTAAACTCACGCTACTACTGAAATAGTACTGAAATATCACGCTCTAATTTTTATCACGCGTTTTTAGCCTATATTACCCGGGCCATACCAATGAATCGATTGACACCTTATTCATCAAAATCGGATGTATAGTATAGGCGCTACGGTAGAACATACGATAATACAAACATACTAGACTAGACTAGACTAGACTGCTAAAATCATAACCCTTCCTTTTGGCTTCGCCCTGGTCGGGTAAGAAAGAAAGTGGTTTTCAAGTAGACGCGTAGTGAATTCGTTAAGCACCGTAATCACGATAATCATATATTATGTAAATGTCCAATCGGCAATAAGCGTCACATAAATCAAATGAGACACTAAAACACAAAACCAACACTATCAATTGTTTTCTGTCAATCACACACACACACATACACACTATACAACCGGTTTCGCTATACAAACAACCGGACTATGGTCTACATTGCAACCGGTCGCAATTTTGCGACTCACACGCAACTCGTGTCGTAACACTCGTCTGATTGGTTTTCGTGTCGTTGAGTGTGACATACGGTTCATTGGGGCGGCGAGTCTGTGACAGTGAATTAGGTTTTTTGAATGATAGTTTTATTTTACAGTGTGCTTGTTTATGGAAAAGATGAAATACAGCTAAAATCAATGGAAAAATGGAAGCGTTGATGAATTTTAAACTTATTTATTTAAGTATTTAAAATTCGTGTACAATAGTGGTACATAGACGGACTTAATGACACAGGGTATTCTCTACCAGTCAACCTATTACTACTTACCACGTGTGCTTCGTAGAAAATTTAATTTATTTTACCAATCTTACATGCTACGTTTCATAGAGGCAGAAAGCTTTTTTATGATTTCATTTAATTAAGAAAGTTTAGTCTCAAATTGAAATACTATCTCTCTCATTTACCTCTCAAACAACATACAAATGAAGCGTCGGTTTCCATTAAAATACTAAATTGTTTTTATTCTGTCCTAGATTTTAACACCAAACCTAGATCACCACTAAATGAATACCTAAGTAACAGCCCATTGCTGGATTTTAACGATCGGCTATGGGCTAAAAGTGAAGTATTACTAAGGCATTAATTTAAATAAAAACGAGCACGAATACCACACTTGTCCTATTCTCAAACCATTTCTCCTATAACCAAAGATACCCACATCTCCAGCTAGTCTTAAACCATCGCAAACGCATTTAAAAATACATACAGAAACCGGTTCTAACTTGTTAACTTGGTACATATGGCCGATGACTCTCGCACTTAAATTGAATAACGACCGGATAATTGGCACGCAATGCTTGCCCGAGGTACATTGTTAGCTAGACTGGAGAACATTGATTGAAGTACTATTGAGCACCTAGGTTGGGAGTGTTGAAGTGTAATTGTATTGGGTTTAGGATATTGGTACGAATTTCTAACTAACTGGGTTATGTTTAATCGTTTTGATCAAGAAAATGTTTTTAATAAATACTGTTGAAGTGAACCGCAACCGAAACCTCAAAAAAGGCTACTAAAAAAAACTACTACAGCGTCATCTATGCCACAAATGAAGTACTAACATCAACATAAATGGTTAATCTGAATCGCACTATTAAAGTTACCCGGGGCTTAAAACTTCATAGAAAAACCCGACAACTGCCGGGCACTAGCCCGTCGGAGAATCCTCCCTTTTCAATGGAGTATTGAAGAACTTTGCATCTTGTTCCTCGTGCTCCTATAGCATCTTAAGGTTTGCTAACCTTGCTGGTTTGGTTTTGGTAGGCTAACTAACCGCACGTCATGTCAATTTGGCATTCGAAGTAAAAAAATATTACCTTGTATGTAGGTAGACGGCAAATCTTCACCGAACAAAAATAAAGAATAAGTCATGTTTGAGTCAATGTTTATAGATCAACAAATACTTGTACATATTTACTCTAGAGCCTTTACAAGCTCTTCCAAGATTTAAAACAGCCACAGTACACAGAGAGAATTCTCTAGTTACATCCACCAATAAAAATTACAGCTGCTCTAAAAAATTGTACACCCGACAAGCTCGCCAACAAATCCGTCCCACCGCTAGCATATCTTTTCACCCGTATGTCACAAAGGTTGTCGCGTGCTCCTGCGCACGTGCGCTGCCATGACGACAATAACTCGCTTCAACACTTTCTTTGTTTAACGTAAACGCACACAGAATACCAGTTCGTATGCACAAAACATCGATAGGAAAGATTTTGTTGATAGAAATCTGGTTTCGGGTGTTGAAAGTTTGATTTAGAGACTAGATTTGTATAGAGGCCGACAGTTAAGCATTTATAGTCTTTATTATAAGGGGTGTAGACACCGATTCCTTTTTTAATTAATGTTTCTTGAGCAGAATGCATATTAATTCCATGGTTTTCAGTTTCGGCCTGTCTGCTTCGACTTTTATGAAGAGATTTTATGAATGAGAGAGATTCTGACGGTAAAGTTTTCGAGAGTACTGGTATTCGCTGTAAGTCTCGTCAAACAAAACAGTAATGATCTTAGACTGGATATTCGGATTTAGAGGAGCTCGTGGCAACAGCTGCTCGGGTCGATATTTAGGTTAAGCCGTGCTTGCCTAGGTTAGTCTGTGGATGGGTGACCGCCCAATACAGACCGAGTTTCCTCCGTGCCTCGGAAAGCACGCTAAGCCGTTGGTCCCGGCTGTCATCTGTAGAACTTTGACAGTCGTTACAGGTATCCAGTGATCCAAAAAGTCTGACAACAAGTCTCACCAAGGGGTATCGTATTGCCCAGTACTAACTGGGTTGTGGAGGTCAGATAGGCAGTCGCTCCATGTTAAAATACTGGTATTCAGCTGCATCAGGTTAGACTGGAAGCCGACCCCAAGATATTTGGGAAATGGTTAAGTAGATGATGATTTCCGCTCTGATTACACATGCAGGTATCCGAAAATGTAGTCTTCCATTGCACTGGTTATAAATTATTTATAATACCTACATCACAAAATAAATATTGGTGAGATACAAATTTGTAAATATCAACCTACATTTAACGCACGAACGTCTAATCGGGTGAATGCACCAATTATCGTCCGAGCACAGAACATTACTTAATTAATTAACTATATCAAATAACTTAGCTATGTTATGCATTCATAACTCGGTTAAATGAAATTTAAGTTATCGCGTTGATTGTTAAACAGAGCGTGGTTTACGCAACGTCAAGGTTAGTGGCCATTGTGTCTACACGTGCTTAAAGACAATGGACATCAGCTGTTTGTAATTATTAATTACACGTGTCACGGGAAATTGCTTATTATATTGTTTCTGTACGAAGACAAAAATGCTCTATATTTTCCCCGTAATCGAATATCTAAGCAGATTTCTAACCCCATTAGCATTCTGACCCACCGCGCTTGCCTAGGTCAGTCTATAGTATTAGTCTAACATTACATACTGGGTTTCCTCCATGCCTTGGAAAGCACGTTAGATAGGCAGTTGCTCCATATAAAATACTGGTATTCAGCTGCGTCTGGTTAGACTGGAAGCAGACTCCAACATGTTAAGAAAAGCCAAGCAGATGATAGCAATCTGAACCAAAAATCATAATTAGCTCACACATTCCCGGCGGCTGCTGTAAAGCAGGCGAGAGTCGAACCTCAGTGAAGATCTTACACTTACGTGCAAACGTACCGTCATAGCCGAATTAATTTAATGAACAAGAATTTTTGTGAAATACTACAACTAAAAACGACCACTGCAAATTCACGCTCCATTAAATCTTCTTCGTCGTGTCGATGATTTCCCTTTTTTAACCGACTTCAAAAAAGGGGGTTATATATGTTCGTGTGTATGTTTTTTTTAATGTATTTTACCTGATTTCTCCCCCATTTGTGAACCGATTCTCAAAATTCTTTTTTTATTTGAAAGATTATAATTCTGAGGTGCTCGCATTTAAATTTGGTGAAGATCTGATGTTAATCTTCGGAGATATACTATGGAACTCATCAAAAATAGACGGAAAATCTGTCGTGATTGCTGCAGTCGCTTGGATGTTTATTGTTACAACATCATGACGTAACATCACGCCTGTATGCTCTGAGGGGGTACGCAGGTGTGTACAATACACCCAGATTTCCATTTATTGGGAATAAGCCCATTACCATGACATGTATTGTTCATCATCTGCATCATTTTCCCAACTATTTTGTGCTCGGCTTCCAGTCTTACCGGATGCAGCTGAACACCAGTATTTTATACACAACACAATAGCCACGACATAAATGTTAGTAAAAAATAATTTCTAAAGCTATTGAGACATTTGCATATGGTCATCATCATCTCATGACGCTGAGCTGATGAAGGAAGATACAACTCTTTAACGGTTAGGAGTTAGATTTCTTGTTCTAGAATAATGTTAATGCAACTCGTCGATAACGGTAGTTGAGAATTTCTCGAGAGACACAAGAGTGAGTGCTAGAAGCTAGAAGTATTATTCATTTTAACGGACATTAAGAAAAGAACTGTTGTTGTCATTTAGACGCGTATTTAATAATGTAAAATAAATACATGGCGACATGGGAATAACTAAAAATGGAAAATAAATAAAACTTTTATGCAAAAAATAAAACCGACTTCAAACAAAATACAATAAAAAAAAAAAACAAAATGAAAAAAAAAAAAAAACCAAAGTACAAAAAAGTGAAAAATAACTATAGCTTCAGAAGCCGGTGACAAAAACACCAAATCAATCAAACAAAGGTCTACACCTTTGTTTGAAGGGTGTAGTTTATGCCCACTTCCTTTGGAAAAAGGTTTGATTTATGTATGTTACTTGTATAGACCTATCTATGTTAAGCAATTAATTTTAAAAGGTACCTATTTACCTACTTCCAATTTTAACTTTAGTATCTTGACTTAAACTTGCAATAAACAAAATGCTAAATCTAAGCCGAAGAGGTAATCCCTCAAGACTTTCTTACAAGACATCATACACCATCCTCTAAATAAGATTGCACATATGTGAACCAGCCCCTGTAATTCTTGATGTCGAGATAAATAAAGATTTATGATTATGATTACCCAACGAAAATCATTTATACTAACAATCAACAAATCATGCTAAATAGTTCACAAATGAAGCTAATAAAAAGGTGTCTGACATCTCAAAGACGTATAATTGACCTCACAATAACATCAAAAGGATCTAACGTGTGAGTACACGTTACATTTGACACTGAAGTGTGAAATAATGTTAACGACCCACAAATTCATGGTCCAAAACACAAAATGATGGAAAAGGTACACTCCACACAAGAGATATAACTCACACTCATGAAAATCTACACTAATAGGTACCCATTCTATGAGATAAAGTTTGTAAGTGCAGATCTGGGAGGAACTATTGAGAAGTGGTATTGGGATGTGAAATAGAATTTGTTTCACGTGGATGAAAACGCAGATAGAAAGAGGCAAGTATTTGAAAGAAAGAAGAAATTAAAAATATCAACCAGATCCAGGTTGATATTTTTAATTCAGGTTTCACAAAAACTATATTTAGGACAGATTGATTTAATCTGAAGCTTTAGTACTGAATGTCAGAGTCGAAATTAACCTACATAAAATATTGGTTATAATGTAAATGGAATCGGAACAGTCAAATCTTCATTAGACACCATTATCAAAGTATGTACCTATATGTTTGATTAAAGCCTCACTGATAAAAAATACTGTTGTAATTTTCTGGCAAAACTTTATTCAAATTGGTTATCATTCTGTTAAGTATTTTACTATTTTTAAAATTTATTATTGTGAATGATTTTTTGGATAGTTGTATTAAATTAATTTAATTATTGTGAATGTGAGGACCACGTGGGTAATTTTTTTGTTTCTTTTTTTCCCACAATTGACTTGGCAGTTTGAGTTCTCTAAGTGACCTACCCAAATGTCCTTTCTTTGGTATTGTTCGTCGTGTC
The DNA here is from genome assembly GCA_947578425.1 of Eugnorisma glareosa. Taxonomy (NCBI): domain Eukaryota; kingdom Metazoa; phylum Arthropoda; class Insecta; order Lepidoptera; family Noctuidae; genus Eugnorisma; species Eugnorisma glareosa. Next base: position 17,392,692 of record OX387960.1, read on the forward strand.
GTTGAGCTGTTTGAGTTATAAGTCGAGCTACACGGTAACTGACAAATGCTTGCACTGACTGGACAGGCCCACTCAAATGTGTAGTTCAAGAGACCATCTCAGACACTAATCTGCATACTCCTCATGTGAGTTGACCAAGATTATGTCTGGACTTTAAAAGAGACTAGGACCTCTGAGTTTGTTTCGGCTGTTTCTTCCCAGGGTAGTCAGGTACGAAAACGTGCAAAAGTGTCTGTAAAAACTTATTTGCTTAATAAACATCATTATCAGTACCCTTTTTTTTTTTTTTTTTTTTTCGGATGGTAAATCGTCAAATGACTCCTCCCGCTCTGGGCTGAGCAGGAGGGAGTGTCAGACTTGTACTGACTAAAACCCATCCATGTTCCTTCATCGCCCTTTGTGTTCCGGGGCCACGGTATCTCTTTCGAACAGTCCCGCAGCCCCGGCAGGCATCAGCCCTTGCGGACCCCTTCCTGTTGCTGACATCTCTTTGAGGCGCGCGTGGAACACGAACGCGCCGTCGACACGGCCTGTCGTCAAAAGACGGACGGACGGCGAGCCCGCGCCCACGGTGGCCGGGGGCCACCACGTGGCCCCCGACGCCCGGTGCGTCTCCCGCGGCGGCTGGGACGTGAGGCTCTCTCCCTCTCACGTTCCGCCGCCTCCTTCGCTAGCATGACTGCTTCGCAGAAGGAGGCGACGGCGTCCCATTCCGTCTCGCTCCGGACCATGGAATGAACCAAGGCCGGACGCGAGAGGTCGCCGCCGCCGATCGCCGCTACGAGGACACGGCGGTGCTCCGCCCACGCGGGGCAGACCTCCACCGTGTGCTCCACCGTGTCCTCCGGTCGATCCTCACAGTGGTAACACCCGGGCGTTTCCTCCCGCCCGATCCGGTGCAGGTACCTCCCGAAACAACCGTGTCCGGTGAGGACCTGTGTCAGGCGGAAGGTGAGGACGCCGTGGCGCCTCTCAAGCCACTCCTCAAAGAGGGGCCTTATCGCCACTATTGTGGCGTGCCCTGCACGGGGTTGCGACAGTCGTTCTCTCCATGTCGCCATGAGATCACGCCGGAAGTCTGTCCGCTGAGCGGCAATTTGCCGCGGCAGCGGAGTTTCCCCCCGGCGTAGAGCCTCCGCGCGCCATTCGTGCAGGCGCGCGAGGATTATTGCCTCTAGATCCCATGGCGGCAATCCGGCAAGGAGGCTCACCGCCTCGCGGGAGATCGTGCGGTAACCACGGACCAGCCTTACGGCTACCACCTTTTGGGGCACGTTCAGGTAGTGGGCGGCCCGCAGCCTCAAAGAACGCGCCCACACCGGGGCCCCGTAAAGGGCCATGGACCGCAGGATCCCCGCGTAGAGCCTCCGGCAGGAATTATCAGTACCCTACAAGAAGCAATGTCTCAAAAGCAAAAAGTTGTCAGAAAATCATACCCCGAAATCTCTCGTAAACCTTCTGATTTCGTATTTTGTTTGTTGTAATTTGCCGCGAGTGCCAGTGTCAAGGGCACATAAGTTTCACACGTAAATTCTTATAAAAGTTGAGTCCATTATATGGATCCAGTTCATTACAAATGTGAATTTATATTTTTAGGAGCAGCACGTGGCTCGTAATTTGCGTAAATTTGTAATTATACATTCGTGCATGATGATTTATTGGGATGGGACGCAGTCATATCTATTCTTCCAATTGGTTACTTTATCGATGCCAATCAAATGTATCCACGTATATTTCTTATTAGTTATATTCTATCTATTTGAGTAATGGTTTTTTGAAGTAACTATCGCGGTGATCGTCATTTGTTCTATAAAATATCAGGCAAGCGAGTTAATATACTGCAACATAACATACCATCACGGCTTTAATCCCCGAAGTGTTAGGCAGAGGTTCTCCTAATAGTACATCCGTTTCGTCAGTTATGTTTAAGCCCCATGTAATAGGGGGCGAGCCTATTGATTGCCATCAACTGGGCACAAATTCAGACACAGACAGTTAAAAAATTAACTCGTCATCTTCTGCGTAGCCTTTTCCCAACTACGATTCCATGTAAAATACTTTAATACCAGTATTTTACATGGAGCGACTGCCTATCTGATCTCCACAACCCAGTTAGTTCTCGGTAAAACTATACCCCTTGGTAAGATTAGTTCTCAGACTTTCGGGCCACTGACTACTACTATAATTATGAAAAAAATATGATTCGTGACCACAACACAACCCAATCACCTCATATTATCACACAAGTATAAATAACAACCACGTGTATATTATAACAATTTTCCTTACCATACCGACGAGTTGACGTAATACCCATACAATGCACTTAATAGGAAATGACATCATTTGCCGAGTAATTTAAATGGCGGCCATTACACAGTGTGATGACCCCTTGAGAAACATATGGGTACAGATATCTATAGTGAGGTTATGCAATATTGTTTTTGTATGGAGAGATAAAAGTGGTATATTATCCAGATTGGTGATATAGGTATGTCTGGTGTTTTAGAAGGTACACACACACACACACAGACATTTAAGGCACATCATCTCATCATTTAAGGCATTTTTGGCACATTTAAGGTGAAAGCGCAAGGGTAGCTCGTGATATTCAAAATTTGTTACGTTTTTTTCTGCTATTTGCAGGTCAATGTCGGTTGTACTGAACTTCGCGGGTTACCTTGCTTCTCCTTAAAATGCTGGGTTGGCGACATAATTTAGGCTAACAAGAAAACTTGGACATGATTGGAACAAAGCAAGGAAAAATGGCCTATCCACAGTTCCACACTGAACATGCATGGTGGATTACAAACCCTTTCACTCCCATAGAGAGGACGCCAAACCCGTATACCAGTTGTGGGGACAGGAATGGTTGGATATGCAGCCATTTGCATAAATAGAGAAGCTCATAAAATATGCCTTTTTTTTTTACCGATGGGAAATCATCAAATAACCCGCTCCCGCTCCCGCTCTGGGCTGAGCAGGAGGGAGTGTCAGACTTTTACTGACTAAAACCCATCCATGTTCCTTCCTTTGCCCTTTGTGTTCCAGGGCCGTTGTATCTCTTTCGAACAGTCCCGCAACCCTGGCCGGCATCGGTCCTTTCGGACCCCTTCCTGTTTGCTGACTCTCTTTGAGGCGCGCGTGGAACACGAACGCGCCGTCGACACGGCCTGTCGGCATAAGACGGACGGACAGCGAGCTAGCCCATAGCTCACTGTCCACAGGCCCGCAACCCATGGAATTATTGAAATAAGAACCAGACTCATGGAATTATTAAGAAATTATTAATATGCCTTCCACCTTAATAATTTCTCTTCTTTTAATGATTTTCATTGTCTTTGATGGAACAGCGGTGGCCCAGTGGTGGTGGCCCCGACTTACAAACAGTAAGTTGTGGGTTCGAACCCAGGCAGGCGCATTACTTTGTGTAATTTATTTCATCACCACTGCTCTCAAAACGGGGAAGGAAAACATATTAAGGAAACCGGCATGTCCTAGAACCAAAAATTCGAAGACGTGACATCTACCAACCCGCACGCATAGGACCCGCGTGGTTGATTATAGTCTATTCTCTCTCATAGAGAGGAGGCCGTGTGTCCCAGCAGTGGGAACATTATAGGCTAATTATGCAATGACGTGAGCTTAATGCTTCCAAGCTGTTTTAGACCTAAATTTTGTATTTGGCATATAAATAAATCCTGTATAATTCTACTCAAGCTAACATTTCAGCCAAATCTGACTTCTTCTGTTATCTTCTTGAGCTATTATCCATGACCTCATGCATTGTGAACCGAGATAGCAAATCTCTCCATAGTATTTAACCATAAATACACCCATATAGCTTCACGAGCATCTTAATTATAGGCATGATGCCTCAAACAGGAAGGCATACAAATTGAAGCTGCCTAGTAATAATATTTTAATACTAAGGCTTCGACCAGGGTAATTACGGGGTGACTGGAGCGGTAGCGGGCGCGATTTGATGGTTGAAGTGCTTAGTGAGTAGTTACATAACATAACATAACGGCTATAATCCCCGAAGGGTTAGGCAGAGATGTACTTAATAGTACACCCACATTTCACCAGTTATGTTTAAATCCCGTGTAATATAGGGCGAGCCTATTGCCATCAACCGGACACATATCTAGACTCCGTGGCTGCTACTGAAACATTCGTGATGGAAAAACCCAATAACAATTTACCCGAGCCGGGAGTCGAACCCATGGCCTCATGCTCTGCAGTTGCGATTGCGACCACTAGACCAACGAGGCAGTCAGTTAGCAAGTTGTTGTAGTGAGCAATAAAGGCTACACGTATTTGCACAGAAGATTTAGGCCCGGCCCTCATTGCCGGCACGGCATGGCAAGATATATAGGTCCGGGAAACATAAGCTACATTTAAACCGATTTCAACAATAGGAAAAGTCGATTTTACATTGTAAACCTCGATTTTAATTAGATCGTGATTTTTCAGTTGTCGGGTATTTTAGTTGTACTTGTAGTATGCCACACAAATTCTTGTTTCTCATTAGGACTGACTTACTTTTAGAGATTTTTATTTTAATTTCGTGCAGCCGCTCAGTTAAGCACTAAAAAGAGGGACCGTGGACTTCAGTATGGACTTAGAAAGTGGTTTCATAATAAATTGTGAACGCCGCTCCCGCTTCAGCGCCCGCGTACGCTCATCACCGTAATCAAGGCCTAGACGTGACTGCGTAACATCCTCCGACCGGTCACCGACAGCCGTCTAGCTGTAACGTATTGCGACTATTTATAGACTATACTCATTGAGTATCGCACTGACTTCGTCTAGATATTACATAGTTGTTTTTTTCCGGTTATTATAAAATAAACTATTAATACACTGCGTTTGTCATGGAGCTGATTTTATCTTGTGTGTTTAAGTTATTGTTGTATCAGCGTCTTTTTAAAAGGAGATTACCAAACGCCCATAGTAAGACAGGCCCAGTTAGGGTAACGTCGGCGAAAAAAAATGTCAATTTAATCAATCACTGCTGAAAAACACAACTAACGATGAATACATAAAAATTAATATACAGGGTGTAAACGAACCTTTCACGAAGCTTTTTGTACATCAAACTAAATAACTTTACACAAAAATTATTGCTGGGAAACGCCTTTTTTTTTTGAGGTGAAACATCACAATTTACGGTAGGACTCAATGTAACGGCCTCAAAACATTTTGCTGATGGATGAATTGAATAGTACGGGGGTCGTGGAGGTGCTTAAAGTAAAAATATTACATTAGAAAACGTGTAGGTACTTATTTAAAACAAAAAAAAAAAACTAGTGAAGTGACCCCCAATATCTCCGTAACTAGAAGGTTCCCAAAGTATGGTCTAGAACAAAAAAAATATCGCGATGTCGGGGAGAACAAGTGCCTTTCGGCTTCGTTAAGAGTCTTGTTACACCCTTAATTTATCATGGAAATAAAAAGTTAAACAAATGCAAAGATTTTTTGTATATAGTTTGTTTAATTCACAACGCACGAATGCAAAAATGAATAAAGTAATTTTCACTCCCTCCGCGCCCTTCAAGTACACCTGAAGAATGATTAGCTTTAATTTACCACGTGAAAGTAATATGTTACTTTCACATGGTAAATTAACCACACATTCATCCATCATACCACCGTAAACCCTAAAAGATAAGCAAACCAAACCCACAAATCAACAAAATTATTAAATAATATCTACTCATAATACTCCATATTAAACTCTGAAACATGCCATGAAAATGGCGTCCACGATCCAATATCACTTGAAATGTATAAAATAAAACATTTACGACTATATTTATGAGTAGCGTCGTCACCGGGTATATTTGTTGTCGTAAACATTTCGCTGATAACTGCAGAGAAGGAAAAACCAGTAGGTGTGGAATTAATTTTGTGTTATTATGAACGTAAAATATATTTTCTGTACATTAGGGTATAAGAAAATGTCGTGAGGAAGGTTTTGAGTACGACTGTGGATGAAGGAAGACCAAAAAAACGAAGGATGGACTGTGTGAAGGATGATAAATATGATGGCTCGAAAGGAGGTGTCTGATGAGATGACGAGTAATACAACGTGTAACAGAATAAACGCAAAACCTCTTAACCCTTCGTGTGCCGGAACGTAGATCTACACGAGACACAATGGCTTTTTAATTGTGTCTATATACTCGGCATACGAAAGGTTAAAGGATCATTCCGAAATCGCGAAAAAAAAAAAGCAGCTGTTCAATACATTTTGTGGAGTTATGCGTACAGAAATGTATGGGGCCTCGAATATTTTTTCGCGATTTCAGTGTTGGTCCCATAGTGAATGGGAGTCGACCTCAACATAGAAATAAGCTAGGTAGATAATAATGAGGCAGCCTCAACAAGGGACCATTAAGTTGATCTTTACGTCATCAATGATGCGTCAAGGTGGCCCGCGACCCCATGACTTCTTCATGTTTATAGTCAGTCATTCAATGGGGTCTAATTAACTTAGAGGGTTGTATTGATGATGTTAATGATTATAATTAAATAATTACATACGTTCATGTTACATATATGTTCGCGAATTATATTTTGTTCAACAAACAGCTTGACACTGACCTGCAAATTGCAAAAAACGTAATAAAATTTGAATTCAATTTGAATTCCGCGGGCTATCTTGGCGCATTCCCCTAAGCCAAAAAGTTTTCAGCCATGTTGTCAAATTGAACTACTGAATTAAAGATCCAGTGGTGTTACGGTTCAAAATAAAATTAGATAGCAATTTTAACGATTTCCCTAACGATAACATTACAACCGGGCTCCATTTCATTTGCACGCTATTTAAAAACAATTTTATGTCACGATTTGACGGTATTACCGTTTTATTACTAAATTTAAACTACTTAATTTTATTTACTTGTGTGTTAGAAGGATCGATTCATTTTTTGGCATAATTATCATAGATCTGCGTTGCTGGTTTAGTGGTCGAAGGCTCGACTACTGAGCATGAGGACCTGGGTTCGATTTCCAGGTCGGGCAAAGTGTTGTTTCCATCTGGAATTTCTCAGTAGCAGCCACGGAGTCTGGAACCTTCTTCTCGCCCCCTATTTTACGGGCCTTAAAACATAACTTTAAACATAACCGAAATGTGGGTGTACTGTTAAATATACCTACCTATGTGTTTATGGTATGTTATCATTGATCTCTGCTAACTCCCCTACCAAAAACCGAAACAATACGGCCCAGCAGCACAATGCCAAACGGCCCGTTCTAATTTGCCTAACATTGCGAAACTGTCGTATCAATCGGTCGTGCTAGTGCAAAACATGGTGGAAACCGGTTATTGTGGCACTGTTGGAGCCGCTGAATAGAGAATTGGTGCAGATATGCCAAGGGAATTCGAGAAATTGTAATAATTATAAAAGGTGTGACAGAATAAGCGCCATACACCTTAAGTGGTGATTCAGAACATCAAACTGGACAAGTTTCCGTAAAGAAATGAGTTGTAAAAAGTAAAATAAATAGTACTCGTCGTACTTATTGGGTCAGCCGATGCAATATTTTGTACGGGAAGTCCAAAATTGTTTTTTTACCAAATTATTTAAGGTGTAAACAGACCCCTCACGAAATCGTCAACCAAGCAATCTGTACATCAAACTAAGTAACTCGACGCAAAAATGATTGCTGAGAAACGACTTTTTTTTGGGTGGAAAATCACGACTTAGGGTGAAGCCAAAAGAGCGTGATTTTTGGAGCTGTGAGTCGCGTAAATTGAGTCAATTCATGTACAAAGCAGACGTTAATATGAAACCGAATGCAGCGTAAATTCCGCGACTCATTTTACGCGACTCACAGCTTAAAAAATTACGCTCGTTTGGCCTTAAGGCTGAGGATTAAAGCCAAACGAGCGGTAGGACTGAATTTAATGCACTCAGCGCATTGGTACAGGGGTCAGAGGTATTTAAAGTAAAGTTATAAATAATTTTATTCCTACCATCAGCATCCTTTTTCATACAGGTTGACATCCAATTTCTATATTCTTTGACAAAAACACTTACATCACAGTGCGCAAGAGCAGCTGGCTTATGATTGAGGCTTGCAGCATTGTTTGTACTTAAGAACGAAACTTGCTATGATTTCGATAAATACACAATATTATCCTAGTTTATACTAATAACGGTAAATTCGAATCAAAACATATTTGTTTAGGAAACATTATCTTGATGCATAAAGTTAGCTAGAGATTGTTCATCATCTGCCTAGCCTTTTCCCAACTATGTTAGGGTCGGCTTCCAGTCTAACCAGATGCAACTGAACACCAGTATTTTACATGGAGCGACTGCCTATCTGATCTCCACTACCCAGTTAGTACTGGGTAAAATGATACTCCTTGGTAAGCCTGTTTGTCAGACTTTCGGGCCACTGATTATCCGTCACGACTGTCAAAGATCTATAACAAATGACAGCCGGGACCAACGGCTTAACGTGCTTTCTGAGGCACGGAGGAAACTCGGTATGTAATGGGTTAGTTACAGATTGTTAGTTGGCTGATTTTCTCGCTAATCAGCTGGCAATCGAATTGTTTATCTTACGTCTGGCTAGTTAAGACAATGAACTTAACGATATTGGTGGCCTAATTGGCTTGACCTCCTCGTTGATGTAGTGGTCGCAATCCCGACTGCTGAGCATCAGGCCCTGGTATCGATTCTCGGGTCGGGTAAATTGTTATTGGGTTTTCATCACGATTTTCTCAGTAGCAGCTACGGAGTCTGGATTTGTGCCCAGTTGATGGCAATAGGCTAGCCCCCTATTGCATGGGACTTAAACATACAACATAACTGGCCGATATGTGGGTGTACTATTAGGTACACCTCTGTCTAACCCTTCCTGGATTACAGGCGTGCTGTTACGTTTATGTTAATTGGGTATCTCCTGAGTACCTTTAGAAATCGGGTTACCAATTAATACTGATATCTTTACCCACTTGCCTCAAGATTGAAAATAAGTTATCTCAGAAGTCTATTCCTTAGTTACATATAAATCCATCAACTGCGTTAATAGACCACCACCAATATCAAGCATTTACTGCAACTTAAAGTCACCATCTTCCTGCTTGTTCCATGGATACTTGGGATCAACGTAATACATTTCTGCCATTCTCTCCATTTAAATTATGTCAATTCTCACACATCTATCCTTACATTCTCAAACAGTGTTTGATAGATACTTCTATATCACACACAGCAAACGAAAAACCAAATCACAAAAGCACACCTAACCGAAGTAAATAACTAAAGAAGATCTTATTCCACACTTCCAAGAACAGCAGTTTCCATTTTAAGCCAAACAGCCAAATTACAAAAGCATAAATATAAAGTTGAAGTAAATAACTGAAGAAGATCCTACTCCACACTTCCAAGTAAGACGCCAGCACAGCAAGCTAAGTACTATAATTTGTCAATTTTTTAAATAGATTTTCAACTTTATCGCTAAAGCAATAAGTTCAAGGTTGATTTGGTAACTTTTTCAGTTTCGGGTAGTTTGATGTACAACAACTTCCATTTTAAACAACAGCTGGCTAAAATTGCGACAATACAATAAACAGCAACAAAATTCTGCGAAAACATACTATACGATACTGCATAAAAGAATTCCTAGAAGCAATTCCATTAGTGTTGTTGAAGTAGGTCACAAACTCCATGGTATCACCTCATGGGAAATGAGAAGCCATGGCAACTACGAAACATAGGGCGAAGTTAGCCTATGCTTGCATAATCACTATGACTATAGAATAATTATTATAGTGGGTTCAAACGGTAAGGGTTATGCAAGACAAGGTGTGGTGTGAGTGCTAGCGGAGACGGTGGAATATTGTGGCAGTTCTGGAGAACTGATGAGATTTGTAGACACTGTGATGTCTCCATTTAACGTTATCTTTTTTTCCCTTAACGAAGCCGGAAGGCACTTGTCTCCCCGTCATTGCCATAATTTTTTTCTTCTAGACCTTGCCTAAACTTGCTAAAGTTCCAACCTTTTCAAATTTTTTTTTTAATACATTTTTTTAATGTAAGATTTTTACTTTGAACACCTTCCCGTACCATTTAATCCATTCATCAGCACAATGTTTTTTGTGCGTTACATTGAGTCTTACCGTAAAACGTGATTTTCCCCTTAATAAAAGATACAAAAACTTCACAACTCATCAAGATAATCCTATTGAGACTAAGAAAAGTGTTATAGCGAATATCAAATCTTTTGCAGTAATGCGTAATAAAGTCCAGCTCATTCGTGTTAAGCAGGCCCTATTTAAATTATTAATTTACTTTAAAGACTGATTATTTATGCTGTGCCCGACAGGGTCCATAATTGTGACTTACGCAATAAAGAATTGAGAATTAATTATCAGTCTAAATCTAGAGTAAAATACGACCCAGCTGTTTCCGCCGGCACTGCAACCCCAGTTCGTGTGGGTAAACTGGTCGGTGAGGAAACTGCAGTACACCACGTGGGTCGCACTCAACTGTTCTCGTTGTCAGTTCACTGCAACTTAGCTGAACCATTACCGTCATTTCTAATGTTGCAGATTAGGTGAGGGCATTTCCTGGACAATAAGGAAACTTGTTAGAATTTTTGTTATTGTTGTTAATAAAGTTGTATTTGTTTTGTTTTTCTTGTTTACTTATAAAATATAATAACAAGAGTGTGAGCCATGATACAGTTAACAATAAATAGTGTTTTAAGCTTTCACGGTTTATAATCTTATTATACTGTCACTTGAGGGATATCTTCCGTGATTTTAAATAACACAACAATTGAAAACTGGACAATTAGAGCTCACAATAATTGAAGATCAAAGAAGATATCCCCTATTTGACAGTGTAACAATAGTAAGGATTGAGATTGAGGATTGAGATTGATATTACTACCGGCAGTGCTATAAAGGGTGTAACAATACCCTTAACGAAGCCGAAACGTGCTTGTTTTCCTTGTTATTGCGATATTTTTTTCAAAGTTCCAACTTTTTCACAAGCTTTTTTTTAAATACATGATTTTAACGTAAGATTTTTAATGTAAACACATCCACGACCCCGTACTATTCAATCCATCCATCAGCACAATGTTTTGATTGCGTTACATTGAGTCCTACAAACGTGATTTTTCACCACAAAAAAAAGTAGTTTCCCAGCAATAATTTTTGCGTAAAGTTACTTAGTTTGATGTGCAGAATGCTTGGTTGAAGGCTTCGTGAAGGGTCTTGTTACACCCTTAATATATCTTTCGGCTTTTGAAACAGAGGAGGTTGTTGCCGCGTTGTTGGACAACACTTCAGAACATATTTCATGAAATTGTATTTTTTTTAATCATCTTTAATTACGCATATATTCCTATCAAGCATACTAACACAAACACATAAAGAAGAATAATCAACGCCAAACCCAAGGCAACTAACACAAATAACAAAACAAACAAAGTATTTAAAAAAAACCTTCAGAACCTATTCCAGCACAAGAGCAAATAATACATTTCAATGCGTTACAAATAATAAGCTACACAAAGAGTTCGAACAAAGAAGAAGCCAAAGGAAAGGAAAGAATAAAAATGTGAGTCACAAAGCAAGCAAACCAAGGAACTCATATGGGTACAGAATGAAAAATAAAATATATAAAATGCTAGCCTTAACGTTGGTAGACGGGAAGCTTAAATTTTGTTGTCTAATATTGGTTTGAAGAAGTTACACAATATAAGTACACTCGGACGAAGATTTTCTGTAAATCTTTTATATTTTGTTTCGTTTGTTTTTCGATTTATGGAAGTACTCACAGATGACTTACTATATTATTTGTTTGACATTTTATTGTGGCTATAAAATTTTGAGTTTTCATTTTAGATTTCTGTGCTTTCAAATCTTGTGCTTGATATAAAAAAATCTTTAACCGATACTTGGATATTTGCAATACTAACTGACTGTTCGTTGGACGTAGATTTCTTAATATACCTGACACTCAGACTATCACAGTCCACTGCTCGACATGGACCTATCTGAAACTGTGCCACAACTCTCAGTTCCAAATCCTGTCAATCCCAGACGCGGACCGTTCAAACACTACGCGCTGATACAAGGTAATGAAGATGGAAGACAAATCGTTAAATTAGAAGAAGGAATTGAAATGGATGAAGCGATGGATGGACTGCGTGAAGGATAATACGGCAAGTAAGGAGGTGTGTGATGAGCCGACGAGTAATAGAGAAGTATGGATGGAGAACACATGCTGCACCGACACCAAATAAATTGGGATAAGGGCAGGCGAATGATGACGACGAAGAGGAAATTGAAACCACTGATAACACTTTTTTAAAACAGGGTAGGTACTTTTTAGAAAGGCAACCCTGAAATCGGGAAAATAAAATCAACTATTTCTAACATACACAATTCTTCTTTACTCACTGCAACTCCGTTCGATTGTACGTAAGTTTCACCAGTCCAATTGGAAGCAACTTGGTTGTGCAATCCTTGCCCGGACGTAAACAAAACTAGAAATTGTAGTTTATGTTCGCAAGTTTTTGTTCTGAAACCTGTACTAGTATCTAGATTTATATCTGAGCGGGAATCGGGTGGGGAAAGTATTGAGTGAGATCTTAATCAAACTATGACTTGGTTTTATAGCTTTTTTGTAGGATTCGGAGCTGTTTTATTAATAGGAGCATTTTTGATTTCGATACTATTAGGACTTTCCTGATTGGCTAAATAATAATAACCGCTCGCAGCAGCTCGCCCGGGTCGATATTCAGGTTAAGCCGCGCTTGCCTTGGTTGGTCCGTAGATCGGCGAACAGCCACATACCGAGTTTCCTCCGTGCCCCAGAAAGCACGTTAAGCCGTTGGTCCCGGCTATCATTTGTAGATCTTTGACAGTCGATACAGGTAGTCAGTGGCCCAAAAGTCTGATAACCAATCTTACCAAGGGGTATCATCGTATTTCCCGGTACTAAGTGGGTTGTTGAAGTCAGATAGGCAGTCGCTCCGTGTAAACTACTGGTATTCAGCTGCATCCAGTTAGACTGGAAGCCGATCCCAACATACCTAGTCGGGAAAAGGCTAGGCAGGTGATGATGGCGATTTTCCTAAAATCCTAACGTATTAGGATGTACACCATGAATTTCTGCGACAGTCGAGAATTTCCGAAGCAGCCTTACTTAGTTCGTGTATTTAAAGTTGAGAACTTGACAAACTCTAGTTTGGCATTACATAAACCAGATTACTCAACTTCTTGTGTATCCGAGTGTGTCAATCTCCATTACTACCTTTGCTGGCTTGCTTGTCAATTGAACTGATGACTCAGGCAATTGATTATGAAATCATCTGGACTGGGGACTGTATTACAGTCTGATTTGAACTTTAAACTGTTTTCAATCTATTGTGTCTATATTAATAACTAGCTGTTGCCCGCAGCTTCGCTCGCGTTTTGGTCAGTGTTTGGTCGAATTATCCCACGGGCACATTGTAAATATAGCGTATGGTACTCGGGGATAATGTAGCTTCCTAATAGTGAAAGATTTTCAAAATCGGTTCAGTAGATCCAGAGATTACCCCCTAAATACAAACTTACAAACTGAAGTATAGATAACATACATTGGTGATGTCAGACTCGCGGCCAGTTTTGACATGGCATATCTTTTATGTTTTAATTTTATCAAAACACATAACATCATGCATATAATGCCCGAAGGTTTAGGCAGAGGCGTATCTAATACTAAGCCAACATTTTGCCAGTTATGTTTGAGTCCCATGTAAAAAGGGACGAGCCTATTGTCACCAACCGGGCAGAAATCCAGACTCCGTGACTGCTACTGTCAAATTCCTGATGAAAAAAACCAGTCACACTTTGACCGACCTGGGAATCGAACCCAGGTCCTCATGCTGAGCAGTTGCGCTTGCGACCACTGGACCAACGAGGCTGTCTTAACAAAACGTGTAATAAAATTAGGTAAATCTAATCGTAGAATCGTTAATAAATCAATTGATCTTTAACATTAAGCTTCAAGGATTATTACTAAAAGGTACAAACACAGCCAATCAATGATACACGTACAAAATTAAACTCACTACTAAATACTTATAACTTCTCAATTAATATTTCGCCACAACATAACCCAGCATAGAGCAACTCCCACGTAGATACGGAACTGCGATACATAGCTCTGTAGATACGTAGTACATACCTACACGCATCGTCCAATTGAGCTCAGTGCAATGTTCTCTGGTCACGAGCGGGGTCAAGAATCTCTTAGAATAAAGTAATAACAGATGCGCCAAGTAGGTTATTGTATTGTGGCGTTCGATTCGATGACTCTGTGAGGATAATAGTCTTTGGTTATTGGAGTGGATAAGATTGTATGAGTATGATATTTATTTGAATGGTTGGAAAATGTTATTTTGTTACAGATAATGTGGTATTTGTAATGGGTATTTATTTTGTTCATTTGAAATGTTATACTTTTGCAGAACGCAGCGCGCTTCTGTCAAAGTAGAAAGATGACAGTAGAAAATTGCAAATCGTAAAATTGGAAATTATGCAATGAGCTACAACGATCAAATACTGATCAGATGCATCCGGTTAGACTGCAAGCCGACTCTAGGAAAAGGCTAGGCAGATAAAGTGCTAGAAGGATCAGCCTGAATTTCGTTTTTTTTTTTAACAAATATGAAAAACGAAAAAACGATGGATGGACTGTGTGAAGGATGATATGGCTAGAAAGGACTGCTGATATGACGACTAACAGAGAAATATGAAAGAAGAAGACATGCTGTGACGACCACAAATAAATTAGGATAAGGGCAGAGAATTATAGTATATTTTTATTACAAATATATTTGTTAGATTATTTTATTGTTAATTTTTGTTAAAATATTGCATCCGCATTCTGCGATGACGTAAGAACGTACATGACTAAAAATATCACAAATGTATCTATCTACATACACTGTTCAGTGTTTCACAGCCCCATATTATTCCCCTTTATCGTGGTTCCGTACTAATGTCAGAATACCGTTGCATTCACGGCCCGTTCGAATGGCCTTGCCCTATCACTGTAATGTTGAGGTAGGACCGATAACGTTTCGTTCATTTGTTCGTTCAATGGGTAGCGAAACATAGTTCTGGAGTGAAGTCATTGCTTGAAGATTGTGTAATCTTTTTGTCATGCAAGTATGTAGTAAGTGGAGATATTTGTGTAGAAGCTCGTACGGAATAGTGCTACCACCATACATACGCGATGTTAGATATCGTGACACGAAATTCGTCAGTAGACAAAATGGATGTTCCGTACCAATGAGTAATACGTACATGGTCAATTACACATAACACACTTCTCTAAACACATCCTTTCTTGCCAAACCATCCTTCACACAGTCCATCCATCGTTTCTTTGGTCTTCCTCTACTGTTGTACCCACTACCCATCCTCATTCAAACTCAAAACTTTCCTCACGATATTATCCTCATTCCTCCGCCTCAAATGCTCATACCAAGACAATCACCGGCGCCACTTTCAGACTAGCTCATAAGTATTTTTAATCATTTCTTATTTTATCAATTCGCATAACACCACACATCCCCTTTAGCATTCTCATCTCAGCCACATGCACGAGTGAACCGAGATACCGAAAGTTGGAGCAGACAGATAGAAATGCGCCATCTAGCGCTATGACTCCATTTTTAACGTCAAAGTAAAATGAAACCAATAGCTATAAATTAAAACAGGTTAACCCAAAAGGAGGGTAATTGCTCATTGTTGTTAAGCTGATCAAGAAAAATGCTATACCTAATAAGGTCAGCAGAAACAACTCGGATAGAATCTACCATCAATCACTTTTCTTCAAGATTTGAATTTTAATTCCATTTTCAGACAATCATATCATGTCCTTCCATTGTATTCTGACCCCGATTTACTAATTTATTTGTTAGTGTGTGGCGAAGTTTTAGTATTTTTATGGTCAACTCTGGTTTAGTCCTGGTTTTATTTTTACATTATTTTTAAGTATACTCGCGTTCATCTCAGAAAAGACGATAAAATTTTACCAAGACTATCGAAGAAATGAGAATATTCTGATGAATTGAGAGAATTCTCCCTTCTTGATATTTTAATATGGCAAGACCAACGAAAGAATTTTCTACCCCATTTCCCACAAAAAAAATGGAGGAGTGCGTATTATCTGGGATAGAATCTACATTCGCTTGTTGATTTCAATTAATAGCACGCATTTCTAATAAATATGTGTCAAATATGTGATTCCGGCTGTAGGCATAAACCATATCGGCGTCCTCTCCACTACATGATAACATTAGTCTATGGTTACTATTGCACTCACGCTCTACCCGTCCGATGCCCTTGCCCTATCATGTGCAGTGCTCTGTTGAGGCAGGCCCGGCGATTTAATGTTGTAGTACTAACACGGTTGTTTTTTAAATAAGAGGTGAACAGCAAGTCTTATTGCTGGTTTCGGATTTGAGAATATGAAGATAAGTAGAAAATTGAAACTCTTTCAAGTCAGGAGCCAAAAATTAGTATCATCTACCAAGTCTTGAGCGTCGTATAAAAGACCAACTTCTTTTTCGTCTGTGGTTGTCCTCGTCAGTATTTAGCCCAAGGGCGTAGTGCTAGATGTGGCTTTCCTAAACCGTCGCCATATCTAGCAAACCTGTACTTCCCGCACCCAGGAGATTCCTGCGACAAACACCAGAAACATACTTTCTTCAAATCCAATTCATTCTTTCGTCGAATCTTTTATCTAGGCTTGGATTTTGATAACCCTTTGATTCTCTAACAATTTTGCAGGTTGATGATGCAGCTAGGTCAAGTTAATTAGATAAAAATGCACCTATGCTAGTACTCCAAAATATTAGTTCTGTAAAGTTATAGTATCGTTAATACCGGGGATAAAAATTGTCAAGCCAATATATCTACTTTTTATTCATTCGACTTTCAGTTTTATCCACGAAAGTACCGATACTGATGAATAATGCATTTTGTATTATTGGGTAGTTAATTTACTTGGCAAGTGAATAAAATTATCATAATGTAGTCAGTTATTAATGATTTTAATTAATCATTCAATTTTATTCGAATATGGAGATGATAATATTTTTGAAATTTTTATTTACCATCGTTTTAATAATGTAGATACAAATATTGCAAATATTTGTGTGGCAGGCCCGAAGGTATCTAAGAATTCTTATCGGCTTCTCTTCGGGAACAACCACTCTACGTAGTGACTGTGTTCTTCTTACCTCAAAAGAACATCTCAGAGGTGAATCTGCAAGGTACTTATGTAAGTACTAGTAGATACATTGTCCTAATCAGATCACATGATCTGATTAGGACAATGTCTAGGCCTTAAAAAAGACCTCCGATTTTGTTTTCCCGCCTCATCTTTGTTAACAAAACAAGCAAGTTACGAAATAAATATCATTTAATTTAATTGATTTAAGCTGGCTTTCGGCAAACAAAAAATCGGGATGTTCTTTTCGAAGAACAAAGTAGTTAACTATAATTGCTTGTAGTTCCAGAATGGACTTCAAAATTCAGGTCAAGTTAGTTGTTTTTCTGCTGGAAAATGTTAGTAGAATCGGACCTGGGATAGTACCGATACACGGAGAGGTACTAGGCACACATAACAAGTAGGAACATAGCTGCCTCATTATGGGCGAGTGGCTCGAGAGCCCTCTAGCAACGCTGCTAATAGGAGCCCGAGCTATTCTGCAATGTTTGACCCATAAAATATTTACTCTTTTTTTAAAGCGAACCGCTGCGGTTTTGCTGTTTTTCCCTTCGGAAATAAGATTAAACGAGGAATTTTTTTACATAAAATTAAATAGATTTGAAGTTTCTTTTCAAGCGAATATATTATGTAAAAATATTGGATGCGAATACTTATTTTGAATGTTCAGCAACAAAGTAAAACTCAAACAACCTTTATATATTGTATTTTATATTGTAATATATATTTTTATGTTTATAAGTTTACCTGCAGTATACGTATGATAAAACATCTTCAACTTTAATCAATTTTGTACTTTCCATAGACTATAAAACTTAAACTATCAGCTGAAAATTGCGGTTTAGATTAGTTTTTCTCAGCAAATATAGGCGACAAAATTGATCAGCAAATAATGTCATATTGGGTTATATTCAAGAAGTCATTGCTACCAATTTTTCTTTAGCAAATCCATATGAAAAAGGACACAGTTTTAAAAAAAATATTTTTCACGAGAAAAAAAGTTACAGAATAGTAAATACAGGAATAGAATTCTACAAAGAATAAGGTTGGCTCGACATCAGTTTGCATATCATTACGCGATAGCTTCGCCTTTCTTGCTGGGACAATACTTTCTAGCAAGAAACCTTTGTTCATCATGACTTTGTTTCACTTTGTCGGTTAATTTAATAATGTAAGGTAAAAACGTTTGTGCAACTTGATTTATCTTTGGCATAAATTAACTTGGAAGAGTTGAATGGTGGACTTTTATATAATTGCTGTGTTTTTAAGAGCTTTGTTGGTAGAAAGACTCTCAAATGTATGTGTCAGAGAGTGATGTTTGAAAATATTGGAAGATGGTACGGGAGAGGGCAGACCAAAGAGAAGACGATGGATTGTTATTTAAATTAAACGAAGGTGAATGATAAGGTAACAGCTGACAGAGAAAAATGGACGAAAGACTTGGGACAAGACAAGGTCAGAAAGAATGACTAATCATTCATCAACATTTCAGCCGAAAGACGTCGCATCCATCGGATCCCCGCAACCTTCACCAGGTCATCGGTCCACCTAGTGGGAGGCCTTCCAACGCAACGTCTTCCGGTTCGCGGTCGCCACTACAGAACTTTTCGGCCCCATCGGCCGTCCGTTCTGCGAGCAATGTGCTCTGCCCACTGCCTCTTAAAGAAGGACTACAAAATACTTAATAGTAAACAAGAATTTAACAACAAAAAACTGGACTACTGAAAAATCACTCTCTCATTAAAATCCGGGTTCTTTTTCGGTTTGTAGCCTATATTACCCGGGCTATAATAAAGAATCGATTGACAGCTATGTTCCTTGTTAAGGGTTTGCGCACTTAGTCCTTAAATTGGACCATTGTACGTGAGCCATGGTGGCCGTTACTCCAACCAGCCCACCTCCCTCCAGAAGCAGATCAAACTTCCCGGTCTTCTCAGGACAACCTCAAGGGATCTCGGTGTTCCAAGAGTCTCCTCACGGATCTGGGTGACGCCGGTGCACTCGAGGAGTACATGCGCTACAGTTTCCTCCGCCTCCATGCACGCTCTGCACAGGGGGCTATCAGTGATACCTAGGGTGTGGAAGTGTTTGTTCAGTGAGCAATGTCCAGTGATGGTCCCCGCCACCAGTCACAGGCTATCTCTGTCCAGGCGCAGAAGGCGCTGGGTTAGCTTCGTGTCCAGGGATGGATTGACAGCTTATTCATCAAAATCGGATGAATAGTACAAGCGCTACGGAGGAACACACATAAATACAAACATACTTACATGAAACATACATAGACTGCTAAAATCATAACCCTTCCTTTTGGCTTCGCCGTAGTCGGGTAAAAATAGATTGATGATTTTATTTTTCTATAGAGCCCGCACTTCAACTTTATTCAATGCATTTATTGCTAAAAATATTAAAAACATTATTCTGGCTGCATCATCTTCAAAAGATTGATGAAAACAAGACGGTTTTTTATATACGTACAACATAACGTAACATCACGCCTGTAATGCGAAGGGTTAGGCAGAGGTGTACCTAATAGTACACCCACATTTCGCTAGTTATGTTTAAGTCCCATGTAATAGGGGGCGAGCCTATTGCCATCAACCTGGCACAAATCCATACTCCGTGGCTGCTACTGAGAAATTCCTAATGGAAAAACCCAATAACACTTAGCCCGACCCGGGAATCGAACCAATGACCTCATGCTTAGCAGGCACGCTTGCGACGTCTAGACCAAATACGTACAAATTCTATGAAAATTATTTGCACAATTTTCCAAACGATTTCAGAATGAACCTCTTAGTTGTTCTTAGCTTTTTTGTCAGTTCTTGCAACTTAAAACCCCTAAGGTTGTTCTATTCAAGAATCAACTAATTTTGAACTCTAATCCACATACCAACACATAATTACCCACTCCTTTCTCAACTTTCATATGCTGATTACTTCTACAGCACAATAATCCTTTTTTCAACACAATAGAGTTAAAAATTCCCCAGCACACATTGCAGATGATATCGTCATGCAGCTACGGTATATTAAACTGTTTTTTCAGGAAAGTAGAGTTGAAAATGTCTCAGCAGGTGTTGCAGACGACATCGTGATTTAGTCTGACCTGTGACCGAGTAGTGATCTTCCTTAGTTGCCTGTATTCCTCGTTGGTCGAATGTCCGGCATGTAATGTGATTTACTAGACCTTTGGTAAAGGGACGTACTTGGTAGTGCGGAAAAAGGTTACGGTTTTTGTAATGAAGTTACGGTTTTTTGTCGTTTTGGATGAGGATAAGCGGTTAACATAACATCATAGCTGTAATCCCATAGAGATGAGACAGAGGTGTACGTATACGTATTACGTCTACATTTCGCCGGTTTTCTAATCTAAGAGCCCACAAGCGGTTTTTGACTAGAAATTATCGGAATTTGCATAAAGTCTATTTTTTTATTTGGTTATCTTAAATACCTCTGCCTCACTGGTCTAGTGGTAGCAATCACGACTGCTATGTTTGAGGTCCTAGGTTCGATTCCCAGGTCAGGCAGTGTTATTGGAATTTTCCATCAGAAATTTGTCAGTAGCAGTCACGGAGTCTAGATTCATGCTCGGTTGATGGCAATAGGCTCGCCCCCTATTACATAGGACTTAAACATAACTGGCGCAATATGGGTGTACTATTAGGTACACCTCAGCCTAACCCCACGCGAGTGTAGTCGTGATGTTATGTTATTTCAATGCCTTTCGTATTTATCTATGGATCACGGCTCATTCCCTCGCATAGAGAGGTCCAGCTACAGCGTTATTGGCTGATTATGCAAAGTTTATTTTAATGGGTTTCTTACTGGTGAGCGACACGTGGAACCCTATAATATTGCTCTATAAACCAAATTCTGAAGCCGAGCTTACCTAGGTTGGTATACATACCGAGTCTCCTCGGTGCCTCGGAGAATACGGACAGCCGTTGGTCACGACTATTAATTGTAGATTTTTGACAATCGTTAAGTAGTCAGTGGCCCACAAATCTGACAACCAGTCGCACAAAGAGGTATCGTATCGTATTACCTACCTAGTACTAACTGGGTTGTGGAGGTCAGATAGGCAGTCGCTTCATGTAAGATACTAGTATTCAGCTGCATCCGGTTAGACTGGAAGCCGACCCCACATAGTTGGGAAAAGGCTAGGCAGATGATGAAGAAACGAATTTATACAGCGTGTAACAGAAAGGGTATAATCATATGGAATACTGTGGTACAGACCATCCAACTGAACAACTTTCTCTATGGGACCACCATCGAAATCGTAAAAAAATAATCAGCTGTCCCATACATATGGGTCGAGTAGGTATTGAAATTTTGTATAGGACAGCTGATTATTTTTTTACGATTTCGATGGTGGTCCCATAGAGAAAGTTGTTCAGTTTGATGGTCCGTACCACAGTATTCCATATGATTATACCCTTTTTGTTACACGCTGTATATATAAGTTAGTGTAGGTGTGATGTTTCACAGACTAAGAAGGTGATTACGAGTTGGATCAAATAAATGAAAAATTTATATTTCGAATTAAAATTTGAATGTTCTGTCAAACTCATAAGTTTTGTTTATTTTTACGTTGACGGCTCTCTTATTTTTATTACATGATATTATTTTCGTGGGAAAGATACGAATCTACATGAGAATGTCATTTAGATATTTTTGGACAATTAAGCATTACAAGGAACTGTAATCAAGCACGTCAATCTTGCATCACTTTATGAGCATTTACTTTATTAGGTATGTTAAAGTCAGGTCTTTGGCCTTTAACACCTACTCGTAATCGAAAGACTGTATCATCTGAAGCTGGTTTTAGAGTTCAAATATGAAAACTATACTCTTCACCTTTCTCTTGGATTAGAAGAGAATGGAATAGAATATTTACACCTTCTTACTTTTTTTTTGCTTAATTTGTTTTCTTGTTATATTTTTCTTTAGTTTCAGGATATTAAGACCACCACCATTATATTACTTCGATGGCGCACGTTTTCTTCCTCTCATTAATCATGCACTTTATTTTTCTTTCATTTAGGCATTCCTCTCATTCTTCATCTATCAACATTAATGTATTCATATTTAATTTCCACACCCAGGAAATTCTGGCCTGGAATTTCTCAGTAGCAACCACGGAGTCTGGATTTGTGCCCGATTGATGGCAATAGGCTCGCCCCCCTTTACATGGGACTTAAACATAGCTGGCGAAATGTGGGAACTGATGTTTTGTGTGAATTTCTCTGTCATTTTGACATTATTGTGAAGGATTTTTACACTAAATGAATTGTTACTGACCGTAGGTATAAAGGTTGCTACCATACATACACGGTGGAGCACACGGTGGAGATCTGCCCCGCGTGGGCGGAGCACCGCCGTGTCCTCGTAGTGGCGATCGGCGGCGGCGACCTCTCGCTTCCGGCCTTGGTTCAATCCATGGTCCGGAGCGAGACGGAATGGGACGCCGTCACCTCCTTCTGCGAAGCAGTCATGCTAGCGAAGGAGGTGGCGGAACGTGAGAGGGAGAGAACCTCACGTCCCAGCCGCCGCGGGAGACGCACCGGGCGTCGGGGGCCACGTGGTGGCCCCCGGCCACCGTAGGCGCGGGCCTGTGGACGGTGAGCTATGGGCTAGCTCGCCGTCCGTCCGTCTTATGACGACAGGCCGTGTCGACGGCGCGTTCGTGTTCCACGCGCGCCTCAAGGAGAGTCAGCAAACAGGGAGGGGTCCGTAAGGACCGACGCCTGCCAGGGTTGCGGGACTGTTCGAAAGAGATACCGCGGCCCTGGAACACAAAGGGCAAAGGAAGGAACATGGATGGGTTTTAGTCAGTAAAAGTCTGACACTCCCTTTCCCATCGGTAAAAAAAAAAAAAAAAAAAAAAAGGTATAAAGGTTCAAGAAAAAAATCCCGGCCAAATGTGAGTTGGACTCGCGGACGAAGGGTACGATTTTATAAAATAAAAAAACTGTTTTAATATTTGTTGCTATAGCGACCACTCCCTCTTAAATAAATGCTGTTCCCAGCATTGGGAACAGGCTGTTCATATAAACAGCCGACTCTAGGAAAAGGTTTCTAATTCTGTTGCTACCAACCAATTTGCTTATAAATCTTCGGCCTACACATCAAAACAAACGTTGAAATTTACTCCTTGTATTATTCTTGCATGAACGACTCAGGAAAACAAAAGCTCTTTTTGGCAACCAAAAAAAAATGCACCTCGCACCTAATCCGGTCCTGTCATCTTTTAAATTAATTTTCCATCTCGCTCCAGATCAAATGAAAATGAACTTTAACTTTCGAGTCTAGGGTTGTTTGTCCCCAAACACCTTCCACAGTAAGTGCGCACGTTTTCTTCGTGTAAATGCCTATTTATTTTTATGTATTGTCATAAAATGGGACCGCCAGCGCGAAGCTGTTTGTATAAAAACACGTTTTAAATGCATTATAGTAAATGCCTAACTAAGTTTCTTCGGCGGGCAAAGCTTGGAAAATTCACTGCCTTTTTCTATGCTACACTCTTGTTCGTGTCCGTTGGTTCAACAGTATTTGTATGACCGCAAAGCCGACTCGAAATAGTACACATATTTGGCACATATCTGGCTTACCGATCGGTAAACTCCGATCGGCTTCTACCGTCGCTGTATGAAGTTCGGGTCGGCTCTGTAAAATTCAATGTAAGCCGAACGGCTTTTTCCCGAAAGTCTTCAGTTTTCGCCGCCCAGCTGCGTCGAACATGTGTGTATGTGTGTATAGTCCATAAAATCTAATTTAATTAAAATAACAGCTGCCGAACTAAAGGGATTAGCTTTGGTCTTATCAAAATAAATAATTACAAATGCATATTTAAGCAGTCAGTATATTATGCTATGTCAATATGGGTATTAATTAGGGCCATATAAAATAAACTACAAATTATAGTCATAAGAAAATTATTGGCTTCATTATATAATTATGTACATCCTGACCACTGTCATTTTAATCATGTAAAATTTTAAGAATTATAACACCGCTTACAAATAAATTGTTTCTTCCGGTAGAATATTAAGCAAGATTCGTGTTTAAAGTTATTTTTTGTTATCTTTTATTGTACCTGGCTATTTAACAGTCATTGAAACTATTTGGATACGCATGCCATAGTTTATGCAAAAGACTTTTATTTTTTGACTGCATATTTATGACAAGTCCTGGAAAACTCGAAGGACCTTTTTTGTGATTTTATTTCGTATTTTGATAATAAACCATAATATTTATAAATATCTTTTTTTGTTACAGGTAAATACAATCTTCTTCGTACTAGCGGAGTGTCAACTTTTTGCAGCAGTGCCAAGTAGATATAACATAATTAATCACTTAGTTATCAATAAAAAATATTTTGAGAAAGCAAAGTGTGGAGTCTCCCAAACGATGTCCCATCATCTGTCCAGTTCTTTGTGCAGCTGTACTATGATGGATCTGTCTAAAGCCACTGATACCGCCCTTGAAATGGCAGAGTTCTCATCAAAAGAAATCATCGACAAGAGAAGAATTATAAGATAAGAAAATTATTTTAAAAGATATTTCTAAAACATTTTCTTCTGTTATGAAATGAAATGTGCTCCTACATACGTCTATAATGAAGCAGTCACAATATAGTATATAGGACTCTTACATCAGTTTGAGACTTGTGTATTTTTCTGCGCGTATAAGCACGTATCGGCTTCCGCGCTAACAAGCGCACTACATTTTGCGCTTCGAAAACTGAACGCAAATACACGCGTGTTCCAGCGTGTTCGCTCGAACCTGTTGATTCAGTCAGTATCTCTCTCGCCTCATGCTTATACGAGCGTGTGGCAAAAGGCGCTAAAGTAAGCGCCTACACGCACTTACAAATACTCGCCGAAAATATACGCTAATCTGAAACCGCCCTTGAAGTCAGACAAAATAAAAATAAAGAGTAAGATGAATGTCCAGAATCACGACTATAAATTGTCAAATCTGTACTTTCCAGCTATTTTTGATCCACATAAACCAATTTATCTTCCTGACGAGATCCCAAAATTTTATTCACTACAGTTTCTCCGATATATCCACGAAAACGCTCACTTAGCTACGGAATCTTGTTAGTCCGTATTTTACGAGCTCGCATCAAAAAGTCGGCGTTATGGATAAATTAGACTGCTTCTCAGAAAATGGCCGAGTTCATTAATCATTGGTGTTATTGTGTGAACGTTGGTTGTGCGATGTTGAAACGTTATTGTTTTGTAAGATCGGTGGTTTGATATTGTTAGTATAGCTTAACGATTTTCCAAATTAATGTATTTGTGCTCTAATTCGTGGATTAGTAAAGTCATCTATTAGTTTCGGCACGAGATACGGAAAAATTAAAACATTTTCATTGGCATATCGCAGGTCAACCTATAAGGCTGGCTTCAGCTTAACCGGACTATTCTATGGGTGCCTTGATTGTAAGGCCTCCAGCCAGGGGAAAAAAAATTAAAAACTAATCGACAGCGCGCTAAGGGCACCCCCAAGCCCCCTCTGCTTAGGGCATCGCTGGGGAAGGGCAGCAAAGATACAGGCTGGATCTGAGTGAGATCATTATTTATGGGCTGAAACTATTGGCTCAGCATCGCGGGCTGGCTCGAGCAAGGGTCTGGGGGAGGGCGGGATTGGATCAGGTAATAATTGCACCACGTAATGTGGGACCGGTTCGGTTAGGTGGTTAACTCATACACTTCTATTTTTTGGCTCTCGACCCTGTCAGTTTTCTCACGATGTTTTCCTTCACCTGTGTTCGAACCCGCTACCTACAGCGTACAGTACAGTAAGTAAGGCCACTGAGTACCTGACCAGTATTGAATGCCTAGATGCATAAACTTTTGCCACAGGTGATACTCCACTAATAGACATAAAAACGTTTAACCTACCTACGTTTTACGGATAAACTTTGCAACTCTTAACAAGTATACATCGGTCGTCGGCATCGCCGCCAGTCGGTATTGTTCGTAAATTGCGCAAGAGTCGACGACGTTGCGACACAATTGTATGACAACTCCATTGCAGCAACGTATGCTGTGCTGACATGAGTGATTAATTACTTTACTTTACTTGCTATGCGGGTTCAGTTTACTTACCAGTGTTGAGTGTAAATGGCCCGGTAATGGTGTGGTGTTTGAAGGTTATTATTGATAGTATATCATCGCAGGGCAAAGGGTGTAACTAGACCCTTAACGAAGCCGAAAGGCACTTGTTCTCCCTGTCATTGTTTTTTTTTTTGTTTTACACCATACCTATATTACCTGGGTACCTTCTCTAGTTACGGAGATATTGAGGGTCAAAGTTCCGACCTTTTCAATTTTTTTTACGCAACTTTTTAATGTTATAGCTGTAATTTAAATCTCTCCACGATCCCTGTACTATTCAATGCATCCATCAGCAAAATGTTTTGAGTGCGTTACATTGAGTCCTACCGTAAAAGGTGACCTTTCCAACTTTTAAATGCCAGTTTTAAATGTTATAACATAACTTTAAATACCTCTTTGACCCTTTTACTACTCAATGTATCCATCAGCACAATGTTTTGAGTGCGTTACATTGAGTCCGACCATAAACCGTAATTTTTCACCCAAAAAAAATAAAGTCGTTTCCCAGCAATAATTTTTGCTTAAAGTTACTTAGTTTGATGTACAGACTGCTTGGTTGACGGCATAGTGACGGTTCTGTTTGCACCTTGTATTCTTGTGAACAGACAAGAGAATCTGTCCATTCTCTTGACAAAATACCTGACTCGTCTCTTTTACTTACAAGGACATAACTCCATAAACCATCCCTAATGCCTGTCATTCCTCCATAATAAACACATGATGTTAAACTTTTGCCATTAAACTTCCAACGTACCTACAACCAGTATTTACCAAGTAATTTAAACCAGAGATGAAAGGTAGCATTTTAAGAGGTAATTAGAATGGTTTATTTTCTTCCTGGTATTTACTTATATGTCAATGATTTTATGTGAAAGGAAGCAGGGTTTTATTATTTTTGTATTATGGTCAAGTTCTTCAGTAGGTGTTAAGAACCTAATCATGGTCAGAAGCCTATCCTATCATCATCATCATGCCCGCGACTTCGTAAACGGCGGTTCTTATAAAAAAAGATTTAAAAAATATATAAAAACAATATTTAAAAAAAATGTTTATTGCTTTAACTTAAATAACTTATTCTAGCTACAATGGGGAGAATCCTTGTAAGCAAATAATTTGCTTGTTTTAAGATGCTAAATAGGAAGGATGCTAATATATAAGGTGTATCTATTCATACACGAAATCTTTTAAGGGGTCATTGTACTCATCATTATGAACAACCTTCACTATGGGACCAACCCCGAAATCGTGAAAAAAAAATCACCTGTTCAGTACATTTTGACGAGTTAATGCGATCATATTGTATGGAACAGCTGATTTGTTTTTTCTCGATTTCGAGGTTGGTCCCATAGTAAAAGTTGTTCATAATGATGAGTACAATGGGGTCATTTAAGAGATTTCGTGTATGAATAGATAGACCCTATACAATGTGTAACAGAATTAACGCACAACCTCTTAAGGGGTCATTGTACTCATCATTATGAACAACTTTCACTATTGGACCAAAACTGAAATAGCGAAAAAAAATCAACTGCCCCATACATTTATGTGCGCATAATTCGACAAAATGTACTGAACAGCTGTTTTTTTTTTTTCGCGTTTCGGGGTTAGTCCTATAGTGAAAGTTGTTCATAATGATGAGTAAAATGACCCCTTAAGAGGTTGTGCGTTTATTCTGTTACACATTGTATATAATGTAGCCTATATTTTAAGTTATTATGCATCTAGCAGTAGAGCGGTGAAAACTGCGTTCAAATCCATGCAGTAGTTTTTACGTGATGCGCTTACAAACATACAGACAAAAATTCTAAAAACTGTTGTTTTGGCTTCTGTTGCTATAATAAAGACCCCCCATATTTTTTTCAGTATCTTCAAATTACAGACATCGGCCTGTTACAATTTTATTATTATGTATAAAGATATCTAGGGCATAAACCCATCATCTATGGCATCATCTTTAGATATTAGATTCTCACCTCGGACCTATGCTAATGGTTTTGACATTCTTGGAGGCTTTTTCAATGCATCTTCTTAGTATAACGAAATAGAACAGGAAAAGTACTTCAGTCAATATACACAAGAAGACTACTTCCCAAATACATTTAGATAAATGAAGGGACTAAAGTGAATGAATGACAACAGAAGCTGGAGAATGTTGGCTTAAAAATCAGCAGAACTAACACCGAATACATGTTCCGCGATTTCGGCGGTCTTGCCAGTCCTGGAGTTGTAGCGGTAATTGGCGAATTTCTTCCTGTGTGCTTCGACTTTCGGTATCTCGGTACACTAGTGCAAAGCGATGACGAAATAGATCGTAGTGCTAAGCACAGAATTAATACTGGATAAATGAAATGGCGGCAGGTCACGGGAACAATCTGCGACTCCCACATTCTGTTTTAACTATAGGGGAAAAATTATAAAAACAATGGTTAGACCTGCTGTCTTGTTTTAATCCGAATGTTGGGTCACAAAAAAGTCCCTTACATACCTACAGAAGTGCCTCCACTATCAAGGTATTCCTATGTAAATATTTATTGTAACTTATCACTATCAGTCCGATAAGGAGCAAATAGCCACAGTACCGGTATTGATTTTTTTATCTTCGCTAGATAAGGTTATTCATATTATTGTAGTTAGAGATAGGGTTTGGGATTTCCTTATTGGTATTGAATTTGAATCGTATATTTTCCTAGATAAATTCCCCAGATTGAACAGTAAACCTAATATAAACAAATATTATAAATGCGAATGCGGCAACAGCTAGTAAGATATATTTTTCCTCCTGAAATCATTACACAAACGAGTAAAAGTATTGATGATAAGGATCACACTAATCGTAGAATGTGATCATTTCATTATTTTGGAGAATAATTCTGTTTTTTTTTTGCCCCCAACGGAATAAACTCAGCTGAGGATTACACCATTTCCTGCCAGGGTTGCGGGACTGTTCGAAAGAGATACCGTGGCCCTGCAACACAAAGGGCAAAAGAAGGAACATGGTTTTAGTCTGTACAAGTCTGACACTCCCTTCCGCTCCGCTCACAGTGGATTTGATGATTTCCTATCCGTCAAAAAAAAAGTTACACGATTTTAGATTTTCTCATTCAAAATTCAACCCTCTTATTAAAACAGTGCTCTATGCTATGCCTAGGCTTTAATTCTTTACAAAGGTAAACATAACCGTCCTCACACCTTCCTTCTGGGAAAGGTTGTGGGTTGTAATCCACCACAGGGGACCAGTGCACCGCAAACGTAATAATTAAAAATTGCATATTATCACGCCTGTAATTCCCGAAGGGTTAGGCAGACGTGTACCTTATAGTACACCCACATTTCGCCAGTTATGTTTTTCAAGTCTCATGTAATAGGGGGCGAGCCTATTGCCATCAACCGGGCACAAATCCAGACTCCGAGGCTTCTACTGAGAAGTCATGATGGAAAAACCCAATAACACGTTGCCCGACCCGGGAATCGAACCCAGGACCTCATGTTCAGCAGTCGCGCTTGCGACTACTCGACTGACGAGGTAGCCGAGGCCTCGGAGAGTAATTCACAAAGAATACCCAATAAACCTTATTTCTTGTACATTTGAGTTTAAAATAGTAATCATTTTGCTACACCATTAATTCCCACTTTGCCTCACAGATGGCGTTACCACAGCCGGCTCCATAAAATTCGCACATCATTATCATTGAGTCGCTAGACTCGCGTCATGCTTCCCTCGATTCCCGACAGATGTCGTTATACACCAAGGTCAGTCACAAGGCCTACCCTTGAACTTGGGTGACCTTAGAGGGTACACAATAGATAATTATTTAGTGACCATTGCAGGATGATGACCGAGGGGATATTGACCTTTTTGAATAAAAACTTGAATAGTTTGTGAACCTATTATTGACGTTTTATTTTCAGGTTGAATGAAAAATTTGATTGTGTGCCTTTAGGGTGTGTTTTAGTTTTCAAGTTTTGTTTTCTAATAAAAACTTTTGTAAAACCGCACGAGGCCAATTTATTTTTCTTGAAAATCTGTTTAATACTTTTAACCAAATAGTCAATAATGTACCCAATGATATCGATAAAATTACAATCCAATTCAATTCGTTTATTTCAGACACAATGAATGATCTATTTTTTTTTTTAATTTAATCACAGATAATCACATGATTCTTTATTTTTCTATGTTTGAGGTTTATTGATGGACTTAATTACTTAATTTGCCGTCGTGTTGGTCTGCTTACCAATCGAAATATTAACGTATCAAAATATATCAGCCAACTATTGGCTTATAAGTTTGCATACAGAGACATAGACATAGCATATATGATGCTCTGTGCGCACAGTGTAAAACACCGGCCGCATGCTGCCGCACGCACACGCACACATGTTTGAAATTGTTGGCTCTCGTTTTCTTTGTTTTGATTGTAGGGCGAAGCTCCATCTAGACATTATAATATACAAATAGTTTAGTTTTGTATTTAGTTTTTAGCGGTAATTTTTCGCTATTTGGCACTTAATGTCACCATCGCCGTAGGCAGCCTTCTTCCACACACTGCGGAATATAAGCCTCTTCAATTTTGTCCCATTCTTCCCTGATCTGCGCGAGTCTCAAACAGGTCTTACCCGAAACTTCTGGATGTCATCCACCGGTCTGGTGATCTGCGATCATATAATTCTGAATGTACTTACATATCATTATGTCATCTTAAAATAAGTTCAAACGAAGATAAAGAGATTACCTTTATTTTTTAAACAATCAAAATCGTGCATTTTTTTTTAAACAGAAACTGTTAATGAATTCAATAGTTGTTTTACTTTATTAATTTTAGTTGTACTTAAGTAATGTTCCGACATTCGGAAAAAATATTCCGAAAAAAAAATTGTCGTAAGGAAGTCTCCACTTTTCGTTTCTGGTCCTTGAACTTTAGGCACATTAGCTCTACCTATTCCGATCACTGATCATCACGCTAAAACAAAAAGGAGTGGTAGTATCAATGAAAAATGTTGCAAAAACGGGGAAAAATTCGAACAGACAAAGTCATGTTGCGTTTTATAAAATAACAGGCTGGGAAAGATCTAACTCCACGCAGACGAAGTCGCGGACACAGCTAGCTTATAATATTAGTAGGATGACCACTCTAGTTTATTTAGAAGTACCTAGTTTATCATCACCTTCCTGTCCTTGTCCCATTCTACTTGGCGTCGGCGCAACACGGTTTCTTCTTCCATTCTCCACTATCAGACGTCACGGCATCATTGACTCCTTTCTCTTTCATATCATTCCTCACACAATCCGTCCATATATTTTCTTTCGTCAACTTCACCCTCTCAATCCATCAACATTTATATTTATTTTAGAAGTAGTTTAATCACGTTAAATCAGGTCGCTTTTGCACAACTACAAAGCAAAACTATGTTAATTTTAATTTGTGGTTACGACAGTAATATCTTTGTCTCAATTTAGATTTCTAAAAGCCTTTCCTTAGTTTAAGTTTATGTTATATAATTAGATTCTTGCTCAGTACAATCTCAGTACATTTCGGTTGATATAAGCGACTGGCGAAATAAATAAAGTGGAATTGCTTGTATTTGTATAATTAAGTTTAAATCTACACTATCATGTATTTTTGATGTCGAGATAAATGGAAATTTTAAGAAGCATTGGATTTTCTTGTAATAGTCAAATTAATGAAGCTCCAGTAGTTTTTCAAACTTTCAGATTTCGAACCAGATTTTTTTTTAAATAATAGCAGAGTATGTGGGTACTAATTTTTATTGATACTCTGAAAATGGTGTTCTATGCTCTGTGTCAGTCCGTTCTTGGGTACTGCATCAATGTATGGGGCGGTGCAGCTAAAACTAGTTTTCTTAAAGTGGAGAGAGCCCAGAGAGCAATACTAAAAGTGATGCTACGAAAACCCTATCGCTATCCAACAACTCAACCCTACTCAGACTCTAAGGTACTAACAGTTCGTCAGCTCTTCGTGTTGCAATCCGTTCTCAGAAGACACTCCAGTGTCCCACCGTCTGATCCCAAAAAACGAACCAATATTCCCCCAGGTACACGACACAAAACCGCTTTTGCCAAACACCAATACTTCACATTAAGTGCACTAATCTACAAGAAAATTCATAAAGAGCTAGATATACTTGATTGCAATAAGTTTAAATTAAAAGCTAAGGTGATGGAATGGCTACTTCAACAGGACTATACACAAACTGAATCACTACTAATATACATTGTCTAATAGTGCTTTCTTTTTGCCTTTAGTGCTTCACTTAGAACACCTCACACTCACTACTCTCATAACTCAACACACATACATACAACATAAACACACATTTCACCCACTCATACTACACAGGTATACACATACTGCTGCTTTATACAATTTTTCGTTTCATTATTTTTATTTTTTTTGTTTTCCTCTTTTTCCTCAAACATATAATATGTTTAAAAGTAAATCTAATTGTTAACACGAACAATTATAAGTTGGCGCAGTCCGCAGTTGCATAATCCTATTTTTAAGTAACCTCACAGCTGAACACTGTCTCTTAAGATACAGGTTATCCTAGTTTAAGAGGCAGGGCTCACGATATCTGTATACAGACTTCTGCAGCGTAGTTAGAACCTGTTAATCAGTGTATACTAATGTATGTTTCTTTGTGACAATAAATATTATTATTATTATTATTCTTCATGTTTCAACATTAGTTTACGCGACAACGTTAAAGGAATATGATAATATTAAGAAGCTATCAAAGAGGTGACAGAGGTGAGGCGACATAGCTACACTAACATGGACTTTAATGGGCCATTTAGTTCAATGAATCGCAATGTTGCCGCTCTTATTATACCTATATGGCTATACAAATATGTTTATTATTTTTATAGAAAACTTGACCCACTTCTGAACATCACACGTGCGAGAAACGATGATCTCATATAAATTTGAATGGTTTTATACAACAAGAAGTCACTACACTGAAAGCCCATTGAAAGTACCAACATCTACTCTAAACGACTGAATGGAACGACCGAATGTACCTTTAGAACGCTTCCGACCATTGGCCGAGTGAATGAATGAACGGTATTCGGTATCTGCGGAACGCAGCTCGATAGGGTTTTTAATTTTGTTTCTGAAAATGGAATCCGGCGAGGTTTTAACTGTCATTTTTCTGGTTTATATATATTGCGTATTACGTATGTACGTATTACAAAAATAAATAAATACTCCATATAAAGGACTGTTTTCAAAGTTCATGTATTTATGTATGTTTGTGTTTATTTTTACTGAAATATTGTGGAATTACACGAAGAATTCTACAGTTGTTTATAAAACAATAAAACTGCAAAAATTTTGCTATTAATTTTGTTGGTAATGAAAATAATAAGTTTCGAAATAATTGTAGGTATGTTTCTTACCTTTGATTGAAGGCAATAAGTGGTTATAATATTTAATTTTACAGATGTTAAGCTTCCTATTATTTCAATTACCGACTCAGACGGTAATCAAGGCTCTTACTAATTAAATATTCTTTATGATCTTAAATGTTAGGTTAAGCCAATTGCAATTACCGTTGCATCTCTTGGATTTATAATAATAACTAATAACATACAAAGCTAACTTGTTTGTTGTCATAAAGAAACAAAGACATACATTTAGACTACGTATAAATCCACTATACCCTATACTAATTAGTAATTATAGTTCTGATCCCAGACTGCTCGTCATAACGGTTTCATTTTCAATAACATACTATAGATAAACAGATTTATTTTATAATAATTATTATACAATAACACGTTATGCGGGGCAGTATATGACCTGAACAAAGACTACTGAATTACCATTCAGGATAAACGTATTTATAATCCTCCTTAGGCTTCGCCGCAGTCGGGTAAAATTGAACAAGCCTGCCCGGGGTAGACTTTTCTTTAAATACCTTTTTTTTCAAATTCCTCTCAGATCCTGTTCCCTCTTAACACGTCATAGTATCCCCACTGTACCTTATCTATACTGATATTATAAAGAGGCATTTGTTTGCAAGTTTGTATGTAGGGGTAATCTCTGGATCTACTGAACTGATTTTGAAAATTCTTTCACTAATAGGAAGCTACATTATCCCCGAGTGCCATAGGCTATATTTACAACGTGCCCGTGGGTGGGGTAATTTCCGACCAAAACGTGAGCGAAGCCGCGGGCAATAGCTAGTATGAAATACATGCAAACAAAGTTGCAGGCAACAGCTACAATTAGTATCTACATATCCCGCAACCCAAACCCACATGATAATGTCAATAAACAAAACCAAAATAAACACTAACAAAATAGTTGGAAACCTCGAACACACTCGTTCAGCGGCAAGTTGCCGTTTGAGTGATCAAAGTGATCATTATAGCCGACCGGGTAACCCGCACCGTCAATAGCTTTGTAGCCGTTTGGCCATTTGGCCATTTTCATTTTGTTAATTTAGGTTTTATAGTTTCAGTTTGAAATTACTATGATGTGCATTCAATTTTGTGAAATGATTAATTGTTATGAGGTCATTGAGCAATTAAATGAAAATTATACGAACAAATTGTTTGAGTTTATTTTTCATTAGTAGTTATCTGAAACAATTATTAGAATACAGTATGTGAAATATATTAGAATTGGGAAAGCTGATATTGGCATTTATTATTGTTATCTTTACTTCTATTCAAATACTTAAATAAAATTGAAGTGCTTTTAAAAAGAAAAAACATTTTTTTACTGAATGCATTATGAAAGTGCAAACGGCACTTGTCTGTCAGTTTGTTCCGGTTAATCTCCGAAACGGCTGGACCGATTTTGACGGGACTTTTACTGGCCGATAGCTGATGTTATAAGGGGTAACTTTAGCTTTTATTTTGGGAAAAGCGTTAGGTTTCCGTGTAAAAAAATTAAAACCCTAGAAATTTTTAACACAATCCTATTCAAATAAGGAAGTAATATATTTTTTAAATTTCACGTGGATGACGATCGCGGGCAATAACTAGTCAATATTATATAATAACTGAAAACCTGTAAATGAGGTCATTGTACTCAGCATTATGAACACCTTTTGATATGGGACCAATCATACTACTCCAGCTAATGATTTGTGGAGGCCAGTTCGGCTGTCGTTCTATACTAAAATATCGGTATTCAGCTGCTCTCGGTTAGACTGGAAGCCAACTGCATCATATTTAGGAAAAAACGAGGCGATGATGGTGAAGTATAGGTTTAAGGTATTCATTGGATTAAGGCACTCGTTAATGCAGGATGGAAAAAATACCGACGCACAAACGATTACCACATATTTAGTACATCATTCTAAAAATGTTTCTATGTGAGCCCACATAGAAACTATTCATAGGTAATTTAAAAAAAAAACTGTTTCCTACAAAAGTGCAATACCTACTTGGTCAAAATGTGTGAAACAGTTTTTTTAAGTGTAGGGGTTCAGAATGTTAAACTTATACTGTCACTTACACGTGATTGTTGTTTGTGTGTTTGTTGTTTATTGTTGTTGTTGTTTGTGTGATTGTTGTTTGCGATTGTGTTGTTGTTGTTCGAACATATTAAATAACAGTAAAAGTCAAGTTTTAAAGCCACGAAAGCTTTACGTGGTCACCGTTTGTGTGTCCTTGTATTGCTCAATGGCTTTCACAAAGTACGTTTTCAGTGCTGAATAAAAAGCTAGTAAAGCTTTTGAAAATGAATTTACTTCCCTGAGCAAATTGAACAAAACAACGCAAAGGCCACAGGTGTACTCAACACAAACCAATGCTGCAATGTAATGAATTTACCAAACCAATTCTGAAGAATTAATTAACATTCACAGCCAGGAAAAATGGCATTTGACCACTTTTCAACCTTATACCTCAGCGCATAAGGGTGAAAAGTGGTCAGCTGCCGTTTTCCGCGGTATAACCTACAATAAAATTCATTGTAAATAAAATCAAATTTTCAGTAAAAAGTAGTCATTATGTTTTCGAAACGTACAATTTTTTTTTTTCAATTAACAAACTTATTTTCAGTTAACAATTGACTCGTAACTGGTGCGAAGAAAGGGCTTTATTGAATGTTGAATATTAATACATAACATAACATCACGCCTGTAAAGCGAAGTGTTAGGCAGAGGTGTACCTAATTATAGTACACCCACATTTCGCCTGTTATGTTTAAGTCCCATGTAATAAGTCTATAATGGGGGGCAAGCCTATTGCCGTCACAACCGCCCGGTTGTGACAAATTCCAACTCCATGGCTGCTACTGAGAAAATCCTGAAGAAAACACCCAATAGCACTTTGCATTATTTAATAAAAAAAGGAAATATCGAAAACAAAGCACTTAACGAATTAACCATTGGAATATTGAAATAAATTGAATTAACAGATTTAATCCCATTAAGGTACACAAAGGAATCACTCGGTCAATTTATATGAAGAGTGGCTCTGTTTGGGAATGAAAGAGCATTGAATGAACGAAAGAATATATTGGATTGAGTATACTTTTGGATTAAAGGCAATGTTTCGATTATTAGGAATCTTTATTGGCCATAACTGAGTAATTTGGTTGATGGAGCAAAGAAAAGCGAGAAATAATGTTTCATTATACAAATAACACGCGCACTTAAAAAAAATTACACTAAAATATTTATTCTAAAGAAATAGAAAGATTAGAAAATCAGAAATCAGCGAGAGATAAGATCTCTCAACGATAAAAAATCTATACAAAATGAGGTCCTAGGTTCGATTCCCGGGTCAGGCGGCTTGTTATTGGGTTTTTCTGTCAGTAATTTCTCAGAAGCAGCCACAGAGTCTGAATTAGCGTCCGGCTGATGGCAATAGGTATAGTACTCCCTATTACATGGGACTTAAACATAACGGACGGAGTGTGAGTGTACTGTAGAGTACACCTCTGCCTAAACCTGCGGGGATTACAGGCGTGGTATTATGTAAATGATTAGAAATTCAGTAATACACCGTAACCGAGGCCGCTCTGACTTTTTGATGCGTACGTCATCGCGCAAACAGGTCAAATCAAATCAAATCATTTATTTGTCAGAACATGGTCGGTATGTATATTACATGGTCTTGAGTTTACATAGTTTCGTGTCATCACATGGGCGTACAAATGTTAATATGTTACATTTGATCAATTAATAAATAATAATATTTTTATTAATTATAGATAAAATTCAAAAACGGATGTCAGTTACAAATTTAAAAAATATAAATAATAATTGAATTAGATTAATATGTCAGTGTCATTTAAATAGTCATTCAAATTATAATAGCATTTATTACATAAAAATTCTTTAAATTGCTTCTTAAATCTAGCCAAATCTAACTCTCTAATGGATTTATTAATTTTATTATAAATTTGCGGGGCTCTGCAGAAAATGCTTTTCCGCATTAGAGCTGTCTTGGCTCTGCGTCCGCGTAGCATGTCATTTCGCCTGTTACGTTGTACAGTATCAGATAGACAGGAAAACAAATTTGGATTTAATCTAACAAATAAGGCAGTTTCATATATATACAAAGCTGGTAGTGTCAGAATTTTATGCTTTTTGAAATATGGTACACAGCTGTCCGTCACCTGAAGCCCAAGCCAAGCCAGGTGCAGAGGAGAAATGCGTTTGCGTCGAATGACGAAGAATCAGGGGGCGCGCGCGCGTGCAACGGCGACACGAATGCGGGGTTACGAGACAAAATCACGCCTGGTTTTCATAACATTGCACAATGCATATATCCTACTTGTATATTCTTTGTAGTGGTGATTGTAATTATTTCATATAGGTAGTATTAGGTAGTTGTTTGATATTATAATTAATATACTGTTTATTTTATTTTTCTTGCTAAAATATTTATTCTGTTTTGGCTTCGCTGTATTTATATATTGTACTACTGGTTACAATATATAAATACATACTAAATACTTTCGAACACGTTATAATACTTATTACCTACTCACATTTTTATCCCAACTCGTACCTACATACACATTTCATAAATTAACTCAATATCTATTTATTGTACTTAATCATTTATTCATATACTATCTTTGAAACTGTTTTCTGTATGTCATTAATGCTGAAATGGACCTTTTTGGCGCAGCCGTGAGGCACACAGTACAGTCATACTATGTATTTTCTCTTTTTTGTAACTTTTTTAATATTATTGTGTGTGTGCCTAATGTACTGAGGTCGAATAAACATTTTTCTTTCTTAATAAAATCAGCGAGAGATGAGAGCTCTCAACGGGAAAAATTGAGAACTGCCATACAAATTTTCTTTTTCTATTTCAATTTAGTAGACTCGGTGGTGACTGTTCATTATTGTCGGTTAGAGCGAACATGTTGGCTCGAAGGTTTGCACGATGCTCACTTCCAGTCAAGATCACGCTTTTTCGAGCGTACTGTACCTCATTTTACACGTGCAGCCTGTGGGCCACGTGTACGCAAAGATCGTACAGTGCTCTCCGCGTACAGTATAATAACGCGTTTAGGATGCTGGTGGGGCTGCCACGCTTCTGTAGTGCGTCGGGGATGTTCGCAGATGCGCATGTGGATTGTTTTTACACAACAATGCGTAAAAAGTGCGCTTCCCTGGTGCGCAGGGTGCGGGGCAGCAACAACAGTATCTTAAGCATGATTGCCAGTCGCCTGGACTGTGTTTATGTGGGTCGCTGCTGTGCCATTTCTCATGGGTTGTCACAGCAGTGATCCGCCATTATCTATTGTGTTTGTTTGTTTTATCAGTGCTTACTAACATAGTCGTAAGTTTTACTAACAGCTTTTGAGTCATGGATACTCGAATAAAGAGACATTCTATTCTATTCTATTATCTGCCTAAAATCTCAATTCACAAGATTTTACAAGGATCTATTTCATGCTGCACCCA
This sequence comes from Eugnorisma glareosa, assembly GCA_947578425.1. NCBI lineage: Eukaryota > Metazoa > Arthropoda > Insecta > Lepidoptera > Noctuidae > Eugnorisma > Eugnorisma glareosa. The sequence continues at coordinate 17,431,996 of OX387960.1, forward strand.
ATCAGGATTAACTTGTTTTATCTTTGCCTAAAAATAAGATTGTGTCTGTAGATCGAGTACCTAACCTTTGAAAATAAATCTAAAAGATAGCAGATGAATTGAACGACGAACAGACAGACAGACTTAAATTAAATAAATTATGTTTTTTTTTTGTTATAACTACCCGTATACACTTCCAGTAAAAAGCTATTATTTTCAAATAGACATTTCAATTTCATTTATTTGTATCTAGATAACATAACATCGGCATGGTCTTGTTTTCCACAATATATATATTTTTTTAATGGAAAACAAGACAATTGCATTTTAAATTATGGCAAACATTAGTAAACCCATAACATCACTATAATTCTCGGAAGGCTAGGCAGAGGTGTCCCTAATAAGTACACCCACATTTATGTTTAATTCCCGAGTAATAGAGGAGCTAGCCTACTGCTATCATCTAGACACAAATCCAGACTCCGTCGAAGCGATTAAGAAATTCCTAACGGGATACAAGGACAAATTCCAACAACCAAATATTTTTGATATAACAGTGCATAATAAGGTATTTATAGAGTACATTTTTCTTTTATTCCTCCTCACATAACAACAAACGACATACACTAAAATATTCTTTGTTTCCTAATCGCAATATTATGCTTTATCACAAGAGACTTCGGTGAAACAATTTTCATTTTCACGCCTCCGTAGTCAAGAATCGTAAAAATGTACATACGACACATCAAGAAATTCCCAGTATAAACGGACCTGTCATTGTAAGAAAATCCTAAGCAATACACAGTCAGCTTATGCTGGAATCGCATAGCTTGATATGATGAAGTTGTATGTACGAAGAAATAAGAATATACATATACATACGGTATATTTATTATTATGTGAAGAAAAATGCTGGGAACATAAATATTATGCTTATTGCACAGAGAATGACAGATAAGTAGGTAATAGTACCCACGTCTTCCAAGGCAGTATGCAATGTCTCAAGGTAAAAACAGTCTATCGAAATGTATAGGACAAACCAGCTCTAATTTGAATCGAGAATTACTCAAAAATATACAAATAGGTATCGAGTTTATCCCTGAACGTCGCTTCCCATAATGTCGCTCCTCAACAGACGTCTTGACCCCGCAGGGGGTGCCCTTAGTGAACGCTCATTTAATGTATATCCTTGCATTCTCATTACATCGCTCTTCACCTTACTGTAACAGACATGGGTAGTCACTTTTCAAACTTTATTTTAAGATTGCATAAAATTGTTGAATTTCATTTTTTATTTTTTTTAGGGGTGTACTATGCCAAATCGAATGCCATATAATCGAATATCAATTGATCGATCACTATAAATCGAACGTCTAAATACTCGAACGTTTTTATTATCGAATGGTTAATAAATCGAACATTCAATATATCGTACACTGAATACATTGATTGTTCAAACTAGCCATCGTACTACAGAAATCTATCTGTTTCAAAGCAGTCGTAATGCACATGTAATTTGAATCGAAAGAAAGAATCGAAATTGAGAGAATTTGGTCGAAACAATGAAGTAGAAGAATTTATTGACTTAGCATAATCAGCCTATAATGTGCTGGAACACAGGCCTTCTCTCTTTGAGAGGGAATAGGCTATAATGCAACAGTACGGGTTGGTGGTTCTAGTACATTGAGTTGACATTACTGTTTTCTACTCGCTGTTACGTTTAGTGCTCATTTTTGGAGACGCGTGCGGCGCGTTGTGCGTTTTTTCCGTTTACGGCTAGGCGGCGCGAGCAGCGGCCCGCGTTTTCTACCGCACGCTGAAACACAAACATATGGCAATGTACGATGTTATTTACGGATACGCGGTGCGTGGTGCGGTGCGTGAGGAGCAGCGGTGGCCGCCGCATTGGCAGCCGTAACCTCCCACACCCAAACCCACCGCTACTAGAGCAGCTGACGGTCGGTTCCCTTATTAGTCATATAAGATCAACTATCTATGTCAATTTCAGCCGGCTTACTAACTTTTTCATTTGCAACGGTACCTCCTGGACTTTAAGCGCGTGTGCCGCCGCGGCCCCGCCGCGTTCGCCGCCGCGGGCGACGCAGCGGGCGCCGCCGCGGGCCCCGTAGCTTTCCCTCTGATCAGTGTGGTCGTAACCGCTACTGCTGCATAAAGGTCCTGTGTTCAATTCGTAGGTCAGGCAACGTGCCTCTGTTTTTTTTTTCCGCCCGAGATTTCTCAGCAGCAGGCCGTAATCGGAATTTGTAGCTGGTTCCTAGATTCGTCCTCTATTATACGGAACCTAAACGTATCTGACAGCATATAGATAGGTGTATCTTCTATAGAGTACATCTCTGCCTAACCCTTGGTAAACAGACGTAGTGTTATGTTCTGGATTCTGTGCTACTTCTTTCCTATTCTCAAGAAAGACATTCAGTTCGTCCCTCCATCTTTTTCGTGATATGCCGCGACCCTCTGTCGTTGTCATCTGTTACTGTTTCAGGGTACCCATCCTCTTTAAGGGCCCGTTCGGCGTTCAGTTGTTGTGTTCTGTTATAAATAATAATAATATCGCCTATTACTAATGGGCAAAGGCCTCTTATCAACAGAGACGGCACGAGCATTGATCACCACGCTTGCTCAAGACGGGTTGGCGATTTCAGACTTTTATAAGTCCAGCAGGGTTATTGCGTATCTCTTTTGACAGTTCAAAGTGATCATCACTTGGCGAGTTTTGATATACAATGACAGTTCTGCACGGGTAGCGTCAGTTGAAACCAACAAGAACGGTCATTGTATATCAAAACTCGCCAAGTGATGATCACTATGAACTGTCAACGCATGAGAAACGCAATAGTCCTGCTGGTTTCCTTACGATGTGTTCTGTTAATTTAAAAAAAAACCATGTTATTCTCCTTGATGACAATGCCTATACGTAAAGTATTCTATAACGAGGACATGATACTCATAAAAACATTCTAGATTCAAACAATACTCGAATGAACGAGAGAACGAGCTGTCCGTGCCGATGGTAATTACGTTAATAAAGCTGCGCCAGTGTCATTGAACTGAGCATTGAACGAATGAACGACAAACAATGGGTCTGTTCGAACGCTATGAGTTTGCTGATTACGGTGTAAGTTCGCCATAGAAATTATAATGAATGGAAGTTTTGAGAGATTGTGTTCGGCATGAGGTACTAGTGAAGTGATGTTGTATTACAGGGTATGCAAGTAATACTGATTTAAAAGGGAAAACAATAACTAACACTTTGCCCGGCCCGGCAATCGAACCCAGGACCTCATGCTCAGCAGTCGTGCTTGCGAGGACTGTTTTTATATTTTTAAATATATTTTTTTTCTTACGTTTTTTAAAGAAATATTTAAAAGTGTAAATTTTATATGATAAGAAAGTGAATAAAGTAGAACATTTTGACAAAATCGGAGCACAATAAAAATCAAAAGAATATCTCTTGAAATGCTCAAAACCAATGTATCGATTAATTTTGCGTCAATTTAGATGATATAAAAACGTAGCAGTGTTGATTGATATTTGTCGTTGACCGTACCAAAGAGGTAGCAACTAGCAAACTATTTTAGAAATATTGCCAACTTCGATTTCAAAACCCTATTTATACCACTGTCATGTAAAAAATCTTTCGTAATCTGGAAACCAGACAAAAAAAAAAACTAAAAAGTTTACTTACGTGCGCTTACGTACCTAACACTTAGTAGGGTTAAAATTAAAAGCTTTTTGCTCTAAAAAGCTCGAACAAAAACATTCACGTACCTTCAAAATAATACCAACTACGCAGCTACATCTTTGCTGTTGCTAAACCGGCTGAAGAAAATCCGACGTCTCGAGGGACGGGAAACGTAGAAAAAATCACTCAGAATTATACGAAGTAAAATCCCGTGAAATCTAAGCATTAATCTTCCAGTTTGCGAGGGAAAAGTACACAGTTTATCGGGTCAAACAGAGCTTTGTATATGTGGGTAGTTTGAGCTTTGTGTGGAAATGTATGGAGCTCGGAATACAGAAAGAACCAGAAGCCGTAAGCGCGCCTAATACTGAAGCGACAAAAACAATTCTTTTGACACGCAGCCGATCAGTTACTCTGTGGAAAAGGACGATTTTGATTTTAATATTATCATACCTCCAATACTCTGAACGTTTTCCCCAAAAACGGGCCAACAATGGCTGAGCTAGCCACATTACGCGGGTGGGAAGTGAGACGGGGGGGACGCTTGTTTTGTATTTGGACTCAGCGTGCGGCTTGCAATGGGGGCTATCGCGTATGAATTCGCCGCTAGAGGCGCTAGTGTAGCGCGAGGTCACCGAAATGTCAGATGTCATAGAGTGCGTTTTTGTCACGTATTTTGACTAAATTCACGATTGTGGTCTAGATTGAGCCATTCCTGATTAATTGTAACTTGAAGATTTTAAGTGGCAACTTAGGATCTTATTTTTTAGTACGTTGAGATAAAATGATTTATAAATTTTTCATGCTTGCTTATTTTAGGGAGAATTTTGTAAATAATATGTATTTATGAAGGTATTGATACCTTAAAGTATAAAATTGAATTATAGAACCTGAACTTACTCGACAGTGGCGCCATCTGGTGAGCTTAAAAACGATAGCCCTCATTACAGTTGAACGCGGCTTTGGTTCTTTCTCTATTCTGAGGTATGGAGAATGATGTTTGGTTAGGAATTATTTCTGAGATTTTTAATTCGAGGTGGCCAATGTCCTTGAGAAACGTTGAATAAGCTTTGCTGAATAGCTTTGTTAGTTAAATTACATATTATCACGCCTATAATCCCCGACGGGTTAGGCAGAGGTGTACCTAATAGTACACCCACATTTTGCCAGTTATGTTTAAGTCCCATGTAATAGGGGCGAGCCTATTGCTTTCAACCGGGCACAAATCGAATCGTCAACTTGTACTGATTAAAACCCATCCATGTTCCTTCTTTTGCCCTTTGTGTTCCAGGGGCGCGGTATCTCTTTCGAACAGTCTCGCAACTCTGGCAGGCAAGAAATAAGTCCTCAATTTAACTTCTAACTGACATTTTCCCTTCACACGAATTAAAAAAAAAATCATCATCATCTGCCTAGCCTTTTCCCAAATATGTTGGGGTCAGCTTCCAGTCTAACCTGATGCAGCTGTATACCAGTATTTTACATGGAGCGACTGCCTATCTGACCTCCACAACCCAGTTAGTACTGAGTAATACGGTACCCCTTGGTAAGACTTTCGGGCCACTGACTACCTGTAACGACTGTCAAAGATCTACAAATGACAGCCGGGACCAATGTGCTACCTGAGGCTCGGAGGAAACTCGGTATGTAATGGGTGGTCAGCCATCCACGGACCAACCAAGGCTAGCGCGGCTTAATCTGAAAATAGACCCGAGAAACTTAAAAAAAAAATTGTTTTGTTGTTTTCCCTCGGTTTGACAGCTATCTACGTTGTAAATACGGTTAGTTTAAGAAAATCTCGTAAACTTCTCAATCGATCTGACGGTTATGGTATTGGTGAAGCGATCGTGAAACAAAAATGTATGTTCCCTTTGGGCTTTTGTTCAGAATTTGATGTAGGAACGTGAAGTTTAGTAGACTACAACTTTGAATTTTTTCCCTGCTTTTGGCGGTATCTCAAACTTATGTATTCAACGATGAACTTGAGGTAAGACTGCCTCGGTGATTTTAATGGTCGCAATTATAACTGCTAAGTTAGAGGTTAATCAGGATTCGGTTCCCAGGTCAGACATAATATTCTTTTTAGAATAGAATATTTATTTTCTCAGAATGTAGGTAATTACAATAATATTAAAGAATCCTAGTACATTCTACCATTTTGACATGCTAACATTGATGGAGTTCATCATCAAACATACAAACATTGAAACACAACTAAAATTTATCAGCTTGAAAATCCGATACGGAGTAATAACATTTATTTAATAGAAGTTCGGTTAGTTTCTTTTTGAACGTTGTTACTGGTTTCTCTTTTATGGAATTAGGAATGTGGTTGAAAATAGCTGGTGCCATATCAGAAACACTTTTCCTCAACAAAGCAGTTCTATAAAACCTGCCATTTTGACTGGGCCCAACCAAGTGGTGGCAAGACGATTGCACATATTACATAGGTCTTACAGTCTATTATAGAGTCTATAATAGACTATAATACAGACCACAATTGCCTGATGTCATAACCTTAAATTTTATATCACCAAAACAATTTGCACCACATCATCACTCACGAATGATGTTAAAAGCGCAATATTTGCATCAGCCTCTGCAAGGTCCATTAGAGCCCGACACACAGGTCTGACGGGATGGGGCGCATTCCTCAACGGCGTTCCAAGGCACTCACGCGCAGCTCGCATGTGAGTGTGTGATTATGTGTGTAAGAGTTAGTCATAATTGGTAGCAGCTGATTTGTGGGGCAATATGTAGAATGTTTTATTTTTGTTGGAAAATAAATGTTTCTGTATATTGGTCATGGTTAACGCATTTTAATTCTGTTATTTTTTTTTGTGATATTTATTGATTAAGTGCGTATCTGGTCACTCCAGTTGACAGCTATACATGTAAAGTTTTGAGTATGAATGTGGATGGGTATAAGAGTAGAGGAAGACCAAAGATGGATGAACTGTGTGAAGGATGATGTTAAAAGCACAGGAGGGGTCTGATGAGATGGCGAGTAATAGAGAACTCTGTTTTAAACTTTCACGGTATACACTTACACATAAACTGTCACTTACGGGATATCTTCCGTGATTGTGTATTATTTTGAGCTCCCGATATTTCGACGCTGTTGCAAGCGCCATGATCGCGGGTTGACTGGAGAATGCGGGTGGATGGAAAATAAATTGTTAAAAGCAGACAAATCTGTCTACCCTCTTTCTTTGTCTTTTGCTACGCGCACTACTGGAACTCATCACTAAGTCACGGCAAAACACACTTACAGTATCACAAGGCTTTTTGGAGAGGATGGCGTCAAATTGTCCAGTACGTGGAATCCAGTTTTGAGTATGCTCAAAAGTAGCAGCCGGCATCGTAATAAAGACTCCGTTTTGAGCATACTCAAAACTGGATTCCACGCACTGGACAATTTGAAGCCATCCTCTCCATAAAGCCTTGTGATACTGTGAGTGTGTTTTGCCGTGACTTAGTGATGAGTTCCAGTAGTGGGCGTAGCAAAAGACAAAGAAAGAGGGTAGACAGATTTGTCTGCTCTTAAAAATTTATTTTTCATCTACCCGCATTCTCCAGTCAACCCGCGATCATGGCGCTTGCAACAGTGTCGAAATATCGGGAGCTCAAAATAACAGACAATCACGTATGAAATCCCGTAAGTGACAGTTAATGTGTAAGTAATAGAGAAGTATGGAAGAAGAAGACATGCTGCGCCGACCCCAGATAACTTGGGATACGGGCAGCAGACGAAGGAAGATGATCTGGTGGTTTGTGCCCGACTCGTCACTGTTTCGATTGGTCACCCAATTTTTTTCCATACAAGAAGAAGTCCCGATTCGTCATCATAGAAAACAAAAGTCACTCCATTATTTTCTGCATTTGCAAATTTTATTTGTTGAATTTCGTTTAGGATTATAAGTTAATTTCTAACAATGAGGGTAGCACAGGTAATCTGTCCTAAAACCGTTTATAAACAAATATTATATACTTTTTAATATGTTATTTATTTTTATTACTCTTAGTATAGGTATTATTTTTATTTGTTACTTTTCACGCCGGTAATCCTAGAAGATTTAACCAGAAGTGCACCTAAAGTACACCACATATCGCCAGTTTTGAATAATTTTCATATAAAAGAGGACGAGCCTATCACTATCAACTAGACACAAATCCTGGGCTATGGATCATTTCCTGGTGAAAAACCTAATATCACTATACTATACTTTACACTATACTTTACCTGGAAATTAAACATCCCATGCTCAACGACCGCTTGCAACCTTTCAACAAAGGAGGCAGGTATTAAAATTAATTTTAGTAATACAATCTATAAATATAAAATGATCTTCACTTCCAAACCTATAATCTCTACTTATCTATACTAATATTAAAAAGAGGTAAAGTTTGTGACTTTGTGAGGTTTTAGGGGGTAATCTCTGGATCTACTGAACCGATTTTGAAAATTCTTTCACTAATAGTAAGCTACATAATCCCCGAGTGTCATAGGCGAGATATATTTACGACCAAAACGCGAGCGAAGTCGCTGGCAACAGCTAGTTAATATTATAAAGAGGTCAAAGTTTGTATGTAGAGGATAATCTCCAGAACTAATGACGCAAATAAAAAAAATCGCTTCTAGAAAGATAAATTATTCCGGGGTGCTACAGGCTATAAATTATATTTATATCAGTCATATTAGCCGAGCTACCACAATTTTTGCGGACGAAGTCGCGGGTGAAGTGCTAGTGATTAATAAAATAAATGTCATCTTTGCTTATCAAAATCAATCAAATAAAAAGTAATTATTTGAATTTATCATAACAAAAGCAAAAAGGAATTCCTCAAATCGCTAACAAGTGGTATTCCGATGCGCAAGAGCAGACCGGTTGCGAACAAAAGGGAAAGGGCGAGGATTCCTTAGAAAACGAGAGGGAACGGAATACACGACATTCTTTAGACTCGTTCTGGTTCGGTTTTAAGATTCTGTATCAAACAGGTTTTTTTATGGGGAACCTTTTTGATCTGATTAAGGATTGATGCGATCGTTAGTGTATACGGGGTGGAAGGTACACCGACGCGAAACGATTACCACGTATTCAGTAACATCATTCTGAGCCCCCCCCTTCCACAGAAATTATTCTTCGGTTATTAAAAAAAACAGCAGTTTCCTACCAACATGGTCAAAATGCATGGAACAGCTGTTTTTTTTTTAATAACCGAAAAAAATTCTATGTGGAGGGGCTCAGGATGATGTATTGTACTGAATACTTCATAACCGCTTTTGCGTCGGTGGTATAGTTATGTTTTATATATGGTCTATCTGTTCATACATAGAAATCGCAAAAAAAAAAAATCGACTGGCCCATACATTTCTCTGTGCATAACTCAACAAAATGTATTGAACAACTGATTTTTTTTTCGCGATTTCGGGGTTGGTCCCATAGTGAAAGTTGTTCATAATGTTAATGACTTAAGAAATTTCGTGTATGAATAGATAGACCTTATATTTATTTATTTATTTATTAAAGCTTTAAGCACAAGTCAAAAAACTGCACAAAAGACTAGAAAATATTTATAACTAAAAACATATAAGAATAAATACGTTATAAACATACTTATAACAAAATATATAAAGTTAAGAGAGTTACACAAGAAAAACTACCACAACTTAGTTCTGAGACGAATCTAACAACTTCTTTTTCTTATATACATTTTGCTTATCATTATCATTGCTGCTCTTGCCAATTTGTTTAGTGGTAGGCGCAGTATGTCTTCTACATCCATACTTCTCTATTTGTTTAGTGGTAGGCGCAGTATGTCTTCTTCATCCATACTTCTCTATTTGTTTTGTGGTAGGCGCAGTATGTCTTCTTCATCCATACTTCTCTATTTGTTTTGTGGTAGGCGCAGTATGTCTTATTCATCCATACTTCTCTATTTGTTTTGTGGTAGGCGCAGTATGTCTTCTTCATCCATACTTCTCTATTTGTTTTGTGGTAGGCGCAGTATGTCTTCTTCATCCATACTTCTCTATTTGTTTTGTGGTAGGCGCAGTATGTCTTCTTCATCCATACTTCTCTATTTGTTTTGTGGTAGGCGCAGTATGTCTTCTTCATCCATACTTCTCTATTTGTTTTGTGGTAGGCGCAGTATGTCTTATTCATCCATACTTCTCTATTTGTTTTGTGGTAGGCGCAGTATGTCTTCTTCATCCATACTTCTCTATTTGTTTTGTGGTAGGCGCAGTATGTCTTCTTCATCCATACTTCTCTATTTGTTTTGTGGTAGGCGCAGTATGTCTTCTTCATCCATACTTCTCTATTTGTTTTGTGGTAGGCGCAGTATGTCTTCTTCATCCATACTTCTCTATTTGTTTTGTGGTAGGCGCAGTATGTCTTCTTCAGCCATACTTCTCTATTTGTCGTCACCTCGTGAGTGATCTCCATTCTAGCCATATTATCATCTTTCACACAGTCCATCCATCGTTTCAGATGATCCGTCATAGACTGCCTCGTTGGTCTAGTGGTCACAAACCGCGACTGCTGAGCATGAGGTCCTGGGTTCGATTCCCAGGTCGTTCAAAGTGTTATTAGGTCTTTCATCAGGAATTTGACTTAAACATAACTGGAAAAATGTGGGTGTACTAATGGGTACACCTCTACCTAATCCTTCGGGATAACAGACATGGTGTTACGGTGGTGTTGTGTGTTTATTTAATCACTAGCTGTTGCCTGCGGCTTCGCTTGCGTTTTGGTCGGAAATTATCACACGGGCACATTGTAAATATTGCTTAAGGCACTCGAGGATAATGTAGCTTCCTATTATTGAAAGAATTTTCAAAATCGGTTCAGTAGATCCAGAGATTACCCCCTACATACAAACATACATACTTACAAACAAATTTTACCTCTTTATAATATTAGTATATCTATAGATTAAAGTAAACTGCAATGTTTTAACCCTTTCAATGATCTAGTATCGTAGGGTCAGTGCTACAGAATAAACTTCCAATACTTAAATGCTTAAAAAACTATGAAAACGTATCGTTATGAATTTTAAATAAGAAACATTTACACATTCATGAAAGTCCAGATATAAATTCAGTCACATGTAAACGCGAATATCAACGAACCATTCCGAACGGCAATCCCATTCGGAGCATTCAAATTTCGAAATGAACGATAAAACTACTAATAGGAATGGAGACGGGAGCTAAATCAATCACCGGTATCAGTAAACGAAATCTCTTAGCGAATGAAAACTGAAAACGATGAATTGTCGAATTTCACTTGCATACTGGCATGAATGGAAAGTGTAAACAATAGTAAATAATAGGCTCTATTGGTTTTTTTTGTGAATTCTAAAAACAAATAAAGTATTGGATGTTTTGGCCTTTATGTTCTTTGGTAATATAGAGACATACGATCACGCCTCTAATCCCCGAAGGGTTGGGCCGAGGTAAGTAACTTATAATTTATTAATCAACGGAAACAAAATAGTTGTGTCTTAAATAATCGGCGAGCCACAAACTAAGCATCACTATTTGTTGTGGCTTGGGAGTGCGAATTTTACAATTTAAAATAGTTGCAGTGAATTGAAGACATTCGAATATAATTATAAACATTAACAGGGTATGAAATTAAAACATTATAGAGCTTCTGTAATGTGCGTTAAACACAAAATAGTAAAATAAAAATAAAACAATGTTTGCATTTGTTGGGCTTGCGTTATGGTGTGTGTGTGTTCTTGTGAGTGTACGTGTGTGTATGTGTGTGGGTTTGAGTGCGTGTGTGGTGTAGGTGTAGGTATCTAAGAGTATACCCACATTTTGCCAGTTATGTTTTAAGTAATAGGGGCGAGCACAAATGTATGTATTTATTGTATATATGTAAATGGTACACCACAGGCTACCTGCAGTATTGTCTCTCCTTCCCCCTTAAATCCATCCAAAGGTTGTCTTTAAAAGATCGCTTTTAGCGATAAGACCGCCCATTGTGTCACACCTTTTATAATGTTTTACATTTATATCTGTAATTTTTATGGTGTACATAATAAAGAGTATTCTATTCTATTCTATTCTATCTAGAATCCGTGGCTGAGAAATTCCTGAAGAAAATACATTATCCCTTAACCCGACCTGGGAATCAAACCCAGGCCTCGTACTTAGCAGTCGCGCATAGACACTACTAGACCATAGAATTACATAGGAAACGTCATAATGTCAAACGAAGATTTGAGATTATGCCTAGCCTTTTCCCAACTATGTAGGGGTCGGCTTCCAGTCTAACCGGATGCAGCTGAATACCAGTATTTTACATGGAGCGACTGCCTATCTGACCTCCACAACCCAGTTATTCAGTAATACAAAACCCCTTGGTAAAACTAGCCTTGGCAACAATCGTAATAAATACATAGCATAAGCATAATCAGCCTATAATGTTCCCACTGCTGGGACACTCGGCCTCCTCTCTTTGACAGGGAATAATCCACACGCGGCCCAGTGCGGGTTTGTAGATGTCACATGTCTTCGAATTTTTGGTTCTAGGACATGCCGGTTTCCTCACGATGTTTTCCTACCGTTTTGAGAGCAGTGGTGATGAAATAAGTTACACTAAGTAATGCGCCTGCCTGGGTTCGAACCCACGACTTACTGTTCGTAAGTCGGGGCCTCCACCACTGGGCCACCGTTGCTCTCAAATAAATACATTATATTGTGTGGCGTTGGACATATAGAATAGCACCATCCCATATCTTCCCGTGGGTGTCGTAAGAGGCGATTAAGGGACTTAACAGAGAATGAGCAGCAGCGTTTTCTGTGCTCTTGTAACAACCGTACCGCGATGGCCAACCCGCCTGCCAAGCGTGGCGATTATGGCAAAACCCCCCCATTGGGGAGGCCTCTGTCTAGCAGTGGATGTCTTTCGACTGATATAATGATGAATGATGAAATAATATTAATCACAGAACTTCCATTTAACAATAATTTTACCGTCACTTCAATCAAATCGTAAATCACAATACAATAATGTAATCACTTGAAATTCTTATTGAAAATAGCATTCTAGCATTAACTGGCTGGCATTCTAATAGTCACCTTAACCCATTAATGTTAATGTTGATATTGCATTGTGATTGGTAACTTGACATTATGTTGACTTGGCATCAATCATAGTACCTACGTGTATTTAGTTGTGGTATGACTAGAAACGTCTTAAATAACCTTAAACGATTCGTTATGTGTTATTAGTGGTAGTTTTGAGTTATTAAATTGAATGGCATTAGCTTTGTTGTGGGTTGAGAAATAAAAAAAAAAACAAATAGGAATGCATACAGTTTCCTAGACATTTTTTTGTTCTAGCTAGACGTCAACGTTTATCCGAAACGACTGAATGTGCCAACGTCTGACACAAGAAACAAAAGACAATAGAAAATGATGAAGACGCTAGAGGTATAGGTACCAAAGTATAGCTTATGTAAGAAGTATGTGGTCATATCGAATTCGGAACACATCATCTGCCTATTTTCCAACTATGCTGGAGTCATTACTACTATGCTGGGGTCATTAGAACCAACAAGTACTTGACTCCTACACTTTTCAATAATTTCGATTGGCTAAGAAAGGATAATATTGGAATTAGTAAACAAACACTAAAATATAAATTAAAAACTGTTTTCCTCAATGAAGTTGTTGCAAGGTGTGAAAATACTCACTAATTTGTTTTTGTTTTAATGTCACTGTTGTGAGTGAATACCTTATGATAACGAGTTAAACATTGTAAAGATGTACTCATGGGTAATCGCTGAGTTAGTGACTTTATGTGAGGAGTGTGTAATTCACTAATTTTTGTATTTCTGAATAATTGTGACGACCCGTCCCGCCGCCGCCGCAGCGCCGAACGTTGACTGCGCCGGCGGCGGTTCGCGCTGCCACAATATTTGCTACTTTTATTTCTTATTACCTACTGTGCTATTACTATTTGAACCAAATGTATTAAGACGAGCGCTAATCCCGCCGACAAACTGTTACGCAGTTTGGTGGGTGCATAAAATGTACAAAATGTTTGGTCCTGATTAAATGACTTCTTTTTTTTTTTTTTTCACACCAAAATATCGGTAACTCAAAACCAACAGAAAACATGGTAAATATCACGTTTCTAGTGTGTGTAGTGACCATGACAGTTTAAAAACTTATAACTAGGCTTTTAGTCTAATCGCATGTAGCTGAGAACCAGTATTTAACATGGAAGGACTGCCTATTTGACCTCTACATCCCGGAATATACTGGGTAATAAGATACCACTTGGAAAGACTGTTTGTCAGACATTCAGGCTTCTGACTACCTGTAACGACTGTCAAAGATCTACAATTTGACAGCCGGGACCAACTGCAACTCGGTATGGGTGGTCACCCCTCCACAGCCACATTGGTCCGCATGATATTCGAAATATATTCGGAACATTGCCTCACATGTATCAAGGAAGTGCGGTTCCTTGATATTAGTACACTGATGGATGCCTCTGCCCAGCGTCAGTCAACCTTAATGTTTCCATGGTTAGGCCACAGACCTCTCCGATAGGACCGGAATCTTCATTCCTCCTTAATAACTAACACAGGATTTTCTGTTTGATATTTTCGTCCAACATCATGCAACAAACAACCCCAACCCACCGTAATAAAGTTGAGAAAAGCTAGGCAGATGATGATCATACTACAAACACATATCTTAATCCCATTTCGTGCTCACCAAGAACCACCAACTTACATCCTCGTCTCACTAACACATTTACTTGATTACCGCTTGAACAACGTTTGTGTGTGTTCACTCTAACGTCAAATGCTTTACCGGAATGCTGGGATCAAGTGATCCAATCAGAGGACAGCGCTCTAATATATTGGATGATCGCTCCAATGAGTAGGACATGTAATCGCCGAATGGTTACACAGAGGTGTACATAATAGAACACCCTCAATTCGCCAGTAACATTTAAGTACCGTGTAATATTAGCAAGCCTATTGCCAGGCACCGGGCTTAAATCCAGACTCAGTGGCTGCTACTGAGATATTCCTGATGGAAAACCGAACCTGAGAATCGAAATCAGGACTTTATGCTCAGTCTAAAATAGTGAATGATTTTCAATTAATATGAAACCGGGAAACTTGTGGCCTCGAGAGGGATCGTTGCTTTGATTTCGAGTTTATAAACAACGGTATTAGAATCTGTGAGGTATTACGGACTCTGGCATAAATAATTTTGAAGTCCCTGAAGTATTTCTGGTTTGAACCGGCGATGGGTAATACTGAATCTAGAAATTCGAACTCACTTTGGATAGCGTGATGCTGTGCGCTTGGTTTTTGTTTAAACGTGATATGCCTTGTGTGGGTGAGTTACAACGGCAATAAGCATATTTTTTTCCTTTACCCACTACTGGGCAAATGCCTCTCCCAATACTTTACATGAGCTCTTTCCCGATTAGAGATCATCTCGCCACCTCTTTCTGGGCCAGCCTCAGCGGTCCCAAAAGAGGCCGGCACAATTACAAAATAATTTTCAGCAAATCAGGCTTGAGGCTAACCAACGACATTATTTCCCACCCAATATCAAAGGAAACAAAATCAACATTGTTCTTTTGTTTCTAACTTTTCCAAATCCACCATTGTCCTAACTTTCGGAATAGGCGTTTCGGATTCGGATACAATTACCTAAAGTATTGGCAATGTACATTTACATGAGCAGTATCTATGAATAGATTGCTCGAAAGGAAGCGTACTTGGCCCCGTTCGTTGGTTTCGAAACGGCGGCAATCTGAGCAGCCGAGATCGAGTGAACGGGGGACTCAAGGATGCAGCTACAATTGCTTTGCGAAGTGTTGTAATCATGATAGTATCAACCCTGGTAATTAGTTTAGTGCTGGTTGATTGGTTGGTTCGATTACTGATAATGGAGATGTGGTGTTCAAGTCTTTACTGCATGGATTGGTAGTTTTAGTAGTATGTATAAGTATTTTGCTTACGCCGTTTTGAACTTCTTATATACAGGGTACCCACGTATTCAGTACATCGATCAATATTAAAGAACATTCAGTACATAGAAGTTTTACGTCAGTTTATTAAAAAAACACAGCTGTTTCCTATGAAACTCCAATACCTACACAGTGAGCTGATTTTTTTTAAATTATTCATGAAAAAATTCTTTCTGGTTCAGAATGATTGACTGAATACGTGGTACCAGTTTTAGCTTCGGTGTCCCTTCCACCTACTACTATATTGTACTGCACGAATGAATTTGCGTGCGAATGTTCGCAGTGAGTATGTACCGCCCATTAAAGTTGGTCATTGAAAGTACCTACATTCCTTCACTGCAGAAATCCAGAAACAAAAGACGATCGAACAAGGATAGTTTTTAAATATAGAATTGATTGCCAACCGTTCAGACGATAGCCAACGGCTAAGCACAGAAAAACCCCAGAAAGAAAGCAAAAGAGATTGAAAATGTAAATTGAATGGCGTCCAGGGTTAGATATGAAGCGTTCAAGTCCATTCAGATCCTTTCAGGTTCATTCAGGTCCACTATTGACTTCCTTTTGTTACCAACGATCGAAGCATTGAAAGCTTCGAAGGGAAAAAATTGAATGAACGACTCTTGTGTCGCGTGACGCGGTAACTGATAAATGTTTCGGTGAATTTTTCTTTCATAGACTTTTTTTGTTTGTTTCGGAAGTCTAACTCTTTTGAAGACTGTGTGTTTTGTGTTGGCAATTTAGGTGGTGTTGTTCATGTGCCTAATGTTGGGTGTTTTACTTTTAACCTTGGATGTAATAAAATATTTGTCGTAGATTTTATGCGTAAACAGTTAAAAAGAAGAACTAATTTTGCATCCAAAATCGCAATTTTTTTCCATTTTACTATTCGTATTTAAACTGTGTATATTTTGCAGTTCAAAACTCACTTACTCTGGTCAAGATAAGCAATACTTTTATGCAGTAGACAAGAATTTGAACGAAGTAAGAACCTTCAAAGAAACCAAACCTAAGAATTCTAACTTTTGACAGTTCTATTAAATTGCTGCAATTATTAAACCACAGAATAAAAATCGTATCTCAAGTAACTTAATCACTTTAACTTCTTTATAGAAATATACGGGTGTAAGACTAGCTACAGTAGATATTCTTACTACAGGTACGAACAATTATTTTCACTTCTCATGCTCTAAAAGTTCGTCTTTATGTCGTGCGTAGGCGACATAAAGTAGCTTTTTATGCTCTAGAGCATAAAGTAAAATCTTCGTCGAAGACCAAGGCAATCGGTCCAACAGTCACACGAAGAACTTCAACTTCCATAGAATAACCTCTTTATTGTAAATCGTTTCTTTAGTATTCTAAGAACAAGGCAAGGATACCAATAGCCAAAGTATACAATAAAACTTCATGAAAAAAACTTAATTTTTATTTCGTCTATTTATTATTTCTCTTGCCCTAATGTAACTTTCAATTTTAATAAAATTTACAATATTTACATGTCGCTGTTTCATTGTCTCGCAATCGAAGTGAAAAGTAGAGTGTACAACTCGTCCATATAACCATTTTATGCACTTGGTGTACAATCTACTATTTATACTTTAATGGACCAACCAAAAGTTTAAAAAATTTATCCCAAAGCTCACGTCAAAAAGTCCTATTCGTTGTCAGATACACACTCATTCGCACCTCAACAAAAGCGCCTCTCCCCTGTAGCGCGAAAGAAAGTGAATTTAGTGGGCTGCCTCCTCTTTTAAATGGCCCTTGGATAATGTGCCCTTTGTACACGGAATTGCGAATTATTATGGTTTAGTGGCTGAAGGAAATAACGCGTGTATTAATTTCTTTTCGCATTTATTTTTTGTTTTTGTTCCGCGTTATGAATTACAGTAGAGGAAAATGTGGTTAGTGGTTTTTTTTTTGTGTTGGCATTTTTTTGTGTTTTTTTGTGATAAATAAAAAGAGAAATCCTGACAGACTGATGACTCATCAACGCCCAGCCCAAACCCTTGGACCTAGAAAGCTGAAATTTTGTACAGATGTTCCCTTTATAACGTAGACATGGAATAAAGTATGATTTTTCGAAATTCCACCTCTTACAGGTGGAATTTCGAAAAATCATTCTTTTTTGGGTGAAATGGGGGGTTGAATTCTCTGTGAAACTTTTTATTCTCTGGTTCGATTGACTCTAAAATTTATAAACTTACTCTTACATTAAAATTATGAAAACCTCTATCAATGAATCTACTATTGTTAAGGGTTCCCGAAGGGTAACTAACGGGAGCTTTTAACGACGAATATTGCGAAGCCTGCGCTGTCCGTCTGTCTGTTAGCGGGCTCTATCTCATGATCCGTAATAGGTACCTAGACAGTTGACATTTTCACAGATTGTGTATATCTGTTGCCGCTATAACAAGAAACGTCACTAATATTATAAATGCGAAAGTTTGTGAGGATGGAGAGAACCTCCTCCTTTTTGAAGAAGTCGGTTAAAAAGGTTAATAAAGCCCTCAATCTAGCTCAATGTAAGACAAAGTTAAATATGTGTTCTTAAACAAAGTAATTTGTGGTAGTAACAAATTACTTTGTTTAAGAACACATATTAACTTTTGCTGCATTTAAACGAATTAAGTATGTTTTAAATAAATTCCTGAAGACTTAGACATACACTTCAACCAACTTATCTGTGCAATACAACTAGGTAATGCGATACCTCTTGGTAAGACAGGTTGTTAGACTTTCGGCCCACTGACTACTTCTAACGACTGTCAAAGATCTACAAATGACAGCCGGTACCGGTACCGGCTTCACGTGCTTTTAGAGGCATGGAGGTAACTTGTTATGTTATGTGTGGTCCCCCATCCACGGACCAACCTAGGCAAGCGCGGCTTAACCTGAAGATCGGCCCGAGTGGCTGTTATTATGTAGCCACGAGCATATTTCTAGCTCCACTGAGACAATAAAACCAACATTCATACAGAATCAGGGCAGCCATTCCATTCAGAAACATGAAACCTCATCCTATTCAAAATTAACACACGGTACTAGAGCAATCTGAATGCGAATATCATTTGAATCCTACAAAGTAAGGATTGACGAAGTAATATATATGCGGAATGGACCCCAGGTTATCTCTTCGACGCGTCAATCAAAATGTGGGGTTTGGGGTCTGGGGGCCCGGACTCGGATCTAATGTGACATGAGCTTTGATGTAGCGAGCGGAGATTTATCCTTTTTTGGGGTCAATGAATTTTTGATGTTAAAAAATTTAGTTTCTTAAATTGTTCAGTTAATAATAAAGCACAGATGGCAAACCATGACGTCTTAAAGCAGGAGTAATTCCAGTGTGTATACAGCGTGTAACAAAAAGGGTATAATCATATGAAATACTGTGGTACGGACCATCAAACTGAACAACTTTCTCTATGAGACCACCATCGAAATCGTAAAAAAATAATCAGCTGTCCTATACAAAATTTCAATACCTACTCGACCCAAATGTATGGGACAGCTGATTATTTTTTTACGATTTCGATGGTGGTCCCATAGAGAAAGTTGTTCACTTTGATGGTCTGTACCACAGTATTCCATATGATTATACCCTTTCTGTTACACGCTGTATAGTATTGAATATGAAGAGTGAAAATCAAAAGACGACATTAAACATACATACAAGTAGATCGTTATTTTTCATTTCTTTTTTACTCTATCCTACGCCATAAGCCAAGCTTTACGACGCACTGCGACAATTCTGCGTGATGCATATCTTATGGGAAAAAAAGCGTTGCGTCAAGTTGCGGATACACGCACGAAGATACTCGCAGTGGCCCGGAAACAGCTATTTGTTATTAAACATGGCTTCATTTTTTCTTTATATAACTTGTATGCTTCCTCCTCTCAACTGAGATCTGTGTCACAACAATGGGAACTAGTAAACTTGTAAAAAGCGGGAATTCTTTGTTTATTGTTATTTTTCGTTTGGTCCTCTATTTCCAAATTATATTCTGCAAATTAAAAATATACATTTTTTATTCTATAAAGGGTGTTACAAGACCCATAACGAAGCCGAAAGGTGCTTGTTCTCTCCACGTTATTGCGATTATTTTTTTGTTCTAGTCCATCCCTGGGAACTTTCTATTTACGGAGATATTGGGGGTCAAAGTTCCAACTTTTTTTTTTAATATTTGATTTCTTTTTAACATAAGATTTTTACTGTAAACACCTCCACGACCCCCGTATTATTCAATGCATCCATCAGCACAGTGTTTTGAGGCCGTTACATTGAGTCCTACCGTAAAACGTGATTTTTCACCCCAAAAAAAAGTCGTTTCCCGGCAATAATTTTTGCGTAAAGTTACTTAGTTTGATGTGTACATAATGCTTGGTTGACGACTTCGTTAAGGGTCTTCTGACACACTGTATAGGTTTGCCTTTAACCACAACTCGCTTGATGTGAAGATGCGATACGGCCTAGGGTCTCCACCCTAGGCCGTATCGCATCTAGAAGCTACGCTTACCTAGAAGAGACCGATTCACTCGAATTTTAAAGAGATCCAGATTATAATGATCGGAAAACAAAGACCCCGCCAGTGAATTCCACAGACTGGCGGATCGCACAATAAATGTGGAAGCTCAGCGCTTTGTACAATGTACTTTCCACTTGCTCAATTGATACCGGAATCGGTTGGATTCATGGTAGCTATACCCTCGCTATAATTGCATGCTCTATGTATTCTTAGATCAAATCAAATGACGATCAAAGTATCCTATGTCAATAATTGTTTAAGTTTATCATCCAAAACCGTAGTTACTGTTGGAAACAACATAAAATATTTTTATTATAAAAAAATAATTTGCAACATTAAAATACCATTGTGTTAGCTAAAATCGCAATATTGTTTTTTATATCCGTTTTCTCTTTCTCTTTGCTACTGTTCCTTGTACGCGGCAGTCACGAATTATAAGATTTATTATTTATTTATTAAATTAACAGTCATTGTCAGTAATCAACTGTAATAATTATGACAGTGATATCTCCAATAAAGTGTATGAAGTGGAAACCGAATTTTGATTACGAGTAATCGATCCACCCAAAAAATTGGTGGTGCGGAGCTGGCAGTCTACACGCGCTCCCGCCAGTTACCAGGACTAAAAAAAAACTTCAAAACAGTTTAAAAAAGCATCATTCAAAAGAACCCAACTCCCCCTTAAATAATAAGGGCCTAAAGGCACTTTCAGCCGTCATCAAGAAGCAGTTAAGTGAAATTTAAGAAACATGGGACCTTTTTACCTGACCGCAACATTTGTCATCCTGGATCTCTAAGAGCTCGGGATGATCTGTCACTGTGATAAACGACGTCGGCTGATGTGCTATACCACTAGAAGATTAGAGGCAAAAGTGCCAGTCCTTAGAGTATCTTAAACAAGGATTAACCATAAATGGGGGTCAGATAGGCAGCCATCATTGTCATCTGCTGCATCTCTAACCGGATGCAATTGAATACCAGTATTTTACATGGAGCGACTGCCTATCTGACCTCCACAACCCAGTTAGCACTGGGTAATACGATACCCCTTGGTACGAGTGGTTGTCAGACTTTCGGGCCACTGACTACCTGCAACGACTGTCAAAGATCTACAAATTACAGCCGGAACCAACGGCTTAATGAATTTTCCGAGTTTCACGAGTTATGTTTAATTCCCATGTGATGGGGTGAGCCGCGAGCGTAATGCCATCACCACTAAGAAAAAATCCAATTACTCTTTGTCTGACCCAGAACTCAGCAGTAACGCTTGCGTCTACTAGACCAACGAGTAAAGAACGCTAAAAAGAAAAAAAAAACAACCGATCATCGATATTCTTTTTATAAATAATCGTTAAATCGATTCTATTGTTTCATAATCGATTGAAAACCGTTGGTCCCCGCTGTCATTTGTAGACCTACAAATGACAGTGGGGACCAACGGTTTAACGTGCTTTCCGAGGCACGGAGGAAACTCGGTATGTAATGGGTAGTCAGCCATCCACAGACCAACCTAGGCAAGCACGGCTTAACATTAAAGTCGACCCGAACGGCTGTTATCATTTAGACACGTGCTCCTCGTGATCAGATAGGCAGTCCCTCCATGTAAAATACTGGTATTCAGCTGCATCCGGTTAAACTGGAACTCGATCCGAACATAGTTGGAAAAGACTCGGCAGATGATGATGAAGGTTCCCACTGCTTAGACACAAGTCTTCTCCCTGTAGAATGGGACAAGGGCTGGAAGATGATCCTACCATCTAATCGCAGCTTCAAGGAGCTGTTGTCCTTCGTATTTTGCTATCATATGGTTCTATTACGCTAAGTCGGTACAAAACAAGAATTAAACGCTTGATGTTATTAAGTACAGTATTTTGGTCAAAGAACGCGCTCATATTTATATTTTAATGGTTTTTTTCTATTTCTGTTTCAGGTTCACCTTTCCTGTTGTTAAGGTATGTTTTGTTTTTATTTCGGAATGGATGGAAGATGTGAAAAGTCTTGTAAGAAAAATAATTTAAATGCTTTTAAATTAAGGACTGATTCAAGAAGTGAGAGTGAACTGTGACAATTGAAGAGAAATGTTTGACCAGCGCGTGCGGAAATAACAGATTTACTACTTCAATATTTCAAGAAAATTTGTACTTCTTTCAATGACAATTGTTTAAATGCTATAATATTATTGCGAAAGTGCTATTGGGTATTTCGATCAGGAATTTCTCAGTAGCAGCCACAGAGTTGTGCTTTGTGCCCGGTTGTTGGCAATAGGCTATTACATGGAACATAACAGGCGAAATTGTGTTTACTATTAGGTACACCTCTGCCTAAGCCTTCGGGGTTTACAGGCGTGACGTTATGTTATGTTATTATTGGTAACACAAATATTTTGTTGGTAAATGCAATAACCCAAACACTCTCAAACAAAACCAGCCACACTGCTTATTCCCTAAACTTTCTTATAAAATAAATCTTAAACAAGAAAACCCCACAATTTTCAAAGGCGTTAAGATACAAAGTGAATCGTCCTAACTCGGGCGCCCTCACTATCGCATGTCAATCGAATATTGCCATTTCTCCAAGTCCCTTTCATCTCGGCACCCTATTCTGAAACGGTCCTATTCTGAAAGATCCCTATTCTGGAATGGTTCCTATTTTGAAACGTCCCTGATTCGCCATCTCAACACAATGCCTGATCAATACTAGGATTAAGAGACTTTTAGAGCCAATTTCGCGATTACGTCACTGATTTTTCTTTTATAGTGAAAGATAGCGGGATAGAACTTTACTGATATATTTTTATGAGAGGAAATGTATCTAGGTTTTGGCGTTGGATTGGATCTGAAATTAGACAAGATTCGGGTCAGACATAAAAGGATTGATTGTGAAAGAGAAAACTTTACGAGATTGCGCTCTTTGCGTTATTGCATTTTCTTTCGTTTAGTTATTTTATGTAATTGTTTGTAATAGTATTACAAGAAAGCTAGCTTTTCATTGTTTAACATACAGGATAAATGTCGCTGGGGAGTTTGGTCAGTCATTTGTTTTCCTCAATCAATATACTAGGAAGGAGTCTTGTGAATTTTGTCATTCAAAAAGTGCACATTCTCAAAAGATAAAGAATCAATGATTTTTTAATAAGATCGCACCCAATCAATGTCTTAGGTTATTTTTAGATAGTTTTCCTTTATACTATATAGTGTAAATATTCTGAAACCATTCTAAAGGGGGATTGACCAATTTATATAGGCCTTTGGCCACTTATAAACGAACAGTTCAGCAAATAATATGTGATTGATTTAATAGCTCATATATATAGTAAGAATGAGGATATAAACCTAGTTTTGTATCAAGATATATGATTCGGAATCCATTTAAAAAATAAAACCAAAGTTGTCGCTGTATAACTCACAAAAACAACATTCACAATGCAAAGAAACAAAGCGAATGATAGCTGTCTACGGCTACGGCCGGCAGTCCACTGCTGGACATAGTCCTCCTCAATCGCACGCCACTCAACTCGATTCTCAGCAACTCTCATTCAGTTGCTACCAGCCACCCTGCCAAGACTTACTTATTCAGCAACATACGTAATAATAAAAAAATATTATGAATGGATGAATTTAATTTTAATTGTGATTTTGATTTTAACTGTAATTTAACTTTAAATTTGGTTGTCTATTTTAATTTCAATGTTAAATAATTTTCAATTTAAATGTAATTCTTCTATTTTTATTTTGATAATTGTATGACGATCTATTTTTTTTTGGTTGAAATAAATGAATAATAATAAACTTATACCTAAAATAAAACCCAAAATGAAACCCATCAACTAAAAGAACATCGATAAAAATAATCTTCAAAAACCATATCAAATGAAAGGATCGTCCATTTCATCCAAGTCGTGACCAATCGGAACCAATCGGAATCACTCGCGTTAATGTCATTGCATTCGAACATTCGAACGATGAATTGAAATGACATTTTGTCGGTCGAGTGACCTTATATTGGTTCTCGTCATTATCAAGGAATTGGTCTGCGATTTTATGTTTTACTAGCTGACCCGCGCAACTTCGTCTGCGTGCGTGCGTACATAAAAGAAAGAGAGGTTAGAGAGAGTGTGCGTCAACCTTAAAAGTTAGACATATGGCTATTGTAGATATTTTTTTAGAGCTTTTTAAGAGGGACAATTCCGACATACATGATAATTGCGTAACTTTAACCGTTCACGCACAACGGAAGCTCTCAAAAGGAGTAAATCCCTATTATATACTATTACCGATGGATAATCATCAAATGACCCCTCCCACTCTGGACGGAGCGGAAGGGATTGTCAGACTTGTACTGACTAAAATCCACCCACGTTTCTTCTGTTGCCCTTTGCGTTCCAGGGCCGCGGTATCTCTTTCGAACAGTCCCGCAACCCTGGCAGGCCTCGCTCCTCTCGGATCCCTTCCCGTTTGCTGACATCTCTTTGAGGCGCGTGTGGAACACGAACACGCCGTCACCACGGCCTGTCGTCATAAGACGGACGGATGGCGAGCTAGCCCATTACTCACTGTCCACAGGCCCGCGACCCTCGACAGCCTTACGTCTTCATCTTTAGACACTCGATGACAATCATACACCAGCTAGAACGAAAGTTCTCATCAAAGTTCTTGAAATGGGCCGAGACACGATAAAACTGCTGTAAACTGTTGCGGACCTCTTGCAACTGCCTTCCGTCTCCATCGTCAGACCTTTGATGATAGACATACTCCAGGCAGGTCTAAAGTTCTCATCAAGGTGCATGAAATCAGCCGAAACACGATATAGATGCTGTAAACTCTTGAGGACCTCTTGCAACTACCTTCCGTCTCCATCGTCAGACCTTCGATGACAGTCATACTCCAGCTAGGTCTACAGTTCTCATCAAGGTGCATGAAATGAGCCCAGACACGATATAGATGCTGTAAACTCTTGAGGACCACTTGCAACTGCTTTCCTTCTCCATCGTCAGACATTCGATGAAAGTCATACTGACAACTCAGTATGGTTTAAAGTTTTCATCAAAGTGAATGAAATGAGCCCAATAACATTATACCTGCTGCAAACTGTTTAGGACCGCTTGCAACTGCCATTTGTCTCTATCGTTTGACCGTCGATGACAGTCATACTTCAGCAAGGCCTAAAGTTCTCATCAAGGTGCATGAATTGAGCCCAAACACGTTATTGTTGCTGCAAACTCTTGAGGACCTCTTGCAAGTGCCTTCCGTCTCCATCGTCAGACCTTCGATGACGTCATACTCCAGCTAGATCTAAAGTTCTCATCAAGGTGCAGGAAATGAGCCCAAACATGATTTCTCAATTTAAAAAACAAAAGATCATGTATATCGGACTTCTCTGTAAAAAGTTATGCGTGGTCAGGTCATACATAAAATAAAAAAATATAGACGCGTCGAATTGAGAACCTCCTCTTTTTGTTTCGTTGGTTAATAAACCAAGCTTCAGACATTTGACACGGGCGAGGGTCATTCAACACCGCGACTCAGAAAATGGAGTGAAATTAATAGCGCCATCTATCGAGCACGAAATTTAACCGTTAAAATATAATGCATGTAAAGCGATCGAACACACACTCTACAGGGTTATAGCGTCATGTAGACTAATCTAGAGTACTTTTTGCTCTCAGACCCGATTTAAAAGTTATCTTGTGAGCACATTTTTATTAATTAGTACCATTTTGGTGCAATAGATGTCGTTGCATGTATCTTACACAATGATGGTAAGTTCTTCTTGAACACTTTAAATTTATAAATCTTTTGATAGAGAGCACTGATTACAGCATGAAACAAAAACTAAAACCTTCTCTAAGTTCCCCACAATATTTGTGCATTGAATCTAATCACATTGGTTTTCCCAACAACATGAACACCCGCCTCGCAGCGCGCGCGGGTCATTATTTTGATGCGGAGTTATTTTAAAACTGTGATATCTCCTAAGATATTCATCTAAATTGAATAGTGTAAAGGGCAATTTTGGTCACAATTGAATGCTAAAGATGACTAACATATTTATTTTGATAAGGATTAATACTATGTCGGTAAAAACACCTTCGCAAATAAAACATTAATTTTGACCAAATTTTAAAATCATAAAAATGGTTATTGTGAGTCAACCTTAAAAGATAGGCATGTGCCGTCGCGGACTTTTTTTGAGACCTTTTTAAGAGGAATAATTCCCTGCTACATTATATTTGTGCAACTTTAACCGTTTACGCAGCGCACGCAACGGAAGCTATCAAAGAGAATAATTTTTCCCCGTTTTTGCAACATTTGTCATTGATGCTCCGCTCCTATTGGTTGTAGCGTGATGATATATAGCCTATAGCCTTCCTTGATAAATAGGCTAACCAACACAAAAATAATTTTTCAATTCGAACCAGTAGTTCCTGAGATTACCGCGTTCAAACAAACAAACAAACAAACAAACAAACAAACAAACTCTTCAGCTTTATAATATTAGTATAGATTTGCTGAGGTCTTTGGATGTCAGTTCAATTGGGGTTTTGGGAGTTGGATGGGCTTATTAACATTATCATAACGCCTGTAATACGCGAAGGGCTAAGCAGAGGTTTCCCCATTAGTACCTACACCCACATTTCGCCAGTGGCGTTTAAATACCATGTAATAGGGGGCGAGCCTATTGCCAACAACTGGGCACAAATCCAGACTCCGTGGCTGCTATTGAGAAATTCTTGATGGAAAAACCCAGTAACACTTTGCCCGATCTGGGAATCGAACCCAAGACTTCATGCTCAGCAGTCGCGCTTGTGACCACAAGACCAACAAGGCAGTCCAATGAGAAATTTAAATCTATTTTTTTTTAAACCTTATTGCAATAAACGTAATGCAAATTGCAATAAACGTAAGAAAATTTAAATTTCGCGGGCTACCCTAGGAATTTCTCCTGTATCGTGGGTGCGTTTACAAACATCTAAACCCACATACACAAACAGCCAGACCCGGAACAACTACCTGTAGGACATACAAATATTTGTTCCGTGCGGGAATCGAACCCACAACACGCAGCGCAGCAGTCAATCACTCAGCCACTGCGCCAACCGCGCCGTCAAATAAAAATTAGGCGGTTCTCACACGACACCGCTCGTCCACGCGGTCTGGCGTTGAAGTGCTTGGTTGATTAAGTGCTTGGTTTGAGCCTTTTATAATAATAACAGATCTCAATAAAATTAATGTTATAATTTAGTTGATTAATAATAAGCACATGTTTTAAAATTGTAAATTGATTCAGAATTAATTTTATTGCACACATAAATTTTATACTTTTTGCTGTGCCCCACAGGGTCCGTAATTGTACCCTTACCCTTAAGCCCATTGTAAGATCTTCACACATTATGGAATGCAAATAAAGATATGAATATGAGCCGCCAACCTAGTCTTTCTATATATCGGCAAGCGGTTATCGACTCTTCGCGTGACCAGAGGGTTGGCCTTCTTTTGGCCAAAGAATCAGCATTGTCCTCGAATGTGGCACCGCTGCCAGACTTCTGGGGCCTTAGTCTGCTATTGCAATAGTGTCAGAATGGTCTATAATTGATTTAATAAGGCCCCTAGCCCACGGCGTATTGAAGCGCGTTCGAAACTCGTTTGACGTGCGTACAAAGGGTAATTCGTCTGCGCCTTATTAAATCAATGACCGACCATTCTGACACTATTGCAATAGCAGACTAAGGCCCCTGGGCACTTTTCCTATTGACAATAATGTGGAAGAATTTATTGACGCCCTTTAATTCTTTTCCCATTTTGATATCTATAAATATTTTATTATTATTTTCGATCTATTGTAGTTTGTAAATAATGCACCAGCTTAACGTTTTTATCATAAAATTCTCGCAACAAACGTGATTTTAAACACTGTTATAAACTTTCACGGTTTACACTTACACATATACTGTCACTTAAGGGATATCTTCCGTGATTGTGTATTATTTTGAGCTCCCGATATTTCGACGCTGTTGCAAGCGCCATGATCGCGGGTTGACTGGAGAATGCGGGTGGATGAAAAATAAATTGTTAAGAGCAGACTAATCTGTCTACCCTCTTTCTTTGTCTTTTGCTACGCGCACTACTGGAACTCATCAGTAATACACAATCACGGAAGATATCCCGTAAGTGACAGTTTATGTGTAAACGTGATTTTTTATTTTCTCTGTTGTTGATTTCTTTTTTCTTTTCCGTATGAAGTACATATTAACTGTAGTGCATTTGACTGAAGGTAATTTGTTCATGTAATGCAAAATGTCACGCTTTTATAACAATTACAAAAGGCATTAAAGAATGTTGCTCATGGACATTATAAGCTTAGGTCGGCAACTTGATATTTTAAATCATGATTTTATATTGCAGAAAATGGACCTCCGTACGCATACATAGCCTTTTTCCAAATAGGTTGGGGTCGGCTTCCAGTCTAACCAGATGCAGCTGAATACCAGTATTTTGTAGGGCATGACTGCCTATCCAACTTCAACAACCTAGTTAATGGGTAACATAACGCACATGCACAAAATGGACGCTTCATACAAGACTCTGGGTTTCAAATAATTATTTAAATTATTTGCAGTTTAAAAGAATAAAAGTCATATATTTTTTAAATATACCTATATCTCATAGTACTCAACATTTTACTTAAGTATCTTAAAAATAAAAACCTGAAATATTTAATAACCAGATTTCGCAAAAATATCGCGACCAAAGGCCACGTTGAGATGAACTTCAAAAGATATTTTTCTCGGCTTTGTCTAGACAAGGAGTCATCGACATCTTTCTCATTGGTATAAAAGGCAAGATCTGAGACAAAACAAATGACTCGCTTGTCAAATATTCCAACAGCCAGACTTGATAAAAATAAATGAACATTGCATTGTTATCTTCATAAATAAAATAAAGTTTCTTTTTGTACATATTTTCTTAGAAGTGTAGGTTTTTAATTTATTTTCAAGGACATTTCCAAACGCTTAGTTGACACTTCCCGTGACCCAAGGGCTGGTTTTTTACCTTGGCCAAAGACTTAGCATTGCCATACAGCGTGGCAACGCCGCCAGTCTCTTGGGTACATTACCAGTTGACTGCGTTGAGGAGGAGTTTTTTGACGCCATTTTTTAATTTTATTATTAAGTTATTTACTTTAGATTATTTTAATTTATAAATTTTAATGTATAAAATACACATTTTCGTATGGATTATCAAAAATAACATCGAAACATGTTTTCTACTTTATTCGTGATTAAATGCATAAATAATAGATAAATAAAATAAAAAGGTTTATTGCAGAACCTTGTACAACTTTTACAGTAAATCTTACGTAGGGACCTCCTTTTAAGTAAAATATATACCTGTGCTAACAGATCCCGCTCTTCAATGTTGAGTTCAAATTATCGTTACAATTGGCTATATGTATATTTTGTTAAGTCTTGTCAGATCATTAAGAAAAAAGCAATTTTTAGTTCTGTCCAATTTAAGCTTAACTTCATTTTCCAAAACTTTAGCTTTTGAACTAAGTAGAAGTTAAAAAATTCTAAATAAATGCAAACAAACCAACACATCAAAGTATTTTGACCCTTCATCAGTAGAAGTTTCGAAGATAAATTTCGTCTAACAAAACTCAAAATGTAACTTGGAAATTATAAAGGAACTTGCCCAAAATTGCTGCGGGCGACCTATTTGCTTTATTTCATTCAGAAAGACGCCTTTTTAAAAACGCACAATGAATGTTTGTCCCCGGGTAAAGCAATTTCTTTTGATCTGCAACCTCTCAAGGAAGTGTAATCGTTGTGATTTCATTTGCCATGCCGTGTAATAGAAATTGTGGACAATTTGTTTCCTCAAATGATGGTATTCATAAAGAAATTGCACGTTTGCTGCGGCTTTTAACAAACGATTTAACATGAATGATGGTGATGATGCGTATTAGACTTTAGAATTAAATATTGCGTCTTCCTTAATATTTATTCTCAGTATCTTGTAATATAATAAATAACAATAGCCACTTTTTTTTTTTTTCTTTTACCGATGGGAAATCATCAAATAACCCCTCCCGCTCTGGGCTGAGCAGGAGGGAGTGTCAGACTTTTACTGACTAAAACCCAACCATGTTCCTTCCTTTGCCCTTTGTGTTCCAGGGCCGCGGTATCTTTTTCGAACAGTCCCGCAACCCTGGCAGGCATCGGTCTTTTCGGACCCCTTCCCGTTTGCTGAAATCTCTTAGAGGCGCGCGTGGAACACGAACGTGCCGTCGACACGGCCTGTCGTCATAAGACGGACGGACGGCGAGCTAGCCCATAGCTCACCGTCCACAGGCCCGCGCCTACGGTGGCCGGGGGCTGCTTGGGTCGATCTTCAGGTTGGGATGGGTGGGAGTGACCTCTCACTATAAACTGACTTTCCTCCGTTCCTCGGAAAGCACGGTAAGCCGTTGGTCGGGCTGTCAATTGTAGATCTATGACAGTCGCTATGAGGTCCGTAGCCCAAAACTCTGAAAACCAGTGTTATCAAGGAGTATCGTATTACCTAGTATTAACTGGGTTGTGGAGGTCAGATGAGCAGTCGCTCCATGTAAAATACTGGTATCCAGCTGCGTCCGGCATAGGAATCTGTCTACATCATCTGATGTAGTTACGATTTCTAGTTCTTACCATAACAGTAATATCGCTTTTCAATTACTCACTTACTATTTCACAAAATAAAACAATTGTTCTAATTTATCACGATAAACTACTTATACTGAAAGGCTTTTCCTGTAAATAGCCACAATAATGTGTTAAGTGTCATAATCGATTGGCTCGCGAGTGGACCGATGACCGCAATCGTTATCAATATATAGGTAAGTGAATGTTTGTGCCCTGCTGCCCTGATAAAGTACTTCAGCTTTATGAGAGACGGGAATAATCCGTACATAACTATGTGTGATGGTCCTGGGTTCGATTCTCAGGTCGGGGAAAGTGTTATTGTGGTTTACTATCAGAAATGTTTCAGTAGCAGCCAAGGGACTCTGGACTTGTGCCCGGTTGATGGCAATAGGCTCGTCTTCTATATCGGCTTTGATACTTTGCATGATGTTATGTATGATGAAATACCGTACGGGGAAACGGCACTACTCAATAAAAGTATTATTTGTATGGCAACACTGATTTATAACAAATTGCCCGATGACATTAAAAAGTGACCTACTCCTCTATTTAAAAATAAATTATACACCTTCCTAATTAAAAAATGTTATTATAATGTAAAAGACTATTTAGAAGATAAAGATATTGTATTTTAATTATAGAATTTATTTTTGCATTAACTCAATATGATGGATTATATAATTACTATGACCTATGAAATTATTAATTTGCATGGCATTATTATTATAACTTACTAATTCAAATTTAATTAAGTGTAATGAAATTGACCATCTATATCCTGATTGACGTTGTAATTTAATAAAGCTACTGAATATTTATAATTCTAATCTCATAATGTTCCTAATACATTTGCACACCTCGCATGGTTATAATACAATGTACCTTAAGAACCTTTTGTAACATCCTCCGAACTTGTGTTATGCAAATAAATGATTTGTATTTGATGTCATAACTAGTGCATTTCAAAAATGTTTTTTTTTTAAAGTCACCTTTTGTAGATAATAAATAGAACCTTATCCAAATCTGTAACAGAAAACCAAACACAAACAACACCGTCCCTTCAATGTTTCAATCCGCTCAAATGACCCACTTCCAAACAGTCACGGAACACACCCTCATTAAACCATTCAAACGTCCGAGGCCCATAAATATTTATATTCCTTTAACAAACAGGTGTTAAAAACGTCACAGTAACAACCTCTTCATTAGGCAACCGTCCTATACAAACCTGTAAACGGAAGATGTAAATTTACATTAAATAAACAAATTTTATCTGAACGTCCGAACTGGGTGGTTCAACAGGTGTTGTCAATTTGTAATCTAAATAAACTTTTATGTTGCATGTACTGACAAAAAAGTGTTTGGTATTCAATGCCCTTTTTACGATTTCAAGCCAGGTTTAAGACCTAATTTCTTTAGAAAAGGCCAAATTATTCAGAAAAGGAATTAAAAGGTTACTTTGTGCTTTTTGATTCCAGATCTTTATATATCCGTGTCCTCTTGATGTCTTCCTTCACCACTAGAAAGTGATGTTGTGATTAATCAACCTAGAAATTAAAATAATAAATAATAACGTAGAATTCATCTATACTATAATAATATATATATCTTATACTAATATTATAACGAGGTAAAGTTTGTGAATTTTCGAGGTTGTAGGGGGTAATCTCTAGATCTGCTGAACCGATTTTGAAAATCAATTACTAATAGGAGGCTACATTATCCGCGAGTACCATAAGCTTTATTTACAACGTGCCCGTGGGATAATTTCCGACCCAAACGCGTTCAAAGCCGCGGGCAACAGCTAGTTTTTTTATAAATGAAATCTTGTATGTACATAAATTTCACTGAAGTTTATGATACACACATCATTTTCTAAACTAAAGACTAATCAGGCGAGCATATCAAACATTTGACTTGGATCAACGCAACATGTTTCGTAGCTGTCTGTATACTTTTCTCTTGTGCTGACTGTAAGTTTCCTAAAATGGCTGCCATTAGTAGCAATGCCAGCGTTCATAATTGATGTTTATTGGAAGAATGATCTGCAATTGTAAATGGAGCGTTTTTATGGGAAAATCCGGAGTTTTTAGCAATAAGGATGAAAGAGAAACCGTTTTGCAAATTAATGCAAATTCTACAAGCTGTATTGAAATTATGATGTTTCAAAGATTTGTAACTTTACTCAAAGAAAATGTAATACTAATTTTTGTAGATACTTGTCTTGGGTTCGATTAACAGGCCGAACAGAATATTATTGGTTCGTTCGTCATCAGGAATTTCTTAGAAGCAATAAAGCCGGCAATCAACATAATTGGCGAAATGAACGATGGGTCTGTGTATGTTATGTCTACTTATATAATTTTCAACACGCTAAAATCAGACATCATCTGCCTAGTCTTTTCAAAACCATGTTAGGGTGAATACCAGCGGGCCTGTGGACGGTGAGCTATGGGCTAGCTCGCCATCCGTCCGTCTTATAACGACAGGCCGTGTCGACGGCGCGTTCGTGTTCCACGCGCGCCTTAAAGAGATGTCAGCAAAAGGGAGGGGTCCGCAAAAGCCGACGCCTGCCGGGGCTGCGGAACTGTTCGAAAGAGATACCGTGGCCCCGGAACACAAAGGGCGATGAAGGAACATGGATGGGTTTTAGTCAGTAAAAGTCTGACACTCCCTTCCGCTCCGCCCAGAGTGAGAGGGGTCAATCGGTGATTTCCCATCCGTAAAAAAAAGGGTGAATACCAGTATTTTACATGGAGCGACTGCCTATCTGACATCCAAAACTCAGTTAGTACTGGGTAATACGATACCCTTGGTAAGACTGGTTGGCAGACTTTCGGGCCACTTTCTGTAACGACTGTCAAAGATCTACAAATGACAGCCGGGACCAACGGCTTAACATGGTTTCCGAGGCATGGAGGAAACTCGGTATGTACTATTTATATGTCTGTGTCACCCATCCACAGACCAACCTAGGCAAGTGCGGCTTAACCTAAAGATCGATCCTAGCGACTGTTGTTATTTAGTTATGAACTCCTCCTCCACTAAAATCATACATATATGGTATTTTTTTACATAATACTCTTACTTAATACACTATATATAAACAAGCACACAAACACACACGCAACACATAAATACATTTAAGGGTCCGCGCTCAGTATAATATTTCGTAATAAAAAAGACAATTCATTGCGAAGCCCATTTTAAGTTGAGGCGGCTAAATCGCTAAACGCATTTAGAGCCTTTTATAAAGCTTTATATAATCTTTATTGTTGGGAAAAGAAACGAAAAAATATAAAGAAATAATTTAGATACAGTAGCCAAGCTGATTATCATGCTGTTATGTTGAAACTGCAGGAGTACAGGCCTCCAGAGACGGCGTGGGCTGTAATCCACCACAAGACCCAGTGAGGCCGCGGGCCTGTGGACGGTGAGCTATGGGCTAGCTCGCCGTCAGTCCGTCTTATGACGACAGGCCGTGTCGACGGCGCGTTCGTGTTCCACGCGCGCCCCAAAGAGAGTCAGCAAACAGGAAGGGGTCCGAAAAGACCGATGCCTGCCAGGGTTGCGGGACTGTTCGAAAGAGATAACGCGGCCCTGGAACACAAAGGGCAAAAGAAGGAACATGGATGGGTTTTAGTCGGTAAAAGTCTGACACTCCCCAGACCCCCTGACAAGGCCCAGTGAGGAGCGGTGGATCCTCATCATAACACATCGTCATCTGCTGCCCTTATCCCAATTTATTTGGTGTCGACGCAGTATGTCTTCTTCTTCCATATTTATTAATCAGCCTTTAATATTCCCACTGCTGGGACACTCGGCCTCCGCTCTATGAGAGGGAATGGGCTATAATCCACCACGCGGGCCCAGTGCGGGTTGGTAGATGTCACATGTCTTCGAATTTTTGGTTCTAGGACATGCCGGTTTCCTCACGATGTTTTCCTTCATCGTTTTGAGAGCAGTGGTGATGAAATAAATTACACAAAGTAATGCGCCTGCCTGGATTCGAACCTACGACTTATTGTTCGTAAGGCCGCCACCACTGGGCCACCACTGCTCTCTTATCC
Source organism: Eugnorisma glareosa (assembly GCA_947578425.1). Lineage (NCBI taxonomy): Eukaryota > Metazoa > Arthropoda > Insecta > Lepidoptera > Noctuidae > Eugnorisma > Eugnorisma glareosa. Next base: position 17,466,972 of record OX387960.1, read on the forward strand.
ATATTTTTTAATTACTCGTAATCTTAGCTGTCTACTTCTTTGCCGCATCATCCTTCACACAGTCCATCCATCATTTCTTTGGTCTTCCTCTACTCTTTTATCCATCTATAGTCATACTCAAAATTTACCTCACGATATTTTCCTCATTCCTCCGCATCACATTGGTGGATGACAGTTTTCGGTTCAAGGATATGCCGGTTTTCTCAAGGCGTTGGCTCCTTCACTGTTTTATTTTAAAAGCATGTACACCCTGTGGTGTATCGTCATCGTCATTCTCAATTCAAACGTTTCAAGTACTTTCTCTTCTAAGCGTTTATCCTAGACACTGATTAAGCTATAGACAAGCGCGATGGTAAGCGCAAGCGGTCTTCCTGGGGTGGTACGAGTATTAGGACCTCAAGAAACCTCCAGGCATCAAGTCGATAATCAGTCGACCTCAACAATCGATTTCACGCCCATCTCTCGAGTGCGTGTGTTATCTGTGGTCGAACGCAACGCAAGCGCATCTCTACGAATCGTTTTAAACTTTTGAAGATGGCTACGCCGTTATAATAAGACTAGTTAAAAAATAAATATACATTCTGTGTAAGGTGTTGTGTCCCCTTTAAAAAAGGGCTGCAATTGTGCGTGAAAACGTGAACTACTGAACTGGTGGATCAAGCTGTGGGAATCAAGGTAAGGCTGCTCATATTGTCTTAGTCTTGTCAGTGTAAAATGCTCCCTCAAACGCTTGGAAGTTCAAATTAGAATTTCCATCCCTCAGGTTAACCGGGAACTAAACCTTCTCGTAACACAGGGGTTGAGCCTTTTGTCATGAAACGGGCACAAATGTAGACTGGGCTGCTATTGGTCTCAATAGCAGCCCAGTCTACATTTGTGCCCGTTGTTTGTGCTCGCAACTGCTAAGCACGAGGTCTTGTTTTCAATTACCAGGACTGGCAAAGTGTTATTGGATTTTTCGGAACCCTCTCAGTCAGTCGTTTTCATACCAAACTAATATCTCACCCTCACACAATTCTGGTCTATTTACGCCCCAATCATAAATAACTTCTATGCAAGCTACCCATCTCCAACATAATCCTTGTAATTGCCAAAGTTTCAACCAAAAGGCCAAGACAAGGTACACGATACCAGAAGGTACCCATAAGTACTACGAGTACGTACAAACACTACTTGCGTCGGTCCCAGACCGATTGTCGTCAAATATAGCAACATATACTCGCACAAACGTAAATATTTTCTCCTGAGATGAACGCAGCAAAGAACCGGGCAACTAACAGGAAGTACCAAATGCCATCATCATAATTCTCCAGCCTTTATTCCAATGGGGGCTCTCGCGTATGAATTCGCTGATAGAGCCGCTAGTGTAGCGCAGGGGCACCGAAATGTCAGATTTCATAGATTGTTCGCGCGTTGCGTGCTGTTTTATCACGTAGTTTTGCAAATATTCACGATTGTGGTCTAGATTGGAGCCATTCCTGATTAATTATGACTTGACGATTTTAAGTAGCAACTTAGAATCTTAATTTTCAGTACTTGGAGCTAAAATGATTTTTAAATGTTTCATGCCTGCTAATTTTAGGGAGAATATTGTAATTAGATGAACCTGAAGTTTACACAATCTAGTTATACTAATAAAATAATATTTTTATGAAGTTATTGGTACTTTAAAGTATACAATTGAATTATTGACAGGACCTTAATCTACAGTGGCGCCATCTAGTGAGCTCAAAAACGATAGCCCTCATTGATGTGGGATCGGCGCAGCATCTCCTCGTCTTCCATACTTCTAGACTATTAGTCGTCATCTCATAAAGTCAGCCCTTTCTAGCCATTTATCGTCTTTCACACAGTCCATCGATCGTTTCTTTGGTCTTCCATATTCATGTTCGAAACTTTCCTCACAACATTTTCCTCATTCCTCCGCATCACATGCCCAAGTTACCAAGTACAAAATTTACGTTTAATTAAGAAGGTTAACTAATAATTTTACATACAATATTATGAATTTCTGCTTAGTGCTTACCCTTCAGTATTACTGATTTTCATGCAAAATCTCAAGGTGCAAGCTTCGAAGGAATACGTAGATATTATGGGTATAGAGTCCGCGCATCTAGTACAACCCGGGGCCAATCTTGGAAGACATGCAGCTTTAGTGATGCGAATAAGCTGTTTGGCGATATCGATAAAATAGAGTGACCTAGTATAAAAATATACGCGTTGACTTGAAAAACTCCTATTTATCATCGGTTAAACAAATTTGCGGAAAAACCATGGAAGTGTACTTAGGCTGGCTTTACAGTAAATAAATACAATTCTAGAACAGTCAAAAAGCAATTGGTGTAACAGTTACACGAAAAAAATACAAGTAAAGATTAAGTGTTCATGATTTCTTACTTGCAACTGTTGAATATATTTTACTGTTAATTTATTTATAAATACTACTGCGCCTTTTAAAAAAATAAATTATTCTTAAATTCTTAAATTTCTAACGTATTTTGACTGCGTTTTACACACAGTGCAAGAACAATCTTTAAAATGCTGTAAGGTTCTTTAATCGACCTATTAACATTTAGCATTTATAGACACCTAAGATTTAACAATTCCTTTATACTATTTACTTGAAGGTTATGAAACAGCTGAGAAAATGTCAGTATGCCAATCGTCATCACCTAGCTTTGTTGGGGTCTGTTTCAGTCTAACCAGCTGCAACTGAATACCAGTTTTGAACATGAAGCGACTGCTATCTGACCTCCACAACCCAGTTAGTACTCGGTAATGCGATAACCCCTAAAACAAAATGCCAATGTGTTACCTTCAATTGTAATTCATTTGAAAAACTATTATTTAGGATAACCCCTTTAATACTGAAAATAAACATTATACAACTCACCTTTAGAATTTCTCTGTTAAATAAAGCCAGCTTATTAACTAATCACAACGTCTAACCTCTTTTACCCAGTTTGTCGCAGCTACCATTTAAAAATCTTTATCATAATCTACACTAATTTTATAAAGAGGTAAGTTTGTATGTAGGGGGTAATCTTCGGAACTACTGATTCGATTCTCAAAGTTCTTTCACAAATAGGAAGCTTCATTATCCCCGAGTGTCATAGGCATATTAGGCACACATTGAAAACGTTCCCATGGGTAAATTTCCGTACATAACGAGAGCGAAGCCGCGAGCAAAGGCAAGTCTTAGAATAAAATTATCGACATTCATATCCCATCCCTACTATTGATACACGGTCCCAGACAACCGTTCAAGCACGCGTGTTTCCTGAAGGTATTAATAACGTCTATATACATAAGCTACCAAGCTCAGCGCAATACATAGTCTTTATATACTTGTGTAGGTACTAGTAGCTACATGTTGTGTGAGGAAGTTCGTCCCAGTCTTGATTTCATATGAGATCTAACCGCAAGTGTGGTAGGTGACAGGTTATGTAAAGTTGTGACGCGTAAGTGCTTGAAACCACGTTAGATGGAAACTAGTGAATTGAAATTAATGGAATTGCTTACCTTTGTATATGAGAAAAATGTCCATTCATCCAAAACTATCGTAATGGGCACTCAAAACACTATCTTAAACATTAATCTGCATGGTCCACAATTCCATGGTTATCATCATCATCGTAACATCACGCCTGTACCTCCCGAAGGATTAGGCAGAGGTGTACCTAATAGTACACCCATATTTTGCCAGTGATGTTTAAGTCTCATGTGGCTAGCCTATTGCCATCAACCGGGCACAAATCCAATGGCTGCTACTGAGAAATTCCTGATGGAAAAACCCAATAACTCTTTGCCCGACCCGGGAATCAAACCCAGGACTACATGTTCAGCAGTCGCGCTTGCGACCACTAGACCGACGAGGCAGTCAGCAGACGTCGATTATGCCAGGAATTTATTAGAAACTGTGATCTTCAAGTTCGTTTCAGTGTTTCTTCTTAGAGTAATCGAATGGGTAATGGCGACCTAATCTATGTATTTTAAAAATAAAATTATATTTTATTTTAGGTGTTAAATTATTTTTAAAACTAATTTAAAGCAATAAACGTCACTGGCCAATGCGTATAAATTTTCCAGGTTTAATTGAATATGCTTTTTCTCACAGTTGGTGCATGTTCTGTTCTTTTTGATCTGTCTTCCTCTTCTTCTATTCTTCCCTTTTCTCTCTTGTTACAAACCTGTATTAAATGGTAATAAAATGTGACGCAAATTTTCACGGGATTCTTCACATTTTTAACACCATCTAATATTTATTTACGCCAATCATATTAATCTGAAACACAAATTACAAAAATGAGCTTCCAAAGCGATAAAAAGGCCCAATTTTGAAAAGATCCTTTAAGAAGCCCTTTCATTCTATTAAGGACAAAATAATTTGGGATAGGTATCCATCCTCGAAGGACGAGAAGGGGAGAAAGGGCGTAAATTAACAAAGTTTAATGAAAACATTCTATGGGGATCGACTTCCCTTCAGAGCGCAACCAGGTGTTAAGAAAAATAGAAGATGATTAAAGAATGCAGACTTCTATACACTTTACTTCAGTGATGAGAATACTTTTATCGATGTTGTTTATTTGGTTATTTTCCTTCATTTGTTTTGAAAGAAGCGATCAATACTTATGTCAACATTATTTATTTAGAAATACTTAATTAAAATGCGAACATTTTTATTCTAGGTTCTTAGTCAAAGGAAAAGGAATACCTTGCTTAAAGTTTTTTTTCTGAGTGTAACATCGCTTTTGATTGGTTTTGTAGATTATTAAACAGGGTGAATTTTTCAAGCGCGCGTGGATGGCGAAATCCGAAACTATGAGGAATAGTGAAAAATACACAAAGGAGTCTCGAGCCCGATGTTGATGAAAACTAAAACTGCATCATTGGATTTTTAACAAAACATCATTCAATCATAACACCCGTTTATTAAAAAACTGCGTTATTAAACCATTCCACAGTGTCACTAATATGGATCAAATTGACTGAAACAATATAACCATAAAAAAGTGTTTAGTATATAACACAGTTACATGCGAAATAACAATCCAATGAAAATCTATCTTAACATTTTTTCTAAGCCTAATTCACTTTTATGACCAATCTGTACTTGATCTTGCATCTTATTCAAATTAAACTCGATTTTTTATTACATTTTCCCCACATAACTTATTCTATTTCGAGAGAAACATCTTAAGAAAAACCTGAAGAAACTAACTTCGTACATACTTCACTACTGGCCAAAGAGTTTTCAAACTCAAAAGGTACCTCACAAAGAGTGCTCCTATCTTTTATTAATTTAAAAGCTTGTAAATCTGTTAGTACATTTTAATTAGTAGGGCGCTAGGTTCAAGAGTGTTTTATTTGATTAAAGTTCAAGATTAATTAGGTACCTATTTTAAAACTTAAACAGTTTTTTTTTTGGAATAATAAAGGAAAATTTTAAGAAAAATTGCTACCGCTTCACTTAAAGCTTACTTTTCATTACTGCTGGTTAGCATGAGTGAGTCTGAGACATGAGTCTGTTGTTCAGTCTTACTAAAATCTGGAAAACCGCCAAATTGATCGACGAAAAGCTTACAAGGCGTAAACCGGCCCTTCATGAAGCCGTCAACCAAGCATTCTTTACATCAAACTAAGTAACCCTACGCAATAATTATTGAAGGCAAACGACTTTTTTCTTTGCGGTGAAATATTACGTATTACGGTAAAACTAAATGTAATGCAATCAAATATTGTGCTGATGGATGCATTGAATAGTCATGGAGGTATTTTGATGTAAAGTTATTATAACCTTCAAATACTAGTTTTTTTTTTAACTTGGGAAAAAGTTGAAAGTGTGACCTGCAATTTCTTTGTAACTAGAAGTTTCCCGTATATGTTCGACAGCAAAAAAAAATATCGCAATGACGGGGAGAACAAGTGCCTTTCAGCTTCGGAAAGGGTCTTTTTACTCACTTTAGGAACGAAAAAAGATTTCGTAGCACGATGCCTACTTTCGCACTATGAATACTTTTTTGGATTTTCAAGTAATCGGTAGGTAGGTACAATGCCAACATTCAGAAAACACCTTTTATTTGATCGCGTGATGCCAAAAAAATCTTATTACATTATTCCAATCGCAGCATGCCTTACTTGGGATATCGTCAGTACTTTTGTTGACTGTACATATTGAAGGCCACTTACATACAGTAAGTGGCCTACAATATGTACAGTCAACACAATCAACAAGCGTTTGAAAATTGCCCCCTCCATTTTTCGTCGCTTAAACAATACTTTTTTGAACAAACTCCTTGACAAGTACCTCTACTGAAAAGTACTTCGATTTGATCTTAAAGTATGGTCCATATTCATATACATAATCAGCCTTTAATGTTCCCACTGCTGGGAAACTCGGCCTCCTCTCCATGAGAGGGAATATATTCATACCAACTATAATATTATGCACTCATCACCTGCCTAGCAATTTCCCAACTATATTGGGGTCAGCTTCCAGTCACACCGGATGCATCTGAATACCAGTATTTTCATGGAGCGACTGCATCTCTGACCTCCACAACCCAGTTAGTACTGGGTAATACGATATCCCTTGGTAACACTGATTGTCAGACTTTCGGGCCACTGACTACATGTCACGACTGTCAAAGATTTACAAATGACAGCCGGGAACCAACGGCTTAACCTCGGAAACTCTGTATGTAATGGGCGATCACCCATCCACCGACCAACCTAGGCAAGCGCGGCTTAATCTTAAGATCGATCACGGCGGTTAATATTTAGCAAAGACCTGTATAATACATATAACAACAGCTACATAATATACATAATATTATGCTCTAACGTATCGATATCTATATTTAAAGAGTCCCTGAAACGTGCTTGAAAACTTTACGCATGAGATGCTGCGAGCGATATGTAAAAAGTTATGCAAAATTCTACATTTCGTAGTCGCAATAATTTAGTTCAAAGTAAATGCAAGCTTTTACGTTCTTTGCAATACAAAGACTGTTTTTGTAAAGCATTCGTTCTGACAAAAACATGAATGTGCAAATTCATGAGGCATGAGGTCTTGGGTTGTATTTCCATGACGTGCAGTGTTATTAGATTCTTCCATTGGGAATCAATCAATCAATCAAAGCATTTATTTCAAGTAGGCCAGTTACTGGCACTTTTGAACTGTCGAAACAAAGATAAAAATGAAATGTGGCCCAAAAAGTTCACGTGATAAAAGGAAGGAAAAAAAAACATGCTCCTTGTGGGCCATCCCACAAGGAGCATGTTTTTTTTTCGAATGGCATCTCGCTTTTCAACCTAGGAGGTTTTCGACTGCTTAACCGGACAATCCTGTGGACGCCTTGAGTGTTAGGCCTCCAGCCAGGGCAAAAAAACTTACTAACTTAGCGACTACATGCTAAGAGCACCCACAAAGACCATGTTTAGTGCTAAATATCTGTATAAAAATGCGCTTAGTCATTGCCGTAAACTAATAAAGTTAAAAATCCAAAAATATGAGACTAAATAAGTAATTGGATCATGAATACTAATCCCATTTCTATATTCACGTGAACAAACTACTAACAAACATATTAACCTTAGTCAAAGTAGTTAACGAATACCACTTACAAGCAACCTCATTTGCGAGCTATCATCTATTTTTAAATAAAAAACCGTAATGAACACACTTCTCAAAAGCCAATTACCTACATTAAATGAGGTAAAAGCAAAACAATATTACGCGTCTGAAGCTTTGCTGAAAATTTTCTATGCAAATACCAAAGAGCAGTATTACACAAAATGGGTTTCTAAATGCAATTGTTGCGAAGGGTAACGAAGGTGGGTTTGTGATGAGCGCAGCGGGAGCGGAAGCGATTTCTGGTATGGTTTTAAATAAACTTGAATGTTAGGGATTATTACATTGTTCTCTTTCAAGTGAGGGTTAGTATTCATGATCCAATTAATATATAGTCTTCTATTTTGGAGTTTTAATCTATTAGTTTATGGCACTAAATATTGTACATATTTAGTGCCATAAGCTAATTAAAAGCAAAGTAGTAAAGAATTCATCAAAATTTATTATGTCTATGCGATCTTGCAACACAATCTACCTAGCCTTTTCCAAATTATGTTGGGGACGGCTGCTAGGATGCAGCTGAATAAAAGTAATACCAGTATTTTTCATGGAGCGACGGTCTGACCTACTGGTCCACAACCCACTTAATACTGAGTAATACGAAACCCCTTGGTAAGACTGGTTGTCAGACTAGACATAAATAGCCACGTTAATCCGAAAAACACAATTTTTTATCATTCCTTGCTGTGTATCAGTGACTTCTATGATACATTTTACATTTTTTTATTAAGCAGAAAGACCTCACCCTCTCAGTAGCATAGCAATTAGCAAACTATGCCTTTGACATAATTATGCCCTCCAGATTTTATGCAGCGCTGTTACACATTAATTTAACTTAATTTAAAAGCGCTTAATTATCGTGAATGACACGTTCACGTTGCATACGTAATGTTATTAACAGCATGTCATCACGGCCGCATCATATGCTATGAACTGGTAGTTACTATCGTTTCCGTGGGAAACGAATTTCGTGATTGATTAGTTAACAAATATCCAAACTCAGAAACATCGTAACCTTCGCATTTATCTTTACTAATACTTTTACTAAGATTATTGTGAATACATAATCCAAAAAAAATAGCGTACTAAAATATATATATTTATTTTATTTAATATAATATAATATAACGAGAGACTGCAATTTTGTAAGCTCGTATGTTTGCGCAGGAACCACTGCATATATTTGAAAAAACATACACCATTTGAAAGGTACATTATTCTGGACGAACATAGGCTTTTTATCCGGGTACCACGCGGGCGAGGCCGCATTCAGAAGCTAGTTTATAATAGTAGAAAGCAGTCATCACTGCCGTATAGGATGAATCTTACTTCCTCCCTTTGATGATATCAAAGAATGTACTTCTTTCTTTGTCAAGAAATATCTCTCAGGCATGCTGGCTTCATCAGGAAGTTTTCGTTCACCGAAGCAAGTGATAATTAGACAATAAGCACATGAATCCGAAAAATAATGGTGCGTGCCTTGGGTTCGAACTCGAGACCAGTCCGACTGTCACACCAATGGGCTATCACTGCTATTTAGGTACTTCTAAAACATTGGATAGGGGTTGGGATCCATCCCATACATCCCTTACATCCATCCCATAGGATCCCATAGGATTAGCGGGCTGACAGCCCGCTAATCCTATGTCAACAAGACCTCTCCATAACCTCTTTGTGTACTAAGTCCGTCTAGTTACATTTAATAGGGACGCTAAACAACGCTTTTATTAAGTTTTAAACTGACTTGTTCGACCCTGTGCGATAATGTTTCTATACGGCGATGTTATAAGTGTTGCAATAAGTGGGAGATTGTGTGCAGATGAGGTTTTTAAAAGAACGGTATCAGTGTTACGTGATAGTATTTTAAAGGGAATAGAGATCAGTTTTATGTTTAGTTTTAAAAGAATAGAAAGTATCACCATCGACAGCCTGAAGTCACCCAATGTTGGGCTTCTCTTTTTTTGTGACGTGGTGATTACCTTGTTTCGGTGTCACCCTCGTCCAGCAAAAAGGAACATCTGCTCAAATATAGGATGTAGGGGTTTTTGAAAATAGCATCCACGAAGTTTGACACCGTGTATTGTTCATTTTTTGTTCTAAGATCTGAAATACAAATTTACTACCGCGATGGTCTCACAAGCGGTATTAAAGGTCCTGGGTTCCATTTCCGGATCGGGTAAAGTGATATTAAATTTGTCCACCAGGAATGACTCTGTAGCAGACTGGAATTTGGATTCGTACCCGGTTTATGGCAATAAGCTCGCCCCCTACATGGGAATTAAACATAACAGGCGAAATGTGGGTGTACTATTAGGTAAACCTCTACCTAACCCTTTGGGGATTGTAGGCTTGAATATATTTTAAGTAATGATTAGCAAACATTTTTGTTTTTTACCTCATTATCGCTTAGGATGGCATTGTGTGTAGCACCACTGATTTGAAAACCCAGTGAAATGTGGGTGTACTATAAAAGGCACATTTCAGCCTAACCTTTTGAGAACGTTTATGATAGCGAGATACCATATTTTCCATAGTAACACTAAGATTTGAATACAAGTCATAATATATTATTTTTCTAGTTCAGTACATCCACATATAGAACTAGTTGATAAGGGTTCAAGAAAGCCCGGGGCTCCAGTCATGGGTGAAAGATGCGACTGTATGAAAAGATGCACGAGCGTGGAAGAGGACATGTTATGTATGGATGGATGCCTGAACTTGAGTAGTTTCTTTTATGTTTGTTAGAAAAGTGTGTTCATTTATCTTAAACTGAAAAATATCATCAACTCAATCGGGCAACTTTTTTTTTGGAGTTAATATTCACGGTTTTCGGTAGAACTCGATGTAATGCACTCCAAACATTATGCTGATGAAGGCATTGAATAGTACAAGGGTTAAGGCAATAATTAAAGTTGTATTTTTTTTTTAACTTGTGAAAAAGTTGGAACTTTGACCCCCAATATCTCCGTAACTATAAGGTTTCCAGGTATGGACTAGAACAAAAAAAAATATCACAATGACAGGGAGAACAAGTACCTTTCGGCTTCGTTATAGGTCTTGTCACACCCATTATTCGGAAAAAGGCTAGGCAGATGATTATTAGATCTTAGTAATAGTTGAAGACATGAGTGGATGAAGGTTTCTTCATCAATGAAAGTGATACGACACTTCAAAAGTTATGGTACATTCAGATTTCATAAATACAAGTGCAAACAGCACGAAACCTAATGGATGAAAGGTCTATGTACACACAAAACATTCTTTCTTATTATATATATACCTATGTAAACGTGTTTCAATTACTGAACTGATATTTTTGTGAACAAAGGTGTTATGTACGTTTTTTTGTTGTATAAATAACACACTTTAATTACATATTTAATAATAGCCTTAAATAATGGCAGACATATATAAATTAGCTATAAGTTCTAGAAGTCTCAGCATCATATCGTATTACCATTTCTACAACCAAAAAACTTTTAACTTTAATTTACTAAAGATTTTGTTTTTGTATCATATCACCTTCATCCACTCATGTCTTCAATTCTAGGAATACTGAAACTAAAAGAAGTTACTTCCAGTTGTGCAGTATGTCGATTATTTGGCCGCAGTATTGGAAACGCATTACATTTGCATGGTCGTTAAAATGCAGGTGCAGTTTTTCGCAAACTGAAAATGATAGGATGCAGCTGGCTTGCACAGCTTGAGTACCAATGCAGTTAAACTAACTGCTGGTATTTTTGCTGATAACTTGAATTTTATATAGTCCTCCTGACGGTTTTCGGTCACGCTGGCCAATCTCAAAGCAGATTGACCATCGGCGCGGGAGATATTATAGTGCACAAGTGTGTGCGCTGGCACAGGTGTACTCTCTGTTCCTTTACTCTCATAGTCCGACGGCAATCCGGCACGACCGGAGAGAGATCAAGCGCAGGACCAACGGCTTAACGTGCTTTCCGAGGCACGGGGGTATCATACCGCCAACTTCCAAACTCCCGGCTGCTACTGAGAAATTTCTAATGGAATAACTCAAATAGCACTTGAATTTTACCAAGATTTTGAACGAAGTCTAAAACCTAGGAGTCACTTGGGTACTCAAAACTGCACACGATAAGTGTGTAATCAACGAACAGGTATATTTTATTTATGAATGAGTTTACTACTTTACTAACTTAAAACAACCCACTTCATTTCACCTATACCCCTGCCTACCCTGTCCCACCCACGCGTGAAGTCAGCCAGTGTTTCCAATAAGTCTGTACTTGTATAAATAATGCAGCAGGCATCGCGACGTGTTAGCGGAGTTATTAGATTAGCTACCTTATGAACTCAGCGGGCAATGTTTATACTTTGCAGAAAAATAGGCGGTGACGTTGTGGGTCTTAAGGCCCCCGTGGACAGTAGGGGTGATTTTTTAATTCGATTGTAATTAAAATGACAATCATACACACTACTGAAATACAAAGGTTTTTTTAAGGTTCGGTACCTCAAAAGGAAAAAACGAAACCCCTTATAGGATCACTCGCGTGTCTGTTTGTCTGTCCGTCTGTCACAGGCTATTTACTCCAAAACTACTGGACCGATTGAATTGAAATTTAGTACACATATGTAAATCGGTAACCCAAAGACGGACGTGGAACGTAAATTAATGAATTTTAAACATGAAGGCCACTTTTGGGGGGTACATTAGAAAATTAAAAACAAAAGTTTTGCAAACTATATCGTGTTGCATATCAAATTAAAGGGCTCATTGTTAGTATCTCAATTCTTTTTTTAAAATTTAAATATAAATAGTTTTGAAATTATTAAAGAAAATAGGCGAAAATTGACCACCCTTTAACTCCGAAACTACAGGGCCGAAAATTTTGAAAAAAATACAGAGTAATATTTCTTTGCTATAGATTAAAGGAAAACTTTTATGAAAGCTATAACAACAAATAAATTAAAAATAAAGGGGTGTCGCCTACTACGATGCTACGGATCCCTTAATCCGCGAGTCCAACTCGTACTTCGCCGGTTTTTTTTAAATGAATCCTAAATGTCCAATAATTCCAGGTGATTCAGTCAGTTTAGGTATAGTCGAAGGTACGAAACCATGAGGTCAATCACCGACCCGATGGACAGAATCTATAAAATCTGTCACCAAGATCCCTGTGGCAGAATATTCCATGCAGCTATTAAAGACCAGTGGAAAAGGCAACTACAGTACTTTCACAGTTTTTATGCCTTGTGACTGGGACTGTAGCTACATTTCATTGTTATCTTTGTTTCGACAGTTCAAAAGTGCCTGTAACTGGCCTACTTGAAATAAATGCTTTGATTTTGATTTTGATTTTGAAAGGATCGCGAAGGCAGATAGATAAACACGACCACTGCACCAAGAGTGAACGACTTAAGAGAGAGAAATATGTGCCCTAAGCTTAATATAAACTTTTGGGAAGTCATCAAATAACTCCTCCCGCTCTGGGCGGAGCAGGAGGGAGTGTCAGGCTTTTACTGACTAAAACCCATCCATGTTAATTCATCGCCCTTTGTGTTCCGGGGCCACGGTATCGCTTTCGAACAGTCCCGCAGCCCTGGCAGGCATCGGCCCTTGCGGACCCCTCTCTTTTGCTGACATCTCTTTGAGGCGCGCGTGGAACACGAACGCGCCGTCGACACGGCCTGTCGTCATAAGACGGACGGACGGCGAGCTAGCCCATAGCTCACCGTCCACAGGCCCGCGCCTGCGGTGGCCGGGGGCCACCACGTGGCCCACGACGCCCGGTGCGTCTCCCGCGGCGGCTGGGACGTGAGGTTCTCTCCCTCTCACGTCCCGCCACCTCCTTCGCTAGCATGACTGTTTCGCAGAAGGAGATGACGGCGTCCCATTCCGTCTCGCTCCGGACCACGGATTGAACTAAGGCCGGACGCGAGAGGTCGCCGCCGCCGATATGTGTCCTAAGCTTATATAACCTTAACCTTAAAAAAAAAACAGATTCTGAAACTCCGGATCCTTGGTTAACCATTAACTTCCTTTCTGACGAGCATAAACCACTAACTGCTTATTGCAAAATGTGTAATATCGTAGCACCATAAATTAATCATTTAATTTTTACTAATCCCAAAGTTTATGATTGGTTGATAGACAAAAGGACCAACGTTTTGAAGCGAGACTACTAAATTCATGAAACTTTATAAAGTGTTTTTGAAAATTAATTTAAAACAATTGCCAAAGACTGGATAAAATTATAATTATTCAGAAGGTTTGTAACAAAGCCATTTCAGTTAGAAAATGACTATAATGATCATTTTCCTGCCCTCGTACCATATTACTTGGGGTCAGCGCAACACGATATTTCTTCCATTCTCCCCTGTCAGACGTCACGGCATCATTTACTCCTTTCTCTTTCGTATCATTCCTCACACAATCCATCCATTGCTTCCTTGGTCTTCTTCTCCCTCTCCACCCAGCAACATTTATATTCATCACTCTTTTAGTCACATGCGATTCGTCCCTCCTGATCACATTCTCATACCAAGACAGTCGATTCCCCTTTTACCCGACTACGGCGAAGCCAAAAGCAAGGGTTATGATTTTAGCAGTGTATGTATGTATGTATGTATATATTTTCATTATGTTCCTCCTTACCGCCTAAACTATTCAATCATTCTCTCATTTTGATGAATAAGGTGTCAATCGATTCGTTATTATAGCCTGGGTAAAATAGGTTACAAGCCAAAAAAAAAACCCGATAAATTAGAGCATGATTTTTCAGTAGTCCGAGTTTTTAGTGGCAGTATACCACAATTTTTTTTTCGTTGTCGTTTATAGTTTTTTTTAATTCTTTGTTAACAAAAAGGGGATTTTTTATCCATACGGATACGCCAACCCCAAAGTCTATATAGTTATTATGGTTATAGTTGAAGGTTTATAGTTGTTTTTACTTTTTTTTTTACTTTTCTGTGTCTGGCGCAACTTTCAAACTCCCTCTAATATACTTATTCGTAACTTTATCTATTCTTGTCACACCATACATCCACCTCAACATTTACTCTTTATAAAATCATAAAAAATTTTGAAATAGCATTCATCAGATTTCCGCCCCACATTTTCCGAAACAGAAATACTGAATGTAATCACATGCAGAGACCCGGCTGGTCTGATTTCCTGGAACCTTGGGGAAATCAAGTGCTTCACATAATGATCCTATGTTGTGCAGACGATGCTAGTACCTATTTTCAGAAAATGAGTTGCTAAGAGATGAGGATGACCCATTTTTGACTGTTTAGAAACATAACATGACATTACGCCTGTTATCACCACAGGGTTAATCAGAAGTGTACTTAAAAGTACGCCCACATTTCGCCAGTAATCTTTAAGTCCCATGTAATAGGGGGCGAGCCTATTGCCATCAATCGGGCACAAATCCAGACTCCGTGACTCTGAGTAGTTCCTTATGGAAAAACCCAATAACACTTTCCCCGATCTGGGAATCGAACTCAGGACCTTATGCTCAGCAGTCGCGCTTGCGATCACTAGACCAACGAGGACTGTTTCGAAGTTACTTATGATTTTTTTAAAATTTAAGTATGAATGTAATCAAGCTACTACAATCTGTCAAATTTCTTTAATAGATTTTCAATCTTATCGCTAAAGCGTTAAGTTCAAGTTTGATTGAGGAAATTTGATAGTTTCGGGTAGCTTCATGTACTGACGTCTGTACATTTTAATTTGAAGAATAGTTTGCTTCTAGTCTAACCGGATGTAAATATGAATATCAGAATTTTAAATGGGGGACTGCCTATCTGCCTCAACTCAGTTACTGGGAATACGATACCCCTTGGTTAGGCTACTTTTTAGACTCTAGGCTTCCGGCTACGCACAACGACCAAATAGAATCCAGGACCAACGGCTTACTGTGTTTTCCGGGTACTTTCTTGAATATTAGGTACTTACATGACCTTCCTCTTCATTACCAAGGATTTTTTTTGTTTGGTTGGTGCCTTATCTGATGTCCTTATATTTATTCTGCCTATGGGCCTCTGACTTAGATTTAATATATCTACTGCAGTACAAGACAACACAGCTACCCTTGTCTCAAACCATTAATTTTAATTCTTTATTCGCACCCTTGAGAGGAAACCTCCTTTACTGCAACCTTCAGACAGATATTACCATCCCCAAACAGCTCTCAAGTCATTACCGCACCCGCCTGCATACCAGCAATTTAATACGAAAACGTAGAACAGCTCACGTACTGCGAAAATAGAATAATTGATGAACAGTCTTGCTGAATACTTGGCACTACTGTTAGTTCTAACTTAAAACGCTAGGTGGCGCGGCGCGAGGAAGAATTTATTAACAACGCGTGGGGTGTTCTTGCGTTAGGTGTTGCAAAGTGTTGTCCATGTCGCTGAGTTGCTGTCGATAAAAAAATATGCAATTATTTTAAATGAATTTAAACATTTCGAACAACTTGGTCCGTAAGACTTCGTCCGCAAAAATTGTGATAGCTCGGCTGATATGCATGATATAAATATATAACACCCACAAATAATGTAGCATTCTGTCAGTGAAAGATTTTTAGAATTGGATCACTAGTTCTGGAGATTACCTCTTACATACAGACTTACAAACTTTAACCACTTTATAATACCTATTGGTATAGATTGCACTCCAATCTGTCTTTAAAGTATTACAGCCTTTCTTTGAAATTTTATGGCTAACAACGTGACAGACAAAGTGTTTTTTTTTTTTGTGGCAATTTGCCGAAGTCGACGGCAATTCCTGCCAGTGTCACGTAGTGACTATACAACAAAGTGATATTCTATCAGCAATAATGACGATAGACAAGTCCAAAATGTTCTGTCAATCCTGTCACTGTTAGTTCTACGTCGTTGTACTCATATGCATTGACAGCGAATGCCAATTTTTGCATGCCCTCTTTCTAATATGCTTGCAAGGATCTTGTTCTGGGAGGTATATACTGTAGATAGTATTGAAGATAAGCGCATCAACCCATCCCATCTTATCAAAATCCTTAAACCCCCTGGTAGACAATCCAAATAATTCAATCCAGCCTATTAGCTCAGTCACTACGCGCCCAAGCGCATAATTTAGCATTCGGTAGCTATAATCTCTGCGATATATTTACTAAGTACCTATACCCTATTCCAATCGTTAAGCCAGCATTATGCGCAGTAGTTTATCTAGCGTAACTTCAAACTACCATTTAAGCATAAAAACCACTGATCACCTAAAGAAACTAGTTTTAAGAGAGCATACTGAACATCCATTATTAAAATTTTCACAGAGTATATTTACGTTCAACTTTTTTAAACTTAAAACCTCTTTGCTGATTCCAATTGCAAATTCGAAAAAGTTTAAAAATGGAATACTTTTTGATATCGTATACCTGAGGAACTCGCGAACACTGGAGTGCATTGTACGTCATTAAGAATACATTTGGTACACTCCTGGGGAAAACATCGGACGTGTAACGTTAGAAATATTACAGTTACTACACTATGTGGACATAGCGAGTTGTGAAAGAAACGAGTACTCGATCCCGATTGTTGAGTAAGTGTATCGATATTATTTCGATGTCTCGATGTTCTACTTTCGAGGTGCATTTTAAAATGTGATAGTTTGAAATAATTTTAGAGCGTGGATCGTGTGGGAGCTTTCTCAGAATTTGATACAGTTAAATACGTAAGAGTTTCTACTGAAAATTTAATGTGATGTGCCTACATTTACCAGTAAGTACCTAATGGCATCACATCACATCAACAAGATTATACTTAAAACTAAACACAGACCAGGTTAAAAAAGCATTAAAAAGGATACTGACAGAGAAAGCTTAGTATAATATTAATGAATTTTTAAATGACAAATCGCTATAAATATACTGACTGAATCCATTCTATTTATTTTGAATTGCATGACTATTTACCTAACTTTTTAATTTAAAAATAAATGTTTATTGTTGATTTATTTATATTATTATTCTTTGCATTTTTATGTTTTTGAAATCCTATGGTCTTTCAACCTAATTTGTACACCAGCTATGGTCAAACATACTGTAGATAAATTTGAATAATAAAAAAATAATAATAAATTTTAAATAATAGAACTTTGTAACACCTATAAGCATCATACCATGTATATTATGTACAGATGTTTTTGGAAATAAATGAAGTTGAATTTTACTTTTTTTTTATAAATTGATAGAATAACAAACGCCATTATCAATTGTACGAGATATTATGGTCAGACACGAGAAAAGCCCTAATTAGTAAAAATCTTTAAGAACATACACAGATAATTATTGCCTTTTGGGTTTTGAGCCTGTTCGTGTATCTCACAGCATGCTGTGGAAATCTAAAGACTCCTACGATCCCAAGCCCTAAATTCCTTATGTGCAAATAGATCCTAGGAAACTTCAGACCACAACTTACAGTTACTAACTATACAGTTCCGTTTTACCTAATCACTTAACTACTGAAACTATCGTGTAATAGCAACGACATTGTGCACTACACTAATAAGCATGTTATCGATATAAAATGCATTATGAATATTAAAATATATTGTGTTGTACACGAGCATTACATCAACAAATGTGCTGCAATAGTGATGCGACATTACGACACGGAGAATATCGATGTTTCTATACACATTTTATGATTTGAATTAAATTATTATTACTGTGTAGGTTATAAATTGGCATTTATATGCCGCGGTAGTATTAACCGATGTAAAAAATATATTTCTGATTTTTTTTTACAGTTTTTCTTAGATACTGGTCACATAAGACGGAACAATGAATTTACAAAATAGTAACACCGTAAGCTTTGATTAACTTATTAGGTCACGCAGCCCTCAACAATGACGTTACTCTCAAACTTTTTTATAATAATTACCGCTTAGAAATTCCATTATAATCGAAAACGAGCATACCACAAAATATTAAAAATTATACTTCATGCAATTTTAACTACATCATAAAATTGCATCATCGATAAGCAAGCGTTCGCGTCACTGGCTTTGCAATCGGTTATCGCGAGTCAGTATACGAGTACTCGCGACTAAGCACGAACTGTTTCGCGCTATATTTGATTTTCGAATAATCGAACGCTGCGCTGTTTGAATGTTTATCAGTTGTTTTTTAAAGTGCCATAGAATATTGTTTTTTTTTCTGTGTTGATGTTATACACCGTTTTTTTTTATTGTGTTGGTTAAGTGATGTTATGTCAAGAGTTGTGAGTTTTCAATTTTGAAGCTGGTATTTCGTTTTCCTACGACAAAAATTAAGGTATTTACAATTTTTTTCAACATACATAACCGCACGCTTTTTTACCATGGGGTAAACAGAATATAATAAACAGAAACATTTTTTTTTCTTTACTTACTACATAGTACGTAGAGCAAACTAATCAGAAATAATACCCAAACTAAAAATACGTGAAATATCGCAAAAATGACAGATGCTAATACAAATTTCTACACATTGAAATGAAAAATTATGAAATCAGCTAACTACCAATATGCAATAGCGTGAGTATAATATGAGTCGGATCGGATCAAAGATCGTGAGCGGAAGTCGCAGTATTCTTGTACGTTTTATAGTGTAATCCTGGCCTTATTTGTCGCAGTTAAAAGCAGGAAACAGGTTTGTGATGCATACAGCGACAATAGTAATGCGTTATGATATGGTATTATAGAACTGTGTGATATGGTCGATTATCTCGTCTGATTGTAAACAAAACGTGGATTTTTTTGGTGCTAACAGAAGAGAAAGAACTGAAAAAAACCAGTTTTAAAACATATGAGCTCGCGCCTATATATAATTCTTGAAGGGACAAGCAGACGTATAATGTGTTTCAAATGAGAATAGGACTGACCTCGCGCCATGTGTTGACGTCATAGCTGTCAAATCGAAGAAGTTAAGTAGCTCTATTTTTTTTGCTTACCGTACTTTTCAACGACAGTTGACAAATAGAGGTCATTGACGTCACAGCATGGCGCGAGGTCAGTCCTATTCTCATTTGAAACGCACTGTATTACCTGTTAACTAGTCTGAACACCCACGTTTCCTTTTAATAGGTGGCCAGTCAATTAGCATTTTTCGAGCACAATAATTGTCCAGGTTCTTCGATATACAGTTTACAATTTTAACAGGTTTTGTTTAAAACAGAATTAACCTAACATTGGGAACAAGTTCCAAAGATATACAGGAAAAGAAATATTTCAAGGAAGTAGAATGGAGAAAACAAGACGTGCATTGCCAAAAAATAAAACGAAATCAAATAGCTAATGCAACACATCACATTATGCAGTAAAAACAGTAAAATGCACTGCAGGCAAACTATTTACCCATTAAAATTAGCATAGCGATTACGAGAAATATGAATAGAAAAGAGCAATAATTTAAACATGTACAGTTTAAGCAATCATTTCGTACGAATTTACATTTGAAGTAGTTTCAGACATTTGTGCTACCAAAATTACGATGTAAGCACAAAGGTTGCAATGTATAGAAAATTGCACAATGTCGTGCCGCTCTCAATTTTCTACCCTCTTTTTATTTTTGCCGATGCAGCGGAAATACTGTATTTCGGTCAAGTATTTTTGATCATATATCACTTATTATGATGATTGTTTCCATGGAAGGATAAACGGAGGTGTATGGTATAGCTTCATCTATATTTATTTTCTGAATTGTCTGTCCAATCAATTGTTTTTTTTATTTATAGCTTTTCAATTGTCATGAATCTATTAAAAGAGGCCGTTTGTAGCCGGTAATTTTTTTACTTTTTGACGATAGAAATGTTTTTGTTTTTTATAAGTGACAGGAAAAATATATGTGTTTTTAACCCCTGACCAAAAAAGAGGGGTGTTATAAGAACCGGAAGACGTTGCGTTGGAAGGCCTCCCACGACCAATGACCTGGTGAAGGTTGGGATCCGCTGGATGCGAGTCGCACGGGACCGGTCAATGTGGCGACACTTGGGAGAGGCTTAATTAGCAGTGGACGTCTTTCGGCTGAAATGATGAATGATAAGTTTGAAGTGTGTATCTGTGTAGCTCCTGATCGGATGAGCCGATTTTGATTACGTTTTTTCGTTTGAAAGGTGTCACGCCTAACGTTCATGTAAATTTTCAGCTCCTTGGGAATTTATGTATTGATGATTTTAATGATTATAATTCTGTAACTCCACATGTGTTACTGGCGCGATTTTATATTTTCATCAACATACAACCTGACACTGACCTGCAAATTGCAATAAACGTTAGAAAATTTAAATTTCGCGGGCTACCCTTGCGCATCCACCGTAAAGGAGATTTATACACCAAGTACAACTCCGCCTACCATTTCTAAGCGTAATGTATCTAGAAAGTTCTGTTATGTAAGTAAATCAGCCATCCTTCGCAATACCTACCTTCTGTGAATAGTGGACTTGTGTTAAGATGAAAAATGCATGTTTCTTGAATATATTTCTTGGAGTTTTCTTCGAAAGAGTTTTATGTTGATAACCTAGTGTTGTTTGTTTTTGTTTCTGTTCATAAAACAAAATGGCAGCACACAAAAGACTTGAAGCTTAAAGTATTTAAGAAAGGAATAAGAAAAACAAATAGTGAAAGGTATCCTGACCCTGAGAGCAGCGGTGGCCCAGTGGTGGCGGCCCCGACTTACGAACAGTAAGACGTGGGTTCGAACTCAGGCAGGCGCATTACCCTGTCTAAGCAGTTAATTAATTTCATCACTATAGTGATAAAATTAATTGACTGCTCTCAAAAACGGTGAAGGAAAACATCGTGAGGAAACCGGCATGTCAAAAATTCGAAGTGTGACATCTACCAACCCGCACTGGGCCCGCGTGCCCAGCCCATTCCCTATCATAGAGAGGAGGCAGTGTGTCCCAGCAGTGGGAACATTGGCGTAGGCTGATTATGCTAATCCTGATCCTGATCCTTATGGCCTGGGTTTGTAAATTGATAATATGAGTTTACTTAGAATTTCTACAACCACATTTTCCTTTTCAAAATTGTTTTTTATTTCCTGCAAATAAAAAAAAACACTCTCCAGTTTCTGCCCGCGAAATGTTCTTCTCAATCAAAGATCGGAGAAGCAAAAGCCACTGACCTTACTTAGGCACCCTGCACATTTTGTGTAGGCGTTCATCATACGTAGACGATACAATTTTGATACAAACATGGCTACTTGCCTGCCTCATTGGTCTTTTTGTCGCAAACGATACTGCTCAAAATAACCAGCGATATGTGGGTGTACTATTAGGTACACCTCTGCCTATCCTTTCGGGGATTACAACCGTAATTATAGTAGTTTATTCCCACAAAACAGCATGGGAGTGATAAACATTGAGGAGTCAAGTGCGGATTTCGATGGAGACACCATGGCTTGTCTAAGTGGAATAGCGCTACCTCTGCCTTTAGCAAACCTTCGTACTGCAGGAGTAGATCGTGATGCAAGGGCAGCAGCACCAACCGCAGCAGCCACCGCGACATCAATAGCCTCCGCACATTATTATTTTACTGGTAGGTAACGATTACTTGAGAATAATATAATACACACATACACATACATACTAACACGCCTGTAATCTTCGTGGGGTGAGGCAGAGGTGTACCTATGGCACACGCACATTTCGCCAGTTGTGTTTACGTCTCACCTCATGTAAAAGGGGGCGAGCCTATTGCTATCAATCGGACGCAAATCCAGACTTCGTGGCTTCTACTGAAAAAATCCTTATGGAAAAATGCAATAACACTTTGCCCGACCTGGGAATCGAACCCCGGACCTCGTGCTCAGCAGTCGCGCTTGCGACCACTAGATCAACAGGGCAGTCGTTATCATATCTATTTGTAAAAATGCAGTCAATTTACCTACCTACATACTTATAACTTTTTGACATTGATTGTCACTACATAGTATTCTGCGCCGACCCCAAATAACTTGGAATAAAAGCAGGAGAGGAGCTCGTGGCAAAATAATAACAACCGCTTGGGTCGATCATTAGGTTAAGCCGTGCTTGCCTAGGTTAGTTTGTGGATGGGTGATCACCCATTACATATCGAGTTTCCTCCGTGCCTCGGAAAGCACGTTAAACCGTTGGTCCCGGATGTCATATGTAAATCTTTGACAGTCGTTACAGGTAGTCATTTGCACAAAAAGTCTGACAACCAGTCTTACTAAGGGGTATCGTATTACCCAGTACTAACTGGGTTATGGAGGTCAGATAGGCAGTCGCTCCATGTAAAATACTGGTATTCAGCTGCATTCGGTTAGACTGGAAGCAGACCCCAACATAGTTTGGAAAAAGCTAGGCAGGTAATGAAAGGCAGAGGAGAATGATACGCTCCCTAAAATAAAATTGCGTCTTGAATTGCAACGTTTTTCAAGTACAATCACGAGCACCAATATAATGTAAACACTTAACTTTTAAAAGTGATTTTTTTCCTACTGTTCTGATTAAAACTTAATTTTGTTACGAACATACGAGTACTACTGATAAAATGTCACGGTATCTCGTATAACTAAGGAATATTATCATAACCAGCGTTTTTAATATTATTAGTATTCTGCCATTCTGGAACTCATATTTTTTTATGAAAAAGATCCTATCTTCAAGTTACAATCGTTATAATAATTTAGAAAATATATATAGGAGTGATAGCCTAGTGATGTGACAGTCGGACTGCCAAGTCATAGGTCTCGAGTTCGAACCCAAGGCACGCACCTCTTATTTTTCGGATTCATGTGCTTATTGTATTATCACTTGCTCCGGTGAAGGGAAACATCATGAGGAAACCAACATGCCTGAGAGATAGATCTTGACGGCATGTAAAGCCAAGTCAGAGGCTCATGGGCGGCCTATAAAAGTCTGACACCAGGTTAGGCACTATAACCACACGATAAAGAAAGAAATAATTTATGAAAGTGTGAAATACATATTGGTGCTCATGACTGTACAAGAATTGACCTTCTGAAGCAAATATATAATTGCATTCCAACGCATTGCTGTTCCACCAGCTGTGTTTGTTCTGCTCGTAATGTGACGTCGTCATGTGGCAACATGAAATATATGTCTGAAATAAATTGAGACATATTCAAACAGAGGCGATGCATTCAAGCGCTACACACTAGGTGTTAAATTAACAGACCGTGTTAGACTATTTGAAACACTGCACTGCGTTCCAAAATAAATGAGTTTGTATTTCGTTTGAGTGAGTCGAAAAGTTGGTGAAATTTGAGTAAATGAGACAGCTGTTTAGTGAGCTGTGAATCAAGATTGTCTCGAAATTAAATGATGTTTAGTTCAAATACAAACATTATTTTTAATTTGTAGAACATAGGAAAACAAATAGTACAGATTTGATGTTAATATTAATCAAATTAACGCTATCTCTTTCCGTCAACGACGTACAAAAAGACTAATCAAAACATTCAAAAATAAATAAAACGAAATTATATCTAAATATAAATAAGTTGAACTACATGCATGACCATGTATCTGTAGATGCTTCCCTTGCACGTGTCGGTCTGTTCTTCCAATCGAATCAGCATGTTACTGAGTTCTCATACTTCAAGGTGTCTCTCTCTCTTCACATAAAGAGCGTCGAGAGCGTCTTAATTTTTGGCTGCTTTTTTGGATATTCAAAAAATGCGGTCCAGATGTCCTTCCACTTAGGTACCTTGCCCCAACTATTTGTGCCATGAGTGGTCTAACTACAAAATAATATAGTTATACCTAGATAACACAAGTAGGTATTACAATCCGTATGAAAACCAAGCGTGCCATTTTTGACTAATTACTATAGCGTCATAAACACTATTTAGTTACTATACAAACAAGTTACTATACAAACGAATTACTATACAAACAAGTTACTTTACAAAATAGGTTACGTTTTTGGTCTTTAAAGGTGGTCTTGTGTTATCTAGGTATGGTCAAAGGGCGCTTTCAATTTAGACATTTCGTGTCCGACCGCTGCGGTGCCAAAAACGTGCGTTTGTCGTTCATTGCGTGTTGTCGAGCGTTCGCGGTGCCGACGCCGCAATGCTGCCGCACCGCGTGCTTTGTATGAAAACAAACCACCGTCCGTGCACAATCCGACAAACACACGTTTTCGGCATCGCAGCGGTCCGACACGAAACGTCGAAATTGAAAGCGCCCAAACTGTCAATCTCAGCTTTCTCAGTCGAAATAATGACAGTAGCTTTAAGTGATTATTTTTTCCTTAAAACTAAGTAAATTCTTAACTTAAAAACCGTTATCAGACAGAGAGCACTTGACATTTTTCCAGCGTCATTAGAATTCAAGATCCCTCGAAATCGAAAATAAATACTCGTTCGCAATCGTTACTTTGCCCCATTTTCCCCCATTTCAGTTCTGAGTGCGATAATCTGATGCTATTTATTTTTCATTACCACAACATATTTAACGGAATCTTCTGGAATCAAGCAAATTGGTTTAAGGCAAAATTGTATTTATTTAAACTGAAATTACAGACTCATCCAAGCCATTTGCCAAATTTAAGGTAGCCTGCAAAATGCAAGTCAATTCAATTCAATTATTTTTGACAAAAATACTACCCCTTATCTTTGAAGGTCATAAATAAATCTATCATCAACATACTTTGTGATACTGATCTGCAAATTGCAAAAAACGCAAAAAATGTATCTCGTGAATTAGCGCATGTAGTACCAGGCCACTCAGAAAGTATTGTGAAAAATAGTTTTTATATATGGGAGACTGGCCAGTTAGAATCTTTTTCGAAAATATGATTACTTGCAAGTAAAAATATGTGTTCCATTTTCAAAATTTCCCTCCACATTTTTTGCGAGCCAATTCAAAGTATCGTGTCTTACCGAAAAATGGATCTGCGCCGGGAACATTTTAGAGCTATGATTTTTTACGATTTCAAGTGTCGCCTGAAACCGGATGAATCGTTCGATAGACTTCAAATGGCATTTATGGATGAAGGCCCCTCCAAGGCAACCGTGTATCGTTGGTATAACGAATTTAGGCGCGGTCGACCAACCTTGGGGGATGAAGAAAGAAGCGGTCGCCCTTTGACGGCTATTACGGAAGAAAACGTGCTTGCAGTGAAAAATTTAATCCAAGATAATAGGCGAATTACATATCAAGAGATTCAGCACATATTAAAGATTGGATCGGGAAGCGTTCACGAGATTCTACACGGGCATCTTCGCGTGAGGAGGATTATATCGCGCTGGGTGCCGCACTACCTCCCCGACGCTCAGAAGCAGGCCCGGGTGGAATGGTGCCGTGATATGCTGAACAAATTTGAAGCAGGCTCGTCTCGGCGTGTTTACGACATCGTAACAGGTGATGAGTCCTGGATTTATCAATACGATCCAGAAACCAAGCGCCAGTCGACAGTTTGGGTATTTCAAAATGAACCAACGGCTACCAAAGTGAAGCGATCTCGAAGCGGGGGGAAGATTTTGATCGCCAGCTTTTTTAATTTGACTGGCCACTTGGCCTCAATTCCCTTACGAGATCAAAGAAGCATCAACGCCGAATGGTATACTACCAAATGTTTACCAGAAGTTTTTTTCTGTTGTGAGCAACAAGCGACCAAACACAGGGCTCCGCGGACTACTGCACCACCACGACAATGCGCCTGCACACACCGCGCTCAAAACGAGGGACTTCCTGGACAGTACACCAGTCAAACTCCTGGGTCACCCTCCTTACAGCCCTGATCTAGCACCGTGTGACTTCTTTTTATTTCCAAAAATAAAAAATCAGCTCAAGGGGATACAATTTTCGTCGCCGGAAGATGCGCTGGCTGCGTTCGAGCAGGCTGTAAACGAGGTGTCTGCGGCGGACTGGAAAAAGTGTTGAAAACTGGTTCAGACGCATGAATCTTTGTATAGAGGCTGGTGGAGAGTACTTTGAAAAGATTTAATAAAAATATATGTACCTGTAGAACAATTTTTTTTAGTGTCGCAAAACTTTCTGAGTGTCCCACGTATCTATGAATTAAAATCAAAATATTTTATTTCGTATAGGTCTTTATAGATTATAAAACGCCGGCAAAAGGTGCACGGTTCGGATTGGTCGTTTCCTATGGAGATGAACCGGCAAGTAACGCCATGGTTACCTACTCTTTTAAAATTATTTGATACTAGCTGACCCGCGCAACTTCATCTGCGTCACATAAGAGAGAGACATTTTTCATTGATGCTCCGCTCTTATTGGTCGTAGCGTGATGTTATATAGCCTTCCTCGATAAATGGGCCATCCAACACTGAAATATTTTTTTAATTCAAACCAGAAGTTCCTGAGATTAGCGCTTTCAACTAAACAAACAAACTCTTCAGCCATAGAATGTTAGTATATATAGATTACTAAAAACAATAAAAAAATATGTTACAGCGTTAGTATTTAAGCATGGGAGGACAGCGTAGACCACACAATAGGTCATTGCTTACTACACAAAAACGTAAAAAATATAAAAAGCTAAAAAGCTTCTAGAAGTCTAGACGTCTAACAATGATATGTCTATATTAATGTCGTAGAAATCAGTATCAACATTTCAGAGTACCATACTGGAAATGCGTTTTGGAGGTATATGTTGGGTCACTTAATTTAAATTAAAGCTAACAACATGCCTGGGGAGGTGGTACCATAACGACGTGAGCCCCAGGGGTCGGCAGGGCATGAATTAATTATAAATTGCGATTTAGAGCAGTGTACCCGATCTAAATCTCCTCTAGGTTGAAAATATATGGAATGGAATTTGGAACGGACGCGGGTATTTTAAGAATGACTTTTTTGGGAATCATCATCCTCTAGCCCTTGTTATTGTTATTGGAGACGGTGCAACACGTTTTCTTCTTCAAACTCCCCTGTCAGAGGTCACGGCATCATTTACACCTTTCTCTTTCTTATCATTCCTCACACAATCCTTCCTTCTTCGTTTGCCTTCCTCTCCCTCTCCATCCATCAACATACATATCCATCACTCTTTTAGACACATGGGATTTTTTTTTAAATTATTTTTGGGTATGATCATTTAAATATGAAAATTGTTTTGTGAACTGAAACCAAAAAACAACGAAGTCAATTAGTTTGTTATTATTTTAACAGGATATTGTTGAACCTGCTTAAAACGTTATCTTAACTATAGTGACTAAAACCAGTATTGATCAAGTACGCACGACGACCAATCAAGCTCTAATAAACCAGTTTATACGGATCTCTCATTGTATAGGAAATCTATAGAGTGAGGCCATGTTATACTGGAAAGTTCAGCTTGATTTGTCGCCGTGTGTACAGTACAGCACATTTTACAAATAACAACATTCTCTAATCCAAGATTATTAAAATGCAAAAGATTAAAAAGTGGGTTGGGGAATCCCATTATCAGTAGTAGCCATGATAAGAACGATAAAAACAGTTACTATTTATTTATAGAAAGAAAGAAAAATGTTTATTTGACGTCAGTACATTAAGCACACACAATAATATTAAAAAAGTTACAAAAAAAGAGAAAATACATAGTATGACTGTAGTGTGTGCCTCACGGCTGCGCCAAAAAGGTCCATTTCAGCATTCATGCCAGACAGGTGATGCTGTCTGACGCTGGTCTTCCAATGAACCTTGAGGGGTTAGTGACAGACAGAAAACAGTTTCAAACATCACTATCACTTCACTACACAGTATAAAACAAAGTCGCTTCCCGCTGTCTGTCCCTATGTATTCTTAGATCTTTAAAACTACGCAACGGTTTTAGATGCGGTTTTTTTTAATAGATAGAGTGATTCAAGAGGAAGGTTTATATGTAGAACATTGCACCCGTGCGAAGCCGGGCGGGTCGCTAGTAATATATAAATAAATGGTTACAATACATAGATTTCGAGTAAATTAATGAAATATATGTAGGTACGGATAAAGAAAAAAATATGTAATAAAGTTATCATGATCGCGCACGCAATAACCGTTCAATTCCGTATGTTTTTTAAACTTAGTTTAACATCTATCTAAACTATGTGGTTAAGTAGGCAAGAATTTATTTATGTAGGTATCATGTACTTAACTGTAAATATATCTAATGAAGAACCGCAACAAACCAGCTAAAGTATAAGAGATAGAAAAATGGTGCCATACCAAAAATTATTCCACGTGAAGAGCATTTTCTGCTGTGACAATAAATTTGAAGATCTGCAACACCTGTTGCGGAACTCCAAACCCCAGCGACACTATAAAATATTAAGGAATGACGTCTTAGTAAAAGTTGTTTAGTCTGATTCGCATTTCCTGTGGACTTACAAAAATGAAAGATCTGGAACGTCTCCAATCGTCTCGCTCATCCCGTTGTTTTCCCATCCCCGGGCCTTAGAATTCTACATCAGACGTTTCAGATCTTCGATTTTCTTGACGACCCCGTTGTCGCTGGCATAAACAACAGGATCCACGTACGAAGTCGCGGGCAGAAGCTAGTGTCTACTAAAGGTAAAGGTTATGTCAAATTAAAAGTTATTCGCATGTGCTTGAATCAGGTATTTAATATAATTTTAAGAAAATAAATGTATTGATTCATCTGGCTAGGCTTTCTCAACAATATTCATGAAGCGACTGCGTGTCTGATCTCCACAACCCAGTTAATGAATGATAATAACCCCTAATCTCACCACTTTCGGGTTTCTGTCTAACAACTGTCAAAGATCTACAAATGACAGCCGGGACCGACGGCTTAACGTCCTTTTTGAGGCGTAGAGGGAAGAAATGTATTAGTTATTTTAACAAGAATTTGTGTGGTATAATACCACTAAAAATCCGAATACTGAAAAATCACGCTGTTATTAAAATCGGGGTTTTTTTTCGGTTTGTAGTCTATGTTACCCGGGCTATAATAACGAATCGATTGACACCTTATTCATCAAAATCGGATGAATAGTTACGGCGCTACGGAGGAATATACGTAATTACAAAAATACATACATAGTTACATTAGCAATTACATACATAGATAGACTGGTAAAAAGGAGTAAAGGGCTAATATACGGGCTGGAAGTGACACCAACGCAAAAACAGTTACCAAGTATTCTGTACATCATTCTGAGGCCCCCCACATAGAAATGTTTCACCGGTTATTTAAAAAAAACAACTGTTTCATATTGCTAGCAACACAAGTTGTCTATGATAATATTATCTAGTCTGTATTGAAGAGCTCTTTTTGTCTCTGAATGGTTCGCTCTTTCTTCCTACGACGGTGCGATAGCTAAAACATGATGTCCTGTAATAATAGTGTTAATAAATAGTTTTGACTGTGCCAAGCCAAACCGACCTAAACAGTCCACACGACATCGAAGAATCAAACATTTCATACAATTAGACCGTGTAGGTATTCCTTTGTAGGAAACAGCCGATTTTTTTTTTTTGATAACCGTTTTCGCATCTGTGTCCATTCCACCCCGTATCACTAAAACGTTTTCATTCAGACCAAATGCATTTATTAGAACTAATCCAGCATTAATTGCACACTACCACATCTTACACTGGAAAATAAAAGTAGTTGCCACAATCAAGATTTTTTTTATATTGATTAAGTAACTTGTTTGCATCTGAGCCTATCAAGCACAATGATCACAGCGACTACTTTTATTTGATTGAGATTTGAAACGAGATCTTGATTGGAGTTATCACAAAACCTATTTGCAGCAATCAAGTCAAATAGTAATAAACACAACCAAATAGTGTGAAACACAACCAAGGAACTTATTTAGTGCAAGATTTGATCAAGTTGTATGATTAATACAATTAATTGCAATGATAGATGCTATCAAGTCCAATGATCTTTATTGAAGTAATCAAAATGCTTGATTGACACAACTTCATTTTGTTACAGTTAATATTTTTTAACTTGTCTCTTTTTTAACTCTTCTACAATGATGTCATGTTAAGGGTAATCGAGAAACTTGTTTGAGCGTTCAATCATTTGAACTAGTATTGCTGCAATCATGTCGTGATGATCAACTTAACTAAGATTTTGATTAATCTAAACAAGATATTGTCAATCAAACTAAAAAGTCACTTGATTGGGGTGCATTTTTTTCAATGTATCACTTATTCATATTTTAATATCTTTAAGGTCCATTTCTCCCACAAAACAGAACTTGCACAAAAAACCAAACTAAACTAACTCCAAATCCTTTAAAAATAAAGCAAAAAATCAAACAAAACACTAAACGAACCCAAGAGAACCTCGAAAAGCTAACATTGAAGAGCTAACGAACCATTTGCCAGAGATTTAATACAACTAACATTTCCCCTGATCCAATAATGGTAGGTAACTAGAATATGAAGTAATTCCACGAATACCAAGGAATTATTTCAATTTAGAGGTAGTTGCGAGGTGGATAAAGGGAGGGAATTAGCATTTGTAATACGAGGGTTAGGAGTTGATGTAAATCTTAAGGTGAAGCTCGAATTGCTGAATTGCAAGTGAAAAAATTACTGACGTCTCTGGAATTACCATTAGGTACCTATTAAAGTACCTATTAAATTATTGGTATTATTACGTAGTTTTCTTCAGGTTAACACCACCAATATGTCACCGGCAGAACAATCATAAATCACACTTATTTCTTTACATTGGTTTAAAAGAAACAGTTTTATACATCATGTTATGTTTTTAAACTTTGTGGTGTTTGACGACCCGAATGGCGCAGCGGTAGTGAGGCTGCCTTACGTTCTTAGGGTCCCGGGTTCGAATCCCGGTAGGAGCAAATGTTTGTGTGATGAGCATGGACATTCGTTTCCGAGTCATGGATGTTTCTATGTATAATAAGTATGTATTTACAAACAAAAAGTATCTATGTAATATTATCAACTATCTGGTGTCCACGACACAAGCCTCGTTGCTTAGTGTGGCACCTAGATGGCGATGTGTGTAATGTCCGGCGATATTTATTTATTTAAACTAGATGGGGCCGGTGTTGCGTACCTGACTACTCTGAGAATAAACAGCTGAAACTCAGAGGTCACTGTCTCTTTTAAAGTCTAGTTATTGGTCCAGCCATATGGGGACCATGCAGATTACTGTCTGAGTTGTAGAAAGAACCACACAGGTTTGAGTGGACCTGTCCAGTCAGTGCAAGCATTTGTCAGTAATCGTGTTGCTAGGCTGTGTCGACCTTTGATTCAAACCCTTTTCTCACGCCATGAGGATAGGCAGAAATTACAGAATGCAACCTGCTATGATCTTTACGCCTTGTCCACGTGCATACAGGTGGTCATACATGCGCCTTTTCTATTTCTTTTTATATTTCGCAAGCTTAGGCCGCAGTATTTTCAGTTCAATCAGTTAAAAAATAACGTCAACCACTTATTTAAGATTAACTACAAATGTTTGAGCTTATGTAAATAGATTTGAGTCAAACGTAGTTAACATAATTATTTCAAACAAAATTATGTTAAAAAATAACGGTCACTTTTTGCTTTTGAATTCCATATTCCAATTTGTATAACTCTCTCAACTGTTGAAACATTTCATTCGTAACAACGCTTTCAACACGTTCAAAAGCTTTCATTTAAATATCTCAAACTAACAGAGATACCACTGTAACACGACTGAATAATTTCAATTCAGCGATAAAATGTACATAGAGACACAGAATAGATAGTTACAGAAGGCCGCACATATAGACGCGTATATATATAATTGACAATCGCGAGTTCACTTGCACTCGCTGTTTACTTTGTTCGCGATTTGGATTCCAAGCATGTAAAGAAAAAGTGTCTTTGCAAAAACAATTACAAACATTGTTGTAACTGTTTTCAATAGTACAGTTATTTTGAAACTAAGTTAGTAAGTTAAAAATCTTTTAAGTAAGAAATAACAACAATCTTATTTATTCTTAAATCATGCTGAATGAGTTGGGCCCAGTAGGCGACCATGCCATGCACCGTATTCGCACAGGATAAAATACTGCAATAATACTTCATACTGGAAATAACATCGATTGCGTTTCAAAGCTCGTCCTATGTATGGGGCCGTTGTCACTCATTGTATGAACCTGGCCTTCTGTGCTTATCTTTTCCATGACAGAACGTTCGTTACTGTAATGAACGTTGTGAATTACTTCTGTCCAACCGACTCGAATCTTAACGAGGATCCACAACAATGGATGGAGATTAAATCGAGGTATATTTTCCGAAAATTTCGGATTTTGCTTCCTTTGTTCGAACTCTTTTCGTTTGAGGAAAGTCTTTTGAAACAACAATTCTGTTTGGGACAAAAACCTGTGTTTCGAGTGTTTTATGAACTAGAAGAAATCATTGTTGTTATTTTTGCTTGGTTCTCGCTAAAACCGAACTTATATATAAAATTAATGCTTTTTGGTAGTCTTGGCCAACTTGCGCCGTTCAAAAATTAATTGGAAACCCATAATATATTTCCTTCTTCAAAATTGAATTTAGAACATCAGTTCAGTACCCCCTATTCCAAAATTAAAGATATTAATCACACTCACAGATTCCTCCCAAAAATATTCATCAGAAACAAAAGATTATTGAAACGAACGGTCCCCATTTTCAAATTGAAAAAAGGCCCTTTTTGAAACACTTTTTATGAATTTTAATTGCCTAATAAAATTCAAGTTCCAATCAAATTTCCTTTCCGAGAATGAATGTTTGTCAGTTCCCTTTGGGTCTTTGCATTGTGACGTTTCGTAGATATTTCCAATTTTTGTCTTTTATTAAATTGACCCTTTCAATTGTCCAGAGGAACAAATAAACAGTAATTGACTTTCAAAATCTCTAAAGAAACGAATAATGGAGAAATTGAGTTTGTTAAAAATCGATATTCGAGATTCGGGCTATTTTAGGCACAGGGACTAGAATAAATTCTTATTGATACAGGACGTATTAACTCAGGTATAGCATCATCATCTTATTAAGATTCAAAAGCTGTAGCTCTCACACAACTTGAAGATGATGTCAAGATTCGTAAACCAAAATACTTTCGAGATATTCCTACAATCAAAACAAACAATAATTTTTGTAACACTATTGCATATAGAAGCATGTAAAAACGAATGTGACATGCATAGGATGATATTCAGTCCCACACATTGCGTTGCCAAAAACAACAGACAAATATTACCATAATACAAGGGAAAGTTAAGAAACAAAGAAAGAAAGAAAGGAGGCTTGTGTTTTTATTGTGAGTATGAATGAATTGGAGAAGCATTTGTTTGTATAGAAAAATATACTCCAAGGAAACATGGTGTTTGTTACGTTCAGAAGAGAAAATCTTGTAAGTTTGGTCAAGGAGCTTAGATGGCTATATGTAAAAGAAGAAGTTAGAAATTATCTTTTAAAGAGGTTAACTACAAACGTTGTGTTGAACACAAGAGTTTGTGTTCTTTATATATAAGTATTTCTGATAATTCCTTTGAAATTAGAACTAGCAAATTCAACCGGGTGTTATATTGAATTTGAAGACCGTCTGAAAGTTCTTTCCAAGACAAAGAATGTTGATTTATATTATGCAATTATTCTATTAAAGATAAAACTAGGCTGATTTTAGAAACATTCGCAGACGGAAAGAGAAATTGTAAGCCTGCTAATGAGACTTAGGTAAACAAGCACCATACTACTAATAAAAAGCAAACATAAGACGAAACAAAAGAAGATTTATCAAAGAAAAAACACTAGTAACTTACCATGCACTTTAGTCTTTTGACCTGTACAGCATAAACAATTGACATTCTATTAAGCGAAGCTGAACCTCACAAAGGGAATACAAGCATGAATATGGAAGTGCCTACATCATCCCAACATCCTGATCCCGGGTCCCGGTAACAGACAGCACTACCCGGGAATTAATTGAAAACGAACATTACCGTTCAAAGGAATAACAGAACACTGTAAATATTAATATGAAGCCTTTTGATCGTTCGCTGATTGTTTTAGATTCAGATTGTAGCTCCAATACGTCGGTGAGTGCTGAAATGGGAATGCTATTTCATTACAATTCAATTAAAGCGTTTACCGGTATTGATGAAATGATAATAGGGAACTTGGCAGGGTTGGCGGATGAGAGGTTTTGTTTCGGTACTCAATGATCCAATTTCGATTTTAGACCAGTTTCTTGTTATTTTTACGAGATTGAACTTGAAATAGATGATTCAATCAGTGGAGAATCTTTCATGCTTAAGGCACTTTGCGGAAGTCAATATCCTCAGCTCGCCTGTGAAACGTTACAAGCTCTCCAATATAGACAAAACATCATCTGGATGTAGACTTAGCATAAACATAATTAAACCTTTTATTATAATGTTCATAAACATAAATAAAATAAATAAATAAATATCGCTGGACATTACACACAGCGCCATCTAGGTGCCACACTAAGCAACGAGGCTTGTGTCGTGGACACCAGATAGTTGATACTACTACATAGATACTTTTTTGTTTGTAAATACATACTACTTATTATACATATAAACATCCATGACTCGGAAACAAATGTCCATGCTCATCACACAAACATTTTCGAACCCGGGACCCTAAGAACGTAAGGCAGCCTCACAACCGCTGCGCCATTCGGGTCGTCAAACATAAGACATAATTAGCCTCTGTGAAAGTGAATGGTTTGTAATCCACCAAGTGGTCTAGTACGAACTAGTAGATGTCGCATCTGTTTAGCGTTTTCTGTTCCACTGCTAGTCAAAGGCCTCCACCATTCCTTTCCAACTCTCTCGGCGTTTTGCCTTTTCTGATAAATCAGTCAGGAACGAGTCAAAATCGTCACGCTAGCGTTTCTTGGCTGTCTCGGTGAAGACGACCGTCTTAAGGCACCCACTGTGTGACTATTCTGGCCAATTTAAGCTGACCCATCCTAGAAATGTGACCCGCCCAGTCCCATTTTAACTTCGCAGACTTATCGCGAACATCGGTTATGCTTGTCTTGGAGCGTATGGTGGTGTTGCGTATTCGATCGTTGACTTTGATGTTTAAAATGCTACGCTCCATCGCTCTTTGGCACTATAACCTTGAGTTTGGACTTCTGAGCCTCATCTTCGAATTTTTGGTTCTAGGAAATACCGATTTCCTCCGATGTTTTCTTTCACGATTTTAATAGAAGCATAAAATTAAAACTCATTTACTCAGAGAGGAAGTCAGCAAAAATTCAACATCCTATGCTCCTGTTTATTCTCGAACTAAGAGGCAATCCATTACTTCCATCGTATAAAGAATTATCCCTTCAAACGACGGCTAAGCATCCTCAGGTTTATCGAAGTTCGGCTCCAATTATTCCCTTTTGATGTCAAGCCCTCGTGCCAAGAGCCAAAGGCTTTGGCGAATTCGCCTGTTTAATGTGTTAAGTGCGTCGGTATTTCGGCTAAATGGATTTGGTAATAGGGAGCCGGGATTTTAGAATGTATGTATGTGCCTCTGAGTGATTTTGGGTTGTTATGTTATCGCAGATTGTTTCAATTTCATGTGTCATTAGATATTTGATAGTGATGTTTTGATTGTTAGGACTGATATGTTAAGTTAGTTGTCGAATCTATTAGGCTTTTAAAAGCTACAACTTTTCTCCACTGGTAAGACGCACCTCCTGTCTGTAGAAAGAATGAGTCGGAATCGGTGGCGCGTTATTAGATATCATACAGATATCTTCGAATATTTGGTTATAGCACATGTCGGTTTTCACACTACTAATACCTTTATCATTTGTTTTTCTTTTTCTTTTTTTAAACTTTAGCTCATACTAGGATTTTCTCCAATATTGCGCGTGAGTTTACAAACATTTAAACTCCCACGTAACACAAACAGCCAAACCCGAAACAACTACCTGTAGGTCAAACAAATATTTGTTCCGTGCGGAAATCAAACCCGCGATGCGCAGTAGAGCAGCCAATCGCTCAACCATTGCGCCTTCTTTGAAAGCAGTGGTGACGAAATACGTTACACCTAGTAAAGTGCCTACTTGGAGTCAAACCCACGAACTGAAACACGAAAAACGGGATTGATACTCTGTTGAGGTGTTGAGGACGTTGGATATAAAAATCTCTTGAAAAACAACATTTTCATTCTTCTGCATTCGAAAAGATTTAATACCTTTCAGGATAATCTAATTTAATTTTCGTTCTGCTCGTAAATTGCTAATAACTATTCCCACTTATCTTCTAGCTCAGACATCCCAGCTTACTTTACCTCCCTATCCATATTACTAATTACATTCCGTTAGAGAGCCGCTTGGGAAAAAACTCTGCGTGTAAAACGGTGAGTGCTCTTCGAATGACTTTGATCGCATTTTAGGAAGCTTTTGGTACTTAATTCAAACCAAAGGTTAGCAACAGGCTAACATTTTACAGGTTTATTAATATTTTTGATTAATTACTATGAACATTATTTACAAACTACAAATAGATCTAAAATAATAATAAAAATATGTACATACATATAAGTATCAAAACGGGAAAAGAAAAACAAAGCGTCGAAAAAGTCGTCCACTCGCTGTCAATAGGAAAAGTGCTCAGAAGGTTGGCATCATTGTCACGTTTGTTGGCCACACCAATCGCAACATCAGTGCCAGTTTGAGGTCCTCAGAACTTAAGGTGTTTGGACATTTTTTATATAGGACATGGTTTGACCAGGAGCACCGCATTAAATTCGTTTTGTAAATTTAGTTTTAGAAGTTGTCGCTATGGTTTAAAAAAAATTAGGAGTGAATATTTATCTGAGCTAGTGTCACATCCATACCAGATGTGGCACAAGTGCAGTTGCTCAATGTAAAATACTGGTATTCAGCTGCATCCTATTAGACCGGCACCCCCCCATCATAGTGGGGAAAAGGCTAGGCAGATGATGCCGATGATGATATTTATTTTAGCTTTTGCCACATCAAAACCAGAAAGCGGTCTAAAGACGGTTGTTGTGAATATTATGTAGAAGGCGGTACAAAATCCGCTAGGGCTGTAGACTGGAAAATATTGGAACAGACTGAAAGCTAAAAATTGTTATGTTACCTGTCCTAATGTCCACTGTCTTTTGCCCAATAGTTAGATTAGGCTAACAAAAACGCCCTAGAAATGTGGTGCTGAAGAATATTACTTGGCATAACCTGCACACAGTTCCGAACCAACGTCTCAATTCTCCAAGAACTTCGAATCAAACAGCGTCTTTCTTCCATCGGCAAATGTCGTATTCTCGCTTTCTTTGGACATATCACACGTCAAGAAGACACTTCTGTGGAGCGACTTGTAGTACAGGGAAAGGTTGAAGGTACAAGAGCGCGCGGCAGGGCACCAATGCGTTGGACCGACCAAGTCAAAACTGCACACAATGTTCCACTCCACGAAAGTACATGAAAAGCTACAGTGCGGTAGGAATGGCGACGGATTGTGAAGCTTACCACCACCCCTGATGTGACGACCAGGACCACTCTGCCAAGAGTGTGACGACGAAGAAGAAGAGCAATAAATACTGTACGAGTAAATGTTTAAAGTGAACTCTGTCAGTAATTCCATTCATAAACGATTGGAGCTTTTATAAAAAAAAATATCGCTGAATAAGCGTCACCTAAGAAAATATAAAACGGAAGACTGCCCAAATATTGACAAGTTGTTTCCAATTAATAAACATTAGCGTCTCGTTAGCGAGGTGGTCGCATTGTGATGCCGTTGAGCATGTGGTTTTGGGTTCGAGTTCCTGGTCGGGTAATGTTATTAAGGTTTTTCAAAACGAATTTCTCAGTAGCAGCGGCTGGATTTGTGCCCGGTTGATGGCAATAGGTTTACCCCATTTAACTGGCAAAATTTGGTGTACTATTGGTACAGCTCTGCCTTACTTTTCAGAGATAACGGGCGTAATGTTGTTCTATTGAAGTGCTTTTAAACACAAGTCCCAAGCCTCTGTTAACATAATACTGACCAGTAACGCAAATGAGAAACGGGTTAACATACTATAATACCGTAGGGATAGTCAAGCAACCACACAAACATGCGATTACAATCAAGAAATCTATTACCTACTAGGTTAGTTTGTGGTTTGTAGTCGTAATAACAACTTTAAGGGGTGTTTTCCGTTGGTTCGGGTCGGCACATTCCATTCGGCAGTATTTGTGGTTTGGCAATAAAGCCGACCAGTACCAATTTATTACTACACATATTCAACTTTGAATCGGCCTAGGTCAAATCGGCAAGCTACTTTCGGCGTCTACCGTCGCTAAATCAAGTTGGGTTTGGCATTCGATTTGGTAGAATTTGTTCAACAAGCGAAGCGACTACTTCACTTCTTATCCTTGGTGTCGCTGGTACGACAGTTTATATTTTGTCGGCTCAAAACTTCGCCACGCCCGCAGTGTCGTCGGTGGCAGCGCACAGGTCACTTGCACTACATGTTTGTGGCTCTGGGGACAGAATAGGAGGTGAGAGGACGACAAACGCCACCATACCATCGCTGAATCATGTTCGACTCTGTTCAGTCTCAATTAAAAGGGGTTTTCCGAACTTATATTCTCAACGGTGTTAGGGTCAGCTCTTACCGGATGAAACTAAATACTTATGGAGCAATACTGTCTGACCTCCACAGGTCATTTATTGGGTAACACGACATCCCTTGGTACCTACATTCGATTTTGCCGCTGTCTATGTAGAATCATGCCGACCCGGACGTATTTGTAGCACCCTGTATGCAATCTCGTAGTTTACTCCTCAGATTAAGTTTACTCGATACATGCGAAGTGCGAACTAATTTAATTTAGCTAATTATTTTGGCACTTAGTGTAAACTATGATTGATTACTTTACCTAATTCAAACCCAAGATTTGAATTAGGTGTAGTTTCAAGAGCGTGTATGATAAAGTTCTGTGGAAAATATAGGCAGTAAAAGGAACTACGGTATTTTGTATGTCACACACCAAAAATTTAAACTTCCTACTTTCTGCTGAAAAAAAAGCTAAGATTACAAAGACCTGACATGATCGCGATGATTATGGGTGTTGTTATACCACTCGGATTTCCCAACTCGATATCAAGACCCGATTGTCTACAGTTTGCTTACAGCGTATATTAACCTATTTCGTCCACATAATGCGAAGGGGAGATAGCAGCCTTCAAAAGCTGGTTATTGTTGGCAATACCGAAGGCAAGAGAGCACGAGGCCAGTCGCCAACACGATGGTCCGACCAAGTAAAAAAGGCTATGTCCTCAAGCAAACAGCAGGTGGTGATGGCAACTTTGGACCGGAGTCGATGGAGGCAGATTGTCCGTTTAAAGGGGTCCAGTGACCACGATCCTCAGTAATGAGGGACCGAGTGAAGAAGAAGAGATACCACTCGGCAAAATTCAACCCCTGGGATAGGAAATAGAATACTTTAAAACACCCACACAGACAAAGACGCGGGAAAAATTTAGCATTCTACATAAAGCCCGAGAAATCAGATCTCAGAGACGTCAAGACACTATTACCGAAGTGTTTTGTCAAGCAAAGGGCTCGGATTCATCACAGGATAAATTAACTTTGAGTGCTATCCTCTCTCGAATAAGGACTTGAGTTAAATGTAATCTGTTTTGTGATAAGTTGCCGGCGATATTGAATCTGAGATGAAGGAGGAAAAGTATTTTCTTTATCGGTATTTGTTATTGGTTTGGTAATTGCATTTTGATGATCGGGACTGGGGTTCGATGTTCGTGTAAGCAATGTTATGGGGATTGTGAGAATGGAGGGTATGTTGAATGGAACTGTGAGTTTGAGCGGTTGGAGTAAGTTAATTGAAAAAAGCTAGAATACTGTACTTCACGGCTGGTTTGATGACTTGAAATGGCATCCTACAGAAAAAAATAACGTGAAGATCGAATCATGAAATAGAATTTCGATGTCCTGTAAAACCACGCGGCCATAAGGCGTGCAGCCACTTGGCTGAAATCGATGTAAGCCACTCATCATCACCTGCCTAGCCTTTTCCTATGTTGGGACGGCTTCCAGTCTAAGCGGATGCAGCTGAATACCAGTATTTTACATGGAGCCACTGTCTATCTGACCGTCACAAATACCCCTTGCTAAGACACCAGTGTAGACTTTCGGGCCACTGACTACCTATCTACTGTCCAAAATCTACAATTGACAGCCGGGACCAACGGCTTAACGTGATTGCCGAGGTAAGGAGGAAACTCGGTATGTAATGGGTGACCCATCCACGGAACAACCTAGGCAAGCGCGGCTTAACCTGAAGATCAACCCGAGCGACTGTTATTAATACTAAGTCAAAGCAACCAAGAATGCAAATGAATGGCAAAATCCATGTATTTAACTAACAATGCTCATCCGATCACGAGTGATATCACTAATCTATTGAAGGGCATTAAAATTATTGTGACTCAAACTTGTAACGTCAGTGTATCTAAATTAAGGTTCATTTTAAAAAATTGGAACACATTAACACCGAGCATTTTCATCTCACCCCTTACGCCCCTCAACCCAAACCCTCTATTAATCTCCTGATCACTTACCATAACACTTCAACGTATCACCGCCATTATCACTTCTCGAAAACGACTTCCAGAATCTTCTACCAAATCGATAAGGCGTCTCACACACGAATAGATGTAAAATAAAACACCATTTAATAAAAGCTCACATTTGGGGGAGCACTGTGATGGCACTCGAAAAGCAATCTTGTAGGTCCGAGTGTTCCTCTCTTACCTACGAGGATGGTCTAAGGGATAAGCGACAGCGGGAAATAGAAAAGAGGACACACACTGGTTGAAAAACCGCTGTGAAACCCGCGATGGTTTGTGTTGAATAATAAACTATAAAAACTATAAAAAAAAAGGAAATTTTAGAACAGATTTACATTCAAATTAAACAAATGAATATCACTTGGAACTCTTTGAATGACAGTGGATTATAAGTAACAAAAATATAAAAAAAATAAATTGAAACAAAATAAAAACCGCAAGAAACTGTCTGAGTCACATCCGTGCGGCGGATAAAGGCTGATTGCGTCTGAAATCGAATAAGTCTAGTCGTTTGAGTAAAAGGAGAGTTTTTTAGTCTTTTTATCGGATAGCTACGTGTAGTTTTAGAGATAGAAACACTTAGGTACTTAAAATTAAAAATGGACGGTCAGAAAGATTAGAGACAATTGAAAATAAGACTATTTTTTTTCCTAGTCCTTTAATACCTTATGACCAAATAATGTCAATTTTTTTTTTTTAATTTTTCTTTTTTGGGATCGTTTTACATGAAAGCACCAAGTTAACCATGATACAAGTGCGGTACTGTCCAGAACATGCGTGCAGAACAGGCGTGATTGCCTCGTACTGGATTATTCTAAGTAGTCAAATAACTGCACTTTTTAGGATATATTGAAAGTCGTGTATTGGTATCTACTATTATTGGTGTGGCAATTTAATGGCCACCTGATTTGAAGAATACCATGATAGTATTGAGTACGTGAGGGCGAGAATGTGTGAGAGAGAAAGAGTACTACTTCAGTAATGTGACGGGGTGTAGATTTTGACATTAAGGCTGCATTCCGAATTACGCAGTAATCGCTTTGAGCGTCCATAAACCCGTTCCGAAATACCGTGAGCGCGATATTGATGTCCCTTGAATCGTCATCGATGACGTCATGACATGCGCCATCTTGCGATTACACCGACCATGCCCCAAATAAATATCACCGTGAGCGCTGTCAAAAATTACAGTTCTGTTCACAGGTTGTGTTGTTTTGCTAAGGTGGAAGCGCAAGAGTTGCCCGCGAAATTTAAATTTTCTTACGATTTGCAGATCAGTGTAAAGTTGTATGTTGCTGAAAATAACAATCGCACCAGTAACACGTATGAAGTTACAGAATTATAATCATTCAAATCATCAATACAACCCTCCAAGTTCATTTAACCCCATTGAGTGACTTTTTCATGAAATAGTTATTGAATGGGGTTAATTGAACTTGGAGGGTTGTATGTGCAGCAGAGTCAACCAACATATCGTCCATTTTCAAAAATAGGTCTTGTCAAAGGTTTTGGTTTGGGGCTATATTACTATACTCTATGGTTTGGGGTTATGTTCACTGTGAACGCGTTCACGAGCGTTCCAAATTGATGACAGCTCTCAGCTGTCATAATCGTGATATCTAAAACGGAACGCAAAATACAGATGTGAGCGCTGTGAGTGCTTATTTTGTAATTCGGAATGCAGCCTAAGACGTAAAGACTATTGTAAAGACTACATATTTAAATTATTGAAAGTGTTTTGATTTCCCACACAACTATCGATTCTCTCTCTCTTATAACTTGTACCAAAAACTATTTTCCGGGATTGGCCACTCACGCCAATCGCTTTAGGGTTTTAGAGTGTGGACGTCATGTGTTAAGGATTTTTCCACTTAATTGATTAAAAAGGAATCCCTTTTTAGTAGTAGGTATATCTATACAGGGACGATTCTCATTATATTTGCTAAGGGTTCATTTAGTTTGCTTTGAGGGCCTTCGATTCCTTTGGAAGTTAATTTGGTCCGAAGTGTACACTTGGTCCTTTCTGTGGCCTCAATTGCTTTGTTCGTATAGTTTTCCATATACACGGCTGTATAGTTTCTGCGGAATCAATTGATCTGTAAATACTCGGAAATCCGTTCCTAATTGGGTAGTTTTATATGCTTCTGCTTTTTAAGTGTATTTGGAGCTACGAATAAAAAAGGAAATTCAGCTCAAATCTGCATTCCAGCATACCAGATACTTTTTCCACTGTTGAATACGAGCTTTAGCATGCTTGTTTTGAGTGTCATGAACTTGTTTCAAACGTTAGTCTCAATGAGTTCTTCCTTAAAAATCACTCGTAAAAACAGTTGTCGAAAACATTAATTTAAATACAGACGCACATCAAGCTTCCCAAAACTGTCAAATTTTCCCTATTAACCTTGAACATAAGTGATAAAGTTGAAAGTCTATAAGGGAAATTTGACCGATTGTGGTAGCTTCATGTGCTGGCGACTCTAATAAGCCTCCAAGCGTTTACAATACAGGTTGATTGATTAAATGTGACCAATAATTTAAGGATGTGAAAAAAAATCCTACCTAATTTTTTCGAGTAACACGATCAATAAAGGAGCATCTGATATTTTTTTCGCGATTTCATGGTTGGTCCTAATGTAAAAGTTGTTTAAATTCATGAGTACTACACGCC
Source organism: Eugnorisma glareosa (assembly GCA_947578425.1). Taxonomy (NCBI): domain Eukaryota; kingdom Metazoa; phylum Arthropoda; class Insecta; order Lepidoptera; family Noctuidae; genus Eugnorisma; species Eugnorisma glareosa. The sequence continues at coordinate 17,510,788 of OX387960.1, forward strand.
CTTAAAGTATTGCCCACGTTTAAAAAATCACCCAGTATACCTAAAAACGGTGCACTTCAAACGTCTTATTCACTCACTCACTCATTCTCAAACGGAAGTTCCACTTCAAAAGACAACATTAACGACAAAATTAAATCACCAATCACGGCAATCATTCAGTCTTCGATATATTAAAAGCAGATAAATCTTCTTCCGTAGCAATCGTACAATGAATCATTCACTACGTGACGTACTTACGCTAGGAGTGAATGAACGGAACTATTAGCGTCTGCTAACAGGTCGACACAACATCGTGTTTGGTCAAGGAATTAGCGACTTAAACGCTATTTCCTTGTGTATTTTACTGCTTGTGTTTCGTGTGAAGTCGCCTTGTCTTGTGTTGTAAGAGACAGAGCTGGTCTGTTCCTTTGCTATCCTGTCGGCATGATTTTTAAAAAAGTATTTGGTACTTAGCAACAAGGATGTTAAACAGTCAGTGAAAATGGTCGTTGACCCAGTGGTCGCAAGCGCGACTGCTGAGCAAGAAGTCCTGAGTTCGATTCCCGGGTGGGGCAAAGTGTTACTGGGTTTTTCCATCAAGAATTTCTCGGTAGCAGCCTGCTCGCCCCCTATTTTTTTTGTTTTGGCAGGCGTGGGATATCCCCACAGACACTTCGACGACCTCACAGGCTGTGAGACAGTCGAGGTAGTGCCGGACTCGAACCGGCTAAAAACCACTCCTGCCTTGCCCTCTGACATGATCAGAGCCGTTCTAAGCATATTCATAGAAATGGCTACTGCTGGTTATTTTAAAAGATAAGTATAAAAAAGGAATCTGAAGAGACCACCCCCTCTCGGTAAGTACAGCTTTAAACTAAAATTATCAACTATTACTATTATTATCTAATATTATTTTTATTATTATTTTGTTTTATATTTTTCTTATTGTTATATTTAATGATTTGACATGAATACTTACTTTGTTAAGTATTTTACTTTAATTTTTTATTGTTAATGTTCACATTTAATGACATTTATTTTGTGTATTAATTGTATTTGATTATTGTGAATGTGAGGACCATGTGGGTTTTTTTTTGTTCGTTTTTTATTTTTTCCACGATTGTCTGGCAGTTTGAGTACTATAAGCGACCTACCCAAATGTCCTTTCTTTGGTACTGTTCGTCGTGTCGTTGAGCTCCTTGAGTTATAAGTCGAGCTACACGATAACTGACAAATGCTTGCACTGACTGGACAGGTCCACTCAAATCTGTGTGGTTATTTCTTCAAGAGACCATCTCAGACACTAATCTGCATAGTCCTCATGTGAGTTAACCAAGATTATGTCTGGACTTTAAAAGAGACTATGACCTCTGAGTTTGTTTCGGCTGTTTCTTCTCAGAGTAGTCAGGTACGAAACACCGGCCCCATCTAGTTTAAAAAAAAAAGAGACGTGTAAAAGTGTTTTTAAAAACCTATTTGCAAAATAAACATCATTTATCATTTAACAATTTCAACTACACCTATTACTTATGTTTTACTATTAACTATTTTATCATTTATTTTGTGCCTACAACCTCCGATTATTATTTTTTCTACTTTTTGTTTATACATTTTTATTTAATTCTTTTTGTGTTATCCTAATACTTAAACTATATACTTACTATATTATATAATAAAGTGTTTTTATTTCTTACCTACTTATTTCTACCTATTACTACGGTTGCGATTTCAATACAATATTTTTAAAATGTATTTCGGGTTTTATTTGAAATCATTAGGCTTGGGAGATGAATGATGATGAAATCATTAGCTTTGGCTCGCCCCCTATTAGGTACATAGGACTTTAACATAGCTGACGAAATGTGGGTGTACCATAAGGTACACCTCTGAAGTGCAGCGTGAAGTTATTTTAAATATGGTAACAAACATGACTGCCTAGTGGTCGTAACTGCTTCTGCTGACCATGAAATATGAGTGTACAATGTGCAATGGTATTGCACACTGCTACTTGCTAGTTATGTCTGCCTAATTCACCTGCCACGGTGCGCCAGACATACAGGCTTTGAACCCGAATGCGATACCAGAACATTTCGACAGCAGTCAGTAGATGACAAACGATGGGACACCTGCAATCATGTCCTGTGTGACCTGATACCTGTATGTTACGGGAATGGATGGACGTCTGATAGCGCCAAACTCTGGGCCTGATCAAAACAAATTGCCGTCTGAACATCATACTGACACTGTATAACTAACCCAATAAAGATAGATACAATCGATCATAATTATAGAAATTGATTGAAATCATAAACACGAATATAATAGTAACATAATATCACGCCTGTAATGTAATCCCCGAAGAGTCAGTCAGAGTAACAACGTTGAAAAAAAAAATAACACCAGTTGAAACATAACCGTTGTTTTTATTTGTCCCATGTGGGGGCGAGCCTATTGCCATCAATCTGGCACAAATCCAGACTCCGCGCCTGCTACTGAAAAATTCCTGATGGAATTACCCAATAACACTGCCCGACCCGGGAATCGTACCACTAGACCAACGAGGCCGTCAAGTGCGAGGCAGCTATAAGACAAGCGATACTCGTTTTATAGCATTTCACATCTGTGCAGTATGATATAGTATGTGCAGTTCATGTTATCGTTGCTTGTCACGAAAATATGCATCAATACGTCAAACTTGGTACATTTATGTTCTTGTTTTCTCGCCTGCACATATAAGTTGGCTGAAGTAAAAATTATTAGCAATTATTATTTGTTGAATGAAAAGAAGCCTTTCATTTGCTTCCACCACAAATATCTCCACTAAAAACGCAATTGAAGTTTCCCACCGAAAATAACAGATTCCCAACATTTCACAAACTTTTGCTCAAACTGGTTTGCCTCGATAAATTCTAGTCTATCTAGAACTGAACGTGGTAGGTATAAATCCTAGAATTCGGAAAGTACGGGCGACATCGCAAATGTTAAATGTGTGCTATCGGAGCGTCTAATTGCAAACAGTGTGGGTCCGACGAACGAACGGTCGTCTCCGTTCTCGGTGCTGACTTGAATTTCAACCCTTTCGGGGCTCAGTTGTAGAATTTTGACGTCAAAGACGTTTATGCGTCAAAGCATGTGCTTGAAGCTAACTATTGTTAGAAATAGCTAATGTGTAAAATATATGTATCAACCCCCAAATAATAAACTTGACAAAATTGTTTCCCCAAAATTTTATCATTACAATTATAATTATGTGTCGTTAATGCCCGTTTTCAAGACCTCTAAGCAACATCTGAATGAAATGATGCCTAAATGACATAATTGACTCTGTGTGCTGGGCCAGGTGCTGAAATCCAATGGTGAGATTTTATTTAAGCTTTTTAGATTTTGAGAAGTGTTCATCATATCGCGTAAGTTTCGTGTAACTTAATGTTACAGTCACCCTCCAGTACACCCTCATCCAAAGCCGTGGCTAAAAGAAAACTTTTATTTGCCAAATCAAACTAAAAACTTTGCACAGTTCAGTAAGTTACAAATAAAGCATTAGAGGTAGTTACAATATTGTTTGTTATGTATCGGTACATAAAATACTACAGTCTACACTGGTGTCTTAGCAAAGGGTATTTGTGACGGTCAGATAGACAGTCGCTCCATGTAAAATACTGGTATTTAGCTGCATCCGGTTATACTGGAAGCCGACCCAAACATAGTTGGGAAAACGCTAGGCAGATGATGATGTTTCGGTACATATTATGATTGTTAGCACGGAACTGATTAACTGTATTCCCCGTAATAATATAGACTGTATTACTACGGAACGGTTTTCCCGGTTATCTCAGATTGTAGTTAGCAGATTTGTGGCAAAATAATAACTCTAATAAACGCTAAAACCGTCTTCCTCAGAAATTATCTCAAATACTTTCATAAACCCTCAAATAAGCCTAGAACCAAGGGTATCCGTAGGTATCCAATCCTCCTTCACTACAGCGATCTCAAATATCAGACAATAGAATGGAACGAGCGGTCACGGTGAGATCTTAGATTGAGCCATTAATATGCAAACTGCATGCACGTAGACGCGTTGCATACTGACGGGCTATTGATTGTGAGCACCGGGCTAGGGGAGACTGGAGGTGGAAACTTGGGTTGGAGAAGTTAAATTGGATTTAAAATATTACCACTTGGTTTGTTTTTTCGACTTGGTAAATTAAACCCTTTGTGTTATGCTGTCTGTAACCAATGTGAGAACGTGAGATTTTGAAAGCGCCAGCGCGTCTCTAGTGACTAAAATCGCGTGTAAAATAAAAAAAAAACAATTTATTTAAAAACTAGGCTGAAGATCAGGTGGCCAAGCATGACATCTTAAACCAGGAGTAATTCCAGTGCGGGAAAGAGATGGCGGTAGACGATCTTTATAGCTTTGTCTCTTTCCCACACTGGAATTACTTATGCTTTAAAACGTCATAGTATCCCCCCAGCACTTTTTGAACGTCAATTACACAAGACAGTCCCCCAGAACGCCCCTCCCATCGCCACTTCCTAGTATTCTGCTGCAGCAAGCTCCCCAGCAACACATATGTCTGATTGGTTAGTAGAACCAGATTGTATACAAAAATATCCGAAGTCACAACATTATAATAATTGGGAAATAAAACATTAAATTAATTTAATTGATACATTTCGGCTGGCACACGTCAATAAACCAAAATCACTACATCACTACATAGTATAAAACAAAGTCGCTTCCCGCTGTCTATCTCTCCCTGTGTAGGTATGCTTAGATCTTTAAAACTACGCAGCAGATTTTGATGCGGATTTTTTTAAAGTGATTCAAGAGGAAGGTTTATATGTAAAAAATTGCAATCGTGCGAAGCCGGGGCGGGTCGCTAGTGAAAAATAAATAAACATTGAATATTTAAAAGATGAAGATCCTCATCCTTCGTAGAGGGAGAAACCTCCGAACAGACGTGTGTTGCGTCAGCTCGGCTCCTGCCAGACAGTTATTGTCCGATTTTTTTATATGTAAAACGAGGCTCCAGTTTAAAAAATAAATTTAACTACTATCAATAACTTTTTGTTTTATATCAATGCCATCGTGTTATCCTTCAACCAACTTATCTATGCAGGCGGGAAAACAAAGTACTAAAATAAATCTGTCAAGTTTGGCATATTGATGCATTTTTTCTTGACAAGCAGCACCACCTTGAACTGTAAACTCAAAGTGGTCATATTGTATGTGTCGATCTAATCAAAGATATTGACGTAATCTTTGACGCAGTTACTATTAAATACTATAAATACAAAAACGTGCCATCCTTACAAATTTTAAACAAATTCAATGCAAAATAGCTTAATTTTTACTCTAACTATCTAATCTACATGTCTCAAAGTTCAAATAAATTCAGTCTACATCAATTTTATAGCCGGGAGGCTCGTTTATACAGCATTAAAGATATCCAACCTCATCTTGGGTGGCACGTATAAAATTCTGCAAGATCTTGGCACAACTCCAGAAGAAGTGAAACTTCAATGAACCATCAGTGGAACACCCAGCCAAAAGGATAAAGGAATTGCCGGGTTTGGCTTTAGCTTACAAATCATAATATTTGTTCGAATTTTTTGGGATTTTTAAACTCCTTTTCTGGGGATTTGTGTTTTAACTTGAATTGGTAAGGAAATAGTTGAAAGATTTTCTTTTGGCTAAGACCAGCTATAAAACTTTTTCGAGTGCCAAATGACAACATTAAATTATATTGAAGTAGACAAATTATTTCAAATCATGCATTCCTTGTTTTACTAGAAACATGAGTAGGTACATAACTAGTCAAATACACCTTCATCATAAAGTTGTACTAAAATAAATATTAAAATCTCCATTTTCGGAATTGCACCTACCACTGTTTGTGGCTGCACCACAAAAAGATTGGCTGGTAGAAAATACCTGGTCTATAGATCCGCCTTAGTCCCGCCTTTGTACATTTATGTGCTTAGGGTAAATAATTATATCAGTTAAAAGAAATCTGCTGCTGGACATAAGTTTTCCCCTCCAGTCCAGTTTCTTTATCATAAGTATATAATCTGGATACATAAACCATGTTTCATTTTTAAAATATTTTGTAATAAATCGTTCAGAGTCCTATTTTTCTCTGTTCATGAAAACTATAACTAGTATTTTCTGCAGTATGCAATTATATTATAAGTAAAAAGAAGTAGATATGGCACTAGCGCGCGCAAATTGTTGCAGACAAATGAAGCTAATTGTCGTAATTTAAGTACTTCAAGCGCGATAGCTATCTCTTTCTGTATCATACGTTCCGTATTATCTATCGCAGTCGTAACAACACAACGCTATTTGATCACCGCTCAGTATGGAAGTAGCGTATCTTTCTTTATAATATCATTGGTATCAAAGCAGTAAATCGAGTGATCAATTTTTTCGTCCTTTCGGAATATTTTATGAAAGCGCGGACGTGTCGATTTGAGGGCCATTTCCCACCAGTCTTTAGTTAACTTAACCCATTTATTTTTATAACTTTCATGAGATAATAAAATGCAGTTCATATATTTCTTCTATTTTTAAAGCAGCGAGAAAGTTTTCTCATCAAACTTTTATATCTGTAGGTTATGATTTTATAGAAAAAGGATTTAATAGGTAGTAAACTGTAGGAGAAGAAAAGTATATTTACGAACACAACGGTGAAATATCTGATTCATTTATCATATATTTTTTATCACCAAATCTATATAAAACTACAAATAAAATTAAATGAACTTTTGGCATTTGTTTACCTGTGTTATCCCACTACAGTGTATAATGCCAATACTCCATTTTTCAATCTCGGTCCATCCTTTCTTGCTCACAGTAATTAATTATATTTAGAATATACATGGAAGATAACTGTGATTTTCAGCAAAAAAAAACAACATCCTTTTGCAACAATCCCTTGAACATTACTACCCCATATTTAAGCAATAATCCCTTATTCGTCCTTCACTTCATCCGGCTCGAAGGACCAAATTCTTTAACGCCTATTAATCGTAACAAATTCGTTTTTACAAGAAGGCAAAACCAACTTAGTATTCCGTAAGGAAATACAGAAGTTCTCCGTTTCAAAGTTAGAAACTCTTAAGGATACGCGAAGACTTATTGAATCTTGTAGTTGTATTTAACTGAACGGGAGTTGATAGGAATAAATGTTTGATCAGAACGCAAATATCGTTTTGTTTTTTTTTGGTTGCTGTTTACATTGAATTTAAAATTCTTTATCTATGTATACGGAGATATATTGCTTATATTTTTCTGTTTTGTTGGTATTTTAAAATTAGAAGCCGCTTTCTTGTCTCAGTTTTATTTCGAGTTGTGCATACATTCTTAAAAAAATCCCGGTATAGTACCGGGATTTTTTTCGGTGTGGTTTCGGTTTGCTTCAAGTATTACTTCAAAGATGTGTCTGAATATATCAGTACATATTTTACTTCAACCGATTGCCACGTCACGTTCCTTCACAGCGTAGTTGACTATTCCGATATAATCTTCTGATTTTTACTTAGTTTTCTGATTATATTATTTATTATCCAAAATACCGTTGAAGATATTCTTTATAAAGATCACAGCTGCTACAAAGTATGGAGAAGTCTTCAAGATTATGTATAAAATACCCTTCAAATGATCTCCTCACATACCAGACAATCCGTAACATTTCTTCCTCATCGCCTAACAACAACATCCACCACCTCTGTTTACCCGTTAACCCAAACATTACGCTATAAAATCACTTTCAAGCTATTTACATATGCACCAGCTCGCGATGCGTTGCATGAGTAACTACTGGCTGCCCTTGTCTGGCCGTTGTCATCTCGGAGTCATTCGCATCGGCTGGAATGCAATGTCGTGACACTGCCGACACTTCTACTTGACCCCCTACAGGAGAAAAGTAACCTTGGGTGTGAACAATAGAGTTGAATGTTGTGGGAGAGATGCTCTGCCGCTTTGGACGTTTTCGGTTTGAGCAGTTACAGGGACAGTGAAGAAAAATGAACGGTATTCCAAAAGCAAATAGGTCGATTATGAAAAACTGTAACGAGCGAGAAAAGGCATTATCCAAGCGGCAACGTACAAGAGTAGGATATCCCGAACGAATATCAACTCTATTTTTATCGTGTTACCGTATAGTTTTGTAGAATCCAATTGCTAAGTTACGCCGTGTGTTATGCAGTGGGGACTTCAATGGCGATTGTCGTTGGTTTTTAAACAAGCGTAACAGACCTGGAGTTGTGCTTTTGGTATGTGGTTTATTTCAAGGGCACAAGGTTGAATGTTGATTGTGTGTTTTTAGGTCACACTAGGTTGTCGGGTGCGTCGACATTACAATTTTAGCCCGGATGGTTTCATGCAGTTTTTATTGTGGTAGGGTCATAGGCCCCGGTTTTCCTTTTATTGCGTGCACGAAGGATTTCTGCGTAAGCAATCGTGTGTAGACGGGTTTTAATTAGGTAAATTGGTATTTATTTCTATTGTTATTGCTATTGGTACGTTTCCAAGGCAATTTTATTAAAATGGGAGTCTTATTTTGGAGATTTATTATGAAATTGCCTGTTCAAGTTTACTGTAAGTTCTACAGTGTTTTCTTATTAACTAGAATAAGTATTTTGGAGATTAAGTACCTTTGAAATGATCTCTAGTACTTAGGTATACAACGCTATTTTTATTCTTGCTTTGAACTAATGAAAGTAGTTTTATTAAAACTTGATATTTGTATTATTTCGTTTTATTATTGTGAAGAAAGGAGATTCAAAGAATAAACGTACGTGAAACGTTTACTGGAAAATAACAAATGTCATATCTTAATTCATTAATATTTTTTTCTAAATATAGTTATTTTTGTTTTTTTTTTCAATATTATATTATATTCCTGTATCGTGGGTGCATTTACAAACATTTAGCCTCACATACACAAACAGCCAGACCCGGAACAACTCCTTGTAGATCATACAAATATTTGTTCCGTGCGGGGATCGAACCCGCGACACGCAGCGCAGCAGCCAATCGCTCAGCCACTGCGCCAACCGTGCCCTCGCCAAACGCCAAAACTTAAGCCTGCATCTGATCAATTTTTCAATCATTCATTCGATACTCCACTTTAAAAACTTGACATTAAACTAGCTTCTCCAACTGTCAATATCTATTAGGCACAACCAATCTCTATCAATTTGACATGACCAGTCTCTATCAATTGCCATCACGTATTTAACCCGGGGCGGCGCGTGCGTCTTTTGTTTATTTTGGTCGTTTGATCGTTCCATTTGTTATTCCTTTCGACCATGAACTTGGTAACATGCTCGTAAAGTGTATAGTTACTCGTAAAGCGTATAGTTAGAAATGGCCGCTTTGTTTTTTAATGTGTTTACTTTGCTGGTAATGTTGCGTTATTGGAGAGAACCTTGGTCAGAGGAAGGAGACTAGGGAATTATCCGTAGGTATTCCAACAACTTTTATAAGAATCCGTGCCAAATGATATAGTATATGCTATACTTACACTTTATACTATACTTTCAATTGTCATAGCATATGCCATTTATCATCCCTTTTTATTGATTTGTTTATTTATACTCAACGAATCGATCTAAATACGATTCGTTTTCATTGTATTTGCTGAAATAAAATATAAATTTTCATAATTTTGATTGTTGTGACGTGTACGTCAGATTTGCCAAACTGTCAGTTACTTTACTTTCTGTCGTAGAGTTTCTTACTAGCTTAGTCTATGATGAATACTTTTTGGTTTATCTAATCTAAATTATATTTTTCAATGTTTAGCCGAAATATTGTACTTTATAGATAATAATGATTGTTTACTAATGACTTAAATTTAAATTATATTTATAAATTCTTTATGATCTCATGGTTTTATGAAGTAAGTCTGTTATGTCCTGGCCGACTACACTTGTCAGATGAGATGATTATATGGCCACAAGAAGAAAATCTGAGATTCAAAAATGGAAGGAGACTAGACTAGACCCGAGCAGAGAGCGTTTCTTGAATGTGAGACTGAAGGAATTCCTCAAATTGGAGACAAGAGCAATTCTTCAAGGTGATCCATCTAAAGATACACCTGGGACTACTACTCCCAATCTTATCATAAAAAACTGTCTTTGTGCCATTCCTGTTGGTAATCTCGCGGAGCTGTCCTGGGTCTAAAAGCTGGTGATCCAACTCAAAGATCTACCAGGACCTCAACTCCTGTTCTTCGAAACGCCGCCTTCCTGTGGAGCAGACCTGATAGATCTGCGTGCATCGTCCTACATCTCCACCTCAACGTTTGATCGTGCTTCATTAACAGTGCTACTAATCGTCTGAATATACTCAAAAACTACTTCCAGAGTGCGGGTTTGATAGGTCTTATTTATAATCACTCGTATTTTTTATTTCACTTGTAAAACCATCCATATCTCTATTAATTTTTTAAATGAACAAGTCTACTTTTATCCTTTAATTTTTAATAGGATCTAGTAGATTTGTTACAACGATCCAATCATCATCGATTTTTTTCTCTTATTTTATAAGTCTTTATTTTTTCGGGAAATAATTCCAATTTCATTTTAATCATTTTGAAATAAGTTCTTCAAAAATAATCGCAATGTAATATTGGGTTTTTGTTGTTTTTTTTTTTAATTTGTCTAATACTCATAACAGCCCGGATTCGACGTTCGTGCCCAGTTGATGGCAATAAGGTTCGTCCTTAATGACATTGGTCTTAAACATAACTGACAAAATGTGGAAGTTATAAGCACACCTTTGCCGAACCTTTCATGTATTACAAGCGTGATATTATGTTATTTTATTGTTACCAGATCAGTTTGAGGTTTAGGACATTAGCAATTGGCAGATTGGGCCTGCTTTTGTAACGTGTCGATACATATACCCAAGTGAAATAACTAGGTATGTACATACACGGTGTAAATGGGCCCTTCACGTCGTAAACTAAGCATTCTGTAAATAACCGTACGCAAAAAATATTGTTGGGAAACACGTCATCCTGGAATGCGAGGCCGTGGCTACCCAACGCAAACAAATCCTCGGAACGGTGAGGTCGCTCCGCGAAGCCTGTGAAGCTCCCAGGAAACTTCTGTGCTTCTGGGCGGAGCTAGGCTGGCTAACTTAGCCGGACACCTACGCACAACGGACCATATATGAGAGTCTAAGTGCGGAAAATGGAGTCCCTACTCTACTCTACTCTACTATTGTTGGGAAACGACTTTTTTTTGGGGTGAAATAACATGTTTTATGGTAAAACTCACTGAGGAGCTCGTGGCAAAATAATAACAGCTGCTCGGGTCGATCTTTAGGTTAAGCCGCGCTTGCCTAGGTTGGTCGGTGGATGGGTGACCGCCCATTACATACCGAGTTTCCTCCGTGCCTCGGAAAGCACGTTAAGCCGTTGGTCCCGGCTGTCATTTGTAGATCATTGATAGTCGTTACAGGTAGTCAGTTACCCAAAAAGTCTGACAACCAGTCTTACCAAGGGGTATCGTATTACCCAGTACTAACTGGGTTGTGGAGGTCAGATAGGCAGTCGCTCCATCTAAAATACTGGTATTCAGCTGCATCTGGTTAGACTGGAAGCCGACCACAACAAAGTTGGGAAAAGGCTAGGCAGATGACTCAATGTAACGCACTCAAAACCTTTGATTATTTATAATGTCTACATTTGATGCTCCATGCATCATTGTTGTTGTATTGTTTTACAATCAACAGCAAAACTAAATTTGTTTTTCATAGCATGTTAATGAAAAACAAAGTTACTGCTGCTGTTTTATGAAAAAGTCCCATATCTCATAAACTAAACATCAAATCTTATTCAAACCAACAATTTTGTTTGAAAGCTTTATTTACGTTCTACAATCCTACATTTTTTCAGAATTTTCCTCCTCTTACTTTGGAAATTAGAGGGACACACACACACCACTTTGGAAGTATGGGGAGCCCCCTTAATTATTGTTTTATATAAAAATCGTAAAGCCGTTTACAAAATACATCTGCCTACTTAATTTCAACTGTGTAGTCCTAATAGTTTCGGAATAAAGTGGCTGTGACATACACGGTCAGACAGACAGACAGACATGACGAATCTATAAGGGTTCCGTTTTGTTGCCATTCAGCAACGGAACCCTAAAAATTATCGCAATGACGGGAAGAACAAGTACCTTTCGGATTCGTCAAAGGTATAGTAACACCCGCTACCAGCCAAAACTAACAGCGACCAAATTCTAAAAAACCTCGACCCACATACAACCCCTAGGGATGTCCCACGAAGATAACTAAGTAACACGAGCGCCTAGGGATGTGCTGACCCATAACTCGACCCCGACGTCGACGTCGCTCGGCGAGGGTATGACGTCACATGCCATTAACATCACTAATTATGACGCTGTATGTCCTTGGCATGTAGGTTATGTTCGCAATTGGGTTTTTATTAGGTTATTCGTGAGTTGAACGGTTTTGTACAGCACATCAAGCTACACGAAACCGTCAAATATTCCCAATCAACCTTAAACTTAATGCTTTAGTGATAAAGTTGAAAATCTATTAAAGAAATTTGGCAGATTGCAGTAGCTTGATGTGCCATCTGTACTTGTTTAGAATTAAAATTATGGAGTCATCATCTGCCTAGCCTTCTCTCAACTATGTTGCGACTGCCTACCCGACATCCACAACCCAGTTAGTACTGGTTAATAAGATACCCCTTCTTAAGACTGGTTGTCAGACTTTCGGGCCACCGATTACAGTGTATATAGTGACTTCCAAGATCTACAAATGACGTGCACTCCGAGGCACGTAAAAAGTATTTCGATGGGCTTAAATTTAGTTAGAGGCTTGTATTGAAGATTTGAATGATTATAACTCTGTAAAGCCATATTTTTAGGGTAATAAAACACTTATTTGAATCAACATAACACCTGACAATGACCTGCAAATTGCAATAAACTACCTACCCTGGCGGTTCCGCCTTATGATTGTTTGCACCACAGAAAGCAAGCCTTATTATTAAGATTTCTGTGCTGTGCACATTACGTCAAAATCTTTGATAGGTAACCAAAGCAGCAATTCTCACACATTCACTCGTTTAAGACCAAGCACCTATCATCTTTACCAACACGAAGCCGCACTTCCCTACCCACAGTAATTTCTCCATCACTTCAAACCGTCTCAAATTTTAAGATTACGCAGGTGACATTGAGACTCCCTAACCGCTATCTAAAGTAATTTGCATAGCCACGTCACCGCTGCGGGTTCCGTCGCAATGTCAGCGGGGCACGACATTGTTAACCGAAGGTCTTGCTGATCGGTTTTTAATACTTTTCCTGTTCGTCTATGTCGGTTTGAGTCTGTGTGTTTGTTTGCTTTATGAAGTATCACGTATTTTATATTAGATAGGAACTGAATTCTAGAAAGATTTGGTATTGATTGGCCCGTAACTCCATTTGCATCAACTCTCACAACAGACGAAGCTCAATGGTTCATCATTATCTGCCTAGCCATTTCCTAGCTAAGTTGGGGTCGGCTTAAAGTCTAATTGGAAGCATCTGAATACCAGTACTTTACACGGAACGACTGCGTATCTGGCCTCCACAACCCAGTTAGTACTGGGTAATTTATGATACCCCTTGGTAAGACTAGTTGTAAGACTTTTGGGCCACTGTCTACAACTGTCAAAGATCTACAAATGACAATGTTATAAAATGGAGACCAGGCTCAAGGGTTGAGTTACCAATAGTACATTTTGATATAAGTGGGGAAACTTTGTTATTGCATTCGAGCTCGGATTTAACACCCGAGCTGCAGGCGAGGGTGTTATGGAGCCGAGAACTGCAGTAACAAATCCCCACGCGTATCAAACGACGTTTTTCAATACACTTTCGAAGAAATAAGATAGTAGAACGCAAAGTATTTTTGTCAGGAATAATTAGGAAACTATGATTTAATTTGCTTTTTTTCCGTTTGCTTTCGCCAGGTTGAAGAAGAAGCAAAGGTCTGATGCCGCTATACAGCCTAATATGAAAGAAAAAAAACAATAGATTATGAAAGAAAGAATTCAAATATTTTTGAGTTTAGGACACAAGTAAATATTAATTTGTTCATAAAAGTAAATATTTGTTATAAATAATCATGTTTATCTATGATATTCTATTTATAAACAATTTAAATACTCAAAAAATATTTACGCCGTAAAGACGCATATCTCCTTGGCGAGATTAAAAAAAAAACCATCACCGCCAATTATAGCTATAGTCGTTGAACTTATCTGTGGAAATTTTTATTTCCGCACGTGTGCGAAAAAATATTTAAAAAAAACACGCGTGTGAAATACATTCAAACTCAAACTCAAACTCTCAAACTCAAAGCGTTTATTTCAATTAGACCTTCGCAGGCACTTTTGAAAGTCAGAAAAACAAAGGCGAAGCTACAGTCACAGACACAAGGCATAATAACTTGTGAAAGTACTGTAGTTGCCCATTCCAAAGCGTAGATCTCTATGGAGAAGAATGGGCAAGAAACTCCATGGACACTCTTTTCAATCAAAATATTGTTACAAGATCTTGGTTACATCATTCATGTTGAGATTATACATATATGTGAGAACGATGTAGAAAGACGTGCACATTAAGAGCGTCCAGAGTAAAAGATTATAACTATCAACAATTCAAAAACAAAGTAGTTAAAATAAACCGTGGCAGCTAAGAGATGACCAGTCCCAACTGACAGCGCCCGTTCACGAACATGACGCATGCATCAGCTCCATTCAGCTCAACCATATTGAAGGGAACTAAACGACCCAACACACCCGCCACTATCAGCGAGACATTTGAGTGAGCCTGACATTCTCTCAGCCACCAGGGCACATTCGAGTCAATGAAGGATAACTAAATGTAAATGGTAGCTTTACAGTACATAGTACTCACACATGTGCTATGCAGTTATATAATACTAAGAGATTGAATCTATACAATGCAAAGATATTTTTACAATCTTCTGCAGCTTCCACAATAATTTCACATGAGCTTCTGATTAGTTTGCCCCTATGGTTGTGGAGCAGGACCAGCATTGAGCCAAGCATTTTTATCATCGATGTAATCCCCTAACTTATAATATGCTTGCCTACATAGTGTGCGTTTTATACAAGATTTAAATTTTGTCTCATTCAGTTGTTGAATGTGGGGAGGTATTTTATTATAACATTTTAAACAGTACCCCATGAAAGATGAGTCTACTTTAGCTAGCCTGAAACCTGGCTGTACTAGTTGGTCCCTGTTTCTAGTATTATAGTGGTGTTTGTCACCTCTTTTACTAAACAAATGCAGATTTTTCCTAACGTACATGATGTTTTCATAGATGTATTGACAAGGTACTGTCATGATGTTAATTTCTTTAAACAGTTCCCTTAGAGAATCGCGCCTACGTAGATCATATATGGCTCTGATGGCTCTTTTCTGCAGAATAAATATAGACTCAATGTCTGCAGCCCGTCCCCATAGGAAAATACCGTATGACATAATACTATGCATGTTGAACCTAATCGTAGTGCGATAAGAACCAGTTTTCGAGAAAGTGTATTGAAAAAATATTAGCAACACAAAGCATAATCATACTTGTTCATGTTTAGTTTATGTTTTGTGACTGCGTTACTTCTTCTGTAAGACTTATATTTATACGTAAATAGATCTCAACATGACTTCCACGAACGTGTTGTTCCACGGCGTTTATATGATTTGTCTAGAACAGTTAAACTAATGAATCCTTTTTTGCCCCTAAAATAACCTTCAATGCACACAATTGAAAAATCACGCATAAAAGAAATTAATCACGGACGGAACCACGTGCACGACTAGGTAATTATTTTTACGTAACACGTCGTACCGAATCGATTTTTCAATTAGTTTGGCGGCTGCCCGACTGACGTCATCAAGTGCTTTAAGTAATTTTCCTGTATTTAAACAGTTGTTAAATACACACATCAAAAGTGTCTAGGGATCAAGCATTTTTATGTGGATTTCTTGAGATTGAGATGTGGCTTTGTAATAAATTTATGATTTTATAAATTTATATGGATCCTTTTTGGTGCATTTCATAATTTGAATCAGGAACTGTGAATCAAATTCGAGTAAAAGATGAAAATCAGCTGTCAATATTTTCCCTATAAAAACATACAACGCATTGAAGACATTATTAGTGCTACTGTTTCCCTACTACTGATTAAAACCAACGTTATTATGGAGCGGCGACGTCATTTAAGCAGGGAAGAAATGCTCAGAGCCGTGGGAATGATAGAAGCTGGTTCCCGGCAACGTACTGTGGCTTTAGCTCTGAATACAAGTCAGAGTGTTATCAGTCGACTTTGGACACGTTACCGAAGCACTGGTACCGTGGCTGAGCGCCATGGAGGACGGTATCGCTGCACCACACGGAGACAAGACCGATACATTCAAATCTTAACTCGAAGAGCTCCAACAATAACCGCCATGATGTTAGCCGTGAGGCTTCATCACTCTTCAGGGAACTTAATTAGCGACCAAACAGTCAGAAACCGCTTGCATGAAGTGAACCTTCATTCCCGAAGACCGCTACGGGTACCACCTATAGCAATGCACAATCGTAGGATACGATATCAATGGGCTCTTGAACACAGAAATTGGGCAGAAGAACAATGGCGTTTCGTGTGCTTTTCTGATGAGTCTCGTTTTGGTATGAGACCGGATACAAGACGTATACGACATTGGAGAACCCCTGGACGCCAACAGCGATTAAAATCCTGCCAGGAAGTCCATCCTTATAGTGGTGGAACCATCATGGTATGGGCGGGTATTTGGATCGGCGGAAGAACTGAGTTGATTTGGATCAGAGGCAACCTCAACGCTCAAATTTATGCTGAGACGATTGTATCAGACGTCATCGTTCCTCTACAAGTGCAAATCGGTCCCTTATTTCAGTTAATGCATGATAATGCACGACCGCACACCGCAAGAGTTGTAAGACAGACTCTCGCCGCAGCTAACATCAATGTCCTGCCCTGGCCTGCTCAGTCGCCAGACTTGAATCCGATTGAGCATGCATGGGATATGCTACAGAGAAGAGCTCTGCCGAATATGGAGGGTATCCAGTCGCAAGAAGACCTTTTTTTGTTGTTGCAACGAACATGGGCGGCCATTCCACAGCGTGATTTGGATGAACTCATTTTGAGTATGCCAAACCGATGTTCTTGTGTTGTTAGTGTTCGCGGTAGAAACACAGATTATTAATTGTTTAAGTTACCCAATAAAATTTTAAAGAAAACTGTTATTTCAGTCTTTTTTTCGAACTTTTGTGTTAGTGGTTCAAATGTCAAAAATCCCTTTATTAGGAAAATGGCAAATTTCTTTATTAATGCAAAGGTGACTTGGTTTATCGTTACTGTGACAAACGAAAACACTTTATTTGATGAATCCTTAAAGAAAATTTTAATTAATATCAATCAGGAGAAAAGTTATTGCAAAAATATATGTTGATCCCTAGACACTTTTGATGTGTGTAGTTCGTTGAGGCTTGCCTAGGTCAGATATTTAGAGCATGTCATATAGGCAGGCTTCTAGCCTAATTTATCGTTAATTAACAAAACAACAGCCACCCGTGTCTAACTTCTGTTGAAAAGTTAATTCGTTTACTAAAAAGATTATACCAAGTGTGTATGCCAAATAAATTTCGGAGCATCAAGATTCTGCCAAGTAGAGAGAACCCCTGAGATAAATTTTCCCGTAATTAGTTAAGAAGTAACAAAAAGGTTTACGCAGGAATCTCCGAAAACTGAACAAAACATTTTTCAGCACTGAAACTAATCTTTTACTTTTTTGTTTCGGGTAATTTGATTTCTCTAGAGACGCTGAAAATATGAGGTAACATCTAATACCATAGTATCTTTATATTATAACAATATTTTTTACCTTGTAGTTAATAAATACATCAATGAATTAAAGCTACTTAAGAATAGAACTAGAACGAGAAATTCGAAGACATGTGACATCTACCAACCCGCACTGGGCCCACGTGGTGGATTATAGCCCATTCCCTCTCATAGAGAGGGGGCCGTGTGTCCCAGCAGTGGGAACATTCTTAACCTTTAAAATAATTAAAACTAAATATTTGCAATCAAAATTAACTACCTAATTAAATATAAACTAACTAAATAAACAACAGGACGCTTAGGCTAAGTACTCCTCCACATTGCTGTCATCAGGAAATGTGCCCTGAAGACTGGCAGCATTGTAATAGCTAATTCTTTGGCCAGAGAAAGAGCAAGCCTTCTGGTATCGCGAAGTGTCAACCAGTCAGCGAGAGACTTCCTTAACAACGCTTAGGTTATGGGGCCCAAATGCGCATCTCCTACGCGCATTTGGGCCCCATAACCCGAGCATTTCGACCCCAAAACGGTTCAAAACTGTAACTACAAATTATGTTATAGTATTTTTTACATTTGCAAACTTCAAAACTGAAACTAATCCATTTCGCAAACCAATGCAAAAAAATATTTAAAAAATTGAAAATTAAGCAAATAGCCTTAAAAGTTAGGATTTCACCTCCAGAACATTAAATCACATTACATCTGTATTTACTCTCGGAATGGGTAAGCAGAGGTGTACAGACCTACCTCATAACGTATTTCCTTAGTTAAGCTAGGTTTCCACATAATAAAGGCGAGTCCCTGTATTTTTATAAGTTGCTCTTAGATGGAAACCATGTAATTTATTATTTAAAAAAAAACGTTCCGTAACAAACTAAGAATATATATATCGTGGGTGCGTTTACAAAAATTTTAACTCACATCCACAAACAGCCAGACCCGGAACAACTACCTGTAGGCCATACAAATATTTGTCCCGAGTGGGGATCGAACCCGCGACACGCAGCGCAGCAGCCAAACACTCAGCCGCTGAGCCAACCGTGCTGTCTGTGAGTATTTATACACGGTGTGTAAACCATCGTAGGACATGGTTTTACCAAAGAATCACTACAGGACTCTAGACCTCGCGAAGTTGTTACAAGAAACTCGTCGGTCCTATTCCAATCTTAAGCGGTGAAATTGTATGAAACTGTTGGCGATGCTGAATGAAACGTCTTTTATTAGTAGTTTCTTAAAAACATAAAAACCGATCATAAATTCATTAATTCATTCATTCATTCAGTTTGTTATCATAAATTCTGTTTTAGGCTTTCACAATTTAAAACATAACTTATATTGTCACTTAACGCTATGTTACAAGTGTGATCCCGCGATCATGGCGCTTATAACAGCGTCAAAATATCGGGAGATTAGAATAGTGAATAATCACGGAAGATAGCCCGTATGTGACAGGATAGGTCTAATCATAGATTACCTAGAATTTACCTCGAGCCTAATACGAGAACGAGCGAATAAAGTAATTTCAAACAGCTCTTCGTTGAACTCTATTGAGATCCAAACCTTACACAACCAACCACGTGACACAGTCTTCAAAACAAACGTACGGAACCCAAGTTTTAAACAAACAAAAAACCTTTCATCCAAATTGAAAGCCGAAAGTCGGCGACTTCAAAACTTCGATGTAGTTCAAGTGAGATGAATAAAATTTTCAAGTTTTGGAGTCGATTCTCTCTGGTGCGGTTGAAGTATGGAGCTGAATAAACATAGGAAAGTAATAAAGAGGTAGAACTGTGGCTTCGAAGTATGTTGGTTACTTGGTGCTGTGGTTCGTTCATTCGACTGAATGAATGACTGAAGCACATATAGAATTGTCTTTGTGCGAAATTGAGTATGTCACCTCCGTAATATGCTGGCTTTTAAAATTTTAAGATATCCAAGTGTTTCATAAAAGAAATGGTTTCTGCAATTCGTTGAGTTTAAGTCTTTGACAACCTTACAATACCTTGTGCGTTCCTTCGCTTCAACTGCTAGGACCGTAGGAGTTTCGTCACCACTGAAAAAGACCACACTTTACACTGCCCGACAGCGCGTCATTTTCGTTTTTCTTCAATTACACGAGTTGTACGGATACTAAGGTACAGGAACCTATGTCAAAACCAATCACGTCTGAACATTTAACATTAACGTTAATCACCGAAAAGGTTTCAAGCATAACCAACAACTATTAAAACCAAAATATTTTTAACGAAATTAATGAACTGGTAATCCTTAATTGCTAACCAATTAATCACCTATCACCGTATAATTAAGTTTGAATATGAAAATTTATATTCCAATCAATTAATGATTCATATGGATGGACTACTGAATAATTAATTAAATAGATGCGAGCCAAGTTCTAACTAAAATGAAATGATGATTGAGGTATCGAAATTGGATTTGAAATTGATTGAGTATTTGTGTAATGATAATTATATAATTTTAGCTGTAAATTTATTTAGAATTTGCGGCTAAAATATCAAATTATTTATGAACTTAGTTACGTAATGCACCGTGATTTCTAGGCGCTGATGTCACAAATAAAACACTACGTTTATGAAGTGGAAAGAAAAGAGAAAGATCGATCGATCTATTGTTCTAAATGTCGTAAGCAATGTCCATTTGTGTGGTTATTTCTTCAAAATACCATCTCAGACATTGATCTGCATGGTCCTCCTCCTCACATGACTTGACCAATGTCTGGACTTTAAAAGAGACTATGACCTCTGAGTTTGTTTCGGATGTTTCTTCTCAGAGTAGTCAGGTACGAAACACCGGCCCCTTCTAGTTTTAAAATCGACGTGTAATAGTGTTTTGTAAAACCAATTTACAGAAATAAATATGATTTATGATGGTGATGATTTATGATTTCATCCTAAAGCTAAAAATAACATAGCCCTTATTATCCAAGAAGGATTTGGCAGAGGTGTAAAACATTCACAACTTATTCTTTTTAGCGTGTCGATGGCTATCTAAATTGTGTCTGCTCAGAGCCGCGTCAAAATTTGGCGCCTTCAGTAGCGTCCATCAGTTCCTATAATGAACAAACAACAGGATACGCAGGACACAATATTAAGTGCCTCATCGTTTGTGGAACAGCACCACATTTACACTCCAGGTCACAGTCATCAATAAATCTCCTACCTGAGCAGGTACTTATTAATAACCGAATAAAGTTACAACCCATATCTTTTTCCTGAATGAAAAAAAGCATCCGATTTTTCGCGTTTATTTTCATGGAGTTTGGTACCTATAAAGGGTGTAACAAGACCCTTAACGAAGCCGAAAGGCACTTGTTGTCCCCGTCATTGTGATATTTTCTTTTTCTACACCATGCCTGGGAACCTTCTAGATACGGAGATATTGGGGGTCGAATTTCCAAATTTTTCACTAGAGTTTTTTTTAATACATGTTTATAATGTAAACACCTCCGCGCCCCCCGTACTATGTAATCCATTTATCAGCACAATGTTTTGAGTCCGTTACATTGAGTCCTAACGTAAAACGTGATTTTTTACAACAAAAAAAAACCAGCAATAATTTTTGCGTAAAGTTACTTAGTTTGATGTATAATGCTTGGTTGGCGGCTTCGTGAAGGATCCTGTTACACCCTGTATGAGTTGATAATTCTCAACCTAGACCATAATGCCCTTCACAGGTTTCTTTGTATACCTATTTTTAACCTAATAATAACTCCTAAACTATTTTTACCCCAACCTTTTCAAACCGTATTTATTTACCAATCAAACTTCACACGCCATCACCGAAATATCAACACTACATATATACCTGCTACCCTCCAATTCTATTATACTGCTGACATAACGATCAAGCAGACAACAGCTCATCACCCCCCTTTCCACCCCCCCCCTTGAGTAATAACCAACAAGCTCGAAAGGTCCGCTTATCACCAAATTACAACAGATACCTCGGCTCGTATAAAGAAAATAATTTACGCCGCAAATCCTTTGTGGGTGGTCTAAAAGGGAGGCAGAAGCGTTTGGAATAAAAAACACCTACAAACTTCTATTAGCACTAGAGTGCAGTGTTGAGACAGCAGCATACAATTTTTTAAATAAAATAATAAGACTGGTCACATCTAAGATTGATCCCAAGACTTGGCAGCTGCGCCAAAATAGTTGATTTTATATGGAAGTCATCTAGGTATTATGTGTCTTCAGCATGCAACTGTTTGGTTAAAATTTCTCCAGGGATTTCAGTCCATGGCTAAGGTGTTGCCATAGCTTTTTGGTTTTATTTATTTCGTCCTGCTGACATTTTCAGCAAATAAAGGGAATACTACACAATACCAAAAGAATGAATGACCCCATATTCATCATCATTTTCTAGCCCTTGTCCCAATTAATTTGGGGTCGGCTTAGCATGCCTTCTTCTCCCATACTTCTCTCTTAGGTACTCGTCATTTCATCAGACACCTCCTTTCTAGCCATATCATCCTTCACACAGTCCATCCATCGTTTCTTTGGTCCTCCTCTACTCTTATAACCATCCACAATCATACTCAAAACTTTCCTCACGACATTTTCCTCATTCCTCCGCAAGACATGCCAATACCACGATAACCGATTACCACACAAGTTTTCAGTCACCGGCAAATTATTGAATAACCCGATATTATTGTATAGATTTCCCTCTATCCTTCCAGATTCTTCCATAAGTGAGATATCTATACTAATATACTAATCTATACTAATATTATAAACAGGTAAAATTTGTTTGTAAGTTTGTAAATTTGTATGTAGGGGGTAATCTCTGGACCTACTGAACTGATTTTAAAAATTCTTTCATTAATAGGAAGCTACATTATCCCCGAGTGCCATAGGCTATATTTACAACGTGCCCGTGCGACGCAGATAAATTCCGTTACCACCTATAACTCAGACCATCACCTAAGCTAGTATATTCATAGACCTAATCTAGCCCATCACGTCACTGCCACATTAACACGACGGCCCTCGAGGGCTACGTAACTGGAGGTACGAGTACAAACGAAAATGGCCGTCCATTCACTTTATATGAAATGTAATTGAGTTGCATAAAGGGTCACTTTTTGAAATAAGTTCAGAATTTTGATGGCGTTGCTTGTTAAAGACCTCGATGGTCTGGTGGTCGAAAGCGCTACTACCGAGCATGAGGCCCTGGGTTCGATATCAGGTCTGTTAAAGTGTTATTAGGTTTTTCAAAGAGTTCGGAGTCTGTTTTGTGGCCTGTTGATCGTAAAATATTCTGCCCATTATTACATGAGACTAAAACATAGCTGGCGTAACGTGGATGGACAAGTAAATATAATTGAAGTGTCTTTTTGTAATATGAAAATAACAGCTTTCAAATGAAAGCAAATGAAAATATATACGACACTTATAACAAAAACATTTTTTTTTTTCAATTTTTGTCTGTTTTTCTGTCGGTTTGTTCCGGCAAATCTCCGAAACGACTGGACCGATTTTGACGGGACTTTTACTGGCAGAAAGTTAATGTTAAAAGGTCAAACATAGGCTACTTTTTTTTTTAATAATTAGGAACTGATGTTATAAGGTCAAATAAAGGCTACTTTTTTTTAAGAAAAATAATTAGGGTTCCGTGCAAAAAAAAAAAAAAACCCTTGAAATTCGTGACAAAATCCGATTCAAAATAGAAAATTATAATTTCACGCGAACTAAGGTCGGTGGTAACAGCTAGTATTACTATAACGTATTCTCTTACTAACCCTTCGCGATAATAAAAAAAATATATATTTAAATCTATTTATTTCCACATGCATTAACAAAACTATTACATCGAAAATAACGCTCAATCTTTTTGAGGCAAGATTATGTGCGCTATCGATTAAGATTTAAGTTACTCACTCACAGGTCTTTGTCTAGTAGTGGACCCACACGTATGCCCCTCAGAGTTTTCAATGGTGAAATAGGTTTTTAAGATATTTTTTATTTGTCGAGGTTTCTTGTTTTCCAATTTTTTGGCTATCTCGTTATGCAATTTATTTATGGAAGAGCATACGTCCAGACCCTTCTACCGTATTCATTATTCACTTTCGGCAGTTTATACAGAGGCAAGTACGACAGATTACGAGCAAAGTTAGGTCTACCTATTTTCTGTAGCTTACTCATATTCTGTTCACAGTAATCAGAGGCAACAGCTAATTTCACTAATAATACACGCGTGATATTGTTTTATGTTAAAGCAAATAAATTGATAATCATGGACCACCGACATGCATAATCCCTTTGATTGACAAATGGATTGCTGGTTAGCTCGATAGCAAATTAAACTAATCTTGAATCGCTTTATGGAACGACAATTTTGAAATTTGGAATCAATGATTATGACTAACTTTTTGAAGGACTGTATGAAGGACGATATGGCAAGCAATGAGGTGTCTGATGAGATGACGAGTAATAGAGAAGTATGGAAGAAGAAGACATGATGCGCCGACCACAAATAAATTGGGATACGGGCAAGAGAATGATAATGAAGGAAGTCTTAGGCAAAACTTCATGCTTCTAGACATCATGTACACTCTACACAATATATATAGGGTTTACTCGTATCTATTAAAAAAAATCAGCTGTTCAGTACATTTTGACGAGTTAATGCGATCATTATTGTAGGGAACAGCTGATTTTTTTTTCGCGATTTCGAGGTTGGTCCTATAGGTAAAAGTGTTCATAATGATGAGTACAATGACCCCTTAAGAGATTTCGTGTATGAATTGATACACCTTATATATTTCAGGGCCGGTTTTACTATGTTTGGTTTAATTCTAGTTAAAATAAATTTTGTTCTTTCTTTTATCTTTTTCTAGTC
This sequence comes from Eugnorisma glareosa, assembly GCA_947578425.1. Lineage (NCBI taxonomy): Eukaryota > Metazoa > Arthropoda > Insecta > Lepidoptera > Noctuidae > Eugnorisma > Eugnorisma glareosa. The sequence goes on from OX387960.1 coordinate 17,535,561, forward strand.
TATATTTTTTTCTTTATCGTGTGGTTAGTGCCTAACCTGGTGTCAGTTTTTATGCCGCCCATGGGCCTCTGACTTGGCTTATTACATGCCGGCAAGAAATATCTCTCAGGCATGCTGGTTTCCTCACAATGCTTTCCTTCACCGAAGCACTGGTGGGTATATAAAAAAATGGTTGAGTAGTTCCCTATACAACAGTTTTATTAGTTAGTTAACTTTTATCTGAATTTACCGAATCTACATATTTGAGGTGATATAAAGTATACCACGATATAAGGGACATGGATGCACAAACCGTTACTCTGTATTCAGCACATAAATTGTACTGTTTCTTACCAAATATCCAAAAATACATAAGTAGAAGGTTAGAATGTTTGGTAGGTACCTACAGCAGATTTTTTGAAAGAAAGAAAATGTATTTATTAGCCCGCACAGGACGAAATAAAACAAAAATATGGTTACATTTACATGAAGTACAACAAAATTATAAAAGTAAATAAAACTATAATTAAAAAAAACAACGAAATTAGTCCTGTACGAAGCCAAAAGGCCCCTATCTCAGTTTGGTTTTGGTTTAATATCCGACACAAAACTCCAATTCTGGTGAGTCAAAAATCCTAACATCACGGCTATTATCTCAGACGAGTTAGGCAGAGGTGTAGGAACCTAATAGTACACTTGTACCCATGTAACAGGGAGCCAGCCTATAGCCATCAACCTGGCTTCCAGGCTCCGTAGCTGCTATTGCGAAATACCTAATGGAAAAATCCAATAACACTTTGCCCTACCCGGGAATCAAACCCAGGACGTCACGCTCAGCAGTCGCACTTGCGACCACTAGACCAACGAGGCAGTCAAAAATCTTGTACCTACTGAATAAACGATAACAGTTTTTCTTATCGATGTACCTTACACCCTGTATAAAGGATAGAAAAACAACATAAAAAACATCAGGCCATGTGCGAGTATATCTTTCGAACAATTGACTTTAAGAAAAAATGGTTTGAGGAACCTCAATGTAATTTTTAAAGACCTATCTATAGACACCCCGCACGTATAGGTTCGATAATAAAAAAAATATATTTTAGTTTCAGTTCCGTATAGTAATATGGGGAGCCCAGTAATCTTTTATTTTTTATTTTTGTACAAAAATCGTAAAGCGGTTCACAGAATACATCTACCTACCAAGTTTCAACAGTGTAGTCCTAACAGTTTCAGAATAAGTGTGACATACATGGACAGACAGACAGGCAGACAGACATGACGAATCTACAAGGTTTCCGTTTTTTGCCATTCGGCTACGGAACCCTAAAAACTGTTCACATTGAAAATGAAGGTGATTTTCCTCATACATAAGCATGTGGCAACAATCAGGTCAGTGTAACAAAAGCCTACACAGTTAATTGTTATTGCCTATTGTTATAAATTAATGTAAACCATGCATATTCATATTTAAAGGCTTCAGGGTTGCGGGACTGTTCGAAAGAGATACTGGGGCCCTGGAACACAAAGGGCAAAAAAGAAGGAACATGGATGGGTTTAGTCAGTACAAGTCTGATACTCCCTTCTACTCCGCCCAGAGTGGGAGGGGTCATTTGATGATTAAAAACAGGAAAAAAAGGCTGTTGCTTCATTTGTTTATGTGTGACGTCATTTGAAGCGTAGATTTGATTGCAAAGGCAAGTAACTTTAATTTTAACCAGTTCAATTGGGTAAATATAAGGTCCAATTAAAAGAGATGGACAAATTTTAACACAGCGTTCAGTACGTCTAAAAAAAACTCTGATTAAAGTGATTTTATTTTGACCTAAAATAATAAATTGCCGGCGGCACACTAGAATAAACACGTCCATTAGGTCAAAATAAAATCACTTTGATCAGCGTATTTTCTTGCTTGGATATCTTTGGTTAGACGTAGTGAACGCTGTGTTAAAATTTGCCCATCTATTTCAATGGGACCTCATATAGATGATGTGGTTTTCTGAAAGAATAGCTCCTGGACTAGAGTGGCGTAAAACGACTAAAACTACACACTGTAAAGGAACCATCTCGAAGGTTAACAAAACAGCAGCGACAATGTTGCCATCTCCAGAAGCGTTTTTCAGAGTGTTACATAGAACCCAGCGGCGTATGCGAGCGTAGTTATTTTATTCTAGACTTAGTTAATTGTTGACCAGTTCAATAAATCGGTCATTAAGGCATCAGCGATCACATGAAAACGATGACGACATTGTTCTATTGATAGCTGTCATTCTTAACACAACAAAACAAAAACAATACTCATAAAAAAATCTGGTGCATAAAAGTAGGCATCGTGCTACGAAATCATTCAAATGACGGAGCCAACAAAATCACTTTACTACAAATTAATGTGTCACATTGTAGTAAAAAAAAAACTAAACTAGTTGACACTCTTTTATGATAGATTACTTGGCACGGAGTCAAACTCTAACCATCTCGAAGGTTAACAAAACAGCAGCGACAATGTTGCCATCACCAGAAGCGTTTTCCATAGAGTTACATAAAACCCAGCGGCGTATGCAAGCGTAGTTATTTTATTCTAGACTTACTTAATCGGTGACCCGTTCAATATATTGGTCATTAAGGCATCAGCAATCACATGAACACGATGAAGACATTGTTCTATTGATAGCTGTCATTCTTAACACAACAAAACAAAAAAAAAAAAAACATAAAGAATCCTCTTGCATATTCAAATGACGGAGCCAACAAAATCACTTTACCTACTACAAATTAATGTGTCAAATTGTAGTAAAACAAAAAACTAAACTGGTTGACACTCTACTACGACAGATTACTTGGCACGGAGTCAAACTCTGAGACCGTTCATTGACAATCGTAATTGATGCTAGTGACCCGTTCAGTAGTTTTTGTAAATATTTAGAAGCGTCCTACGATTTGTTAATAGTTTTTTAAAATTGTTTGCCCTTGATTTCTATTTTGATTTTTTACATAATCTTCTTTTACGACATGACGGTATTAGTACAGTTGACTGGTCTAGGTTAAGCTGCGCTTGTTTAGGCGGGTCCGTGGATCGGTGACCACCCATTACATACCGAGTTTTCTCTATGCCTCGGAAAGCACGTTAAGCCGTTGATCCCGGCTGTCTTTTGTAGATCTTTGACAGTCGTTAAAGGTTCGTACCAAGGGGTATATCATATTACCCAGTGTTACCCGGTTGTGGAGGTCAGATAGGCAGTCGCTCCATGTAATATACTGGTATTCAGCTGCATCCGGTTAGACTGGAAGCCGACCCTAACATATTTAGGAAAAGGGTAGGCACATGCTGATGAAGTATCACTACGATACTCAAGGAGACCGGCTCATTTTTATTATTGCACCTTTTTAAAGATTCACTATTTCAAAAATCAATGGACTCAAGTCCTTTATTCCTAGATTTCTCTTGTCTATATAAATAAACGCGGTAATCTAGTTGACAATCCGTTACACTAGATTGCTTGGCTCTGTTTCAAATCTACGCTCAATGAGATAAGCAATTGGCATGGGGATCCAGGGGGTGCTACTTCAACGAAATATTTCTTTGCTGGAGATTACGGCGGAAGAAATGTTGATATGTTTTTGAAAGTTTTAGAATCGTTTAAAAAATATTTATGTTGCACTGATTAACTAAATATTTCTTCAAACGTCAATGGTTCTCAAAGATTAGAAATGTCAGTCAAAATAGTCTCATTTTGAAGATTTTACGCAACATACTTTTCTAAAAGAGCACATTCTTAGGGTTTTTACAGATATCACATTGATCCGGCCCAAGCGAAAGTATTTCCGTATCTTCACAGAAAGTAAAAAAAAAAAAATGTGGCTAGGGAAGTCCCCGTGATGTATTAAGCAACATTTTACGCTTAATCAAGTAAATAAATCTTATTATTTTCTTTTTTATCCCCATAGAAAATTCTCGAAATGACTGCACTTTGTGGCACACTTTTATAATTTTTTTATAATATATTTGCGGCCGGCGGTGTCTTCATCTTTCATATTACTCGTCATCTCATCAGAAACCTCCTTTCTTGCCATGACTATTCTTCACACAGTCCATCCATCGATTCTTTGGTTTTCCTCTACTCTTGTAGCGATCTTCATTCCTGCTCAAATCTTGGAATTTCTGAAAAAAAACAGAATTAATTTCTTTGTGATATTTTGCCATCATTTCACTCACTTCCAAAAGCATTTAAGTCCCATTCCTGACTCCCAAACATTCACCGAAATGAATGAACGCACCTATACTACAAATAAATAAAACTATCCTGTTCAACGTTCCACTAGACAAATTTCTTGGCACCAGTTCAAGCTCATTCATTCGAATACTTACATACCTACTGATTGACATTATGACCTACCGCAACAAAGAATTGACATTAAAAAAAACAAACGAAGCGCGGTTTATGTTGATGTTATTTACAAATTTTCGCCTTTATAATATTTGTGTGATTATTAGTAGCCAGTTTAAAATACATACCACCTTGAACTCATGTCAGCCTAGTACTTTTTGGGGTACGTAATTTGCGTTATAATTAATCGGGATTCCCATTTGCCGCTAGTGGTGTGACTAAGCCGGAGGTGACGACTGGGAATATACGAATAATAGATGGTGCCGATTGTACAAAAAACTAAGTTTGGCATACACAAAAAAATATGGGCCGTAGAAGGAATAAAAAATAGGACGAAGCGGGAATAAAAAATAAAAAGTTTGGGACGAAGGCAGCATATTGTTTGGGACGACCTACGATTTTTTTATGTGGGACGAAACTCAGTGGGCCGAACGAAGCATAAATCAAATTATCACTGCGTGGTTGGTCTAGTAGTCACACCACAGGCGCTGAGCATGAGATCTTGGGTTCGATACCCAGGTTGGGGAAAGTGTTATTGGGTTTTTCTGTCAGGCATTTCTCATTAGCAGCGCAGTCTGGGTTTGTGCCCGGTCGATAGTAATAGGCTCGCGCCCTATTCTGTGAAATACTGGTAAAATGTCGGGTGTACTATGGGCACAGCTCTGCCTAACTCTTAACGAGATTTCAGGTGTGATCTTTTGTTATGATATCTTTTATAAGGTCTACAATCTCATATTCAAGATTTTTGACACAGGCATTTAAAAACTATTAGATAAATAGTATTAATGTCCTTCAGTGTTAACCGCAAAGCTCGTGACTAAATAATAACAGCTACTTGGGTCGATCTTATGACAGACATGTCAAGTTGTATAGAATGAGCTTTGTCGATTCTTGATAGAATAGAGATAGTATTGCCATGCTACGCGGGCTGGTGTCAGAGTTTTTATGCCGCCCATGGGCCTCTGACTTGGCTTTACATGCTGTCCAGAAATATCTCTCAGGCACGCTGGTTTCCTCACGATGTTTCTGATTTACCAACAGATAAAAAATAAACAAATCTAGTTGACAAACCGTAATGCAGATTACTTGGCGCGGGTTCAAACCCGGTTCATTGAAACGAGTAATTGACTCGCTCAATGAAGTGTTTTGTTTGTAAACAGACTATTTGGGTGTGATAACAATGTGATATCTGAGAGAGAGGAACTTGTTAACTTAGACTTTAGTATACGGGTGACAAGAATGGTTTTGCTTCTTTTGTACTTGCCGGATACTACGAAATGGTTTCGAAGTAGACCATGAGACATCATCTGCCTAGACTTTTCCCTAATATTTTGGGGTCGGCTTCCAGTCTAACCGGATGCAGCTGAATACCACATGAAGCGACCGCTTATTTCACATGGAGCGACTGCCTATATCACCTCCACAACCCATTTAGTACTGGGAAATACCGACGCTACTCCTTAATAAGACTGGTTGCCAGAGTTTCCGGCCACCGACTACCTGTAACGACTGTCAAAGCAAAAATCTTTAAATGACAGCCGGGACCAACGGCTTAACGTGCTGTACTCGGTATTTTATAGATGGTCACCCATCCACAAACCGACCTTGGCGAGCGCGGCTTAACCTCGACAATGGACCCCTGCAGCTGTTATTGTTTAGCCAAGACGAAAGCTGAGACGAAACATAAAATACTGTCACGCTTGTAATATCTGAAGGGTTATGCAGAGGTATCCATTGATATAGTACAACCACGTTTCGTCAGTTATGTTAAAATCCCATGAAGCTGGAGACGAGCTTATTGCCATGAATCAAGCTCAATTCCATACTTCGAGATGCTACTGAGAATTCCAGGTATAAAAAATACCTAATAAAACTTTGCCCGACTTGGGAATCAAACTCGGGACCATGTTCATGCTCATTAGTAAGTCCACCTTGCCAACGAGATTTAGATCATACCAAGTTCGTTTCGTACGGGAAGCGCATGCATTCCTTTAGCGCAGAAGCCAATCGTATATCCACTGCGTCAACCATTTAGTCTTACAGCAAAATAACACATTGTTATTTCAATTTAGTTTAGCATACTCCAAATATGTAGACACAAATATCATATCAAGGAGAAGTCTTTGTACTATCGACCTGCGTGTGCGCACGCGATGTCAAACGGAAATAACATTAAGATTCACTACGTCCTATAATTGTCCTTGTAATTAATTTGAATTTTATCGTCATATCCGGTCAGCTGGTGTGTGTTTACGTCAATTTGGGTGTACGTGGAACTCTAGACCGCAAATACACTGTGTGGTAATGTGTCTAGTCTGCGGTTTGCTAATTTTGTTATCTATGACGGAGTTTGTTAGACCATTTTAAACTAGTATGAGTCTCATAGTAATCTTAATAATATTATAAATGCAAAAGTATGTGAGTATGGATGGATGAATGGATGTATTTCTTTCACGCAAAAACTACTGAACGGATTTGGATGAAATTTAGCACACAGATAGTTTATAACCTGGATTAACACGTAAGATACTTTTTATCTCAGTAGTATGATCCCGTGGGACAATTAAAGAACTCCAAGAGGGCGAAGCCGCGGGCATAAGCTAGTATTTCTTATTTCTATTAGTCTTTATTGTATTCCGTTTCTGCATAAAATAACAGCCTAACTTAACAAGGCATAACAATTAAAATAGAAGAGTACAAAGTTCTTCGTCCATTGACGGTTACAAAATTTTGACATTCACTAACCTTGACAATACAGCCTTAAATAGAATTTGTATTAACTAGAATAAAAAAAAACGCAGTCTAGAAAATATAGTGCTAAAATGTTATACTGCGTATGTGGAATGTTTTAATTAGACTGACGGTCAAACCGCACTGTAACATAGCATTATTCAAAAAAATCCAATGCTGATAGTAACGGCCGTCTTACAGCTTGAAAGCATAAGGCATCATCACACAGGCACGTCAGCTATCAGCACGGAATCGTATTTTTCCTTGCCGCTATCCTTTTCTGTCGCTCAGAACCATCATTTGTTAGAGCGAGAAACAGATCGAGAGTGATATAGATTGCGGCAGCATCGACGATGCGTTCGAAGGCATGATAATATCATCAGGCATAAGTAATATTATCTGAAGTCAATAAAGATTAGATGCACAGTTTTTTCGTTAATTTGCTAGTAGCTGGTCGATGCGAGCTGGTATTTACCTATGCAAATGGCGCTGAAACCTAATGGACAGTGGTAACAGCCTGCAATACCAAAGGCTTTTAAAAGGCTTATGGCGTTTCATCGGAGTTTAGAAAAAACCATTTCGTTTGAACCGCAACAATGGCAACATTTTGTCGATCGAATCTTTTCGTAACGGACTTTACTATAACTTCCTATTTCAGGCGTTAAGGACACAGGTAAATCAACAGGAAGACCTTGAAAACATACTACAATAACAACGAAAATTATGAACCAATTAAATTATAAACATGATTAAAGTTCTTCTTGTTCTCTTCATATTTACAAAAAAAGGGACTCATCATCATCATCACCATTTCAGCCCAAAGACGTCCGCTGCTGGACATAGGCCTGCCTAAATTGTCGCCACATTGACCGGTCCCATGCGTCTCGCATCCAGCGGATCCCTACAACCTTCACCAGGTCATCAGTCCACCTAGTAGAAGGCAAAGGCAGTGGGTGGGAAAAGGGGACTAATTTATATAAAATAAACTAACTAACTAAATAAACAACGTGCGCTTAGGCGTCTAAGTATTTCTCCACATCGCTGTCATCCGGAAACGTACCCAGAAGACTGGCAGCATTGTCACGTTGAATGGCAATGCTAATTGTATACACAACATTTTATATTTTATTTACGACTACAGAAGCCGTATGTTACGCTTCGGTGTGACACGTGGCCATTCGTCCTTGAGACGAGACGGCCCGAACAACGAACTTTGCGATTAATATAACCTTACATAGACTGTACCTACTTACTGCTAAAATTGTTTTATTTTAAGAAAACGTTGCTAAATTGTTAAATGGAGGTCACAAAGGTCAGTTTTTGGGTCAAGTGGCAGACAAATCGTCTAGGTTGGAAAAAAATAAGTACATGACGTGGTACGTGAAAAACATGCCTTGATTTTTTTATTCGTGTAAGAAATCTGCAGTCACTGCTGTTTGTTGCTTCATCATCCAAAGGCTAAATGGTAGAAAATGGCTACGGGACTGTTCGAAAGAGATACCGCGGCCCTGGAACACAAAGGGAAAAAGAAGGAACATGGATGGGTTTTAGTCAGTAGAAGTCTGACACTCCCTTCCGCTCCGCCCAGAGTGGGAGGGGGAGTCATTTACTGATTTCCAATCTGAAAAAAAATGGTAGAAAATCCCTACGGCATTAAGTCCACCTCAGTATATCTTTAGATGTCGTAACAGGTAGTCAATGACCCGAAAGTCTGACAACCATTCTTACCAAGGAGTATCGTATTACCCAGTGCTAACTGAGTTGTGGATGTCAAATAGGCCGTCGGTGCATGTATAATATTGGTATTCAGCGGAAGCCGACCCCTACATAGTTGGGAAAAGGCTAGGCAGATGATGATGGTGACTATATTTGTTGGTGCCTGAAATTTTAAATAAATAAATTAAATGTGGTCAAACCGTTTGTTATGTTAAATTTATGTTCAATCAATCACATTAACTACCTATAAGTACTTAAGTTAAAGTGATAAATAAACTGAGAGTTTATTAACCTTTCGTATGTCGAGTCACAATAGTCACAATTAAAAACCTATTGTGTCTCGCATAGATCTACGTTCCGGCACATGAAGGGTTAATAGACAAACACGCTTTTATTTATATCTCTACTTTGCCTTTGCCGAATTTTTATATGTACCAAAACATCTATCTTAAGCAAAAAAAAAAAATTTCTTCACCTGATCTCTCTTTTCTCTCTCTTTTTCCACATCCATATTTTGTATCCCCAGAAAATAAACAAAGCATAATTCCATATAAATATTAAAACAACGTCGCTCTCGCCACATGACTAAAACAATACATACATAATGTATGTCCTTTAAATATTCCTTTATCTTAAATCCCCGGACAAAAAGTCGTGAGATCTCATCGATGTGTAAACATCTTACTTTATCTCACCTTTGTACTGCTTAAGGGGGGATGGGGGTTAGGAGCCTCCCTAACACATCAAAGATTGAAGACTCTAAGGTGCTGGGGTAAGGACTCGTCGCGTTGGAAAATGAGCGAGAAATGAGCTAGACTGTAGCGATTGTAAGGACCGAAACAAGGAATTGGAAAGATAATCTAATATGAATTTGGTTTGAGATTAAGATTGGTTTGGTCCCTAAATTGTCATTGATTATTCGTACTAAGTATTGTTTCAAAACAAGGTTTATCTTTAGATTTAAGTTTAAACCATCGATGGATTTTTTGACGGAGTGAATTTCCGACAAAATTAAAATTCTAATTACAAAAACTGACGCTAACCGCCTTTTCAATTTTGTAGTTCAAAACAAAGTTCATGCAATAAATAGCTCAATGATTTAACTAAAGTTATAACTCCTTCTGTAAAAAGGCAGTTAGCTCCTAACCTTTCCAATTACCATCACAGGAAACACAATAAAGTCTTGTCACCTCCCTAAAAAGATAGTTAACCCTAAAATCCTTTTCCCATCTTTACAAACCATCCCAAGCAACAAGGAAGAAAGCTTAAAAAACTCAAAGCTTCTGAGCACGGCACCCATAAAAGGTATCTTATTTTATCGCTACCGTTAAAACTATCATTGTCTACATCAGTTCCAATTATAACCAAATCGGGCCACAAGATGATGATACGATCAATTTATAGACCAATTTTAAAACAGTAGTTGGTTCTTTGACCATAGAGGGAGGAGCTTTAGACTCTTTGCACTTTGGTCTGAGTGCATTAGGTATGTAGCTTGTAATGTTTTGTTGAGATAGGAAGATAGGCTTTAAGTTGGGGGCTAACTGCTTTTGGTATAGGCACCGAACATTATTATGCAAAAGACAATAGATTCTAAACCCTTCTACGACTGCCAACAGGATTCAAATAAATTTTCGGTTGCGTTATTGTCTTGTCGTCATCGTTGTAGATTGTTTCTCTGCTTAGGCCTTGATGTGTATCTAGTCGAGTGGATGGCTCATTGCAAAAAAGGGTGGTGCCTGCCATTACACAGTCCTTTAGCTGTTTTACCCGACTGGCCCAGAAGGAGGGTACTGTTTTTCGCGGGTATGTCATGTCACCGAGGTCACAAAAGAACGGACATACCTTTCTTTTGTGACCTCGGTAACTCCTAAACGGATGAACCGATTTGGATAAATTAAGCGTGGCGCGAGTGTCACCGACTACCCAAAAATTAAAAAAAAAAACAAAACAAAGAAACTGGCGGGTTTTGAGCGCCATATTGAGAAGTTCGAATTATTTTTCTTCGCACTTTGATATCAAAATGAAGGAAGTTTTAACTCTGATTTTGAATCGCTGTCAAAATTACAGTGATGTTTAATCTCTGTACAATACGGTGGCTGATCATTCTGTCAAAGGTTGTTGGTTGTCAAAGAGAACATAACTGGACTTTCCATTTATTTTCTGCCTCGTTTCGCGAGTCTTTTGTTTCGAAGCAATTTAAACTGAGGGTCTAACAATGGAAAATCGATCACGAAAAATACTCATCAAATAGGCAAAAAAGAATATATCCCACGACCTCTAACTATACCAGACAGTTTACGTTGATATCTTGACAACGGTCAGCCGCTAAATGGGCGCCATATTTCTCCGTCTGAGTAAGTCCCGAGAACTAGCTTGTCCCATTTTGCAGTGCGACCTAACCTTCTCTCAGAACATTTACGTGAAAATAGACGCATCGTTTGACCCTTTCTCGTGCTACCTATTTGTTTTATTTATCTCTCTCTGTCTTGTCAATTTACTCCTGAATGTTTCAAGCCTGACTTTAGTTTGCACAGTGAATATTTATAAGGTGAAACGGAAAGAAATTTCGGGTACCAAAAATGGACAATTTTTTTTTCTGGATTAAATGCGATGCGGTGTAAACTGCAACTTGAAGGTCGATATCTGACTGATCTAAATATGATTTGCAATCGTAATAAATATGTAATTACAGAATATTGATTCCTATATTAAATTTGAGAGAATTGAAGAAATTTGAGAAGCTAAGAGCAGCGGTGGCCCAGTGGTGGCGGCCCCGACTTACGAACAGTAAGTCGTGGGTTCGAACCCAGGCAGGCGCATTACTTTGTGTAATTTATTTCATCACCACTGCTCTCAAAAACGGTGAAGGAAAACATCGTGAGGAAACCGGCATGTCCTAGAACCAAAAATTCGAAGACATGTGACATCTACCAACCCGCAATGGGCCCGCGTGGTGGATTATAGCCCATTCCCTCTCATGGAGAGGAGGCTGAGTGTCCCAGCAGTGGGAACATTAAAGGCTGATTATGCTAATCATTCAATAAGAATTTGAACTTGAAGAGTTGTTGATTCTACTGTAGACCTTCAAATAGAAAAAAAAAAACGTAAAGCAAAATGAGTTTTATGGGTTGCGCTGCTAAGACTTGGCCAGGTCCTACATGTTCTATATACGCGGAAGCAACAGCAATTGCTGACAAAATTATTGAAAGAAGTCACCGCAAAAAGCGACTAACGGACTGACACGCTAGCGAGTATCGTGTGATAAAGTCTCGACGCAAGTTGCGTCGCATGAAGTCGTGCACTGGCCTTAAGCGTATTTTACGGTCGAAATTATTCGCGTTAAGCCTGAATAAGCTTGATATTAGGTTGGTGAATAGCGTATTTTTGTATGGACGCTCTCAATAGTCGAGTTTTTACGGCTATTTTATTTCATTGCTGCAGTTTTATCAGGCGGTAAATACTCGTCCGTTAAACTAGAGTTAATTGGCTTTGAGCTGGGATTACGGACGATTATATTATTCAATTAACAATGCTGATTGAGGCTGAAAATATTTTCAATAATTCGTTCTTTGTCTATAAAATAAACTAATTCATACTGCATCCATAATAATATTATAAATAAAAAAAGTAATGAATGTCTGTCTGTTAACTTTTCACGCTTTTCAAGCTGAAAGGCAAACCGATTTATTAATTTTACACATTTTAAAAACAAGCTTTAGTAAAAATGTACAGAAACGAAGAAAATAAATCTTGGTGTTAATGAAAACGAAAAAGAATAGTTTCCATAAAATCTTGTGGCGTTTAGAACCTGGGTAAGAAAGTACGTTCGGGCGAGGCCGCGGCAAAAGTTCAGTTTTTTTTTTAATCATTGACCCCCATGTATTTCAGCATCTACAAATTAATTGATCAATCAATTGTCCTTCTCATCACCCACTAAAAGGGACATGAGCCAAAACTATCGGACTAAACAATTTTATTTAGTCTATAGTTACTATCAATCTCTTTTATCTTCCGTAAAAGAAGCACCTTGTCATGGTTTCTGTATTTACTGAAGGAATATTATGTAAATCTATGGGGTATGACCCAAGCAAGCGTTTCCATGAAAACCTGTACAGATGTTCGCTTTTAGTGAAGGGGGAAGTGTAATAGTAAATCTGTATGGATTGATAACATAATATCACGCCTGTAATACAGAAAGGTAAGGCAGAGGTATCCCTAATAGCACACCCACATTTCGCCAGTTATGTAATTGCCATTGCCATCAGCCGGGCGCAGATACAGCCTCCGTGGCTGCTACTGAGAAATTCCTGATAGAAAACTCAATAACACTTTGCCCGACCTGGGAATCGAACCCAGGACCACATGCTCAGCAGTCATGCTTGCGACCACTAGACCAACAAGGCATGACAATGATAAGGAACTTGCAGCTATTCATACACGCCGTTATCGCTATTATCTTGTATTCCAAGCACAGTGCTAGAGATTGTAAGTTAGTATGTAGGGCGTAATCTTTGAAACTACTGATCCGATTCCGAAAAAGATTAACGAACTGGAAGGTACATTATCCCCGAGTGGAAGGTACATTTATAACATTCCCGTGGGTTAACTTCCATACATAACGGAAGCTAAGCCGCTTGCAAAAGCGAGCATTACTAATACATCGCTTACCTTGAATGTAGTAGTATTTGTTGGATGACTAACTAGCTGTTGCCAGCGTTTTGGTCCGAAATTATCCCACGGGCACGTTGTAAATATAGCCTATGGCATTCGGGGATAATGTAACTTCTAATCTAATCAATAGATATTGAAGGGCTTTTAGGTTAATTTGGTAGGGTATGAGTATGAGGGGGCGGAGCAAATAAGTGATATGACAGAAATATTGCGCCTGAAGGCACAGAACGGTAGGGAGAAGATCTATACGCGTATCCAAAAGCTGGTTCGAAGTTCCTAGAAGGCCTTTAAAGGAAAATCTCTTTTTCCAGCAGTGGAACAGGACCTACGGGTTAAGGAAGAAGATTCTTCATCGTCATGATTCTCATGCCCTTATCCCAATTTATTTGGCGTCGGCGCAGCATGTCTTCTTCCATATTTCTCTATTACTCGTCATCTCAGCAGTCACTTCTTGTCTAGCCATGTCATCCTTCACACAGTCCATCCATCGTTTCTTTGGTCTTCCTCCACTCTTAAAGCCATCTACATTCATACTCAACACTTTCTTCACTACATTTTCCTCATTCCTCCGCATCACATGTCCATAATATGATGAAGAAGATTTTTCATCTTCTGAAATATTAAGGGCGCTATCATTGTTCAAAGCTCATCATTACCATATCTGCTTTGTCTTTTCTTTACTATGTCGGGGAGGTCGACATTCAGTCTACCAGGGCGCAACTGAATACCAATATTTTAAATGGAGGGACTGCCTATCCCACCTCCACAACCCAGTTCCTAAATAACTGTCAAAGTGTCTGACTATTCTCGTAGTTAAAACCAAACCCAGGGGAGTTACTATCGGGTCTGTGGACGGTGAGCTATGGGCTAGTTCGCCGTCCGTCCGTCTTATGACGACAGGCCGTGTCGACGGCGCGTTCGTGTTCCACGCGCGCCTCAAAGAAAGTCAGCAAGCAGGAAGGGGTCCGAAAAGACTGATGCCTGCCAGGGTTGCGGGACTGTTCGAAAGAGATACCGCGGCCCTGGAACACAAAGGGCAAAGGAAGGAACATGGATGGGTTTTAGTCAGTAAAAGTCTGACACTCCCTCCTGCTCAGCCCAGAGCGGGAGGGGTTATTTGATGATTTCCCATCCGAAAAAAAAAGAAAAAAAGAAAAAGAAAAAAAGGGGCAGTTACTATGAAGTCTTAAAGCAGGACTAATTCCAGTGTGGGAAAGAGACAGACTCCCACACTGGTATTACTCCTGCTTTATGACGTCATAGCAACCACTCTGGTGGCCTACCATGACGTCTTAGAACAGTATTGTATTAAATCTTCTTCCAAAGTGGGGAAGAGATGGTGCTAGACGTCCCCTAAAGCTCCGTCTCTTTCACACACTGGGGTGACATTAAAACAATACTGCATAAGACGTCATGAAAACCCACCAGGATACACTGAAAGTGTGCAGAAACGAACACCATGAAATATAAACGTGTATGCCTAGGTTTTAGGTGGCTTCAGAACTCAGATTATGTAGAATTTCTTAGTTATGTGATGCTGTTATAGGTACAACTATGTTAACTAACAAACGATATTGTATAGAATATCCTGATTCCGAATTTCATAACAAGAACAAGTTATTAGCTAAACATATTATTGAAACTCGATACGAGAGCAAATTATATAATTTCAACAAACATCTGTTGCGTACCTACAATGTCTTGACTTTGTATACATGCTTCAAGATATCGTAGCTTTATTTAGCTGAAAAAAGTTCTACTAGTGGTATGAAAAATCAGTACATCAGACTGCCTCATTAGTCGAGTGGTCGCAAGCGCGACTGCTGAGCATGAGGTCCGGGGTTCAATTCTCGGGTCGGACGAAGTGTCATTGGGTTTTTCTTTCAGGAATTTCTCAGTAACAGCTACGATATCTGGACTTGTTGGCTAAAGGGTCGTCGCCTATTACATGGGTCTTAAATATAGCAGGCGAAATGTGGGTGTACTATTAGGCACACCTCGGCCCAACCCTTCCTGGATTACATACGTAATATTTATGTCAAGCCAAAAAAGACAGTCTTCAAATACTGAAGTGTTCAACAGGCTTTCACGATTGGCTATTTTTAAGTATATTCGGCACAGACTGGTCTGTATGTCTCTCCAACCAACTTTACTGGTTAATCTTCCACGACAAGAGCTTTTCGCAAAACTTGAAGCGAAACAAGAAGTCAAAGTTTCCAGCATATACTTAGGTCAATGTTCCAAGTTATTTAGCCTCGTTTGACCTCAATGAACCTCAAGTCAACTTATTCCGTACCATGTAGGACATCGTGGCACTAAATTTTACCAGTATTATGTACATGATTCTAGGCCCCACAGCGACAATTTTTTTTCTTTCGATCTGTTGTTAAAATAAATCAGATGTTAAATAAAAACATGCAATTTAAATTCAACAAAATTTATTTCAGATTTGTGGATCCATATAGGGTTAGTATGAACTTATCCTATGTTAGTAAATAATTAATAACAACAACTTAATAATATACTAATTGGCTACATGAACATGTGCACGCACATACACCGTTTGCGTATGATGTGCAATGCCTGCACAGACAAAATGTATGGCATGTAACAGCAAATTTTATTGTAATCATAATTGAATAAACCTAACAGTAAAATATTGAAAGCTGACTCAAACATCACTGGTTATGCAGATGACGATGAGTTAGGGGAATATGTTGGGGTCGGCCTCCAGTCTAACCTGATGCAGCTGAATATCAGTATTTTCCATGGAGCGACTGCCTATCTGACTTTTACAACCCAGTTGCCAGTAATACGCTACCTAGATGAGGCTTTCCTCCAATTCTAATGTGCCCTTTCTTACGGTGGCATATTAGCCAATTTGTATAATTCATGATCATGGTAAATACAAATTTATGCATTCCATTTCTCTTTGACACTCTCGATAACGTAAATCATGAACTTTTGTATATATTAAAGCATTATACACGCCATTTTTATTTCCAGATCAGTTCGCTATTGTACATAAAACAGTTGAAGTTCTAGCCATCTGTACGCTAAGTTGGGGAATGATTAATGTTTGTTGGCAACTTCCATGTAAAATATTATGTACCATACAAAACACGTGCGATGCCTCGGTACAGCTTGAACGAGTCTGTAGTGTGGTGCGAGTGGGGGCTTGTTACTTAGGTTAGTTTTTGCACGTCTGTATTATGTATGACGACCCGAATGGCGCAGCGGTAGTGAGGCTGCCTTACGTTCTTAGGGTCCCGGGTTCGAATCCCGGTAGGAGCAAATTTTATTATTGTGTGATGAGCATGGATATTTGTTTCCGAGTCATGGATGTATATATGTATAATAAGTATGTATTTACAAACAAAAAGTATATATGTATTATTATCAACTATCTGGTGTCCACGACACAAGCCTCGTTGCTTAGTGTGGCACCTAGATGGCGCTGTGTGTAATGTCCAGCGATATTATATTCTATTATATTATTATATTATATTGTTCAGATTCGAAAATTAATTTTAAATTTTGCGAAGGCGTAGTTAGTAGGGGAGTATTGAAGACGTTTGAAATATCTTTAAAAAATAGAACTGCCATAAATATGAGACATATTGAAAACGTTGTAATCACGTCAAGATTCCAAGCCTGATCTAGGATAGTCCCACGTGATGAAAAGAGTGCCTAATGAAATGCATCTCATTACAGAGCAATTCACTCACTCACACATAGTCATTGTTAGGAGAAAGGATATTATTTATCCTGCGGGAGAACTAAAGCTAGTAGACAGCATCGATATAAAAAAATCTCTAATGCCTGTAAGAAAACTGACACTCATTAATTACTCTTCAACTGGCTAAGAAACAATGCTTATTGGTAGAAATCAGTTGATATTACGCACGGCGATCAACCAACCTTTACAAATCCAGTTTAAGCGGATCTCTTATTGTACGGGAAATCTCAAAGCGAATCCTTGTTACACTGTAAGTGTATAGCTTGATGTGTCGCCATGTGTACATACCCTGTCAAAATTAATTTCATAACCCGCTCTCACTGACACCAGACACCAATGTTTAATAAAACATGGAACAACATTCACTAGGTCTTTACATCAAAATAAAGCGACTTGTTATTATGAAGTCGTATCGTGATAGCGTCACAACTTTTACTTAATATTTACTTACGTTTAAAGTTTTTATTGCTGTATCTATATATTATTTCCGAAGACATTGAAATATACTAAGGAAACACGGACAGCGACATTTTTTTTCAGTCGTTACGCTTACTCAGAAACTCTGACAAGCAGGAACTGGGTAGATAGATAGGCAGTCGCTCCATATAAACTTCTGGTGTTCATCGGCACCTGGTTAGGCTAGCTGAACAATACAGGGTGTAAGGGATTTCCTCATACGCAATGTATCGTTACCGTGGCAAAACGCACGAAGCGAACGGCAAGCGCGACGCCGAGTTCGATGAACTCTGTAGCTAGGTAGGAAGTGAACAGCTGATTTTCAACATACATTGTTGGGTTTTTTATTTTAACCGTATTATTTACATAAATGAATTGCTGCGTAAATCCGATGGAATATGATTCAAAATAAGGAGCTGAATACACCCTGTCAGTTAGTGGAGGGCTATCCCTTACACCCTGTATAGTTGAGATTAGGGCAGATTATGATTAGAAGGGAAAAAGCGAGCATTATCATATTCTACTTACGAAAGCCAACTGGTCAGCCAGGACATCGATGCACAAACGGTTTCCACGGATTCAGTACATCATTCTGAACCCTCTTACCCCACAAAGATCTGATAAGGTTCGGTCAAATACCGTCAACCTGCGGAAGCAGCGCGGACACATACACCCCCATACTTACTCGCTTGACTGGTCTGTAGCGCAACTACAAAAAGTACTACAATAACATGGTACAAAATGTACTACAGCGCCATCTATAACACAAATGAAGAACTAACATTAAAATTCTGAATCGCGCTATTAAAGTTATCCGTGACTTAAGAACATAATAGAAAAACCCGAAGGTAAATATTGGGCAGTACCCAACACCCGTCTACACTCGGTTCCAAAGAACGGGTCAGTCACATAAACCCGAAAATCTCCCGAACTACTTATACCGTCCTAATGAAACGAAGACTGTTCAATTGAGAATTTAATTATACAAAAATAAAACTTAGTTGCACCCACAATATTAATCTCTAAATTAAAAAAAAAACTAAAGTAGTCATATTTTTCTTAAGATTACATTTTTTTTATGATTGTTTTTTTGCTGTTTTTCATCACTTTCTTCATTTAATACTTTGTATTGCCTCCACGAGCTCTTCTGACAGCTTCCAGGCGATTAGGCATGCTGTACACCAAATTTCGGAACCGGTGCTGAGGATGAAATGGGGGTTAAAGTTCCAACTTTTTCAAAAGTATTTTTTTAAATACAGGTTTTAATGTAAGATTTTTACTTTAAGCACCACCACGACCCCCGTTCTATTCAATCCATCCATAAGCACAATGTTTTGAGCGCGTTAAACTGAGTCCTAGCGTAAAGCGTGATTTTTCACCAAAAAAAAAAGGTGTTTCCCAGCAATAATTTTTGCGTAGTTACTTAGTTTGATGTACAGAATGCTTGATTGACGGCTTCGATAAGGGTCTTGTAACACCCTGTATAGAGCATGAAGAACTTTACTCCCTGGTCCGTACCCCTGTAGATCCTTTAACTGGTAGGCCTGTAATTTATATACCTATTACTAGCGACCCGCCCCGGCTTCGCACGGGTGCAATGTTTTACGTATAAACCTTCCTCTTGAATCACTCTATCTATTAAAAAAAACCGCATCAAAATACGTTGCGGTGTTTTAAAGATCTAAGCATACATAGGGACAGACAGCGGGAAGCGACTTTGTTTTGTACTATGTACTGATATATATATTACTGATATATTATTATGATCATCAAGATTTTATTTCCGTGGAATTAATTTTAGGTGGACCATGGCCTATAGACATTTTTGATTTGCATATTCCTTACATTTAGGTGATCCACCGGCAAGAAAAAGTGGCCGTGGTCCATCCAGGTGAACTAAACAGGTGGACCACGACCGATACACGTTATCCCATATCAAAGTAAACCCAGGTAAAGCACTGCTAATCTATTTATATATCGCCTTCCCACTTAACAAAGCCATTACTAGTCCACATTTAACATCTAGTGCTATGTTTTACAACTGTACGGGCGCCATACTTAATGTCGCGTGAAATCGGAAATCAATGTTTGACGAGTATGTGCTGCCAATCAAACTGTAAGGAGTCATTATAAAGGAACTGTTAAAGCTGGACTTCAAATGAGGGCGTATGTACTTCCGAGTAACCTGAGGATCGATAACTTTCAACCTTATTTCTTACGGCTTAAGGCTGAAAAGTGGCAGACCATCAGTGACCTCGGTAGTACAGTCACAAGCAGCAATATAAACACTTTCCTACATTTCAAAACAGGAACGGTCGTGATTACGTGACTGACCAGAGATTCAAAATAGAGATTACCAGTGAATCCCAATTAGTTATAAAAGTACTCATTTAAAACACCAACCCAATAATAAACACAGAATAAAGTTATTCCAAGTTTAATTCTATGAAAACGTACGGTTATTACTTTGTTATTTCTGGTATAAGTTAATTCCGTATTTATTAGGAAGAGGGCAAGACTTTTAACATCACCGACATACAGTCAATTAAACTGCACAACACGTCATGCAGTTCATCGAACTTCCACAAACGACACAAAACCAACTACGAGCGCTCATCGCTCTATTATTATAATCATTTCGTGATCCGCGGCCAATAACACACATAATCACGGTATAATTGGCCGTTCGGGCCGCTCGTGTGTCACGAATCATATTTCTTTATAAAAATTATTCTATTTCTGTTATTGGTAACGAGCATTGTGTTCAGTGATTCATTGCTTTGTTTTAAAGGTGAGGCGTGAAAATGAGATCGTGAATGATTTATTATTTAATTATGGGTTGAATTGTTTCTAAATTGTATAATTCCGATGAGTAACTTCAAGCATGACTTTGATATTTCATCACCATCGACCGTCTACCGTAACCGTCAACTGCACACGAGCCTCGTCCCAAGTGTCCGCGTTGCCACATTGACCGAATTACTTATTTAATGCTTCACACACAAATGTACAGAGTTGGACTCCTGATCTTACACACAGACAGCGGATTCCCACGGCCTTCATCAGATCATCCGTCTACCTCGAAGGAGACCTTCCAATGCTGCACTTTCCTGTATGGAGTCGCCACTTCAGAACCTTTTGGTTCCAAAGGCCATCTCCTCTGCGAGTAAACCCTGCCCAGAGCCACTTAAGTTTGGAAATTCTTCAGGCTGCACCGATTATCTAGGTTCTCTCGTGGGCCCTCTTCATATCCTGTAGGTGGCTCTCGGCTTCCTCAAGTTATCTATTGTTAGCGCCTCAATATAAGATTATTGTCTAGCTGTATTTTCTAGATCAATCTCTCTAGTCCCCGTAAAAATATTACTTACCGCCAAATTAGTCATCATCATCATTCTCTACCCTTTTTTTTCGGATGGGAAATCATCAAATAACCCCTCCCGCTCTGGGCTGAGCAGGAGGGAGTGTCAGGCTTTTACTGACTAAAACCCATCCATGTTCCTTCTTTAGCCCTTTGTGTTCCAGGGCCGCGGTATCTCTTTCGAACAGTCCCGCAACCCTGGCAGGCGTCGGTCCTTGACCCCTTCCTGTTTGCTGACTCTCTTTGAGGCGCGCGTGGAACACGAACGCGCCGTCGACACGGCCTGTCGTCATAAGACGGACGGACGGCGAGCTAGCCCATAGCTCACCGTCCATAGGCATCATTCTCTACCCTTATGCCAATTTATTTGGGGTCTTCGCAGTAGTAGTCCTGAGGACAGAGATGAGGTTGACGATGGAAGGAGCTAACCCAAAAGAAGTTAGGGTGCATAGAAATATTAAAAAAAAGGTTGAGGTCATCAATGAACTCCGGAACACGCAGGCCGCAGGCAGGGAATTCTTCTCCTTGGCTGTGCGCATAACAAACGATGTAGCAAAGCGCTTCGTGCGAATGTGTGGAACATTGACAAGGCATGGCTTGCAATTTGAAAATCAGAGCACAACCTGACTTGTAAATTGTAAAATAAAAATAAATACTTAAATAAATTAAATTAAATAACAAAATGGATGCAAACTGATACTCTGGCCAGAGTATCAGTTTGCATCCATTTTGTTATCTGGCCTGGCTGCTAACTGTTATTTGTAATAAATGGATATTGTTGTAAAAAAAAACGTAAGAAAATTAAATTGCGCGAGCTACCCTGGCGCTTTCAACGTAAAGTAATCTCATGTAGATTCAGTCATACTGCAAATACCTTCAAAAAATTATTTCTCTAAATTCGACCTTCTAGTGTCCACCTACTATGTAGGTACGCATCCGAAACCCATATGTTTTGTAAATCAAACAAGTACTATTATTCATAGTAGTTGGGAGTGGAAAAACAAGCGACGGCGCGTGCGCATATTAATAGAATCAGTTTGAAATAAATACTTCACTCTACATAAACACGTAATTGTA
The DNA here is from genome assembly GCA_947578425.1 of Eugnorisma glareosa. Lineage (NCBI taxonomy): Eukaryota > Metazoa > Arthropoda > Insecta > Lepidoptera > Noctuidae > Eugnorisma > Eugnorisma glareosa. Next base: position 17,557,675 of record OX387960.1, read on the forward strand.
TAACATTACCCGAAGGATTACGCAGAGATGTAGGTACCTAACATTACACAACCATTTTGCCAGTTAAGTTTTAAGTTCCATGTAATGGGGGGCGAGCCTGTTGGCATCAGCCGGGCACGAATCCAGACTCCATGACTCCTATCTCCTGGAAGATAATAATCTCAATTTATTTGGGGACAGCCCTCCTAGTACTTCTGCGCCTTACTGTAGGTTGTCTCTTTTGTTATGATGCTTGCTATCACGTCATTTATTATTGTCCGTAGCCAGTTCTTCCCTGGCCTTTTTTCGCGACTGCTACTGACAAATATGTGATGGAAAAACCTTATCATACTTTGCCCGTGGACCGATGAACTGGTGAAGGTTGCGGGGATTCGCTAGATGCGAGTCGCCCGGGACTGGTCAATGTGACGATACTTGGGGGAGGGCTATATCCAGCAGTGGTCGCCTTTCGGCTGAAATGATGATGAGTGATGAGACTTTGCCCGACTTGGGAATCGAATCCAGGACGTCAAGCTCAGTAGACCAATAAGGCAGTCAAAAATAGAATCAGTGAAATGAGCATTTCACTCTAATAGGTAGAGTACTTGATCATAATGAAATGTGAATGACTTGGAAAACCTTGAATTTATTGTTGGTAAACTAAAAATAGATTCACGTAAGTATTCAAATGACTTTTATTACGCCATTACTGAGTTTTTAGGAAAAAATATGTTTAGGCCTCTTCGTTTTTTTTTTCGCGCGTGTTATGGTCTTTGTCGGATACAGAATAAGCACGTTGAAGTGGCAATATAACACAATCAGCCTATACAATTCCCACTGCTGCGACACAAGCGTCTTTTCTTCGAGGAGTGGGCCGTAATCCACCACGCTGGCCCAGTGCGGGTTAGTAGTGACAATGGGCTGACCGCATTAGCCTTAAAACAGGTTACCGATGGGATTGACGTGTTCTTCGTGAAGATCAACGGCGATCGACAACCGTGAGGGAGAATGCCTCAGGGTAGGTTTCGCGACTAAGACCAGCACTGGACTGATATAAAGGATGTTACAGGACCTTTATCGAAGCCGAAAGCCGCTTGGTCTCCTTGTCGTTGCGATATTTTTTTGTTCTAGATCATACCTGGGAACCTTCTAGTTACGGAGATATTGGGGGTCAAAGTTCCAACTTTATTACAAGTTTTTTTTTACCTACAAGTTTTTAATGTAAGACTTTTACTTTATACACGTCCACGACCCCTTACTATTCAATCCATCCATCAGCATAATGTTTTGAGTGAGTGACATTGAGTCCTACCCTAAAATGTGATTCTTCACCCAAAAAAAAATTAGTTTCCCACCAATAATTTTTGCGTAAAGTTACTTAGTTTGATGTACTTACATAATGCTTGGTTGGCGGCTTCGTGAAGGGTCTTGTTGCATCCTGTATATAATATGCTTTAACAAGTTACACAGCCCAAGTTTACCAGCAATATTTTTTGTGTAGTTACTCAGTAGTCAGTTTCATGTACGGAATGCTTGGTTGGCGACTTCGTGAAGGGACTATTAACACCTTGTATTATAAAATACATAAATGAATATGATCCCTGATGTATGTAATGTGAAAATAAAATTACATCAATATAACATACCCACAACGTACTTAATACTTCATACATTTGACATTATGACCGCATAATATTTTGTGAAATGAAAAACTATACTTACATATTTAATTTGGCTATAGGTACCTACCGACATTAAACAAATAACATTACAATGACAATAACTATTTACATAACATTTGTTATATACAAAGACGAGTTCATTGAACGTCACAAAATGGATGGACAAATTACAATCACTCAACTTTCAACTCTATGTGTTTACTATTATAGTTGATTTTCGTATGCGTGCAGTAATTTGTCTCTTCTCTCGCTAATTTCCCTAACAAAGATGTATGATCTACTAAACATTGTGTGAATTTTTAATGAAAATGAACAGTCTGTTTACGAGTGCCGTTATAATATATTGACTTAATGTATTGCTTGCTCTATTTAATAAACGACTTTTTACATGGTTAAAGTTAAAAGTAAATTTTAGAGGAGTTTATTCAAAAACTGAACAAGCAAAGATAATATTTATAGAGGACCACCATGCAGATTTCCTCAGCCAAATTAAAAATAATCACGTAAAGTGGCCCAGTAATCACTGATAAATTGCTGTCCAGACGCCAACATATCAAGCTACTACAATCTGTCAAATTTCTTTTTATAGATTTTCAACTTTATCGCTAAGGCATTAGGTTCAAGGTTGGTTGGGAAAATTTAACAGTTTCGGGTAGTGTGGTGTACTGGCGTCTGTACATAAACGAAAAAAGGATGACGGCCGAATACAAACCTAGGATTTTAAGTCGGTTACTGATCATAAGTAAGGTTGCTTTGACCCTGTTAATTTAGCTTTGACATATAGTAAGTAAGTGGGTCTACAACTTGTTGCAAGTTTTTTATTATTTCAACACTATTCCTCAAGAGGAATTCAAATTTCCTACATCAGTGTTGTGTGGGGGCAGTAAGTCGTCGGCTCTTTACGGTTACGGAAGGAACCGAAGTCCCGCTATCTCCCTCGTCTCCCAACACCTGGTTGGTGGACATCGAGGTCCAGGCAAAGACAACTTGGATATTTCAAACAAACTGCGTGACTGCGTAGAAACGGACTCCGGAATTTTTAAATTCCAGAAGTTGTTTTTATACAATTTGATGCGAAGCTTTTATGAAAACTAATCTTTTTCAATGACTTTTGACCTGAGGGTTCTGTCTCATAGTTGTTCACGGCTACACTCAAGTGACGGCCCACGGCCTGTGACGGATAACCTGAACTTTGCAGCTATAAAAAAAAAGCGCTATGCAGAACGCTATTTTATGGAATGCAAATTTGTACTTTAATGAAATGGTGTTACAGTTTACCTCTTTTGATCGGGATTATTTTATTTTGCTGAGAGAACACGGTCCAGTTTGACCGCTAGTTACGCGTGCTTCAACGCGGTGTACGCGTAGGGTGCCGAGTTCCGGTTCGAGTCTCGGATATAACAACTTCTTTTTGTGATTCTCAGAATTTAAATAACGTTTTTTCCGTTCTCTTTTTTTCTTAATTTATTTAGGAACTATGTAGTATAATCGCAATGCGTATGACAGTCCCATTATACCCTAAATACATATTGTCCATGACGTCTGAACCTAAAAAGAATTCTTCGCATTCGATTGAGACAGGATTTAAAGAAATTTGCCTACCCTACATTTAGTCTGTTCAACCTCAAGACTGTGAACTGGTGGCCTACCATGACGTCTAATAGCAGGAGTGATTCCAGTGTGGGATAGAGATTGCGCTAGCCGACCTGTATAGCTCTGTCTCTTTCCCGCACTGATATTACTCCTACTTTAAGACGTCACAGTAACACAGGGGGATAACTGTGATCAGGGGATCATTTCTCGCAGACTCATATCGAACACAGACCATCAATAAGTGATTTTAAACAATCAACAACTCCACCCACCACACAGTTAGGCGAGTTAGTTTATTTTCACCATGAAAGCAGACATATTACATGTGTTTTCTTAGTCTGTTCAACTTCAAGACTGCCCTTTCTCCGATGTGCGCTTGTCGGTTTAACCTTTTTATTCTTCTTCGACTATGTTGATGATCTCATAATATCTTCTAGGAACAATGTAAAATGAACTTAAGACAAGTTTTTGTGGAATACTTCCACTAAAAAGGCCAAAAGCTTTAAAAAAAAATTGCAACAAAAAAAAAAACTGACTTCCTAAACAAAAACACTAAATAGCGGGAAATAACTTTACTTGTTGAAGTCGGTGACTTGTTTGTTTCATTTACTTTATTTGCCGCCGACTACGACTTCCGACTTCTGAAAGTAAAATTAAACAATAAATATGTAAAAAATCGTTATCTTAGATAAGTAATCGTTGTAAATAAAATTAAACATCAAATACCCAAAAAAACATGCAAAAAATAAATATACTTAGGAAAAAAGTACAAAACAACAAAAAAGAAATACAAAAAGAATTGCCGTCTATGAGGTTCGAACTTAAGACCTACAGTCCCTTTCATATTTTTGCTCCCGAACTATGGAATCCTGCATCGCGCTATTAAAGTTTTCGTGCCACGTAACACCAGTTCGACATTTCGCGCGTGTTGTATGGGAGTCCGTGTCTACTCAGTGAAACAGTGTTCGGGGTGGGGCTGTTCTAATCCCACCCTGCAATGTTGAAGCAATAAGCTGTGGTTGAAAGCTATTGTGGAATACGGAGTACAGTGAATCTGTCTCGAGATGAAGTCCCATTGGGCAATGTGAGCCGTTCTGGCCAATGTGTAAACGACTGCGTGGTGACCAGTCTACATGTCGAATAAGTCCTCAGTATGAAGAGGCATATGAATAGGAGGAATTTGGTCCTCCACCCCACTGCAGTAGAAGATTCGACTCCCTTTTATGACTTAGAATAGTTTATTCTTAATAAATATCGAAAAAAAACACAAAAAGTATTGCAGCTAGCGGGGTTCGAACTTGCGACACTATATTACTAATACCTTATATTTTTAGCTGGTGCTGTTATTGGTTCAACGCTGTTTTTGTATGAGACAGTCAAATTAAGTCGATTCAGAGACGAATAATCAGTTAAATTAAGTCGATTCAGAGACGAATAAATAAATAAATGATTTTATTTTCTCCCTAAAAATACCAGTGATAAATAACACTCTTTGTTTTTTTATCTCTAATTAAATTGTGTAAGATTAAGCACTGTTATTTAAATAAAATTGTTGTTTTTTTTTGCGGTTTTACTTTAATTATTTTCTTAAGATCAAAGTGAAAGTGAATCTTCCGTTTTTGACAAATTATCAACCCCCTACATACAAAGTTATAACCATACAAACTTTAGCTCGTCACAATACTACTATAGTAATTGAGTCTAGACATAGCTACGCATTAGGAGCTGCAAAGCTCGACAAACACTAAGACTATATTTTCTTTCTAACACCAATTTGTAGAGAATACCTACATTTCAATTTACCTAATAATAATATTAATTTATTTGTCCCCAGGTAAGCGATAACACAGAGGTGTTAATGAATTCAAATATATACAGGTAAAGTGAATATTAGCATATATTGAAGTTTGTTTTGGGAAGTTTCAATTAAAGTTTGTAAATAAAACAAATCTTTGTTGATTAAGTGGTAATGGCTGGTAATGATGCTGTGAGCCTAGTAAAGTGTATTTATTTATTAACTATGCAAGACTTACAGCTAAACAAAACAGAATAAAAAATAGTAATTAGTAGGTAAGTGAAACTGCCAACCAATTACAAGTCTTCAATAAATAGTATAAAACAAAGTCGCTTCCCGCTGTCTGTCTGTCCCTATGTATGCTTAGTTAGATCTTTAAAACTACGCAACGGATTTTGATGTGGTTTTTTGTAATAGATAGAGTGATTCAAGAGGAAGGTTTTTATATGTATAACATTGCACCCGTGCGAAGCCGGGGCGATCGCTAGTTACTTATAAAAAATAGACTGGTAAAATGGTGTGAACAACATTTTAATATTTTGTATTACTGACAAAACCTTCTAGAATTCATTAAAGTGAACTTCAATTAATAGTATGGAGTAATAGTGTTTCCCTTTTTTGCCACCAGACGGCGCTAATTCAGTTTTAGAACAAATTGATGTTGAATGGGTATGAAACCCACTCACACATTTTGGTAGGCACGTTTAAAGTTTACTAGAACACAAATATAGACGGAGTATTAAAGGGTCTCGCTAAAATAGAATATTTCTTTAGGAGCGGCCAACCCGATATACTTTTCATACAAACGCTCGTACGTCATTATGCAGTTGTTATACATCTAACTTTGATTTTTTTAAACTAATAGGTATTTTGTGCACTATATCTAGGTTTCTATGGTAGCGAAAAATAACAAAATGTCGAAACAAATTCAGTATATGCCTCCAAAAATTGCTGTTTTGCACAAATTTTAACTGAACTTTGGCCGTTCATAATGTATTCATAAACTGTAAAAGTAAAGAAAACATCTCTATAGAAACCTTGCACATGTAATGGAGATTCTTAATGACAAATATTTATTTCATACACTTGTAAGACTTATTCAAAAACACGTATTTCCTAGAACAAGTTTAAGAAATTTTCGAACACTATTTTTCGTTCAATGTCATCGCATTAGGCGGTAAGAGGTGCATGGGAGACGAGATGTGCGGGTTTGGGCCGGGGTAAGACGGGGGAATTGAAAGAAAATTGCCACTGTGGCTCTGGATGAAACAACAAGCTTTTCGACCATGCTCGCGTTGACGATAGCCTCATCGGGAAGGGCCCTCTTAATTCAAAAGAAAGAGATGGCGAGATGATCTAGACGCGCATAACGAAGGCTGGTTCGAGGCGGTGCAGGAGAAGAGTACCTGGAAGGATATGGGGGAGGCCTTTGCCCAGCTGTGGGACATTCAAGGCTATTGAAAAACAAGGTAAAAGAACAAAAAGCCCATTTTGTGCCGTCTAGCGGCATAACAGTTCCGGCTTGGTTGATCAAAATCAATAAATTTATTCAAACTACACTGGGAACCACCGCTTTTCTGCTGCTATATCCTGCTCCACTCCTTCTTTTCGCCTTTGGAAGAAGTGGCCGAACAGAAGTTCATTTTCCCATGAAACAAAGAGCGATAAAGTTCGCGTTATATATGTCAGCCTAAGGCGCGAATTACACAGAAACGGCGTAAGGTGAAGGCGCGGCGCAGGCACAGCGTAGGCGTGGAATTTATAAGGAAACGAAAGAATGGCGTGCTGTTTCGAACCGCTTGAGTGTACCTAATTCACGACACCTCGCCTACGTACATTTTGTATGAAAACGTTTTGAAGTGGCATCATGCCTGCGCCGCGCCTTCACCTTACGTCGGTTGTGTATAAATCGCGCCTTAGGCTTTATTAGAAAAAATCTAAAAAGTTCATTGAGGTTGCAAACGTTTGTATGCGACATTAACCTCTTTTCGTACACGTGTAAAGTCATTTTCCTGTGACTTTTATCGCGCTCAAGAAAAAACAGTATTATAAAAAAAAATCAGCTTTACATGGCACAACTTTCTCGTCGACATACCCTACTTACCGTGACCTCTATAGGTATGAATTACACAATACCCACACATGTTCGCACTGCCCAAGGTCAAGGACATTCGTCCCAAGGGTCACAGAGTTCTAGAGAGCCGGCTTTTACTCAAGGTCACTTTAGTTACGTCAGCATTTATGTGGTATTAATTAAACAGATAGTGCTAATGTTTTTAGAATGGGGGTGTGTCAGGAAATACCTATTGATTGGTGAGGGTAAGCAACACTTGCCGCGGTTAGTGTTTGGATGGGTGCCTGTGTTTACAGCGTTACCTTAGTACTGGATGGCCCGTTTGACTGAATCAAACGTGAGTATAATTCGAATTTGGTAAAGGCTCAAAGAAGAGTTTACCTCAAATTATTTTTACTCAATATTATAATTTTTAGTAAGTACTCGATTTATGAACAACTCCGGAAAAGTTCTGAGTTAACTTATCTGCTAGATATATCTACTATGTTTTTGTACTCACTATCTGGATACATAACATCACGCCTGTAATTCCTGAAGGGTTAGGTAGAGGTGTATCTAATAGTACACCCACATTTCACCAGTCATGTTTAAGTCCAATTTAATAGGGGCTGAGCCTATTGCCTTTAATCAAGCACAAATCCAGACTCCGTTGCTGCTACTGAGAAATTCCTGATGGAAAATCTCAATATCCCATTGCCCGACCTGCGAATCGAACCCAGGACCTCATGCTGAGCAGTCATAATTGCGATCAGTAGACCAACGAGGCTGTAATACTTTTCGGATACTATGAAACATATGATTGATAGTAAAGTAACTATTTAATATGTGGAAACGTCGTGAATTGTACATTAGCCTACCTCAAATACGTTGTAATTTATGTACTGTAACATATACAGCATGTAACAGAAAGGGTATAATCATATGGAATACTGTGGTACGGACCATCAAACTGAACAACTTTCTCCATGGGACCACCATCGAAATCGTAAAAAAACAATCAGCTGTCCCATACATTTGGGTCGAGTAGGTATTGAAATTTTGTATAGGACAGCTGATTATTTTTTGACGATTTCGATGGTGGGCCCATAGAGAAAGTTGTACAGTTTGATGGTCCGTACCACAGTATTCCATATGATTATACCCTTTCTGTTACACGCTGTATTATAAAATTGTTTGTTTTCCCTAAATAAATAAATAAATAATTAGGCTGTCCCCCTAAATTTCACCAAGCAAAGAGAACTTTTTTGCAAATCTTAGCAAATAATTTCAGAAATTTAGGAACTCTTCTTCATTACGCAACATTAAAAACGAGTTACTAAAGACAGTAACGAAATCTTACGAAGCGGAACAGAATTTAACCGAAAACCTTGGATTTCCCCTCACACGTAACGTCCAAACTCTTGAGGTTAATGCACTGAGGAAATCTTCGAAGCATTTCCGAAACGATTACCGAAAATCACAACCTTAACAAATCATTCTTAACCATCTCTATGTCTTGGCAGTAAAGATCAATGTCGTGTAGATTATGTGTAGTAGTAAAGTTGTAAGAATAATGAGAATATTCTTGATCCTTGAACCGAAATCGCTCAAGATTTTCGGTTGGTGTCAATGGTCGTAGAAGTGTAGCAGAGAGTTGGAGGTCAAATGTTTTAATTCAAGGCTGTTATACAATAATTTTTAATTACTCGTGAAGAATAGAAATGGATTCGCGCAGGATACCTATGTAAGAGGAATTTTATTGAATTTTTAGAAGACGATAGATAAATATTCCATTTGACTTGTTTCACAATCTTTGCCTTTCCATAATCGTCTCATGTCAAAAATAGCCATATTAAATACTTCACAATACACTCATTCCTTTCAACAGTCCTTGTACAAAATTGTTTTTGTTTTTGTTTGTGTTTCATACCTAAAGGATGAACCCCAAAACAGTGATCAAATAAATCACTGAAAAATTAGACAAACACAAAATACCTCCAAAGTTCTCCCTTGATAAACTGCGTAATTTGTCATCCACACCGGTCGAATTTGTCCATAAAACCGCCATTTTTATTTCGCAAGCAACCCATTACTCTGATAAACATTAAATTAACAGTACAAAAAACTCTCCGACATAACTTTTTGTCTCAATAAAGCAACGATAATAACAATTCGCTAACGACTTATAAATTTTGCACGAATGAGAGGAAACAATACAAAAATGGAATACGGAACCCCATTAGAGGACAATACCGGCCGCCATTTTGAAAACATGAGCTGTGTCAATAACTCTTTGGTCGTTGTTTTTTTTTTTGCACAATGTATTTTTTCATAATGCCTTGTTTTTGCACGCTGGCAATTATTTACGAGTTTATGTCCGTGCTTAGATTTAATACAGTGATAACCTATTCGGTAATATTCAAAAAAATATGTTTGTTAATTTTATTCACATTTTCGGTGGTGATCATTTTTCATTTGCAAAATTTCTGACATAAGGTGATGTTACAGACAGGCTATCGTTGCATGGCCTTAACTCAATGCAAACCTTATGGAGCCAATACAACCAAATTTATGAGCCCCATGTCAAAAACATCACCATCGTCATAATCATAACCCAAGTGTATCCCAAGCGTCACCATGTCCTTCCTATACCCGCGCGTTGGTCTGACCGATAAAACACTATTTCGTGTATTTTTCTTTTATAATCAATAATGACTACAGTAAAAGGCTGTTACTCAGTCAATGATCGGTAAATTATCATTTTTATGATCTAATGAAGTATATCTAAAAAGGGTGTAACAAGACCCTTAATGAAGCCGAAAAGTACGTGTTCTTCCCATCATTACGATCATTTTTTTGTTCTAGACCATACCTGGGAACCTTCTAGTTACGGATTGGGGGTCAAAGTTCCAACTTTTTCACATGTTTTGTTTTAAACATGTTTTTATCGTAAGATTTTTACTGTAAACACCTCCACGACCTCGGTAGTCGGTACTATTCAATCCATCCATCAATATTTTGAGTGCGTTACATTGAGTCCCACCGTAAAACGTGATTTCTCACCCCAAAAAAAAAGTCGTTCCCCAGCAATATTTTTTGCGTTAAGTTACTTAGTTTGATGTACAGAATGCTTGGTTGACGGCTTCTTTAAGTCTCTTTTTACACCCTGTATAGACCATAATTAATATCCCCGTGATATTTGATGAAAATATCTAGAAACTGAGTTCCAAACGTTAATACCTACTACGAACGGTTCACTACGAAATGTTAATACTACGAACTACCCATCAGTATCAACAGCCTATAATAGTCAACAGCAGGACATAAGCGACTCCAATTTTAACACCACTATACTAAATCATCGACCATTTGCCCAAGCAATCAATTGCACACAAATACTCCACCACACATTGAAACCGCGATCATGAAGAAACCTTATCTACCACATTAACAAATCCTCAGCTCACTGTTACCAAACAAGTTTCATCATTGATCGAAGTACAGCTGGCTTGTCGTATCGCACGATTTGCTATTGTGGTAGGAAATACGTGATTTTATTTGTAAAGTGTTGTATGTATGTGTTATTGTGTTAATTTATGTATTAGGGAGAAGTTCGTGGGTAAATGATAACAACCGCGCTGGATGGGTGACCACCCATTACAAAACGAATTTCCTCCGTGCTTCAGAAAACACGTGAAACTGTTGGTTCTGGCTGTCATTTGTAGAACTTTTCAAAAAATAAAAAACAAAATCAAAATTCATTTCGAATTTTAAATTCAAATATTTTATTTCAGATACAAAATCTTTAAAGTGTTAGTAGTGGTATAACTTAGCCTAATGTTAATATTTTTTTTTTTATTAGTCATAAACAACTAATGAACCACCAGCCATGCACCAGTCTATTTCGATAAGACGTGTGTCTAAACTCTTACCCACCTTCGTAAGAGGAGAAAGTCCGGAGAGAGACCGGTCTGAAAACACATTAAGGATGCCATTGGCCGCCAGCACCGCAAGAATTAGATAATCAGCACTTTTTGAACGTCAAGGTTTACAAGAGACAGTCCCCACCCTAAAACGCCACTTTCCAGTGTTTTAGTTGGGAAGAAGAAGTGGTGGAACAAACCGCCAGCAATTCAGCTTTGACAGTCGTTACAGGACTGTCAGTGACCCGAAAGTCTGACAACCAGACTCACCAAGGGGTATCGTATTACCCAGTACTAACTGGGTTGTGGAGGTCAGATGCCTCAGTCGCTCCATGTAAAATGCTGGTATTCAGGTGCATCCGGTTAGAGTTGAAGTCGACCCCAACCTAGTTGGGAAAGGCTAGGCAGATAATGTTGCGTTAGGAAGAGGTAAGGGAGGGGGTAAGGGGGGGTAAGTTATTTTTGACCAGTAATAAAGCTGCCTCACATTATTGTGCTGTATCCCACGTAACGGAAGGACCGCGAACTGATGACCTGGTGAAGGTTGCGGGAATCAGCTGGTTGCGAGAAGCACAAGACCTGGTGACCCTTGAAAGAAACCAATGTCTAGCAGTACACGTCTAGCGGCTGATACATAAGTTTCTCCGGGGAACTCATCATTTATCTTGTCTCCAGAATTGTGTTGGGTTCGGCTTATAGTCTAACCGGGTACCAGTATTTTACATGGAGTGAATGTCTATCTGACCTCCAGAGCCTAAATATTGGGTAAACACTATTCTTCGCGGTAATCAAAATCATCCCGCTTGGTGGCCAAATAATTGGTCATTGCAAAAACCATCATCAGCTTCAGCAAGAATTCTGGGATATCCCAAGGGAGGATTGAAGTAATACACTATTGGACTAAGAAATCATTACAAAACAGTTGAACAAAACTCCATTCGGATTCGAGAAAGCATAAATTCATTCATGCAGTGTATTGAAATTATAAACAACTTTGTTATTCAATAATACTCGGAAATAATGTTTCCTGTTACACCACTTCCACTTTTAGAGCAAACGTTATCAAATTCAATGGAAATTTATTCGGTAAGTAACGGCTTTATAGGCGAGAAGTGGACCACCCTTTTACACCATGGTTGTGATTATTGCGCAAATAGGCATCATCTCATACACTCGACATCAGTTAAGGTTCGATTAAACCGACACGGAAAAATAAGGAGTGACTACGGACTTTAAGATGCAAGTATAACAAATAACAAAATCCGGTGTCCAGAGCCACAATTACAATTTTTTACGTATCGTTTTGATCATTAACTGTATCAAGATTATTGCTAATCGTACGGGTACAGGACAAAGACCTCTCGCAAACACTCCTATATGAAATGTTTGAATAGCCACCACATTTAATAGTCACGACCTTTACTAGGTCATCCGTCTATCTCCAAGGACCCACCCACGCTTCGTTACGCGCTACACAACACAAGAATTCCTCGAAAACTCAACAACTGGGCCAAACTCCATTTTTTTATTGACAGCACCCGAAAAGTTTTTTATCTGTGGTCGAACTTTTATATCGGCCAGTGTCAACCCAAAACGTGACATCATTGGCGATTTGAAAAAAGAACGCGTTGACCGCCATTGCTCGTGGAATACAACAACACTTGTAAAGAAAACTGGACCTTATATTTTGGGTTGTAGAGTATCTTTTAGAGAAATAGTTTAAGTAGGCATCTACTTTCACTAAGTAGTACCAATGTCAGTGGTTATTTTCTTCGCATTATGCAACCAGTTGGTTACGCAACCGTAGCGGATTTGCACGTGCCGACAATGCTAATTTAAAACGATCACTATCGCATTCTAATTTTTTATGTTTTTTTATTGTTAGTTAGTTATATTCAAGGTGGGGCACGAGTAGAGTTCAATTGTATTTTTTAGGCGTCTGACTCACGTGCAGTAATGAAATAAGACTATAAGCCGACTGGTTAAGAGTGAATTTCGGTTATAAAGGTATGAATCGCGCAATTGCGTTTAAGAACTGTCAGTTTCAATATTCCATAGCAATGATGACACTGATGGCGATCATTTTCATTGGTGAAATTTGCCCTAGGGGTTGCGGGCCGGCTCATCTAGCAAGCAGCATGGAATCGTATTTATCTTCTCTCCATAGCAAGCATGGAAAAAATACGATTCTGTGCTGCTGGATGAGGCGCAATCCTAAGTCGGCACGTTTAGAAGTTTTCCTCACCATTTAGAGACTGGATTAAGGATTAATACAAAATTATCTGGACCCCTCTCAAAAGCTAGGCATAAAATGACGCCAAAGGGTTAGGCAGGGGTACAGGGGACTACAGGCATTAGTGTGATTTAGTTTAGGTTTAACTAGTATTTTTACTCCAGCAAGTTCATAACTCTTTCGTGCAAGAACGCCTATAATAAACGAACTGCTAATTTCGGAAACTAAGTATTTAACCTCAAAAGACCCCGGAACAGACGGCGCCAAGATAAGGCTTATTAAAACTCTTATTTAAAACATTCTTTAACAAATAAATTGAGCGAAAAAGGAATATTTTAGTTAGATAAGCTAATAAATGCTTGAAAAAATAACTTAACGGCACGCGAGAGTTTGAATTTGTTTTGAAGTATACTGACTTTTTGTTACTAAGGGATAAATACAAATTTAACCTAGTGGTCTGACCGTCGGACTGCGAGTCATAGATCTCGAGTTCGAACCCAAGACACACATCTCTGATTTTTCGGATTGATGTGCGTATTGTACAATGACCACTTGCTTCGGTGAAGGAAAACATCGCGAGGAAATCAAACCAGCATACCTTAGAGATATATTTCTCGACGGCATGTAAAGCCAAGTCAGAGGCCCATGGGCGGTATCTGATTCTGACACCAGGTACTAACCACACAATAAAGAAGAAAATAGAAAATTGTTTGACTAATCAGATACAATATGGTATTCAGCTGCATCCAGTCAGACTGGAAGCCGACCCCACCCCAACATAGTTGGGATAAGGTCAAGCAGATGATGATGTTGAAATAAGGAGGTACAATTATACACAGGAGATATTATAAGTGGCTGTTAATATTAAGCAAAAACTAATTATCACAGCGTTGTAGCTAGTGAGCCTCACTCTGAGAAGTTCCTGATGGAGATAACCCAATATGCCCGACCCGGTAATCGACCCAAGAACACGAATCACGAACCGAACCACGTACAGTACTAAAATCGTATCCCTACATAACCCTTTAAAAACTTCCCAAACCCCCATGCGTATTATGACATAAGACAATTCCAACTTTCACCTAACGACGTTCCAATTAATTATCTATTGCGTCACACAGTTCACAATCACCCCCATGGGTTGGAAAGGGGGGTGAAAGTTGTAAAGTCTTATTTACAGCGTTACCTACGTGTGGAGCCCACTGTTCAAAATTTTATGGCCTACTGCTTGAACGGGTGTAGGGTTACTGGAAGTGGCTTGTGGTTTTGGGCATAGTTATACAAATCCGATTAAACTCAATCTTCTTAGCGTGTCGATGGCAATCGAAATTGTTTCGGCCCAGAATTGAGCTACTAGTTTGGCTCTTTCGGTAGCGTCCATCAGTTCCTGTAGTGAACAAACGACAGGACACGATATTAAGTGCCCCATTGTTTGTGGAACAGCACCACATTTACACTCCAGAGCAGAGTCATTAATGAATCTCCATCTGAGCTGGTTTTCCTTGCTGCGACGAACCCGGGGTTTGGAGTCTATTTAAGTCAATAAAACTGGAACCTGATGTCATGTCTGACCCTATTTTCCTTGACAAACATTATACTTTCTACTGCTTTCTTATAAGATGTCGCGTAGGTACTTTTAATTCGTCATTTAGAAGCTATAGATCAAATTGCTTTCTAAAAAATATCACTCTTTTGACTACACGGTAACAGCTGAGAGATGGTTCTAGTTCCATCTAAATGATACACTTTAAACACATCGACTAATATTATAGTTGGGACAGTCTTGGAAAGTGCCATTTTTGAAATCAAGCCAAGAAAGTTTGTCCTTGGGCTTGATGAAAACGTGGGGTTTTTAATGGAAACTTGTCGGTTACGGTTATCGCCAAAAGGCACGTAGCGAACAGCAAGCGCGACGACGAGTTCGATGAACTCTGTGGCTAGGCAGGAAGTGAACAGCTGATTTCACGCGTCGTTCTTTGGAGTATTTCAATTTCCATTGTTGGTTTTTTGATTTCAGCCGTATTATTTACATAAATGGAGTGCTGTATACAGCGAATGTAATTTTACATTGAAATAAAGGAATAGTCCGGTCAATGTGATGGTGACACTTGGGGGAGGCCTATATCCAGTATTGGACGTCTTTCGGCTGAAATGATGATGATGATGATGAAAGGAATAGTAAAAAAAAACGTTAATAAAATGAAAATTTTCCTGAGAAACATTCCGGTGGAATATGATTAAAAATAAGGAACTGAATGATTGTCAGTTTGCGGAGGGCTGTCCCCGACACGGTGTATATAAGGTCTATCTATTCAAACACGAAATCGCAAAAAAGAATCAGCTGTTCAGTACATTTTGTCGAGTTTTGCGCCGAGAAATGTACTGAACAGCTGATTTTTTTTCGCGATTTCGGGATTGGTCCCATAGTGAAAGTTGTTCATAAGGATGAGTACAATGACCCCTTAAGAGATTTCGTGTTTGAATAGACAGACCTTATATTCAATCAAATCTGTTCACTCTTACAAAACTGCACCATCCAGTTTCAATACACACAGGCTTGCTTAACTTGCTTTCCGGTTTTATTTATTTCCCTCGCCGGGCGCTGTTTGCACCGAATATTTGCGCAACCACCTATTTGTGTTGGCGTAATGTTCTGGTATTCTTGTTTGCACGGATAAGTCGTGCAAACGACATATTTCACTCCCCGATAACTAGAGGAACGGGATCCGGTTTTATTATTTATAATAATAAATAAAGAAGGATCCGAGTGAGAGGCGCGTGCGGTGCGTGCGAAATGGGGAAGCTGCTGAAGTATCAGCTTATGTTAGAGGTTTTGATTTTTGGCAAGAAAATAAGGCTCACGGAAACGATGGACGGTCTGTCTGAAAGATGATAAAACAGAAAGAGGCTTACTACTAAGATCACAGCTAATAGAGATATACTAGTCGTAATCGTGTCTGCGTTAATTATTTTTAGCATGAAAATAGGACCCAAAGAAGCGGAGAATGGACTGTGTGAAGGATGACAAAGAAGAGAGGTTGTCTAGAATATGACGCGCTGCGCTATGCGACCAAGGGCGGGGAGCTGAGACCGCATAGTACGACAATGCACATTATTTGGCCAAATAAAAGGCCAGCCCCCTGGTCACGTGAAGAGTCGACATTTAAATACAGTTAAATTACAGGCTATGACTATCTTGAACTTATAAGCACCTACATGACCATGTAAGGGCGCAGCAAGTAGAAATATTTTAGTTAATAATTATGTAACTTAGGCTTTGCTCAGCTCAGAGCGGGCGGCAAATAACCCCTTTATTTGATGATTTCCCATCGGTAAAAAAAAAAAAAAAAACGGTTTATTTACATGCCGCGCTGACCCCATTTAACATCGCCCAAAAAACGAGATTTTGGCAAGAAAAAAGAGATCATGAATTAGAATTTGGTTTACTATCACATGACATAGTGCTTTTTTGAAGTTTCCCTTTTTAAGTTTTTCTTTTTTTAGGAATTTGAGCCAGGGTACGTTTACAAACATTTTAACTTACGTACACAACCCGGAACAACTAACTGTAGCTCATACAAATATTTGTTATCTATGTGCGGAGATCAAACCCACGACACGCAGCGCAGATGCTAATCGCTCAGCCACTGCGCCAACAGTGTCGTCAAATCGTGTTGTGTTTCGATTGAAAACTACTCGTGCACAAGATAGCTTATAATTAGATTAGCTATACTCCACTGAACCTCAGCTCCACGTGTATCCGAGTGGTTTAAATTCCTGGAATAAACAGTTTTCTACATACAGGTACGGCGACACATCACGCATTTCCAGTAAAACATGGCCTCGCGTTGTATAGTTTTGCCATACAAAGAGAAATCAGCTTAAACTAGTTTTTTATAGCTCGATTGGTCGTCGTGCATACCTCTACACTTTCTGCTTCCTCTTAGATATATCTAGGATAAATTTTAACAAAAACATTTCAGTAGTTTAGCCGTAAGAGTTAACCAAACAATCACACTCTCTGATAATATTGCGTAACATAACACGAGTTATGAAGAAGTATAGAAAATTCTTCTTCCATGCTGCGCCGACCCCAAATAAATTATGATAAGGGCGAGAGAATGATGATGAGATTCTTCTAACAACCGAAGGGTCACAAGCCCACCATACCATTCCCAAACCACTGCAACTCCTGAGAGCCAGAATCAACAGAGGCGACCACCAGAAAAGCGTCGAGACAATGAAGCTCGACGAAGTCCCAGAGAAACAATCTAACAGTCTTGGATCCCGCAACGAAATTAATCAGAAAAGTATAGCGGAGGGGTAGGAAAACAATAATTTCCAGTTCCATATCAGCAGGAGTCAGAACCCGACGGGTAAGACAGCGATGTACCGCTGGTGCACTCATCATCATTTCAGCCGAAAGACGTCCACTGCTGGACATAGGCCTCCCCCAAGTGTCACCACATTGACCGGTCCCATGCGTCTCGCATCCAGCGGATCCCCGCAACCTTCACCAGCAGGTCATCGGTCCACCTAGAGGGAGGCCTTTCAACGGAACGTCTTCCTGTTCGCGGTCGCCACTCCAGAACTTTTCGGCCCCAACAGCCATCCTTTTTGCGAGCTAGTGCACTCACATTGCGCTAATTATCTTTGAGTCTCAAGTAATACGTATGCACCATAATTTTTGACACCGATCGAAAGTGTTCATCATCAGCCTAGCCTTTTCCCAAAATAGTCTTTATGTTGGGGTCGGCTTCCAGTCTAACCGGATGCAGCTGAGTGCCGGTTTCTTCATTAACTTTGGAGATCGATCCGTGCGGCTGATATTATTTAGCCTCGAGCTCCTCAACTAACATAGCCACCCAAATCTGAACTAAATGCAACCGGCTAAGAAAACGCAAGTGCACACTTTACGACTAAAAGTTTACGACCTGCGACAGTCTGTTCCAGTTTACGATGGCGTCAGCAATACCAGAGGGGAAGTCGTTTTAATGACGGGACTAGTCTTAGCGACTTAATGACGGCTTGGTAACAATCGTTTATGTGCGCAGTGCTGAATGATTCCGGGGATGTTTGGTAAATATGTTTTAGTCATGTGTGAATGCACTGTTGTTCTTTTGCGTCACAGAGTACGGAATCGCTAGTAGCGACTAGAGACGCCAGCAGTAACCTAACACTACGACTGTTGTCCCCCAAGGTTTAGGCAGATGTGTACCCTTATAGTACAACAACGTTTCGCCGGTTCTGTTTAAATCTCATGTAAAAGAGGACAAAGATCCGTGACTCCACGGTTACTAAGTAATTTCTGGTGGAAAATTCCAATAACATTTTACCCGACCCGGGAATCGAACTCAGTACTGTATGCTCGGCAGTAGGTAACCCTAGCGACCTGAAAACCAACGATACGACGATAGAAGATACTAGTTAAGACGATTTATTCTTCGTTTGACCCACTGAGTTTCGTCCCACATAAAAAAATCCTGGATCGTCCCAAACAATATGCTTCTTTCGTCCCAAAATATAATTTTAATTATTTCATTCCCGCTTCGTCCTATTTTATATTTCTTCTAAGGCCCATATTTTGTTGTGTATGCAACAATCAATCGATTAAATATTGGCTCTAGGCTGCATAGTCGGCTGATTGTGGCCGACTGGCCGCGGTTGGTCAGGCGTCCTTTCCCGTCCCAGAGCATGTCTTTCCTTACAAAATCATGCCCCCTGTTGTATCCGGCTTGTCCGGGTCAGGCTTGCTCCTGGCTGGGTGTGGTGCTCAATTATCATGCAACAATCAATCGATTAAATTATTTTTAATAGTAACAGATAAACATCATTTACATTACCTTAATTTCCGGGTTAACAACTGTTAACAATATTACAATATAAATGTGTTAATGTAAGCTAACACGCTATTTTAACCTACCGTAGTGTAGTTAATGTATTTCCTAAATAACTTTTATCGGTCCCTTTGAGGAGTGCTGTTAAAAACTAATCGTAGTTACAAAGGAATTCTTTAAATCGTTTATGCTCGTGGGGAGTTGAACATAATTATAATAATGATGACAAGAAATAAGGGAACACACTTTCGATCGTGCCGTGTTTACCTAGGTTGGTCCGTGGATGGGTGACCACCCATTACATACCGAGTTTTGTCTTTGCCTCGGAAAGCACGTTAAGCTGTGGGTCCCGGCTGTCATTCGTAGATCTTTGACAGTCGTTACAGGTAGTCAGTGGCCCGCAAGTCTGGCAACCAGTCTTACCAAGAAGTATCGTATTCCCCAGTACCAACTGGGTTGTGGAGGTCAGATAGGCAGTCGTTCCATATAAAATACTGGTATTCAGCTGCATCCGGTTATACTGGAAATAGTTGGGAAAACGCTAGGCAGTCGATGTTAGTTTTGTATTACAGAGTTTCTGTTATGTTAGGAAATGACATTCCAGCAGGATAACGTACGAACGGCAGCAGATGTCAGGTGCAATGAAAACTTGGATAACGTCATGCCTGTATTTTTCTAAGGGTATGTAGAATAGAAGTCTAGTTTCTCCTATCTTTCGTCAGCTCAGTTAGTAAATATGTAGTCCCATGTAATAGAGAAGAGCCTTTTGTATCAACGGTAACAAATCTAGATTGAATTTCGTGATTGCACGACCGAAAATTTCACAGGAAATTTTACCCGGAAATGTATCCCAGGACTTTAAACTAAGCAATAACGCCACTAAACCAACATGACAGGGCCCTTGATATAAGTACCACAATAATCTCGTATATCTTTCATGTCAGAAAACATCTTTTTGAAGACCCTTAAAGATTACTCCAGTCAATAATCAGTTAAGTAATCAGGTGGCCTACCATGACGTCCTAAGGCAGGAGTAATTCCAGTGTGGGAAAGATATGGCGCTACATGACCTGTATAGCTCTGTCTCTTTCCTACACTGGAATTCTCCTGCTTAAAGACGTCATTGTAACCCCCCAGTAAGCTCTGTCGAACCTTATGTAAGCATTTTGATTGATTAACAAAATCAAACAGGAGCTTTGACATGAGATTCTAAAGCTACTTGAATAGGGTTTATACGTTAATCACTTTTTCTAGATATTTGCTCCAAAAAGCCTCGTTGGTCTAGTGGTCGCAAGCGAGACTGCTGAGCGTGAGGTCCTGGATTCGATTCCGTGGCAGTGATATTGGGTTTTTCCAGCAGAAATTTCTCTAGCATCCACGGAATCTGGATTTGTGCCTGGTTGATGGCAATAGGCTCTCCCGCTATTATTTGGGAGTTAAAAATAACTGGCGAAATGTGGGTATACTTGTTAGGCATACCTGTGTCTAACCCTTCGAGGTTTACAAGACGTGCTGTTATGTTATGTTGCCCAAAAAGTGGCTCTTATTACACCCCATTTAGGTTCACAATGTAATCAACACGCGTGTCACATCGAGTGAAAAGACAAACTTTGCACACTCGCATCAAAATGTACTAGTCCGACAATTCTATGTTGCACAAAATGAATAATTACTTATTTCTATATTCGATAGTGCGTCGCTACTAACTAATCCAATACAATTCCTTTCTCGCGAAAGTTTGGGAAGTACCGTGGGAAGAAAACAGCTGATACGTGGAACTTATAATGTAATACGAATAGTGACACTAATGTGAATATGAAATAAGCAGAAAGCGAGGTGTTGGGATTTATTTGAAGACAAGATTCTTATAATCTAGCTATTTGGAGCTTGAACACTGTGTACAGGTCTGAACAATTTCGCACGTAGCTTTCGGCTTTCACACTAAATGATGGCTGCAGGTGGAGCAGAGTTTTAAGCAGATAGACTAACACCTGGCTAGGTGACCCACAAGAAGACCGCGGGCAAG
The DNA here is from genome assembly GCA_947578425.1 of Eugnorisma glareosa. Lineage (NCBI taxonomy): Eukaryota > Metazoa > Arthropoda > Insecta > Lepidoptera > Noctuidae > Eugnorisma > Eugnorisma glareosa. Next base: position 17,578,796 of record OX387960.1, read on the forward strand.
ACGTAAACGAATACTACGTATTGAGTAGGTACATAATTCCGAACATAGATATTTCTAACCGGCAATTGAAAAAGAACAGGTTTTCCATACAATTTGACCGTCTAGGTATTGCACTTTTATAGGAAAGAGCTGTGTATTTATGAAAACTTTAATTGTCGGGTAGTTCGGAATGATGTACTGAACACGTGGTATTCGTTTGAGCGTTGATGGCCTTTCTACCCTGTATTAAGTGATTTTGCTGTAAGGGACAGCGTCAAAAATGTACTACAAGCTTTACAAAAGCTACGAAAAAGGTAATGTAAATCGTGTTTAAAGTGGTAATAGAAATATGCAGCACTTTGCAAGCCATAGGCACTAATCAGGACCCTCGAAGGAGACTCGCACATCATTATCTGCCTAGCCTTGTCCCAACTTTGTTGTGGTCGGCTTCCTGTTTAACCTGATACAGGTGAGTACTATATATATATATACATAGAGCCACTGCCTATCTGACCTCCACAACCCAGTTAGTACTAGGTAATACGATACCCCTTGGTAAGACTGGTTGTCAGACTTTCGGGCCATTGACTACCTGTAACGACTGTCAGAGATCTATAAATAACAGCCGGGACCAAAGGCTTAACGTACTTTCCGACGCACGGAGGAAAATCGGTATGTAAATGGATGGCCGCGCATCTGCGGACCAACCTAGGTAAGCATAGCTTAACTTAAAGACCGAGTGGCTGATATTATTTAGTCATTATCTTCCTCTGGAGATAAGGAGACTCGCACATTACAGGGAAGTATGGCACAAAATAAAATGACATTTAATGAAGAATTGTTTGATAATTATAATGTGAAACAAGACGTAACTTATAAAGGAAACTATGCAATTGCCATTAAACCAGAAAACATATTTCAAACATCAATGAATATGACAACAAAAGACTAAAGTATCATCAGTAATGTTGCCATATTTACGATGTTCATAAACACATACGCAAGCCTCCGTGAGGAAGTTCAGCTGTAGGCAAGCTGCGTACTTAAACTTTATGTTGTCGTATCTGATCGAGCTATAAAGATTCTATTGAATTGTAATGTACGTTACAATGTGTTAAAGTGATATTATTGTGTAAGAGGTAATGGAATTAATTTAATAGGTATAACAAGCAAGTGCACCTGGGTGGTCACTGGCGGTTAGGCATACCTGAAATACCAAAGGCATAGCTGTATAAAGTACTAGCTGTTACCCGCAAATTCGCTCGCGTTTTGATCGGGAATTATCCCACGGGCACGTTGTAACTATAGCCTATGGCACTCGGGGTTAAAGTAGCTTCCTATTAGAACCCAATGGTTCTAGGGGGTAATCTCTGGATCTACTCAACCAATTTTGAAAATTCTTTCACTAATAGGAAGCTACTCGAAAGATACTCTACTACTAGGAAGGACTAGGAGCTACTAGGAAGATACTCGTCAAGTCGGAGGGTCCTCTCTTTTCTATTGAGAAAAGAGAGGACCCTCCGACTTGACGAGTATTGTGCCTGGTGGTCTACTGGTCGACGTTTGTTGCCGAATTTCTGTAGGTCTGCTTGCGCGATGCAGGATTTTTCGTATAAAACGTAATTTACAATGTTGTTGTGTTCTATTTATCAATAATGAGGCAGCACCACCCCTCATGAGTTTTCGGTACAGCAGACCTATTTTTCCGCACCTACAAAGATACAGCTGTGATCTTAAAGTAATAAGTGCCATTGAGGTAACTGTCAAATTCAACATTTCAATATGATTACATTTTTGTCCTCTTTTTCACGAAAACAAAAAAAGACACAACCAAAAAACAACTTAATTCCGGGTTTCCCAACTCCTTGGCCAATTTCCTAATTCCCCAACCTGATAAATTTTACTACCGTCCAACCGCAATCAGGACATCTAGCAAACGTAACTCAAAATAAGAGAAACCAATACATTTTTACTTCTTACCCTCCCCCCTCTAATAGGGGAGAGAGGGCAGTCTTTACGAGTATCATAAAAGTGGATAATATACTTAGTCTAAGGGTGGAGCCGTGATCGAAATACGCCAGTATCGTCTATTTATTTTGTACGGGCGTAAATGAAAAGGCTGAAATTGAGGTTGGTCTGGAGGAATTAGAATTGGCCGCAATTAATCTGATGGGTTCCTGACTTATGAGGTAAAGTTGAAAAGTTCTATGTGCCTGTAATGGATTCTGGAGAACTATTTGGTACAAACATATCACTGTTAGCCCATGAAAACACCTGTACTAATAACAGCTGCTCGGGTTGATCTTCAGGTTAAGCTGTGCTTACCTAGGTTGGTCCGTGGATGGGTGAACACCCATTATATACAAAGTTACCTCTGTGCCTCGGAAAGCACGTTAAGCCGGTGGTCTCTGCTGTCATTTGTAGATCTTTAACAGTCGTTTAATGTAGTTAGTTTGTCAACCAGTCTTACTAAGGGGTATTACCCAGTACTCACTGGGTTGCGGAGGTCAAATAGGCAGTTCTCCAAGTAAACTACTGGTATTCAGTTGCATCCGGTTAGACTGGAAGCCGACCTCAATATATTTAGGAAAAGGCCAAGGCATATGATGATGATGACGAAAAATACAAAAAAACATCGAATGATATAATCTGCTAAAAACACAATGTCAATTATGTGTGTGTGTGTGTGTATATATGTAATAATGTTAAAAGAAGTTGGTGAAAGACTATCCAATAGCCCAGGCCCTTTGAGCCTGAACTGCTATTAAGTTTTATGATGAAAATGGCTTATAGTAATTTTCACCTAGTTCATAATATAGTCATACCGTGAGAATTTTTGCACCCTACCAACCATTTATTTATTAAAAGAAAAAAAGAAAAAGTATTATTAGTCCGCACAGAACAAAACCTAAACAAAAAAATGGTTACATTTATAGTAGGTGCAACAAAATTATAAAAGTATTAATAAAACTAAAATTAAAAAAAAAATACAAAGAAGTTAGTATTACTTATTTATAAACTTCTATACTAATATTATAAAAGGTAAAATTTGTTTGTAAGTTTGTATGTTAGGGGGTAATCTTCTATACTATCTATATCTATACTAATATTATAATAATACCAGCCTATTACTGTCCCACTGCTGGGCAAAGGCCCCTTCTCAAGAGAGAAGGCACGAGCATTGATCACCACGCTTGCTCAAGACGGGTTGGCGATTTCAGACTTTTATAAGTCCAGGTTTCCTCACGATGTTTTCCTTCACCGATGTCTGTGATGTCCAAGATAAACTTAGAAAGTACATATGAATTGAAAAAGTCATATTGGTACTTGCCCGGATTTAAACCATGAGAGGCGAGGCCTTAACCTCTGGACCATCACGACACTCCTAATATTATAAAGAGGTAAAATTTGTTTGTACGTAAGTTTGTATCTAGGGGGTAATCTCCGGAACGAATGACCCAATTCTAAAAATTATTTCACTGGCAGAAAGCTACATCATTCGTGGGTGTTTTAAGCTATAAACTATATTTATATCACGCATATTAGCCAAGCCATCACAATTTTTGCAGACGTAGACGCGGGCGATTTACTAGTTTTGCATAAAAATGGTTTTATTAAAGTAAACGTGACATTGCTAGCTGTTTTTGAAGCTAACACAAGAGAAGACTTATTATACAATTAACCCAAGTCTAATCTAATAATTACAAGACAATGAACACGTATACTTGTCACCTGCTGATTATTCCACGCAGATGTCAACCATGGATAAATGAATTACAGCCAGTGGTTAGCCAACATTGTTATAACAATGCAATTATGTAACACGATCATATTAATCTTTACATTACATAACAGGTCACGCCAGGTGTACAACAATGAAATACAAATATAAAAGGAAATGTAAATTAATGACTAAGCCCTACTTATTGTAATCCTGGTTGTTTTTTTATTAATCCTATGTAATAGCACGTTTACACGTGTAAAAATGGAAAATAAATAATTAATACACTGCAATATCTGCCTGTCAAAGGGCTGAAAGCCGATGGAACAGATGAGTTCTGGTGGGTTACTATGACGTCTTAAAGCTGGAGTAATTCCAGTGTGGGAAATAGACAGAGCTATACAGGTCGTCTAGCGCCATCTCTTTCCCACACTGGAATTACTCCTGCGTTAAGACGTCATAGTAGGTCACCAGGAGTGGAGACCGCATATCGCAAGTGTAGTGTGAGATAAACCCGGCTAGGTGGACAGACCACCTTAAAAAGTGTCTGGGTCATCAGTCAACACCCTTATTGTGGTGCAGCTTAGGAGAAGCATATTTCCAGCTGTTGTCTGTGTTGATTAATTGAATAAACTCCAACTTTGCGACGGTACAAATATCAATTTAGCCATTTATCTCACTCCGCTCACTCGCCACATCTACTTCCTTCCTGCTTCACACAGTCCTGAAAGTTTTGAATTTTAATGAAACTTCATACGCATAAGCAGGATACATAAGTCTAAAAATTTGAGAGAGAACTTTTCGAAATGTCTTTAAAAAAAAATTGATGTCTGGAAATTTCTGTTTCTATGGAAAAAATCTGTAATCCAATTTTACAGACTGTCGCTTTGCATCCTGGTCAAATATTATAGGTACTTCCAAGTACATCAAAAAGTGAACTTCCACGTTACATCGTAACCCCATACACAAAAAAAAACACAAAAGCACGAAACGCCTAATCCGTCCACCAATATTTCAAACTATTCGAACATTCAACACGTCGACTGCCGAAGTCACAAAGGACACCCGCCCACACAATCGCGGGGTCAAAAAAACCCGAAGACCCCCGAAATACCCCGAAGTAAGATTGCCCAATTCATCCCATGAATGGCAAAATCAGGACAGCCATATCCTTTATTTATTTACGAACGCGACAGAATTAAATTACCTTTGTATATGTAGGTCCCAGTTGCCGCTTTCGGCGCATTAGGAATAAATAAATAGATTGAGAACGCATTGCTGTCACACGACGGAAATAATTATACTCGTATTAAGTTATTCAACGTTTACTCTAATATTATTTGTATTGTTTGAACTAATCTTGGGAAATACTATCAAATATGATAGAGTGTCTATCTGTTTATCTCAAGACTCCAATGCGATTTCTTGATAACAGTAAGAGATGATATTTTTTCACTCAATTCTTGTTGTTTTTCTGTACTATTAGATCTTCACGCTGTAAGGAACCCGCCACAAAAGCTTTGACCGTGGATTCTATAGTTACATAATTACAAACTCCTGCTATTGAAATAAAAAAGAAATTTAAAAAAAAAAACTGTTTTATACGTCACGCCCGCTAGGAAAGATCGTCAAGCTTTCTCTACATGTTGCCTTTTCTGACCAATCCGTGACCACTGTGTTCAAAAGGAATCCCACCAAATTTTCCTAGTATTAATAAAACCTAACCTAACTTCTTTCTAATGTTACCATCGTAACTCGTGTTCCGTACCAAATATATTAGATTACTCTTCGAGTTACGCCGTAATTAGTTTAACGCTAACGTTTTTATTGTACGCGTAATTTTCTTTTGTTCTCACAATTGTCGTCTTCGTTGATATTTTATCTTTTAGTGCATGAGATTTTTTTATGAAATATTAGAAAGTTTTAATAAAAATGTATTGTTTAAAATGGATTGTAGTAATGTAGATTGTGGTTTTGTTGAATAAGATGATTTATTAAACAAAAACAATGTACGACTTCCTCGTTCGCGTTGGTCTAGTGGTCGCATGCGCGACTGCTGAGCAGGAGGTCCTGGATTTGATTCCCGGGTCGGGCAAAGTGCTATTGGATTTTTCCATCAGGAATTTCTCAGTAGCAGCTACGGAGTCTAGATTTCTGCCCGGCTAATGGCAACAGGCTCGCCCCCTATTATAAGACGTAAACTTATCTGTCGAAATGTGGGTGTACTATTAGTTATACCTCTGCCTTACCCTTCGAAGAATACAGGCGTGATGTTATGGTAAGAAAATAAAATATATTTAAGATGGCATTTACCACGACGATAAACCTAATATTTCCATACGATAATTCAATATCTCAATTTAAAACCTAGAACGTTCGGTTAAGCAAAACCAGCTGTATAACAAAGTTAAAAAGTTGATTTACCCGCCGTGGAGGCACTCTGATTTGATTATTGATATAGATTGATATTGAAAATGGAAGGGCTGGTAGAAGCGAAGCGAACGAATGGGGACATGGTATAAGAGGTAGCGGGAGCGATTTTGTGAGGATTATCAACTCTTTAGTGCAGACCACTATGTAATACAATATCTTTATTTTGTCCCTTCACAAAGGTTCACATAGTTATAATAAAAATATGATTGTAAGAATAACATTATAACAAAGTTCATACCATGTATAGACCACTGCTCCACTACATGCTGTCTTCCGCATTCTGCATCTGGTCTTTCCTAGGCACTTTACTGGGGGGCGTCCGCCACTACGTTTGCCGATACGCGGTATTCACTCCAGAACTTATTTGCACCATCAAACACCAGTTTTCTGACGAATACGGCCAGCCCACTGCCACTTCAGGTTGCTTACTTTGCAACCCACTACAAGGTGTAAACAGACTTTTCACGAAGCTGTCAGCCAAGCATTCAGTACATCAAACTAAGTAACATTACGCTAAGATTATTGCTGCGAAAGGACTTTTTTTCGGTTTAAGGTAGAACTCAATGTTACATGTGTGCATTGAATAGTACAAGGATCGTGGAGGTATATAAAGTAAAGTTATAAACTTAAACATTAAAAACTTGTATGTAAAACAAAAACTTGTATAAACGTTGGAACTTTTACCTCCAATATCTCCGTAAATAGGAGTTTCCCAGGTAAGGTCCATTACAAAAAAAATATGGCAATGACGGGGAGGACAAGTGTCTTTCGGCTTCATTAAGGGTATTTTTACACCCATTAGGTAACTCCATTTCTTTGACGGGTAATGTTCATTCCAGATGCTTCAAAAGAAACTCCGAACATAGCCTGCCTTATTTGTAAAGATAATCAATTTGTTAATTGGCAGTGTCAGTGAGTAGGGTCTTGTTAGACGAAGTTGCTGTGGTCAATATACTGGAATAGGTTACAATTTTATTCACATTCACAGTGGGGGGATTAAATTACTGAACAACAACTTTGGGCGAAAATTAATGTATTTGTTTGGAAAGCAATAAAAACAGTATTTCTGGAATCAATCCCCTCATATCACCCTCTGAAAGTGTAATGATAGACCGAACTAGCAAGAATCTTATTGATTAGGCAGAATTTCTTTGCATGAACCAAAGGCATTAAAATGTACCTACTTACCGTAACGCGCGAACATAATTGTAATCCACTTGGAACACTTGTCGGTACATGACAAACTTCGCAATTACTTTATTTTAATTAAAGCCTTTACACATGGAATCACATTTTTATTTATGAAATTTCCGCTATCTATAGTATCTCAAAATTTTTTCGCAAAAACTTTTGTTAAAAAAAAAAAAACAACATCAAACTTGGGCCCAACCCTAAAAAGCACAGCTTTATTAAACGCGATAGGGCACGTCATAATCTATCGTACAACCTGTCTGCGATGGGTATTTTCGTCGAAAGCGTCGATATTGTCTTGTTACCTATGTTCGGGATTTTTTTTATTCGTGTCGACATCAAACTGATTGTGATGCTTCGAAAAATAGCGGTTACCTACTCGCTTTTAGCATGATTAATGCTAGTAAAGTGAATTGTTCAAGTTCTCGTTTCAAATGCAAGTTTGTTGAAAGCGAATATGTTTGCTGAAGTAGATTAATATTGGCGAGATGGTTTGAAAATTGCGGAAGATAAAATAGCTCTAAACATGTTTACAGAGTTGCAGTTTATGGCAAGACAGCGTACCGTTTGGTATACAAAGTGGGTTTAAAGTTTATTAAAATGCATTATACAGGTTGTCGTAAAACATAGTTTAGTCTCTGGCTTTAAGGCTGTAGAATTTCCTCTATATAACATTGCTTACCCCGTTTTGGGGTCTTTAGCCTAAATAAATAAACGTGGTTACTTAGTTACTATACCTAGTTATTGTTGTATAGCAGTGATAGCCCTTGGACTGCCATAGAAGTCAAAGGTGTCGAGTTCGAACCCAAGACACGCACCTCTGATTTTTCGAATTCAAGTGCGTATTGTATTTATTATCACTTGCTTGGGTGAAGGAGAACATTGTGACACAACCAAAACCAGCATGCCTGATATTTGACGACAACGGGCGGCAAAATACTCTGACACCAGGTTAGGCACTAACCAAATGAAAAAGAAAGAAGACGTGGTTACTTATTACACCTCGAACAATCATAAATAGGTCTCATGTGGCCCAAACTCCTAATCTCGCAGATTCAATACCAACATCACATTAGAACGAACCACAAAGCACACAACGAAAAAGCTATTTACGAAGCAAAAATATGACAAGAAATAAAAATAAGAGTAATCAGATCATCATTAATTCTTATTTTTGCGGGCGAATAACGTATTTTATATGAGAATGGACAATAAATGGGAAATTAGCGTGGCTTGTTAAAATATATGGGGCGAGTATGCTGACAGCGGCATCTATCTGGTTAATGAGTGGTCGGAATGACCCCCGTCGCGTTTGGGGGGTCGTGTGGGTGGCTGACAGGAAAAATGTGCTTGGTTTTTTGGTGTTGCGTGAATTCGAAAATGTTTGCCTACGAATTTGTGAACGGAATTAGGATGGAAGATTTTATTTGTGGGTTTTGTTTGTTTCCTGTTTTTTTTTCGCGGCTTTTTTAATAACTGACTTAGCGGTTGTTTATAGTGATATTATATAAAGGATGATATGGCAAGAAAGGAGGTGTCTGATGAAATGACGAGTAATAGAGAATTTTGGAAGAAGAAGACATGCTGGGCCGACCCCAACTGAATTCGGAAAAGGGCAAGAGAATGATGATGAATATAATAATAATAAGAATGTAAGGGGTGAATTTTCCAAAAGGGCGTGGATGGCCATATCCGAAACTATGAGGAATAGCGGAAAATGCTCAAAGGACTCTCGAGCCCGATTTTGATGAAAACTAAAACCGCAACTTTGGATTTTTGAAAAATTAATATTCTTACGAATCGAACCTGTTGGTTTTGAAAAAAAAAACACTATATTTACACCATTCGATAGTGTCGCTAAAAAGGATCAAATTCTGGGAAATAATGAGAGAGCACAGAGGAGGCATCACGCCATCTTCCGTCACACAGCATAAGAGTCGGTTTTACTGCCTAGGCGCGCATATGGATGTTCCACATCAAAAATTCTCCATAAACAATCCAAGCGCACTCAATCGCATTTCAATACCAGGAAACGTAAACAGACAATTCTGATTGAAATAACAGTGAAATTAAGCAATACCTCGAAGGCAAAACTTAACCCTGCTGAAATGAATACTTGGTGTCAGGGATCAAATAGACCGCAGCCGGCAATGCAGGGTTATTAATAGAGGGTTGAGATTGAGGTGAGTTTCTATTGCTTTATTGTTAAGTATTCTATTGTTGATGTCGGATAGGTAATATTGGTATGTATTCAATATTCTGGGACTACAGAACAAAATCACCTTTTTTTAACCGCAGCGTTCAAGCATTTTCTTTTTGATCAAACGATCTAAGGAACATTAATTCTAATTAAGCTCACATAAAGGGGTAGGATTTAGGTATTTTTAAAAAAGAAGCTTACGAGTCTTGATTTTTATTTATGAATTACGGTTAAGAGAGACAGATTATTTTGAATGATTTAGAACCATATTACTGATTGCCTTGTTGGTCGAGTAGTCGCAAGCGCGACCGCTGAGCATAAGGTCCAGGTCCAGGTCCTGGGATCGATTCCAGGGTGGAGTGTTATTGGGTTTTCCATCAGGAATTTTCTCAGTAGCAGCCACGGTGTCTGAATTTGAGCCTAGTTGATGGTGATAGGCTCGCCCCCTATTACATGGGACTTTAACGGAACTGGCGAAAAGTACCTATAATATTATTGGGTGCACCTCTGCCGAACTTTTCGGGGATCACAAGAGTGTATGCCGTGGGTTCGAACCCAAGCAAGCACTTTACTTTGTGTATTACCAACTGCTCTCAAAACGGTAAAGAAAATAGGAGAGAGATGATAAGTCTGTCCCAGCAGTGGGATAATTATAGGCCGATTATGCCATGGTATTTCATAGTACATGAGAGATCATAGATATGTGCTTTATAGATAATAGCTACTTTATAAACCATGTCAGCAATGCAAGGCCATTGACAGATATTCAAGGAATGTTATGTGGCATGCATTGGCATAAGTACTTATGAATATGCAGCTGTACTATACGAAGTCGTTTAGGAATTACCTATTTAGCGTAAATAATAGTCTTGAGAAAATGGAAATTCATCTCTTTAATACCAAGGAAAATTCTTCATTCCCAAAAAGTTTTTTTTTCAAATTCAAACTATTTTGGGGTCGGTTTTCAGTCAAACTGTATGCAGCTGGTACAGATGCCATCACATTAAGCTACTACAATCTGTCAAATTTCTTTAATAGATTTTCAACTTTATCGCTAAAGCATTAGGTTTAAGGTTGATTGGGAAAATTTGACACTTTCGGTTTGCTTAATGTGCTGGCGTCTGTACATTCATACATAAATAAACTCAAGTATTTTCCCCACAGGGGTAAGCAGAAAATATAGAGCGCCGTCAGCTTGGATCCGGACATAGTCCTTTTGCTTCATCCACGTCCATACATTTTATTCTAGTATTCTTCAAAATATTTATATTTTCTCACAAGATTATACAGACTTAAAGCAAGCTCAAGAGCAATTTACTTAAAGAATAAACTCTCAATTTGGCTGAACAAATCGAGTCAAGCTCGCAAGATTGATAGCCAGCTATAAACTTAGGCAGCCATCTTGGGCATGATAGATGTTCTGATTTACGTGTTGTCTTGTAAATATGGAAGAATGGAGATGGAAATTTGTAAGTTTAGAGGTTAAGGCTCTGGTCACCATTTTTGATGACCCCTGCAACATAATTACGAAACACACTGACAACCCCTTTTATTTGTCACTTCGTCATGAAGAAGATTGAGAATCAATTACATAATTGGTTGCTACCCAGTCACCAGTGAAGAACCTGGACCACATACCTCCTCCTTGCTTTGATCGCCATAATCAAATCAGCGGCAGTGCTTCCCAAAAACGCGCGAATAAAGTACTTTACAAAGATTCGAAGCTGACTCCACTCCACACTATGGCCATGTTGAAAATTTACCGTAAGGTCCGCGATATTAAGTTCACATTTCAATGCTTTACTGTGAGTCAAGTCGGAGAGATGTCGGCGTCGGAATATGCGAAGACCTTAAGGGAGCGCCCAAACTTATCGACGCAGATTCTGCTTAAACCTGTTCTTTTTTTAGTGTCTTATTGTGCAATCAGTCCATTGACTATGAGCAGATGTGTTGTCAGATTGAGTGTCATGCAGAGTTAGTTCCCCACAGTGATTGACTCTCTGTAGTCAGTAGCTCATTGCAGGCGGCTATCCAGGTTCAGGTCGTATGGTGTTGATGACGCTTTTTGTATGCTTTTGCATAGGCTCTATTTCGTCCTTATTCAATCTTCAGTCAGGTCAGGCTTCAGGTCTTAATTTCAGGTGATGATGAACCTCTGAGTTCTTTAAGAACCAGGGAACATTTGAAACCTGATTACAACGTACTTTTTGACCGGCTCAAGCCGCGACGATTAGTGTGAACAGAATAGAATAGGTCTTTATTTGCTTATATGTAGATTGTATGTACAGACGCCAGCACACCAATCTACCCAAAACTGACAATTTTTCCCAATCAATCTTGAACCTATTGCTTTGGCGATAAAGTTGAAAATCTATTAAAGAAAGACAGATTGTAGTAGCTTGATGTACTGGCGTCTGTACTTCAAAATAAGTTGTTGTAGTACTCTTCGTTGTTCAGTACTTAAATCCCTGGAATTTTTTTTGCAATCTCTTTTCTTCTTCCTTCGATTTAGGTCATTTTTTATCCCAAATCTTCCCCTTTTTTCAGCAAGATAAATTCATCAGCCGCCCAATTTGAAACAAGCGATTCATGTGCCATAAGATAGATCGTATCGACATAATGATCTCTTCTCACGCGAGATAGATAATGGTGATTTCACACCAATCTGTTTACACACTCGGTGATGAATTTGATGTTTGTTTATATGGGTAATTCCTTAGAATTGATAATGTATTTTTTTAAGTTTAAGAGTGATATCGAAGGAACGGAAGGCTGGATAATTGGTTGCCTCCTTTTAAAAAGATACTATAGTATGCATAAATCTTATTCTTTATTGCACACACAAAATTTAAAAGTAGGAACATACAAAATTACAATATACAACGTGTAACAGAAAGGGTATAATCATATGGAATACTGTGGTACGGACCATCAAACTGAACAACTTTCTCTATGGGACCACCATCGAAATCGTAAAAAAATAATCAGCTGACCCATACATTTGGGTCGAGTAGGTATTGAAATTTTCTATGGGACAGCTGATTATTTTTTTAGGATTTCGATGGTGGTCCCATAGGTCCCATCTACAAACTAACCGTGACAAACGCAGCTTAACATAAGGGACAAAGTTCAACCTCAAAAATTTTAAGAATTTATACGGACCCAGAACATGATACACAAACAGTTTCAATATTAGTTACCAGTACCCACAACAAAGTGCCATTTTCCAACATCCCCTCAAATCAACTCAACAATCACACACGTTAACCAGATTTTACGAAGTCTTTGCGATAAAATCCGCTGAAGCGCTGATCCTTACATCGAGCAATAACAGTTAACTGAAAAAAATCGCTTCATTCGTCCGCTTTAAACTCGCAGGCGAATGAAAATTCAGTACATTAGCGCTGAGGGTGTGGGATGTAGGGTAACCATGAAGTAGAAAGGCGAAAATAAAATATTTTATTATTCATTTTTTCATCACATTTTTTAATATTAAAAACCTATAAATAAATAATTTAAAATAATAAAAATAGGTGGTCTGCCGGTGTCGCTTGCAGGGTCCAAGCTACCGGTGGTGGTTAGGGCTGCAGAAACTGGAACCTCCTGACAATGAGAGCCGTATCGAGTTTTGCCTTCTAAATCAGGCCCTTGATCCAACATCTAAGCGAAAACCTCGAAAGATGTTCGTCGGGGCTCTTTACCATCAGGTCATGTTTTATTTATTATTTCCTTTCGGCTTTCCAGACTTCATTTTTTTCTTGTGTCGATGACCAACCAGTACGTAGCGACATGGACAGTTTTGCCGGTTGTCTTATCAAAGACCTGGCGAGTGTAGGTTTTGGTACATAACTTTAAAATCATATAAATTTAGTGGAATCGCATACTAGACTCAGTACCATTGCATGTTCACCAACTCCGCAAATAAAGTATAAACTCATAAAACAATTTTTTATAGCATTCACATTTCGCAATCCAGACTAAACACAATTTGTTCATGTTTTTATGGTTCTGTTTACTAAAACTTTTGCATTCTGTTCAATTACTACATGGACTGGCATTATTTCTAAATCTCTGCATATTCTGTAAGTAAATGCAAATCTTTGGACTCAAAATTATTCTCTACCAGGCGAAATTCCATTTCTCAAGAAATAATCCAATATTGCTCAATACCGCGTTTACGATTAAGTTTCCAAAAATGTAAACAAGTATGTGTTTTTGGACATAGCGCTCTGCTTATCAAACATAACATCTGTAATTTTTTACCAATGTTAACAAATAAATTATGATTTGATTTGATTTCATTTGGACGAATTGCTTTTATTTCTTCACACATAAAGTTCAGCTTTCATTTTTCTATATTACTTGTTATTCCAAAAATATACATAACAAACATTGCCATAAAGTTTATATTCCTTTAGCAGTAATTAACATCAATTGGAAACAAGGATCTGAATAGGCTTTACAACTAACCACTCTATCGAACCTACAACTAAAAAAATAAACATAATTTATTCACTTACTTTAACAAAAACCACCGCTACATTCTGTCCAACCAAAAAACACAACAAGCTCACCCTACTAAGCCTATCTCACCGAATTGGGCGTTTCAAATGTGACGTCATGATTAAAATCAGGCGCTCCACCGTCGCTTTTGGGTGTACAGGGGTAATACCCGTTTGGACGCCTATATTGACTTGTTAAACGAATTGGGGATGGTGATACGAGTTTGTGTTGTGGTGATTAGTACTGTCGCTACTTTCGGTCGGATTTTTGCGTTCGTTAGTAAGAGCTAAAGGGTTAAAGCATTGATCTGGTATCTCAATTGATTAAATCCTTACGATGCACCCCTAATCAGAATGGAAGGGCCACCGACGGTTCGTAGGTTATAAAAAAAATACTGTGTCCAACAAAACTGCTACACCACGGTGAAAATATATGATACGGCATTTTTTTTTATTACCGATGAAAAATTTCTATGTGCTGTTCAGAATGATGTACAGAACTTCCATCCTGTAAAGAAGCCATATACAACACAGACTATTGAAATATTGATGTTGATTGGTTGGTTCTGGTCATTACAGGCATATCTAGTTTTTTTTTTTTAATTTTCGATCGTCACAACCATCATCCATTTTATTAATTCATATGATTAACCATCAATTTGTCTTTTGTTACAGGTAACCCACTCACCTTTGTTTAATGGGAAGTCTGGCAAGAAAAACTCAGTAAACGGTAAATAATATTTATTAAGAAAGACGTAACCTAAATCACGAAGAAAAGTGTTGTTGAAAACGCCAGCCATTCCTGAATCTGGGTGTCCATCATAAATATCCAATTCATATATTATTTATTGTTGTTATGCATATGTATATCTACACAAGTTAATAATAATGAAGTGTCTGTTTGTAATTTCAAAATAACCGGCCAGCTAGCAAAAAATAATGTTACAAATATCCCAAGACCATATTTTTTTCAGTTTTATATCACTCCTATAGACATCTATAAGTGTGGATTTGGGCGCACTTTATAAGCATATTCACCCTTGCAATTGCCTTGTAAAGGTCTCGCCAAGTGTATCTTCAAACTTACAAAACTCTTGCTGATACCTTTATAATGACAAATAAACTTACAAGTCACTTACAATGGCGCGCTGTAAGGGTAAATAACCTTAAAGTCCTCTTACAAATAAAGTAAAATACTATTTTAAGTGTAATATCGCTTGTGTACCGCCGTGGGTTGAGCAGTCCTTGGAACTTTTGTAAAAAAATTAACAGTCGCATAAAAACATAAGTATCTGTCCAGTCGTTATGGAGATTAGCCAGAACAAACAGACAGACATAAAAAATAAAAATAATGATTTTGTGTTAAAAGTACCGCATATACAGGGTGTAACAAGACACTTAACGAAGCCGAAAGGTACGTGTTCTCCCCGTCATTGCGATCATTTTTTTGTTCTAGACCATACCTTGGGCCATACCTTGACCATACCCAATATCTCCGTAACTAGAAGGTTACGGAGATATTGGGGGTCAAAGCTTAAAACTTTATCACAAGTTTTTTTTTTCAAATACCTATTTTTAATGTTAGATTTTTACTTAAAACACCTCCACGACCCCCGTCCTATTCAATGTATCCATCAGGACAGTAATTTAAGCGCGATACATAGAGATTTACGGAAAAATGTGATTTTCGACCCCAAAAAAAAAAGACGTTTCCCAGTAATAATTTTTACGTAAAGTTACTTAGTTTGATGTACATAATGCTTGGTTGACGGCTTCGTGAAGGGTCCTGTTACATCCTGTATATGCAGTACTTTTAACAAAAAATCATTATTTTTAATTTTTGTATGTCTGTCTGTTTGTTCTGGCTAATCTCCGTAAGGACTGGACAGATTTTGACAGGACTTTTACTGGCAGACAGCTGAGGCTTTTTTCTTTTTTTTTTAACCTTTGAATTTGTTAACAAAATTGAATTCAAATAGTGAAATCATATTTAACAATAATTTCACGCGGACGGAGGTCGCAGGCAACACCACAACCATCACAAACGTCATTGGAAATCAAATCAAACCAATATGACACTTGGGCCGGTCACTCTGAACGTCTATAAACATCAGTAACATGTCCAATGCACGTCTTGCTAACTTCATTGGCCTTCAAATGCTGTGGCAAGCCGCAATGGATTTGATTTCAATCCGTTTATGTGGGAGAAATTAGGTCATTCGAACTTTTGTGTTTATTTTCGTGAGGTTTTACAATATTTGTTTTCTCGCTACTATTTAAATGCGACCCTGTTATTATTTAGCCATGAACTTACCTTTTTAAAACTTGTTCCTAAATTCGCACAAACTACTCCACATATCCCAGGTACATACGGAGAGTAACTAGTTTCCATGTCCGTCCTCCTTACCCTTAGTTACAGTTTCCCGTACCATTAAAAGTTTCTACGACAGACAGGCAGACTAGTCTTTGTCTTTTCTACTTGTTTGTGAGGGAACTCAATTGAATAGAGCAGTGTATGTAGTATAACTAGCAGTTGCTGCGACTTCCGTTCGCATGAAATTATTATAAAAAATAAAAAGGACTTCCTTTTTAGAATAGAATTTTGTTACCAATTTTAATGGTTTTAATTTTTTTGCACGGAAGCCTAATTATTTTTTTAAAATAAAACTAGCCTATGTTAGACCCTATAATATCAGCTATCTGCCAGTAAAACTCCTATCAAAATAGGTCCAGCCGTTTCGGAGATTAGCCGAAACAAAACTGAAAAAAACGTGTTTTTTGAATAATCTCAAAAACTACCGACCGATTTCAAAAATTCACTATCAGAAAGTTAAATCAGGAAGTAGCATAAGCTTTAAATTATATGTATTTATATCATGCAAATTAGCCGAGCTATCACAATTTCTGCGGACAAAGTTGCGGGCGAAGTGCTAGTAAATTAAAAAAGAGGCTGTTTATACTAAAAAAAAATATTGTTCTCGTATGAAAGCCGAATCCGCGATCCAAAGGACAGGACCGAATCGGTTACTGTATAAACCATGCAATCTAAATATAAAACCTCTTTTGTGGAAATCTTTTTCACAATATACTTAACATTAACAATCCTGTAAACAATATCTGAAGGGATAGTCAGAGTTATAGTACACTTCGCCGATTATGTTTAAGTCCATGTAATAAATACCTCTAACAACGAACCTATTGCCATCAACCGGGCAGAAATCCAGACTCCGTGGCTGCTATTGGGAAATTCCTGATGAATAAACACAACATCACTTTGCCCGACCTGGGATTCGAACCCAGGACCTCATGCTCAGCAGTAACGCTTGCGAGCACTAGACTGACAATATACCTATTCTGAAAAAAAAAAACGTAATTACACATACCTCGAAATATTAATCAAATTAAACACGACGAGCAATAGCAATAGTATTATTTCCAAAAATAAATTTCCATTTTCAATTATATTGCACCCTAGCCACTGAAAGCCCTAAAGCGTAGTTAATTTAATCAAATAGTCGTAAAACACTCTTCATTACTATCCGATCGTAACTACGATTTATTATCCGTTCCAATATTTAACTAGGTATCACACTTTGTTTAAGTAATAACTATTAATATTTTACCTTTTGCGGTTGATTTTGTTAGGTTAATACTCGATGGGTGACAGGGTTATAATTGAACTTGAATAACTTTGGATTTTCATAATTTAAAGGTTCATATAATTTATACTCAAGATAATTTACCACAGGAGTTCGTGGCCAAACCGCGCTTGCTAAGGTCAGTCTGTCGATGGGTGAACATCATTACTTAACGGGTTTCCTCTGTGCCTCGGAAAGCACGTTAAGCCACTGGTCCCAGATGGTATTAGTAGATCTTTGACAAACGATACAGGTAGTCGTGGCCCGAAAGTCTGACAACCAGTCTTCTTCTGGGTTGTGGAGGTCAGATATTCAGTCACTTTGTATAAAATTCTGGTATTCAGCTGCATCCGGTAAGACTGGAAGCCGACCCCAACATTCTTGAGAAAAGGCTAGGCAGATGATGAGTATTATTATCAGCAAAAACTGTTTCTTCAATGGTTTTCTTTAATTTTGTAAAATTGCAGACAAAAAGTTATTCTTTCCCCCTCCAAAGCTCGCTAAACATGCGTGTATAACCAGATGTGTGAACGTAGACGAGGAGTTGGACGTAGCCGAAAGAAGTATGTAAGGACCGTAACAGGTGACGGTCCGTAGCTTCAGCCTGCTCCTATGGCAATCAGCCGTGAGTTTCCGTCATTCTACTTTTCTGATTTGCAGATTCCATTTGAGAATTCAATTTTTTTTTTTTTGTTGTATTATAAAAAGGCAAATCACTAGTAACAATTTGATATTGTGGGCGGTTTCAGACTGGCGTATTTTTCGGCGCGTATAACGTCGTACGCGCGTAAACGCGCGCCACTATTTGTCCTTAAAAAAATCGAACACGCGTACACGCGTTTCGTGGATGTTGTCAGTAGCAATATGTCAGTATCGCTCGCGGCTAGCGTTTATACGAGCTTATAAGCGCCTCAACGCTCGTACGAGTTGCACACTTTTAGGCGCCGAAAATACGCTAATATGAAACTGACAGACCTCATCGTAGCATTTATGGCGGTATACGACGATTAACTGTAATACAGCAAATAATTCATTAAACTAAAATTCACCTAAAATGTAACATGTATTTAAGCTTTACTGCATAAAATATTTAACCATCCCATTTATTTACGATTGCATCAATATATTTAATCACAGCATCAAATTGGTCCAGAATTATCTTATTATTAATGCAAATTGGTAAGCGGGGCTAATGAGATTAATAGTTTTAGCAGCCATTTATATTGATAGTTTATACTGGGTTTGATTTATCGGCAGTATGCAGGAGGATTATTGCTGTAAGTTGTTGTGTGGAAGTATGTGTGTAATATACTCGGGTATATTTTGGTGTATGGTTTTGTTGAGGTTTATCCATGTTTCTGGTGGATAATAATGGTGTGAAAGCACGAAGCCGTAAGGCACTTGTGGTCCTCGCCATTGCAATAATTTTAGCTTCCAAACCATATTTGGGAACCTTCTAGTTACGGAGTTATTGGGGGTCAAAGTTCCAACTTTTTGACAAGTTTAAAAAAAAAAAAAAAAGTTTGATGTTATATATGTTTACTTTAAATACCTCCATGACCCCCGTACTATTCCATCCATCAGCGTAAAATTTTGATTGCGTTACATTGAGTCCTACAATAAAACGTGATATCTCACTACAAAAAAAGTCGTCTCCCAGTAATATTTTTTGCGTAGAGTTACTTAGTTTGATGTAGGTACAGAATGCTTGGTAGTTGACGGCTTCATGAAGGGTCGGTTTACACTCTGTATACGTATTTTGTATCCCTCGCTATGTTAAGGGGGCTGGCAACAGCGTTGTCTTGTCAGCTAACAACTGATTGTCATCACCAATCGGTCAGTCAAGCGTCAAAGCTACAGGCCTATCCGATAATTGACATCGCGAGACCGTCGCCGTTGACAGACGTCAACTTCCCCTCCTGCACCGCGCAGCTTCCTCATTAACCGTCTCAGTTAAACGGTCGGTCTGTATGATGAATTCGTATAAATGAAAAAAATAAAAATGACGTTTGCAACCGTGATGTTTTTGAAATTGTTTTCTTTTTACTTTTTTTAGAGGTAGAGGGAGTAGTTCGTAGCTAAATAATAACAAGTTTAATCCGCGCTTGCTAAGGTCGGTCTGAGGATGGCTGGCCATCATTACAGACCGAGTTTCCTCCGTCCCTTGGAAAGCACGTTAAGCCGTTGGTCTCGGCTATCATTTCTAGATCTTAGGCAGCCGTTACAAGCGTTAGTGGTTAGTGGCCCGAATGCCGACAACCAGTCTTACTAAGGGGTACTATGTTTCCCAGTACTAACTGGGTTGTGGAGGTCAGATAGGCAGTCGCCCAATGTAAAATACTGGTATTCAGCTGCATCCGGTTAGACTGGAAGCCGACCCCAAAATAGTTGGGAAAACGATTTTGTTGGATGATGAATGTCCGGTTTTGTTAAATTCCAGTTAGTCCTGTACCGTGGGTGCGTTTACAAACATTTAAACTCACATACACAAACAGCCAGACCCGGAACAACTATCTGTAGATCATACAAATATTTGTTCCGTGCGGGGATCGAACCCGGGTCACGCAGCGCAGCAGCCACTGCGCCAACAGTGCCGTCGAAGATGATGATTCATTAGAGGTAATTTTAGCAGTACACGTTTTCAGAAAACGTTTCTTTGTATGGAAATCCAAACACTAGAAAACAATGTAGTATCTCCAGTCCCAACAGACAATTAAGGTCCAACAAAGGCTCTACCGCAATTCAAATCCCAAAGTAACAAAGTCCGTTATCAATATAACCACAACTACTCTGAAACAACAGCCAACGCTAAGGCCTTATCAATTATTTCTGTTTCCACTATCTCTATTTGCATTTACGTAATTTCAGCTCTGATCCAAACTAAATTGATATTGTAAACCAACCGAATTTCAGAGTCCCTCAACAAACGAGTTTGGGTACACAATGCGTACATTTCAATTTGGCAGTGCTGTACTATTAATCCTTGAGGGTGGAAGGGTCGCTTTGTGAGTTCCACAGATAAATTATTAATTAATAATATGTATGTAAATTATTTATTGTCAACTACAACGGTATTATGTGTAATTAATATTTGGAGATTATGCGCTGATACAGTTGACAGAATATTGTTTCGGATATGTGGGGATCGTATTTCGTAATTCAGAGTAAGTGATATGATACATTACTATTTAAGACAAAAATACTCTTTTTTTTAATGCGACTAGCCCGCCACACCATTCCCAAGCCACTGCAACTCCTGAAAACCAGAATCAACAGTGGCGACCACCAGAAGAGCGCCGAACCATTGAAGCTCGGCGAAGTCCTAGAGAAACAATTTAACTGTCTTGGATCCCTCAAAGAAATTAATCAGAAAATAGCGGAGGAGTAAGAAAAAACATCATTTCAAAAATACTCTGTGAATGCTGTGACAGTCACCCGGTCAAGATAACGTACGTTAGGTGTTGTTATACGGCCGTTTTCAATAGCTTACTAACAGTTAACGGAACGTTGCTATCTCAGATAAACAGTTAAAGAAACATCACCTGTCAACCCTCCGAGAGACGAGAAATTAACGTGGATAGGATATTCCTGTCAATTCATTGCTAACTATGGAAACATCGACAGCTATACGTACGTATTTTAACTAACCGTTATACGTAAGTAAGTTATAGCAAACGGCCGTTAGCAAAGAGAGGTTAAAAATTTACCACTAGTTTCCGACAGCCTGTTGATTAAATCTCATATTAGCTGTTGCGAATGATTTATATCCCAAATTCAAAACAATGAGCATCCAATCCAATTATTTGGATCAACAAATCAATTAATTTGCAGTGATACCCTGGTGGTGAGACCGTCGGACTGCCAAGTCATAGGTCTCGAGTTCGAACCCAAGACACGCACCTCTGATTTTTTGTATTCAGGTGTGTACCGTATAATCATCACTTGCTTGGGTGAAGGAAAACATCGTGACGTTGACCAAACTAGCATGCCTGAGAGATATTTCTCTGCGGCACGTAAAGCCAAGGCAGAGGCCCATGGACGGCATAAAAACACTGATACCAGATCAGGCACTAAACGCACGACAAAGAAGTAAGGTCCAGCCGTTTAGGAGATTAGCTGGAACAAACATACAGACAAATTAAAAAACATGTTTTTTGTTATCAGTACCGTATAGACTTTCATATGCATTCAGTAAACAGCTGTTATTTTGAATTTACAAACACACACACACACTATAATACTACACACTACACTAGAACACACACACACTACACACTACTACTACTACACTTCAATTTTATTTATTTATATACAATGTGTAACAGGACACTTCACGAAGCCGTCAACCAAGCATTATGTTCATCAAACTATGTAACTTTACGCAAAAATTATTGAATTTTTTTTTTGGGGTGAAAAATCTCGTTTTATGGTAGGACTCAATGTAACGCACTCAAAACATTGTGCTGATGGATGGATTGAATAGTACGGGGGTCGTGGAGGTGTTTAAAGTAAAAATCGTACATTTAAAATGTATATTTAAAAAAAGTTGTGAAAAAGTTAGAACTTTGACTCCCAATATATAGTAACTAGAGGGTTCCCAGGTATGGTCTAGAATAAAAAAATGATCGCAATGACAGGGAGAACAAGGGCCTTTCGGCCTCGTTAAGGGTCTTGTTACACCCTTTAGATATTGATAATGTTCCTGAAGTACTTGGTCTAGTGCATTGTAGTGTAGATTCAATTAACACCTGAAGATGACCAATTAGGTAATCTATTGTTAATGCAGTGATGACAATGACGGTAATCCGTTAAGTAGTGCATATAATATTCAATTGTTTATTCATAATGAAGTGTGTGGGGATTTTGATTGATTAGATATGAACTGTCTTGTTTGTTGTGGTGGTCGCGAGCGTGACTACTATTCCAGTGAGTTCGATTCCCAGGTCGGGTAGTGTTATTGGGTTATTGGGTTTTTAAATCAGAAATTTCAGAAACAGACGTGGAGTCTGGATTTTTGCCAGGTTGAAAGCAATAGCTATTATGAAGGGTGTAACAAGACCCTTAACGAAGCCGGAAGCCAATTGTTTTCCTCGTTACTGCGATCATTTTTTTGTTCTAGACCATACCTGGGAACCTTCTAGTTACGGAGATATTGGGGGTTACAAGTTTTTTCGTAAATACATATTTTTAATGTAAGATTTTTACTTTAAATACCTCCATAACCCCCGTACTATTCAATCCATCCTCCCCCCCAGTACCCCACATTTCACCGGTTATGTTTAAGTTCTAGGTAATAGGGGGCGAGCCTATTCCTATCAACCGGGCACGAACCTAGACTCCGTGGCTGCTACTGAGAAATTCCTGATGCAAAACCCAATAACACTTTGCCCGACCTGGGAATCGAACCCAGGACTTCATGCTCAGCAGTCGCGCTTGCGACTACTAAACCGTCAAGGCAGTCGACTAAAAATCATACACGTTATGTGTAGGTACACTTAAGGGTTACCTGAGAATGTTCATTTTGATTTCTGAAGGCTTTATTTGTGACAATATTAATATTACATTGCCCTGAATAAATAAAAGGTTATTATCATATATATTTTCATTTAATATAAACCCTTAACAATATATACCAATTACATTTTCATTATCAATAACGTACGAATTTGAACTTTATGAGCCAGTAATAAAGCTCATAAAATTATGGCGCAATATTTTTATATGCCTGCCGTGTAGCTCAACTCAATATATTTGCTGTTGTGAAAATTAAATGTCGAGCAATTTTGGTTGTTATAGCTTTCGTAATAACGTTTGCTTTTCCGTGTAGTTATAGTGGAGTATAAATATGTCGCGAAATACGGAAAACAGATGACATAAGTTCAATTTCAATTTGTCGTGAAACAAATGGAATAAAATTCTGAGAATTTTTAAAACCGATTTTCCTGAAAATGTTCATTGTTTTATGTTTCGGTTTCATGTTTACTATACGAACATGTTTTCTGGTGTATTTGTGAGCTTTCTCTCTTTACTAGTAAATTATTAATTTATTAAAAATAAAAATAGCTCACGTAACTGAAATTTAACAACACCGGACATTCATCATTCAACAAAATCGTTTTCCCTACTTTATTGGGGTCGGCTTCCAGTCTAACCGGATGCAGCTGAATACCAGTATTTTACATGGAGCGACTGCCTATCTGACCTCCACAACTCAGTTAGTACCGGGTAATACGATACGCCTTGGTAATACTGACAAAACCGAACATTAAAAACTGAAATCTTTTTTTACACTGAATGCTTCATTGGCCAAGTGATCGTCAGCGCGACTGCTGAGCTTGAGGTCCTGGGTTCGATAATTGTGGGTTTTCCAGCAGAAATTTCTCACTAGTAGCCGCGGAGTATGGATCTATACCCGGTTGATGGCAATAGGCTCAACCCCTATCATAGGACTGTCGAAATGTGGGTGTACTATTAAGAACACGTCTGCCTAATGCTACGGACTTTCGCTTATCAGATTACAGATGTGAAGTTCTGTTAAAATTTCAACTAAAATGAACATTACAAACTGTGAACTTTTTACACATACGACCCTTATGTCAATTTCATAACACCTCATCATCATCTCCCTAGCCTTTCTCCAAACTATGTCAAGGACGGCTTCCAGTCTAACCCGATGCAACTGAATACCAGTATTTTACATGGAGCGACTGCCTATCTGACCTCTACAACCCAGTTAGTACTTGGTAATACGATTAACCTTGGTAAGACTGGTTGTCAGACTTTCTGGCCAGTGACTACTTGTAACGACTGTCGAAGATCTACAATTTTCATAACCCCGAATCGCTAACAAAAACAAAAACCGAACAATTTTAGCAGCACATCGCCAGAATTGAGACAGTAACAAGTTACCTCGGTATTACGGGTAACCGGTAATAACTGACATAACCGGAGTTAGGTAACAAGGCTAGATTACCGGCTATGACCGCTTACGTAACCTTTGATAAGGTACGAAGATACACACGGCTCTGTTGGATAGAGGATTATTATGTACTTAAAAAAACATACGGACTTGAACTCATGGAAATACTATCGTCTAAGACCTTAAAGGATATTTACCAAGTTTACTACTTATTTTGAGTTCACTATACAGGGTGTAACAAGACCCTTAACGAAGCCATCAAGCAAGCATTATGCATTAGCATCAAACTAAGTAACTTTACGCAAAAATTATTGCTTGGAAATAACTTTTTTTTTTTGGTGAAAAGTCACGTTTTACGGTAGGACTCAATGTAATGCACTCAAAACATTGTGCTGATGGATGTATTGAATAATACGGAGGTCGTGGAGATGTTTAAAATCTAACATTAAAAACATGTGTTTAAAAAAAAAGGTTTTGAAATAGTTGGAAGATGATTGCAATGACGAGGAGAACAAGGGCCTTTCGTTTTCGTTAAGGGTCAACAAAAGACGACAGTCAGAACTCTAACTAAGAACGTAACTGCAGTTGCACACGTCTAGAATGATATAAAATTCGATTCGCTCGATTCCTTTTCTGAATTTTATGTAACAAGTGTAGTAATTATTCAATAAGTAATAAATTCATAAAATGTTGTCAGTACAGATTTATAATGAATATTTTTCTGACTAATTCACATCTGAAAACTGAAATGATCTTAAGCTTTCATGGTTGAAAACGAAACTTGTAATGTCACTTACGGGATATCCTCCGTGAGCTCCTCAGGGAGCTCAAAATAATTGATAATCACGAGCTGAAATGATAATACTCGTAAACTTATGTTACAAACTAATGGTTACTTGTAACATCGTTAACAGCATCGTGCGGTGAGGTATTGATCAAATGCGAGTCTTTGGAATTCAGAAGCCAGCATTTCAGCTATTGCTTTCTATAGGAAGCCGTACTTCTGATAAAAATGGGTGTAAATAGACCCCTAACGAAGCCGCAAAGCGCTTGTTCTCCCCGTCGTTGCGATCATTTTTTTGTTACGAAGATGTTGGAGGTCAAAGTACCAACCTTTTACTTTACTTTAAATACTTCCACGACCTGTTTAATATTCAATGCATCTATCAGCACAATGTTTTGAGTTCGTTACATTTCCCAACAATTAATTTTTGCTTAGTTTGAGGTACCGAAAGCTTGTTTGGCGGCTTCTTGAAGGGGAGTTCGTTTACACCCTGTATTTCTTATCAATCAAAGATGCCAACCTATACACAATCTGTTGGCCTACCACAAACCCCATATGTACAATCCCTAGGCACGATAAGCTTTACATAAGCCGGTTACACAATACACGCCCACCCTTGTCCGATACCACGGAATTGCTGTGTATATGGAAATGAGACGGACACGCCTTTTATACTTAGATGAAGGATTATATCGGAGAGGAAATGCTTCTGAACTTTCATGAACTACCTAGTAATGTTATCATTAACACTAGAAACGGGTTGTGTGTTCTGTTGGTGGAAGTATGTTTATGGTGCTTGCAACAGCGCTGAAATATCGGGAACTCAAAACTAACAGTAAACATGGTAAATTTCACGTTTCTAGTATTAATGATAATATTATTGACCATGACAGTTTAAAAATTGATATACCTAGTAATGGGTTGTATACATCATCATCGTGCTTATATTCCAAGAAGAGGCAGGTGTAAATGTGGGTCTACTACACCCACATTTTGCCAGTTGTGGATCTGGATAATTATATTGGCTCTGTAGATCATGGACCAACAAGAACTTTACTTTCTATTGTTTATTTCATCACCACTGCTCATAGAAAAGATTATGCTTAGATTGTTGGGTCATGAGGAGAGGATACGCTTTGGAATGGGCAACTACAGTACTTTCACAAGTTATTATGCCTGTGTCTGTGACTGTAGCTTCGCCTTTGTTTTTCTGACTTTCAAAAGTGCCTGCTAAGGTCTAATTGAAATAAACGCTTTGAGTTTGAGTTTGATACTGGCTTAAAGCCTTCTCTGTTCAATACAAAACATAAAATAATAAGTAGTATTTTAAGCTATTGTAATAGCAACACTAGAATTAGTTTTTTTTTATGTTGACCACTCCGGTGGCCATTTTTTTCTCTCTCATTTTTTCAACTGTGCTATGAACAGTCACATTGTTTTCAATAAAAACTTAAAAATAAATTACTCAAAATTCATTAGCCTTTTACTTAACAGGCTAATTGTGGTCCTTCGAGTGTATTTTACAAGTAAAAGTGCTTTCTCCGGTGAGCGGGCATCGTAAATTGTGTTTCGACGACTTGCAATATCGAGTCGTTGGAGTGCCGGTCGCCGCGGGCGGAGGCACAAGGAAGATTTTCTCGCAGATTCGCATTGTTGCGAGTCGCGGGGGACCTATATTTCGACGCTATATCGTCGATTCGTCGATTCATCGATTCATCAATACAAAGTAAAAGAAGGCGGTATTACGAAAATTTTATGACCAAAGACAAGACATCGGAAGATATAGAAAATTGTGACGTCAAGAGCCTGTAGAACGAACAAGTCAAGATCCGAGATTGTCCATTCATTCATCGTTGAGTTTGTTCGGTTGGTCATCTGGTCGGATGCGCTGGAGCAACTTCACACTCGTTCACTCACAATTCGGAACGTCAAACGTCAAGTCAGGTCAAGCAAGTGTCACTGTCAACTGTCTTCAAAGGCTGCATTCCGAATTACAAAATAATCACTCACAGCGCTCACATCTATATTTTGCGTTCCGTTTTAGATATCACGATTATGACAGCTGAGAGCTGTCATCAATTTGGAACGCTCGTGAACGCGTTCACAGTGAACATAACCCCAAACCAAAACCTTTGACAAGACCTATTTTTGAAAATAGACGATATGTTGGTTGACTCTACTGCACATATACAACCCCCCAAGTTCAATTAACCCCATTCAATAACTATTTCATAAAAAAGTCACTCAATGGGGTTAAATGAACTTGGAGGGTTGTATTGATGATTTGAATGATTATAATTCTGTAACTTCATACCTGTTACTGGTGCGATTGTTATTTTCAGCAACATACAACTTTACACTGATCTGCAAATCGTAAGAAAATTTAAATTTCGCGGGCAACTCTTGCGCTTCCACCTTAGCAAAACAACACAACCTGTGAACAGAACTGTCATTTTTGACAGCGCTCACGGTGATATTTATTTGGGGTATGGTCGGTGTAATCGCAAGATGGCGCATGTCATGACGTCATCGATGACGATTCAAGGGACATCAATATCGCGCTCACGGTAATTTGGAACGGGTTTATGGACGCTCAAAGCGATTACAGCGTAATTCGGAATGCGGCCAAATTTGTAAACAACATTACATGGGAATCAAAACAAAGTTTTCGCAACATTTTTCGGCGAAGTTACCTGCTAAATATAAGAAGTTTGGTGCTCAATAAGTGCGGAATTAGTTTAGTGCGGTCTAAATCTATAATAATCAGTGCGGCAATGCGTAATATTGGTGCGGCCAAGAAGTGAATCTTAAGTTCGTTGTGTTACGTTCGTTTACCATGGCCGAGGTTGAACTTAGGCGGTTACGCGCTCAGCGAGGACAATGTAAGTCAACAATAACGCGTATTGAGAACTTTATAAATGATCCTATCAATGTCGCATCATCCACCATAGACACTTTAGAAGCGCGCAAGGAGAAACTAATTAGCACGCTTAAGAACTATGAGAGTGTACACTTAGACATATTGAACCTAGATGATAAGGATACAGAATATGTAGGTGAAATTGAAGACAAATACTTCTCTGTGTTAGGAAAAATCAATGTAGCATTAAGACAGTTGAAAACCAAAGTAGACTCTGAAAGGCATTCCATATCTACTTGCAAATTACCAAATATAGAAATTTCAACATTTGATGGTAAAGATTTTGCTCAGTTTAAGCCTTTCATGGACTTGTTTAATGCTGTCATTGATAGAAACAATTCATTGTCAAACGTACAGAAGTTGTTTTACCTACGTAAATATTTAACCGCTGATGCATTGACTGTTATTATTAACTTGCCACTTGTCAACGAATCTTACCCTGAAGCAATAAAATTATTAGAGAAACGATTTGACAATGAAACGCGAATTATTTCAAACCATATAGGTGTTCTCTTGGACATTCCCCAAATGCAAAAGGGTACTGCGGCAAGTATCAGATCATTTATATCTGAAGTGCGTCAACAGCTTTATGCTTTGATAAATCTGAAGCAACCTGTTGAGAACTGGGATATGCTGTTGATATCTATATTATCACGGAAGCTCGATAGCTATACTAACCGGGCGTACCATCTTGACAGGTTGTCTCCGGACAATTTACCTACTATGGAAGAATTTATGTCATTTTTAGAAAAAAGAGCTATAGCATTGGAGGACAGCTCTCCTCAAAAGATTACCTGCCATGAAGGTAAGTCAAAATTAAATCACAACAATAACAAGGTTTCCAATATCGTAACCAAAACAAATTCAAAGCGATCTTGCTTATTCTGCAGCAATGATCACCCCATCTATACATGCCCTAAATTCAAATTGGCTCCAGCCTCACAGCGTATAAAGTTTGCTGCTGATAATAAGTTGTGCACTACATGTCTGAGAAATCACTCTGACAAATGTAGATATTCATTCAAATGTCAGGTCTGTAAAAATAGTCACAATACTCTTTTGCATGAGGACAAGCCTAGGGAAGATGAGGTCATTGCATTACATTCCAATCTATCAACAAATGAAACAAACATATTATTGCCTACTATGAAGGTGAAACTCATTAACAAAGCTGGTCAAGAAATTGAAGTTAAGGCTCTACTTGATTGTGGTAGCCAAGTATGTATTGTAAAGCGTACACTTGTAAACCAATTGGACTTGACCCCTATGGCTCAAGATTCAAACATTATTGGTTTGGGTAATACTCCAAACAAGGTAAATGAATGCGCTTATGTATTGTTACAATCCACTCTATACAATGTAAAATGTTCACTCAAATGTCATATTGTAGATACTATTACTACAAACTTACCTCAAAATTATTTTGATATTAAGAAATGCAATATTCCAGCTAATGTGCAGCTTGCTGATAATGATTTCAACAAACCGTCAGAAATTGCCCTATTACTAGGGGTAGATTTTTATTCTAAAGTCATAATCGATGGTGTAATAAAATTAGACAATGGTGTTGTACTACAAAACACATTATTTGGTCATGTAGTTACTGGTACAATTAAAAATGAATGTAAAATTAATTTGTCTAGTGTAAACTTGGTCTCAAACTTTGTAGTGCAGGAAAAGGCAGATGATAGCTTGGAAAACATCATGAAAAATTTCTGGCTCTCTGAAAAGATTACTGAAGAGGTAGTTGATCAAAATGTAGAGTTTGAAATGGCTGAAAAAATTTTCAAAGATTCTGTTAAGTTAGAAAAGAACAAGTTTTCAGTCGACATTCCATTAAAATGCCCTTTAGAACAGTTAAATATTGGTGATTCTTTTTCACATGCATTGCAAAGATTTCACACACTTGAGAGAAAGTTTGAGACCAATATAGACTATTTTCAAAAATATAAATTTTTTGTTGATGAGTATGTAGAGTTGGGTCATGCCAGGGAAGTTGACATAAGTCAGTATGATGTCCTGAATGATCCAGTGTATTTTCTTGCACACCATGCAGTACAAAACGAAAGTAGCAAGACAACCAAATTGCGTGTCGTTTTTGGAGGGAACATGAAGTCTAAAAATGGTCTCTCAGTGAATGATGTTATGTTAAATGGACCTATAGTTCAAAATGAATTATTTAACATACTGATACTCTTTCGCACCTACCGCTACACTATAATGTGTGATGTAGAGAAGATGTTCAGAATTATCTCTATAAATGAAAAATTTAGACCGTTGCAAAACATTCTTTGGAGAGATCATCCATCCAAACCCATTACTTGCTTACAGTTGCAAACAATAACTTATGGTTTAAAAGCCTCTACTTTTTTGAGCACAAGATGTCTCATAGAGTTAGCCCATCTCTATCATGATAGGTACCCAATAGCGGCAGAAGCTCTACGGTTAAGCACGTACATCGATGACGTCATAACCGGAGCTGATAATGTAGAGCAACTATTGGAGCTCAAGACTCAACTTATAGAGCTAATGAAGTTAGGCAGTTTTAAGTTACATAAATGGTGTTCCAACTCTCCAGAATCAATCAAAGACCTTCCTGATAATGTAAAATATTTCGAACAAATTGATCTCAATAAGGATAATATAATAAAAACATTGGGTTTGAAATACAATATAAATACAGACACTTTGATGTTTTCCTGCCCAATGGCAGATGACTATAATCTGCTTAAAACAAAAAGAGAAATTCTAAGTTTCATTGGGAAAATATTTGACCCTCTTGGTCTTATAGGACCCATAGTAGTACAAGCTAAATTGTTAATGCAAGAGATCTGGAAGTCCAAAGTGGACTGGGACTCTACTTTACCTGGTAATATACTGAAATCTTGGAAAGAGTTCTTAATAAATTTGAATGACATGGGTACTATTCAGATACCTAGAGCAGTTAATAAAACTGCTGTAGAAGATATAGAGTCAGTGGAACTTGTTGGATACTCAGATGCTTCATTAAATTCAACTGGTTGTTGCCTTTACCTTAGAGTTTTGTCCAATGATGGCCAAGTTAATGTGAGCTTATTGTGCTCTAAGTCCCGTGTCGCACCTCTCAATAAAAAACTTACCATTCCAAATCTAGAGCTCAATGGCGCTCTGCTTCTTGCAGAACTTGCTTCTAGAGTTCATAAAATTTTACAAATTAGATATCCAAATTTAAAGGTGTTTTTACACACCGACTCCCAGGTGGTTCTAGCCTGGATAAATTCCCACAATTCGAAAGGTGTCTATGTCTCCAATAGAGTCAACAAAATTAAGATCCTAACTAAAGATTATATGTGGTCTCATGTCAAAGGGGTCAATAACCCTGCTGATGTACTATCAAGAGGCACTGCTCCACACAAATTAAAGGACAACCAGCTATGGTGGTTTGGTCCATCCTCATTGTTAGACAAACATTTTCAGCACAATGTTGCTACCTCCATTCAAAATAATGAACAGCATGATGCTGTCTCAATTTCAGAAATTGAAGATTCCCCCACACTTAACCATCTTATAGTGTGTAATCTGCAACAAAAAACTGCTCAAGTGTCAGATGATATTTTTGAAAAATACTCTGACTTTAATAAACTTCAAAGAGTCATTGCTCTACTCTTACGATTCAAACATAACATTTTAAATACGAATGATAAATTATTTGGTTCACTAATGCCAAAAGAGCTACAGTCTTCTAACTTAGTCATTATAAGACATGTTCAGCATAAAGCATTTTCAAGTGAAATTCAATTGCTAAAGAAAGGAAGTCAAATCAAAAATCACATAGCTAGTTTGCACCCCTTCTTAGACTGCAATACCGTTCTAAGAGTAGGTGGTCGCCTCCAAAATGCAACCAACTTGTCATATGACAAAAAGCACCCGATTATTCTTCCAAAGTCTAACCACATTACCAATCTAATAATTATAAAGGAACATTTAAGACTACTGCATGCTGGTGCAAAGCTAGTATTAAGTTCTCTCTCTCAAAGGTTTTGGCTATTAAATGGTATCAGAGAAGTGAAAAAAGTTGTCCACAAGTGCGTCAAATGCTTCCGCCTTAAAGCAGTAGCTGCAAAGCAATTAATGGGTTCTCTACCTACACATAGAACATCTACAGGTAGAGCCTTTGAAATAACAGGCGTAGATTTTTGCGGTCCATTTGACATTAAAGTAGCACGGATTAGGAAACCAATAACAAAAAAGAGTTATGTCGCATTATTTGTTTGTTTTGCTACAAAAGCAATCCACATTGAACTGGTGAGTGACATGACTACTGCAGCTTTCCTGGCATGCCTTCAGCGCTTCATAGCTAGGAGAGGATTGCCATCCTTAATTTACTGTGACAATGCAAAAACATTTAAAGGAGCTGAAAATAAATTAAAAGAATTGTTTGAATTACACTCATCCAAATGTCATGTAAACAATGTAGAGAATTTTTGCTCCACAAAACTTATTAGGTTCAAGTACATACCTAGTTACTCTCCCGAATTTGGCGGGCTCTGGGAAGCTGGAGTGAAAAGTGCCAAACATCACATCCGAAGAGTAATTGGTAATGTATCTTTGACATTCGAAGAATTCAATACTGTACTCACGCAAATAGAGTCAATTTTAAATTCAAGGCCACTTCTACCCCTGAGTAGCGATGTTTCAGATTTAAATTACCTGACCCCAGGCCATTTCCTGGTAGGAACTGCACTTACAAGCTACCCAGAGTTGGATGTGACCAAGAAAAATATTAATAGAATGAAATTTTGGGAACTATGTACGAAACTAAAACAAGATTTTTGGAATCTCTGGTCCAGAGATTATTTAACTTCCCTACAAAATAGACCCAAATGGAAGTATAGTAGTGATAATTTAAAAGAGGGAGACTTGGTTATTGTCAAACAAAAGGACATCTCTCCTCTAAATTGGCCCATGGGGCGCATTGTTAAAACCATTCCTGGACCAGATGGTAGAGTCAGGGTAGCAGAAGTGAGAATGGGGCCTAAAAACAATGTTTACTTACGGTCCTATACCAAATTATGTCCTTTGCCCATGAAAGATAATTTAGACTAAGTTAATTTAAAGATATAAAAAGTAAGTTAGTTTTTAATTAAGAATAGATTTTGTAAAAATGTGTCACACCCTCTGTGTTTTAGTAACTTAAATATTTATGTTTCTAACCGTTTTATATATCTTTTCTCAAACAACTATTTATGTAAAATAATTTATAACTTAAACTTAGCAAACCCAGTTACCTATGGTTGGTGCACTTTGCCCGCCCCAACTTATGTTCAATACAAAACATAAAATAATAAGTAGTATTTTAAGCTATTGTAATAGCAACACTAGAATTAGTTTTTTTTTATGTTGACCACTCCGGTGGCCATTTTTTTCTCTCTCATTTTTTCAACTGTGCTATGAACAGTCACATTGTTTTCAATAAAAACTTAAAAATAAATTACTCAAAATTCATTAGCCTTTTACTTAACATTCTCTATAAAATCCAGTAAAATGTCGTCTCTATATTTATATTTATTATTCTATATATATTTATTATTCTCGTCGTATATTTTTACAGCGAGGGCGCTATTTTGAATCCAGAGCGAAGCGAAGGATTCCAGAATAGAATTCCGAGCATAGCGAGGGATTCTAAAATAGAATCCTGAGTGTAGCGAGGGAAAAATATTTTTGCTCTCGAGTCATATACTCTACTTTTCATCTCCATCTATGAGAAAATAAATAAGAGACACATTTCAAATTAAAATTTAAAAGAAAGAGAATCAGACGACTAAGTACAGTACGTATATGTGCACGTTATAAAACACTGTTTATAGTTTATAATGGAATAACTAAAAGATACTCACTTTAATGGCGAGAAACTCCTTATCAGTAGGTCATTCAAGAAAGTTTCAACATTTTGTCCGGAAAATATGTTCGATTTGTTTGGTTTATGTCCTTCAGACAGTCTCTTCAGATAAGCTACTAATTTTGAGTAGGTGTCAATTTTAATATGTTTATTGATATTAACTCTTTCTTTAGTTCTTTAGTTTTGGTTAATTCTTGAAAATAGGCCAAAAATACAGTTTCCGAAAATGTCTTCCCTCCTTCTCTATTTTGCCATAGCATGAAATTGTCATAGGCCTTTAAATATTTTTCCGGGATTTCGTAGGCATTCAGTTTTGAATGACGTTATTAGCTTCTATTTTTATTGTTGCAGGAGTTAATGCACGTTCAGAACTCGACGTAGAACATTTTTTTTTGCAAAATACAATAAAATCCGTACCGATTACAAGATAAAGGAAGTAAATCGCGCGCTTCTGTTTTTTTGTGCCTGCCCCCACCGTACAGTCAACACTTACAACCAGTCATTTATACAAGTTGCGTTCGATTTCATTGAACGATTCATGTTCCAAATCCAAATCTCATTACTGCCCGCCAATGGAGAAAAGAGCTACTTTGCTCCCGCTTAAAGAGGAACAAAACGACAGTTTTCGAATAGAAGGGATGAAAAGATATTTACAAGGCAGATGTGAGTGGTAACGCCGGGAGGGGACGCCCTAGAAGGACATACACTGACCTTATTTGTGAGGTTCTTCAGAAAGGTCAGGTCCGTAGTACTCGCAGCCGGCGTGCGTGTATGACCAGATGTATGAACGTGGACGAGGCAAAAGAAGTATTTAAGGATAGTTGCTGGTGGTGTGCAGCGGTGGCCCAGTGGTGGCGGCCCTGACTTACGAACAGTAAGTCGTGGGTTCGAACCCAGACAGGCGCATTACTTTGTGTAATTTATTTCATCACCACTGCTTTCAAAACGGTGAAGGAAAACATCGTGACGAAACCGGCATGTCCTAGAACCTAAAATTCGAAGACATGTGACATCTATCAACCCGCACTGGGCCCGCGTGGTGAATTATAGCCCATTCGCTCTCGTAGAGCCGAGTGTCCCAGCAGTGGGAACATTACAGGCTGATTATGCTGGTGGTGTGACAGATATTGCAGTACAATATCAAGCGTATCTAACTTGTGTGTCGCATTTAATTTTTGATTGCAGTATGTTTTTGTTGACATACAGAACGAAGCAGCTACGTTTTTTTAATCGTACGAGTATCGTAGAGCCTAATTTGCAACTTAGATTGAATGAAAAAGGACGGCTAAGATCTTACACATTCGCGTTCATAAAAGTTTATTTAATTAAATTAACATACTCTGTTCCGCTGTTGTCCGATACAACTGATTGCTATGTGTTTATGGTAATCAGACATTCCCGCCTTTTCTTGGTGCCTATATACTCGTACCTTTATGTATACATATTTCTAGAATCACGCTGAAGGAAAAGCAATAATGTGATCTCATTTGCGAGAAACGAGGTATTGAATACTTATGAAAATTTTCATATCAGCATTATTAAATTTATATTTTGGGAATTCTTAGCGTTAATCTGTTAAACTGCTGAGATGACGAGTAATAGAGAAGTACGGAAGAAGAAGACATGCTGCTCAAACCCCGAATAAATTGGTTTATGGGCAGGACAATGATGGTGATGATAGCGTTAACATCTATTCAGACAGTATCATAAGGATCTTTTGGCGCTTGAGTGACGTCAACAGAACGGCGGTGATGGTGAACATTTGTGAAATTGTTTTGTAAAATGTATAGAAAAAATAAAATGTACGTGTTTTTCGAATCGAATGATAAATGGAAAATTCGTTGGTTGAAACAATAGCTGCAGTTTGTAGAAGAGAGTGGAGGAGACTGGTGGATGCACTCTTCCGTCCAGGAAAATGAGATTAACTTATTTTAATTATAAATTTTAATCAACAAAAACACATCCTATTGTATTCCATTAAAAACACAACACACCCACACAATTTACCACAAAACACCCACGCCAGCAAAACTACGAAGAACGGGGCCCACCTGAAACAATTAGTGTCCAAAAACCGCTCCATTGCCAAAGTGAAGCAAAATTTTAATTAAGACGTTGGGATGTTCTGCTGACCTGACATAAGTAGCCCGTCGAACTTGGTCTCCTAATTAAGACCCAACTTAGTCAACTTTGATGCACATCCGAGGCAGTTTGCACTTGTGTCGCCGTGTGTAACAAATTGGTGTGAGTTCCAGGTCAAATGGACGGGGGACTAATTTCGTGTGTTGTTGCATGTTCTATGTGGATGAGAATTTAGAAGCTATTATTAGTAGGTAATGTTGTGGTTAGTGTTCCGTGTTAGTTAGATAACGCAAAAAGCTTATTATTTCTTGACTTAGTTGTTGGTATTTGTAAGTTACTGAGACTCTAACCCGGTCTGGTATCTATAGTCAAATTAAAATTATTCCTTGAGTTTAAGTAATTACTTATGCTATCATTTTGATGCAATAGACAAGAATTTTGACGAAGTAAGAACCGTCAAAGAAAGCAAACCTAAGAATTGTTACTTTTGACAGTTATAACTTCAAGCAAATACTAAACTACAGAATAAAAATCGTTAAAAATACTTAATTTCTTTCCTTAGAACCACATAACAACCTTCACATTGATATTCAAGATACCAACGTATGTGTCAAAGAAACTACCCTTAATCCGATAAACAAACCAATCAAAGCGAAATAAACAGTACACGATTACTTACACTAAAATCCAATTACACACACACACATACACTCACACGCACCTCTTACAGACACTCACACACCCCCTAAACCACTGTCATGATTGCACACAAGCTCAAAAACATGTGTACACAAACTTACGCTCTTGATGTGTTGGTTAACAGCATATCGGTGTAACTAAAGGCTTATGGGTGATCAGTGATCCCTGTAATCCCTTTCGGGGCAGCCAAACACTGAAAGCCGATTTGTAAACTCAATTCTACCAAATCATCATTATTTACTAGAGTTTGGTTGTACTGAAAATCCTGTAAGGTGGGTATTTTGAGAGTGTCTTTTGTTTTTTCGTACTTACCTTAAAATCAGGTAGTTTTTATTTGCCATAACAACACATGACGCCTGTAATCCCTGAAGGGTTAGCCAGAGGTGTACGTAAGAGTACACCCACATTTCGCCAGTTATGTTAAGTCCCCTGTAATAGGGGGCGAGCCTATTGCCATCAACCAGGCACAAATTAAGATTCCGTGGCTGCTACTGAGGAATTTCTGATAGAATAACCCAATAACACTGTGCCCGACCTGGGAATCGAACCCAGGACCTCATGCTCAGCAGTCGCGCTTACGACCACTAGACCATCGAGGCAGTCTTATTAGTGCGCTATCATTTAGGCATACACTTAGGTGGCGCCTAATGTTGACGAAAACAGGTTTTAGTTACAAATGCGCTACCCATTTTAAAAACAAGACAATATATTCATGTTTCATACAAAACACATTTTTAATCAGTGTTTCACATGACTATAAAAAACATTATTATTCAATATTGAACAACATTTAAATCGTATGAAAGGATTTACTTGAAACACATTCAGAATAATATTTGTACGGCGATAATCGAAGCGTCCATTTAGTCGTGTTTCAGTATTAACAATACAAAAAATATATTTATTTTGAACAATTATTTATGCATGGGAAAATATTGTTGAAATAATAAGAGTGCTACAGAGGTATGTTTTATAGGAGGATTAATCGCAGTGCAGCAGCAGAGGCAGCAGAGGGCGGGGAAGGTCACCCACACGATGGACCGACCAAATCAAGTCAGTAATGGATGGTCCCTTGCATGAGTGTACCAGGATGTCAGCCAACAGGGAGTGGCGGCGAAACATCGTGAGGCGAATCGCATCTGCCCTACAGAAGTCACTTCATGCTGACCACGACCGCTCTGTCCAGAGTGTCACAACGACGAAGAAGAAGAAGAATCGTAGTGCTTTTTGTAAGCTCTTATTTCGGCCTAAATGCGTTTAGTGTATAGGCTTATATTCAGAGCTCGTGACTAAATAGTAACAGGCGCTCGGGTTGATCTTCAGGTTAAGCCGCACTTGCTTAGGTTGGTCTGTGGATGGGTGACCACCCATTACATACCGAGTTTCCTCCATGCCTCGGAAAGTATGTTAAGCCGTTGGTCCCGGCTGTCGTTTGTAGATCTTTGACAGTCGTTATAGGTAGTCAGTGGCCCGAAAGTCTTACCCAGTACTAAGTAGGTTGTGGAGGTCAGATGATAATAATACTGTCAAATTAACAGGATAATAGTTTGAGGTACTTTTGTGCTTTTGAGCTTGGGAGCTCAAAAGTACAGACAATCACGGAAGATAACCTGTAAGTGACAGTTTATGTGTAAATGTTAACCGTGAAAGTTTAAAACAGTGTTTGGTGGAAAATATGTGTTAATTTTAGTAGGCTTTGTTAGTGTCCAATGCCAGTTTCACTTTGATTTTTTGTCACCCATCCACGGGCGAACCTAGGCAAGCGCGGCTTAACCTGACGATCGACCCGACCGGCTGTTAATACTTAACTCCTCCCTCTAGTTTTACTAATACACTAACCCGAAGGGTGGTGACACACAGTCCTGCACTCGCGTCGAGTTGAAGCACTAATTACGTAAGCAAATGAGACTTGGAACTGTGTCGCAGGAAAACTTTCATTATTAATGTACAATGGGCTGACTACCGGGTTTGCTTGGCTGTTGCTGGCTCGTTCTAGAAACGGAGGTTTAGGAAAATGACTAGGAAGTGGCATAATAATAATATGATAAACTTTAGCCCTCTTATTAATAAACACGGAATAAATTATACCAGGAATAACAAAGGAATAACCATACATTTTCAAAGGTTTAAACTTGGAATAACTTTATTCTGTGTTTATTAATAGGAGGGTAGGATTTTTAACGATAGGTCCTAACACGATATATGATTTATTCAGGGAGTATGCTACTATGTACATTATATACAGACTATAAATAGAACTAAAATAATTCTAAAAAGAAGACTAAAAGTGAGTACTGATGACGAATCGGGAACATCAAAATTAAATAAAAATTCACTTGTTTTCTTATGATGACGAATCGGGACTTCTTGTATGGAAAAATTTGGTGACCAGTCGGAACAGTGACGAGTCGGGATTGTGTTGTTGTATGTAGTATTTTCATAAAACATACACATATATACACAAACTCAGGTATTTTTCCCATAGGGGTAGGCAGAAACTACAAAAAGCCCCTACTACGATCATGGAGAATAAACATATTATTTAGAAACAGGTACTATTTATATGTAACAAAATATGTTATATAGACAACAGCAAGCTGCGGAATGTACAGGATATAATCAAAATAAAGAAAATATGCTTGATTTTTTGAAAAAAAATACCTCGCGATAAATATTTGTAAAAACTTATATATTTTTTACGCTTTAGTAAAAAAACCGGCCAAGTACGTGTCGTACTCACACGCACACAGGGTTCCGTAGCACCAAATAATATAATTAAAATATTTTGAAGGCTCATTCTTAAGTTGTATTGTTTTACATTCAATAGCAAAACCAAAATTTTTTTTCATAGTATGTTAATGAAAACCAAAGTTATTGCTGCAGTTTCATTAAAAAGTCCCATATCTCAAAAACTAAACATCAAATCTTATTCAAACTAATTTTGGTTAAACTCTTTATTTTCGTTCTACAATCCTACATTTTTTCAGAATTTTCCTCCTCTTACTTTAGAAATTATCCACTTTGGAAGTGTCTATCTTTCAAACGGTTAACTTTGAGAAAAAATTGTTTGAGGAACCTCGATCACATTTTTAAAGACCTATCTAGACACCCTGCACGTAATAGGTCTCATGAAAAAAAAATTTTTTAGCTTGGGGAGCCATTTTTTTTTTTTTTTTTGTTTAAAAATCCTAAAGCGGTTCACAAAATACATCTACCTACTAAGTTTCAACTGTGTAGTCCTAATAGTTTTGGAATAATGTGGTTGTGATATACACAGACAGACAGACAGACTTGGCGAATCTTTAAGGGTTCCGTTTTTTGCCATTCGGCTACGGAACCCTAAAAAGAGATCGAGGTAGATTTTTAATGTTTTATTGTGCTTCAAAATTTGTTGCAAAGATAACATTAAGCTTTTACATTCAAAACTACGTTACAACTACACAAACAAGACACCTGATAGAACAACAATGCAATCAAAAACATATTCCACACACATTAAGGTAGCATAAGCAAATAACATTTAAACACACTAAAACTTACATTAATAGTCTACAACGTTAACCTGAGCTCATTTGAGAACTAAAACATAATAAAACGACTAAGTAAGAGATATGTAACATTTAGTTTTAGTGCTACGTGTTAGCAAATCTTGAGTTTTAGTTTCACATGTTATTGCTGCTGCAAATGTCAGGGATTCAGATTGAAGAGCATAGCTGAGAGATTTTTGCATGAATAGGATATTTTTTGGAGTTTTATTTGGTGGCGGTGGTAGGTAGAACCTACCACCATAAGACGAAAGCTTGAGTTTGCGGATGTATGAAGGTTATGAGGTTTAAATCGAAAATGCAGATGGGAATGCATCCAAATAACGTCCACGAATAGTGATACTTTATCGTAACTATGTTGCGAGGTACTCAGCACCGACTAATATTTTTCTAAATAAATTATACAGGGTGGAATCCCACTCTGACGCACAAAAGAATACCACCACGTATTCAGTATCATCACTCCGAACCCTTATAGAATTTTTTCATCGGCAATTTAAAAAAAAGTCAGCCGATTCTGATAAAAGTGCAATACCCAACATATACGGAACAGCTGTTGTTTCTACTGAATACGTGATATTTGTGTGTGCGTTGATGTATATCACCCTCAGACTTATACTGACTAAAACCCATCCATGTTCCTTCTTTTGCCCTTTGTGTTCCAGGGCCGCGGTATCTCTTTCGAACAGTCCCGCAACCCTGGCAGATGTATTCCACCCTGTATTTCACCTATATTTAAACTAATCTGTACTACATCACGATATCTATACTAATATTATAAAGAGGTTTGTGAGTTTGTGAGGTTGTAGGGGGTAATCTCTGGATCTACTGAACCGCTTTTTAAAATCCTTTCACTAATAGGAAGCAACGCTACCCCCGAGTGTCATAGACAATATTTACTACGTGCACGTGGGATAATTTCCGACCAAAATGTGAGTGAAGCCGCGGGCAATAGCTAGTTTGTTTATAAACCAGTGAAGAAGTAAGTTAATCAAAAATCAGCCACATAAGTATTTCAATAAGATGACGGTGAATTGACTTAAATGAAAAAATATTAATTTAAACTCCCAAATACAGTGGTTGTGCACAGGAGGACTTAATACCACAAGGCATTCTCTAAAAATAAACCCTTGAGTTCAAATAGAACATTAACATACACACACACACGTTAACACGTTTAACACACACGTTTACACACACACACACGTCACACGTTTTACATTTAACATTAGGAAAAGTGTGGTAAAATGTTACAATACATCTGCTTAGCCTTTTCCCAACTGTGTTGGGGTTGACTTCCATGCTAACTGGATACAGCTGAATACCAGTATTTTACACGGAGCGACTGCCTATCTGACCTCCACAATCCAGTTAGTACTGGGTAATACGATACCCATTGGTGAGACTGGTTATCAGACTTTCGGGCCACTGACTACCTGTAAAGACTGTCAAAGATCTACAATAATGGCAGCCGGGACCAACGACTTAACGTGCTTTCCGAGGCACGGAGGAAACTTGGTATGTAATGGGTGGTCACCCATCCACGGACCAACCTAGGCAAGCGAGCTCCTCAAAAGCACGAGCTCCTAAAATCTAACAGTACACTAGTTCAAATAACAACGTATATCCTTACCAATATCGACTGCCACATTATCTACAGAACCAAACTACTTAGTACTGCCAAAAACAAAACTGTAACAACTATACTTAAGAGGGCCCTTCCCGGTCCGTCTATCGTCAACACGAGCATGGTCGAAAATCTTGTTGTTACATCCAGAGCCACAGAGGCGATTCTTCTTTCGACTCCTCCATCTCACCCCGCCCTGACCCCGCACGACTTGTCTCCCGCGCACCTCATACCGCCTAACGCGATAACATTGAACGAAAAGTAGTTGCCGAAAATCTCTTAAACTTATTCCAGGAAATACGTGTTATGGAAGAAGTCTTACAAGTTTGTGAAAAAAAAAATTGCCATTTAAAATCTCCATTACATGTTCCAGGTTTCTATCAAGATGTTTTCTTGTCTGTTACAATTTATGAGTACATTATGAACGGTCAAAGTTCAAACTGGTAAAATTTGTGCAAAACAGGAATCTTTGGAGGCTTATACTGAATTTGTTGCTACAAATTTTTATTTTTTGCTTTCTTAGAAACCTAGATATAGGTAGTGCACAAGATACCTATTAGGTCAAAACATTGAAAGATAGGATATGTGTAACTACGGCATAATCACGTACGAGCGTTTGGAAGTAAAAGTATGGTGGGTTGGCCGCTCTTAACAACTACCTGAGTACCTGAGACATCACTAACGCTGTAATCAGGTCTCTCTCGCTTCGCACTAATTGTTGAAGTTCCATATAATTAGGAAGTTCCTCGATGCACCGGGTTCGAACAGTGCCTGCTACACCGACATTCGTTGTAAAGTTTACGTAGCGACACATGTGGGGCCGAAGTTTATTAAATGCTAGAGGCCGAGTTCCGTTCGTTTTCTCGTATTATTTTGAGTGTTTATTGTAGGACATTGTTTTAGTGATTTGTAGCGTTTTGATTTTAAATTCACCAAAGTGTTTTGTGGTTTTTTTCTTGTCAATTATACATGTCAATAATTGATAAGCAAATTGACAGACGTTTCATACAACTGTCAAAGAACGTCAGTTGCAATTTGAATATACGGATTTTTTAATGTAGTAGTCAATTATTGAACAATTAACTTCCCTGTTTTAGTATTACACGCAGAAATTACTTATACAAACGTATTAGTAATTTCTGCACATAATTACTGCGTAAATTAGGTAACATTTTCTCAATCTTTATTGAGTGGAAGGCAAACCGAGACGCACAAACAAAAAGAAATCTACTGTTAACTACAAACATGTATGGTACAGCAGTTTTTTTTTAAAATTACAGATGAAAAATTTTTATGTGGCGTTCAGAATGATGTACAGAATACGTGGTAACTGTCTGTGCGCCGGTTTCCATTCCACCGTGAACCTTATGTTTTTTTTTTGTAATATATTTCCTACAACTATACAACGAAACCTACAACTATATAACGAAATACCTAAATCATCTTTTAGGCTACATGAAAAGATACAAAAAAAGCCCATTGCTCTAAAAATATCCAAGCCTGCTCCAAGAAGCAATATCTCCACTCTCAACTGATCTCGTCTAAACAGAATGCCTTCCTACTAGTACCGCACAAGAGCTCATTCCGCTGCTGTACTCAAATTGCTTTAGACAACAATATCCTGTAATTTAATAAGTTCAGAAGACGTCGACGTAGCTGCAATAAGCTACCGTCAATGAGTGCTGCGCCTGCCCCTAACGACCAAATAGAGGTGAGGTCTCAGTGATAGCGAGAACCGGGAAAGGAGAAGCGGGATCAAAATGTTTAAACTGTCCCCCTAGTATATTGGGTTATTTAACTGGAGACCAGATGTTTAATGTGGCAGGCACTGGCGAAATATGGATCTATTTCAAATCTGTGTCCTTCTATTTCGTCGTATAAAGGTTTTTTGAACGAACTGAGATATTGACGAAATAAACGCCCTATGATTAAAAAAAAAAGTAAAATATTATTTTACACTTCGAGGAGATATGGCGTTTATCATGATTTTTTTTTCGATAAAGTTTTGTCACGTGCCTGAATATAATAAAGCGGTTAGATTACTCCTCTAGCTCTTTATCCTCTGCTCCCCTGCCCTCCTCCTTATAATTCAATTCATTTGTGGTCGGCGCAGCATGTCTTCTTCTTCCATACTTCTCTATTACTCGTCATCTCAGCAGACACCTCCTTTCCCTTAGCTAGCTAAAGCCTGGTTTTAAGTGTAAGTACCAAACTGTATAAACATTGTTTTATTCTAGCAATCTTAAATTAAAACTAGTCCAAGATATTTAC
This sequence comes from Eugnorisma glareosa, assembly GCA_947578425.1. Classification (NCBI taxonomy): domain Eukaryota; kingdom Metazoa; phylum Arthropoda; class Insecta; order Lepidoptera; family Noctuidae; genus Eugnorisma; species Eugnorisma glareosa. The sequence continues at coordinate 17,623,185 of OX387960.1, forward strand.
TAAGTGCTGTGAAACTGTCAGGCGCTCTACAATATCCTCTTACCTATTAAGTTCATAAGCTCTGGCAACTTTACTTAAAATACTTAGTGAGAGTGCATTTTCACTCATTTTCGTCTTGGAAATTGAGGAGAACGGCATTGGTATTACTATTAGTGAGTGATACTATGTAGGTATGCTGATATGCTTATTGGACGAATGGAAATCTAGTATAATTTTGATCTTTTACAGCAATCATTGTCACGGCTTCTAATACATTCAGTTAAATTCATGGAACAGGTTCATGTCATGATATTGTCCCATTGCTGGGCAAAGATTTCGCCCATTTTACTTAAGTACGCTCTATTCTTCGCCATCTCCGGCCAATCCAACAGTAACGAGTCCATATCGTCACGACAGCGTCTCCTAGACCTGCATTGACAGAAAAGCCCGTCTTCAGGCACCCAATTTGTGATGATCCTGGCCCATCGGTCCTTATGCATTCTTCATGACTCGCCCAGTGCCAATTTTGTTTAATTTTGCTATCGATACAAACTGTACATAGTTTCACTTCTTTACTCTTCTATAATTAAATCCGCTATATCTCCGCCCCGCTACCACTGCCACCACAGCCTCAACGCTTCAATATTCCGACAAGATGCAAGCAGCCGTAAAAGAGAAATTCCTTTATGCGCCTGTAAAGTGCTTCGCTAATATTTAGCAGCAAGGTTTTTTGGTAACCAATCTTTTTACAATTTTCAGCTTTAACATCTAAAGTGCAGGCTTTTAGCATTATAACTTTATTTTTTGCCAGTAGGGTTCAGTTTATGCTACCTAACGCCTATTTACTACGAAGACTCGTTTAGGAGAAAGTGCAAAAATTTCCGATACTCATAATACTAGGAATCGTGTGGAACAATTTGCCAATAAGTACATGTTTTTTACATGTAGGTAAATGAAGTTAAGAGTAATTGAATGGCGAAAAGATGGGAAGGTTAAGTATCAGGCTGATAGATTATTACCTATTACATAACATAACATTACGCTTGTAATCCATGAAGGGTTATGCAGAAGTGTACCTAATAGTACACCCGCATTTATTTATTTATTATTAGGCTTCTCAACAATGAGTATACACTGTGACATTATAATTTGTACATTGCTAACTTAAGTCTAAGCGCCTCATCACTTACAGAAAAGCACAGCATGCACTTTATTATGCGCAAATAATTACAACATTAAAAAATTAAAAAAATTAAAACACAATTTGAAAAAATAAACAATATTTTTAAAACTAAATTGACACACATTTCGCTAGTTATGTTTAAGTCCCATGTAATAGGGGGGAGCTAATTGCCATTATTCGGGCATAAATCCAGACTCCGTGGCTGCTATTGAGAAATTCCTGATATCAAAACCCAATATTAATTTGCCCGACCCAGGAATCGAACCCATGACCATGATCAGCAGTCGCGTTTGCAACCACTAGACCAACGACGCAGTCGAGGATAAAGTTATTAACAAGTTCACACCTCACTTCGTACGGTAAGTTCTCAGTAAATAATACTTCTGACTCTTAAAGAGTCACTGGAGTGACAGGTCTTGGTCTTGACATTAAAATGTCAGACCTATCTCTGACATTTTAATTTTGATTAATTTTACAAGTTCAACGTAGTAAATAATATTTTATTGACATTCTTGTATCAAATGATTTGATAATTTTAATTTATGACCGTTCTCATTAGATTCTTTTGAAAAGTGGTTTGATGCTAAGCGATGACTTGATGAGTATTCGGATTTAGATTGATGATTCAAGAACGCAAATGTTTGAAATACACACCAGTAGCGAAGGGTCCATTTTTGTAAGAGGTAAGCCGGAGTAAATATTTTTTATGTGATTTTATTATTTGCGTATAAAATCACTGACTGTTATTTTATAGGCAAATAAAATCACAGTCAGTGATTTGTGACTGTGCCATTTTTTAAAAGGAAGCCGGTAGGAATCGAGTTGTAAGGAACCTTCGCCACTGATACACACATACACGAATAAACTAAATCTTTTTTTTTCGCGGGTAGGTGTAAAAAAATACAGACGTGTCTCCAATATTGATTTTATATTTAAAATAGAATTTCACAGTTTTTTCACTTTATTTTCATAAATTATCAGTTTATAAGCTCTACACAACGAGTACTCACGTTTGCAGCACATATATGTGACTCAAGCCCTAATTTTACACCACCTGCCAGCTCATCATTTGACATTATCACTGTTTTCACTGTCACTAGACACAAGTTTATCACAATCTACAATGTCTCAACTCGACAACATCGTATCTGCACAGAAGAGCCTAGAAGATAACTTTATCCGGAAGATGAATGAACTGGAAGCGCAAATTCAGTGTGCTGGACCAGCCAAGGATACCGTGGCAAGGGTAGCTGAAGAGTTTCGCACCTTCAGGGAGCTGATCTTCAGCATGCTAAATTTACTTAGAAGACAGATCAGCGAGTGTGCTGCACAGGTTGACGGGTTGGAGTCCCGGCATCGAAGAAAGGCGCTGATCTTCCAGGGTTTAGCAGAGGTTGACGGAGAGGTCAGCAGCGAGGTCATCTTAGAGGTGATAAATAAGAAGCTAGCCCTTAAAACTGTCACTGCTTCTTCCATAAAGGTCTGCCACAGACTTGGCGTAGCCAATAAGGATCACCACAGGCCCATTCTTGTCAAGTTTTCGAACTATGATGACAGGTCTGTGGTCTAGAGAGCCAAAACTGGGCTGAAGGGTACTTCTATCTCCGTCAAGGAGTTCTTGACAAAGACCCGACAATCCATCTTCGGGAAGGCGCGGCTTCACTTCACTATGCGGTCGTGTTGGACTCAGGACGGTGTCATTGTTATTAAAGCCCCTGATGGAAGCAAACACAAGATCACATCATTCGAAGAATTGAGTCCGCTGCTGGTGAAGTATCCCAAGGTTCAAACTTCTGGTGATAGCCTGAAACACAAGACGCGTTAATTATGGTAATACTAAACTATTATTAACTTACAGCATACCTATTCCTACGTTGCGTAAGATTTACTTACCTTAGAAATTGTCTTCTTTCATTGTTTATTATTTTGGTTATAGTTTGAACTTTTAGCTTGTAACCAATGATGTTGTCTTTGTTTTTTTTTTTTTCGTCACACGTCTCTGTGATTACATTTTACAAGTTTCGCATACATTATTTAGTTTACCCTCAACAAGTTGTCTTTGTTTTCATTTCGAAATGTTACTCATGCCAAATTGCCATGATTGTCAAATGTGACATCGTTTAATGAATGACGTTTTTAAGATCGGATACGTTCACGTAAATTAGATGTTGTGTTGAAGACATATAGGGTGCGTTCCGAATACCATAATAAAGTTAGTTTGTCCTTACTTCTTGACTACTTATAAAGTAGTTACGCGAACGTTATTTTATTTCATGGGGTGTTCATTGTTCATTGTCATTACGCTGTTATTTTTAATATGATGATGTTAGCTGGCGGGTGGTGCAGAGATGCAAACGCCGTACTAGATTTTTGTGTAGTTCTCATATATTTATAGTGATTTTATTGTAGCTCAGTTTCATTTTATTTTATTGTATTTATATTATATTTTATATTTATGACAACTCTTTTTGGGGATGAGTCTTTTTTCTCTGCCAACGAATCTGCTGCCACTTCTGATGATGATAGTTTTTGTTCCATTACAAACACTCTTGGAGATCTTTTACGTCAAAATTTCAACCAAAACCTTGACAGACTGTTTAACGTTTGTCACATCAATGCCCAGAGCATTCCAAGCCACTACAATGAATTGTATGATACTTTTACGAATAACAATGTCCATGCCGTCCTGATTTCTGAGACCTGGCTAAAACCTGAACTCCTATCCACCACTTACGCTCTCCCAGGATTTGTTCTTCTACGGAATGATCGAATCGGTAAGAGAGGGGGTGGTGTAGCAATTTACCTTCGTGCTGATTTTCCTTTTAAAATTCTCGCTACTTCTTCTTCAAATAGTTCGGCTGAGTTTCTTTTTCTCGAGGTTTGTGTTAAAGGAGCTAAAACCGTTATTGGAGTTGTGTATTGTCCCCCTTCCCTTGATTACTTCATCGAATTCGAGTCGGTCCTAGAATCTTTGGGTTCGGAATACGCACATCACATTGTCATGGGGGATTTCAACACCAACCTCCTTTCCAATAATTCCTCTCGATCCTGTAAACTCCTACATCTGGTCGAGTCAGCTAGTCTGCACGTGTTGCCTCTCCAACCAACTCATCATAACACTGTCGGTGATGACACCTGGCTCGACCTAATCCTCATCTCTAATCCTTCCTTAGTCTCCTCACATGGTCAATATGACGCTCCTGGCTTTTCCCATCACGACCTCATTTTCTTGTCTTATATCCTTAAACCTCCTAAACCCAAACCTACATTTCAGTACAGGCGTGCCTTTGCGCGAATGAATAATGAAAAACTTATACAAGATGCTTCCGATATCGACTGGACACCCCTGGAAGAGGCCACCTCAGCTGATGACAAAGTTAATGTTTTTAATTCAGCTGTAGTCAAGCTGTATGACACCCACGCTCCCATCAGGAAAATCAAGCTGAAACGCCCGCCAGCGCCATGGATGAATCGGGGAGTTCGGATGGCAATGCGACGAAGGGACCGCGCATTCCGGAAGTTTAAAAAGGATCGTTCGGAGGATAATTGGACCGTCTTCAAAACTGCTCGAAATCGTTGTAATCAGATGATACGCAACGCTAAACGCCGCCACATTCTTGATAATATAACTTCTTCTTCTCCTGCTGATATTTGGAAGTTCCTTGGAACACTAGGTATCGGCAGATCGCGGCATTCAGACATTCCTAATACATTTGGTTTGGACGATCTAAATCGCCATTTTGCCACTGTTCCTACTCTTGATAGTCCAACCAAATGTCAAACTGTTGACTACCTTGCTGGTCTGACGCGACCCAATATTACCCCCTTTGCCTTCACCCCAGTCGATCCGGGAGAGATCAAGAAGATTATCCTCTCCATCAAATCCAAAGCCGTGGGCTACGATAACATCAGTCGCCACATGATCGTCACGGCTCTTGACCAGCTCCTTCCTGCAATCTCCCATGTCATTAACTTCTCCCTTTACTCCGGTGAATTCCCTTCGCTATGGCGGAAAGCCCATGTTCGACCACTACCTAAAATTCCTAATCCCACTCTTCCCAGTCACTTTCGACCAATTTCCATCCTTCCCTTTTTATCTAAAGTGCTTGAGGCCTGTGTCCACAAACAATTCTCCCACTTCATTCACCAAAACTCCCTCATTAGTCCATTCCAATCCGGGTTTAGGCCCGGCCACAGTACCGTTTCAGCTCTCCTTAAGGTGACTGACGATATAAGGCGGGGAATGGAAGACACTAAAGTTTCCGTTTTAGTGTTGATAGATTTTTCCAATGCTTTCAATACCGTCAGTCACGAAGTCCTTCTATCCATCCTCTCCTATCGAATGGTCTCTCCCGGGGTTCTGGATTGGTTTTCTTCCTATCTTCGGGGGCGTCAGCAGTCAGTTCTTGCGGGAGACTCTTCTTCCAGCTGGTATGATCTTGATGCTGGCGTCCCTCAAGGCGGTATATTATCTCCACTATTGTTCTCTATTTTTATAGATCTTATAACTACCCAGCTTCAGTGTTCGTATCATCTTTACGCTGATGACTTACAGCTCTACAGTCGGGCAGGTGTTGACAACTTATCCGATGCGATTGAGGAGCTAAACCGGAATTTAGCAATGGTGAAAAATTGGTCTAATCGCTTCGGGGTTGCGGTTAACCCAGCCAAGTGTCAGGCGATTATTATAGGGAGCACCCATAGCTTACGAAGGCTGAATGGTTTAGCGGTACCGCCGGTTACCTTTGATGGCACAGTCATTCCGTTTAGCTCCGAGGTCAAGGATCTGGGTTTGTACGTTGATACTTGCCTGGACTGGCGTAAGCAGGTTGCGAGTGTGAGTAAAAAAGTCACTGGGACATTGCGGTCGCTTTATAGATTGAAGAATATTCTTCCATCACACATAAAGGCAATGCTGGTTCAGTCCCTTATCTTCCCTATAATTGACTATGGTGATGTGTGTTACTATGACCTGAATGCAGATCTCCTCAATAAACTTGACCGACTTCTGAATAACTGCATTCGATTTGTATTCAATCTTCGTAAGTATGATCACGTGTCCGAACATCGGTCGCTCTTAAAATGGTTACCCATCAGGCAGCGCAGAGCGCTAAGGGCTCTGACAACCTTGTTTTCTCTTCTCGACAAACCCTGTTCTCCTTCCTATCTAACTTCTCACTTTCAATATTTATGCTCTGCTCACAGTAAGAATCTTCGTTCCTCCAATAATCGTCTTCTACGATGTCCTTCTCACCACTCTGGTTTTCTCAAATCCTCTTTTCTTGTCCAGGCGGTTTTCCTATGGAATGCGCTCCCTCAGAAAGTCAGGATGGCCACCAGTCGGTTTACATTCAAGGTTAAAGCTCGCGAACACTTACGTAAGAAGTTGGCAGACTCTTCCCACAGTTAATTTGTTGTATTTCTCCATCCATGTATTTTTATCTCTCTTTACTTTGTATATTTGTTTGTATGTATGTATATATGTATTTATTATTATATTGTAAGCTAGAAAATTTTCTGCATCATTGCACCTACTATGTTATGTCTCTGCATCACCCTAAGGTAGACTGGTAGAAAATGCCCAAGGCATTAAGTCCGCCTTTGTACAGTGTTTATTACATTATGTGCATAAAGTTTAATAAATAAATAAATAAATAAATAAACTCATACCTTTTTCCCAAGGGATAGGCAGAAAGTATCGAACTCCGACGGCTGCAATCATTACAATTCAATACAGTGCATTTTTGAAATGCATAGTTTTAATAAGAAGAATGACCTTAATAACTACATGGGGTCCGGGACTGGTGGGCACCAGTCGACTCTTCACGTGGCCAGAGGGCTGGCCTTTTTTAGTCTAAGAATTACCATTGCCATCCAACGTGCCAATACTGCCAGCCTTCTGGGCAGTTTTCCTATTGACAGCGATCTGGACGAATTTTTTCACGACCTGAAATTCTTTTTCCATTTTGATACTTGTACATATTTTTTTTTAAATCTATTTGTGGTTTGTAAATCTTCTTTACGTACTATAAAACAAAGTCAAGAGGAAGGTTTATAAAAACTAATGATTGCAATCACTCTTTCATAAAACATTCCATAAAACGAGTTGATGGGTTTGTTCATTCAACTCATTTGAAAAGAATATCATTAACGCTCAAACAACCGCTAGTAACAAAATCAAGTAGAAACTCTCAACTCCTGCAAACTACACAAGTACAAGAATACATACAGAGATCTACGAAAACCGTCTAACTCCGACAATAAAAGAAGTATCTCCCCTGAACACACAAATCACCCTTCGGGGTACATTCAGGAGGGCATCACACATAGCGGGCCTCGGTAAATAAACATATTAACCTTAAGTGGGGGCCCGGCCGATGGGCCGCTGAAATTGTGTAGGGTAAGCCATGAGTTGAAGCGGATTGGTAAGCATCTCATACGTTATGAGTGTAATTGTTAGCTGATTATTGATTTGCTTCAAAGTTAAGTTGGTATTAGTAAAAATAGAATTGCGTATTTATCCGTTCTAATTTACTTAAGCATAATTTTACCGGACGACAGTCGGCGCTGCTAAGGCCGGCCCTGAATGAGGCCCAAGGCGAGACGATGTGGACGCATACCACGAGGGCTGGTTTGAGGAGGTACGGGGAAAAGCTCATGGAAGGAATTGGCGAAGCCTTTGCCCAGCAGTGGGACAGTAGATACTAGATAACAAAAAAAAATAAGTCAAATTACATCAAAGAAACTGATCACAGTCAGCATTTAAACCGCGTTCCAAAGCTGTCATTGTCATATTTGCTATGGGATAGTGACACTGACCGCTCTTAATCGCCGTTTAGATGTGGTAGTCGGGTTCAGTTTCACTAGCCAAATTCGCAATAAATCAAGCCCTAAAGTACACACTCGCAGTGCTTAATCACTTTTCTAAGAATCACGATACGAGAGAGATATCTCAAACCGCTCATCTCTCATTACTTCCACCACCAACTCCTCAAGTCCTCCCAAGGCACGTTTCCTGAATGTTTAATTTTATTGAATTCCGATCGATCCCGCTGCCAGATGTTTGGTAAGTGCCGACTTATCCCTTTTTACCATGTCTCTTACCAACCATATTTGCCTGAAAACTATTTTGGGCTAGTTATTGAGGATTTACGAACTATAGGGTACCTTATAAGGTTGTATGTTCTCGGTTGCCTGGCTAAGAATGGGCGATATATTATGTTGTTGACGGCGTAAGGGAAAATGTCAAGACGATGGGTTGTTGGGGCAACGTTTTCCTGTTATGGCGCAAACTGCTGTCACCGATTTCTGGTAATCGTAGCGACCATGGTAATTTCCTTGTATCCTTTTTCTATAGTATGAGTGAGTAATGAATGTAGTATTACGAATAAGAGAAATAGTCCCCGTTTTCACCTACACTAGGTGACGTCTTAATTAATTCTTAAATAAAGGCGCGTTGTTAGATTTTCAATGCTCGGTTTAGCGCCGAAAGTCTAAAGTCTAAGTATTGCGTCACTGAAAATTTCTATTATAACAACCAAATTGAGAAATGTGAGAGAGAGTTTGATGTCTGTTCCGATTAATAGCGTCTATTAACCGAAGCCCTTCATGAAACAAGAGCTCCCTAATCCTTAACACCCACTGCAGAATAACGTTTGCACGTTAATTAATCCGTTGAATAACAATAATCCCGGTTAAACCTAACGCTCGATCAAAGTTTTATGCAACCGGCCGCAAGTTGTTCAAACTTCGGCCAACTTCGGGGAACTTCGGCCAACTCCGGCCAAGTTTAGCCGACATCTTGTTTGATGTTGTCTACATCGTAATGGTTTCGTCGATGTGGTAAGATACAAACCGCGACACGGAAATTAATGCGACCTATGTATACATTGATAGGTAAATACGGTTTCCACGTACTCAGGTCCTGAAGCCGCAGCAATGTATACTAAAAGTTGGAAAACGTCGTAAGGTGGAAAATGTCGTAATATTAAATTATGTTTTGGAACTTGATGAGATAAAACCACGTACTTCCGAATGTGGCGAGGATTTGTTATTAATATGGTAATACTCGTAATAGACACGAAGTTTGAATCAAGTAAACATGGTGTTTATTATCAGCTGGAAGATTTTCAGAGGTATGTAATGAAATTTTAATTTGGTTTCGGCTTTTGATTCTATTTCGATGACGGAATTTTAACCAACTTGTGTACATACACGTGTAGGAAAGTTCTAAGCGAGTCAATCATTCAGTTCATGTCATCATCAGTATGACAAGGTTTTGACTTCGACTTTACGACGAGACGTTCGAAATGTTGTTTATTGCGAACAAGTGTATAATGTTGTGTGTTGTGTTCTTAATTTCACATCAGTTTATTCTAATATAGTTCTTTCAGCCCTACTGAGAAGGCTATCGTTCTCACATATACAGCGTGTAACAGAAAGAGTATAATCATATGGAATACAATCATATAAAAAAATAATCAGCTGTCCCATACATTTGGGTCGAGTAGGTATTGAAATTTTGTAGAGGACAGCTGATTATAATTTTACGATTTCCATAGTGGTCCCATAGAGAAAGTTGTTCAGTTTGATGGTCCGTACCACAGTATTCCATATGATTATACCCTTTCTGTTACACGCTGTATGTATAATCTCAACATGGATGATGTAGCTAAGATCTTGTAACAATATTTTGATTGAAAAGAGTGTCCATGGAGTTTCTTGCCCATTCTTCTCCATAGAGATCTACGCTTTGGAATGGGCAACTACAGTACTTTCACAAGTTATTATGCCTTGTGTCTGGGACTGTAGCTTCGCCTTTGTTTTTCTGACTTTCAAAAGCGCCTGCTAAGGTCTAATTGAAATAAATGCTTTGAGTTTGCTGAATATCGCATCATTGTCTTCATGCCCTTGTCCTATGTCTTTGAGGATCGGTGCATTGCAAACGTTTTCTTCTTCCATTCTCCCCAGACAACCGTCACGCTGTCATTCGTTCAGTTTTCTTACATATAATTTCTAATAGGTACTGTCTCATTGGGATAGAGGTCTTAACTGTTGAGATGTGGGTGTAGGTACAGCTCTGCCTAACCCTTCGAAGATTACAGGCGTGATTTTTGTTATGTTTATCCAAATATGTAGTTGATATGGTTATTTTGGAAGAATAAAGCTACTTACATGACATACCACCCTGATATTTTAATATTGAATCATTGGCTTGTATTTACTTAACAACAGTTAATTCTTATGGAATCATAAATTAGAATCGCTTCGTTAAACTTTATACAGGGTGTAACAGGACCCTTCACGAAGCCGTCAACCAAGCTAGTACATCAAACTAAGTAACTTTAAGCAAAAATTATTCCTGGGAAACAACTTTTTTTGTTGAAAAATCAAGTGTTACCGTAAAACTCAATGTAACGCACTCAAAACACTGTGCTGATGGGTGTATTGAATAGTACGGGGGTCGTGGAGGTGTTTTAAGTAAAGATCCTACATAAAAAACATTTGTATTAAAAAAAAAATGTGAAAAAGTTGGAACTTTGACCCTCCAATATCTCCGTAACTAGAAGGTTCCCAGGTATGTTATCCAAAAAAAATTATCGCAATAACGGGGAGAACAAGTACCTTTCGGCTTCATTAAGGGTCTTGTTACAACCTTTTTTTTTTTTTTTTTTACCGATGGGAAATCATCAAATAACCCCTTCCGCTCTGGGCTGAGCAGGAGGGAGTGTCAGACTTCTACTGACTAAAACCCATCCATGTTCCTTCCTTTGCCCTTTGTGTTCCAGGGCCGCGGTATCTCTTTCGAACAGTCCCGCAACCCTGGCAGGCGTCGCGACGCCTGCCAGGGTAGAGTCAGCAAACAGGAAGGGGTCCGTAAGGGCCGACGCGTCGGCCCTTACGGACCCCTTCCTGTTTGCTGACTCTCTTTGAGGCGCGCGTGGAACACGAACGCGCCGTCGACACGGCCTGTCGTCATAAGACGGACGGACGGCGAGCTAGCCCATAGCTCACCGTCCACAGGCCCGCCTCTACGGTGGCCGGGGGCCACCACGTGGCCCCCGACGCCCGGTGCCTCTCCCGCGGCGGCTGGGACGTGAGGTTCTCTCCCTCTCACGTCCCGCCACCTCCTTCGCTAGCATGACTGCTTCGCAGAAGGAGGTGACGGCGTCCCATTCCGTCTCACTCCGGACCATGGATTGAACCAGGGCCGGACGCGAGAGGTCGCCGCCGCCGATCGCCGCTACGAGGACACGGCGTTGCTCTGCCCAAGCGGAGCAGACCTGCACAGTGTGCTCCACCGTGTCCTCCGGTCGATCCTCGCAGTGGTAACACCCGGGCGTTTCCTCCCGCCCGATTAGGTGCAGGAACCTCCCGAAACAACCATGTCCGGTGAGGACCTGCGTCAGCTCTCTCCATGTTGCCATGAGATCACGCCGGAAGTCTGTCCGCTGTGCGACAATTTGCCGCGGCAGCGGAGTTTCCCCCCGGCGTAGTGCCTCCACGCGCCACTCGTGCAGGCGCGCGAGTACTATCGCCTCCAGATCCCATGGCGGCAATCCGGCAAGGAGGCTCGCCGCCTCGCCGGAGATCGTGCGGTACCCCCGGATTAGCCTTACGGCTACCACCCTTTGGGGCGCGTTCAGATAATGGGCGGCTCGCCGCCTCAAAGAACGCGCCCACACCGGGGCCCCGTAAAGGGCCATGGACCGCACGACTTGTTGCACCCTTTATGTATATACGCTCACAAATAAAATAATCTATTATATTTTCAAACTTTGTATTTGTGATACCTACCTAAGCCGATAGAGAAAACTGATTAGTCCCTTTTAAAGCATATGCAATTTGCAATTTACCTACATTGAAAGTAAACCTCTTCAAGAAAACATTTTCTCCAAAATTCACGAAAATTTTCGACCAATTCCTCTCCCAGCAAAATCAAGCATACATTCATACAGACGAAACTACAAACTATATTAAATAACATACAGCACAATTTACATATCTTACGAATGCCGAAACCCGAAGCAACGCGTAAATCTAGTCAGAGTCACAAATAATAATTTGTACTACTCACAAAGTCACAACTCACAACCGATGCGCGAATTCATTTCCGCACTGAAATAGGGCTCTGATTGCAGTACCGTTTATCACTGAACAATTTACCTTTAATTATTGAATTGTGCTTCAGTTTACTCTGATTATGTTGTCTATAGATATACAGGGAGTCGCTTTGCGTCCTCGTCACATTCAAGGAGCTATCTATACTAACGATTATCGACCCGAATCTATAATAAAAAGGGTAGTTTTTTTTTACGAAAATCTGTATGTGTAAACCTGTATTAGAACGCAGGCCGTCTGTTCCTAACTCTATGAACGCGCCGTCACACACACAAACGCAAATGTTTTATCCACAGAATAATTATGGACAGTATGGAAACTAGGGGGGGTGGTTTACGCTTAACGATTTACGTAAAAAAATAAATAAAAAAGCCTACCCTTTTTAGTATCCATTCGGGTCGAGAATCATTAGTATAGATACCGCCTTGAATTTGACCAGGATGCAAGGCCACAGCCTGTGTAATGGAATCAGGCGTCGCTTTGTGGAAATCCATGAGTATAGGTTTGGTTCTATGGAGCATGATTATTTTCACATTTCCTGCATGTGCTTATTTTGGGGGTGCTGCATCCAAGCCAGGATCTTTTACGCGGAATTAAAACCAAATAATTGTGTTCTTTGTTGAGGGCACGGTACTCCCCCAAGTCTCGCCACATTGACGCGCAACCTTCACCAGGTCATCGGTACACCTAGTGGGAGGCCTTCCAACGCAACGTCTTCCGGTCAAAACATTTCGATTCAGGAAAACATCTTACTCTTACATTATGTACTACTATGTATTATAAATACGAAAGTTCGTGAGGATGTATGTATGTTTGTTCATCTTTCAGGCAAAAACGGTTGAACGGATTTGGTTGAAATTTGGCACACAGATACTTTATGACCTGGGTTAACATATAGGATACTTTGTATCCCGGTAGTACGATCCCGTGGGACAATTACCGAACACGGCGTGGGCGAAGCCGCGGGCAAATTGATTGATTGATCCACCTAACTTTGATAAAAGTATGAACCTCTCGATATATTTACCACGAATCTATAACTTTTTATCTATACAGTGGGACTTCGAGTCACAAACAATTATCAATGATCTATAAGGAATTAATCAATTATTTAATTACTTTAATCTATATATTTTGTGCTTCAAAATTGTTTTGTCTTATATGTCAAAAAAACAGCTGTACTGTACCTTACAAAAAGGGTAATAATACACTGCCAAAATATATGAAACAGCTGATTTAATAGTATCAATTCCCGCCGATGGTTAACCAAATCACTTTTAGTAATTCTCGTTTTATTCAACAGAATTTTCTCAACGTAAGTAAAACGTATTTTTCTCTAACGAGTTATTCATTAAAATTTCGTGCGTCATTGGTTACCAAATAAACCAGCTTCGTCTCGATTTGTGAATATTTTTATGCTTTATTGCTGAATGTTCCATCTATTCAGTGGTTCTGCATTCATTATTTTCCAATACCCGTCCAATTTCTTGATAGCTTGAGAAATGCAGGGTAAGAGACGATATTTTAATTGCTCTGAATACCGTTTCGTTGGTCTTAAAGAAAGAAATAGCTTTAATTTTAATGCTATAGATTGACGCAAATCAGTCATTTAAGAGGGCCCTTCCCGGCGCGTCTATCGTCAACGCGAGCATGGTCGAAAACCTTGTTGTTTCATCCAGAGCCACAGCGGCGATTTTCTTTCAACTCCCCCGTCTTACCCCGCCCCGACCCCGCACAATTCGTCTCCCGCGCACCTCATACCGCCTAACGCGATGACATTGAACGAAAAATAGTGTTCGAAAATTTCCTAAACTTGTTCCAGGAAATACGTGTTTTTGAATAAATCTTACAAGTGTGTGAAATAAATATTTGTCATTAAGAATCTCCATTACATTTGCAAGGTTTCTATCAAGATGTTTTCTTTATTTTTACAGTTTATGAGTACATTATGAACGGCCAATGTTCAGGTAAAATTTGTGCAAAACCGCAATTTTTGGAGGCTTATACTGAATTTGTTCATACTTTTTTTTATTTTTTGCAACCATAGAAACCTAGATATAGTGCACAACATACATATTAGTTAAAAAAAACGAAGATAGATGTGTAACATCGGCATAATCACGTACGAGCGTTTGTATGAAAAGTATGACGGGTTGGCCGCTCTTAAATATTGTTACTATTTACTGTAAATTGTAGCACTTCTGAGTTGGTAAATGTGAAGAAACAGCTACTTCATTGGCTATGTGATGATACCCAATTGAAAAGGACTGATAAATAAAAACAGCCGCTCGGGCCGATCTTTAGGTTAAGCCGCGCTTGCCTAAGTGGGTTCGTGGATGGGTGACCACTCATTACATATCGAGTTTCCTCCGTGCCTCGGAAAGCACGTTAAACCGTTGGTCCCGGCTGTCATTTTGTATCTTTGACAGTCATTACAGGAGGTCAGCGGCTCGAAAGTCTGACAACTAGTCTTAACAAGGGGTATCGTATTACCCAGTACTAACTGAGTTTTGGAGGTCAGATAGATAGGCAGTCGCTCCATGTAAAGTACTGGTATTCAGGTACATCCGGTTAGACTGGAAGCCGACCCCAACATAATTAGGAAAAGGCTGGGCAGAATGGTTCAATTGACAGAAGAATAAAAATAGAATAGTGCCATCTGTGTCTGAAAAGTTGGGTGAAAATCAGTTGTCATGGACTGGGCATTTGATGAGGAGCACTAAGGAACAGGTCGAGGGAAGTTTTCAATTAATGAAGGTTGATAAGATCCATCGCGGGTCTGGCACATGGGTCTTTTGAAAAAAAAAAACTCAGTAGATCCACATTTTGGAATCTGGATCAAATGAGAAAAACAATCGTCACTAGATCCATCAAGCCGTCAACCAAGCATTCTGTACATCAAACTAAATAAGTTTACGAAATTATTGCTGGGAAACGACTTTTTTATTTTGGGGTGAAAATCACGTTTTACGGTGGGACTCAATGTAACGCACTCAAAACATTGTGCTGATGGATGCATTGAATAGTACAGGAGTCGTGGAGGTGTTTAAAGTATAAATCTTACATTAGAAACAGTTATTTAAGAAAATACTTGTGAAAGAGTAGGAACTTTGACCCCCAATATCTCCGTAACTAGAAGGTTCCCAGATTTGGTCTAGAACAAAAAATGTATCGCAATGACCGGGAGAACAAGTGCCTTTCGGCTTCGTTAAGGGCTTGTTACACCCGTTTTAGTATAATAAGTATAAATATAATATATAATACGCGGACATTGGGAATATTTTTCATACAAAAATTTTGATTCCGAACATCATTGCCGAACATATTCGGTTTTGACACACGAATGTTACTTGACAAGCGGGCGGATGACACTAGTTAGACCGATTGACTACAAAGTAGTAACAAGTATTGGATTACGATTTAATATTTGAAAGTCTTTGGAACTCATGAATGAATGGATGAGTATCATCTAAATATCGTAAACGGGTTTAAAAATACCTGTTCGAAACTACCCACATTATAATTAACTTTACATTTAATAGTGATAATATAAACTATTTTACAGTATTACTTCACCTTTCACTACCACTCTGTGGTAACCATATGGCCCTGCAACTAAAAACCCACGTAAACATACTTCCATACAACTTTATAACTTAACTCTTCAACATATGGCATAAATTAGTTTAGCAGTGATTTTCAATCGTAAACCTGGCTTGTGTGATTGAACTTTAGAGTTATGGTAATAGGGTTATGTTTTGATTGATAGAAGTAAATGTTGTAGTGCATAATAAAGTCACAAGGTAATTATTTCGTTTTGTGGTTTCCGGCAAGTTATAATTACTTAGCCATTTAAGGTGGAAGAGCTAGGATAGTCCACTAAATTCAAAGTTTCTTACGCTTTTTTTTTTTCATTTTGTCGGTCATTGCCAGGCTGTATACTTCGCGACCGTAACACGTATGTTTAAAAAAAGTTGCAATACGTACTTATAATTATCAATACAACCCTTTAAGAGGCGTCTTACGGCATTTCATACAAACTTTGAATTAATTTGTTTTCGAAATGACAGAACCGATTTTAATGAAACTTCATACGCATAAGCAGGATACATAAGTATGTCTAAAAAAAGACGGAGAAAATTTGCGAAATGTGCTGTTTCCATAGAAAATCTAAAATCGGTCTAATTTAGCTGTAACACTATTTCTCACATAAAACTTGTATACGATCCAAGAAAATACATTTTAATCAAGCTTACGTAAAAGATTTGCGCATAATGTACTCGAGTTATTTACTTATTTAGGTGCTATAAGTCTTAAGCCTTATTCAAGTAAACCGATGAATAAAATAATGTTAGTATGTTGAATAGTGCTTCTGTGACGGTTATAGATAGACCAATATGATTATAAATATACACACACATGGCCATGCCATGGCCTTGAGACAAATAAATAATTTTAAAAAGCTTTTATATAAATAAAAGCTTTAAACCTTACCTAAACTAACCAAACAAATGCTACAAGTTATATCATAGTTATCTATTATATAACTTGTAGCATTTGTTTGTTTAGGTCTAATTATCTTGCAACTGAATTTTAAAACAATATTATCACCAACAGCTGAAATTTTGCATAGGTACACGTTTAGTTTGGATGACAATGCATGGTTAGCTAAGTGACGTCATTTTAATTTCAATATGACGGACTCCCAAAGCTCAATTAATAAGATTTGCAAAGAAGAAAAAAAATACGTCACACCTATTTAGTTTAGTTTATTTTTTGCGGTAATTTTACCAAATATGTAAAAATGCATCTTAAAAACGACGTTTTTAAGCATAAAATTAAATATATCCACTTAAAAAACATGTCTCGCTATCGTATCATATCAAACAATGTAAACAAACCAAATATAAAAAACAAACCATACTTAGACTTCTAAGAAACACTTAAAACTAATTAAAACTTCTAAGAAATTGATATTTTCGTCCCAATGTTCATGATTTTATTTCAGTTACTTGGAAGACGTTTTTTCTAAGAAAAATTGTAGTTATTTTTCAGCGGTAATTTGTTCTGAGAAAACCTTTAATTTGAAGTCATTGGAATTTTGCGTCGTTGGTCTAGAGCTCGCAAGCGCAACTGAGCATGAGGTCGTCGGTTCGAATCTCACCTCAGGAAAGGGTTGACAAGTGTTGGAAAGTGTTGACGCTCTCAATGTGCACGTCGTTCTCACATATATGGATAATCTCAACATGAATGATGTAACCAAGATATTGTAAAAATGTTTTGATTGAAAAGAGTGTCCATGGAGTTTCTTGCCCATTCTTCTCCATAGAGATCTACGCTTTGGAATGGGCAACTACAGTACTTTCACAAGTTATTATGCCTTGTGTGACTGTAGCTTCGCCTTCTTTGTTTCTCTGACATTCAAAAGTGCCTGTTATGGTCTAATTGAAATAAATGCTTTGTGTTTGAGTTTATTATTGGGTTTTTTATCAGGAATTTCTCAGTAGCAGCCACGGAGTCTGGATAGTGCCTGGTTGATGGCAATAGGCACGCCTCCTATCACTGGGACTTAAACATAACCTGACGAAATGTGGGTCTACTATTTGGTACACCTCTGTCTAATCCTTCAGGGATTACAAGCGTGGTGTTTTGTTACGTTATCTATACTCATATTATAAAGAGGTAAAGTTTGTGAGGTTGTAGGGGGTAATCTCTGGATCTACGGAACCGATTGTGAAAATTCTTTCACTAATAGGAAGCTACATTATCCCCGAGTGCCATAAGCTATATTTACAACGTGCCCGTGGGATAATTTCCGACCAAAACGCGAGTGAAGCCACTGGCAACAGCTAGTATATGATAGAATGACAGTTTGTCTAGAGAATAGACAATGTTTTTTTTTTCTCAGTTACCTACCAACCAATCTATAATAGGTATTTATAGTACTTCTAGTTTCACACGGTTCTATCGTAAACTGATCCATCAAACCATATGGCATAGGAATTTCGCATCGCTGACTCAGTGTACTGCATTATGTAATTAACTATGTACTTGAATATGTTCACGGTGACTGGTTTCTGGCGGTTGGTAGGTAGAGTTGTCGTCCTGGATTGACATATGTGTAGGGTTCTGGGAAAATAGGAGAATTACTTACTTCCTTAGGGAGTTACTCAAAGTGATTTTGTTAGAAGTATTTATTGTTTGTATGGCGGAATGATGAAGTGACTGCTGAAATGACGAGTAATAGAGAAGTATGGAAGAAGAAGACATGCTGCGCCGACCCCAAGTAAGTTGGGATAAGGGCAGGAGTATGATGATGATGATGGCGGAATGATATCATAAAGAAAGATACGCTACTTCCATACTGAGCGGTGATCAAATAGCGTTGTGTTGTTACGACTGCGATAGATAATGCGGAACGTATGATACAGAGAGAGATAGCTATCGCACTTGAAGTACTTAAGTTACGACAAATAGCTTCATTTGTCTGCAACAATTTGCACGCGCTAGTGCCATATCTACTTCTTTTTACTTATAATATCATTGGTATGGCGTGATTATGTTGCAGAACATATCGTATATCATACTTTGGGTCAAAAGGAGCAAATATATATTTTACGGTAGTAAGAAAATCACCAGCTGTTTTTAGCTTAATTTAGTGGTGAAGAGTGGAGAGAGAGGAAAGTGTTGAATATGAATGTGGATTTATATAAGAGTGGAGGAATACCAAAGAAACGTTGGATGGACTGTGTGAAGAATGATATGGCTAGAAAAGAGGTGTCTGTGGTGAGATGACGAGAGAGAAGTATGGAAGAAGAAGACATGCAATGCCGACCCCAAATGAATTGGGATAAGGGTATGAGAGTGACGATGATGATGAGGAGTGTTCAAGAATTGGTCATATGGAAGCTCATGGTCTGAGCATCGCCAGTAAATCAGATTTCTCATTAGTTTAGTGGTCAAAACTATCAGACTTGTGAATGGAAATATAACAACCAATCTGTGAGTAAGAATGGTTAGGCAGAGGTGTACCCCCATTCGCCATTTATGTTTTAGTCCCATGTAATAGGGGGCGAGCCTATTACCATCAACCGGGCACAAATCCAGACTCCGTGGCAGCTACAGAGAAATTCCTGGTGGAAAAACTCAATAAAACTTTACCCGTTCTGGGAATCGAACCCAGGACCTCATGCATAGCAGTCGCGCTTGTGACTCTAGACCTACGAGGCAGAACTTACATCTTCCACATTCATGCAGTTTCTAATCTATTTTTAAATCCAATATGGCTTTAACACACAAACACAGGTATACACTCTATAAAGATGGCCATTAAGGGGGAGTACTCACCCGACTTAAGTGCTAGTCTCACCGCTAACGGCTGGGAGAGCACTACAGCAGGCTTCCGGTCGGTCAGTACACCTCTTCAGTTAAATGTTTTTCTTTTTTATAAATATAAGTTAGCCTTACGGCTTTTAGGTTTATATAGATGGACGTTGTTAGTTCTTAGTTTTGATGTCCATCATTTCGTTAACAATTCTTCTGTGCAAATCTTACATACAAGGTGTAAAAAGACCCTTCATGAAGCCGTTAACCAAGCATACTGCACATCAAACTAAGTAACTCGACACAAAAATTATTGCTGGGAAATGACTTTTTTTTGGGCGAAAAGTCACTGTTTACCATTGATATAGTATTTTTTTATATATATCAATGCTGTTTACGGTAGAACTCAATAAATTGTGCTAATGGATGGATTAAATAGTACAGTTAGGTAAAGTTATAACATGAAAACATTGTATTTTTTTTTTGTGAAATTGTTGCAAGTTTGACCTCCAATATCTCCGTAACTAAAAGGTTCCCCGGTATGGTACAAAACAAAAATGTATCGCAATGACTGGGAGAATTATTACAGCCATCAGGTGATAGCATGCCAGAAACATTCTGGTCAAAGGATCCTCCTTTTTCTATGGACGATGAAGAACTTTACACCCTGATACTCATATCTTTTCGATGCCATTTCTAAAGAAGATATGGCCACTCTGCCACATAGCAAAAGCTCACGCCATTTTAAACCTAAATAGCCATAACGAAATGCCACAAATTGTTCCAAATAATGACTTGCAAATACTAGAAGTTTTTCTCTAGTTTTTTGCAACTACTCCTAAATGACCTCGACGGCCATTGAACTCTGACGTCATTCGCGTGTTTCCGCAACAGTGTTTGTTATGGAATAATTTCGATATACCTAACCAATTTGTCTTGACCCTCCAAAGAGGCGCTGGTTGTTAAGTACACAACTGTAATGTTAAATCTACTACAATTTCAACTTAGTTCCTGATTTTACCTAAAGTGACTATGACCTCTGAGTTAGTTTCGGCTGTTTCTTCTCAGAGTAGCCAGGTACGAAACACGGGCCTAAAAATGACGTGTAAAATACTAAAAACTCATTTGCAAAATAAATACTATGTATTATTTACCGTAGGTCTAGGTATACTGGTTGATAGGTATATGTTACGTTTAGTACGTATATATAAAGTTATATTTATATGTATTAACTTACACATGCTCGGTTTGGGACGTAGTTAGGCAAACGAACTGGTAAGTTCCTATGTCCAAAAACGATTTGCGTCGGTTTATATTGAGGTGTTTGGTTATAGTGATCCAAATTTTTAAACTATTTCAAAATGAGGCCTTTATCTGTATGCTCATGCTTCCTTGGTACATTGCTATTCAACAAAAATGGAAAAAAGAACTTTTGCTGCTGATATCCTCAAGCGGCGCAAATACTGTAACTTTATTGGTAACTACAGTTTTGAAACGTTTGCGGTCAAAACGCTCGGGTCATGGGGCCCGAGTGCTCGTCTCCTTTTTAAGGAAATATCTCGCAGACCGGTCGACACTTCACGTAACCAGAGGGCTGACTCTTTCCATGGTCAAATAATTAACATTGACATTCAACGTGGCAATGCTGCCAGTAGAAGACTGGGCACGTGTGCGGATGACAGCGATGGGGAGGAGTACTTTAACGCCTTTTTTTACCGATGGGAAATCATCAAATAACCCCTCCCGCTCCGGGCTGAGCACAGGGGCGTGCCGTCCATATAGGCAATTAGGCCTAGCCTACCCTACCATTCCTACCAACAACGCAACAAATGCATTTATTATAACTATATTAATCAAAAATAAAAAAATTAAAACGCCTGTTATAATACTTAAAGCAACTTGTCGCGGCCGTGTGACGTAACTGGTAAAAATATTACGACGCTCGCTCCCGGCCGTCTAGGCAAGGCCCCAGCCGGCCTAATTTCCATTGATAAATTTAAGCACACTGATAAGTATTTTCGTGTATATACACGGAAATACGATCGGCACACATAGTAAATAGGGGCGTAAACTCCTGCGAGTGTAGCTGGTTAGCTGGCCACTGATTGGCTGCCCCACAAAGTATTATCCGGCTAAAACGGTATGCGGTGATGCAATTATATTTGGTAGTGTTTTTTTCATTGACAAAATAACAATTGTATTTTTCTTAGAAGCCATATTTGTTTCATGTGACAAGCAGAATTTATTTCGTGATCTTGAATGTTTTGATTATTATAATATCTGACGGTTGTAATTCGTTTTGAAACGTACAGTAGTGTAAATATTATTTGTTGTATTTGTTTATTTACTTAAAAATGGTGTTCTGTTGTGAAGTTTGCGCTGATAATGTGTTTGTCAGAAGTTAAAAACAATAAGTATTCACGATTGTTTGATGTTAAGATTCAAGTTGTGTCTAAAGGAAAATGTGTAGATACCCGAATTACGAGAATTAACCCAAAATTCATCTCGTACTCGGTATTTCAAATGAATCTTTCTTCTGTTTGCATTGTCAGAAAATCGTGATTTGAACCTTGATTAATGTGGTGAGTTCTTGTATTTATAACTTTGGTTTTTACAGGCTTATTTTCAATGTTTGTTTTTCAAATATTCCGGTCAGACGCTCAAAATTGGGTACGGAACGAAAACTAAACTATTTTTTTTTTGTTTACAACGCCCTCTGTTTTGCTTTTTAGGTTTTTTTGTAACGAAGCGACATCCTTCGTTCTTGTATTGATAGAATACCATTGAAATTCCTTATATTTAAGCTAGATGGCGTTGTTTCTCATACGCTTACTAAAAAGACGATGAAGAAGACTAGAAGACAGATGCGGGGGCCTGGGAGGGTTAGTGAATATATCAATAGATGTGACTACTTTGAGGGTCATCCTAAGTAGAGCGACGCTGTGATGTTGCGAGTTTTTTTTTTTTTTGCTTGGTCTGCCCGCCTTCGGGAAGCACTGCACGCCACTGGCTGAGCAGGAGGGAGTGTCAGACTTTTACTGACTAAAACCCATCCATGTTCCTTCCTTTGCCCTTTGTGTTCCAGGGTCGCGGTATCTCTTTCGAACAGTCCCGCAACCCTGGCAGAGTACTTTAACGCCTAAGTGTCCTATTGCCTTCGTTGAATAATGTAGGTACTAACTTTTAGTCGTCTGTATATAATGTGCATAGTAGATATACATCCTTAATTACAGACTTTGCAAAAATAAAATTAAAATTTAAAAGTTGCAGTGTGAAAATATTTTTAACTCCACAGCACGATGACTAAAAATTCTACCAACCTAACTTTCAGGCCAACCGTCCACCTGGACACCGCCCTGGCGCTAAACCCTCAATGCCGCTCACTTGGCAAGCATGGTGTACGGTCGGTCCCGATTGCCACTGGTAGATCTTTAACAGTCGTTACGAGTAGTCTAAAATCCCAAAATCTGACCACCAGTCTTACCAAGGGGTGTCGTTATACCTACTTACTAGGTAACTGGGTGAAAGAGGTCTTGTAGTCTGCCCTTACAAAATATATCTGTTGCCCGCGGCTTCGCTCGCGTTTTGGTCGGAAATTATAACACGGGCACATTGTAAATATAGCCTATGGCACTCGGGGATAATGTAGCTTCCTATTAGTGAAAGAATTTTCAAAATCGGTTCAGTACATCCAGAGATTACCCACTACATACAAACATACAAACTTACAAACAAATTTTACCTCTATTTTTTATATTAGTATTAGTTTAGATTTTACTTTGAATTATTTTTAAACATATAATTTGCATATATTTTTGTAAGCACCCTTTAAAATCCTTCATTTTGATACCCCACTCGATGGAATAGGAAGTAAAAAACATCGAATTTCACGATAAGGCACCAGAATCCGCCATTTTCCTTGTTTTATTTCCATGTAGCCAGTGGCACTCGCACCACCAAGACGAATCTAACGACGTATAATTTATCCAAATCCGTTCATCTGTTTAGGAGTTACGATGGAACATAGAAACGGACATACATACAGGTCAAACACATAACCCTCGTTTTGGGCGTCGCCGCAGTCGGGTAATAAAATAGCTGTTTGTATCGTCAAAACAAAATGATGATCCATTAAAAGAGGCATTTACACCATCACGATACCTATTGTGACACCATCTATTTTACCAAGTGACTCACGAACCTCTAGTTTATTGTATTCTAAAACAATACTAATTGTACAAATATTTGCAGTGCATTGACCCGTCGAATTTTAATAGAAGACCTTGGTGAGGTCATGTGATATTATTATACGGGATGCGTGTGAATCTTGTTAGTATTATGATGATTTTTGATGACAGTGAGCGGGCGTACACATGGCGCTGTACGGCACGACATTATACAGTTTAAAGTTGGGATCACACGTCAATAGCCCAATATTCATTTAGTTAAAATTATGCTGCAAAATGTCGTGCAGATCAACGCCGTGTGAACGGGGCCTCACGTGTTAGGGAGTGATGATGGACGAGTCAGCATCAGGTTGACTTAAATACTCGTGCTTAACATCACGCCTGTAATTCCTGAAGGGTTAGGCAGAGGTGTGCTTAATAATACACCCACATTTCGCCATTTATGTTTAAGTCTCATGTTATAGGAGGCGAGCCTGGAATGGTAGAATGGAGTTAATGATACCGTGACGTCTGACAGGAGAGAGTGGAAGAAAAAAAATGTGTTGCGCCGAACCCAAATAGAATGGAACAAGGGCAGGAATATAATGATGAATAGGGGACTAGCCTTATTACCATCAACCGGGCATAAATTCAGACTCCGTGGCTGCTACTGAGAAATTCCTGATGGAAAACCCAATAACCATTTTTACCCTACCCGGGAATCGAACCCAGGACCTCATGCTCAGCAGTCGCGATTGCGACCACTAGACCAACGAGGCGGTCAGCATCAGCTTTTTTTGATGACTTTTTGACCAACTATTGGTCAAAAAGTCATCATTCACCTAGTTTCGGGCGACTGACTATTCGTTTCATTGCATGTTCATCAACTTTTCTGACCGGCTCAAGCCGATTCCACGTCGATATTTGAGGCCAGTCCCTTTTGGGTAATCAGGATACTCAGGATCAGGACTGTCTTCATCGAAGTTCAAAGAGAGACCCTGTGTCTACTTCTTCGATGTGACGAAAAAGGTATCAGCTGAATGGACTGCTGTAAAATGGCCTCGCCAAACATCCCCACAGGGACCGGTCGGATGGGGTTGCGCGGACGGCGGAAACGAATTTGAAAATTCATCCGTATCTGTAACTTTACCAGTCTTTTAACAATAATAGTGTTTGGCAGAACCAGGAGCTCGTAGATAATAACAGCTGCTCGGGTCGATCTTTAGGTTAAGCCGCGCTTGCCTAGGTTGGTCTGTGGATGGGTGACCACCCATTACATACCGAGTTTCCTGCGTGCCTCGGTCCCGGCTATCATTTGTAGATCTTTGACAGTCGTTACAGGTAGTCAGTGGTCCAAAAAGTCTACAACCAGTCTTAGCAAGAGGTATCGTATTAGCCAGTACTAACTGGGTTGTGGAGTTCAGATAGGCAGTCGCTCCATGTAAAATACTGGTATTCAGCTGCATCCGGTTAGACTGGAAGCAGACCCCTACATAGTTGGGAAAAGGCTAGGCATGATGAGTGTTGGACAGTAGAAATAGCTAGGTATTCTAAGATAGTGTGGCGATACTTTTTTGTCAAACTAGTTCTACGAATTTCCCTGTTGGTGATACAGCGTAGTTGGTTAAACCCTAGGAAAATGAACTGTCATGGTAGGTAGTAAAAGGCCCCAAAAGTCACTCACTCTGACCATGGGGTATCGTTTTACCCAGTCACTGGGTTATAGAGGTCAGATACGCAGTCTAATATTATAAAATTTTGTAAGTTTGTGAGGTTGTAGGGGGTATATCTCTGGATCTACTCAACCAATTTTGAAAATTCTTTCAATAATAAGAAGCTACGTCATCCCCGAGTGCCACAACGTCCCCGTGGGATAGTTTCGGACAAAACGCGAGTGAATCCGCGGGCAACAGCTAGTTTTATGTAAAATACTTGTATTCAGCTACATACTCTAAGATTTTAAATCGACCCTAACAAACTTGGAGCGAATGCCTATCTGACTTCTACACCCCATTGACTGGGGTAAGGTAACATTATACTTACAGACATATGTACAAAATATATGTCTATGTTTAGTCTAGACTTTATCGTAATACGAGACTTACCTTTAACCTGACCTAAGAATGGTCTAATTACGCAACATCAATTAAGCCACGACCTCTTCAAAAATATCTTCTTAAATTACATTAAAATAATTATCCAATTATATATTATATTATAGTGGATAATTGGCAGTGCGTTGACCTCTTGTGTTAGAGACGAGCTTGATGAGGTCACCGGCGGTTATGCGATAGTAATCTATATGTGTATTGTTAAACTATTTTTGGAGGTCGAAGTGGGGTGGCGCTTTTATTGTTAAAAAAGACTACTGAACAAAGGTTTTCTTTCTAGAATTTGTCAGTTTAATTTACCAAATTTTAGTTTAATTTGCAAAACTGACGTCTGGGGGTCTAAAATGGCCGCTTTAGCAGAATCATAAAGGATAATAATATGAATTGCAGATACAACCCAAGTACCTGACTAGGGTAGGACACTATCCTATCGACAATTTTCTCGCTCAAGAAACGTACAAAAGATTGTAGGTCTTTTGTCAGTATTCCGTTCCGCGGCAATGTAAATTGGTCCTTACTGCATGGTCTCAAATCGTAGCATATAGGGTGTAAATGGACTCTTCACGAAGCCATATACCAAGCATTCTTTACATCGAACTAAGATACTCTACGCAAACACTTTTGCAGAGAAACGACTTTTTTTTGGGGTGAAAAATCACGTTTTATGGTAGGACTCAATGTAACGCACTCAAACCATTGTGTTGATGGATGGATTGAATAGGACGGTGGTCGTGGAGGTGTTTAAAGTAAAAACTTTTTTTTTTTTTTTTTCGGATGGGAAATCATCAAATGACTCCTCCCGCTCTGGGCTGAGCAGGAGGGAGTGTCAGACTTTTACTGACTAAAACCCATCCATGTTCCTTCATCGCCCTTTGTGTTCCGGGGCCACGGTATCTCTTTCGTACAGTCCCGCAGCCCCGGAAAGTAAAAACCTTACATTAAAAACATATACTTACATGAAAAAAAAACTTGTGAGAAAGTTCGAACTTTGAACCCCAATATCTCCGTAATTAGAAGGTGGTAATTAGAAAGTGGATGGTCTAGCAAGAACCAAAAAAATGATTGCAATGACGGGGGAAACTAGCCTTTCGGTTTCGTTAAGGGTCTTGTTACACCCTTTATACTCGCAACGTTGCATTTCTTTCCTTGCCCCGCCAAGAGAATGTTTGAGCTTTAGAGGTTGACATTACCAGCAAAAACTAGAATTACTCGGAAATTATTTCATTTAAGTTGGGTGTGTAAAACATTACTAAATAAGTAGGTACCTAATTGTGAGCATAGCACTAACTTAACCCCTCGCTGATCTGGACTAAAGCCAACCTTAAAGCGGGGGCTTATTATGCTCACAATGACTATTGTCTGAGCAGACAAAAATGATGTCAAAACTGGTCTTGTACTTGTCCGTCCCACTTCAAAGAAACGGCCTCAATTTATACAGACAAGGAACCGGAAGGCCTAAGAGATATTCTGTCAGCGATAAAGATCATAGAAAAGTCAGAAATAAATCTATTGGATTGGCATGAATGAGCCAAAGCGCATAATGGAACTCGTGGCGAAATAATAACAACCGCTCGGGTCGGTCTTTAGGTTAAGCAGCGCTGGCGTAGTTTTCTCCATGGATGGGTGACCACCCATTACTTACCGAGTTTCCTCCGAGCCTCAGATAGCACGTAAAGCTGTTGGTCCCGGCTGTCATCAGTACAGGTAGTCAGTGGCCCGAAAGTCTGACAACCAGTTTTACCAAGGGGTATCGTATATATCCAGTACTAACTGGGTTGTGGAGGTCAGATAGGCAGTCGCTCCAATACTGGTATTCAGCTGCAGCCGGTTAGACTGGAAGTCAACATCAACATCAACATGGTTGGGAAAATGCTAGGCAGATAATACCTAGCTTTGCGCTACTATGTGTTTTTATACTAATACTAGCGCCCCCCGGCTTCGCACGGGTGCAATGTTATACATATAAACCTTTTTCTTGAATCACTCTGTCTATTAAAATAAACCGCATCAAAATCCGTTTCGGAGTTTTAAAGATCTAAGCATACATAGGGACAGACAGCGGGAAGCGACTTTGTTTTATACTATGTAGTGATGATAATATTTATTGTTTACAGGTACGTTCCATAAAAGTATGCTGTGTAGTACTTGTGACACTAGACCAATGAGCCAGTCGCAAAAAACAACACAGAACGCACAAAAGGTACATTTTTCCAGAATTTTCCCGAATGTGTCCATTCATCCTAAAGCTATTACAGCGCTAATTACTTTTCCCGTCGCTGTCTGGTATATAATGAATCTTTATGTCGCATGTCGACGGTGTAAATGTTATTTGTTTCATCTCGCACTCTGTCACCCACTAACAATGGGGAAAACTATATAATAACCTTTACGGGGCTGTGGGTGCAGTTGGAGCTATTTTTTAGTTATATTACGGCTTGGTTTGGTGGAGGCGGTAGGGTAGCCCGCGAAATTCAAATTTTCTTACGTTTTTTTTTGCAATTTGCAGGTCAGTATCGGGTTGTATGTTGATGAAAATATGAGTCGCGCAAGTAACACGTATGTAGTTACAGAAATATAATCATTAAAATCATCAATAGAACCCTCTGAGTTCATTCAACCCCATTGAATAAACTAATGAATGGGGTTAAATCGAATCGAATTAATCGACGCCTACCCACATACCTAATAGTACACTCACTTTTCGCCAATTATGTTCAAGTCCCACTTAACAGGAGGCGAGCCTATTGCCATCAACCGTGCCCAAATCTAAACTCTGTGGCTGCTGCTGAAGGAAAATGCCAAAAACACTTTGCCCGACTAGGGAATCGAACCCAGGACCTTGACTAGAACAACGAGAGAGACACTTGCTGAAAATAAAATAAATGAACTCCCATCTTTTTTTTTTTTTTTTTTTTTTTTTTATCGATGGGAAATCATCAAATGACCCCTCCCGCTCTGGGCTGAGCAGGAGGGAGTGTCAGACTTGTACTGACTAAAACCCATCCATGTTCCTTCCTTTGCCCTTTGTGTTCCAGGGCCGCGGTATCTCTTTCGAACAGTCCCGCAACCCTGGCAGGCGTCGGCCCTTACGGACCCCTTCCTGTTTGCTGACTCTCTTTGAGGCGCGCGTGGAACACGAACGCGCCGTCGACACGGCCTGTCGTCATAAGACGGACGGACGGCGAGCTAGCCCATAGCTCACCGTCCACAGGCCCGCGTCTACGGTGGCCGGGAGCCACCACGTGGCCCCCGACGCCCGGTGCGTCTCCCGCGGCGGCTGGGACGTGAGGTTCTCTCCCTCTCACGTCCCGCCACCTCCTTCGCTAGCATGACTGCTTCGCAGAAGGAGGTGACGGCGTCCCATTCCGTCTCGCTCCGGACCATGGATTGAACCAGGGCCGGAATGAACTCCCATCTTCACTCTTCATTCATCTCACTATCTCACTATCTTCGCCACTATCTCTCGCACTCCCAGCTTGACAGACAAACAGAATACATATAAAAAAATACGTATTCCCTTATCGCCGTCATTCACACCGTAGTAAACAAAAGTAAGAAAAATAACCCCCGACTTACCTCGGGGGTCTTATCGCTGTCGGAGTTGTCACGCAGGACAGTAAGACTCATGATTTGTGGTGTTAAGGGGAGCGAGAAAGTTGAAGAGAGGAATATTTTTATTATTTTATTAATAAGTGAAATTAAGTTTTTTTAAGTTCTGTGTCTGAGTAGGGTAAAGAGTGATGCTATTGACTAGGTCTACTTGTTGCGTATTTGTTTGTATATAAAAGAGGGTCCATGGAGTTTCTTGTCCATTCTTCTCCATAGAGATCTACGGTTTGGAATAGGCAACTCACGATGTTTTCCTTCACCGAAGCAAATGTTAATTATACAATACGCACATGAATCCGAAAAACCAGAAGTGCGTGCCTTTTTTTTCGGTTGGGAAATCATCAAATAACTCCTCCCGCTCTGGGCGGAGCAGGAGAGAGTGTCAGACTTTTACTGACCAAAACCCATCCATGTTCCTTCATCGCCCTTTGTGTTCCAGGGCCACGGTATCTCTTTCGAACAGTCCCGCAGCCCCGGAGAAGTACGTGCCTTAGGTTCAAACTCGAGACCTATGACTTGGCAGTCAGACGGTCACACCAGTAGGCTAAGAAACCAGCATGCCTGAGAGATCATTCTTGATGGCATGTAAAGCCAAGTCAGAGGTCCATGGGCGGCATAAAAACTCTGACACCAGGTTAGGCACTAACCACACGATAAAGAGGAATAGGCAACTACAGTACTTTAACAAGTTAAATATGCCTTGTGATTGTGTCTGTATACCTTCGCTTTCTGTAATGGTCTAATTGAAATAAATGCTTTGAGCTTGAAATCTTTTAGTCGTTGAATTAAATATTTTACCAAAACATCACGCTTGTAATCCCCGAAGGCTTGGGCAGAGGTATACATAATATGTAGTAACACCCACAATTCGCCAGTTGGGTTTAAGTCCCATGTAATAGAGAGCGAGCCTATTGCCATCAACCGGCCATTAATCCAGACTTCGTGGCTACTATAATTCCTGGGGAAAAACCCAACAACACTTTGCCCGACCCGGGAATCGAGCCCAGGACCTCATGTTCAGTAGGCGTGATTGCGACTAGACCAACGATGAAAATATAACATATCTTAACACACCTTTATTTTATCGAAGTGTACAAGGACCTGGACACATCACCATACACAGTGGCCTAAGGAAGAGCTGTTCCATTCAACACTCACATTTATGTTTACGTCCCATGAAATAGGGCGATCAACCCGGCACAAAAACCAACAAAACAAATCAGCATTCCCATTTTTTTGGTCGAAAAGACACATATGAATGAATGGTATACGAACAGTTTCTGTTTCCAGTAAAAGCTGGAGAATTTTCAGATTTTTTCTCGATAGCCAAATATTTCGGAAATAACAATTAAATATGATTCAACAACGAATAATTACTGAATCTGCTAATTCAGTTTGACGCAAGTTTTCAATTTAAACCTGTACAAGAAAACATAGCCAACCATTCATGATAAATTATACCCCACATACACCACTCAAAAAGACAGCACGTAGCTACCGTTGATCCGAGCTCAACCCTCCCCTGCCCGTATTACACATTCAGCCTGCATCTGGCTCTGAATACCCCCGCATGCAATGTCAAGGCGACACACTCAGCAGTGGAGGGTTGGGTATGTATGAGAATGTCAGTTCTAAGATAGTGACCGGTTTGCGAATGACTTTCAAGATTTTTGTGAGGATTAAATCTGATTATGGGTTATTTTTATTGAATCAAAGGAAATGATATAAAGGGCTTGGAAGATTCTCGTATGAAGCCTGGCCGGACTAACATATTTCCGACTTTTTTCTTTCGAAGTAGTGGTCACGCGTAATGCCTATATTAATCGACAGCTGGTCTCAATACTAATAACTTTTGTATGAGACAAAATGTTGTAAAGTGTCACTTTTCCAAGATATGAGCTATCAAAGTTAAAGTCCATTCATTGATGGCATCTTCAAAACCCCTTTAACGCGAATACTTTAGGCCTGTCTATTATACTTCATTAGGTACCACACAACGGTTTTTTTTTCGACGTTTATGCCAATAAAATATTTTTAAATTTTTGTTTTTGATAAAATAATTTGATTTAAATTTCGAACAACATTAAAAAACAAATCCAATGCCCAGCCAGAATAGCTTTTTTCCAAACTATGAATAAAACTAATTGTATTAGTTTGAACTTACCATAAAATCACGCCCTATTCCGAAAGCTTAGGCAGAGGTGTACGTAATAGAACACCCACATTTTGCAAGTATGTCTAGGTCCCATGTAATAGCACCAGCCTATTGTCATCAATCGGGCATAAGTCCGCAATTCCAGCACGAATTGAACACCTGAACCTCTACTCTCCCCCTCCAAGATCTTAAATAAAAATATTCACACCCCATAAACAATCAATGATCTTCCATAGAACCTTTGAACGCTCTAATAAATATTAATAGACACCCCCTATCTTAATCGAAGGTACTTATTCAGTTAAAATGTATGTACCGTAAACGATATTAAGTATCGTAAAAACGATTTTTGAAACGTTATCGTTACGATAACGGGTTTGGTTCGAGGTTTTTTCATGAGGGTGCTTAAGGTGGGGTGTTAATAGTAATTTAGGGTTGTTCATCATTTTTTTTTTTTGTGTTAATGCATGATATTGAAGAGTTGAGGATATATGTTGTTGATTTTTATAAGAGGTCCTCGTTGATCTAGTGGTCGCAAGCGCGACTGCTGAGCATGCAGTCCTGGGTTTGATTCCCGGGTCAGGCAAAGAGTTATTGGGTTGTTCCATCAGGAATTTCTCAGTAGCAGCCATATTCTGGATTTGTGCCCGGTTGATGGCAATAGGCTTTATAATTAATTTAATTACATGCGACTTAAACATAACAGGCAAAATTGTGGGTGTACTATTAGGTACGCCTCTGTGCAACCTGCGGGGATTACAAGGGTAATGTTATGTTATGTTTTGACGACCCGAATGGCGCAGCGGTAGTCTGGCTGCCTTACGTTCTTAGGGTCCCGGGTTCGAATCCCGGTAGGAGCAAGTGTTTGTGTGATGAGCATGGACATTTGTTTCCGAGTCATGGATGTTTATATGTATAATAAGTATGTATTTACAAACAAAAAGTATCTATGTAATAGTATCAACTATCTGGTGTCCACGACACAAGCCTCGTTGCTTAGTGTGGCACCTAGATGGCGCTGTGTGTAATGTCCAGCGATATTTATTTATTTATTTATAATAGGAATGAGCAATTTGTTCTGGTTTCGCCAACCAGACCATAAGACCTGTGCTTTCTTTTTTTTTAGCTGGTTAATTGACGGTTTTTTTAATTCAGAAGAAGAAATGAGTATTTCAATTAACTACTTAATTATTTTATCGTGTTTTTGATAAGCCATTTGACTCTTGGAAAACTTAATATCTGTTGATTGATACAGGCACGACAGCTGTTATAAATAAATAAAAAATGTTTAAATATTCGCTTATTTTTTGGTTCCGTACCGCTGTCCGTCCGTCCTTTCGTCCATACGTCTGTCTGTCAGCGGGCTGTATCTCATGATCTGTAATAGGTAGACAGTTGAAATTTTCCCAGAATGTATATGTCTGTTGCCACTATAACAACAAATAGTAATAATACATTAAAGGGGGTCAGCAAACAGGAAGGGGTCCGTAAGGACCGATGCCTGCCAGGGTTGCGGGACTGTTCGAAAGAGATACCGCGGCCCTGGAACACAAAGGGCAAAGGAAGGAACATGGATTGGATGGGTTTTAGCCAGTAAAAGTCTGACACTCCCTCCTGCTCAGCCCAGAGCGGGAGGGGTTATTTGATGATTTCCCATCGGTAAAAAAAAAAAAAAATGGGATCCCCTATTATGGATGGTACGGAACCCATCATGCGTGAGTCCGACACGCACTTGGCCCATTTTTTCTTAAAAGCACGTTGTGTCAATCTACAACACCTTACCTATAATAACCCACACACTTACAAAAATTAGTTAAAGTACAATAACTTCTAATGTCGAGTCAAATGTCAATGAACTTGTACACAACTCAATTAAAATGAAATATTAATTACCTAAACAAAATAACACTATCCAATCAGAACATTTTTGTATAATTAAGACTATTATGACACGCTTGGAATATAAATTAACATTCCTAATATATAAAAAACATCGTAGATTCGCGACGAACCAAGGATACGGACAATATCTAAAATAATGGCTAAACTTATGTAACAGTGGGTGTCTAACCTTTTCCCAACTAAGTTGGGGTCGGCTGCCAGTCTAACCAAATGCAGCTGAGTACCAGTATTTTACATGGAGCGACTGCCTATCTGACCTCCACAACCCAGTTAGTACTGTATAATACGATACCCTTTGGTAAGACTGGTTGTGACTTTCGGCCCCGAAGGGTAAGGTAGAGTCGTAACTAATAGTACACCCACATTATGTTCAAGTCCCATGAAGTAGGGGGCGAGCCTACTGCCAAATCCAGACTCCGTGGTAGCTACTGAGGAATTCCTGATGGAAAACCCAATAATACTTTGCCCGACCCGGGAATCGAACCCAGGACCTCGTGCTCAGCAGTTGCGATTGCGACCACTAGACAAATGAGTCAGTCACGACCAAAAACACCATCGATTATCAATAAATAAACTTTTACCATCGAACCGACCATGATTTTCAATGCATTTCCGTTTCTTTCAGAAACTACCTACACAAGTACATACAGACTACTACTAGGATATTTTATTTTTTACTCACAATAATCTTAAGCCACAGTTTACGTACTACCCGGTACGTCGACTGTATTTTAATGTAACGATAATAAGTTGGTTCGTAAGTGATCGTGTTCATTCGGATCACGTTCGCGCGCGATCGTAATATGGACGCTGACGAACACGAAAATTGTCTGTTACAATAACATTTTACTGTATTACAACATGTTGCAGGGCATGTCGCTGTTATTGCTTTCCTTTGTAGACTACAGAGGTATACGGTTTTTGTTGATCCAATACTGGTCTGTGCCTTGCTGGAAGTCTATCTACAGGCTGTCGTTTTACATCCTGGTCAAATTCAAGGAGGTATCTATACTAATGATTCTCGAGCCGAATCTATAATAAAAATTGTAGTTTTTTTTAACGGATAAGGGTAATTGTAAACCACCCGTATTAAAATGCAGCCCGTCTTTTCCTAGCCCAATAAACTCGCCGTCACACACACAAACGCAAACCTTTATTCCACAGTATAGTTATGGACAGTATGGAAACTAGGGGGTGGTTTACGCTTACCGATTTCCGTAAAAATAATAATAAAATAAAGAAACCTACCCTTTTTACTATCGATTCGGGTCGATAATCAGTAGTATTACCTGCTTGAATTTGACCAGAATTAAAATTTCTTAAAATCGTTTTTATGGTTATGACCACAAAGTCCATTTTAAGAGTTATACCTACAATTTTAACGTGATTCATGTTATGATTCTGATAAATCAGCCATTTTAGGCCCCCAGGATGCAAAGCGACAGCCAGTATAAAGGATAGACTTTTACCAATGCAAAACTGGTGTTCCTAGACACTACTGAACATAGAATGTGGAGGACTAGGATAAATACGCCTGATTTTTTTTCTCGTTTTTAATTCTGAAAACGAGCAATCATTATTTACCAGGTAATAATCAATATCTCATTCTCCTGAAACAGCACCTGAAAACAACCACTTGGGTATAGCGGTTGTAAGAGCGACTGCTGAGCAGGGGTTACCTGGGTTCGATTCCAAAGTCAGGCAACGTCGTGGAACGTGGAATACATCTGCCAGGGTTGCGGGACTGTTCGAAAGAGATACCGCGGCCCTGGAACACAAAGGGCAAAGAACATGGATTGGTTTTAGTCAGTAAAAGTCTGACACTCCCTCCTGCTCAGCCCAGAGCGGGAGGGGTTATTTGATGACTTCCCATCGATAAAAATTAAAAAAAGGCAACGTCTCATTGTGGTTTTCAATCAGGAACTTCTCAGTAGCAGCTACGGAGTCTTGATTTGTGCTCGGTTGATGACATAAAGCTCGCCCCCTCGTTATTACGTGGGACTTAAACATTGCTCGCGAAATGTGAGTTTACCTTTAGATACACCTCTGCTGGACCCTTTGAAGATTACCAGCGTGATTTCATGTTATGTTACCACCTGAAAACAAGCCTAAATTAATGTCTAGTCTAGAGCTGCCAGAACATCTAGACTCAGTAACAGGTTTCAGTATCTAAACTATGCCAAGCGCCACAATTTAATACTACCCTCATTTAAGCAACAGGTTCGGACATGGCCGTTTTTGGAACGCGTCTCTAAGCTCACCTTATTTAGACTTAGGTAGTATCATAGACTACTACAGAAGCTCCATCAAACGAGCGGAAAGAGGCGCACACATATTAATCCAGCTTTATGGAGAAATTTTTTTGCTATCAACACACAAAGGCACTTGTTGTCCCCGTCATTGCTTTTTTTTTTGTTCTAGACCATACCTGGGAACCTTCTCGTTACGGAGATATTGGCGGTCAAAGTTCCAACTGTTTCACAGGTTTTTTTTTGTAAACGTGTTTTTTTTATGTAAGATTTTTACTTTAAACACCTCCACGACCCCCTTACTATTCAATCCATCCATCAGCACAATGTTTTGAGTGCGTTACATTGAGTCCTACCGTAAAACGTGATTTTTCACCCCAAAATAAAAATCGTTTTCCAGCAATAATTTTTGCGTAAAGTTACTTAGTTTGATGTACATAAAGCTTGGTTGACGGCTTCGTGAAGGGTCCTGTTAACACCCTGTATAGTCCAGTTTGAGCTAAAATTTCAATAATTATAACATTTTTTTTTTTTGTTTTACAATTGTACTACTCATTCTAAAACCAATTTAAAATAGACATGCATAAAGTGTATTGATCATCTTTGTGAACTGTGAAATGTAAATTAAATAAAATTCAGTCAAATCAGGATTTGAACATGGAATAGAACGTACGATATAAAGATATTTCAAACAAATGACAGTTGCTAGTACGCTTGCACTTGCTGTACACAAAACTAGCTTATCCTTATTCCATATTCAAATTCATTTCAAAACTGATGTTATTTCCAGTTAGAGAAATATGAACTATAGTTGTAATAGTAATTCAGTTGACTTTGTCTGTATAAGAAATCATCAAACAATTTGATGTGTAGCGCAAACTGAACTTTATACACGTGGAAGTTAAAGTAATTTTTCCAAAAACACCGTTTTTTCACGTATAGAAGAACGTAACGTATGACATAAAATGCTTACGTCTCGTTTTATGAAGCGGAACTTCTGAATTATATTGTGGAGGAATGTTAGATCGCCTAAATTAGATCGTAGTTTCTAGGTCTTAGCTTTTATAACCTTAGTTGCAGGTCTTCAGGGCATTTTGGCAACCCTTACTTAAGTCTATAGGCACCTTGCGTCAAATGGGATGTTATTTATTTTCTGTGACCGTAAAACAGTAGCGTAAAATTTTCAGGTCTTCTTAAATATTCATGAGAAACGGTTCCATCCATAGGTATCATAATGGGTGTAAACATGCACTTAATGAAGTCGAAAGGCACTTGTTCTCCCCGTCATTGCCTGGGAACCTTCTAGTTGCGGAGATATTGGAGCTCAAAATTCCAACGTTTTCACAAGTTTTTATTCATAATACAAGTTTTTAAAGTTGCAACATAACTTAAATATGTCCTTGGCCCCCGTACTATTTAATGCATCCTTGAGCACAATGTTTTGAGTGCGTTACATTGAGTCCTACCGTAAAACGTGATTTTTCAACCCAAAAAAAAAGTCGTTTCTCAGAAATAATTTTTGCGTAGAGCTACTTATTTTGATGTACAGAATGCTTGGTTGACGGCTTCATGAAGGGCCCGGTTACACCTTGTACACACGGCTACACCTCAAGCTGTACATTTCCAGTATAAGCTGACCTCACACTGTACGGAAATCCTATACAATGCGAGATCAGCATAAACTGGAAATGTATAGCTTGATGTGTAGCCGTGTGTACGTATGTATCTAGTACTTGAATGGATGGAACGTTTGCACATCCGTTCAAAAACAGGTGCGTTACCTCAATACCTAACTTTGACTTGAGGATATATTTACGTAAAAAGAAATCTTTATTTTAGCAAAAGCAAGCCTGTTTTTCTTATCTCACTTTTCCTTATCACCGTCGAGAAACTACCTTCAAACATAATTGTAACAAGACAAAACAAAAAGTTCGCTCAAGTTCTGTCCCCAAACTTGCAACCGAAGCCGGGGGTAAAAACGAACAAGTAATACAAGCCCCTTATTACCGCCCACCTAATATGACCAAGTTGATTATGAAGTTAAGCTACAATGCCAGACGTGAGTCGGGTTGGGGGCCAATTTAATAACGGAGAACATTGGGGTATCAACGTTAACGCGTAAGTTTACGTTCGCGTTTTCGTTTTCTTAGAAGGTTTCGTGGGAAAATGGGCTATGCTTGTAATCTTATTTGTATGCCTGGAAACGTCCACTGGCTCTCTTACCTCATATTCAGTACATCATTCTGAACATAGAAACTTTTCATCGGTAATTTAAAAAAAAACGTTGGTTTCCTACAAAAGTGCAATGTACCTACACAATCAAAATGCGATGATTTAAAAAATAATAATATTGATGAAAAATACCTATACAACGTGTAACAGAAAGGGTATAATCATATGGAATACTGTGGTACGGACCATCAAACTGAACAACTTTCTCTATGGGACCACCATCGAAATCGTAAAAAAATAAACAGCTGTCCCATACATTTGGGTCGAGTAGGTATTGAAATTTTGTATAGGACAGCTGATTATTTTTTTACGATTTCGATGGTGGTCCCATAAAGAAAGTTGTTCAGTTTGATGGTCCGTACCACAGTATTCCATATGATTATACCCTTTCTGTTACATGCTGTATATTCAGAATGATAAACTGAGTACGTGTACAACCAACATGTACACAAAGCTGACATTTTACGCAGTAAGCAAAATTTCTGTGGCAAGGCTAATAGTTCCTTAACAAAATACCTTAACGATCAAACATATTCAAGGAACCAGCCGAAATCTGCTAAATGTCTCACGGATGCCTTTAATAGGCGATAGAGGTCGCCTCATTAGTTTTTATTGTAACTACCCACCGATATAATTATGAACGTGTGTGGCTTGTCAAATGTCCTGAGTTAACTGATCGTCTCTTGTTATTCGAGGTCTGTGATCGCTAGTTAGGTCTTTAGTTGGACCTAGATTACAGTTTAGGCTTTGTAGTATTAGGTTGATAGACTTTTTTGGTGGATTTTTCGTTTCTTCTTTGTGTTACGGTTTCTTGGTCGGTAATGATCGGTTTTTTTTTGGTAAGGAAATTAAATCCATTATGGATGTGATACAGTGTACCTATGTTTGAGTCCCTCCGCTTCGTGATGGGTCAAAGTATGGTCTTTCTTAGTTCTAAGGGACTCAAAAACCAAAACCTGAAATATAATAGCTTCTGAATGTCCCTGGCTTACGTTGTAACCTAAATATAATGACTGGAAACTCTGCAGCAAAGAGAGCAAGCGAGATGATCAAAATCGTTCTTAATTCTACACCAGTAGGAATGACTTTTAAGTGTTTCGTATTTATACGACAGCAGGATTTCGATAAGGATCCAATAGCTTAAGTATATCAATAAAACATTTTTGATTATTCCACCTTCGTTACAGTGTGACCACTTTAAGAGTGCAGTTCAAGGTGGCGCTACTTGTCAAGAAAAGATGCATCAATATGTCAAACTTGGAACATTTATCTTAGTTCTGTGTTCTCCCACCTGCACTGATAAGTTGGTTGAAATGTACCTATTTCGATGAAAGAAAACATATTTATTTGGCACAACCACAAATTCATTCCACAAAAAATAAAAAAATACATATCTAAAGGAAAAAAATTATATTATTTATCTCACGGCTGCGCCAGATAGTGCCCGCCGACGCTGGTTTTGAATGTGATGGACGTAAAACATACGTATTTGTCTCTGCCTCCTGAGGCCCAAACCTCAGTGGTATAGTTACATAATAATGTTACCCATTACAATCACAGAACTACCCAAAACTGTCATCATCAAACAAACATACCAAGAACTATTCTCAGAGTAAACTAATTTAATAACAATTCACGAACATGTCCAGATGGACAATGATGAATGCACACACGTTCGGACAGGCTTGAGACCGACTTCGGCATGCTAGGTTGTCGCAACAAGGTCACGTTATACCGCATATAGGGTGTACACACGATGGACGATTTCAGGACATAGAAATAAATTATGTGTGGGTTGATCATTGCTCGTTCAATATAACTTTAGGCAATTTAGGCTAAGAACCGCTTCAGATTTTTCTTACTAGGAAGACTGGCTTAGGTTAGCCATTACTTCTGAGTTTTTCAGGAATGCTTTACCTATGATAAGTAAAACAAGATGATCTGACAATCATTTCATTACTTTGATCTTGCGGTTTAATCATTTTGCGTTCGAATGTTTACTAGCATAATATAATATTCTACTGTAACTTTCAATTATGATAGCCATAATCGATTTTATGTCGTCTGCCTAGCATGTGGCAAATGAATTGTCTACTACAAAATTGAGGGTAAACGAACCTCTAAAGTTCACCTTCAATATGAAGTTAAATCCCCGTACGGCGATCGTTGGCGACGACTTCTCGTGTCCGGCCCTGGTGCTATCCATGGTCCGGAGCGAGAGGGAATGGGACGCTGTCACCTCCTTCTGCGAAGAGTCATGCTAGCGAAGGAGGTGGCGGGACGTGAGAGGGAGAGAGCCTCATGTCCCAGCCGCCGCGACAGATGCCTGGGCGTTGGGGGCCACGTGATGGCCCCCGGCCACCGTAGGCGCGGGCCTGTGGACGGTGAGCTATGGGCTATCTCGCCGTCCGTACGTCTTATGACGACAGGCCGTGTCGACGGTCAGTAAACAAGAAGGGGTCCGAAAGGACCGATGCCTGCCAGGATTGCGGGACTGTTCGAAAGAGATACCGTGGCCCTGGAACACAAAGGGCAAAAGAAGGAACATGGATGGGTTTTAGTCAGTACAAGTCTGACACTCTCTTACGCTCCGCCTAGAGTTGGAGCCAATCACTTGATGATTTCCAATCCGAAAATAAAAAAAGTTAATCAAACACAAATATCTAATACATTAGGTTTTAAGTGGCGAAATCTCGAGAACTGGGTGTACTATTAGGTACGCCTCTACCTAACCCTTCGGGGATTACAGCCGTGATGTTATGATGAATTTGTCTCACATTTCCTTTCAACATAGCCCGTCTAGTTCCGAGATACCCTTGGGGTGTACACGCCACATTTAAGTTTTCAGTGTAGCACAACAGACACTCGGCATTTTGTCCTTGCATGTTGACAAATTCTTAACAAATGTGTCTTCGGTACTGTTCGGGCAAGTTCGGAAAAATTTAAGCTTGCTATGTTTGAGCAAGCTTTGTACAGTATGCAGGCTGAATTGAATTTTTGGTATACCTAGCTGTTTTTTATTATAATATGCGCTCTTCTGTACTCATGGGTGTAGACTTCAGAGTTACTTTATGGGCTGTACCTACTTTAACCTACAGGGGTATCAAGACCATATAACGAAGCCGTCAACCAAGCATTATGTATGTTACCGGCCAAACCCGATTTCAGGCCAAACTAGTTTGTCATAGGGCAAACCGATTTACTGGTCTATCTTATCAGGATACACTAAACCAAAAAAAGCAATTAAACTGCGTCCAACTTGGATGTAGCGCTCGCAGGTCGCTGCCGCGGCACCGCTCGCTACGCTCGCTCTGTTCAGGCGTGGTTGGTCACCAATCTAACCTAACCTAACCGATTTAGTCGGGGTGCTCTATATTTGTCCTTTTGTGATGATCCCTAGTTTGGCTTAGGACAAACTAGTTTGGCCTGAAATCGGGTTTGGCCAGTAACATGTACATCAAACTAAGTAACTTTACGCAAAAATGATTGCTGGGAAACTACTTATTTTTTTGGTGAATAGCCACGTTTTACGGTAGGACTCAATGTAACGGACACAACACATACCTAGTGCTGATAGATAGATTGAATAGTACGGGGGCCGTGGAGGAGTTTAATGTAAAAACCTTATACTTATTAAAAAAATGTATTAAAAAGAAAAACTTGTGGAAAAGTTGGAACTTTGACCCTCAATGTATCCGTAACTAGAAGGTTCCCAGGTATGGCGTAGAATAAAAAAAAAACGCAATTACCGGGAGAACAAGTGCCTTTCGGCTTCGTTAAGGGTCTTGTAACACCCTTTATGTGTCACAAAAAGAACATATTTGAATTTTAATACATAAAGTGACAGAGCACTGGACATCTTTTTTATTAAAGTTATTTTGCACAAAGAGTTGTACCTACACCTAGTATTTTAAAACAACATGATAATACTCTATTTATTTACCAGCCGTTATACAACATGGGTACATTATTTGTTTATGCAAGAAAACCACAACTTAGTATACATATTGTTGTGCTGAAGTCAAGGCAACATTTTTTATACCGATGTGCCTCACCCTTAGTATCTAATACTATCAACATAGCACTCTCAAAGCCTGAGCGATACAGTGCTTTATAGCTGACGCTTGACAAAGCACTGCCAACTTTCGATGCACCAAACAAATCACTTGAACACCTCCACCTTAATAACAGCCGCGCGATCTGCAAGATTAAGCGACGCTTGCTGAGGTTGATCCGTGGATGGGTGACCGTCCATCAGAAAGTACGCGAAGCCGTTGGTCATTTATAGATCTTTAACAGTCGTTGACGGTAGTCGATGACCTGAATGTATGACAATCAGTCTTGACAAAGGAGTATCGTTTCACCCAGTTACTGAGTTGCGAAGGTCAGTTATGCAGTCGCTCCATGTTAAATACTAGTACTTATTGTTATATTTCACTTTGTATAATGCACGTCATGTCCCTGCGACAAATAAATATGTTTTCTTTCTTTCTTTCTTCTTCTATTCAGCGGTAATACTGGAAATCAACCCTGACGTCTTGTTAGTAAAAAAAACACTCTGCGAAAAAAAACCGACTTCCAAAAAAAATGTCTACCCTTTTTAGATGTAATATACCACAAAATTCTTGTCATGAATTAATTTTTACATTGTAACTAGAAGTTATTAAGAGATCATCATGTCATCAGCATAGCCCAAGAAGAAAACATACTTACATAGTATCACGTTGATTGCCAAGCCAAAATGCTGCACTTATCTAGATACCCAAAATAAAAAAATCGTTGAATGAATTCCCTAGTGGCATAAACCAAATACCAGAACCGAACGCTGCGGCCGCTATTTTAAGGGTCGTACATAATTGTGAGGCACCACCAGCGACGTCGATGTCGCGTTATGTGACAATTGTGAGGAAAAACAACCAAATTACTGAACCGATTTTGATGAAATTTCTTTGAGACCAATCGGAAAGTATATCCTTGGTAACATACATAAAAAAAAATATATACGTAGCTACAACCGAATTGAGAACTTCCTCCTTTTTGAAGAAAGTCAGTTAAAAACTAGGCAGATAATGATACTATATACACATTTTTATTATTGCAACTAGAGGTCTATCTAAATCGTAGGATACTAGGATACATTTTACATTCTATCAACATACTACCTCCGAAAGCCTGAGCGATACAGCGCTTTAAACCTGACGCTTGACAAAGCACCGCCAACTT
Organism: Eugnorisma glareosa; assembly: GCA_947578425.1. NCBI lineage: Eukaryota > Metazoa > Arthropoda > Insecta > Lepidoptera > Noctuidae > Eugnorisma > Eugnorisma glareosa. The sequence goes on from OX387960.1 coordinate 17,666,438, forward strand.
TTGATGCGCCAAACAAATCACTTGAACACCTTCGCCTTAATTGATAGCATCAATTAAATTAACGACAGAACATTAAACGACATTTACTTGAACATTTCGGAGGCGGTCTTCATTTGGGAGTATATTGTAAATCATTTGTTATGGGGAGTCGTAAGTGAGATGTTTGAGTTTAAGTGTGTGTGGAATTGGTGCCTGTTTTCACGAAGACTAGGTGGCACTTAAATAAATACCTAAATACAAAGTGTAAAGAGACCCTTCACGAAGCCTTCAACCACACATTCTGTACCTCAAACTAAGTAACTCTACGCAAAAATGATTGCTGGGAAATGACTTTTTTTGGGGTAAAAAAACACGTTTTACGGTAGTACTCAATATAACACACTCAAAACATTGTGCAGATGGATGCATTAAATAGTACGGGGGTAGTGGAGGTATTGAAAGTAAAGTTGCAAAATTAAATACCTGTATTTAAAAAAAAAAAGTGAAAAAACTTGGCTTTTCGACCCCCAATATGTCCGTAACTAGAAGGTTCCAGAAGGCATGTCTCGAAAAAAAAAAAAACGGTGCCTTTCGGCTTCATTAAGGATACTTTTAATCCATTATAGCACACTGTTGGTAACAGAGCATATTTTGAAATTGTAATATTATTTAGGCATCAATTTTGTTGTCGATTCGTGTTAGTAAGTACTATCAAGTATTGTTATTTTTAAGATTAATGTCCAATTTTATTTTATCCGACATTCAGCGAAGCCCGAAAGGACGGTAATGTTATTACTGCATATTTTCGTAAGGTGAAGCTACACTGGCTTAAGTTACTTGATAGATGGGCATTATAGCTATTTCTTCAATTTTTTATTTTTTTTTGACTTTTCAGTACTCGACTGTCCTAAAAAAAGATTAATAAATTCATCAACATGTTTTGAATACTTAGACACCTTAGCACATGTGAGGAAAACCCTCTCTATGAATTATTCAAACAATTTATAACTACCTAGCTAAATATTTTACAAAAAGTGAGTCCGCTAGGATATTCCCCTCAACAATATTCCTACTAAAAACCACACATTTTTCAAGAATTACCATAAATATATACTCAAGTAGATTATCAACACTTACCTATGTATATGTGAAATAAAATTTGCATACACAAGCATGGTACGACCGTTAACCCTAAAATGCGGCGTTTACTTTAAAACAAGAGTGTTACAATAAAGTGGGCCGTTAATTATAGTCAGTTTACAGGTTAAGCTTACCGTAATTTGTTATGGAACAAGCTTTTACGGGGAGGGGCTGTATTTTTGCGTGTTTTCGGCTTTAAAAGCAGGGTACATGCTGAAATGAGTTTCGAAACGGCCAAATTCGTTTTTTTCCAAAAAATCGGCAACCGTCTAGCTTTTAACAACGTGGTGGTTTTTTACAACAACAATATTCACTTCCTTTTTGGATGGCAATGCTGATTCTTTGACCAAAAAATAGGCCAACCCTCTGGTCATGGGAAGAGTCGACTAACCGCTTGGCGATGTCCCAAAAGACTAGGTGGGCAGTCAGACAACATGCATATGCTTCTATGTTGCTTCAACTGAACACGTGACTCTATCCCTGACTCAAACACCATGAAAATATCAATTTGCACCACAACTCCATGACAACCCATCACTACAGGTGAAACAACATGACACCATAAAGATAGTTCAACCCACCAAGTAAATACGATCACATAAAACCAAATGGGGTCCCAAATGTCCCACATTAGGGCCCGACAGGGGTCAATAGGGACTATTTAGGACCCCAAACATGGTAATGTCTTGGTAATGGCTTCATTATCCTGCAGGCACTTGAGAACTGAGCCCGCAAATTTTTTTTTTGGAAATCTCTTACGTTGTAACTACATACATAATGTAAGGTCATTTTAGGGATCATTTTTGCCGTTAGATGTGAAACAAAAAATGCCACCATTTATGATTTATATCTGAATAGGTTTATTATTATGTAACTAGCTAGGTAAGAAGCGCGACTGCTTAGCATCGGTCCCGGGTTCGATTTCTGGGTCGGGTAAAATGTTATTAGGTTTTGACATCAGGAATTTGTCAGTGGCAGTCAAAATTAAATGTCTCATTCGCTTCGGCTGAGCATAAGGTTCTGGGTTCGATTGTCAGGTTAGGAAATGATATTGGGTGTTATTATGCCATTCAATTCCTCAGTAGCCTCGGAGTTTTAAGGTTTATGCACCTTGTAGCCTGAAACACAGGTTCAACCTAGTTCGGGCAAGTAAGCTAATGTGCTCTATTTTATTGATAAGACATGTTATTGTAAATGTGCCCCTTTTTATAAATAAACGATTATTATTATTATAGTTTGGATTTATGCCCGGTTGATGGCAATAGGCTCGCCCCCTTTTACATGGCACTTAAACATAACTAGCGAAATGTGAGTGAACACCTCTTTCTACGCATCGGGGATTACAGGCGCGATGATACATCCATCATCATCATCATCATTTCAGCCGAAAGACGTCCACTGCTGGACATAGGTCTCCCCCAAGTGTCGCCACACTGACCGGTCCCGTGCGACTCGCATCCAGCGGATCTCCGCAACCTTCACCAGATCATCGGTCCACCTAGTGGGAGGCCTTCCAACGCAACGTGTTCCGGTTCGCAGTCGCCACTCCAGATCTTTTCGGCCCCATCGGCCATCCGTTCTGCGAGCAATGTGCCCTGCCCACTGCCACTGCTGCGCGGTGATACGTTAAGGCTATACGAATAGTTTCTGTTAAATAACTCTTTTCATAATCAACAGCTTTCCCTAACACCTAGAAACACATATTAGGCCGTTCCCAAAGCCTAAGTGATACTAAAGTAAGCGCAGTTAGGGGTCCCAGCCATCATTAGGACAGCGATCGCTATTCCTATTTATTAGGTTCGATAAACGGTGCTATAATCTAGAATCTAGATATTAAGTGACGTAAGTGCTTAGGCTGGTTACACAAGAGTTTTAATAATGGAGGGAATAGAGGCAGACTAAATGAGCCTCCTAACTGCGACTAGCTGAGGTACGAAGCGAATGTCGTTGTTATTATTTTTTGTTGAAGATTGATAGGTTATTTGATACAACAAAGCGTGTGTATATTTATGCATTTGTTTTTAAGTATACAGCATCGATGCACAAACGTAATCTTGTTCATTTCATTCTTTTGTTTAAAAAAAAAATAACCCGTGAATATTACATACATTTATAAACTCACGCATTTTTCCCATGGGGGTAGGCAGAAGGCACAGAACGCCGCCTGCTACGATCCTTACATTCAACACACATGCTACATTCACTCATCTAGTCAGTACTACGCACCTGACCTTTCTGAAGCAGCAGTGAATATTTACGAAATAATATGAATCGCAATACCTACATAAGTTCATCGGAAAAGGATTTATTTTTAAATTGTGACGTGTAGTATTACAATAATATTATATACATGTGAAGCCTTTGATTATATAATGTCTAGATGGAAACAAAGAAAACGAGGCAACAATTTCAAACATGTGTGCGTGCGGCAGCGTGCTCGCAGAGACAATGTGCGTCTATGTCTCTGTGTGCGAACTTATAAGCTAACAGTCGGCTGATATTTTTTGATACGTTTTCGCACATTTGATGCTCCATGTAGACATTAAATAATCAAAGGTAAAAGCAACGTCTCAAATCGCAGATCCGTACGATTAATCGCATACACAGAGCCAACCTTACTCCTAAACGACGGAACTATAAGCCAGAGAGGCTAATATTAAATAGAAACTTGGTACATTATTGTCACCAAAACTTGAACTGTCTTCATAACAAGTAAGCCTCAACTACGCAATATAAACTCGACTAAGTTATGTGCCTGGAAGTTAAGGTGGTATCATGACAGGGAAGCCGCCATTTTGATGTAAATGACAGATACAAGATGGCGGATGAGACTGCGAATTTTCGGTTGAGTGCAGTTTTATTTGAGTTTGGTATATGATATATACTAGCGACCCGCCCCGGCTTCGCACGGGTGCAATGTTATACATATAAACCTTCCTCTTGAATCACTCTATTAAAGAAAAAACCGCATCAAAATCCGTTGCGAAGTTTTAAAGATCTAAGCATACATAGGGACAGACAGAGGGAAGCGACTTTGTTTTGTACTATGTAGTGATAGTGAAGTATTGTGTTAATTCTTTATTATGAACTTAGCATGATAACATGGAGAAACTTTGTCATTGAGAATTTGTCATTGTTTTTTTTTTTGATGCTCTAAAATAAGCATTATTTTAGTCATTATTTCACCCTGTATGGCTTATGAAATATTTACAAAAAAAAAAAATTTTGCATTGACTTACTACTCGCCAAAAATATTATAGATCAGAAAGGCATGACGATTCCTGAGAAAAAAAAATCAAGTAGTTGTTTACGTCACTTTCGGAATGAGACTCAGTCCATGAAACATGTTACTATCCCATGTTTTCAAGTTAGTCTGCAAAAATGGAAATAACACGAGATCTTGGAAAAATAACTTTAACAACCACATATAGGGTGACTGGTAATTAGTGACCGATACTTAAACACGTGATTGTACTCATGATAGCTAACAACTTTCCCAAAGAAACATTTTTTTTTATACTCATTCACTTTAATCACAACAATACAACAGCCGTGTGAAATTAGCGCGCGCGCCTGTGACCTATCAGCTGTTTTATACGAGCGAATTTACGCTGCGATAGTAATGAGACAGAACGGCGTCACGCGGTTATAACAGCTGATAGATCAAAGGCGCGCGCACGCGAATTTGTTATTGTGATTAAATTGAATGAATATAAAAAAAAAATGTTTCTTAAGGAAAGTTGTTCGTTATCATGAGTACAATCACGTGTTTAAGTATCGGTCACTAATTACCAATCACCCTATATATACAGTTCAGTCTGCTATAGAACTTCAATAATTTTTATATCTTTTTCAATAGTACTTGTTATTCTGAAATCACGTTAATTTACACTAGTATAAAATTAATAGTATATGCATAGTTTATTATTTGTTCAAGTTTAAATATCATTTATTGGAGAAAATAATTTGAATAAGCAATATTATTATAACTAACCAGGATTTTGTAAAGTATACTCACCTGCCATTACAACCTCTTTAATTGCGTAACCCCGTGCTTCCTACCCTTCAAAACACCACCCTTGAAGATACGTACCCTAACGGAAGAGCCCCTAACTAAGCAGTACATGTCGTTAGCAAGATAGTATCTAATGAGTTAAGTTGTACAACACTACAGATTATCTACATATATATCGTAGATGTACTACCGAGAGTACCGAGTTCACTGACGGCTTTTCAACCTTATTATTTAGGGCTTAAGGGTGAAAGTTGCAGACCGTCAGTTAACTCAGCAGTACCTGTTTGTTTGTGTGTAGCATAAGTTTGTTTGACTTGCGGTTCGACTGGCTGTAACCTGCTGTGTTGAAGGATAAGGCAGAGACGTAAATACTAAGTTATAACTACTTTATTTATAATCGATTTAACCTCCTCGATGCCAGCGTCACTCCTGACTATAATCACGCGACAAAGATTGATGCTTGGGCTGCAGAAATAGTATTAAAATGACGTTTCAATCTTTATGTAATGTAGGTATGACGCTGGCAGCCAGGAGGTTACATTAAAATCTTGAACAAATCCATCTTTTTTATATAAAAATATTATGTTTTTGTTTGTTCGAACGCAATAGTCTCAGGAACTACCAGTTGGATTTAAAAAAGTATTTTTGTCTTTGCCCAACTCTTGATGGAGGTTATAAGTTATTAACATTACGCTAACCACAATATAAATAATACTGTGCTACAACCTTTAGCAGCGGGTGAAATCGCGGAGCACAACTAATCTTACTAGTTACAACTATATTACAAATGCAAAAGTCTGAATAGATGGAAGTTTGTAACTCAATCAGGCCCGAACGGCTGAACGGATCTGGATGAAATTTGGCACAGATATAGATTAAAGACTAGAATAGCACAAAGTGGTGGTGGTAAGTGGTGTGGTGGAATACCGGAAGTACGATCCCGTGGGCAATTCCCGAACTCCACGGGCGACCGGACATAAGCTGGTACTTAATATTTTAATTAGGAAAGTAACTATATCTACGTGCCACGGTATTACGCCTTTATTGCAAAGCGGATTTCGATATAACTTGGCACACATATAGCCCATGAACTTAGTACAAAATACCTTTTTATCTCGGTAGTAAGTTCGTGTGGAATAATTCCTATATCCACGCTGGAGAAGCCTTTAGCAGAGAGTTAGTTTAGTATAACTGACAGACTTCCCGTTAACCCCACCAGTAGAGCAGGGTAGTGGGGCCAACGAAACCACGGTTTTAGTTTTTCCCGTTGACCCCACCAGTGGGGCAATGCCAACGGGAATACACCATAAGAACTCATGAATGAAAAGTATAAAAATAACATTAGGTACATAATTAGTATTGTTATTTTCATTTGAACCCTAATAGGTGTCGAGGATTTAGGCAACTTTGTTAGGTAACTTAATTGGCACCAAAATATATATTTTTTTTGACGTAACGTACTAAAATACCCAGTAACTTGCGTCACAAGTTAAACATATAACATAACATCACGCCTGTTATTCCCGTCGGGTTTGGCAGAGGTGTACTTATTGTAGACCCACATTTCACCAGTTATCTTATTCTTTCTTTACCGTGTGGTTAGTGCCTAACCTGGTGTCAGAGTTTTTATGCCGCCCATGGGCTTCTGATTTAGCTTTACATGCCCTCGAGAATTATCTCTCAGGCATGCTGATTTCCAGGGTTGCGGGACTGTTCGAAAGAGATACCGCGGCCCTGGAACACAAAGGGCAAAGGAAGGAACATGGATGGGTTTTAGTCAGTAAAAGTCTGACACTCCCTGCTGCTCAGCCCAGAGCGGGAGGGGTTATTTGATGATTTCCAATCGGTAAAAAAAAAGGCATGCTGATTTCCTCACGATGTTTTTCCTTCACCAAAGCAAGTGATCATTATACAGTTTAAATCTCATTTGGAGCAAGCCTATTGCCAACAAACGGGTGAAAAAAAGAAAAATAAACCAGCGACATATTAAAAGAAAAAACAAAAATGATAGATGATCTATTTTCACATTAGGTACTGACGTTTTCAGAACCTAGAGGTGACCTAACAATATATGACGTAATAATGTAATGTTCTATCCTCAAAAATATTAATGTTAACTTTGACTTTCAAAGATATAAAAAGAACTAGAACCTTTGCCCGCGGCTTCGCTCGCGTTAATTTAGAATTTGACAATCAATTCGCACTACTAAAGTTTATATAAAAATTGTAATTCAATCATGATTCGAAAGTCACGTGGCGCCATCTATTATCATAAGAACGTTATTGTTGTTTTCCTCGGGAACAGTACTTTTTTTCGGGATGAAAGGTACCCTATGTCCGTTTCTGTACACCTGACAACGTATGTGCAAAATTTCAAGATGATGGGTTCAGTGGCTTAGGCGTGAAAAGGTAACAAACAAAAAAACTTACTTTCACCTTTTTAATCATATAATTTACTAGCGGCCCGTCCCGGCTTCGCACGGGTGTCTATGTTGCTCAGGGTGAATGTAGCTTTCTAATGGTGAAAGAATTTTTAAAATCGGCGCAGTAGTTTTTGAGTTCATTCATTACAAACATACACACACAAATACAAATCTTTGCTCTTTATAATATTAGTGTAGATATAGTTAGAATTATGAAAAATAATTGTCTATCATAGAGGGTCATGTGAATGTGACTTTTGCTTACAAAGAATTCGTCTTCAACGTCTTTTATAATGTGGATTAAGGTCAAAGGGCAGTTTTAATAGGCTTTCAATATCGTATAGACTTAGTTTATTATCTGCCTAGCCTTTTCCCAAACTCTGGTGGGTTGGCTTCCAGTATAACAAAATTCAGCTGAAGACCAGCATTTTACTTGGAGCGACTGCCGTTCTGACATACACAACCCAGTTAGTACTGGATAATACCATTTGGTAAGACTGGTTGTCAAAAATTCCGGCCACTGACTACTTAACGACTGTCAAAGATCTACAAATGACAGCCATGATCAGCGGCTTAACGTGCTTTCCGAGGCACGTAGGAAACTCGGTATTGAGGCTTAATAGAGGCTTAACCTGAAGATTGACCCGACCTGCTGTTATTATCTAGCCACCAGCTAATTATCAAACAAAAATCCATGCCACTTCCTCATCGTTCTTCCTTCTTTAAAAAAGGACCAATAAACTCGTCTCAAAGCTCTCAATCCCCAAATCATTACATCACTTGACTAAAAAACAATCGATATGCACTTACCAATCACTCAAGTACGAGACGGTTTTAAGTGTCGCCCTAAGAAATATCGAGACGCGCAACAAAGGGGAATAAAAGAAAATGGCGCTAAGAAACAGTAACGAGTCTGAATGGAAAAGAATGGTGGGGAAGCGAGAAATAATTAGTTTTTCTTTTGTAAAAAAATGCGGTGAAGTGACGGTTGTTTTTTATTGGAGAATTGTTCCGCAGTTTAAGGGTTTAGTTCGGTTGATGTTTATGTGCTTTGTTTCCTTTTTAAAGTGCAATGAATACTAGAAAGGGTGTTATACAAGGTGTATACGTACACTTCATGAAGCCGTCAACAAAGCGTTCTATACGTCAAACTAAATAACTCTACGCAAAAAATATAGCTGGGAAACGATTTTTTTTTGGGGGTGAAATATCATATTTTACGGTAGGACTCAATGTGAATCACTCAAAACACATTACACTACAAACCAATTATGAAACACATTATATTACATTGAGTTTACCGTAAAACGTGATTTTTGCATCTAATATGCATTGAATAGTAAACGGGTCATAGAAATATTTAAATTAAAGTAATTATAACCTTAAAACCTAGTATTAAAAAAAAAACTTGTGAAAAAGTTGGAACTTTGACCTCCAATATCTCTGTAACTAGAAGGTTCCCAGGTATGGTCTAGAACAAAAAAACGTTCGCAATTTCGGGGAGAACAAGTGCCCTTCGGCATCGTTAAGTCTTTTAACATTCATTAGATACAGGTGTATGTTTTATCAAATAAGAACTAACTATTCAGCCTTAGTAAATATTCTTCTTTCTTCTTTATCGTGTGGTTAGTGCCTAACCTGGTGTCAGAGTTTTCAGGCCGCCCATGGGCTTCTGACTTGCATTACATGCCGTCCAGAAATATCTCTCAGGCATGCTGGTTTCCTCACGATGTTTCCCTTCACCGGAGCAAGTGATAATTATACAATACGCAGTATAAAAGTAAGATAGTAGATAGATAGTAAATATTAAAGAGATTATACGTTACATGTGAGTACTAATTAAGTAATTTTAATTATTTTAGTTAATGTTGAAAAATTAGAATGTTTCTATTCCACATGCACCATAAGTCAGAAAACCAAGAAAATCTAACCTACCTAAAAAAATTGATCAACAAATAATCATTAAACGTACACCCAAGGAACCCTAAAACGTGACCCGCTAAAGACAATTCTCAAATAAAGGCCTGTCTGGATAATGTTCTTATGTCAATAAAAAATAAAATTGTACTGTGAGAAGAAACAATTTCTCTTCCTTAAATAAATATTATCTTTGCCGACGACGGTATTAAAAAAAATGTGTGCTAAGTCTATGGTCGCTCGAGGGAAAAGATTCAAATAAGGAATGGAATGTTTGAATTTTAAATTGGGATTTGAAGGTTTTTGGTATAAATTATAAGTATCTGTCGGGTCCTGAATCTATGTGCCTGTTGAATATAACTAGGCCTACTCTGACTATGTATTTAGTTCACAATCCTCACCATTGGCAGCCTTGTTGAGTGATGTATAAACCTTTGTATCTTGATTCTATAGTTTGTTTTTGAATTTGTACAAATTATGCATGAAAATCAAAAAATTCACCGCCTCCTCTAGTGGTCGCAAGCGCGCTGCTGAGCATGAAGTCCTGGGTTCGATTCCCAGGTCGGGCAAAGTGTTATTGGGTTTTTCCATCAGGATTTTTTAAATAGCAGCCACGGAGGAGGCTGGATTTCTGCCCGATTTATGGCCAAAGGCTCGCCCCCTATTACATGGGACTTCAACGTGCCTATCCCTTTCGAGGGTCACAGGCGTGATATAATGTTATGATGAAAACAAAACAAAATCGTAAACTAAATATGCAAAATAAATAGATTAAAATAGGTTAGTCCAGAACTATGGGCACTTTTTTTTTTTTTTTTTTTATCGGTGGGAAATCATCAAATGACCCCTCCCGCTCTGGGCTGAGCAGGAGGGAGTGTCAGACTTGTACTGACTAAAACCCATCCATGTTCCTTCCTTTGCCCTTTGTGTTCCAGGGCCGCGGTATCTCTTTCGAACAGTCCCGCAACCCTGGCAGGCATCGGTCCTTTCGGACCCCTTCCTGTTTGCTGACTCTCTTTGAGGCGCGCGTGGAACACAAACGCGCCGTCGACACGGCCTGTCGTCATAAGACGGACGGACGGCGAGCTAGCCCATAGCTCACCGTCCACAGGCCCGCGCCTACGGTGGCCGGAGGCGCAATAAAACTAACTACACTATGGGCACTAAAACTAACACTTATTACTTACATGTGTAGAAAGGGTAATAATGTTTTACCATTCCTATATGAAGGGTGTAAAAATACCCTTAAGAGCGGCCAACCCGTCATACTTTTCATACAAACGCTCATACGTGATTATGCAGTTGTTACACATCCATCTTTGATTTTTTTGAACTAATATGTTTTTTGTACACTATATCTAGGTTTCTATGCTAGCAAAAAATAAAAAAATGTATAAACAAATTCAGTATAAGCCTCCAAATATTGCTGTTTTACACAAATTTTAACTAAACTTTGGCCGTTCATAATGTACTCATAAACTATAAAAGTAAAGAAAACATCTCGATAGAAACCTTGCACATATAATGGAGATTCTTAATTACTAATATTTATTTCACACACACTTGTAAGACTTATTCAAAAACACGTATTTCCTGGAACAAGTTTAAGAAATTTTCGAACACTATTTTTCGTTCAATGTCATCGCGTTAGGCGGTACGAGGTGCGCGGGAGACGAGATGTGCGGGGTCGGGGCGGGGTAAGACGGGGAAATTGAAAGAAAATCGCCGCTGAAGCTCTGGATGAAACAACAAGCTTTTCGACCATGCTCGCGTTGACGATAGACGGACCGGGAAGAGCCCTCTTAAAGAAGGCGAAAGGCACTTGTTGTCCCCGTCATTGCGATCATTTTTTTGCATTGGACTATACCAGGGAACTTTCTAGTTACGGGGGATATTGGAGGTCAAAGTTCCAAATATCAAGTGTTTTTTACTACTAGTTTTAAGATGATAACTTTAATTACTTCCAAGACCCGTTTACTATTCAAAGCATCCATCAGCATCGACCATAAAAAGTGATTTTTCACCCCAAAACAGGAAAGTCGTTTCCCAGCAATAATTTTCGGGTTACCTAGTTTGATGTGCTGAATGCTTGGTTGACGGCTTCGTGAAGGGTCCTTATACGCCTTGAATGTAGGAAAGGTAATAATATTTTACAATTCCTACATTATGTGTTAGTTTTATAGGTGTCTGTTAAAAGGTCTAGACTCATCACACATTCGATCTCACGAATTCAGTCCCTTACTACAACAGAAACAGTTAACATAACACTATACAATTACAACGCAACCATTTTTTCCCACACAGCCCTAGGCAACACACGAACTCGACAAATAACAGCTCACTGTGACGTCAGACTTCGCAAAAAGTACTCAACCAGCAACAATTACCACAGTGATAGGTTCCGTATGCGATCGGAACAATTCGGAACAGACTCAAGGTCATCACAATGAGGTCGTCGAAGTAAGAGTGTAACGAGGTCACAAGAAAGCAAGCTAAGGTCGTCGTACAAGGTGCTTATGAAAACACGTTTCGAACTGTTTTGTTTTTTTTTTTTTCATTTTTAAGTTTGGAATGTTTTTATTGTGTATGATTGGGATTTTTTCAGCTGTTTTTTTTTTTGTTGTAAATTTTAAATCCCTCTCATTTGTAGATCTTTGACAGTCGTTACAAGGAGTCAGTGAAGTGTGACAATCTGTCTTACCTCTTTACTTAGTCATCTTTACTTAGTCTCCATGTAATGGTACTGGTTTTCAGCTGCATCCGATAAGACTGAAGGCCGACCCAAACATAGTTGGGAAAAGTCTAAACAGGTAATGATATGATATACAACGTGTAACAGAAAGGGTATAATCATATGGAATACTGTGGTACGGACCATCAAACTGAACAACTTTCTCTATGGGACCACCATCGAAATCGTAAAAAATAATCAGCTGTCCCATACATTTGGGTCGAGTAGGTATTGAAATTTTCTACGGGACAGCTGATTATTTTTTTACGATTTCGATGGTGGTCCCATAGAGAAAGTTGTTCAGTTTGATGGTCCGTACCACAGTATTCCATATGATTATACCCTTTCTGTTACACGTTGTATAGAATGATGTACTGTATTTTTAATTTAAAAGTTGACGTAATTACGTCACGTTTGCACCGCGCTCGTGCCAGAGCCTCGAATTCCAGTAAATCAGTAATCAATCTCATACCATTTTATAACAGTATTCGGCCCCTAACTTACCAATTTACTCTAAAAATTGCACACGCCAGTGCCTACCCATATTGATATCGTGGTTAATAATCTAATATTGACGTCAATGTCGCCTGAAGCTCCCCAGTCGCCAGTCAGGTCAGCAGCCTATTAATTTAACCCAGGCTGGCCTCTACATACGTTTTATTGAATAACTCGATTCTATTAGTTGACTTAGTTTGTCTAGCTAAAGTGACTTGGTGGTATGGTCTATCCATTTGTTTAAAGTTTCGGTATAACTGGAACGGATGAATTTGATACTGGTCAAGACAAGTCCGGTGTCCACAGATGGTCCACAATCTTTCTGTATCGGTCAAAACCTTTCGGGTTTTACAAAGTTAATGTTTTTGACTTGTGTATTATTTTTTTACTGTGGAATGGAGACCATTGGTCGAAACAAACGAAAAAATTGCTTCAATCACCATTCTTTGACATAATATTTTGATGATGGGTGGCAAAATACTGCGATTACAACTGTACGGAATCGGTCGAATCAGAGGCGAGCGCGCGGTTTTAACGTTACGAAAATACATCGATTTTCGAATCGAAAATACAATTAACCTATAGTATTTTAATTAAATTCTTTTCACAATCAGTAGCAGGCATAGATATTAGTAAATTCTTATTTTTTTTTTTAAATATTATATGAGTATTTTTAATGTTAAAACAACACTCGTGCTAGTTCTTCAGGCCGTACCGAGCATGCAGCATGCTTGCTATACGCTGCAGGGAGCTCCTGCATGTCTGAATGTACGACCGGCATGACGCAATTAGCCCACACGTACCACTAAGAGAAAAAAAATACCCGATGTTCAGCTGTACAAGTTTTCAGTTTGCGATGATAAATAACCTTTTCTAAATAAATACTTTTTATACCTCGTCGGACGTTCGGACGGCCTCGTTGGTCTCTAGTGGTCGCAAGCGCGACTGCTGAGCATGTCCTGGGTTCGATTCCCAGATCGGGCAAAGTGTTATTGGGTTTTTCCGTTAGGATTTTCTGAGTAACAGCCACTGAGTCTGGATTTGTGCCCGATTGATGGGAATACGCTCGCCACCTATTTATTACGTGGGACTTAAAAACGTAACTGGCGAAATTTTAGTGTACCATTAGGTACCTCTGCCAAACCCGTCGGGGATTACAAGGGTGATGTTATGTAATGTGTGCTTTTTAGAAACACCAACCAGCACTGTAATATTACTCACTCCCTCTTAAAGCGATGAAGCTGGTACCCAAGCAGTAGGAACGTTAAATGGGTTCTTATTTATTACAATTGCTCTTTATAAAACGCCTACCACACAATGCCGTATCCACCTCTCCTTGTTCATTAATAAATTGCCCACCTCTCACAACGAAACTCAATTTTCACAGTTCGTTAATATTACAAATGGCGACACAATAAAAGGTACGTAATTGTAATTAAAGTGGTCGAACTGCCATTAATGTGGCCAAACGTCACACCGACCGACGTTTAGAGGTGATAAATGAAATGTTTGATGTTAGCTGGCTATATTGTGGTTATTTATTGACTATTTTGTATTGATTGTGTTGTCTGATGTTTTATATACATATATCAATAAGGACATTTGTTAGGAGGTCGGATAGACAATCTCCATGTTAAATTTTGGATATCTCAATGTTTTTATTAGTGTTCAGTTGAATCCGGTTAGACTGGAAGCCGACCTGAACATAGTGGGAAAAGGCTACACAGATAATGAATCATACCTAATATAGCTCAATAATATTTAATTGAATTTACCCTTTTTGCAACCACTTTTATAATATTAGGCACGACTTTGTCAAAATCATGTAAACTAAGTTAGAAAAACGAACAAAATAAAAGCCTCACTTTAACTTCTCCGTTAATTTAATTTTCATTGGAAAATTGCTATTCGGTGTAAAACACAGCACACCCTATTTAGAACACACGGAAACATTACATAAAAGAAACACTAGAAACAATTCTTTATGTGCTCTATCTTTAATTATACATTCGAGTTCGCTCTTCTAGGCACCTACTCCCTCTCTCTGTTAACTTAAAAGAGCACCTAATAGATGTCCAATTTAAAAGAGCAAATTCTACTTTACATCAAGTCCATCTAATGAAATAATTTTAGCCATCAAACGAAAAAATAAGCACATTTTTTTTTTGTTTGGCGTTGCACTGTTCGTGCTTATTGCCACTGACAATATTTTATTTGATAATCAAAACGTGAGAATCGATTACTCGCGAAATGGTAAAATATTACAACGGGAAATTTGGAAATAAGCACGTTTGTGAATCTCTGTATGTCACTCTGTATCTGGATTCTATGTAGTGGCGGTACTTCATTAAAGCCAAAAAGCTTGGCATGCCCTTTTAGCCTACGGTTTGCCCCACCGGATCGTACTACCGAGATAAAAAGAATCCTATATGTTAATCCAGGTTATAAACCTACCATCATCTCCCTAGCCTTTTCCCAACTATGTTAGGGTCGGCTTCCAGTCTAACCGGATGCAGCTGAATACCAGTACTTTACATGGAGCGACTGCCTATCTGACCTCCACAACCCAGTTAGTACTGGGTAATACGATACCCCTTGGTAAGACTGGTTGTCAGACTTTTTGGGTTACTGACTACCTGTAACGACTGTCAAAGATCTACAATTGACAGCCGGGACCAACGGCTTAACGTGATTTCCGAGACACGGAGGAAACTCGGTATGTAATGGGCGGTCACCCATCCACAGACCAACCTAGGCAAGCGCGGCTTAACCTAAAGATCGACCCGAGTAGCTGCTATTATTTTGCCACGAGCTAATCTAGGTTATAAAATTATTGTGTGCCAAATTTCATCCAAATCCGTTCGGCAGTTTTTGCATGAAAGGGTAACAAACATCCAAACATCCAGACATCCTCACAAAGTTTCGTATTAATAATAATATAAGTAGGACTACTCCTTCATGATGTAAGGGTTTTTTTACAGTTTGCTTGCCTCATGGGCTTGTCGTAGTTAATGACATCTTGTAGTTCAGCCAATGAGGCTGGCTACTGCTTAACCGGTCTAATCCTGTGAATGCCTTGAATTTAAGGCCTCCAGCCAGGGTTGGCCCCTAGCCTACCACTATTCCATCATAAACACCTGAGTGATATCACCTCTGTAGGTACAAATGACGGATATTGAATTTTATATCACTGCAAAAATAAACTTCGTTAGTACTTACTCAGTCTGGAATGAAATGAAATGATATATCTTTTTGTACGTTGTTCTATCGCCGACAATAGTGTGAATATGACAGACACGGATTGTTTTAAATATTTTTAGTGCCTGTAAGAGAGTGTTCTTAGGGGTTTCAATATTTGGGCTATTGAAAAAGTTCACGCACAAAGTACTTAATATCATAAAAATACAGAACTTGGTAAACATAAACAGGAATAAACAGTAAAACTATGGTATTATGTCGATTCGTATCGCGAATGGTTTGAAACAGGGCGCGAAAACGTCGCGTCGTCCACTAGCAGTTAGCTTGGCGAGTCGTCTTTATGTTGTGCTGTGGTCTTTAAGCTCATTCAGATATCTATTTATATAAAAGAATATTTCAGTGGTTTTAATTTAGAAAATCTTGTATGTTAAATCGTTGTAACGTTGTTAAATCGTTAAATCGTTTTAACTACACGAAAAACGAAGAAAACCCTTAAAAGATTTCATAATTCTGTTTATTGTTAAAAAGTTTAATAGCCTTTCCGCACTTGGGAGCGTTCTTATTGCCATATTAAAACGTTCTTATAGCTCTAAGCAAACTTTAAGTACGTTTTTATTTCTCTCTTTTATTATTTATGATATCTATAAGTACCAGCCAGACTTATATCTAAGTATATTTGGCCAAATGTGAAGATTTTGATAAGGGCACTTAAGAAATCAAATCAAAAAGACGTCACTAATAAAATCGGTCGGTACATAAAGGGTGTTACAAGAACCTTAACGAAACCGAAAGGCACTTGTTCTCCCCGTCATTGCGATCATTTATTTTGTTCTAGACCATACCTGGGAACCTTCTAGTTACGGAGATATTGGGGGTCAAAGTTCCAACTTATTCAAAAGTTTTTTTTAAGACATGTTTTAACGTAATATTTTTACTGTAAACACCTCCACGACCCACTTACTATTCAATCCATCCATCAGCACAATGTTTTGAGTGCATTACATTGAGTCCTACCGTAAAACATGATTTTTCATAATTTGATGAACATAATGCTTGGTTGACGGCTTAGTTAAGGGTCTTATTACACCCTGTATAATTTCCTGGAGTAACTCATGACGACTAATAGAAATATGGAAGGAGACATATTGCGCTGACCCTAAATAAATTGGAATAAGGCCGGTAGAATGATGATAATATACCCCTAAGCTGTAAGGCATCTCCAACTAAGTAGTACTTTAAATCAAGAGATTTACGAATGATTTATTGACAGATTTAATTATTATTTAACTACTAAAGATACAAGTGTTATTGGGTTTTTCCAACAGGAATTTCTCAGTAGCAACCATGGAGTCTAGATTTGTGCCCAGTTGATGGCAATAGGCTCCCCCCCTATTACATGGGAGTCATGAGACTTAAACAATAACTGGCGAAATGTCGAGTGTACTATGATAGGGTACTTCTCTGCCTAACCCTCGGGGATTAGAGGCGTAATGTTATGTGTTATGTAAGACATAGCATGTGCTTTTAAATTAATAAATAACTTTCTCTTTCCAGGTAAATCAAAGCTTCTAAAGACAAAAAACGAATTCTATCAAAAACTTCTCTCCGAACGTAAGTAGTCGAATCACAGCATTCACCATTTGTTAGCGAAACATGAAAACCGAGTTCATTTGCTAATTACCTGGCGTGGTTAATAAAGTCAGGGGGACGAACTCATTAAAAAATACTGCTGGATAGATAGTAAAACATCTGTCCTTGATAGTACTCTACTGGAAGGGATGAATGTGAGTTTTTTTTTTTTAATTTAATATTACTTAATTAGAACTATGTAAGTTCGATGTGCAGAAATCTACCAATCGCCATGTCGATGTTACCTTCGCTTCACATCAGATGAGTTGCGTCCAAACGCAAGCCTATTTGATAATATTGTAACACCAAATGATTTGAAAAGAGTAACCATGGAGTTTCTTGCCGGTTCTTCTCCATAGGAAACGACTGCCGCACCGTGCACCTTTTTGTCGACGTTTTATAAGTGCCCATGTAGGCCTAAGTGAAATAAAGATATTTTAATTATTTCGTGTAAAAACAAAATTTTACATACAAGTAAATTGAATTAATTAACTGTTTGTTAGTTCAAAATGACAGCTTTTTATTGAATGCATATGAAAGTATACAAGTATACGGTCCATAAAAAACAAAAAAAAATGTCCGTTTTTATGTTCCGGCTAATCTCCGAAACGACTGAACCGACGGGACTCTTACTGGCAGATAGCTGATATTATAAGGAGTAACTTAGGCTACTTTTATTTTAGAAAAAGGATTAGGGTTCCGTGGGCAAAAGCTAGTTAAAATAAAGTTGAGATGTCATTCCAGCCTCGTAAAGTGAGGCTGCCTCGATGCAACTTCAGTCGTGTGTTAAATTAGAGCTGCCCTCTTTGCCACAAAACATTCCGTCAAAGTGACCTCTGCGCTGCCACCGAAGACGTAAACGAACTGACTCACACATTTAGCTCGTTCATCTAGTCTTTATGAGATCGCCAGTAAAAATCCTTCTAGAATAAGCTAAAATAAAAGAAATATAATATCACTAACTATCGACAATCGAATACTTAAACTTAGACACTACACACACGCACACACACACTCACTACTCACCACTAACTTCTTTTTTTATTTGAATTTAAGTAATGATTAATCCCAAAAATATTTTGCGAAGTGCACGCGACGAGTATAGTTATACAGGGTGTTAGGGACAGCCCTCCACATACTGATGGGGTGAATTCAGTATTTCATACTAAGATGACCGGTACAAGAATTTATTTTAGGAATGTTATGGGAATCCAATAAATTTGATTGGTTTTGTTTCCTCATACGCAATGTATCGTTACCGTGGCAAAACGCACGTAGCGAACGGCAAGCGCGACGAGGAGTTCGATGAACTCTGTAGCTAGGCAGGAAGAGAACAACTGATTTCACGCGTCGTTCGTTAGAGTATTTCAACATCCATTGTTGGATTTTTGATTTTAGCCATATCATTTACATAAATGGAGCGCTGCGTACAGGGAATGTAATGTAAATGAATGAAAAAAAAAACCGGAGAAAAATTACGGTTGAATATGATTCAAAATAAGAAGTTGAAAGCACCCTGTCGCAAAGATAGCGCATCTGCCTGTTGCAAAGATAGCGCATCTAGTAACCCCTACATCTCTTTGACTCATAACCCCAGGTACCCAACTACCCAGTAGTTAGCTGAGTGGTCGTAACAGCTAATAGTGGCATGCGCACAGATACTGCTGATACCACTTATGGCATTATGGCGATGTAGCACTAGGGAAATTACATACACGACACTTTTAATTTGTCAAACTGTTTGCTAGAACTCGTATTAGCTTTTAAAAGCTAATTTTGCTGGTTATTGTCGGTTGATTACTCCGTTTGTGCATTTATACTGACTTTTGAAGTATTAACTTCTGCCTGCGGCTTGCCTGGCGTGGAGGTCCAAAATTATCCCAAGGGAATGTCCTGCCGGGATAATATTAGTAATATTTTGTTAGGATTCAGATTATTTCGATTCGGTGTACACATCGTGACACAAACGTTAACCAAGGATTCAGTACAATAGTAATACATGATTTTAGAACCACCAGCGGAGTTCTCAAGAAACATTGACGAAAAATCCAATGCTAATAAGTGTAATGAGTCAAAAATCAAATCTAAATGTGGGATGTGCTGTGCTGTATATATTTCTATATCTCACTAGGGTTAAATGCAACTACCACATACAACGTTAAGGTATCGTGTGACTGAACCTTAGTAAAGTTTCAAAAATTGTTTATCAAAAGTGATCAAATTACGAAGTTCAAGTTCTCGACAGACGCGACGTGGTGTGAATTAACCCTTGACCCCCGGTCATGATTAACATAAATAATAACAGAAAAAAATGCCTGATAACATTGATAAGGTCTGGTATAACCAGCGCTCTTATCACAATTCAACGACCTCGACTCGTGGTCATCTTTTTAATTATCATTTGGGAAGTCCCAAATAAAAACAAACATTGAAAATATTCATTTGATACCTCTATTGCTTAATTCTTGGTAAACTAACTTTATACACTATTGATTCAATACTATGAAATAAAATAAATAAATTAAAACTCCTCCTCAACACTGTCAGCTGGTAATGTGCCCGAGAGACTGGCGGCGTTGCCACGTTGGACGGCAAAACTTAGCCTCTGGCCAAGGTAAAATCCAGCCCTTGGGTCACGGGAAGCGCCAACTAGGCATTTCGAAAGTTGATTAAATTGCATCTATTTCTTAATAATAATTTAAAAAAAAAACGTAGAGACAGTTGTGAATGTTACGAGTATGCCTTCGAAGGAGACCAGATATAAAATTGGGGTATCAATATCCCACTGCCATGCTTACTTGCTGCTTACACCAATCAACATAAACATAACAACACGCCTGTAATCCCCAGAAGGTTAGGCAGAGGTGTACCTAATAGTACACCCACATTTCCCCAGGTATATTTAAGTCCTATGTAATAAGGGGCGCGACTAGTGCCATCAACTGGGCACAAATCCAGACTCCGTGGCTGCTACTTAGAAACTTATAATTGAAAAACCCAATAACACTTTGCCCAATCTGGGAATCGAACCTAGGATCTCATGCTCAGCAGTCACGCTTGTGATCAGACCAACGAGGCGATCAAAACAAACTCTAACATAAAAAAATAACCAAATCACCAACCACGAACTTCAAAAAAAACAGTCCGCCCACCCATCACCCTAACCAACTAGACGCAAACTAAACAACAAACAAGCATTGTTTACATAAAACTACCCTCCATTTTTCACCAAAATGCACTCGGGAAGGGAGCAAATAAAAAAAGAAAAACAGTGGCTACAGGGCTGCCAACATTCCGCTATGATTGATTATGATTGAGTGTGCCAACCGGTGCGCCGTTCATTCTAGAGGTTTTTCAATGGAAGCCTCATTTACTTAGGTGAAGGCTGGTTATTTTTAGAATGGTTGCTCTTAAAGACTTTTTGTTAGTTGAATTACTTTCGGGATATGATAGCTGATTTTCATCGCTACCAAAGGCAGAGTTCTCAATTTCGAACCCAAGGCATGCACCTCTGATTTTTCGGATTCATCTGCGTATTGTTTAATATTATCACTTGCTTCGGTGAAGGAAAACATCGTGAGGAAACCAGCATGCCTTAGAGATAATTCTCGACGGCATGTAAAGCCGTCCGTATGTCACTACAGGGATCCAGCAGAATATCAGCGTCAGGTGCATGCCTGACACATGCTGAGCTGGACTCCCATTTGGTGCAACCTTGAGGCGCACACCGCACCTTGTTTATATACTCGTTATTTTATTGAAGTTTGTGGTGTTACCATACTTATTTCATAAATTATGTTTTCTTTTTTGCAAATTGGCACCTTGTTTTTTATTTTTATAGGTATTTAAAGAATGTTCATGTAAATTTTATAATTTAATTGTACTTCCGTGTGTTGTGTCTTTTGTGTTCACTAAATAAATGATTTATCTATCTATCTATCTATCTAAAGCCAAGTCAGAGGCCCATGGCGGCATAAAAACTTTGAACCATAACCACACTAAAAAGATGCTAAAGATGCGCTATCATGGCAGTTCGCTCTATAGCTCATTATATATATTGTAGGGGGTGATCTACAAGTACACAACCAGGCAATCCTTCTCGGATCCCTTAATTAAGAAAAACATTATATTATAAACCTATCGTTCACGTAACGTTTAAGATAGTGGTTTCTCGTCAGCCATAATTTAATTGATTTCATCTATTTAGCTTATTTTCTTACAAAGGAAACAACCACTCCTGTGGGAAGTGGATTGACACACAAAGAAATACACCAAGAATCATCATGATCATCATCTTTCTGGCCTATTCCTAACTATGTTGGGATCGGCTTCCGATCTCATTGGATGCAACTAAATACAACTGTTCGCTGTACCATGAATATTACCTTTTGTAACATAACATATTTCAGGCTACAATAGCCCATAGATATATACCATGAAAACTAACATATATAAAGGAAATACAAAACTTGTATTAATAAATTAGACTTATAAGTATGTTAGTAGCACTTCACTTGTGCTGACCAGTAGAACTTGTCCGCGAAAGTGACGTAACACCACGTACTGCGGCCAAAGGTCCTCCTCCATTACAAAGGGCAGATAACAATTCGGTCCTCGCACCATGAACGCCTTGATATGCCTTGTTATAGTTTTCCTTGTTTTAATTGCTCATGCTATCATAGCCACCACACTTTTACATATCAACTGACTACCCTGACAGTTAAATAGTTACAGCCCCGTGTCAGACATATATACGGACAGATAGAAGCCATACAGAATTTGGGCACGCAACCCTAAAAAGGAGGGTGGCTCGTTAAATACCCACTACAGATAGTACCCGCAGTAATAAACCTGTACTTACATGCACAATAACACATAGCTACTTCCATGTTCTACCCGTTTACACCGTATATATAAAAAAATAAATGTACGAAGCCTCCATTAAGCTAATATCTTTTTAGTTCATTAGACGAGAAGTAACATTAAAAGGTTGAGCTAAAACAGAATGTACACAGGTTTTCAGAGATAGAAATATGTAGTTTTTTTTTACTATATGAGAAAAGTACGGCAGTCTTTGCTTAATTTTGCAGAATAATATTATGTCATAGCAACAGGATACAGCTTAAATCTTAAGTAATAAGTACAGATAAAAAAATCACTTAACATTTGAATTTTTTTATTGGCTTACGAAAGTAAGTAAGATAACATACGACCTTCCCGAATAGAAATCCAATCGAAGCATTTGTGAATACGGGGGTTGATCTTATTCAACAGTCAATTTTTCTGATTTCCTATTAAAATATCAATTTTAACCAAAAAAACAAAACCGTCACACGAAAAATTGCAGTGATATACGAATCACAAAATGCTAGATGCATTATGTGAACTCTGTGGTCAGTGACAGTCGTTTATCTAAGTGGACTACGAATACGAGGCAATAAAACCTAAAAGACCAATCAAAGTCCGAAAACAAACCGGGATTCGAATAAAAATCCGGGACTCACATCGCTAAGCCTCACTAACAAGTATCTTCATTACATCATTTCGCATTCATAAAACACTCACATTTTTTGCTCACATTTCACCTTTAATACACGATCCAATTCACCGCCCTTTTAAGCTGAAAAAAATAAAAACTACCCGAGTATTTCCTACGTCCGTAGCCCAAAAAGTCTGTAATGGAAGAGGATTAAAAGCTTGCTCAATTCAAACTAACTGCCAACGGGATTTTAAGAGGGGATGTGGCACAACACTAGTTCATAGGGTGAGGCTACATCGCTAGATTTTTTTAATTTATTGGACTAAAATGATTTATTCATATTTTTAA
This sequence comes from Eugnorisma glareosa, assembly GCA_947578425.1. Classification (NCBI taxonomy): domain Eukaryota; kingdom Metazoa; phylum Arthropoda; class Insecta; order Lepidoptera; family Noctuidae; genus Eugnorisma; species Eugnorisma glareosa. The sequence goes on from OX387960.1 coordinate 17,689,792, forward strand.
GTGACGTCGTGATAAAGATGTTTTCCTGAGGATGTAGAAAAGAATTTGTTAACATGATGCGGAGTTCCTACCTAAAGTCAATGTATTTGCAAATATCTTTTTTCATAAAGAAAGATTTTCTTACGACTAACATTATAATTATCTGGAAATACAAAAAGAAGGCTGTTCTAACCTACCTCCAAAACGTCCTAACGTAAACGTAAACAACCCTCATTTCTCTTAATAAATTGATTATAATAAAATTATATACTAAACATTAAATGTACCCGAGCCATGTTTTCCATAATTCTTCTTCCCTACATGTCCAGTAGACAAGATAATTATAAAATTAAATCACGAAAAAGGTTTTCATTCTGTTTTATGGCTCGACCGTTGGTTGCGTCCAGACCGTTTTCCATTTTTTGAATTTGAAATGCAAATTAGATTTGAAAAGCGAAGCGAAGAAAATCGCTTGCACTGGAATTTATGTACATGATTTTTAAAATGCCGGGGATTTTGGTTTCTGAATAAAATATTGTGTAAAAAGTTGTTTAAAAATTGACGTTACGTCATTTTTTGATGGGATTATTTTTAAACGGAACATCAGTGATGTCTAGTGTATTTCCATTTTGTTTAGCGTTGAATAGCTGAATTAATTATTTTATCAAGCCGTGTGCTATGACTTTCAATCGGCAAAAATTACCAACTTCCATACAAAACTTTCAACGTCTATTAGGCGAAGAATTTTAAAAAGTCCTTTCTACACAAACTTCTTTTTCAAGACAAAAAAGAGACTAGATTTACAGAAAAATGTATAGGCAAGGTTTATAAAAATCTTGAATTCGCTGGAATTCAAGATTTTTATAAACCTTGCCAATACATTTTTCTGTAAAATACAACAAATAATCCCAATGATGATCCTTCCCTGGAACAGTGAAACATTTGAGCAGTGTTGTAAACCGCGCCGGTACGTAATGAAGACGTATAGCTCGTTAGCCGGATTTAGCTAACATGCCTGTAAAAACCGAGCGGTTCTCAAATGTACGAGATTGGTACTAACCGGGTTATTTTTCTTTTTAAACCGCTTATTAAATTGTGAGGTTGGCAGTTAAGTAGTGGTCCAGTGGTAGCGAATCCAACTTAGAGTGTCTGCCATGGGTTCGAAAGCAAGCAGGCACAGTTTGAGAATTCTTTTCATGCAAGGAGCAAGAACCAATCCTGGAGAAGCTCTAAATTTTCTCCTCCAGCTGTATTTTAAACTTTTAAAACCCTATGAAGAAAAACTTGCACCCACTGAATATTTTTTGATTAATTATTTTGGTTAACAAACTAATAATATCACTGAAAAAATCGGTGAAGTCAGTGTAGTTTCAGTTTCACTGAAATAAATCTAAGTAGTGAACTTATTAATAACCTTAAATCGAGAATTCTGCCCACCCAAAAGCCCCGAAGGTCGTGAAAATTACATGAGTAGTCTTGTGTACATTGAATTTGAATAGAAGCACTCAAACTACATAACTTGGTTAAGCTCCCCAAGCTTTTAACAATATAAACACTGGATTTAACTAGATTTCAGTAAACTGCAGTAATAAATCAAACGATTTAAAAAATACAACTGTGAAACATTTTAAGACGCATTTTCACTTGGCTTGGAATAAGCAAATCCACTTAAAGCCAGCATGCACCTAATAATCTGGTACTCACCGACGCGCGCTGGTTGCAACCGCTTTAAACCGGATTTTTCCGCTTATTTGAACGCAAACATGACCTTATTTTTTACACATTTCGACGCTACAATTTATCTAGATAGCAATATTGGCTAGATACATAACAGGCAATTTCAAACCTTAATGCTTTGGCCATTAGCGTGAAATCGCTGTGAAAGCGGGTATCGATTCCCGAGACGTGTAAAATGACGTCACATTACTCCGTGTTATCGTACAACGTCCTGTATTTCGTAATACGATACTAAATGTCATTTTTCATTCGACCAGAAAGAGTGGACCTCTTGTGTAACTTAGCTTTGTTCACAAATTGCTTGGAGTTTGGGGGTCACCATTGAATGGCTGTCATAACGGACAGAAATGGACGTTTTGACCGATTGCGACCCGGTTTTCGGCCTGAACCGGGTCTTATTTGTCATATGATTGCAGTGAACAGCCTACTAGGTCGTTTAGCTCGCCAATAGAATCGATTGAAAGGGTTCCTGATATATTTCCAACTTTATAAGCCAAGAGATTGAGTATAATAATTTACTGTCAACCCCAAGACTGGTAAAAGTATTTCCTTTGAAATTGGAGATAGAAATCTCGTCTCTGAATGGATAGAAAAGAGTCCAGAAAAACGAAGGTAAATAGATACTGCGATGCGAATTAAGATTGATACTTACAGGAGTTTTTTAAAGAAACTCGTTAGAGCAAAGTAAGCTCTTCTACTAAGTATTAAGTTGTTGAAGTAAATATTGTATGAGTAAATAATTTTGTGAATCTAGAAAACGGAGAGTACAGTTCTTTATCTAGATTCGCCAACCATACTTGGTTTTCATATACATAAAAGATTTAATATATTTAACTATAAAGGGTGTAACAAGACCCTTAACGAAGCCGACAGGTATTTGTTCTCCCCATCATTGCGATCATTTTTTTGTTCTAGACCATACCTGGGAACCTTCTAGTTACGGAGATATTGGGGGTCAAAGTTCCGACTTTTTCAGAAGTTTTCTATAAAATACCGGTTTTCAATGTTATAACCATACTTTAAATACCTCCATGACCCCCGCACTTTTCAATGCATCCATCAGCATAATGTTTAGAGTGCGTTACATTGAGTCGTATACCATAAAACGTTTTGCGATTTTTCACCCCAAAAAAAAAAGTCGCTTCCCAGCAATAATTTTTGCGACGAGTTACTTAGTATGATGTACAGTTTGCTTGGTTGACGGCTTCGTGAAGGGTCCTGTTACACCCTGTATAATTACTAATTATGTATACAGGGTGGAAGTGACACCACCGACGCGAAAACAGCTACTACGTATTCAGTACATTATTCTGAGCCCCCCCCCCCATATTTATTTTTCATCGATTATATTTAAAAAAAACTGCTGTCAATGACCAATCAATGAAATATGATGTATTTATTTATTTTATATATTTGTATTTATTTATTTCAGCACCGTAGATCACATACATACGCTGCGGCAGGTTATACAGAAAACCGAAGAGTATAACCTGCCTCTCTGTTTAGCGTTTGTGGACTACGAGAAAGCCTTCGATTCGATCGAGACTTGGGCTGTACTGCAGTCTCTCCAACGGTGCCAAATCGACTATCGGTACATCGAGGTGTTGAAGTGTTTGTACAAAAACGCCACCATGTCAGTCCGACTTCAGGACCAGACCTCGGAACCTATCCTTCTGCAGCGAGGTGTGAGACAGGGAGACGTCATATCTCCGAAACTGTTCACCGCTGCACTGGAGGATGTCTTCAAGGTTCTGGACTGGAGAGGGCTAGGCATCAACGTTAATGGCGAGTACATCACTCACCTTCGGTTTGCCGACGATATAGTGGTCATGGCTGAGACCATGGAGGACCTCAGTACAATGCTCGATGACCTCACTAGAGCCTCCGAAAGAGTGGGTCTTAAAATGAACATGGACAAAACCAAGGTTATGTTGAATGCCCATGTAACACCCACTCCTATCAAGATCGGAGACTCTATACTCGAAGTTGTAGACGATTACGTCTACCTGGGACAAACGGTCCAGCTAGGTAGGTCTAACTTCGAGAAAGAGGTCAACCGTCGAATCCGACTCGGCTTGGCAGCGTTCGGGAAGCTGCGCGGTATCTTCTCGTCCAACTTACCGCAGTGTCTCAAGACGAAAGTCTATGACCAGTGTGTGTTGCCAGTGATTACATACGGGACCGAAACGTGGTCGCTCACAATGGGCCTCATTCGAAGGCTTAAAGTCACCCAAAGGGCAATGGAGAGGGCTATGCTCGGAGTTTCCTTGCGTGATCGAATCAGAAATGAAGACATCCGCAAGAGAACCAAAGAATTGCCAAACTGAAGTGGCAGTGGGCAGGGCACATTGCTCGCAGAACGGATGGCCGATGGGGCCGAAAAGTTCTGGAGTGGCGACCGCGAACCGGAAGGCGTTGCGTTGGAAGGCCTCCCACTAGGTGGACCGATGACCTGGTGAAGGTTGCGGGGATCCGCTGGATGCGAGTTGCACGGGAACGGTCAGTGTGGCGACACTTGGGGGAGGCCTATGTCCAGCAGTGGACGTCTTTCAGCTGAAATGATGATGATGATGAATGATTTATTTGCTAACATGTAAAACACTGGTTAGTAGGCATGCATTAAAATTTCATGACACAGTATTAAGACATGCACCCTGTAAGGGCACTGCAAATTATATATCTATCAAATTATTCAATTACATAATCTAATCTTAATTTGATTTCGTTTTTTTTTTTAGTTTTTTTTTCTTGTAATCTTGACCGTGTAGGTATTTATTGCACTTTTGTAGGAAACAGCTGTTTTTTTAGTAATCGTTGAAAAATTCTATGCCCGGCTCAGAATGATATACTGAATACGTGATAACTGTTTTCGCTTCGGAGTCCCTTATACTCGTATATGAGGAGCTCGTGGCTTAATAATAATAGCCGCCCTGGTCGATTTTCAGGTTAAGCCGCGCTTGCTTGGGTTGGTCCGTCGATGGGTGACCACCACATACCGAGTTTCCTCCGTGCCTCCGAAAGCACGATAAACCGTTGGTCCCGGCTGTCAATATAGATCTTTAGGGTCGGGGGGCTTTTGGTACCGGGACCGCGATCCCGGATTCCACCCAAAAATACAATAATTATTTTTGAGTAGTATTTTGGGACCACAAATAAAATAAACAAAGTTACGTGACAGTCGTTTAGTAGTCAGTGGCCCGAAAGTCTGACAACTAGTCTTACCAAAGGGTTTTGTATTACCCAATACTAACCGGGCTGTGGAGGTCAGATAGGCAGTTGCTCCATGTAAAATACTAGTATTGAGCTGCATCTGGTTAGACTGGAACCTGACCCTGACATAGTTGGGGAAAGGCTAGGCAGACGATGATGACTTTTATTGCATTGCAACCCGTTGCAGCACACTACTCCTCTAAAATAAACATCAAGACCTCATTAACTTCGCATTTACTTACAAACTAAACTGAAACTTCGCTTAAAACCAGTGACCTAATTAAAATTACTTAGTCTAAATAATCCGGACGAAATAAAAAGCATGAAATTTAACTTAGTTTAAACTTAAATGCAAGCTGGGCGGACGTGTGGAAATCCTAGGATTATAGAGCGAGCGGGGTTAAGCTTAGTGACTGCAATAATCCTAGTGACACTAACAAATTCGTACAATATTAGGTCGATGTTCAAGTTGGCGAGTTAATAGTTTACTTGAATATTATGGAGAGTAACGTATGCTGCTCGTTTAAACACAGTCTACTTAAGAATACTCATTACCTCTCGTACGCGAACTCAAGTGATGCTCCTTACTACGCGACCTACCCCATGGCATGCGCATGCGTTTCTTGTTTCATTCGAGTGAGTATTGTCATGTCGCGTCTTGGTGACTTGCGGCAAAAAAAAATACTAAATACGCTTGCGTTTGGCCGCAACTCGCCTGATGTGAACCGATGATGCGGTCTAGGGGGGAACATGCTTGCCTAGAAGAAACCGATTCACTAGAACTTTGAGAGATCCAGATTATAATGGTCGGGAAAAAGAGAGGCCGGCAATGAATTCCACAGACTGGTGGTTCGCATAATAAATGTGGAAGCATAGCTTTTATTTGTTTACTTGGCAGCTGTTGTCGCAACACGTGAATCGCTTGAGCATGCAGGTCGTGGCCAAGCGGTTACAGTGGATCAAAGCGAGAGGGAAAGAGAGCTTGTGTAGCTATTTATTTATTTAAGAATTTAGGCGAGGTGACTTGGGGCACTGAGATGGTAGGTGTCCCCCTTACATTCCCACAAAGAGCACAGAGTACAGAGGCAAAACTATGTCACAAAGTTTGAAGTTTCTGTAGTCCTGTCAAATGTAACACTGTGCTGTAAAAGCATTAATGTACACTTCAAGTAACATATCTGTGCAGACGGGATGAAACAGAACTAAAATAAATGTACCAAATTTGACATATCGATGCAATTTTTTATGACAAGCAGCGCCAGATTGAACAGCACACTTAAAGTAGTCACACTATAACAGCGATTGTTGTCCCATGAAATCTAGATCGGATATAAAGTCATGTTTTGGTATAGAAAAATTCATAAGCTATGGCGATCCTAAAACGCGGGATCCTGCGTTAATCGCGAGATTTACCTTAGTATGGCCAGAGCTTTACTTGGCTCAAGTTTACGCGACTTTTTCCTTTAGATCCATTTTAAATACAAAGAATAGTTTAGGACTAAAATACTAAGCTAAGCTAAGTGACTGTTAACTTAAAACATTACTTGAGCGAAGCTACATCAGCTACATAAACTGTTACAAAGTCATATTGATACCTTCAGAAACTACTTTGAATATTGAAGAGTTACTCTGACGTTTTAGTATCAATTGATGTTTTAGGGCCCATCTATACAAAAGATTGTCTCCTGACAAATCTGTAGAGATAAAACAGCTGTATAAAGAGATTCGCTTTGAGTTTCTTAGTAGATTATTTTGATGAGTCTCGCGAAAATAGTTGTTAGACTCATTGCCACGATGTTTTCGATTTGTTTTTGTGTTGTCTGTAGTGGCTTTGCTTCAAAGTATACTTGGTTGACCTTGGTGGGAGTTTCAACCCTGTAATATTATATCAAAAAATACATGATAAGTCATTAAACCAAAATAGTACACATAAAAGCAGTTTTTCTATACTATAATATTATTAAAGACTACTGAACCGATTTTGAAAATTCTTTCTCTAGAAGCTACATTATCCCAGAGTGCCATGGGCTATAATTACAACGTGCGCGTGGGATAATTTCCGACAAAAACACGAGCGAAGCCGCAGGCAATAGCTCGTAGTCAATAAAGTATTATAACATCTCGTCTGTCCCCGAAGGTTTAGGCATAGATGTATGTAAAATAGAACACCCATCATTTTGCCATTTATGTATTAAGTCCCATGTAATAGGGGGCGAGCCTAATGCCATCAACCGGGCACAAATCCGACCCGAGACTCCGTGGCCTGAGAAATTCCTGATGAAGAAACCCAATAACGATTGAGCCCTACCCGATTGATATGGTCTGATTATGTTTTCAGACAGTACTTTTGAGGAAACTCGCTGGATTTTAAGGGACATCCATTTTAGAGGACTAAAAAAAAAAAACGAGACTGTCACCGGTGAACCTATGGCGAACTCAAATAAAAGTCGTCTGAAACTATAAAGAACACAAGTATTCCAATACTATGCCAAACAAAATCGAAAATACAAAAACGACATTATATTCCAAGAAAACCAAAGTTATGTACCCGAAAAAGTTAACCCTTATTATCCGTCAAAAGATTTCTTTATTTCACCTTTTTCTTGCGTATATCGGAAAGGCACAAGTTTGTTGCGAAAAGGACTTGAAAGTTAATTCCTCTACCTTTGAGAGACAAAGGAAATATATAGAGAATTCTCAATGTAAGTTGAATGTCGGCTAGTTGTTTGTGTAGGGGTGGCTTGAGCAGCAATAAGCTCGTTTTGATTTAGTTGCTTGAAATAGTTGGGTTGTGTTTTTTTTTTTAAGGATATTGAAATGAGCATTAGGTACTGAGTTTGATTCTAATAGAATTTCATGGTAATAGGCTTGTCCCCTATACCATGGGATGGGACTTTAACATAACTGGCGAAATGTGGGTGTACTATTAGTATAGATATGTTTAAATGGTTAAAATGTCTAAATCTGAGATCCGCTTTCCTGTTTTTGGTTTTTATTTTGCGTCTGAAATTTGCTATTATGTTAACTTAGGAAATAATTATACTCCTTAAAATTGGTTAAATAAATCATTTCATGATTCATAAGAGAAGACATTCACTAAGTCTTCTTTTTTTCATGTGCCTAACCTGGTGTCAGATTTTAATGCCACCCATGGGCCTCTGACTTAGCTTTATATGCCGTCGAGAAAAGACTAATAGACTAGATATAGTGTGACATTACCACCAACGGTCCATTTCTACAAATATTATTAAGATGTAAAGTTAAGTAGGAGGTGATCTCCGAAATGACTTAACCAATTTAAAAAAAAAAAACCCACGATATGTTTGTTGTTATGTATGTTTGTTGGCAGAGTTAATTGAACATTTCTGAAATTATAGTACCATACAATGGATGGTATTATAATAACATAATATAATTATAGTGACGCTGTTATGAATACGTTAATATAAAATCATTATCATTTGGTATTTAAGGATAATCTGTGGCTATCTCTGGAGTGGTATTACAGAATTGATTTTAATAATTTATTTCGAGATTATTGTTCGAAATGGATATTATATGCAGTGCGGCGTAAAATTTTTGATGAAAATTTAAAATGCATTCACGAGTAATTTAATGAATTTCATGTTAATAAACTACGCAATGCAGATGTTTTGATAATAACATGATGATTGACCTAACGTTCGTTTAATAAGTGCCCATGTAGGCCTATGTGAAATAAAATATTTTAATTTGGGCGTGGACAAAGTGACTTTCTATGAGTGATACGATAACGTCACAAATATATTGAGCTATCAAAAAGCTAATGTTCCTACACAAGAACAAGATCTATGAAAAAGTTTTCCGCAGATTTAAAGAAAATTCGGGACTTTTCTTTGGTGTGAATCGTGCTGCATAATTTAAACCCTGCGATTTTGGTGCTTAGATGTATTAAGAATTAGCTGCTGCCCGCGGCTTCGTCCACGTTTTGGTCGTAAATTATCCCACGGTTTGGTTGTAAATATAGCCTATGGCACTCGGGGATAATGTAGCTTCCTATAAATGAAAGAATTTGCAATATCAGTTCAGTAGATCCAGAGACTACTCCCTACAAGCTCACAAACTTTACCTCTTAATAATATTATTATATTATATACTAGCTGTTGCCCGCGGCTTCGCTCGCGTTTTTGTCGGAAATTATCTCACGGGCACGTTGTAAATAGAGCACTCGGGGATATGGTAGCTTCCTATTAGTGAAAGAATTTTAAAAATTGGTTCAGTAGATCCAGACATTACCCCCTTACAAATAAACTTACAAACAAGTTTTACCTCTTTATAATATTAGTATAGATTATCTAGCTATGTGTGTAGTAAACTGTAAATACTAGATGGCTGCTTTATTTCCGACTAGAGCCACGCACCAAACCAACTATGCTGCTCAATATCAACCTTTATCAAATGACAGTCGTCTTTTATTTCATGAACAAGTCATACTATCTCTAAAGATATAAACAGAACATAAACCCTATTCTTCCGTTGTGTAAGCACGTAGCTGGTGCAATAAAAAGCTCAAATATTACTCGCTCATAACGCTATGGGTAGGTCATATTAAGAATATAGCTTGCACCACCTGTTATGTAATAACAAAGACGTGGGGGATACTGGAATGGGTTGAGTATGGTTTGATTTAACGTGAAGAAATATCGCACCTGGGTTTTTGAAAAGGGTAAACAAGTTAAGCAGGGCTATTGCGTAACTCTGTTGACAGTTCATAGTGCTCATCACTTGGCGAGTTCTGATATACAATGACAGTTCTGCACGGATAGCGTCAGTTGAAACCAACAAGAACGGTCCTTGTATATCAAAACTCGCCAAGTCATGATCACTATGAACTGTCAACAGAGATACGCATTAGCCCTGCTGAGATGTATATAGTGCCTACCAAAAACCAACAGTTGTGTTATCATAGCTTGTATGCTACAGCCAATATGAGACGAGCTTATCATGAGTAACCACATGCCTTTTTCTTTTCTTTTTTTTCGCTGGGTAACCTACGAAAGGCGACCTATCTTCGGGGATAAGACTGGGTGTAATGACAGGTTTTCCAGGTGGTTTGATTGTGAGATATACTTCACTAAAACCACCCTAGGTGGTCACAGTCCGTACAACCGGGAGGAAGCACCGTTTTCTCTTAAGAGACCTGCCTGGAGCCAGAGGGCTCCACACACAGAGCACAGAGAGAGGGCACAGAGAGCTATGCAACGCGTGTTCCGCATTAGCTTTTACAACCAGTAGACTCACGACGCAATTCATCATCATCTGTCTCGCCTTTTACCAAATATGTTGGGATCGGCTTCCAGTGCCGCTGAATACCAGTACTATATACATGGAGCGACAGCCTATTTGGCATCCACAACCTAGTTAGTACTGGGTAACACAATAGGTTATGGCGGGAGCGGAGCGGAGAGGAGCATTTGTGTTAGTTAGATTTTTTTATTTAATCTTTGCCCCACACTAGGAATTTCTCCTGTATTGTGGATGCGTATACAATCATTTAAACTCACATACACAAACAGCCAGACCCGGAACAACTACCTGTACATCATACAAATATTTGTTCCGTGCGGGGATCGAACCCGCGACACGTAGTGCAGCAGCCAATCGCCAACCGTGCCGTCAATCAAGACTACCCCTTGGTAAGACGAGTTATCAGACTTTCGGGCCACTGGACTACCTGCAACGACTGTCAAAAATCTACAAATGACGGCAGCAAATGACTAACGGCTCGGTATGTGACCACCCATCCACAGACCAACATAGGCAAGCATGGCTTAGCCTAAACATCGACCCGAGCGCCTGGTATTATTTGGCAACGAGCTTCTCTACTCACGGGGCAATTATCAAAATAAAATAAACTGCTGTGTGTATCTCTCGGTTAAAAGCCAATTTAATATATAACCAACAACATGATTGGTAGTTGTTTTATTTAGTGAACTGATCACAAGAGCTAACATCAGGTTCGACTGTGGATTTACTGATCTGAGATTTAATCAGACATTCAATTAAACAACAATATTAACACGCTTTGTTGTCCTCGAAAGGATAGGTAGAGGTGTGTAGTACCCATAGACATATTTTGCCATTAACTGGGCACACATACTGGCTTAAAGCCTCCTCTATAAAATCCAGTAAAATGGCGTCTCATGAAATTTCGTACAGGATGAAAACCAGGGGCTCTGGTTTTCATCAGTTCAGTTAATGCACTTGCAACTACGAGACATACACGGGCCATCAAAAGAGCGAGCCACCCACGTTTTTTCAATAAACTGCAAATTAATAATTATTTATCATATTCATTTTTTTTTTTTATTTTAGTTTAGTTTTATTATTACTTTTATAATTTTGTTGTACCTACTATAAATGTAACCATGTTTTTGTTTGATGTTTTGTCCTGTGCGGGCTAATAAATACTTTTTCTTTCTTTCTTTCTTTATTTGTCTTTTTTATACATATTTTTTTGTTAATGTTTCTTATTACACTAAAAAAAAATATTAAAAAATATCGGCCAAGTGCGATTCGAACTCGCGCATGAAGCGTTCCGTACCATCGTAGTAAGGGAGCCCTTTAATTATTTATTTATTTTTATTGTTTGTTGTTATAGCGGCAACCGAAATAAACATTCTGTGAAAATTTCAACTGTCTACCTACTACGTATTATGAGATCCAGCCGGCTAACAGACGGACGGCCAGCGGAGGCTTAGTATAAGGATCCCGTTGGTTGTTACCCTTCGTGTATGGAACCCTAAAAACATGGATGCGTCGGTGTATCGTAAAAAGAAAATTAGCCACTTTAGCACTCGCCAGCATGGCACGCCATTTAAATGTTAAATTACTACTCTACTCATAAAAAAAACAAACATCAGTTTTAAGTTAACGCACTTCAAGTTTTAGCTATATTATAAGTTTGTACGACAGACAGCGAGAGCTGCTTAGTTCATTTATTTTTAATTTTATTTTTATTTTTTCCTGTTCAGTAGCTTCATCATACTATAATATCATTGCTAAGGTACCACTTATGGGAAGAGTGAGACAGCCCCGACACAAGTACTATTGTAACTTACTGGGGCTGCCTCAGTTTATGTACGACAATGTTTTGAGATAAAAATAAAATATATATATTTTTTTTTGTAACCGCCTTTGGTAGGGTGTCTCGATTGTTTTTGGCGACACGTGTAGTTATCTTTGTATTGTTTGTCTGTTAAAGCGAATCAATGCTACTACGGCCGAATTACAAATGAGGCTCCGGACACTAATGTACTGGAGCATCAGCAATGTCCGGTGTCCGCAATCTGTCCGCACTAAATTAACCGAACCTTTATGTGTAGTGGCTTTGTAGATTCCCAGACGCTTGTTAACTTTTTATCGTGCTTTACAGTTATCGTGTAGTAAGCAACGACTTATTGTCGGGCCTATGCTGTCCCCCCATACCTAAGTACTAATGCTGTAACATGATAATATTGAAAAGAGTAACCATGGAGTTTCTTGCCGGTTCTTCTCCATAGGAAACGACCAACCCGAACCGTGCACCTTTTTGTCGACGTTTTATAAGTGCCCATCTAGGCCAATGTGGAATAAAATATTTTGATTTTGATGTATTATACTAGCTAGTGTTTTTCCAGGCTAAATGTCAACCTACCTCCCGTCCCCTTCTAGTCAGTACGCGCAAGTGAACTCACTTAGCCGGAGTAACTAATAAATTATCGTGCTAGACTTTTAACGTCTCAAAAACGGTATTAAAAGACGAGGCATTCAGACCAGTACCTTTTAAATTAATGGGGATAACATGCTTTAATATTAACGGGATTTGGGTTAGTTTAGCATAACATAGCGTCTGTTGTACGAAGGGATAGGCAGAGGTGTGATAGTACACCAACATTTAACCAATTAAAGTCGCATGTAATTGGAGACAAGCCTATAACCATCAACCGGACACAAATCAAGGTTGGGGCTAATAAGAAATTCCAAATGAATAATCCAATATCCATAGACTACTGTATAAACAGAAGATTTATTTATTATCCTTTTCCCAACTAAGTTTCGGTCGGCTTCCAGTCTAACTGCGGACGCCTATCTGACCACCACAACCCAGTCAGAATTGGAAAACAAATGATGAAAGTAGTTGGTGAAGGATCTGCTCACGTTTAGCATTACGGTTAAGATAATAAGGTTCGGGGATATTTATGTTTTTATTACGTATATTAATGTGTATATTAGTTTGCTAGCTTTTGATCGCGGCTACGATCTCGTTAATTTAGAATTTGACAATGATTTCGGGTTGTACTCTGCTTGTAATAAAAAAGGGTATAACAAGACCCTTAACGAAGCCGAAAGGCACTTCTTCTTCCGATCCTTTTTTTGTTGCAGACCGTACCTGGGAACCTTCTAGTTACGGAGATATTGGGGGTCAAAGTTCCAACTTTTGTAAAAGTTTTTTTTTTTAATACATTGTTTTAATGTAAGATTTTTACTTTAAACACCTCCACGACCCCCGTATTATTCAATCCATCCCTAAACACAATGTTTTGAGTACATTGCATTGACTCCTACCGTAAAACGTGATTTTTCACCCCAAAAAAAAGCCGTATCCCAGCAATATTTTGTCTGGTCTTGTTACACCGTGCATAATTCAACCATAATTCATTTTATTATACCAATTCCAGTAAACCTACTTCCATGTAATTAGCATGCAGCTTGAAATACGATCACTATGATATACAGCATACAGTTAATTGATTCCCCGCAAACCCATTTGCGCCTCACTTTACGGTAGTCAGCGAAAAAGTGGCTTCCGAGAAACGCTTTTACACTTTGTTGATTGAATCTATCTTTGTGTATGGTATACTTTGTAAAAGTGCTTCATGGTATGAATAGTAGTCGTTTGGACTTTTGTGAACCCATTTTACGTTGTGTTTGATAAACAAAATCTTTGTTCGGCGTTCACAAATCATTTTATGCAGTTGATAGCCAATGGGTTATTAGATTCACGTATAAATACATTACTGACTGTCTTGTTGGTCTAGTAATCGCAATCGCGACTGCTGAGCATGAGGTCCTGGGTTTGATCCCGGGTCGGGCAAAGTGTTATTGGGTTTTTCATCAACATCATCTTTCATTATGCGCACAGCTAAGGAGTGGAATTCCCCCTTGCATCAGTGTTCCCGAGTTCATATCATCTTTGTCATCATTCTTCTGCCCTCATCCCAATTCATTTGCGCAGCATGTCTTCTTCTTCCATACTCTCTAATAAGCTCGGTCATCTCAGCAGTCACCTCCTTTCTAGCCATATCATCCTTCACACAGTCCATATAACCCGAATCTATTTATGTCGCGAGTTAATAGGTTTCTTTTTGGGTTAGCTAATTACATCGTCGACCTCATCTCTGTCCTCAGGACAAGACTGAGGTCCAGAGTAGGCCCATCTATACAAATAAATGAAATTGAACTGGCTGTTTGTAATTTAAAAATAACAGTTTTACAATATATAAAACAAAGTACGATACTTATAACAAAACCATATTTAAAAAAAAAATGTTTGTCGGTTTGTTCCGACTTATCTCCGAAACGGCCCGACCGATTTCGACGTGGGTTTGACTGGCAGATAGCTGGATGTTATACGGAGTAACTGAGCTACTTTTAATATAAAAAAAGGATTAGGATTCCGTGCAAAACAATTAAAACCCTTGAAATTGATAACAAAATCCGATTTAAATACGTAACTAATATTTTCATAATAATTTCACGCTGACGAAGGTCGCGGGCCACAGCTAGTTTAAAATAAAAATGAAACTCATCCAAAAACGACCCACGATTATCCTATATTCCTATCTGATTCACAAACACTCTATTAATCTTGTTAACTATACCTATTACCTACTTCTATGCTACATCGTTACATAGAATGAGCTGTGAAGATTCTTCCCCGGTAACATGTTTTCCTAATGAAGTCTGTGTACTGTAATAAACGTATTTTGTTAAAACTGCTTGCTGGTTGTGCTTTTAATTTAAACTCAAGTGAGGGTAAAGTAAATTGTTTCAAATTAAACCGAAAAGCATAGCATAATCAGCATATAATGTTCCCACTGCTGGGACACTCGGCCTCCTCTCTATGAGAGGGAATCGGCAATAATTCACCACGCGGGCCCAGTGCGGGTTGGTAGAACATGTCACATGCCGGTTTCCTCACGATATTTTCCTTCACCGTTTTGAGAGCAGTGGTGATGAAATAAATTACACAAAGTAATGCGCCTGCCTGGGTTCGAACTCACGACTTACTGTTCGTAAGTCGGGCCGCCACCACTGGGCCACCACTGCTCTCAAATCCACTCCGCTGCTATAAAAACTCACGCGTGTTTTCCCCCAAAGTGAAAGGATCTTTCAACAAATGTGTCTCGAAAAAGTAGTGCTTTAGTATTCATAGATACTTCATAAAATTATGCTAAACCCTTCATAAAAAAATATCGCCATATCCACGCTTTATTTTTTTACATTACACGTCTCAACGTATAAAACTGTACTTCAAACACAACCTGAAAATCTGCTTACCCTATATCTAAGAAAAAGCCTCATAAACCTAAGCATAATATCAAATAGAGCCATAATTCTTATTGGCATCGAGCATCTCCTAAACGACGCCGACGCCTACGCGTCTACGCCGTAGCGTGCCGTAGCACCGCTACGAAACGCGTAGACACCGCTTCAGTTATCTTTTATGATGAGTATGATTTATTTCTGTCGTTTCAGGAGCTTCACGTGCGTTTCGCTGAAAGGTTTTTAAACATGTACCTATGTGATATATATAGATAAGTTTACCCTATATTATGTATTTTGTTTTGTACAAAAGCGCAAAACATTGTTAAACAAATTATTAGTTTTTGAATATAAAGTATCAACAAAACTGTATTTAGTTGTTAAACGACTGTTTGTTATTTCAACCGTCGTCAAAATATGCAAATAGAAAAATATTGTGGAAACTCTTTAGTAATAAATAAATAAATTGAATAATTGCTGTCTATCTAGTTCAACATTAATTATATTGTAGTAATAAAGTTTCAAAATAGTTATAAAATTATGAACATGAATAGTTTTTCAAAAATACTGCTGACTTTACTGAAAAAACACATTAATATTAATACTGGTTTCATATACTTCGATATTGAATTACACAAAAATAAAGGGTGTAACAAGACCCTTAACGCAGCCGAAAGGTACTTGTTCTCTTCGTCATTGTGATAAAAAAAAAAATTGTGCTAGACCATACTTGGGAACCTTCTAGTTACGGAGATATTGGGGGTCGAAGTTCCAACTTTTTCACAAGTATTTTTTTAAATACATGTTTTTATTATAAGATTTTTACTTTATACACCTCCACGACCCTGGTACTATTCAATCCATCCACCAGCACAATGTTTTGAGTCCTTTACATTGAGTCCTACCGCAAAACGTGATTTATCATCCCAAAAAAAAAGTCGTTTCCCAGCAATAATTTTTGCGTAAAGTTACTTAGTTTCATGTACAGAATGCTTGGTTGACGGCTTCGTGAAAAAATAAAATCTCAAATCTCTTTGGTCTTTTCAAAAGTCTATCACTAATAACGAAACGACTTAACAAAATATTAATAAACCATATTGCCAAAAGACAGACTCATACTCAATATTCATTTATTATGATCATCTCCAATACACCAGATCAAACGTCAAACCCACCCACGCAGCCAATATCTCTAAAATCGCTCTTTACTACTTACATCGTTAGTACTCTAATAATATAAACATTACGAACATATTTACCGATCAAAATAAATTAGCTTGCCGATATTTTGACTTTGACTTTGACCTTGACCTTGGGAATATCGGAAACCCAAGGTCAAAATGTCGGCAGGTCTTCAATATGTTTTCAGACACACATTTTCACGAATAATTCCAATATCCAGACGCTAAGCGGTTTCATAAAGGGTATCGGTAAATTGAATTCGGTATTTTGATGTGTTTTCTTTTACTGTAATCTGTTTTAGATAAACATGTTGTGGGAGGGTGAAATAGTCGGATTTATTTGTGATTCTCATAAAATGAAAGTTTTTTTTATTTGAAAGGAAAATAATTGGAGTATATAAATAAACGCGTTGGTGCAGATTTTATTCTTTGGCGGGCTCGTTTCTCTACGATCACATTTCAGTAATTTATTTTTATTAGTTAATTCAAGTAAAAAAACTCATTTATAAATTAATCGCAATGAACTTTACATTTCTTGGATGGGCAGATGGGCTAGAATCGTCACACAATGGGTGCCTGAAGACGGTTGTCGTCACCGAGGCAGGCCCAAGAAAAGCTAGCGTGACGATTTGGACTTGTTCCTGACTGATTGGCCAGAGAAGGCAAAACACCGAGAGAGTTGGAAAGGAATGGGAAGGCGTTTGCTCAGCAGTGGGACAGAATAAATAAACAAAATGATATTAGAATTTCGATTTTCGATTAGATAATATTAAAAAAAAAAAAATACCTTTAAGTCGTTAATAAATAAACGTGATCGGTCTTTCATACCTGGTTCATCAACTTGGTAAGATATTTTACTGAAACATTCTTTGGAAAGACACACTAAAATAAACAATGCATGGCAACCATCATTTCAGCTTCACTGCTAGACATAGGCCTCTATCAAGTGTCGCCACATTGACCGGTCCCGTGCGTCTCGCATCCAGCGGATCTCTGCAACCCTCACCAACTCATCGGTCCACCTAGTGGGAGGCCTTCCAACGCAAAGTCTTCCGGTTCGCGGTCGCCACATACTAATATGATTATAATCCCATACAATCCCTTAGACATTGGTAATATTTCAGCCCCACTTATAAACTTGACCTTGACATTAAATGTCAATCGATAGTTAGTCTGAAACCATCTTCAGAAACCGCTTATTGATTCTGATTGATTAGTAAATAGGGTTGACACTATTGTTTAATTCAAAATACGTTTGGTAGCAAAAAAAATTTTTGAATATCATTTGATTTCTGAAGCATCAGGAATTTCTCGCCCCCTATTATAGGACTTAAAATAACTGGCGAAATGTGGGTGTACTATTAGGTACACCTCTGCCTAACCCGTCGGGGATCACAGGCGTGATGTTAATTTATTTGTCTATGTAGAAACATATAATTATGATTCTTTGAAATGTACAAATTAAAGCTATTACTATGTTCATGAAAGTATCAAAATTGAAAAAAAAAATATTTTAAACCGAATTACTAAAAACGAGAGTACAATATTCGTAATATCTTTCTTTCAGTATTTGTAAATGATTTATAAGGTCCCATTAACTGGAATGTAAGGGGTTGCTGACCAACGAGCACAAATCCTCGGCAGTCCGAGGTCGCTCCTAGAAGCCTGTGAACGTCCCAGGAGACTTCTGAGCTTCTGGAAGGAGCTGGGTTGGCTCCTGTAGCCAACCGTCCCACCCCACGCATAATGGACGCCTTTGAGTCTAAATGCGGAAAAGGGAGCCCTCAACAATACAAGGCCCCATTAAAATAGATGGACAAATTTTAACACAGCGTTCAGTACGTCTAACCAATGATATCCAAGCAAGAAAAAAAACACCGATTAAAGTGATTTTATTTTGACCTAAAATTTGTCCATCTATTTTAACAGGACCATAAATATTATCCAATGATTACAGAAGGGTATGGTCGACAACCCTACGTATATTTGTGTACTAGATTAATAATCGTTATCGTGAAACTGAATGGTAAATTTAAATATTCAATCGTTACAGTAATTTAAACTCAATTATTGATCAAATTGGGACATTGAATTTCATGATTGCATTTGCACATTTAAGAGGGAAAGGGGCTGCGATTCTCCATATAATTGTATTCCCCTTTTTTTCCTGAATATTCCTGTCTCTAACGCACTCTATGTAGACCGGCTTGACGCAGCGTGACGGCAATAGTTTCTTCAGATACCTATTTTTTAATTCCTTGCAGGTCCTGTTCCATCTTAATGAAAAATGTTTTAAGCAGGTAAGTTGTATGTATTTCATTAAGTACACTTCTGCATAACCTTTCGAGGGCTAACAGGTGTGGTTTTATGACTACGATATTCAATAGTGTTTGTGACACAACACAAACACAAACAAACAAAATAAACAACAAAAAAATAAACAAAAATAAAATAAACAAACAAAATAATTTTCCTAGTTATGTAAACGGCGCAAAACTTTTTCAACATTTGAAAGCCAGTATCTTGTTGATTGTTCAAAATATTGAAATAAATTTTACCACCCGATTGCTCCCAGAAACCTCTTAATTACTTCCAAAGGAGTCAACGAAACCAAAACAAATACAATGAAAAAAAAAATCTATGTTTCCGCTCGCCCAATTTGCATGTCACGGTTATTCGGCATTTTTTCTTTGTTTTTATTTACCTTTCTTTTTACCCTTTAATCAGTGTTCGTCTGTATTTTGTATTCAAACAAAAATAGCGAATGTACGCATTGTAACGGAATGTTATTCTACACGGCGTATTTGGACGAAACATTTTATTTTTCCGCCCGTTTTCGATGCAAAATCGCGAGTTCGGTAATGGTTTAATATTTGTTTTTGAACAATGGATTTAAGGTACGGTATTTTGGTGTTCATGTTTTTGTATTGACTGGGTGTATACAGGGTGGAAGCAACACCCCCGCACAAACCACCACGCTTACCACGTACGTATTCAGTTCATCATCATAGATGTGATTGCATTTTTAAAAGGTTTATCCTATATTATTAATTTTAAAACATAAAGTAATATTTTAATTAAAAAGGAGTTGGTATTAGAATTATTTAGGTTTTCGAGATATTTTTATTGTTACACAGAGGTTTGTTTAAATAAATTTATTTTTGTTTGTTTGTTTCTATGCATTTTTGTGGGTATCTTTACATAATGATATTATACATATATGCACCTCTAGGTACTCAAAACCAATGCAAGATGTTTATTTGTATAATTTGTTTGTTGAATTGTATAATTACAAGAAAAGCATAATCGATTTCCAAGAGATAAGTTGCGTCGCTGATGAGCCCTGTCGGCAAAGAGTCCTGTCGGCGAAGTGTCTTGTCGGCGAAGAGTCCCGTCGAAGTAAAGTCTTGTCGGTATTTAGTCTGTCGGCGTTTAGTCGTACACTCATTAATTACAAAAGTTACCAAAAACAATCTGCTTACATCTTGACAGTGTAGGATTTGTAGGGAAAAGTTGTTTTTTTCTAAATACGTGTTAACCTTTTGTGCATCGGAGTCTCTTATACCCTGTATTATTGTCTGATCGACGTGTTTTATAAGAAACTAGTGACCCGCCCCGGCTTCGCACGGGTGCAATGTTTTACATATAAACCTTCCTCTTGATCACTCTATCTCTTGAAAAAAAACGCATCAAAATTCGTTAAGTAGTTTTTAAGATCTAAGCATACATAGGGACAGACAGCGGGAAACGATTTTGTTTTATACTATATAGTGAAGCTTTTACCTACCAATAAACACACAATTGAGCAAGGCAAATAATTTTGACTTTTAGTGTTTAACCAGAATACTTGTAGTAAACAATTATCCAACGCTAGTTTGCACGCGGCTTTGCTCACGTTATGGTCGGGATTCATCGCATGGGAACGTCCTGGATATAGCCAATGACTCTCGGGGATTATGAAGCTTGCAATTAGTGCAAGAATTTTCGGAATCGGATCAATAGTTCCAAAGATTACCCATGTTTGTTTTTTCTCGTGTGGGAAATCATCAAATGATCCCTCCCACTCTCGGCGGAGTGGAAGGGAGTGTCAGACTTGTACTGACTAAAACCCATCCATGTTTCTTCTTTTGCCCTTTGTGTTCCAGGGCCGCGGTATCTCTTTCGAACAGTCCCGCAGGCATCGGTCCTTTCGGACCCCTTTCCGTTTGCTGACATCTCTTTCAGGCACGCGTCGACACGGCCTGTCGCCATAAGACGGACGGAAGGCGAGCTAGCCCATTCTCACCGACCACAGGCCCGCGCCTGCGGTGGCCGGGAGCCACTACGTGGCCCCCGACGCCCAGGGCTTCTCCCGCGGCGGCTGAGATGTCAGGCTCTCTACCTCTCACGTCGCGCCATCTCCTTCGCTAGCATAACTACTTCGCAGAAGGAGGTGACGGCGTCCCATTCCCTCTCGCTCCGGACCATGGATTACCAGGGCCGAACGCGAGAGGTCGCCGCCGCCGATCACCGCTACGAGGACACGGCGGTGCTCCCCCCAAGCGGAGCAGACCTCCACCGTGTGCTCCACCGTGTCTTCCGGTCGATCCTCGCATTGGTGACACCCGGGCGTTTCCTCCCACCCGATTAGGTGCAGGAACCTCCTGACACAACCATGTCTGGTGAGGACCTGCGTCACTCCCCAAATAGGGGACTTATCGCCACTATGTGGCATGCCCTTCACGGGGTTGTGACTGTCGCTCTCTCCAAGTCACCGTGAGATCGCGCCGGAGGTCGGTCCGCTGAAAAATTAACCCGTACATCCAAACTTAAAATATTTACCCATTTATAAATTACTAGCATTTAACCCGCGACATCGTCCGAAAAAAATGTGATACCTCTGCTAATATGCACGATATAAATATAATTTATAGCTTATAGCACCCACGAATAATGTAGCTTACTGCCAGTCAAAGATTTTTTTTAAATTGGATCATTAGTTTCGGAGATGACCCCCTACAAATATTACCTCTTCATAATAATTAGTATAGAGTATAGATAGCTAACCAGCTGATAACTGATCGATCTGTATAACTATTTAGGTAAACAAGATGGCTGCCCATCGTAGTTGCCTATTACCTAACAAGATCCTGAAATAACTCATTATGTAACACAACTAGTCTGCCAGAAGTTCCTAACTTACATAATTACGATCTATCACTCTCAGGTTTAATAGTTCTTGTTAGTCTCAACTTTGTTTAACTTGGAAAAATATTTTAGATAATTATAATAGCAGTTTAGCCTATACTTGGAGTCTCTCTGAAGCATCGCATCCGGAATAATAATAATATATTTGCATCAAACACAAAGATCCATAATTCAGTTAGTAGTACACTTAAAAATAACGTTAGTAGGAAATCAAATAATCAGAGACAAATACACACCACACAATATCATACTATTATAACTAAATTGTACACAAAATTAAATTTGATTTTGATGCGGTGATCCGACAGAGAACCACAGTTGTCGACATAGCTCACCGAATAGCCGGCCGTATTATCCGCAGAACCGATGACCGTTGGGGTAGATGCGTTCTTGAGTGGAGACTGCGAATCGGCAAGCGTAAGGTGGGACGCCCTCAGGCTCGGTGGAGCGACGATCTTCGCAGGATGGCTGATAGCAACTGGATGAGAGTTGCTGAGAATCGAGTTGAGTGGCGTGCGCTTGAGGAGGACTATGTCCAGCAGTTGACTGGTGTAGACTGATAATGATGACTAGTTAAGTAGGTACTGGATGACTAGTTAAGTAGGTACTGGATGAATTCTGCTTGGGGGAAGTCTCCAAGAATGATGATGATGGCCTAGGTGCAAGAGCCCTTCAAACTCTTACCAGAGACTCGGTTTTGAATCCAATTAGAAAAAGTGGTATTTACAGTAGGGTCTAAAGAACCTAAAAATAGTATTAAGAGAATAACAACATCACGCTTGTAATTCCCGAAGGGTTAAGCTGAGGTGCACCTAATTGTACACCCACATTTCGCCAGTTATGATTAAGTCACACGAATAAGGGGCGAGCCTATTGTCAGCAACTGGAAACATCTCCAGGCTCCGTGGCTACTACTGATAAATTCCTGATTGGAAAACCCGATAATACTTTGACCGACCTGGGAATCAAATCAGGACCTCATGCTCAATTATTAAGAAAATAATTGTGATGAAACAGGTACAATACCTTTCCCTACATAATTAAGGACCGATACTTCATAGAAAATTGATCCTTACACAACCCTGCATTTCTTGCATTTCATGCATTTCTCTCCTCAAAGAAATATAATATACTACATAATATTGCCAACAACCAATCACCTCAAGAAATGAATTACATTTCTGCAAAACGAAATTCCCTCAAAGGCACAAAAATATTTGAACTAAGTTCACCGTTTATTGAGAGCACAAACTGGGAAATTTACTTTTTTTTACTTAAGTTAAAAATTAAGCGGTGAGGCAACTTAATGAGTTCTCGGCAACCTAATGAGGTCGGTACCTCACACCCCGACAACCTCCGACCCTCAACAGGGTTGCTAGTTGTCATGTATGTCCGGTTCAGATGAGCTTTTTAAATTGTTTAGAAGTTTCTTATAGGGACGTGTGCACTATCGGTACTAATTTTACTTCAGGGAAATTCGTAAAACCAAAATGAGGCTTTTTTATAAATAAATTCCGTAAGTCGTTTTAAATCTGACCCAAACTTGGTACCATAGATTTCTTATAGGTTTTTCTGTAATCTACTATTTCTCGTATTTTTTTTTTAATTTTGGGCCCTTTTGTTCCGGAGTTACGGGGGGGTCAATATTCGCATAGTTTCATAAATAACTTCTTGAAATTATAAAAACAAGTATTTGAGATGCAAAAGCAGTGAATGAAAATGAGCCCTGTCATTTGATATATAGCACGATATAATTTAGTTACAGGTTTGCAAATTTTTTTTTTGTGTTCTAAATTACCCCATAAGTGGCCCCATGTTTAAAATTCATTCATTTACGTTACACATGCGTCTTTGGGTCACCGACTTACATATTATGTGTACCAAATTTCAACACAATCGGTCTAGTAGTTTCGTAGTAAATTGGCTGTGAGCCTGTGACAGACTGAGAGACAGACAAACACGTGAGTGATCCTATCTAAGGGTTCCGTTTTTTTCCTTTTGAGGTACGTAACTCTAAAAAATACGATGATCGGTGCCAAATGGTAATTTTAAACTGTCTAGCTAGATATTTAGTACCTCCTCTCATCATCTGCCAGCCTGTTCCCAACTATGTAGGGGTCGGCTTCCAGCCTAACCGGCTGCAGCTGAATACCAGTATTTTACATGGAGCGACTGCCTATCTGACCTCCACAACCCAGTTAGTACTGGGTAATACGGTACCCCTTGGTGAGTCTGGTTGTCAGACTTTCAGGCCACTGACTATCTGTAACGACTGTCAAAGATCTACAAATGACAGTAGGGACTCAACGGCACGTGCTTTCCGAGACACGGAGGAAGCTCGGTATATAACCCATCCACGGACCAACCTAGGCAAGCGCGGCTTAACCTGAAGATCGACCCTAGTGGCTGTTATTATTTAGTCACAAGCTTCCTAAATCATAAACGAGCATTAATATTTTTGTACATTGCCTAAACTGTTTTCGTAGTTATTCCAAACAGCTTTTAATACATAACTATAACTACGTTACGGATAAAAAACCATAAAATAAGCCACTTAAAAGGACTAGCATTGAAAAACAAAAACAAATGAAATAATAATAATTTGTTAATGCTCGGAAAAAACCCGCAACTATTAGAAAGCAAAAACAATTTCACTTCGAACCCTCCACTACTTTTTACTCACTTGAACTACAAAATAGACACACCTGGTTATTTAATACCTCTTAATGTGGAAAAGATCTCAATCCTTTGGTACAACTTTCAGTACAAAATGCTACAAATAGCTGTTGTCCGCGATCTTCTTCCTTATTTAAATCGGATTTTGTTAGCAATTTCAATGTTTTTTTTTTTTTTACGGAACCCTAATTGTAAAAGTAAACTAAGTTATTTCTTATTACTCTCTATTCCTTATAATCCAGTTATCTGCCAGTAAAAGTCCCGTCAAAATCCGTCCAGCCGTTTCGGAGATTAGCTGGAACAAACAGAAAGACAAAAATTTGTTATTTAGTACTTTCATATAAATTTAGTAAAAAGTTGTTACTATAAAATTAAAAGCAGACACTTCAATTTTATTAATTTGTATAGATACGACAACCCTGATTACGGTACTCAGAGTAAAACTAGATTTGCTACAAAATAAACAATTTGGAAAGTTATTAACTGACTCCTGAAATGGAGAATATTATGCAGCATGACAACATGAACATGAGATCTTTTTTCATGCATCGTAAAAGCAGCATGTAAGGATTGTAGCAGGTGGCATTCTGTTGTTTCTGTCTACCCCCATGGGAAAGAGGCTTGAGGTTAAGTATGAACACCTATTGCTAAATAAAAAAAATTTTCAGGTCATTGACCCACACGGTATAGACACAAAACAATATACACTTTGGTCAATTTAACAGGCGTCACTATTCGTGCAATAAATAAGTATTATATGATTGGTTAATAAATAAATAAAAATAATTAAATGACGAAAAACATAAAGGGTGTAACTAGACCCTTAACGAAGCCGAAAGGTACTACTTGTTCTCTCCATCACTGTGATAATTTTTTTGTCCTAGACTATACCTGGGAACCTTCTAGTTACGGAGATATTGGGGGTCAAAGTTCCAACTTTTTCACAAGTTTTTTTTTATAAATACATGTTTTTAACGTATGATTTTTACTGTAATCACCTCCACGACTCCCGTTCTATTAAATCCATCCACCAGCACAATGTTTTGAGTGCGTTACATTGAGTCTTACCGTAAAACGTGATTTATCATCCCAAAAAAAAAGTCGTTTCCCAGCAATAATTTTTTCGTAAAGTTACTTAGTTTGCTGTACATAATGCTTAGTTGACGGCTTCTTTAAGGGTCTTGTTACACCCTGTATGATAAACAAATACATGTGAAAATTGCTAAAAACAATCTATTTGACCTGTTACAAAGGAGATTTGAGAGAGTAACACTCTCATCTCAAAGACACTTGCAAATTTACCGAAAAATTACATTACGGAAATGGACGGTAAAATGTGAAGACTAAAACTTACTTAATATACTTTGTCTCCTCCTTTTATTAAATTCAGCTAAAAAAGACTAAGAAAGTTTTAGGATGTTAGAAACATAGCATAGCATGTTCCCACTGCTGGGACACACGGCCTCCCCTCTATGAGAGGGAATGGGCTATAATCCACAACGCGGGCCCAGTGCGGGTTGGTAGATGTCACATGTCTTAGAACTTTTGGTTCTAAGACGTGCCGGTTTCCTCACGATGTTTTCCTTCACCGTTTTGAGAGCAGTGATGATGAAATAAATTACACTACGTAATGCGCTTGCCTGGGTAACAAATAAATATTCTGAATCTGTTTCTGATTCCAAAGAACTGAACACGAAAGCCCTGGCAACTGTTTTCTGAATAAAACTACGAGTAGATCTCCTCTGAAGGAAATAATTTGCAAGTCAGTTTGTCGTAGATTTCTCTTTGAAATATTAAATACACTGCCGGATCTTAGTATTAACGATGATGAACCTCTCTTCGGGGTTTTAATGAAGTAAGATCCACAGCAGTATCTTTGTCCTTTCTAGATTAGATTGAAGGACGGTGTAATATACAATTATCTACCATCCTCATCTTAATTTTCTTGGGATCCGAGGAACGTCTTTTTCTTCTATACTAATATTATAAAGAGGTAAAATTTGTAAGTTTGTATGTAGGGGGTAATCTCTCTCTACTGAACCGTATATGAAAATTCTTTCACTAATAGGAAGCTACATTAGCCCTGAGTGCTATAGGCCTACAACGTGCCCGTGGGATAATTTCGACCAAATCGCGAGCGAAGCCGCGGGCAACAGCTAGTAATTAATAAAGGTCAGTCGTCATCTCAAAGTAACGTCGATACTAATGAATGACTTCACTTCATAAATCATTTTATTGTTATAATCAATTTCTTTTTTTTTCATATAATAACTAATTATTATTATTCTCTTGCCTTTGTCGCAAGTCATTTGGGGTCGGCGCGCGGCGCCATGGCATCTTCCTCCATACTTCTCCATTACTCGACATCTCATCAGACAACTCCATTCGTGCCATAACATTCTTCACACAGTCCATCCATCGTTTCTTTGATCTTCCTCTACTCTTATACCCTCCATACTCAAAACTTTCCTCACGATATTTTCCTCATTCCTCCGCATCACATGCCCCATACCACGACAACTGATTACCACACGACTTTTCAGTCACCGGCGCCACTTTCAGACTCCCTCTTATGTACTCATTCCTTATTTTATCCATTCGCGTAACACCACACTTTCCCCCTTTGCATTCTTATCTCCGCCACACGTAAATGCCTTTCATTCCTTTTAGGTCTAACCATTATAAATCTATAAATCTTCTACATAACGACTAATAATTAATATCATATTTTTTTGTTTCAGGTACGTCAACACAACGCCTACGATTTAAATCCTGAAACGAAAAGTAGGTATTTTTTATAACTTGCCTAAAGTACACAGAGGTAGAACTTTTCAAAAAATAAAACACCGTAACCAAGAACGTAAGCCAAACAGATCACCATGAAAAATACCAAGGACCGTCCTTCACAGCTAAGTAGTGTAAGATTTTGATCAAACTTACGGCCGCCTGCCAGACGCTTCAGTCGTTAGACCCCATCATTTACACATTAGCACATTTCTTTCAAAAGAATCTCGACAATTTACTCCCCTGGCTGAGTCTAAACGGCTTCGGAATTACCAAAATCGTTTAGCCCAAAAAAGTTTTCAAACTTTTGTCATTTTCTGCAGTGTTCTAGGATTTTTCTCACCCGAAGTGCACTTATTTAAAACAATAGTGCATGATTATTATTCAAGATGGAGTCTTGCGGATAAGCTTTATCCTACAGGAAAAAGCTGCATAAAGTGATGATCCATACAATTATGTATATGATGCTGCTGCGATACAACGTCAGCGGTTCACTTTTGCGAGATATTTGGATTCTTGCGCTGACCTTACGAAGAAAAACAATAGTGGTAGTGAATATCCTTATACATATTTTAAAATAAAGTTGCTTTTCTTGCTTTTCTGTGAGACCACGTTGTTTTTCTAAACTACGTAGTAGATTTTAAACCGGTTTTCAACGGCATTTAGAGCATTTATTCCAGAAGGTTTATAAGTGCATGATACATTAAATTAATAACTTACTTTTTAAAAGAGAAATCTCGATATTTTGTTAAACGTTGGTATGTATTTCTCCTGTATCGTGGGTACGTTTACAAACATTTTCGCTCACATACATACGGCCAGATCCGGAACAACTACCTGTAGGGGCTGTACGCTATTTAAATATTTGTTTCGTGCGTGAATCGAACCCACGACACGCAGCGCAGCAACCAATCGGAAAATTTAGTGTCACTATAACCGTGCGAAACCAGATCGGATCGCTAGTCATAGTATAAAGATGTAATTTAGATTCTAAAAGCTAAGATGAAAACTTTCATCAAGAATTTTAAAACAACTTTGGCCATTTCAAGTAACTTGAAGCTCTTAAAGATAAACCCTTAACGAATGTTAAACCGTCCTTCAATTGTGAGCATCGTCAGGAAATCTGTAAGTACCTTCCTCGGAACAGCTTCGCCTTAACATACATGTAATTTAAAAAAGATCCATGATAAAAACTAAACGCTCCACAAACAGAACTAACCCTCTCATCTCCTGGCATTTTAAATAAATCTCACCGACGGCAAGCCAGCTAATCTGCCCAAGATCCTATCCCAGCACAAAGCCGAACTCAATCTAGACGCAGTCTGCCGCATTTCCTAGGTCAAAACAAATTTCAGGCGCTGCACATAGAGGCTCTCATCAAATATACTGGAATAGGTAAAGAGAACCTTTGTGGCAAATGGTTTGCGTGCAGAAGCGAGGTGGGGCCGCAGTTGCAGCGGGGAGGTTGTTAAGACCAGATAAGTTAATACAGTTTGTGTGCTCAGGGTGTGGGTTTGGTTTCTTCGGGTGGAAAATGAGATAGAACTGGGAATGTTAGTGGCAGTGTTAAGAATTTGCAGTTAACTAGGAATATGCAAAGATATTCGAGTATTCTAGAATGTCATTAAGTTGATTATTTTATGAGCGACTTACATTTGTTATTTTTTTAGTTTCTCGATTATTTCCTCACATTGTAACTAACCCCTTGATCGTCATCGCATTGGTAGATATACTTGTAGAACGTGTCCGATGAGGACATTGGACTGAAAAAGACATTACATGTGTTAGATGCATAGATCACACAACTAACTGATTAAAAAACAATATACTTATCAGCTCATTATTACATAAGACTCCCATACACTCATAAACTCACGACTTTTTCACACGAGGTCAAGCAGAAACGAAAAACGCCACTCACCATTTAGTCCATGTTCATACATCTGGTCATACAAGCGCCAGTTGCGAGTACTACGCATGCGCACCTGATCTTACCTGATCCTGAAACCAGCGCTGAGTGTTTTACACCCAGCATATGCTGAGTAGGTGACCCTTTCGTTATGGGCATGCTCAGCGCAGTTGAGCTGTTTTAATTAATTGTTAAGCTGTTTATTAGTAATATGTATATGTATGTGCTGCTCTATTTTGTTGCTGCTGTCCATTAGCGAATAAATGTTTATTCTATTCTATTCTATTCTATTCTATTCTATTCTATTCTATTCTATTCTATTCTATTCTATTCTATTCTATTCTATTCTATTCTATTCTATTCTATTCTATTCTATTCTATTCTATTCTATTCTATTCTATTCTATTCTATTCTATTCTATTCTATTCTATTCTATTCTATTCTATTCTATTCTATTCTATTCTATTCTATTCTATTCTATTCTATTCTATTCTATTCTATTCTATTCTATTCTATTCTATTCTATTCTATTCTATTCTATTCTATTCTATTCTATTCTATTCTATTCTATTCTATTCTATTCTATTCTATTCTATTCTATTCTATTCTATTCTATTCTATTCTATTCTATTCTATTCTATTCTATTCTATTCTATTCTATTCTATTCTATTCTATTCTATTCTATTCTATTCTATTCTATTCTATTCTATTCTATTCTATTCTATTCTATTCTATTCTATTCTATTCTATTCTATTCTATTCTATTCTATTCTATTCTATTCTATTCTATTCTATTCTATTCTATTCTATTCTATTCTATTCTATTCTATTCTATTCTATTCTATTCTATTCTATTCTATTCTATTCTATTCTATTCTATTCTATTCTATTCTATTCTATTCTATTCTATTCTATTCTATTCTATTCTATTCTATTCTATTCTATTCTATTCTATTCTATTCTATTCTATTCTATTCTATTCTATTCTATTCTATTCTATTCTATTCTATTCTATTCTATTCTATTCTATTCTATTCTATTCTATTCTATTCTATTCTATTCTATTCTATTCTATTCTATTCTATTCTATTCAATTCTATTCTATTCTATTCTATTCTATTCTATTCTATTCTATTCTATTCTATTGTATTCTATTCTATTCTATTCTATTCTATTCTATTCTATTCTATTCTATTCTATTCTATTCTATTCTATCTTTCTGAAGAACATCACCAATAAGTTTATAAGATCAATGTAACATAACATAACATCAGCGTGTAATCCCCGCAGGGTTAGGCAGAGTTGTACCTAATAGTACACCCACATTTTGTCAGTTATGTTTAGGTCGCGTGTAATAGGGGGTGAGCCTATTGCCTTCAACCGGCCGCAAAATCCAGACTCCGTGGCTGCTACTGAGAAATTCCTGATGGAAAAACCTAATAAGTCTTTGCTCAACCCGGGAATCGAACCCAGGACCTCATGCTCAGAAGTCGCGCTTGTGACCACCAGACCAACGAGGCAGTCAATGTATCAATAATGCAGTGGCGAAGGTTCTATATAACTCGATTCCTACCGGCTTCCCTTTGAAAAATAGCACAGTCAGACAAATAATATAATCACATTAAAGGTATGTATTCAGGCTGACCTCTTACAAAATTAACCCTTCGCTACTGCAAAAAGGTCAATGTATATCGATCAGAAATAATAATCGGTTTTTAGAGTTCCGTTCCTCAATAGGCAAAACGGAACCCTTATAGGATCACTTTGTTGTCCGTCTGTCTGTCAGTCAAGACCCTTTTTCTCAGGAATACGTGGCGATATCAAGCTGAAATTAATACCAAATACTGAAGTCTGCTATCCCTTGGAGCAATGAAAAAATCAAACTTGTAAGTCAACGCGATCTAAAGATATGACTGTTTATGTCGCATATTATGCGATTTCACAAGGGAATCAAAACCTATAGGGTACTTCCTTTGGACCTAGAATCATAAAATTTGGCAAAAAGCAAGGTCTTACAGGACAAATCCTAAAAAAATAAAAAAATTGAAAATTAAAGAGTATCCCCATACATACATAGTTGTCGCCAATTAAGATATATATATTTTTAGATAATGGTACGGAACACTTCGTGCGCGAGTCCGACTCGCTCTTGGCCCGTTTTTTATAATTTAGGAGCAAAGCTCAGCGTTACATTACCCGCTAACACTGCGCCCACACCCCAAAGCCAGCAATCTCTTTGGTCGGTTAGGCTCACGCTCCACTGCAGCGAGATTTAACTTTTCAAAACACCGAGGTTCAGTTTGCTTTGTAATGCAGCAAGTCATAACTAACGTTGCAACGGAGAACCGACTAATTGTCTGAATTTTAAGTTCTCTTGCTATGTTGTTATTGTATATCTTAGTTTACTTTTAAGGTTTCCTGATATTTTTACCCACTTCATGGAAAAATCTAATTCTTTTTAAAATTGTAAATTGATTAAGAATTAATTTTATTTCACACTCAAATTTTATACGTTTTGTTGTGCCCTACAGGGTCCGTAATTGTACCTTAGCTTTAAGCTCATTGTAATAATAAACAACCTTAAATATATATACAAACTAAATATTTATAAAAAAAAACTTAAACTAAGTACCTTGTATTCAACGATGACAATTGAACACTTATACTTAGGCGTCAAATTACTCCTCTGCATCGCTATGCCCAGAAGACTGGCAGCATTCCCACGTTTAATGGCAATGCTAATTCTTTGGTCAAAGAACGAGCCAGCCCTCTGATCACGCGAAGTGTCGAACTGTCAACCGATTTCCTTAAAAAGGAGAAGCGCACTTCAATATTATTACAATGAATTAAATCAGACTTAAGTTGGTGTAGATCTAGTCTTATCCCCCAATCTAATCTTCACGTTCAATTGAAATCTAGACTTTCAAATTTCACTAATCCAATGTAGAATCAATCAATCTTACTCCAAAGTTAATAAAAACCAATTTCAGTGATGACATTACCACAAAATAAAACTCAATTTCAATTACAAATACCGATTGGACGAGCAAAAATTTCAGAAATTAACTTTTCCTTTTGATGAAGTATAAAAGAAATAACGATGCTCCTAATACGTATATCTTGGACAATATCGAAATTGCTTTGTGCAAGTTTCCAAATGGACATCCTCCTCTGTTCTCTCTAAAGAGGTTGTACGTCCAACTTAGAATCTGTTAAGTAATTGAACTTGCCTTTGTATCGATAAGCAGGCGATTAGCCGCCTTAAGCCCCTTGAAATACGGTCTTTTTCCGTTGTCTGAACATTTCTTTGGATACATATTGATGATTAGGAGATTTATCTTAGATGAGCATGTACGGTGCTTTAATGAATGTAGATGGAATATAGAGGTTTAATAATTTAGTGAATGGCGATATGTTTTGTCTGCAGATATAATTAGAGTATAATTTTATTGTCGCGACTGGCTGATCTGCCGGGTCGTGGGGCTTTTGGGCCCGGACCGCGGTCCTGGATATCACCTTTTTAAGCAATAATTAATTTTGAGTTGTATTTTATGGCCACAAGAAAAAAAGAAGTTAAAATACAGCTAACAAAAAAGATGATATAACATTTTGATAAACAATTACATGAATTAATTATCAGTACCGGTACAAAATAAAGGGTAATATTTTTTAGTAGCAAGGTAATAAAAGTATATGAGAAGAAATCAATCATGTATATGAGAAGAGAGAGATAGAAACACGAAGATTCTGTAAATCGAGTACGTAGAATTGGTCTTATGGCCGCAAGCGCGACTGCTGAACATGAGGTCCTGGGTTCGATTCCCGGGTCGAGCAAATTGTTATTGGGTTTTTCGTTCAAGAATTTCTCAGCAGCAGCCAGCGTCTGGATTTGTACCTGGTTGATGGCAAAAGGCTCGCTCCCTATAACATGGGACTTAAACATAAATGGCGAAATGTGGGTGTATTATTTACTAGGTACAGCTCTGCTTAACCCTTCGGGGAATAAAGGCGTGATGTTACGATATTAATATAAACTAAATACTTTTAGCCTTAACAAATACTCAGACAAAACCCATTCTAAAACACTAAACAGTTCAACACTGATTAAATACTCTTGTTTTTAATATCGTCTCAGTATCAATTACTAGAAACAATTTCATTAAAACAAAAAGCTTAATAAAGCGTCGAGTACAATCATCAAGACGCCATCTTGGTCTCCATAAAAAATATTCGCATTTTATTGAAGCTTATCTCTTTTGCGAGTTCATAAATAAATTACTCAGTCTCTCACAGTCGGATTCCCTCACTCGTTTTCCAATTGCGAACAGGGATTTTCCGTGCTCACTTAGTCGCTTAGAAATTGTGGAAATTGACAAAGGAATGGGAGCACTGTGTTTTAAATACTTCTCTGTGTCGCATTTTAAAACGCCTGTATAGATAACTTTGAATTATTACGGTGGGAATGGTTTTCGCGAAGGGGTGCCGTTCTTTTTTTATTTTATTTTTTTATTAGCTGGGCCCCGCGACCGTCGTCCGCGTGAAATATTATAAAAATATTAATTCCCGATTTTAATGGGATTTTGGTAACAATTTCAAACTTTTTAATATTTGTTTTAAACTTTCGCGGTTAACAACTACACTTACGGGATATCTTCCGTGATTGTGTGTGTGATTGTTATCGGGAGCTCAAAATAAAAGACAATCACGGAAGATATCCCGTAAGTGACAGTTAATGTGTTTTTAATATTTTTGTACGGAACCCTAATCTTTTTTCTAAAATAATTGCAGCCTAAGTTACTCCTTAAAACATCAGCTTTCTGCCAGTTTAAAGTCCCGTCAGAGCGGTCTAGCTGTTTCGGAGACTAGCCGGCACAAACAAACAGACAGGTTGACAGAAAAATATTTTTCATTCATCTGCATTCAGTAAAAAGCTGTTAATTTATTTTAAAATTACAAACAGACAGTTTTATTTTTTTTATTTGTATAGAATATTTTTATGTATTTCTGCTTACGTTTATAAATGGATAATTAATGAGGTTTTTTGGGTGTGATACTTTCTTTCTTTCTTTGTTTCTTTTTGTTTTTCAGGAAGTCCTTTTTGAAACGTTTCGCATTCGTTTTCCTTTCCTTTGTGTTTCGCACGTACGTTTCTTATTGCCGTGTCTTTACTTGCAAATGTTTGTGATATGTATTCCTGCTTATGTAAGCACCCAGATGTTGCCGTAGAGTAATGGTATCCATAAAACGATCGTACCTATTTAATTTATCGTGTAACTAATGCCGGTTAATTCGTAACCAGTTATTTAGGAGATAGTTAAACGTACATTGAAGTACACTTCCTCATTGGTCGAGTGGTCGCAAGCGCGACTGCTGAGCATGCGGTCCTGGGTTCGATTCCCAGGTCAGGCAGTGTTATTGAGTTTTTTGATCAGGAATTTCTCCGTAGCTGCCACGGTGTCTGGATTTGTGCCCGGTTGATTGCAATAGGCTCGCCCCCTATTACATGGGACTTAAACATAACTGACGAAATGTGGGTGTACTATTAGGTATACCTCTGCCTAACTCACCGGAGATTACAGGCGTGGTGCTATATACGAGTATGTGTCATATAAACTGATGCCCGTTTGAAGTAATACTAAGAAACACCTAAAATAATGCCCAAATATTATTGTGCCATTGGAATTTGAAATCTCGTCCATCGAATGCAGAAGTGCTCTTTTATCAAGGCACTTGTACAGGTGTTCCTTAGTATTAGTGAAAAGGAGGTTTATTTTTATAACCAGTCATATAAAAGGTAGTAAGTAGGTACAATGACGTACACCGCAAGTACTTGTTAAACATCTGTTCTGGCATAATTGTGTATTGATCTAGGTATTCAATATTCGCGCTTGCCACCTGTTGTCTACCAGGAGAATATCTATAATGAATGGTAACATCAGCTGACTGCTATAGTGTTGTGTTTTGCTACGTCATTTGTTTTGTATATGAAATAATCAGCACCACGAATGCCATATGTCTTGAGACTACAGCGAAAGGGATACGCACACATGATACGTATACATCATTCTTTTTTTCTGATGGGAAATCATCAAATGACCCCTCCCACTCTGGGCGGAGCGGAAGGGAGTGTCAGACTTATACTGACTAAAACCCATCCATGTTCCTTCCTTTGCCCTTTGTGTTCCAGGGCCGCGGTATCTCTTTCGAACAGTCCCGCAACCCTGGCAGGCATCGGTCCTTTCGGACCCCAGAGAAATATCTCTCAGGCACGCTGGTTTCCTCACGATGTTTCCATTCACCAGAGCAAGTGATAATTATACAATACGCACATGAATTCCAAAAGTCAGAGGTTGTCTTGGGTTCGAACTCGAGACCTATGACTCGGCAGTCCGACTCGGCGGTCACACCACTACGCTATCACTGCTATAAATGAATTAAAATAAATAAATTACTGTATTAATTTTAATAAAAATTATCGCTGGTCTAGTGGACACAATCGCGTCTGCGCAGCATGAGGTCCTGGGCTCGATTCCCGAGTCGACCACATTGCTATTGCGTTTTTCCATCAAGAACTTATCAGTAGCAGCTACGGAGTCTGGATTTTTGTTCGGTTGATGGCAATAGGCTCGCCTCCTATTACATGAGACTTAAACATAATTGACGAAATGTGGGTGTACCTACTGTTAGTTACACCTCTGCCTAACCCCTCAGGTATATATAGCAGGTGTGATGTTATGTTATATTAATTATTAATTACTTCTTTCTGATAACAATAACACTTAAGGTTTAATCACACTGGAACGAACCCTTTGCTGACTGGATGCGAATACCAGTAGTATCTGAGTATAGTATTTGTGTGGAGGTGTATTTCCGGAGTTTTGAGCCGTGTCCGTGATTTGTCTGTAACCTTAAAAAAAAACAAAATGGCGGATTTTTGGAGCAAAATAAATTCTAAGTCGTTAATATTTTTTTTCAAACATTAATGTATTTTTTATCTTACCGCTAAAGATCATATTATGAAAATCATCACTAACGATATCGTTGTCACACCATGCGTGTCAATACTTTCGGTGAACAATTTATTTTGTGTAAAATAAATATGATTTTATTTGTAACTTTGTACTGAACAGCTGATTTTTTTTCGCGATTTCGGGGTTGGTCCCGTAGTAAAAGTTGTTCATAATGATGAGTACAATGACCCCTTAAGAGATTTCGTGTATGAATAGATACACCATAAATACAATCCGACGGTACTTAATGTTCTATATGGTATTAGCTAACTGGAGTAAGTAACAACGCGGCATTTCATTTTTTGTTTTAAGTTTACTTTTTGGATGACAGATGTCAATTGTTTCCCGAATCGACATAGAGGGAATGATTCATAATTTTCATATCCTTTTAAGAACCCATGGCAGGAATGCATGTCGTCTATTCTCTATAAGGCTAATTCAAAATGCCATTAAATATTCCATAGGATATATAAGTGACGGTCGAGTCGAGTCACTGGCGCGAGTGGCATCCTTCAAACGCTAATGAACATTGAACTTGAACCGAGAACGTTCCAGTCCAGTCAGGGGCGATAGCATAGCGTGGATAAGACTGAGGAGGTAATGCGATTTAAATGACGTATGTAATTTTTGAGGTTTTAAGTTTGTCCATCAATTACTATTGAATTATTTAATTTTCGTGCGAAAGCGATGGTACGTCTTTCCAAATGACTACTTTATCGCAACGACAGTTGCCCTTTTGGAAGCCCTCTGTAGTGCAGGCGTAGGGACACTTTGGACACTCCAGCAAATGGACCATCCTCTGGTCGAAACCATTCACTCTGAGCACCGGGAGCGGGGTTTTCACTGCTGGGCATAGACTGAGCCAATTACAGGCGACACAGGTCAAAATTTTCCATTCATTTCCAACCACTGTACATGAAGGTAAACCATAACAGGGCTGCCGTTTTATGAAGGTGGCTCCTTCACAAAACGGCAGCCCTTCGCTCAGTTTGAGGTTAAAGTTGTATCTTCTGTTCTATTTAACATCTAGCAAAAAGCTTTAACCCGCTAAAACAGGACGAGCAATTAGCACAGACATAGTAGCGAACTCAGTCCCTTATGTTATCAACCTTTGTTCCAGTGCAATTTGAATAAGAATTAATGCCCAACCGCATCCACACTACTCCCATCAGATGTCGCCGTCCATTACGTGGCGCAACCCGAGCGCGTCACCCCACTAGTAACTTCACACGCACTCGCTCGGAACCACTCGCACTACCACTGGCTACTGGCTTGCTGGCCCAAAAGGCTCTCCCTCACCGAGGCTATTCGCGTTCAGATTCAAGCATTACATCATTGTATGAGGAGAATCCTGCATTACAGTGCGCAACCTGTGACCATATATAACTAATCATTACGCCCTATCCCAGAAGGGTTAGGTAGAGGTGTACCTAACAGTACACCCACATTTCGCCAGTTATGTTAAAGTCCCATGTAATAGTGGGCGAGTCTATTGCCATCAACTGGGAGCAAATCCAGACTCGGTGGCTCATGGGAAAAACATTATATTTCACTCCAAAAAAAAATCGTTTCCTAGCAGTAATTTTTGCGTAGAGTTACTTAGTTTGATGTACAGAATCCTTGGTTAACGGCTTCGTGAAGTGTATGTTTACACCTTGTATATCCTTTCATTTTTCATTTTCATTCTATATTAGTATAGAATGAAAATGAAAAATGATAGGATATCCCACAAATGCAAATCATAATTCTAGTACCCACGACACACGGCTAAAAGTCCAAGAAAAGAGGGGGCTTTTCTTTATTAAATTGACCATTACGACAGCAATCATAAGCTATTCTTGGTACTTCAAAACAAAACCAACAATAACAATGACGACTATAAAGCATGTCTTTTCATGTCTCCTACATACAATACACATTATACGCCCATATTTCTTGTTCACATGCACTCGCTTGGAACGCACCTTTAAAAATCAACGGAACGCATCATTATGTTACACTTAATTATCTGTGGAACTTGATATAGACAAAAACGATTTTCTTTTTTACGCCTAATGGCCCAGCCTTCCGAGTGCTAGCAAAAAGGTCGATTAAGTAAAGTTTTTATTCATTTATTGACTATTTTGCTAGTGAGGAAAAAATTGTTTGAAGTAGCTGAAAGATTTGATCTCATTTCCTTTTGAGGTTGGTGGTGTTATTATGAGTTTTAGCTTGTCATCTGATGTTTTTGTAAATAATATTGTTGTTTCTGTAGAATCAATCAATCAGTTTCCTTATATTTTTCCCTAAACAGCGCTTGAAAAAACTCTGAACATAGATTCAAAATAGCACTGTGTAGGTACAATACCGCCTTTTTGTATTACTTTTAAATGCGCAGTATTTACTCCAACATTATTCGTCAATTTGTCATACACAGCATTAAACTATCTTAAATGATATACCACTACTCATTCTCAACATCTGGCATCAACGATCCAAAAATAACTTTTACAACGATCTAAAACCGTCCAGCATTTCGACCGTCATGGCGGTCTCCTAGACCTTTACGGAGAGGTCTTACAATAAATCACGCTATGAAACTTGCGATAGGTCAGGCACGGCCACATTAGGTGCTCGATATTCAGATTTTTACGTCACGAATTTAAATATCACAGTGGAGGTCGCTACTAACGTTCACGTGTACCGTAAATGCTCTGTTTTGATTACTAAACGATTTGGCTACGGGCATGTTTGAACAAAAATATACCAAACAAATTGTCTACTTAATCGAGTTTTATTATTACATTTTAAATTTAAAAAAAACCCTCCAAATAATTTCTTTTCATCTTGTTTTTATGTGTTTATTTTTCAAACATAGTCTAGAATTTCCACGATATATTTTTTATGCAAAAAAGTGCCATCAAATTACGTGTGCGTTCCAATCCAAACATGTACGGAGCCCGTTGAGCCGTACGCGATCATAGCTGGATGCACTCGCATCCTCGCTCGCCAGGCCGGAACGCGCCGTCCGGCCCAACTGACGGCCATTGTTGTTTTTTTTTTTGTTTTAATTTAAATTTCGAACGTGTATTCGATGGTCGAAATTTTAAAATAGATGTCATTGTGACGCAAAGAATAGTGGAATTAGTGAATCGTCAAAAATGCGAATCCTATTTGGAATGGACGAGTTCTTTTGTTTTAAATGAAAATCTCATTTCATATTTCTGTTTTTCCATTCAGTATTATGAGTGTTGGTATTTCAATTTGCCTTTTTCCATTTGTCTCATGAGGTCCTGGTTCGATACCCAGACGGCCAAAGTGTAATTGAGTTTTCCTGTTAGTATCAGCCACGGAGTCAGGATTTGTACCCAGTTGATGCCAATAGACTCGCCCCTATCATATGAGTCTTAAAACATAACTGGCGAAATATGGGTGTACTATTAGGTACCTTTTGCCTAACCCTGCGGGGATTACAGATGTGGTATTATATAATGTACGAGCCGCGAGATTCGTCCGCGTGAATTATTATAAAATATTTTTTTCCCCGTTTTCGCAACATTTATCATCAATTCTCCGCTCCTTTTGGTCGTAGCGTGATGTTATATAGCCTATAGCCTTTCTCGATAAATGGGCTATCCAACAATCAATCGTTTTTTTCTATTCGAACTAGTAGTTCCTGAGATTAGCGCGTTCAACCAAACAAACTCTTCAGCTATAGAATATTAGTTAGTTTAGATATCCATAAGCCATAAGAGAAAGAAATAAAATAGCAACTGCACTTTTACTGGCAAGAATAATCTTTTAATTTTCCTCCTGTTTTTCTTTGTCCAGTGAAGCTAACTAAGAGATAATTGCATTAGATAAGAAAGAACTTTAATACTTAATTTAACATTAAAATCTTCTTTTATACGTTGTAGAGTTTTCGCAATGTGTGTTTAAGCTTCGGTTGCGATAAAACGGAGAAGAATTTTTAATTTTTGTGCAATATTTTCCCTATACCTATGATTATATCAGTGCACAAAAATGTACTGCTTATTCACCTGGTTTTATACAACGGTTGTCCACTATGGCCATAGCCATATTGGCCCATTCTACTCTATGTACAACAAGACTGCACAAAAACCCTCGGGCCGCAATCTATAAACGTTACTGAGCGCGTACTTTGGCTATGCATTTATTCTATCGCGACATTCGCGACTCATCGACTCGTTTAGTAACGTTTACAGATCTCGGCCTTCCGTACCTATCGTTCGAACTACCAGTTAGGTATAGCCGGTGGTGGAAACACTTTAAAGTAAGTAAAAAAAAAAGTATTTTGTTGATCGCCTCGTTGGTCTAGTGGTCGCAAGCGCGACTGCTGAGCCGGTCCTGGGTTCGATTACCAGGTCGGGCAAAGAGTTATAGGGTTAATCAGTAATCTTTCAGTACACCACGGAGTCTGGATTAGTACACAGTTGATGGCAATAGACTATAACATGAGACTTAAAATATAACTGGCGGAATGTGGGTGTACTACTAGGTACATCTCTGCCTACCCCTTCAGGCATTATAGGCTTGTTGCTATGTTATTTTTTGGTTAAGTTTAGCAACAATCCTCAAGGATAGTGCACGGTTTGTCTAAAGTTAACCGATCCACTCATGACTTCACCACTCCATGTTACCAGACAGGATACAAGGTGTTCCCATACGTGGACATGGAACCCACCAGCTGATACTCTTTCTTTCCCACCTCATCCTGCTACCGTTAACCATAATTGTCTTTGTTTAAGCGCACACTTCCTGCCATGGTGCATGGGGGTTGTAAATATTGTATTTTATGCGGGCCCCATAATGACGGTATTGTTTAGTTCCCGAACTAGGGGCCAAAATGTCGGTTATAACTAGGGGTTCGTTGTAACAAGTTCACAACACTTGCTACTGATGTTTGCTAAACCAATTATTTGAGTAAAATATTGGTTGTATTTGAGAAAGTTTGAGAAATCTGTTTACTGGTGAATATGGTACACCATTTTCTGGTACAAATTTCGAAGAGATGGTCCTATTTTGGCTCAAATCTTAACATTAAAAAGATAATCTATACTACAAAGAGGTAAGTTTGTGAGGTTGTAGGGGATAATCTCTGGATCTACTGAGCCGATTTCGAAAATTCATTCACTAATAGGAAGCTACATTATTCCCGAGTGCCAAAGGCTATATTTACATCGTGCCTGTGGGGTAATTTCCTACCGAAACGCGAGCGAAGCCGCGGGCAACAGCTAGTTTAGAATAATCAAGGAGTCGGTCAATGGGGAAGACCATTACAAGCTAATTGTAGATGGCGCCACCATAGCTAGGTCTCAATCTGACCAATGAGGTCAACCATTACCAGATTTTCAACCAATCATGATGCTTGATACCAGCTATGCTAGCGCCATTAGTTGCACAATTTCCATCCCCATAGCAATTAAAAGCAGAGCTTTCTAAGAAGAAAACATGCCACGAATCATTACGATAACATGATTGTGTGATTTTACATAAGATCAGCCAGAGCTCCTTTATATTCACGCTATAACATTTATGTGGTAGGTAGGCCGAGAATCACTTTACAACGAAGTAGTCTCGAAGTACTGACTGACTGCCACGTTGGTCTAGTAAACGCAATCGTGACTGCTGAGCATGAGATCCTGGGTTCGATTCCTCGGTCGCATATTGTTATTATGTTTTTCCATCAGAAATTTCTCAGTAGCAGCCACGGAGTCTAGATTTGTACCCGGTTGATGGCAATAGGCTTGCCCCCAATTACATGGGACTTAAACATAATTGGCGAAATATAGGTGTACTATTAAGTACACCTCTGCCTTACCCTTTTTGGGTTTATAGGCGTGATGTTATATTATGTAATCTCGACTAATGTCCTGATAGGAATCATGGCGCTCATTTGTCTTGGCTCTAGAAAACAATTGAATTATCATAACAATGGCGTCTTCACACAACGAAAACTTACTATGGGGACTCCTTTACCTACACCTCTGCTAACCCTTCAGCCAGTAAAAACAACACGATATCTTATTCTCAAAGAATTTCACAGCAAAAAAACTGCTTAGACGCTACAAGCCGAACAGCTGATCCGCTCCGCCATGTTTGCCCAGACAAGTGTTTGTCGTTATAATTATTTTTATGCGGGTTCACCAAGTACTTTATTTAACCCGAGTGGGGGAGTTGATAGCCTTTAATAGTTTAGTGATGGGCAAATATCGATAATACCAATATCTATTACCCAACTTTCAATGAAGCTGCACGTTGTTTTAATTAAACCGTGTGTCGGACCATTTGGGGACGAATTGATATTTTCAATCAGATTATTTAGTTTATTAGGTGGTTTAAACCGGTTTTGTGATAATATTAATGTTGTGTCGCTTATCGATTAAATTATGCTTCAGTGTAATATGTTTTATCTTTATCGAGTTTATTTTGCGGATTAATTATTTGGAAAGGGGAATATTTACCATGTTATAACATTGTGAAAGTATCACAATTTTTTTTTATGACAATCTCTTTTCATAATTTCTCGCTAAAAGGTTTAAAGATATGAGTAGATGTTTCACAGTCGTCTTTGTAATTTATGCTTCTTCATTTGATCTGAATTTCAGCTATGAATAATTCTAATACTAATCACTTTAAGAAACTTTACAAAGAACATATTTCTACATCAATCGTCAGCCAGCAATAAATCTCCAAAATGTAATCAAATCAAAAGTTTCCTATAGAACTAAAACTTAATTTTACATCTCCAACTAACGAAAACTAATGCCATTAATACTGAATGTCAATTACTTAATTAAACACTACCTATACCTTAGTTTAACTTACATCAGGTATTACAAACTTCTACAGTTTAACATTTATATGAAGAAAACGTCAATGGCACGTGCGAACTTAAAATACCTAAAAAGCATATAATCAATATAAAAATAAACTAGTGCCGTAATTACTGTTTCCATATTGGCGATCGACTTTATTTCTTTTTCATCGTCATATTTTTTGCCATCGTTTTTCATTTCGATGCGATTTTATGTTACCTCAATGTGCGCATACGATGTTCTTTTAGTTTTAATAACATAAGAGGCCTGAGACACGTGAATTGTCCAAACAAACATATAACAAAATCATTTACGATTCGAGCATATTTGTAACTTAATATACTGTTATTCGACTGCCTCGTTGGTCTAGTGGTCTCAAGCGCGACTGCTGAGCATGAGGCCCAGGGTTCGATTCCCAGGTCGGGCAAAGTGTTATTGGGTTTTTCCATCAGGAATTTCTCAGTAGCAGCCACGGAGTTTGGATTTGTGCCTGGTTGTTGGCAATAGGGTCGCGCCCTATTACATGGGGCTTAAACATAACTGATGAAATGTGGGTGTACTATAGGTACACCTCTAAGAAAGTTGTAAATAACACGTAAATAATACTATTATTGTAATTAATTAAAAAATACTATTATTTAGTAAAAAATATTTACAACAAAACTTTTTGATTTTAAATGCTTTGGTTTTTTAAGGCTTTGTTTCTTTAAGGCTTTGCTTTTTTAAATACTCAAATAAGACAAACTAAAATGGTAAATTTGATAATTCAAGTGAAGTAAAACAATAAAATTAAAATTAAATCTAAATAAACCAGGTGGCCTACCTTGACGTCTTAAAGCAGAAGTAATTCCAGTGTGGGAAAAGATGGCGCTAGACGACTTGTATAGCTCTGTCTCTTTCCCACACTGGAATTACTGCTGCTTTAAGACGTCATAGTGTCCCTGTACATTTTCCGTACTGAAGCGCGCTCTAATACTAATCAACATTCAAACTTTAGGTAAATATGCATCCGAATATCCGATGACTGATCCCTAATGATGACACTGACCCTAAATACTTACCAAAACACGCTTTGCTAA
Source organism: Eugnorisma glareosa (assembly GCA_947578425.1). NCBI lineage: Eukaryota > Metazoa > Arthropoda > Insecta > Lepidoptera > Noctuidae > Eugnorisma > Eugnorisma glareosa. The sequence continues at coordinate 17,733,929 of OX387960.1, forward strand.
AAAGGCAAACCTGCCAAATAATAAAAGCAAGCTATCAAACTCAACTCAACGCTGTTCACGGCCCACGTTCCCACATTATTTCAATCGTCTTCAGCATTTTGGACATAAACCTGGTACGAGAGCCTAATGACCCAGGTTCAGTACAGTTGAATACCTTTTTATGTTACAGCCTTTAACATAAAACCCACCTGATGGATTCTTTTACGGTTTTTCCAAAAGCTCTGGTATGATTTGATAGGACAGATGTTTTGTCATTTACGATTGGTTGGAAATACGTTTAAAAATGTAGGTGGACTCGTATTTTGTTGAAAGTTACCTTGAGCCTTTTGAAGACAAAATAACATCGATGCCAGATGATTCTTGTACATTCTAATAATGATTTGTTCAAATCCTTTTCGCAATTCGCACAATCATGTTAAGTCAGACAAACTCCGCATCAAATCACGGCTTTTTCTACCAACCAGGTACTACCGAGTTCACTGGGGTCGACCACTTTTCAACCTTAATAATATCTTAAGGGTGAAAAGTGAAAAATATTTAAAATGAAACTATTTGATTTGCAAATATTTTTAAGATTCGCGCGTAAACTTAAAAAATAAATATTTATTAGATTCTATGTAAGTGTAAGTGTAGGTATTAAATATATTTAGGTCATAGATGTCCCTGATATTAAGTTTACTGTAAGAGAAACTCAGCGATCTCACAGTTAAACTGCGAAAGCAGTTTTGTGGGGCAATTCATTTCATTCAAATGTTTTGGTTGAATATTCAAATAAGGCAAATTGGTAAATATGACATGTACCGCTGTTCAACCTTAATAATGTCTTAAGGGTGAAAAGTGGCTGACCGTCAGTAAATTCGGTAGTACATCACGCTTTACTCAATACTTTATGAGATAAAAATCACTGAGGCATTTAAATGAAATAAAATCCATTAACACCCAACAATGAATCCATTTACACACAATACAATTCGTATATTCTTACATAATCCTCCCGGCATTCATTATCTCCAATTCATTTGCTCCCTTTAATGTATTCCTCTTTACACGGAAAAGTAATTCACATTAAAGGCCAACGAAATGAGTCTCTAATTGAAAACATTGGATTTATCTTTGTACCATTTTATAAAGGACATACAACATATACGAGAAAGGTGCGGTCATCTGTTGCCCGCGACCCTCGAGTTATTATTAAATATTACTTCCCTTGTTCAATCGGATTTTGTTGCAATTTCAAGGGTTTTATGGAGTTTAAGGGTTTTAAATTTTTTGCACTGATCCCTAATCCTTTTTCTACAATAAAAGTACTATCTCCCAGTAAAAGTCTCATAAAAATCGGTCCAGCCGTTTTGGAGATTAGCCGGAACAAAGAGTTAGACAAAAATTTAAAAAAATATTTTTAGTTCTAAGTATTTTTTTTCGCGATTTCAGTGTTGGCCCCATCTCCTCCTCTCTACGACTCTATAACAACGACTCTCTAACGAAATCATCGACTAAAATCGAGATAAAGTTAACTATCGATACTTTCAAACATGTCCCCTCACTATAACTATCTCTCATGACGTAAATTAGCTTCGGGATACTTGACAGATGTGCCTGTTTACAAACCCGATTGTTATTGACATGTGCACCCTCTATTTATAATTGAGTGGCTAGAATTTTATGTTAGGGTTAAAAATAATAAAAGCGCTCTTAAGCACATCTGTGCATACTTAATACATAATTTGGTTTATTTCAAGTGTGTCAGGCCTCTATGAGTCGGTAATGCATGGTGTGTCCTTGAATAGACTCCTGACATAGTTTGGCCGAAGCAAGGAAAACCTGTTCAGGCGGAGATTCATCTGATGATTCTGCCCCGGAGTGTAAATGTGGTGTTGCCCCACAAAAGATGGGACACATTTTATCGAGTCCTGCCTGTCCTGATGCTTGCACATCACAGGAGCTGATGGACGCTGCTGAAAGTGCCAAACTCGTCGCTAAATGGGCTGACTCAATTTAAATTTTCAACGACACGCTTAGAAAAAGTGATGAATAATCAAGCTTTAATGAGTGACAATGCTTCATAAATTAGAGTTGGATCATTAGATCCGGAGACCTCTTTATAATAATAGTATAGAAGTATAGACATATCTTATCTACTAGATATTTATTTATATGCCTTCGCAACCACATTTCTGCTACTGTCACCACCAACAATTATTTGATGTCCATAAACTACGTTTTTACAATAAACTTCCGAGTCATATTCAATTACTAAGCCTAAATAAATTCAAATCGTTTATAAAACGGAAGCTATGTCTGAAAGCCTACTATAACATTAATCACTATCTCGAAGATAAAAAGGCTTGGGATTAAGCTGCTCCAATTAAATTTACTCTGTGAATGTCGAAATTTCGGACTTCGCTTGTTTATTATTGATTCCTTTCTCTTAAACACTGTGACATTTAATTTATTTGACATGAATACTTTTAGTATTTTATTATTATTTTATTATTTTTTATTACTTTGTTTTATATTTTTCTTATTGTTATATTTAATGATTTGACATGAATACTTACTTTGTTAAGTATTTTACTTTTATTTTTTATTGCTAATGTTCACATTTAATGACATTATTATGTAGAGTATTGTGTATTAATTTTATTTGATTATTGTGAATGTGAGGACCATGTGGGCTTTTTTTTTTTTTTTTTTTGTTTGTTCCTTTTTTATTTTTTCCACGATTGTCTGGCAGTTTGAGTACTATAAGCGACCTACCCAAATGTCTTTTCTTTGGTATTGTTCGTCGTGTCGTTGAGCTCCTTGAGTTATAAGTCGAGCTACACGATAACTGACAAATACTTGCACTGACTGGACAGGTCCACTCAAATCTGTGTGGTTCTTTCTTCAAGAGACCATCTCAGACACTAATCTGCATAGTCCTCATGTGAGTTAACCAACATTATGTCTGGACTTTAAAAGAGACTATGACCTCTGAGTTTGTTTCGGCTGTTTCTTCTCAAAGTAGTCAGGTACGAAACACCGACCCCATCTAGTTTAAAAAAAAGAGACGTGTAAAAGTGTTTTTAAAAACCTATTTGCAAAATAAACATCATTTATCATTACCAAAACTATATCAACAACAGTTCAATCACTATTTAACCGAACACAAAGTCAAAACATAAAAATGTATGCACAGTATCGTGCACAGCGCGGTTTTCAGATGCCAAGCATGACATATTAAACTCGGCGAAATACCAGAGCGATTGCACGATTTGAAACTGAATGACATGCAGGGTTGCCATTGATGAAACTCCAGACAAAATTCAAGACATTTAAGGGTTATTAAAACCCCGTCGGGGTATTTAATAAAACGCGAAGTTTTCTAATAGGTTTCCTCGTTGAAATTGTATGTTTTTAGTTCGTTCCTTGAATTAACAATTACTTGTTAAAATAGTTCTTTTTCTTTATTACAATAATAATATTATACCGAATTTTAGATAACTTATCTATTTATTTAGTAATAAACATGCATCATGCATGTTTTTATGCATCGGGAGAATGATAAACATGACTTGATATCGGACCTCTAATTTGTAGATTCTTTTGAATCATCATCATCTGCTTAGCCTTTTCCCAAATTTATTAAGGTCGGCTTCCGGTCTTACCGGATGTAGATTCTATTGAATATAGACCATCATTTTTTTTTTCATCTCACAAATATCTTATACTTTTATAATAATAGAATACATTTTCGTTAAATGCCTTTTAGGTAAATTGGAAAATTAGCGTAACGCCGCAATGTAAGAGGGCTCTTAAACTTTTGAACACCAGAGCATAAAGGCACGCGCGTGCCCTCCACGCCAAACCACAAAAAAAGATAAATACCTAAAAAAAGAATAAGTATTCCAAAACTATTTAATTGTTTATTTCATGTTATAGTGCACCGCATTTTTTGTCGTTGGCGTACAGGGCCAGCGCTTGTTTGTCACGTATATTATATGTGACAATGGCGTTCAAAGATTAAACACTATTATATTTTCCAACACTTTTTTTTTTCGGATTTGGAATCATCAAATAACCCCTCCCGCTCTGGGCTGAGCAGGATGGAGTGTCAGACTTTTACTGACTTAAACCCATCCATGTTAATTCATCGCCCTTTGTGTTCCGAGGCCACGGTATGTCTTTCGAACAGTCCCGCAGCCCCGGATATTTTCCAACCCTTAGTCACCCTCTTCTTCTTCTTCGGCTCCATGTCTTGGGTACAGAGAGCAGTATAGAAGATGGGAACCCTAATGACACGACAGACCTGTCTCGTTTCGACGCAATCCTTTGTAATATGACGAGCGAACGCTGTAACCGACGTGAAGACATTGGCAACGTTGCTCAATCAGGTATGCTTCATTATTTTGAACTTTGAGAGCGATAGATTGGGTAGACTATCGATTAAGCTTGTGTTGTGTCTGTTTCGTTAGCCAGTAGCTTATTGCTGTTTATTAGGCAACTTTAAATAATTAAATATATGACACTGTTTAAACTACACAATGCTAAACGTTTAGTAACACAAAACATAACATAACGCCTTTACGCTGTAATCCCCGAAGGGCTAGGCAGAGGTGTACCTAATAGTACACCCACATTTCGTCAGTTGTGTTTAAGTCCCATGTTATAGGGGGCGACCCTTTTGCCATCAACCGGCTCCAAATCCAGACTCCGTGGCTGTCACTGAGAAATTAATGATGGAAAAACCTAATATCACTTTCCCGACCCGAGAATCGAATCGAGGACTTATTTCGTCAATTTAAAGAACACAAAAGTTACAATATCAAAATCAAAAGTAAGTCTCATAATCAGCACTTTTAAAACGTCAAAAATTACATGAAGTAGCCCCCCAGAACACCCGTCCTTCCCTACACTTCATCATCGTCAGCATTTAGTAACCCACCGCTGGGCTTGCCTCTACCATCCTCGGCCATTCTGATCCAGCTGCTATCATTAAAAACTTCAACACCAAACTCACAAACAATAGTCAAATTAATCTTACATCCGCATCTGAAACAGGACAGTATTGCAATTCTAAATAGGTTTAATTGCCGTCCGAACTCGGCTTGTGTCTAAACTTGTCCAATATGGTACAAATGCTGTATTTGTTACTTCATAGTTGTCTCTAGTTAGCCGTGTTTAGTTGGACAGCTAAACGAGTTTAAGTAGACGTTTTATTGTGTCAGTCACCATTTTTCGCGTTAACTGGGCAGTTAGTTTGTTGACATGTTTTGTTGTCAGTTGAAATTGCCTGTGAGTGGGCAATCTGTATCTATAGTCAAGTTAATATATTTACTTGAGTTGAAGTAATTACACATGCAACCATTTTTTTGCAATAGACAAGAATTTGAACGAAGTAAGAACCGTCAAAGAAAGCAAAGCTAAGAATTCTAACTTTGACAGATCTAACTTCAAGCAATTACTAAACCACAGAATAAAAATCGTATCTTAAATCAATCGTATCTTTTACCCAAGTAATCACTGAGAGCAGCGGTGGCCCAGTGGTGGCGGCCCCGACTTACGAACAGTAAGTCGTGGGTCCGAACCGAGGCAGCCGCATTACTTAGTGTAATTTATTTCATCACCACTGCTCTCAAAAACCATGAAGGAAAACATCGTGAGGAATCCGGCATGTCCTAGAACCAAAAAATCGAAGATGTGGTATCTACCAACCCACACAGGGCCCACGTGGTGGATTATAGCCCATTCTCTCATATAGAGTAGGTCGTGTGTCCCAGCAGTGGGAACATTATATGTAGGCTGATTATGCTTCTGCTAAGTAATCACTTTGATAAGAAATACAAAGAAACGATGGATGGACTGTGTGAAGAATGATATGGCTAGAAAGGAGGTGGACGAGCTTATTAGAGAGTATGGAAGAAGAAGACATGCTGCGCCGACCCCAAATGAATTGGGGGCCGGAGAAAAAGGGCCACCGTAGGCGCGGGCCTGTGGACGGTGAGCTATGGGCTAGCTCGCCGTCCGTCCGTCTTATGACGACAGGCCGTGTCGACGGCGCGTTCGTGTTCCACGCGCGCCTCAAAGAGAGTCAGCAAACAGGAAGGGGTCCGAAAGGACCGATGCCTGCCAGGGTTGCGGGACTGTTCGAAAGAGATACCGCGGCTCTGGAACACAAAGGGCAAAGGAAGGAACATGGATGGGTTTTAGTCAGTAAAAGTCTGACACTCCCTCCTGCTCAGCCCAGAGCGGGAGGGGTACTTGATGATTTCCCATCCGAAAAAAAAAAAAAGTAATCACTTTGACCTGTTTATAGATATCTACAGGTTTTAGTATTTTGTTTTTTTTTTTTCTGCCAGTGGAAATTGCCTGCAATTTATCTGTCTTCCGTTTCTCTGTCGTAATAATTGCTTCAAGCTTTAGACTTATACTTTGCCTAATACTTACTTCTAGACAGATATTGTAATCCGGTGTACTTGCGCCTTTCATTGAGTAACACACTTGTAATCACAAACCTAATTAATAATGTAATCCTGATTTTTAAGAAAATTCTTTATAAATATGGATTCTTATGTTTTAAAAAATCTACTCGAGAACGTACCGAAATCCTGCGAATCGAAGCCTTTTCCCAATTATATTGTGGTCGGCTTCCAGTCTAACCGGATGCAGCTGAATATCAGTATTGTACATGGAGCGACTGCCTATCTGACCTCCACAACCCAGTTACTACTGGGTAACACGATACTCCTTGGTAAGACTGGCTGACAACCAGTCTTAACAAGGAGTATCGTATTAACCAGTCTCCCAGTTTTAATGCCACTACGTAAATAACGAAATGAATCGAAAGGCAATATGATTTTAGGTATAGGTATCACACAATTATCATGTTTTTCGGATATTCAATCAATACCAAAATGGTCTTTTGGTATTCTATATTCTATACTATTCTTATATTCTATCTAAAAAAACTTCTTAAACAAATTGTACAACCCCAAAAATCTTCTATACCACGACGAGGGTGTTACTCTACAAATACTAAAAATCGAAGTAGAATTTGTAACTCAGCAAAACAAATGAACACCACTAAAATGTGATCATTAATTTTGTAATAATTAGCTCTCTATCAAACCTCCAACCCGCCTAAAAGAAATGACTTAAGAGTATAAAATAACAAACAAAAAAGAATCGACATACCACACATCGTGATCAAAGCTGACACCTCGAACTAATGGTCGCATACCTGTCCCAAATTAACATAATTGGAATCGGTCACCGGTTTATATTCAACAATAACTCACAGGAAACATTCCGTAGGGATGATCCTATCATACACAAGTAGCATTTAAGATTATGGTCGACTATTAGGCAAGAAATGACAACGCGGTAGGCCCAGAAGGAGATGGCGATATGAGCTGGACTCTTTCTCAAAGGACTGGCCTACAATCGCATTAGATCGTGAAAAATGGAAGGAGGGAAATTGCCCTGCAGTGGGACAATATATGCTTATATGGGAATTCCTTGCTTCTTCTACAATATCATCTACATTCACCATTTAAACTCCCCCTTGCAAACTTAGCACCGTCCCGTGGGTACCCTACCCACGGGACGGTGCCACCACAAACTGTCAAATTTCTCCAAATGATTTTAATCCATAAAATGTTGACGGTTAAGTTCAAAATCGAATGAGAAAATTTGACAGTTTTTGGTAACTTAATGCGCTGCCGACTGTACTCTCTTACGAGGAAAGAAAATTAAAGAACAAGAAATAATAAAAAAGGTAATTTAAAACATCAGAAAACCCGACGGCGTAAAAAATAAAAACTGAAAAAAAAACAAGTGCAGGAGTCTATCTATATTATGTTGAGTACCTGCTATTGAATAACTGATACCGTGGCAGTAATTTCGTGATCGATACACAAATAAAACTGAATAATACATACATACATACTCTCGAAAAACATAACACTCCTTCTGGCGCAGTCGGGTAAAAAGGTTTTGGGACGAAGGTGAAGGAATAGTGCAAAGTATCTTTGTGTTCACTTATTAGAAACGAAGAATAACAGAGGAAGCTAAAATAGAATCCCATTTGAAATTTAATTCAGGTAGATCAGCGGGTTTCACAAAATTGTAAGGAAAAGAACCCTCGCATTACATAACAAACATGAGTGTGTGTGGGAGTTTGACGTCAGATTGACATAAAGACACTTGTAATGTTGCCTTATACCTGTAATCCGTCAAGCACCGTTGTCAGATGAATAAGTGATACCCACGGTTTTGTGGTGGTAAGGTAAATTCATCACGATCATTGTTCTTCACCAATCCCAATTTATTTGGAGTCGAGGCAGCAAGTCTCCTACCCTAATACTTCTTTCTCTGTTAGTCATCATCTGCCTAGCCTTTTCCTAACTATATAGGGGTCGGCTTCCAGTCTAACCGGATGCAGCTGATTACCAGTATTTTACATGGAGCAACTGCCTATCTGACCTCCACAACCCAGTTAGTACTGGATAATAAGATGCCCCTTGGTAAGACATGTTGTCAAACTTTCGGGCAACTGACTACCTGTAACGACTGTTAAAGATCTACAATCGACAGCCAGTACAAATGACTTAACGTGCTTTCCGATGCACGAAGAACACTCAGTATTGAATGGGTGGTCACCCATCCACGATCAAACCTACGCAAGCGCGGCTTCACCTGACGATCGACCCCAGCGGCGGCTATTACTTATTCACGAGCCTCCTCCTCTTATCCTCGGTTAGTTATCGCCTCAGACCTCAACCCGTCACCTTTCACACAGACCATCCATCGTTTCTTTGGTCTTCTCCTCAAGATATCTTTTAGAAAAAAAAAAAAACCGTTCAAAATCGAAACATATTTCTCAAAACACACCACTAAATTCCGATCGTGGCTCATGTGAGTATGGTCCTCACATTCCTTGAATACATTATCACGGAACTAAATTATTTAAAATAACAGGGCAACGCATCTGTGGCACATCCGAGACTAAACACTACATAATTTGTTTCTCAGAAGATTAATTTCTATGAGCTAACGGGGCTGCTTTACGGTTCGTTCGAAATGATTTTTGATTATCATAACTTTGGGAAGTTTTTAGGGTTCTGCGCGACGCAAGGGTTGGAAATGAAACCCATTTTGTACCTTATTCGATTTTTTTTCTCCACTCTAATTTTTTACAGCTTATATTTCTATAAAAAATTGGGATGCAGGACTACTCTCCTGCATCCAATTTTTTTATAGAAATATAAGTAGTCACTCCGATGACGTAAATAATGCAAAGTATTTTGTTGAATTGTAGAAGCATTACGATTGCGACTGAATGTTGCGCATTAACTTCGCTGGTCCTTCTTTAAGAATCTACTCAGTTGCTTAAGCTTGCTTAAGGTTTAACCTTTGCAAAAACCACGCTAAGAATATTCGTGAAACTTAAGTAAAGCTTTTTTGGACTGACTCCAAAAATCAAACTGAAAGCATTTATTTCAAGTAGGCCAGTTACCTTTGAACAATCGAAACAGACAACAAAATAATGAAGCTACTGCAGTCCCAGTCACAAAGCATAATAACTGTGAAAGTTCTACAGTTGCCTCGATCTCTATGGAGAAGAACTGGCAAGAAACTCCATGGGCACTCTTTTAGACAGTTCTAGTCGATATCACTCACATGGCACTCAGGCCATGTGAGTACTTATACATTCACAAGCTCTACGTGTATTCATTTATCAAAAGTCTATTAAAACTGGTCAATTTGATATAGCTACTTAATTAAGGTACCCCCACACACACACAGACACACCGCCATTTCTCTATAGGACCACCATCGTAATCGTAAAAAAATATCAGCTGTCCCATACATTTGGGTCGAGTAGGTATTGAAATTTTGTATGGGGCAGTTGATTATTTTTTTACCTAATGGATGTGTTTATTCTAGAGTGCAATTAACTATTTTAGGTCAAAATAAAATCACTATTAAAGTGATACACAACACTGAAAAAAAAAACACTGATTAACAGTGTTGTTTTTGCTTAGATGTCATTGGTTAGATGAACTGAACGCTGTGTTCAAATTTGTCCATCTATTTTAATGGGACCTTTTATACAGCGTGTAACAGAAAGGGTATAATCATATGGAATACTGTGGTACGGACCATCAAACTGAACAACTTTCTCTATGGGACCACCATCGAAATCATAAAAAAATAATCAGCTGTCCCATACATTTGGGTCGAGTAGGTATTGAAATTTTGTATAGGACAGCTGATTATTTTTCTTTCAGTATTCCATATGATTATACCCTTTCTGTTACATGCTGTATAGTCAAAATTAAAAAAAATATCAACAAAAACTGCTTATGAGTATGTTTTGCCCGCGTAGTGTGCTAGGTGATAAATAATGTTTGCTCAGCCGCCGCTGTACAGAGGCTTACGTCTAGGCGTGATGTTGAGTACACGCACGATAACTGTACCAGTTATGTTATAAAAAGACCTCATTTTTGGAAATCGAAATACTAACTAAAGGAGAGTTTTGGTGAGAAGAAAGATTTTTTTTTAAAATAAGCTTTTAATAAAATGAAAAAAATAAAATTTTGTTGATCTTTCAACAGTGTACGCGTATACTAAGTTTCGTGTCCGTGCTATTTATTAACTGTTGAGGAGTGCTCTCGTGAGGAGGCGATCCTGGCTGCAAGATCAAGTCATGTCTCTCATAAAAATGTGTTGTCACCAGAACCATAGGTGTGTGCAAAATTTCAGCTCAATCGGTTGAGTTGAGGGGAAACGGGTATGAAATTCAGTTGCAAGATTTGACCAATACATACTAAACTAACTACTAACTACAATTTAAATAAAAGATCTTTAGCCGTGTCTTCTTGTTATTACAAATACCTATTGAATTAGGTAAAAAACACTTTTAAACGTTCCACTTTAAAAAAAAAAAACAATAATAAGATTAAAGTGAATAAAAAGTAAGTCTACCAGAATAACAAAATGTCAATCAGTTAATGAATCATCGTCATTATGAAAGTCGTCAATTGTGCAATGAATGTCCTTTGCTATACACAACATTACGATTTGTTTTTAATTCCATCCAATATTTTAACATGACTAATTTAATTGGACATCACTGAAATCAAAATAATTGAACGTGATACAATTGAATTCATTCAATTAATGTAATTCAAAGTAACAGTACAACCAATGCTTGGTTTTCAGTTAATTAATTTCATAATTAAAGCACAAGCGATGTTTTTATTGCTTGTTCACATATCCGGTTGTCGTGATTGTTCAAATTATTTTCTTTTAATTTGTGCGTTTTGTTAATTAATTACGCTAATTGAAGTACCTTCGTCTACTTTTATACTCTGTACACAAATTAAGTAAGTAACTATGCCTAAATTAATACCTAAACTAGTCAGGCACTAGAATTAAGACTGGATGGATGAAATGACGGCAGGTCATGGGAACAATATATGGTGTTTTAAACTTTCACGGTTTCACTACACGTAAACTGTGACTTACGGGAATTCCGTGATTGTCTTTAATTTTGAGCTCCCGATATTTCGACGCTGTTGCAAGCGCCATGATCGCGCGTTGACTGGAGAATGCGGGTGGATGGAAAATAAATTGTTAAGAGCAGACAAGTCTGTCTACCCTCTTTCTTTCTCTTTTGCTACGCGCGCTATTGGAGCTCATCACTAAGTCACGGCAAAACACACTCACAGTATCACAAGGTTTTTTGGAGTCCTTATTACGATGCCGGCTGCTACTTTTGAGCATACTCACAACTGGATTCCACGTGCGTCCGTACGTTCTCCAGTCAACCGGCGATCATGGCGCTTGCAACAGCGTCGAAATATCGGGAGCTCAAAATTAAAGACAATTACAGAAGTTATCCAGTAAGTGACAGTTTATGAACAATGTGTGGCTCACGCATTCCCATAAACTCAAGGGGAAGATTGATAAAACCATGGTTAGACCTGCTGCCTTGTAGGGATCAGTATGTTGGGTCACAAAAGGGATGAATGAAAGTCAATTACATGTAACTGAGATAGAATGCTGAGAGGGATGCGTGGTCTAACGCGAATTGATAAAATAAGTACTGAGTACATAAGAGGAAGTCTGAAAGTGGCGCAGGTGACTGAAAAATTGTGTGGTAGTCGGTTGTCTAATGTCTTGGTATGGACATGTGATGCGGAGGAATGAGGAAAATGTTGAGTATGATCAAAGAAACGATGGATGGACTGTGTGAAGGATGATATGGCTAGAAAGGAGGTGACTGATGAGATGACGAGTAATAGAGAAGTATGGATGAAGAAGACATGCTGCTCAGACCCCAAATGAATTGGGATAATGGCAAGAGAATTATGAGTAGTCAGTCAGGCTCTAATACTTCAAAAATTCTTCATCTTTCATTGTTTTCTCATTAGTAAGTTGAGTTATTATGTTATCATATTAGAAAATACATGTAGGTATGGCTTAGGTACTTTCAGCATCTTTGAATCACTCCCTGCAATACAGCTTGAAGGATGCTTCCTCCTCCTTAAAGAAGTAAGTGATGAGGAAGATCCATAAAAAATAATCACAAAAACATATTCTTCTTTTTTTCAAACAGAAAAGACCTTACAAAAATGAAATACACACACCATTCTTTTTCAATCTTCTTTCTTTATCGTGTGATTAATGCCTAACCTGGTGTCAGAGTTTTCCCTGGTGTCAGGCCTCTGACTTGGCTTAACATGCCGTCAAGAAATATCTCTCAGGCATGCTGGTTTCCTCACGATGTTTTCCCTCGTTATTTTTCAATAACAACGTATCATAAATACCTAAACCTTTTCGCGAAACCACGAGGTCATCCAAGAATAAACTAGGACTCGACTAAACTGCATCTGAAATTAACAGTAATATAAGATACAGGCTTCAATTTGTCTAGAATATTCCAGAAAAATGAAAACATTGTTCACTTGATAAGGTCTACACTACGCGTCACAGTGGTGAACAAAACAACGACTTTCATTTATTTTATGAGTATGTTTTCTTTTCGAATATATTCATATTTTTATGCGTATTTTGCCAAGAAAAGTAAGTATTTTGTTAATTATTTATTTAGAAAGTGTTTTAATCTAGACAGATTATGCCACCCTCTTTGTTACAAATCAACTTAAGGTGGAAGCGCAAGGGTAGCCCACAAAATTTAAATTTTCTTACGTTTATTGCAATTTGCAGGTAAGTGTCAGGTTGTATGTTGATGAAAATATAAATGGCACCATATATTAACAACATACAACCTGACACTGACCTGAAAATTGCAATAAACGTAAGAAAAATTAAATTTGGCAGGCTACCCTTGCGCTTCCACCTTAACTTATAATACTAAGCAATGTTCAAAATTATCTTTAACTACTTCTGCTATTAATGTCACCAGTGACGAGCCTGTACTCCATCCTGGCTGCCGCCGAAGCATGGGCAGCAAGGACGTTGTTACACACCCCAGTCTCGCAGATGTTATGAAATAAAATCAACTGCAGCACTAGTGTGTTCGGGACGAGCCGGAGCGTTAACACACTTCATGAAAATGGAAGTGGTCGACTGATGTTTCGAATTTGAAAATGTGTTAAAAAAAACTTAACAAGGAATTATGAATTTATGAAGTCATCTAGTCAACCGTGATATTAGTTCAATCTTATAATCCTGTGCGTTGGATTTTTACTAATAAATAATCAACAAAACTAAGCTACTCAATGTGCTTCAGGTTAATGGTGCCAATAAAGGTAGGCAAACCTTCATGAACAGATTACGAACTGGCAACGGGGAAAAGATACTTCAGAATTATCATTAACAGTTCAGAAGACAGTATCCGGTGCAACGTGCGGCTGAACCGTACTGTCGCTTGCCTCATATGCGACTAGCTGGCGAAATGTTCACATCTCTGCTGCCTCCCTTTTGCAGAATACAAGTACGATTTAGTGTTGGTAAAATTAATCTTTGTGAGTAATAAAAATGACAGACTAGTTAGATAAATATATTTATATAGATATTCACCCGACCTTGGTATCGAACCCGTAATTACTGAATCCACAGCCTTGTCACTAATCCAATGGCGGCTAATAACTCTTTCATCAAAATAATCAAATGAGTTTTTTTATGTTCTTAATAAAACATTAAGTTATGTAAAAATATTATGTTGAATGTACGAATTGTACTTGTAAAAAAAAAACAATGTTGAAAAGGCGAAAAATTACAATCATTTATTTTGAAACCAAAAAATATAAACACCATTCTTAATACCTACTTACTCATATACAAATATTATACCTACAGCAACCAACTAAGCAACTGAGACATAAATTTAATTTAAATATAAACTTTCCTCTCAGAGTATTTACGATCGTAGGCACTAAATCACTAGTTGAGACGCCTGCACTTTGCACTTGATCTATGCGTCTGGAAAAGTATTAGGTCCTTGTTACTGAGTTAATATAAATTAAGTATTCTTTTGTTATAAAAAGCTTTTTGTTGTATGTAATTGAATAGGTTTTTAAAAGATATATTGACCCTTAGAGTGTAAGTCAAATAAATTAACCCTTACATCATACTCTTTCTTTGTGTGTGAAATAGCATTTTCAAAATACAGGGGGGTATGACGTCATAAAGCAGGAGTAATTCCAGTGTGGGGAAAGAGACAGAGCTATACAAGTCGTCTAGCGCCATCTCTTTCCCACACTGAAATTACTGCTAACCACTAGGGTCGCGATAAAAGCATTTGACTCGATCAAACCGGAAAACTTGAAATCACACACGAGTAAATCAAGGACATTTTAATCTGAATTCTACAATTCAAAAATTGATTATTGAATTCCGCGCCAATACCGCGACCTATCAAAATCAGGCAACACTTTTTTTTCACGCACACGTACTCGAACAAACTGCCAACGGCAATGGCCAGTTTCAAAACGTTATTATTCGTATTTAATCGAACGCCATGACACAAATATCGACACGGATACCCCGACAACCCCGACCACGGAACATCCCCTCACCATGCCGCCATTGCCTAGCAACTAGCCTCCCCTGTACATGTTGCCAGACGGCTAGACGTCGAGACAGGGGGTGCAGCTTAATGAAATCACCAATGTACCTAACTATAGTGACAATGAGTTTCGGCCGCCATTTTTGAGCCGCGTAGAGGAAGTTTTACTCGATTTTTGTTAACGGTACCTACCGAGGGATTTTTGGCAGTTAGTCGAGTTTGGGAGTTCTAGAGTTTCGTTGCAGGATTCTGCTTTTTTAGGTTGTTAAAGTTAGTCATGTATGTGTTATATTTTGAGGAGGAGATCTGTCTTCACTTCGGACGTGGCGTTTGCGCTATGGCCGTTCTGTACCACAAATGACTACTAAAATGCGTTTAGCGTTGGATGCATTTAGTGAGCTGTGGTAGAAACTTCTCTGAAGAAAAGGTACAGGAACTCAAAATATAGCCATTTTTGCTAGCAATTTGACTTTAACAGACGTCAGTCACAAAAGAGTCAGTTGTAAGTACACTTTTTGTCTTTTAAATCAACTTTATTCATGTACCTACCAGTGAGCAATCAGTGTGCAATTGCCATATATTGTCATTACCGTACGAACCAATGGACTCCTGATTGCAACAAACCAGCTGCTGTGGAATAAAGTAATGACACATCGTTTTCGAAAAAGAAAAGGTAATTACTGTTTCCATTAAATTTATTTTTCTTTTTTCGATAGAGTTCTCTTTTTGAAATTAACCTTGGTCAAATAGACAGTGAAAATTGTTCATGAAAAATGTAAATGAATGATGAATTTTTTAGTGAAAATAAATTATTTTCTTTTTAATTTCTCATTATGTTCCACATTTGTTTTTGGCTATTACATATAAATAAGGCGCCTTATATACCAAACCAACCAATTATTTATAAATTATTTCGACTAGATTAGTCTAATAATTTTGCAGGTACCGACCACCTACGTTACTTAGTACTAAAATCACAGCCCAAAATAATTCAAAGATGACATCATTTCTCATTTGGTTAGGCACTCGTTGACAGTTAAATTTTTCTGTGAATCTTGAGCAGGAATACTACGCGTTTTCCTTGTGCATAAAAACAAATACAGATACTGACAAAAACAAATGTATTATCAAAATGTCCTGTACTCGTACTTGATAACAAATGTAAGTACCTACTAACACTAACAATTTCATGATAAAGTAATTTAATAGGGTTAAATGAACTTAGAGGGTTCGATTCATGATTTTAATGATTATAATTCTGTAACTACATACGTGTTACTTGCGCGAATCATATTTTCATCAACATACAACCTGGCGCTGACCAGGGGGGATACTATGACGTCTTAAAGCAGGAGTAATTCCAGTGTGGGAAAGAGACAGAGCTGTACAGGTCGTCTAGAGCCATCTCTTTTCCACACTGGAATTACTCCTGCTTTGAGACGTCATGGTAGGCCACCTGCACATTTCAAAAAACTTAAGACAATTTTAATTTGCGGGCTAACCTGATGCTTCCACCTTAAGCATTTCATGCTTAACGTGGCTAGTGTGGCTACTGTCGCAGCAACCTAATTTATCTAAAACAACTACGTTACAACTCAAGAACTTAACTCTAGGCATTTAAAGAACAAAACCGTAGTCTATTTTGGATAGGAATTTGTGTAGTAACTAAATAGTGCTTATGACGTCATAGTAGGTAGTCAAAAAATGGCAGGCTTGGTTTTCATACGGATTGTGATACTTGTGAACAACTTGCGAACAAATAGGTGCAACTTAGTTAATTTTGTTTCAAACTAGAATGCAAAATAAATTATAACAAAATATCACACCTGTAGTCCTCGAGAGGTTAGGCAGAGGTGTACCTAACAGTACACCCACATTTCGCCAATTATGTTTAAGTCCCATGTAATACGGGGCAACCCTATTGCCATCGACCGGGCACAAATCCAGACTCCGTGGCTGCTACTGAGAAATTCCTGATGGAAAAACCCAATAACACTTTGCCCGACCCGGGAATTGAATCCAGGACCTTATGTTCAGCAGTCGCGCTTGTGACCACTAGACCAACGTGCTAGTAATAAATACTACACCATAAAGGACACAGCACACTTATCAAATCGGAAAGGGATCGGCACCGTATGAACTCGAGCCGTTCAGTATGCTTTGGATGAAACTCCCTACTGCAACGCACACTCGCGCCTCTGCGCGCCTCTGGACAAGCTCACGAACCACGGCGCAGTGCGTGGTCAACTCGCTTACGGCTCGTCGTTCCCGCGCCTACCTACGTCCCTACGTCTCTCCGTAGCCGCGCTTACGTCCCGTAGCTGCGCTTACGTTTATTTGTACCTGAGCTTACGCCTCTTCGTCCACCTTTAAGCACACTACTGTTGATCCACGTGCTGTCATTCACAGGGCAACTTCCAGTCGTGAGCGGCGTCGGCGAGCCGTAAGCGCGGCGTCCCCTAGCCGTAAACGCGGAGTCGCCTAGGCGTAGCCGAGTTGACGTATCGGAGCTGCTGATCCGCTTGCTTACGTTAGGTTGACGCCTGTTTGACGGCGAGGCGAAAGACAATACGGTGCCGATCCCTTTCTGATTTGATACGTGTGCTGTGTCCTTTAAAAGGATAGAGAATTTGTGGGAACACATTCGATGATGTTATCTAATAAGCCAGCATTTGTTTCATTGAAAAGGACCGAAGGCTTCTCAATAATCATTTCAATTCATCACAAAGATAAAGGAGAGTCGAGCATAGATCATGCTTGCTCAATGTTTACTGCTTGTTGCTATATCCATCTAAATACAGAAGGGGGGCCTTTGTCATAACGTAGAAGCGCTTCTAATGAACTTGGACACACATACACTTTGATATGCCATGAAGCAGTGGCGAAGGTTCCAGACAACTTGATTCCTACCGAATTCCCTCCGAAAAATGGGACAGTCAGTATTCTATAGACTAATAATAATACGCTACACTACAATAATAATAATACAAATCACACTAATGATACGTATTCCGGCTTACCTCTTACAAAAATTAACCCTTCGCTACTGCCATGAAGTTCGTTTTAATTGCCCTTAAACTTAAGGGGAAGATTTATAAAACAATGGTTAGACCTGCTGTCTTGTATGGATCAGAATGTTGGACCACCAAAGGGTTGAATGAAAGGCATTTGCATGTGGCTGAGATGAGAATGCTAAGGGGGATGTGTGGTGTAACGCGAATGGATAAAATAAGGAATGAGTACATAAGAGGAAGTCTGAAAGTGGCGCCGGTGTCTGAAATGTTGTATGGTAATCCGTTATCGTGGTATGGGCATGTGATGCGGAGGAATGAGGAAAATGTCGTGAGGAAAGTTTTGAGTATGAATGTAGGTTGGCTATAAGAGTAGAGGAAGACTAAAGAAACGATAGATAGACTGTGTGAAGGATGATATGGCTAGAAAGAGGTGTCTGAGGAGACGACGAGTAATAGAGAAGTATGGAAGAAGACATGCTGCGCCGACCACAAATGATTTGGGACAAAGGCAGGAGAATTATGATGAAGGTCTTGTTAATGCATCAACTTATTAATTAATAATTTATGAATTGTGAGAATGATTTTGTTTATTTGTCCTTACCTTGACCTTAAAATAGGATAATTTTTATCCCTGGACGCCATTCCTTTATGTCTAAGGACTATTTGGCATAGTTTTTGATCCCCTCCCCCCCTATATAAGAAAAGATAATAATAGGCCGACCCTCTCCCCATGTTTAATATTTATTACGTAATAATCTGAAGGAAACAATGAATACACGCTTGGTCTTTAATTTTTATTTTACAAAGTAATTTTTTTTAGGAATGTGTATTCCTAAAAAAAATTAATGTGTACCTACAAAAGTAGTTACTAGTACCTAATTTACCAGCGCTTTTTCAAAGTATAATCTTAATTTTGCGCATTTTTGTGATCTTACGTAAAGAACTAGGTATCGAGAATTCAAGACATCCTACTCCCTTGGAAAAACAAAATAATAAGATATGGTCGAGTCCCTCCCCTCCTAAATCGTCTTACGTATAAATAATAGGCGCCCTGTAGGGACGTTCCTGTAGGATTATTACCGACCATCATGTGGGCGAAGCTGTGGGCAAAAACTAGTACACACGGCGGCACATGAAGCTGTACATTTCCATTATAACTTGGCCACGCTTTGTATAGATTTGCTATACAATGAGAGATCCGCATAAACCGGTTTTGTATATCGTGATTGGCCGTCGTGCGTACTTGAATAAAGATAAAGGTTCCGACGCTCCGTATCTACGTAATAGATCGAAGACTAAATTGACTTATAAAACTTGACTTCAGTTTTTTTTTTCAGAAATTCCTTCTCGTAAAAATGGGTAATCAATCATTAAAAATCTGATTAAAAATATACATTCTCCAACTTTTACTTGCTAATTAATTTAACAAAGAAATTTAATTAAGAATCTTGCCATTACTTTTCACGAGCGATTGATAGTGGCCATTTTTCTTTTTTAATATTTAAGGCTTCCGTAGATTGGCATATTTCGAACTTAGGGAACGCGGCCAAGTGCGAATCGTACTCGCGCACTACGGGTTCCGTACTTCCAAAATTATAAACAGTGAAATTTCTTTTTAGTATTTTCCAAGCTAGTGGCCATTGTTAGAGGAGCTCGTGGCTACATAATAACTGCCACTCAGGTCGAGCTTAAGGTTAAGCCGCGCTTGCCTAGGTTGGTCCGTGGATGGGTGACCGCCCATTACATACCAAGATTCCTCCGTGCTTCTAAAGTCACATTAAGCCGTTGGTCCCGAATGTCATTTGTAGATCTTTGACAGTCGTTACAGGTAGTCAGTGGCCCGAAAGTTTGACATCCAGTCTTACCAAGGGGTATCGTATTACCCAGTACTAACTGGGTTGTGGAGGTCAGATAGGCAGTCTCTCCATGATAAATACTGATATTCAGCTGCATCCGGTTAGATTGTCGAATGTATTATCTGTCATATTATTTAGTTAATATGTCAAAAGTACAATCTGTTAAATGTTGACTAAAAGGACTGGAAGCTGACCTTAATTTAGTTGGGAAAAGGCTAAGCAGATGTCGATGATGAGTGGCCATTGATAGGTACATATTTACTGTGGGAATTTCAACATCAATAACTATTATTACGGCACAAAAATCAAAGAGACAGACACAAAATTAACAGGCACGGAACCCGAAAAATGGTTTCCATGTCACCCCTTTCATCCGTTGACCATCGATCTTTCAATCCAACGTTTAGACTTAGAAGTATCCATCACCATCAATCATAAAAGAAAAATTCGTTGTCTTAGTTCATAAAATTTTTTCATAGATGGCGCTTTAAATTTCGGAATCGGCCAAAGAGGTGATTATAACTTATTACAGCCAATTTTAAAAAGTAACTTTTAACTATGCTTCGTTTAAACACGATAATTCCATTAGGGTTGGTAATTTTATTTGGGCATTAAATGTTTTTGAAAGTACGCTGCTTAATTAGTATGGGCCTTATTATGGTTGCGAGGAATAGAAGTATATATGTATACCCTCTTACCTCGCGCGTTTTATCTGATAGGTAGTACCTTAGGTAATCTTTTACTTGCTTTGTGTTTAACGTTGAGAAAATGAGTGAGACTATCTAAAATAACAACTCGTACTTTTTTTAGTTTCGATGGCAAGATATGCTTTAGTCCTTTCTAGTGTCCAACGAACAATCCTAAAAAGACTTACTGACCAAAAAGTCTCATTGACACATTTTTTCACAACATCGAAAAAGTAAAAGAAAGAAAGAAAGAAAAATGTTTATTCGACGTCAGTACATTAGGCACACACACAATAATATTAAAAAAAGTTACAAAAAAGAGAAAATACACACATTACAGTCATACTATGATGACTGTACTGTGTGCCTACGGCTGCGCCAAAAAGGTCCATTTCAGCATTAATACACAGACAGGTGAGGCTGTCTGACGCTGGTCTTCCAATGAACCTTCAGGGGGTAAGTGACATACAGAAAACAGTTTCAAAGATAGTATATGAATAAATGATTAAATACAATAAATAGATATTGAGTTAATTTATGAAATGTGTATGTAGGTACGAGTTAGGATAAAAATGTGAGTAGGTAATAAGTATTATAACGTGTTCGAAAGTACTACTGGTTACAATATATAAATACAGAGAAGCCAAAATAGAATAAATATTATAACAAGAAAAATAAAAATAAAAACAGTTTATTAATTCTAATATCAAACAACTACCTAATACTACCTATATGAAAAAGTACGTATGTGTTTTTCTTTTTATATACTAAACAATACGATTAGATCTACTTTCATAACAAAAAAAAATCTATATAACTTTTATTATCTAATATCATCATTATTGATTTGATCATAGAGACTTTTTCATAGGATTCCTTTTATCCCGGCAATATGTTCCCCTGAAACAATTTCCACCTGCACGCGGACAAATCCGCAAAAAACTAGCAATCAACGAATATCCTACTAATATTATAAATGCGAAAAAAAGTGAGGATGTCTCTGTTTCACGCAAAAACTACTGATCGCGTTGGATGAAATTTGGCACACAGATAGTTATCCTGGATAACACACTTTTTATCCCAGTGGTACGATTCCGTGGGACATTTACCGAACTCCACGGTATAAGCGAGTGTAAAATAAGTTTAACTCCAGATTCAAATACAAAAAAAAAAAAATGTATTAACAAACACAACATACATTAATAAAAACTCACTCAATCTCACTAAGACTTCCTTTAGACCGTGCGGAAAGTAAAATTTCTCAATGAATACACTCGGCTTTTAGAAGAACTCTATTTCTGTATGTTTATTTGAGTTGCTCCACGAACTAATCAAAGTTTACCAAGGAATCGAGTAGTACGAACGCTTCCCAACTGATTGATTGAGAATCTAATATTTTTTCAAATTATCTGCGTTCAATATTCTGTTTCCTTTCATCTAGGTATCATTGGTTTTTCTTTTCAATCCATATTATTTATGTACATTTTAAGTTTAATTAGTATTTGGTTACTGAGTCGGTTAGAAATTATAGTCTAGTAGTCAATGTTTATGGTTTGTATTTTTGAAGTAGGGAGGTAATACAAGAGTAAGTACCGTGAACCGTGGGATTATTGTCATTATTAAACGCTCTAGCTAGGAGATATTAGCAAACTTATAACTCTTTGTTTGCCAATCAATAAGTAATGACGTAACTGAGATCATTGACGAGGAGCAAACACAGTTTTGCTCCGAGCAAAACAGTCATACTGTTACTGACTGATAGATGTTTAAACTAAGACTACTATACAGGGTGTAACAAGACCCTTAACGAAGCCGTCAACCAAGCACTAGGTACATAAAACTAAGTAACTTTAGGCAAAAAACATGAATGGGACAATTTTTTTTTTTGTTTTACGGTAGAACTCAATGTAACGCACTCAAAACATTGTGCTGGTGGATGGATTGAGTAGTTCGATGGCCATGGAGGTGTTTAAAGTAAAAATCTTACATTAAAAAACATGTATTTAAAAAAAAAAAATGTTAAAAAGTTGGAA
The DNA here is from genome assembly GCA_947578425.1 of Eugnorisma glareosa. NCBI lineage: Eukaryota > Metazoa > Arthropoda > Insecta > Lepidoptera > Noctuidae > Eugnorisma > Eugnorisma glareosa. Next base: position 17,756,537 of record OX387960.1, read on the forward strand.
CTTTGACCCCCAATATCTCCGTAAACAGAGTACCTAACAAGTATGGTCTAGAACAAAAAAATGATCGCAATGACGGGGAGAACAAGAGCCTTTCGGCTTCGTTAAGGGTCTTGTTACACCCTTTATGATATCATGGTTCAATCAGCACGGAACCCTAAAAATGCAGTCACAACAAGCATCATGTTTGTGCAGAATTGCGCAGAATGAACTGCAGCGTTGTAGGTACAACTCTGCAGCTGATTTCTTTATTTTTTCAAAACTGCATGTTTATTCTGCAACCTGTAAATAAGTTAATATACAACATTATAATCTTGTTTTTGTTGACTTTTTCTTGTACCAACTGTACGATGAAGACAAGAATAGGACTGGTCCTGACCAAACTAGTGCTAAGTTCACTCGAGTCACTGACGGTCTGCCACTTTCACCCTTATTTTCGAAGCATTAAGGTTGAAAATTGATCGACCGCCAGTGACCTTGGTTTTACTTACATTAACTTACGTTTTACAGCTAAACGTCAAGACTGTACATAGAGATCATATTCCCACTTTGGTCACTAACGTGTCCTTAGAAAGATACACGAAAATGTTTTACATCAATTACCTACCTAATACCTACCTACCTACCTGTGGACGGTGATCTATGGGCTAGCTCGCCGTCCGTCCGTCTTATGACGACAGGCCGTGTCGACGGCGCGTTCGTGTTCCACGCGCGCCTCAAAGAGAGTCAGCAAGCAGGAAGGGGTCCGAAAAGACTGATGCCTGCCAGGGTTGCGGGACTGTTCGAAAGAGATACCGCGGCCCTGGAACACAAAGGGCAAAGGAAGGAATAAAAAAAAAATACCTAGCTTTTTCTCAACTTTGTTGGTGTGTCGGCTTCCAGTCTAGCCGGATGCAGCGGCATACCAGGAGCGACTGCCTATCTGACTTGCAAAATCCAGTTAGTACCTATTGAGCAATACGAAACTCCTTGGTAGGATTGGTTGTCAGACTATCAGGCCACTGACTACCTGTAACGACTGTCAAAGACGTGCTTTCCGAAAAACGGAGGAAACAAGGTATGTAATGGTTCACCCATCCGCGGACCTACCTAGGTAAACGCGGCTTAACCATGAAGCAGCTGAATACCAGTATTTTACATGGAGCGACTGCCTATCTGACCTCCACAACCCAGTTAGTACTGGGTAATACGATACCTCTTGGTAATACTGGTTGTCAGACTTTCCGGCCACTGACTACCTGTAACGACTGTCAAAGATCTACAAATTACAGCCGGGACCAACGGCTTTATGTACTTTCCGAGTTTCACGAGTAATGTTTAATTCCCATGTGATGGGGTGAGCCGCGAGCGTAATGCCATCAACACTAAGAAAAAATCCAATTACTCTTTGTCTGACCCAGAACTCAGCAGTAACGCTTGCGTCTACTAGACCAACGAGTAAAGAACGCTAAAAAGAAAAAAAAAAAACAACCGATCATCGATATTCTTTTTATAAGTAATCGTTAAATCGATTCTATTGTTTCATAATCGATTGAAAACGCTGAGTAATGATTTTGTGAGCGATACCGACTAGATTGGTAGATTTATGATTGGTAATAAATTATCTTACATATTATTGTCTCTAATTTAATATTGTTGAAGTGGAATGTTTCTATTTTGACCTTATTAGCCATAATGGACGAAAATAAACTAGTCCCTAGTGTATCTTTGTACTAGGTATATTCCGTTGGTTGAACCTATACTAATATTATAAAGAGGTAAAATTTGTTTGTAAGTTTGTATAGAAGGGGTAATCTCTGGATCTACTGAACCGATTGTGAAAATTATTTCACTAATAGGAAGCTTCGCTTTATTTACAACGTGCCCGTGGAATATTTTCCGACCAAAGCGCGAGCGAAGCCGCGGGCAACCAGTTAGTGTAAAATAATTTGTCCGAGGTCTCGCGTAGGTCATGCTTTACTAGCAGTAGAAAAAGAAGTCGGCTAAAAACATCAATAAATAAAATTGCCACATCAGAAATTCAAAAGATTTTGCATTGCACGTTGGTTAAGTTAAGGGTCATAAAGATGAGGAGGATAAAAGCTAATCACCATCTGCTTAGCCTTTTCCCAACTTTGTTGGGGTCTGCTTCCAGCCTCACCGAAAGCAGCTGAATACCAGTATTTTACATGGAGCGACTGCCTATTGGGTAATAAGATACCCCTTTGGTAAGACTTTCGGGGCACTGGCTATCTGTAACGACTGTCATAGATCTACAGATGACAGCCGGGACCAACGGTTTAATGTGCTTTCCGAGGCATGGAGGAAACTCGGTAGGTATGTAATGGGCGGTCACCCATCCACGGACCAGCCTAGGCAAGCGCAGCTTAACCTTAAGATCGACACGACCGGCTGTTACTATTAGGCCACGAGCTCCTCCTCGATGATCAAACCTAATAATATTGGTTTTCAAAATTAAAAATGTGTATTAGTGGGTATTACATGAGCTTATTTACTTTTGTCAAATCCGTACCTGAACAAAAAAGGATCCAATTCTAAGCCACTTAGAATGTATTGCTAGACTCAATATTTCAATGTTACCAGGTTCATCCGGATTCCGGACAATTTACTAATAACAATTAGATAAAAGAATAATAGGTACGTATAAAAAACACACGCGGCGTTATTGTGACGTGAATATTTTTATATTGACGCCTGTGGCAATGACCGCGGCTGATGTTCGGTTCACGGCCGTTTAAAAAAAGACGTTTATGTTTTAAAAATGCTTTTATCCTTGTACGCTCGTAATTGGCCGATGCTGGATCTTCGGTGCGTTCGTATTCGTATGATGAATGCACCATTTTTGTACACTGAACACCCCACACTCGAAAATAAATAAACGGCCGAAGCGACACGGGGCGCTGAGGGCGGCACCCCCACAGGCGCACGCTCGCACACACGCGCGCCGCAGGGCGACGGAGAGGGCGCTACCGTCGCTCAGTCTCGCGCCGGCCACCGCTACGGTCGGACGTTAGTCGCTCTTTGCAATGCGATCGGAAAAATAAACTAGTTTTGTTCCGGTACGACATACTGCCTCCTGTGCGCTGTTAAATTTTACGTGTTTGTGGACATTCTGTGAACGTGATTTTTATCTAACGTGAACGGTTAGTATCCCCTTTTGAAGTTGGGATTTTTGTAGCGGGCCGTCTTGTCTACACATGTTCATTGTTTACATCTGTAGTTATAGGCATGTGTTTAGTTTTTTTCTACTATCCCTCGTAATGTAAGGATTATATTAATAAACGGGTATTTGAACGCGTTGGGTGAATCATAAAGCGGAGTACCCACATTGAATAAGTCGTTTCTATTTCCAGATAAACTGTTGGGATTGATTGGGAGCCGTTGACTTGTGTTGAAACAAAGGTTTACATTGTCGGAAGGTGAACGATCTTCATTCGACTCGCTACAGGTATGTTTGAACAAGAAATTCATTCACTGGTACACACTCACACGCCTACGGGTCATACTTTTTCGAATTTTGAATCTTTTGAAAACACATGTTTTATCGAACGTTGTAATTTTGAATTTCTGCCTCACTGTTCAAGTGTCAAATAGAATGAAGTTTTAAACCGTTGAAACGTCAAATCCTAGCCCATAGATTAAACCGGCATCCGCATGACTAATTACAATTTGAAATGCCTACAACGTATCTGTCGCACGGAAACGAAGCGTAATCCGTTTTTGTGTCATTGACCTCATTGTCTATGCTAAAGTAGGTAAGACAGAAGTAATTTTTTGCGCAAATTGCGTATAATACCTTACGTAATGTTTTATCCGTGTACTCGTATGTAATTAAACTATTGTGTTGCATGTCAAAGCATGGCACCGGGGCTGTGCGCTCCTTATATAATGTGTAACCTTTTGTATGACATTTGATGTCTGAGCCTTTCAAATCTTGTGAATAAATCGGTTACTTGTTGCTCGTATTCCTTAGCTTGTACAACCTAGCACATTTTCGCCGTTCTGTTTTCAAACAAACTATTTTAGGTAGGTTCGCTGTAGTTCATAGATCAGAAATAATCCTACAGACGTACCACACTGGGTTGTGTTGATAAATTAGGGTGAACGGCCCAGTAGTCGACCGTTCAAGGTTATATCTCGGGTCTGATAATCCTGTTTTTATCTACGTAAATGATTTATTGTAATGTTTTGTTAATGAATTTGTCGGTTGTCTTTATAACTTACTTTGCTACATTTTTTTTTTTACATTTATTATTATACCTACGTAGATCATAAAATATAACTTTCATTATTCGTAATTATTTCCCTTCCTGTAGTCTTTATTAATCATAATACCATAGTTTTATGTTCCCATGGTGTCAGCCCACGTTATCACCCACACAAGGCAGCATGGTGTTTTTTTTAATAACAAGCCTATTATAGTTTTATTATTTACTTACGTAATTTCATAGTCTTGAGAACTGCTATCAAGTTTTTAAAACATGTTAGTCACTACCTTTATTACATGACTACGTAGGTATTATGGCTAGATTTTGTCCGGACCATTGGTTTCGTAATAAAAGGTAGATACAGAAGTAGGAACTAAAATAGACTGACTTACCTGAATCAAGATTGTAGGTAACTACCTACACACCCTTTATTTACACAAACTTGTCTTATTAATAGGTGTTTAAATAAGAAATTTGCCGTTTTTTTCTCACATTTTGTTCTGTTTGTAACTGAAGTAGGTACCTATAGTTATATTTTTTGGCAAATTCCGTTTTAATTGGATTAATTGTTAAATAACGTACCTTTTAGAGTTTAAAAAACGTATTAGTAGTTGCATATTACTTCATAGAATAGTGTAGTCAAAACACCTGTTTCAATGTGTCGTAGGTATAGTTGTAAATAAACCGTTTTAAACCAAAATCAGTGGTTTAAAACCCGTTTTAAATTTGTTTAAAACGGTTTAAAACCACGACCACGTGGGCCGTACATTGATTACGAATTACTTAAAAAAATAGTTTAAAAGGCTAATTGAAATCATTTACCATTTTTATTAATATAAATGTGAAGTCATATATCATATTTATACTACTATTTAGGATTAGACACTGAAAACAATCATGTTTTGGGTATTAATTAAAATAAAACGGCAATGCCGCATTTTTATTTTTCACTTTGCTACCAAAATCGCAACGGGGAGAGATGGGGCAGGTAGGGATCGATTTTATGTTTGTCTGTCATGTTAATGAAGGTTATTTTAAAACATTTTTATTTTATTTTTCTTTTATATATTCTAAATCAGGAAGGAGGTGTGGTCTAGATAACTTCGTGTAAAGCCTCAGTGCATTCCAAAAAAAAAACATTCTAAACCATATTAAACCGCTAAGTGTGGTTTTAAATCGTTTTAAACCAAAAAGACCGTTTAAAACCAAATGGTTTAAAACGTTTAAAATTCGTTTTGCATCTCTAGTCGTAGGTTTCACTACTGCAAGTAGATCCTATATTTTTGTCATGGACTGTTTTGTGAATTTAAGATACCTACCTACCTATGCAGTGCGCGCAGGTTTTTCCACTCGTATACCTAGTTAGCAATTGCATCATACATAATTGGTATCGACGTTTCCACGAAAAAAAAAATGTTAATATGGAAAAAAAAAGATAAAGGTAAAGATACAGGCTACCCTAGTTTAAGCTGGAAGCGCAAGGGTAGCCCGCGAAATTTAAATTTTCTTACATTTATTGCAATTTGCAGGGGGCCTAAAATGGCTGCTTTATCAGAACCATAATCCGAATCACGTTAAAAATGTAAAACTCTTAAAATGGACTTTGTGGTCATAACCATTAAGACCATTTCAAGAATTTTAAATTTTTAACGTTATTCATATTATGATTCTGATAAAACTTCCATTTCAGGCCCCCAGGACAGTGTCAGGTTGTATGTTGATGAAAATATGAATCGCGACAGTAACACGTATGGAGTTACAGAATTATAATCATTCAAATCATCAATACAGATCTCCAAGTTCATATAACCCCATTCAATAGCTATTTCATGAAAAAGTCACTCAATGGGATTATATGAACTTGGAGGGCTGTATTGATGATTTGAATGATTATAATTTTGTAACTCCATAGGTACCTACGTGTTACTGGCGTGATTCATATTTTCATCAACATACAACCTGATACTGACCTGCAAATTGCAATTAACGTAAGAAAATTTAAATTTCACGAGCTACCCTTGCGCTTCCACCTTAAGAGACACAGTTTAATCTGTTGTGTATAGGTTTCTGAAGCATCCAAATGTTTCAGTGTTCTCTGTAACACTAATTAAAAATTGTAAAATTACTGTACAATTATCTGTATTTTTTTGAATTACAGATACCTATTTATTATTATTAATACGTAAGCAATCAAAACACCGCCTTGTAAAATTCTCACCAAAAAAAAACTTACATTACTGACATTACACGTAGTCGTAATGACAGTCAAGTCATGGACCTTACCGCCTACCAGCTTGTACAACCTGATTCCCTTGACACGAAGGAAGCAGCTGATGCATACTACTTTCGTTACCATTTTATTAACAAAAACACTCAATGATATACCTACTAAAGTAGGTAGCTTGAATATGAACTACTTTAAGGTTGACAAAAAATTCTTAAAATAAATGTGCGAAAGCCTAGACATCTGTGGCGTGCCTAAGGGCCAACAATACGACATGCCTATAGGTCAAGCTAACTGGGGCCTTAATCTGCTATCAATGGTAGACCATTCTGACACTATTGCAGTGTCAGAATGGTCTATCATTGATTTAATAAGGCCCCGCGCAGACGAATTACCCTTTGTACGCACGTCAAACGAGTTTCGAACGCGCTTCAATACGCCGTGGGCTAGGGGCCTTATTAAATCAATGATTGACCATTCTGACACTATTGCAATAGCAGACTAAGGCCCCAGACCAGTTGGTGATTGCGGTTAGGAATCAGTGCGATGTTGTTCGTTTTGTTCCGTTTATCATAATGACAAAAAGGGTGTAACAAGACCCTTAATGAAGCCGAAAACCACTTGTTCTCCGTCATAGCGATATTTTTTTTGCTTAAGACCATACCTGGGAACCTTCTAGTTACAGAAATATCGGGGGTCAAAGTTCCAACTTTTTCCCTTTTTTTTTTAATACATGTTTTTAATGTACGAACTTTAAACACCACGACCCCCGTACTATTCAATCCATCCATATTCCATCAGTACAATGTTTTGAGTGCGTTATAGGTATTGAGTCCTACCGTAGTCGTTTCCCAGCAATATTTTTGCGTAAAGCTACTTAGTTTGATGTACATAATGCTTGGTTGACTGCTCTGTTTACACCTTGTATATTTAAATACCTTTGTACAGCCTCAACCATTTCACTGCTGAGCATAGGTACATCACCCCTATAACATATTGTCATCCTCCCCGTTCTTATGCTACCCGCATCCCATACCCACACCCGACATTAATTTCTTGTCGTCAACCCACTTGATAGCTTGATCAGTTGACATCCTTCGTTCTTTATCCTTTGTCTGTGCTACCATTCGATCCATTCGACGCAACCAGTTCATTCAGTCACCAGTACTGCCAACTAGCTAGTAATTTTATGGCCTGGGCTATTGCTAAATACGGGAGAAAAATAATGTGGAGGTTGTTTACTATAGCCGTACAAAGACCTTTTAAAGGGCCTTTTATTATTGAATGTCTAGATGGAGCATCAAATGCGCGAAAACGTGTCAAAAAATATCAACCAACTTGTAGCTTATAAGTTCGCACACAGAGACATAGATGCACAAGAGTTTACACTATGCGTCTATTGGCTCTGTGCCCCGCGAGCACGCTGCCGCACGCACACATGTTTGAAATTGTTGCCTCGTTTTCTTTGTTTTGATTGTAAGGCGACGCTCCATCTAGACATTATAAAATCTTTTGCTCAAAATCTGAACTTACACTATCACGTAATCTTGTTTTTTAATGTTTATCAATAGCATCGGGCCCCAGTCAACATGATTCAAGTGCCAGAAAATTCTTGTAGCACTGTACTTGATGATCTTAAGAAAATACCGGAAGCAATTCCCATAGTTCTCTACCGATGACCGATACCAAGTAGTCCTAACCTTGAAACAATATTACAAGTGTCAACATACATTCTCAGAATCACTCCACATGAGACCAAAGACTATAATAAAAAGATTCAGAATGCAAATACAATGACACAGTGGTTATATTGACGTTTGGATGACATTGACTGGACAGGGCAATAAGTAAACAGTTTTGAAATTGTCTGTTACTGTTAACCTGCATCTTCCCAGTGCTGGGCAAAAGCCTTTCCCCATGACTTTCAGTTCTTTCGATTCAGGGCCAATGTGGACCAATAGTTGTTGGTTTTGTGCAGCTCGTCACGCCATTTTTTAAACGCAACGCAACGCCTTCTTAAAAAAAAAAGCTTATTTCTTTTCTTCAGAAAAAAATCAGGTGTTCCATACATTTTGAATTTTTGACCGTGTAGATTGCACTTTTGTAGGAATCAGTTTTTTTTTAATAAGCGATGGAAAATTTCTATGTGGCCGGCTTAGAATGATGTACTGAATACCTAGTTACCTACGTGGTAACCGTTTTCGCGTCGGTGTCCCTTCTACCCCGAATAAACTGTCGGTGTGAGGCTAGGATAGGCAGTCGCTCCATGTAAAATACTGGTATCCAACTGCATGAGGTTAGACTGAACGCCGACCCCTACATAGTTGAGAAAAGGCAGACGATTGATGAAATTATATTAAAAAAACAAAATGGCGGCATGAGTTCCGATTATAACCAAGCGCCGAAAGAGCCCCATATTCAGCTTTATGATACTTCTTATTCATAGCCCCCATTTAATGAAATGCAAACCTCTTTGGTGTTGATTGATTGTCTTTTAGTTCATGAGAGGGGAAGCTTCTTATATCTAAAGTTCAAAGAGTTTCCGTACAGTTCATAACTCAAATATCTCTCACCCTATTTGTCACTATGGTTATTAATACCCCGCACTTAGTAATTGGGACCCTTTTGTGGGCCATTCATTTAGTTTTAGTGGGTTTATGTGGAATTTGGCTTGTAAATTGTAGGTAAAATCTTTGTAGGTATCATATGGGGCTCCTGAGTCTTTAAATGAGCAGATAATATTTTGTCTTTGTAATGATAACATGTTACTTCAACAACATTAATCTCCAAAATTTCTTATCTTATAATCCGAAATTGTTACGACATACATAGGTACACTAAGAAGATCAAGACCACCCATTACTTACCGAGATTCCTCCGTGCCTCGGAAAGCACGTTAAGCCGTCGGTCCCGGCTGTCATTTGTAGATCTTTGACAGACGGTACACAGGTAGTCAGCTCGTAACTCTGACAACCAGTCTTACCATGGGGAATCGTAATACCCTGTACTATCTGGGATTTGGAGGTCTGATGGGCAGTCGCTCGCTGTAATATACTAGTATTCAGCTGCATCAGGTTAGTAGAATTTAAGCCGACCCCAATATAGGTAGGAAAAATTCAAAATTACAGAAGTAGAATGTCAAAGAACCGTTCTTTGAATGCCTCTCTCTCTGGGGTCGCTCCCTCATGTCTGAGGATCGTGGTCAGCATTAGAGTTGCATCTGGAGCGGATGATCTGCCTCCACATGTTTCTGTCCAGTGCATCTCTTACAACCGTGTAGAATTTTAATGCCGAGTCTAGTCGAGTTTAGTCGGTCCATCTTGCTGGTGAACGACTGGGCTTCCTTTGCCTTCGGTATTCCCAGCCGCAATAAGTTTTTCCAAACTTTGAATGCCTACAGATGCAATAAGAATGAGTTTTTCAAAACTAAAGCCTGTTCAAAGTTTTTATTACATGAAATGTTACGGAGGTAAAAAAAAAACAAATAAATAGATACCGGTGAATAGAATCTCTTCATTCTACGGGTCATCAGTTTTGTCATTGAAAATATGAGACCAGTGGAAAAGTTCTTACTTAGTAATTATAACTTAGATAGGTATAGGTACTATCTCAGTTCCACGTTTAATCCTCATTGTCTATGCGACGCTGACAAGCGGTCTTGACCATAGACAGTAATTAAATTACCTATATCTTGTATTACTTGTATTTAGCTATTACAGTGTCGTACGTTAGTAATAATAAATAGTAAATATAAAATAGTGTTATTGTAATCGAAAGACAAGAAGGTAATAAAATTGTTTGTTTGTGTGTTCTGTGGTGGCTACGCTAGCTACCTAAGTACTACCTACGATAATAATCAAGTAGAAACATTCTACGACGTGGCAACTAACTAACAACAGGGGGCTAAAATGGCCGCTTTAGCAGAATCATATAATAAATAGGACTAGCTGTTGCCCGCAACCTTCGTTCGTGTGAAATTATTAAAAAATATCACTTTCCTTTTTAATCGAATTTTGTTACCAATTTCTAGGGTTTTAATTTTAGTGCACGGAACCCTAATTCTTATTCTCAATAAAAGTAGATTGAGTTACTAAGGAGTAACTGTGACATCAGCTATCTGAAGTCCCGACAAAATCGGTCCAGCCGTTTCGGAGATTAGCCGATGAAACGGATTTTGTTAAAATTTCAAGGGTTTTCAATTATTTGCGCGAATCCATCATTTCATCTGCCAATAAAAGTCCTGTCAAAATCGATTCTGCCGTTTCGGAGATTAGCCGGAACAAACAGACGGACAGAACGACAGACAGACAGACAAAAATTGAAAAAAATGTGTTTTTGAGTACCGTATTTTCTCATATAGTTAAAAGATGTTTGATTTTAGTACTACTAACATATACTTCAATTTTATTTATTTGTGCAGATGTATAGATAGTATTATGAATTGCGTTACAATTTGTAAAATGATCACAAAGAGACGCTTCATAATATTAACTGCGTCTGTAATTATTTTAAGAATTTTAACGTGATTCATACGTATATTAATACAGCTATACTTACCGGCCATTTTAGGCCCCAGTTAAGTACTAGTGACGAAAAACTAGACGGATATAATATCCCCTCGCAGTGCAAACGTATACTAGTTACACTAAGATATAAACGAGCATTGTTTTGTTCGATAACTATGTATCCCAACTACATATTAATTGCACAATGTAAGAAATACTTACATAATTACTTATATGAATATAAACTTGTGAAGGTATACAGGTATGTTATAATAGGTATATTATGTTATGAATATTAATATTATTTAAAAACAGTTGACAACTTTAACAACGTAAAAAAACTCACGAATACATTAAATGAGTACGTAAATAATAAGTGAAATGTACTTACATTTTTAAGCAGTTGTCTTTCATATTAAAATGAAATAATTTGCAAGTAAATTGCTCACAATTTCTCGATGATACTCGTAATGTTACACGAACTGTTGTTTTTATTTTAGTTGAAACACGCCTTTATGAAGGTTTATTATTAACACAATAATTATACAATAAAATTTAAAAAAATCTACATGATGAAGATCAATGAATACGTCAGCTTATGTCCGGTTAGACCTAACACTGAAGCTGTCGCAGCTGTCGGCGGCAATATTCACTGAACGCGTATGAAAGTTGCCGCCGTGCTTTGGTGTGAAGGCTCCATAAACAATATCATCACCATCATTCTCCTGCCCTTATCCCAACTTATTTGGGGTCTGAGCAGCATGTCTTCTTCTTCCATGCTTCTCTATTACTCGTCATCTCAGCAGTCACCTCGATTCTAGCCATATCATCCTTCACACAGCTCCATAAACAATAATATAATGGTGTTCTTATCCACACCTTTGCCTGCTAGTTAATTAAACACCTAAAGTACGCTCCGTAACATTGGCACATCAATACTCTACTACAATATTTCACTTGAATTCACAGAACACTACGATACACAATTTAATTACAGATTCCATAGAACCATAGATTTCCTAAACAATTACCATATTCCTACTAACCGGAGAATAGTTTGCTTTGATGTTCTGACCATAGATTGAATATTAGTGCTTGTAACTGTTCAGAACTAAATACCTAGTACTCTTCCCGTGACCAGAGAGCTGGCATATTTTTTGGCCAAATAATCAGCATTGCCATCCAACGTGGCAATGCTGCCAGCCTTCTGGACACTATTCTCGTTGACAATGATGTAGACGAATTTTTGACGCCCTTTAATTATTTTCTGCTTTTTACACATGAATCAGGAAGTTCTCAGTAGCAACCACAGTCTGGATTTGTGCCCGATTGATGGGAATAGGCTCGTCCTATTACATGGGACTTCAACATAACTGGCGAAATGTGGGTGTACTATTAGGTACACCTCTGCCTAACTCACCTTGGATTACAGGCGAGATTTTATGTTACGTGTACATATACACATTTTTATTTTAAGTTTGTTTATAGTTCGTAATTGTTTAATAAGCGGCAGTAATTCTATGCATTCAATTAATTAGAAACACGTATGAATAAAATTACTGTATTAGGTTATTCCTACCTATTGAGATTTTGATATATTTCATTGAAATTTCTAGTAACTGTATATACAACGGACAGATGCAGTACCTAGGTACAAGTTTTATTAGGTGTCTGATAAAATGACACACAGCTTTAGGTAGACCAAAAATGTTTTTTTTTTTCCTGTTTCTTTGTTTACCCTTAGGTACGTAAATTTCTTAGTGTTAGAAAAAATGTTAAAGGGTATTTTTTCCTTAAAAAAACAATTTCTCGATAAATGCAATGAGTCTATTATGTTCTAAAAAATCCCTATTTATGTTAAGCATTTGATGACGAATATTTAATTAGAACAGCCCAATGTCATTGCTGCATGAATAATGTCACGTGTAGGTATATAAAACATCAAAATAACCGGTTTTTTTAATTAAAACCTTAGAGCGTCTACAACGATGACACATACTTACGGTTTTTCCCGACTTGCTCCTAGTGTAACTGACCTATCCCAACGTTACGAACCAATCAAATCGTCCCCCCACTCTTGACCGGGCATTTTATTTCTGTCTAGCAATATAATTTTCCCTTTCAAATTGCTGCATGTGGCCGTTAAACCGCAAACTCGGTACTTTAACAAAAGGGCTGGAACATACAATTACAAGCAATCATTCAATTAGCCAGTACGTTAGGGCGACGTTTTTATTTCTGTTGTCATGGCGACCGTTCTTTTTTTAAAATTTTACTGCACAGTGCTCACCGAAATGGATAAAATGACAGTTGTTAAAAATTGAAATTAAGTTTTATTTGAGTTATACATTATTGTTTTAAAATTAAATAATAAACTATTCCTGTTTTCTAATCTAAAACTTGAACGTCGCCGTCGGTATTAAATGATGTAACAAAATACTTAATGCACATTAGATTGCATTAGAACAAATTACTCTTACGTAACTATGTAGGTGAATAGATAAACGAATATGACAAAGCAAAAAATAAACAACTAGACAGCCAAATAGCGTTCTATTAGTTTATATCCTGAAACAGACGTCTAAAAACGACGTAATACGTTATGTGAACATTATTCCACCTCCTTACTGATAGAAAGCAACAATCCACAAAATTGGTTACTTGAAAAAGCACTCGGCTCTCAACAATTTATTTCCCGAGCTCCCGAAAAAAACCGATAAAAACAGTGCGATCGCTCCAGTTCAACCGGCTGGCAATTACGAACTAATCGCTTTTAACAGACATGGGAATCGACGTCATCAGTCACCAACGCAGCTCTTTTTCTAACACACCTTCCCCTTTTGATTTGTTAAAACCAAACTAGGAAGACCTCCAACCTTCCGCGTTGTTACCTATGCTCCTGCCACTTATAGATGTCACACGGGAGGAAGGGCGTGTCTCATTGAGCTAGCCAGACACGAATTCTCAGAGTTTTATAGTATAGTCTTTGGCCGTGTTTTAACATCCCCTTTTTTCTTTGTTCAAGAAGCGTAACGCCACGCAAGTTTGTTCTCAGGCCTGTGCCTCGTTCGTGCTGATTTAGTACTAACCCGTTGAGTCATATGTAGCGAGTAAAATTAGTCATACGTCTCTTTGTTGATTCCGTTGCTCTCTTGCAATGCCTATGTTTACTACAAAGTGTTTTGTGATTTATGAACTAACTGCTCAACTTGAAATTTAATTCTGAATGTTTGTTTAAAGCCGGTCAATATTTTGGTACAGTAGTATTGATAATAATGTTTCCACGAACACATGACTTGCGACAACAAAGGAATTCAAATATGATGGCAAGTTTCATTTCTAAAATTAATTCGTTTCCTTAAATAACTTTGCTTGAAAACGTGAATGAAATATAATGTTGTTCTTGAACTGCTTTTTGTCCAGAAACGATGCCAATTTTTTAGCTGGCCGAGTGCGTAAACACTCCGTATGTACTCCGTATGTATGTATGAACGAGATTTACTCTTGAACTGACGTGCTGATCATTTTATATACAAATTCCAGCCACGTACGCATCTTTCTAGAATCTTCCGAACAAAGATACAATCTTTTAAAGAGCGTTGACTTCGTTTGTGACCTCACGGAACAATTGTTTTTGGGCCTAGCGTGACGGATTTTGGTCGAGTCATATTGTCACGTCGTCATCATATAAATCACACGCTTTTATCAAGCAACTGAACACTTAAGAGGTTTACTCAACTTTATCTTTGCGACTGTATAAATGTGGTTTGGCTTAGAGAAATATTTCTCAACTATCCAAGCCACCTTCGTTTCTAACCTTGTTGATATAGCACAGACCGCTTTGCGTTTCCTTGTAAATAGTTCCGCAAACATTTTGCTGCCTTTCATGGTATCTATCTATAAGGCATATTGTTAGTCGCAGACGATTTGCAACCGTTCCACACTTTGTAGTTAATTCCGTTGTTAATGGTCTATTCGAACCAACAGTTAATGTTGCTTGTGTGTGGTCGAAGTTTAGTGAAGTCATTAATAATAATGTGGGGAACGTGGATCTACTATGTGATTAGTTTCCATTTTCTGCCTTAAAGAAGGTTAGGTCACAAAAAATACATTCTATCGAAACAAATGTACTTTACTGAACAGCAAATAGCCCTACTGAAACTTAGTTCTTTTGTTAAAAGTTTTTCTACGTAATGAATACAATTTTGTACTGAAATTGCGCACTTAATAGGATTCTTTTTGACCCATAAGTAATGAACAAAGTTGTGATAAAAGGAGAAAAGAAAATACTTAAGTTACAGCCTACATTCTCTCGCAGTTTTAAAAATAAATCGTGGAGATTCGCTTCAGCAACATGGCATTCAAAGGACATTACACTTAGTGAAGATTTTTTGTTAAAATAATTACTTCCATTGTTTAAAACTAAAACGATTTTTTTGTTCGCTATTATCGTAGATCTGATAGGTTTACATCAAGTACCGGTCATTTCCTGCCTCAAAATTCCATTCCGCCTGACAAACCAACCGAATTATTCACAATAATGATTTCTTAAGTATACCTTGCATAGTTACATTAAACCACATGGCAACGACCATTTGGGACTATTTTACATGGTATGAGCAACGTTTTTTACTTTTTACGCTTAGAGGAACAAACGAACGCTCTTTATCTCGATGCCTGTGTGTACATGAGTGCGAGCGAGACGCAACACGTTTGCCTAGTGAAAACGCAGCGTAAGGTAAGGTAACGACTCACACGCGGAGTTGATGACCGCGAGCGAAGGCCGTGCAATCGGTCAGACAACCAAATGTCACGGTCGTACGCAGCAGGCGACAGGAAAAACAGCGTCACAGACGAAAAAACGTGACTCACAAACACGTAGTACCAGCCGAATTAGCATGTGCTGCCATCTTGTTAGTGCCCCTCTAACGAAACTTTGTTTAATCCAATCTCCTCAATTAGAAGTTTTCGCAACTGACAGATTTAGAATACGCACTGTAACGATAACCTTGCGAAGAGAATGGCAATGACATTGACTCGCAGTCAACGCGGAAAACGGAAGACAGCGTCGCCCAGTGGCACAAATCACACTCCCTCAGGGCATAAAATTTAAAATATTTTCAGCATGGAGTTTCACTTGCGCCGTAATTCAAAATTCTCGCTTTATTCCTAGGCCGTATTGTGATATTTCGACTCGTAAACTTATATAATAACTTCGGATCGACGTTGCTTTACGACTGTCAAAATCGTATTTCTAATAATAAAATGTCTCAATTTAGAGAGGCCAATGTTTTATCGTGGGCATAAAGAGGTGGTATTAAATGTTTTTTAATGCTTTTTTCGTGTATCGTAGTACGATGGGGTGTCTCGATTGTGTTGAACTCTCGGAATATTTTTTTTTTTTTACAATGTTCACATGTTTTACGTGGAAACGTGAGCGTATAATAATAATAATTCACGTTATCTAACCGGGAGGCGCGTCGGACGTGGACGTCAAGACGGCGCTCGGCGCGACCATCGTTTTTATGCGCATAATAAATATTTTTTTCATTTTGTCCACGACGCAGACCGTGTCGACGCACTGTGTGGCACAATAACTTCAATTAACAATTTTAATATATTCAATAATGTCTCCTTGATGAAGAAGAATCAGTAATATAGTTTAAGATTGTTTAAAGTAGTAGTAGTAATTGTTAATTGTATTCATGCCGTTATTACTATGATATTGAATTACGGACAATATCACAGCGTATCAGTATGTACGTCCGTTGATAAGTACGAACTACTGACTGACTACACATATTTAAATTTTATGTAGATATTTTTACAACGTTTCCGAACTTGTTTTATTCAAATCGGCTTAAAACTTTTTATGTGTTTGAGTAAAACATATGTTCTGGATTTGTGAGGTGTCGGCCGAAGCCACGCTCCTTGTCTAGTTTATAATTCTTTGTCTCACTGCATAGAAACGACGTATTATAATAGGGAAATCCTTTTAGGTACATATGTGTTAGATCTACTTCATTGCCGGGTTGCCTTTTATGTTAAAATTTCCTAATAGCTGAATAAGTTAGTGGTAAAAATAGAAGTGTCTGTGACTAATCTTATTTACTGTTTGCACCTTGTGTTGACACAATAGGGGCATTTTATTACTATTGTAGTGTTGATAATATGAAAAAAAAGCCTTCGGAAATACACTTCATAACTTTCACTTTTTTGTAATCCTTGTAGGTGTGACCATAAGGTCGCTTTTTGCTTGAACATAATTTACTATTAATTAATGCTAATCTCATGTACGCGTGCGTGATCCATATAATTTATTTTTTACTTGATAACATCCACGAGTCACGTTAATTCGGGAATTTCCTCAAAATACTCAAGAAAACACATGGCAATACGAATAATTTTTTTATCAGTTCATATTCATTTTCGAATTGTTTTCTTTTTAAATAAAACAGCTGATAAAGTGAATGCAATACCTACCTAAGGCAATAAATCGATTGCTAAGTAACTAAGTAAACACAAGGAACTATTACCAATCGAAGCAGCTACGTGACCCTAATCGCGTGTTGCATACAATGATACAATTGTGACCTTTCGCAACTATTCCGTAAAAAAAAGAAGAATATAAAGTATTTCTAATGTTTTCCTCTTGCGCATCCTCTTTTGCAGTTTCTGTTGGTTTTGTGAGTAATTTAAAAGGGTAAAACGAGCACACGAATAAGTATAGGTAGCTGCACAATGAAACACAGCTACAATATTTCTTGAAATTGACTGTTTTAAAAAAACCGAAAAGACTGAAAAAAAAAATATTTCACAGATTACTTATCGCTTGCGATTCCTATTAATTGACAAAATATTGTCAGATGAATTCATATTTCGCAACGATATTTTTATACACCGTTTTGAGCTTTCACGGTTTATAACTAAACTTATAATTTCACTTACGGGATTATCCAGGGTGATGGGTAATCACTTAAGTTAGCTATAACTTTGATTAGTTTTATATCTACTGCGGGAAATGCAAACAAAGCTTACTTACGTTTGAAACTGGTAAGTCGGTCATACATTTTGAAGCCGGGTGCAATGTTTATTATTGCATATGATATGTGTTATAAGCATTTGTGCATACTTCACGCGAATATTGTCAAGTATCTATTATTAAAACATTATCTATATCAGATTACCAGCTTATCGTTAATAATACTGTAATAGATTACACAATTAGAACAAAACATTTCTCTATCCGTCGCGTCGTCGTGATACATAAAAAAAAAGTATATAATCGGACGGAAAACTGACTAACGAAAAATAAATAGAGGTATTCCAAGAAAGTCGTAGCTAAAGATTAGGGCGAGGTTCTTTGAAACTGCGTTGTCTTGGTTTAAGTATTATGAAACATTTTTCTAAAAGGTTACTAAGGTTCTCGTCTGTAAGCTTTGTTTCCACGAAGGATCTGGTTAGATCGTGTCGTGGCTCTGTTAGCTGTTAATTGTTTAATCTTGATTGATTTTGCGAGAGCTTCGACTGCATTTCTAAGCCTAAGTAACAGATTTATTAACAACGAGTAATATTGTGAAAAAATGCTTTAACTTGCGAAATAATGCTTATCTTTTCAAGGACTTAGCGTGGGCACAGATGTGATAGATACCTTTTAAAACGAAGGTCATGATTACACATCTAAGCAAAAAAAAAAAGAATCACAGTTTTTGTAGACATTATTCAATGTTTTGCAAAGTACTTGCACCTACTTTTATTGAATTATTGTCAAATTTATGCTTATATACGAAAAGGAAAATTTCTATCTAATCTGATAAAGGCGTGTATAGGTCGTGGGTGAAAAAAAAATACAATTTCTTCAGATAAATTGAATGAGAGTCATGATTGCTCGCTCGGGAGTCCTCGGCACTGATCTAAGATCGAAGAATTTCGTTACTTACTAACAAAATATGTATTGCGTGTTTTCCACAAGAAATGTGAACACAACATGAATAACTACGGGAAAAAAAGTTGCTGCGCAAAAAAAAAACGAATCGAAAAATCCGTGTTCCATTTTTGGCTCGAGTACTTGTGACCTTGTTAAGTACCTATTTACTAGTATTATCTATGTACACATAAGGTAGTTTAATGGATTGAAAAATAAGTCATGCCCTCAACGTTTTATTGCCTCTTACTTGGGTTTTCCGATACGATATCAAATAATGTTTTGAGTACAATAATATTGAATAACGCTTGGAGGAAAACATGCAATTTATTAAATATTATCTAGTTTTGTTACATATTATTCTTATTTTATAATAACCAGAAAGAAACAACTTAAACTTTATTTTGAACATTTTTGAAAATGGTAGATATTTCAAAATCTAGTCAAGATCAACATTACCCGATTACGAAACAGACCGCAACACAGTGTGTCACCGCGAAAAAACATAACACCATATTTATGACACTAGCAACTTTAATGCACAATTTCACGGTCGGTCATCATGTGTCAATAATTCACACTTGGTGTAAACAGGTAGATTGAAAACGGTCAATAAACTTGTACGTCTTATAGTATAACAAAGAGGCGCGGTTGGGGGCTACGTAGGTCATTCACACCGTGTGTTTAGCACGGATATTGTTTATGGAAACCCATCGTATACGTTACGCAATGGTAGTTTTGCTAAAATTATTATTATTGACGGCCATTTTTCTTGCGTCAATCGTCAACGGAGTCTGTCAAACAACTGTTGGACTTTGAGAACGTCGTTCTTTTCTTTATTCAAATTAATTTTGTTTTTTTTTTTTTATTATTGATGCTATTTCCTTTTAATTAAGGCTTTTAGTGAGTGGGAAAGAAGTTTTTAATGTTACTGCTAAGTGCGTAACTCTTGGTGTCTCGACCGGATAATTTCAAGGGCAATCTTCAAAATTACTTTGTAGGTAAATGATACTTCTAATTGAAATAGGTATCTGATGTTTTTGCTTCTTTTCCACGATGACTTGCGCGTTTATTACATTTTTTATAAACACTGGCGCAATACTCAAGATTCTGGTCTGTAAATAGACAGAAGTTATACAAATAGGTATCCATACCAAGACTGAACGTATTCGTAAAACTGAAACAGAAAAACTTGGTCTATTAGATATTCATAGACTACGGCTGTTGGTTCTACATCCTAATTTACAAGAGTGCGAGCGGGAGAGAGGTATCTTCGGTATCTTCCATCTCTTTCTCTACCTGTTCCTTTTTTATGCGGTCTACCTCTACCTGCGTAGCATAGCATCCCTGTGGCAGGGAGGCTGGGTTGAGTCATTGTCGGTCGTCGTCGTCGGTACAGTCAGGAACGAAAGTCTTACGAATTTATTAAACCGTTCAACAGGTTGGTAACTCATTGTTGTAGATCGATGTTTTGTCGGTGTTTAATTTCAAAGGGTATATTTGGCTTTATTCCTTCGAAGTTTGAGGGCTGTGAAACGGTGGAGTTCGTGCTAAGTGCCAAGTCATGTTGTGTTGCGATTTGTATTGTTGAATCGCGTTCAGTGTTACAGGTAGATATGTCTATGAGGGTATGTAGGACAGAGTGTAAAGTTCTTCGTCCCCCATAGAAGGCAGGAGGGTGTTGTCTCTGGTGGGCCCTACAGTTTTTAGGGTAACAAGGGTCCCGTTTCGGTCAGATTCTTTCTCCATGACCAACACGGAAATTATCATCATCGGTACAGCAATATACATAGTACAAAAAGTACTTCGCGCCATGTAAGTAGGTATGACACAAATAGAAAAAAAAAATATTCGTCGCAGGGACATGACGTGCATCCAAAAGTGACAAAACAATGAATAAAATTAAAAAAACAAAACTTTCTTAGCTTGCACGTCGTGACTGCGACAAGCAGGTTACCACTCAGCATGATACTGTGCTATGGGGGGCCCACAGCACAGCGATGGTTTTCAGTGGTCACCCGTGAAAAAACGTACGGAAGCCAAGACAGCATAAATAATTTAAAAAAATTAACATGAAAAAAAAAAACAAATGAAGACACAAATGAAGAATTAGCATCGAAATTCTAAATTGCTAAAGTTATCCGCGATTTCAAACTATGTAGAAAAACCGGCCAAGTGCGACTCGGACTCACGCACGAAGGGTTCCGTAACATTATCTAAAAAAAAACATTTTTGTATGGGAGCCCCCTTGAATATTTATTTTATTCTGTTTTTAGTAAATTTTGTTATTATAGCGGCAACAGAAATACCTACTTAAATCATCTGTGAAAATTTCAACTGTCTAGCTATCACGGTTCATGAGATACCCTACAGCCTGGTGACAGTGGAGTCTCAGTATTATGGTCACGTTTTTACCCATTTGGTACGAAACCCAAAAACGTGTTGCGTCGACCCCGTCGTAACATGGGACAAGCTCAGGAAGATGATGTTGCTGGCTGTACCGATGAAAACTTTCGAAGTGGGTTCAGGGGCCTTACCATGACGTCTTAAAGCAGGCGTAATTCCAGTGTGGGAAAGAGACAGAGCTATACAGGTCGTCTAGCGCCATCTCTTTCCCACACTGGAATTACTCCTGCTTTCAGACGTCATAGTAACCCCCAGAATGATGTACTGAATATGGGGGAACAATTTATGCGTTGGTGTCCTTTTCATCCTGTACAGCAACAAACTGTCACAACACATTGTCATCTCGTGACCTTGGATCGAAGGTCACATTTTTTGTGACAATCGCGAATTTGCGATCGATGTCACTAATATGAGTTATGTCAGTGACCTTACTTCGACGAAAATTCTTTATTTAAAAAAAATCCTCTATTCAAAGTTCAACTTAAATAAGATCCCGATCGTTTGACGTCAAATCAGTGCTATTCAACCTTTTCTAGATTGTGACGGTATTTTTTTTTTGACGCTTTAATTGTGAAAGTGATAGCGATTGGTAAGGTACTACCGAGTTCACTGACGGTCTACCACTTTTCACACTTATGCCATAAATAATAAGGTTGAAAATTAGTCGACCTTTTGACCAACAGTCCTTTAGAAGTTATTACCTGTAATATGAACCTTATAACAACGAGAATTAAGATCACTGTACTGCAAAATCAGAGACGTAAACTTAGAATGAAAGGAGAATGGGTAGGTTCCCATTAGCTTTTATTACAATATTTGAGGAGATTTCAATTTCCTTTAGATTCATGAGGTTCCTGCTTACTAAGGCTTCAGATCTCTTAAGATCTTTACGTACTAGATTCTAAACTAGGCATTGATTTTTAAAAAGGTATAGTGTATAGACTATTTATTCAAGAGGGGTCGTATTATGACTAATCTTTACTTTTATTGATTCGTGTACTACCGAGCTACACTTTTAACCCTTATGCCCTAGGCAATAAGGTTGAAAAGTGGTCGACCGGCACTGAACGCGGTAGTACTTTGTCAAAATGGAGAAGGAAAACTTAGTAAGGATACCGGCATGTCCTAAAAGCAAAAATTCGAAGATATGTGTCGTCTACCAACTGTAGTGGGTTACTGCCCACTTTATACCATTGAGGGGAGGCTTGTGTCCCTTGTGTCGAAAGAAAAGAGAAGAAAAAAAGAGCAGCGGTGGCCCAGTGTTGGCGGCCCCGACTTACGAACAGTAAGTCGTGGGTTCGAACCCAGGCAGGCGCATTACTTTGTGTAATATATTTCATCACCACTGCTCTCAAAACGGTGACGGAAAACATCGTGAGGAAACCGGCATGTCCTAGAACCAAAAATTCGAAGACAAGTGACATCTACCAACCCGCACTGGGCCCGCGTGGTGGATTATAGCCCATTCCCACTCATAGAGAGAAGGCCGTGTGTCCCAGCATTAGGAACATTTTTTGCTGTTAGTCTTCATGTGTCCCACTGCTGGGCAAAGGCCTCTACTTTCTCCGTCCACCTCTCTATCTTATGCGATCTCTGGCCATGTTCGCCTCGAAGTGAAATCATATATACCTACCAAGACCAACCTCCCACCTAACTCACTTCGTAAATTTCTCGAATATTCTCCGCCTTGACGAAATCCACTTAAGGACCACTTAGAATGCGACTAAATCCTCCTCTCACTTTACCTCCCGGCAGTACATTAGTAAGGTAATGTTAAATGCGAGTGTCTTGACCTCTCACGGCGTCTGAACGGATAAATTATGCGGTATCGATATACCCAAAACCTTCGCTAAAAAAAAAACAAAAAGTAAAAAAAAAAACTTACAGGTAGGTAGGGTGATTGACCGAAAAAACATTCTTGATACCTAAACTTACCCCTGTATAGGGTTACCATGCGTACGGATGTGTCCAGACACGTCCGTCTTTTTAACCTTCCGTGTGGACGTAGCCCGAACTATTTAATTAAACCTTTTTTTTTTGGAACCGTTTAATGTTTCCTAAAAAAGAAAACAAAAATTCCACCAATGTCCGGATTTTTTAAAAACAAAAAAAAATGTCATACCTATAAACAAATTAGACGGAGAATCAGCAGTTTTTGACTGTCAACATTACTTAAGACAGACAGTCTTTTAGCTGGGAAAAAAAAAATGGAACAAACTCTTCAGCAACACATCAGCTGTTTGTAAGGTAAGGTTTTTTGTCAGGACTTTCGAAAACACACACTACCCATTACATACCGAGTTTCCTCCGTGCCTCGTAAAGCACGTTAAGCCGTTGTCCTGGCGGTCAATTGTATATCTTTGAAAGTCATTAGATAGTCAATATGGCTCAAAAGTCTAACAACCAATCTAACCAAGTGGTACCTATCGTATTACCCAGCACTAATTGGATTGTGGAGGTCAAATAGGCAGTCGCTTCATTTAAAATACTGGTAGCCCTACAGTAGTTGGATGAGAGATGGTGATGTTAGATGATGACTAACAGAGAAAGAAGTATTAAGGTAGAAGAAGACTTGCTGCCTCGACTCCAAATAAATTGGGATTGGGGAAGAACAATGATCGTGATGACTTACCTTACCACCACAAAACCGTGGGTATCACTTATTCATCTGACAACGGTGTGTTGTTGGGAAAAGGCTAGGCAGATGATGACTTTCGGAAACACACACTTTCTATATGGTAACCCTACTACGTTATTAAACCGATCAGGCTGTAAAACCCGGTATTTTTCCGTGATTGTATTGTTTTGTTTACTGTTTATTTTCCGCGAGGTTAAGTGGTTAACGATAGGCGGCAACCTGTTACAAAATGGTTGATTAACGATAACCTGTGGTTGCTTTCTTAGTATGCAGCAGAAAAGAATCTTCACTTTTCGTGAGCTTTTTGGTTATTGACTGCTAAATACGCTGGGCTTCTGAAATCAAAAGAGATTGTTGACAGTTCTACAACACTCCGAAATTGGGTGCTTTTTATCTCATTTAGTAACAATAAGATGATTTTCTTATAACCAAAGATTTATAAAGAGCGTGACTACATCAGCATCCACGTCAGCACCTTGCTTCGGTGATGGAAATCATCGTAAGGGAACCAGCATTCCTAAGAGTTATTTCTCGACGGCATATAAAGCCAAGTCAGAGGCCCATGGACGATGGCGTAAAAACTGTCTCCAGGTTAGGCACTAACCACACGATAAAGAAGAAGAAGTGGGTGATTCCGGGCTGAAATGATGATGACATTCGTTCCGACGCGGAATTGGCTTGAGCTGGCCAGGAAGAGGTTTAAGCCCATATCGTCTATCTATTGAAAGCGCATAGTCCGTTGAGTGACTTGCGTCATTCGCAAAGACTAACCATAAAATTTAATGAAAGAAAACATACTTATTTGGCACATACCACAAGTTAGTGTACACAACAAAAAATTAAATAAAAACCTTAAATCTAAAAAGAAGAGATAATATATTGTATCAGGGCTACGCCAGATAGGCCCAGGTCAGCAATTTGTATAGTTTACAAAAAAAACGGCCAAGTGCGAGTCGGACTAGCGCACGAAGGGTTCCGTACCATTATTAATATCGAGCAAAAAAAATACTGCAAAGAAAACACGATCCTTGTATGCTGCCGCGCTAGCGATATCAGCAGTAAGTGAATTTTTTGACTAAATTAGTTAAATATTGATCCCGAATGTGTGCTATCACCTGTAATCTTCCTTAAATTTTCACTTACTGCTGATATCGCTACCGCGGCAGTATGGGAGGCCCCTTATACATAATTATTTTATTCTGGTTTTGGTATTTGTTGTTATAGCGGCAACAGAAATACATCATCGGTGAAAATTTCAACTGTCTAGCTATCGGTTCACGTCCTGTTTTACCCTTTGGTTACGGAACCCTAAAAATAGATTTCGTATCCACTGCACTGACTCGCTGAAAATCACCCGAAAATTCATGAAAACGTAACTACCAGTGAACAAGCCAAATTGGCTAAACGTATCAACGGGTAACACTCGCGATAACAATATCTCTCTGTGCACCGAACTGAAATTTAATTCAAAACAAAAACAGTTTGTCCATAATGAAATTAAATTGAAAATTACCCCTGTATTTTGCGATATTATTTTAACGTGATGAGCAGAAGTGGCCGTGAGGAAAGTGTTGGGCATGAATGTAGATGGCTGTAAGAGTAGAGGAAGACTAAAGAAACGATGGATGGACTGTGTGAAGGATGATATGGCTAGAAAGGAAGTGACAGCTGAGATGACGAGTAATAGAGAAGTATGGAAGAAGAAGACATGCTGCACCGACCCTTAATAAATCGTGATGAGGGCAAGAGAATGATGATGAGCAGAGATGACCCAGCGGTAACAGCTCCGACTTGCGAGATATAGGTCGTAGATCCCTGGTAAGCCGGTTACTTTAAGGAAATTAATTTCATAACACCTGCTCTTAAAACGATGAAGGAAAACAGAGTGAGGAGCACCGCGTGTCCTCATCTTTTTCAGAAGACTACAATCCATTATGCGGGCCCCGTGATTGGTAGATGTCTCATGCCTTCGATTATTTTGGTTCTAGGACTTGCTAGTTTCCTCACGATGTTTTCCTTAACATTATAAGTACACCTCTGCGAAACCTTTAAGGTATTACGCCGTTATGTAATTTAATAACCGGGCATTTCGGTGTTCCGGCCAATTTATTCGCTTAGCAGGTGTCCGGGTATCGTGGTACCGTCTGCAGAGGCACTAAATCAAACGGCATGCACTTAACGGCTCTCTTGAAAAGTATTTTAAAGTTTATAATATACTAGTGTGTTATAGTTTTAGCAGTAATTTTCAAACTTGGGGCATAAAAGTTCAAATTTGTAGTCGGGGCTTGCAAAAGGCATTCAGTGTGTGATTTAAAAAGTTTGCAAAATGTAAGTTTCAGGCATGTTATGAAACCATATAAATATACATAAGTTTTGGTAAAGGGAAAACTTACCAGGGGGCCTTAAATGGCTTCCTCATCAGAATCATAATATGAATCACGTTAAAAATTTAAAACTTTTAAAATGGACGGTTATAACCATAAAGAGCATTTTAAGAATTTAAATTTTTTAACATGGTTCATACTATGTTTCTGATAAAGCAGCCATTTTAGGCCCCCAGAAAAATCTTACATTAAAACTGCTATACTAAATTAATGTGCAACCTTTGAATTACCAGACTAGAAGAAAAAAAAACAATTAAAAATTATAAGTATAATTAAGTTAGTATATTAGTAAGTGTAATTATAAGTTCTATAAGTACTTATATTTTTTTTTTATATAGTTATTTTGTACCCTACTACAGCGTTTTCTTATTGAACCCAAAGGTTGACTGGTAGAGAATGCCTAATGGCATTAAGTCCGCCTATGTACCACTATTGTACATGAAGTTAAAATAAATAAATAAAAAAATAACACCAACATTAAACAATTCTTCCTCTTTTCCTCAGAGCTATATTAATAAACAAGAAAAATAACCGGCCAAGTGCGAGTTGGACTCGCGCACCGAGGCCGAGGGTTCCGTATAAACTTGTAGGTATTTTGTTATTAAACTACATATTTACGATTTTTCTTTACTTAAGCTGTAAGCCATTGCTTCTTGCTAAATGTCATGATTCCAAGTCAACAGGAAGTACGCTATAGGTTTTGATTCCCTTGTGAAATCTCAAAATACGCGACATAAACGGTCATATCTTTTGACTGCGTTGACTTAAAAGTTTGATTTTTTCACTGCTCCACGGGGTGATGGCATTTGATATTAATTTCAAGATCCTATTCGGGTTCCGTTTTTGCCGACTGTGCTACGGAACCCTTGTTGTTTTTTACAACAAAAATACGATAATTCCGATCAAAGGGAACTAAAACGACTCAAGCAAACGGAAAAGGTAATAAAATGTGTGGGCGAGTAAACTTCGGCCGTTCAATTTATTTTAACTAACTAAAATAGCTGCAGTTTCCGCTGCTGAGCTTCGCCTGAGGTTAAGGGCATGGTGTTTACAACTACGTTATTTATTAGTATTACTAGTAAACTGTGTGTTTGTGTGATTTTTGTAACGTCGGCAATATCAAGGTAACCGAAAGAAAGAAACCGATTTTCGGTAGTAACATATCATGCCTGTAATCCCCGAAGGGCTAGGCAGAGGTGCACCTAATATTACACTCACATTTCGCTAGTTATGTTTAAGTCCCATGTAATAGGGGCGAGCCTATTGCCATCAACTGGGCCCGAATCCAAACTCCGTGGCTGCTACTGACTTACTGAGAAATCCCTGATGGAAAAATCGAACGACACTTAGTCTGACCTGGGAATCGAGCCCAGGACCTTATGCTCAGTAGTCGCGCCTCCGTCTACTACACCAACGAGGCAGTCGAGCTTTTCGGTAGTATGTCAATTGAATCGATTTATGAATTTTCCGTTATTTGATAAAATGTCACTCTGAAACCCGTAGAGCTATTGAAATGTATTAGAAAGAATATCTATACTAATCTATACTATATTATATAGAGGTAATTTTTTTGTAAGTTTGTATGTATGGGGTAATCTCTGGATCTACTGAACCGATTTTGAAAATTCTTTCACTAATAGGAAGCTACGTTATCCCCGAGTGCTTTAGGCTATGTACAACGTGCCCATGGACTAATTTTCGAGCCAAGCGCTAGCAAAAATCACGGGCAACAGCTAGTAATAGAATAATTCTCAAATCTAATTTTACATTATTTTCACATCCCAGCCTTCACAAACTAATTTAATTTTATATGCACTAGCGTCTTTTACCTTACGGGGAATGGAAAGATCCAATTACTGTTATGAATGTTCTGATATGTTACTACCTACTGAAGAATGTCTTATCATATGAAATAAACTTAGAAAATGTGAGATGGCGTATTCTGTTTTCAATTTATAAAAACGAGATGTTGCTTTTGTTGTAACTGACTTGCTGCAATGCAATTTTTAAAAGCTTGGTGGCAAAATAATACAAAGGATTAATATAAAAGCTCTTTAAACTACAGTCGCCAGCGCATCAAATTACTACAAACTCAAATTTCATCATTCGATTTTGAACTTAACTTTAAACTTTTTATGGTTTAAAATCATTTGGAGAAATTTGACAGTTTGTGGTAAACTGATGTGCTTGGCGACTGTACCATAAAGTTAAAGAAGAATTCCAGAAAGATCGGTTGATATTTTCCCCAAAATAGACAAGCTAAAATAGACCGTAACTTTAACCAGTCAAAAAATAAAATCCCTGCATTCAGAAACCCGTAATACATTTTAACCTTTCACAACACACACACGGCAAGTAAAACCTCGCCAAGAAACACGTCTAAATATGGATTATGATTGGTTGCCGACAACGACCGTCTCCGGACATCGATCTTGAAAATACATTAGCAGTTTAATACGTTGTCTCGAGACGAGCGCACTCCGGTTACCAACCCACCTGCATCGGGCGCGAAAAAGGATGCACCGTATTTTATTCAACGGGCTTTAGCGCTTGCCTTGGAGTAAGATTGGATTTTTTAATGTAACGATGTTTAAATTTAAGTAAGGGTGTTTATAGTGCCAAAATTAAACTAGAAAAGACTAAATAGGTTTAATAGATAACGCAGGTGTATTGAATGTTGTTTCTTTGAATGGTGAACATAAAAAGCAAAGATATAAATCTCTACTAATATTAAAAAGGGTTTGTATGGAGGGGTTATCTTCGGAAATACTGATCCGATTCCGAATTTTTTTTCACTAACGGAAGCTTCATTGTCCCCAAGCGTGACAGGCTACATTAAAACCAGACCGTGGGTTAATTTCCCTACATAACGAAGCCGCGAGGAAAAGCTAGTTGATAATAAAAATACACTGAGAAGTGAGCTTGCACATCCCGCATGAAATGGTAGACACGATTTTTAGTTGTGTGAGCGAGACAGTACTATTCAAATGAAACATCAACGAAGGAGAAATGTGATCATTTTTGCTGCTATAGGGCGAATCTAGCGATATCAATATTTTTTAAGAAGGAGTTGTATCGTTTTTTTCAGTTACGGGTTCCAGGAAATATTGGCAAAATAAAACAGTAATTGTTTGCAATTTATAGGAACCTAGCAACCCGCCCCGGCTTCGCACGGATGCAGTGTATACATATAAACCTTCCTCTTGAATCACCATTTAATAAAAAAAAACCGCATCAAAATCCGTTGCGTACTTTTAAAGATCTAAGCATACATAGGGACAGACAGCGGGAATCGACTTTGTTTTATAATATGTAATGAAGTAAAACAGGGTATACTCGTAACTAAGGAGAATTTCTGTTATTTTTTTCAATAAAAGACCCAATAATAAGCTCTTGTTTCTATACCCAAAGCTAACGAACGATAATAGATCATTTTGTAACATTATTTTCAATAAAAATGAGAATATAATGTCTTCATTATTTACAGCAGTTTATTGAGCAAAATATGAACGAAAATAACTTTCCCAGATAAAGTGAAGAGAACTTCTTTTATGTATTTTCCTCTCTTTTGTATTATTTTATAGGTATTTATGAAAGCGAGTTTACTGAGAAAGGAAAATGAAGCATTTCTATTTCCTGGTAAGATTCTGTTTTATTTAGAACTAGCGACCCGCCCCGGCTTCGCACGGGTGCAATGTTACACATATAAACCTTCCTCTTAAATCACTCTATGTATTAAAAAAAACCGCATCAAAATCCGTCGCGTAGTTTTAAAGATCTAAGCATACATAGGGACAGACAGCGGGAAACAACTTTGTTTTATACTATGTAGTGATTATTAGTATTTAATGAAAGCAATGATTTCTGGAACTTTTCCAGTTCCATGTTTATACGTTAATTAAATGTAATAACAGCCGCTCGGGTCGATCTGTAAGTTAAGCCGCGCTTGCCTAGGCTGGTCCGTGGATGGGTGACCAACCATTACATGCCGAGTTTCCTCCGAGCCTCGGAAAGCCTGTTAATCCGCTGGTCCTGGCTGTCATGGCTGGTCCTGGCTGTAGATCTTTGACAATCGTTACAGGTAGTCCTAGTCAGTGGCCTGAAAAAAGTCTGACTACCAGACCAGTCTTACCAAGGGGTATCGTATACCCAGTACTAACTGGGTTGTGGAGGTCAGATAGGCAGTCGCTCCTAGTTGGGAAAAGGCTAGGCAGGTGATAAATGCCTTGACTGAAAATATTTGTGTGTTATACAAAGTCAAATGTATGTTGATTACTTTAGATCTAGAAATTAATGGTTTTAATATTGGAAGAAAGATATTATAGCTACGCCTAGCTTTCGATTTCAAACATAAACAAATATATTTTTTTGAAAACATATAACCATTTTGAACGCCAGAACATAAACGCACGCGTGTGCCCCACGCCAAGCTAGAATTTCACCATTTTGTCACATATTTGCGTCGTTTGGCGTACAGGGCACGCGCTTGCTTGTCACGTATATGTGACATTGGCATACAAAAGGTTAAAATGGAGGACTTGAATAGACTTAGGCATAGTTACTTTACAACTTAATTAGTAAGTTACCACACGCTAAGTGATAAAAATTCTCTCTTAGTGAAAATGAGCGAAAAATAAAGCACCGCGATTTTGGCTGCATAAAATAAATTTTATATGAAAGCAACCAGGTTTTAGACGGTAATATAACCCCGTTATCGTGGCTCGTAGCTTTAAATTATCACGAGCCGGAATATTTCACGAGTAAACTACACTAAATTCATATAATGTATGTTAACTGAAAATTAAGGCTGTGTAGGAGGAGTAGGCAAACTGTTTGCAGCCGACTGAGTGAGCCGCAAATTTGTAGCGAACTGAAATTTGAGTCAGCAGCAAACTCAGATCAATTTTCGTGCGTCGCAAGCAAACTGTTATGAGTTAGCCGCTTATTTAGGTCGACCGATCACGTCGATAGCTTCATTCCAACTGTCCGCATGAACAGTTTGCGGCAAACGGACTCACTACGCCCGGCGACCAACCGGTTTTGCTGTTGACTTGTCTTGCTTGTTGACTGTCTCAGTTAGTGGCCGACTCACAGTCGGCCACTAACTGAGACAGTCGGCGCACGTAACGCTGCAAACTGCGTAAAGTGAGCGCAAATCTAGCAAATTGTGGACACTCCATTTCAAATATATGGAAGGGCGTACTAAACCGATACGCCGCAAACTCGGTCTAACAGTTGGCCTACTGGGGATACAGCTTAAGGCTGTATTATTACGGGCCTGTGGACGGTGAGCTATGGGCTAGCTCACCGTCCGTCCGTCTTATGACGACAGGCCGTGTTGACGGCGCGTTCGTGTTCCACGCGCGCCTCAAAGAGAGCCAGCAAACAGGAAGGGGTCTGCCGGATGCCTGCCGGGGCTGCGGGACTGTTCGAAAGAGATACCGTGGCCCCGGAACACAAAGGGCGATGAAGGAACATGGATGGGTTTTAGTCGGTAAAAGTCTGACACTCCCTCCTGCTCTGCCCAGAGCGGGAGGAGTTGTTTGGTGAATGCCCATCCGTAAAAAAAAAAAGTATGTATTATTAAAACTGATTCTAAACAGTGTGAAGATTTAAGGTTCAAACTGGTACGGAGAAATTAATTGTGAACGTGGTGTTGGACAGGGATACCTCTAAAGAAATACTAATGGCACCAGTAGGACAACATGGCGGACGCTGCGACTGGACACCGGACACTGACTGGCGTAACCAAGTGTACTCAACTGGTCCGCAATTTGACCTTACCAGTTTAACTAATCCTTTACACAAGTATGTGTTAGTATCCGAGGAACTCGTGGTTAAATAATAACAGCCGCACGGGTCGATCTTCAAGGGTAAGCCTTGCTTGCCGAGGTTGGTCCATGGATGGGTGACCATCATTACATTCCGAGTTTTCTTCGTGGCACAAAGCACGTTAAGCCTTTGGTCCTGGCTGTCATTTGTAGATCTTTGACAGTCGTTTCGAGTACTCGGAAGCCGAAAGTCTGACAACTAGTCTTACCAACGGGTATTGTATTACCCAGTTACTGGCCTGTGGAGGTCAAATAGGCGGTTTCTGCATGTGAAAAATTTACCCTACTGGTACCAGTAGCGAAGGGTAAATTTTTGTAAGAGGTAAGCCGGAGTACATATCTTGATGTGATTTTATTATTTGTCTATAAAATACTGACTGTGCCATTTTTCAAAGGGAGGTCGGTAGGAATCGAGTTATATGGAACCTTCGCCACTGGTACCTAGTCAGCTAGACTGGAAGACCGACCC
The DNA here is from genome assembly GCA_947578425.1 of Eugnorisma glareosa. Lineage (NCBI taxonomy): Eukaryota > Metazoa > Arthropoda > Insecta > Lepidoptera > Noctuidae > Eugnorisma > Eugnorisma glareosa. Next base: position 17,789,123 of record OX387960.1, read on the forward strand.
CAACATAGTTTGGGAAAAGGCTAGGCAGAGGGTGGTGTCGGAGAGCGATGTCCGCAGCTGGTCTGCAATTTGAACGTACCAGTCTGATTGATCCTGTACTCAAGCTTTTGTCACATTATATCGATTCAACCGAACTGTAATCGAGTCACCATAAACATATTAAATTCTGCCTTGTTTTGCTTAATGTTTAATTCTTTGTCTTTGTACGAGTTTTCAAACAGCGCTTTCACCGAATAAAAATTAAATTTTATACAAGCAGGGTTATTAATATTTTCTTACAAAAAATAAAATAAAACATAAACTGCACCACGTGTCAACTTCTGTCAAAATATACAATCTGCGAAGAAACAATGGTAGGGGCTGCAATGTTATTGATGCGGTCGCGCTAAAAGAAAATCAACTTTATTTGCTTGGTGTTAAGAGTGAGAGGAAGTTATAGGTGTAGTTGGTATTGTTGCTTTAGTTGGTCGCCAGTCGAGGATTACTATTTGCTTTTATTGCAATTAGTGATGTGAAATGTAGCGTCGATAAATGCTTTAATGAATGTTTTGTTGACTCAATTTTCTGTTTGAACAAAGAGACAAAGCGATTTTAATAGACTTTCTGGAATGTTAGGCCTTGTTTTAAAACCGTGTTCTACTTGTAGCAGATTTACTACTAGACTTATTTGACAAAATAATTGGTTATTAACTTCATACATGTCCAGCATTTTTCTTAAGAACATGAAAACTAAAACTAAAAAACGAAAACTAAAGTATTATCTTGAAAAACTCCCAATACTACTAAAAGTCCTTTACACCAAATCGAACTCAAAAATACTTAACACATCGAAGAAAGCAATAAACGCATTCACGTTATAAATGCCCGTCAGAAACATGCCGTGTCAGATTTCGACAAAAAAAACAAGTATAGAAAAAGAAGAGAATAAATCTGGAGCCAGACGGCTCAGTCTGCGACGGAATATTTAAATAACGTCTGCTCCAAACAATGGTTGATGACAACCAGTCTTCTTCTTTGTTATGGTAAAATTAGGGATGGGATCGGTCGGCTATTTAGTATCGATGATTTTGACTTGTGCAGCTTTTGTAGTCATTATTATCATTCTCGTTGGTCAAGTGGTCGCACGACAGCTGAGCATGAGGTCCTGGGTTCGATTCCCGGGTCGGGCAAAGTGTCATTGTGTTTTTCTCTTATCTTTCAGTACCAGCCACGGATTCTGGATTTGCGCCCCGTTGATGGCTATAGTCACGCCCTCTATTACATGTGATTTAAACATAAATGGGGAAATGTGGGTTTTCTATTAGGTACACCTCTGTCTAACCCTTCGGGGATTATAGGCTTTATGTTCGGTTATGTTGTTATAATTAATTAGGGGCCGTCACAATATATGTTCTAATACCATAGGTACTTCTCTATTACACGTCACCTCAGCATTTGCCTCTTTTCTAGCCACATCGTCCTTCACACAGTCCACATTCCATCCATAGTTTCTTTGTCCCCCCTCTACTCTTTCCTGTTTTCTTTCTTTTATCTACTTTTGTTAATTAATTGTGGGGGCTATATTTAGTTCAGTTAAAAGGGGTCGTTCATGGTTCAGTAGACAGTATTGAATTACTGAAGGTTAAGACATGTGTCGTGAAATAGGATTTTTCAAAGAACTCCCGGTATCTACTAACAGTTCAGTAACTTTCCATCCCATTAAATACTACAGGATGAAACATTCACTTTTCCGTGTACACACGGCTACACATCAAGCTATACATTTCCAGTATAAGCTGACCTCGCATTATACGGAAATCATATACAATGCGAGATCAGCGTAAACTGGAAATGTATAGCTTGATGTGTAGCCGCGTGTACTAAGTAAAGAAATACAGAATAATTACATTGAAAATCCTGAAAAGTGATATCATTTTGAATGCATGAAGTTTTGAATTACAAATCAATACACAGCTCAAAGAAACAAACATTTAACCTTTGCGCGAATGAAAAGATTATCATCACATATTAAGATACATTTATAAAACATAATTTTATTAACATTTCTGTAAAGATGACTTTCCATGCCTCAACAAAACCTTCATAATTATTTATTAACGAAAGACGACGAGTTTCAAAAGACTTCTCCTAAATTATTACTTATGTAAGTATCTCAATTTCCGTCAGTTAATACGAATCTAGAGGAATTCTTGTGGAGTAATTAATCATTTCGCTAATAATTAATATTCTTGAAGGTACACATAATGGCGTATGAGTAACTTAAAGGGCTTTGCATATAGAAGACAAGTGCAGAAATCACACTTTGGCTTTTCAACTGGTTTAGATCGTACAGCTTCGATTTTAGCAGTCAAAATCTCATCATCAGCCCTTGTCTCATGATTCTTGGTATCAGCGCTACACATTTACTTCCTCCTTTCTTCTCTGAGCATCCTTCATCAACCATCCACCACATACTTTTTAACTTTGGCCGTCCTCTACCTCCATCCATCAATAATATTCATCACGGACATGTTTTTTCTTCACAAAAAACATGCTTATAATCTTAACCGTGGACTTCAGGAATGGTGAATTCAAGAATCCTTTCTCAAAGGGACAAGGAACAATTGCACAAGACTGTTTCTGTATTCTCTCATCTTCTACATATCTCTTCTGTCTTTATATCAAGTTGTAGCGACCAAGACTTCGGCCGATCTACTATCTGTTGTAACTTAAGCTTCTTGGTCGTAATTAATTTGTGAGCTATTGTGTTATTAGAATTCCTCGTATGTCTATATTGTCGAAGTTCGTCTTAAGCACCGTTAATGATGATATTGTGCACGATTTTCAATAGTCAAGGGAGATTTCCAATAAACCACGAGCATTCAAAATGCCAATAGACTATTGGTTATGGAGGGACATCTCATTGGAGACTAGAAGTCGACCCCGGAAACATTATAGTACACAAGCGCACTTTTTTTTCATAGTACTTATGGTTCTGCAATACAACAAGACTAGAGAAATATCAGGCGCAAGACCAACGGCTTAGCGGCTAAAACAACTGGACTCTCCTGGGTTACATCAATGCCAGTCTTTTCGTCTTCTTCGTTTGAGCAAGACCAACATTCTTCATCATCATTCTTCGTTTTTTCTTCAATAATCCTACGGATGAAGATTAAACTTACCAGTTCTGCTTCGGCTATTGCTGAAAACGTAAAAAAAAAAAAACTTTTTCTAAACCTTTTCCACCTACGTAACGACACATTCCTTTCACACTCCTAAAGTACTAACCTAACTACACCTATATAAATCTTTATAAAAATACGGCAAAGGTCTCCGGTGAGATAATCCTGTAGCATCGTGTTATATCTCTGTAAGCTACGCTACGAGCGGTTGGTCGAATTTCTTGTACTAAAACATAAACATAGTGTGCTTAGAGTATGAGCACAGGATTAGGGGCTGGTGGGGCTTTGAAGGAAGCGGGGCGGGGAACGGAAGATAGTGGGTGACTGGATTTATATGCAATGAGTTTGGAATGAGGTTTAAAGTCTGCCAAAACGAGGGTGTTCTTGTGAATGTTGCAATTTTTTGGGGCCTACAATTTCACCATATATCAAATGTTATTCAGAAACAAACACATCACGCCTGAATTCCCGAAGGATAAGACAGAGGAGTTGTAGCCTATATTACACCCACGTTTTGCAACTATTGTTCTCTTCTTTAACCGACTTCATTTATTCTCCGCTTTCACTCCCTTTGATGGATGTGTAAAGCTATAGCAAATTGAATTCCCAAAATTAGCCTAACAGCATGAAAAATATTTTTTAACGCTTTAGCATACATCTTCCACCGCGGTTTTCCAAGCCTCCGTCAAGGCGGTAGGTACGCCAAAGGACTGTATGTTTAGGCCCTTCACTGACTTGTTAATCTTTGTGATCACCGTTTTTGTTTCAGTGACGAAATGTGGGACGGTCGTGTGCGGTCTGCCTTATGTGTTTGCTTTGTTTTTGTCGGGTTAAGATGGAGGCTTCTGTAATCTGATTAAAATAAAAGAATTAGAATTTGGTAACCTTTCATGTTTGGCTTTCAAGATGCCTGACTACTTCGGCCGAACCAATGAATTCTTTTCTGATTCATTTCGTTGCGAGATCCAAGACAGTTCAATCGTTTCTCTGAGACTTCGCCGAGCTTTATTGTCTCGACGCTTTTCTGGTGGTCGCCTCTGTTGATTCTGGCTCTCAGGAGTTGCAGTGGTTTGGGAATAGTGTGGCGGGCTTGTCCTAATAAAAAAAATGCCAGCGGTTGAATGCCGTTTGGATGTGCTGATCACGTTCATTTTTAATGGCGAAATCCGCTCTTATTCATTTTGGTTTTCGCTTTTGTATTCTGAAAGTCTGATAATGTTCAGATCATTGAGTCTGCTTTTAATACCTATGCTAGAGGTTTAAACAATCATGAAATTTCAACAATTTAGAATATAAAGAAATAGTCTTTAAGGTGGATGCGCAAGGGTAGCCCGCGAAATTTAATTGAGTGACTTTTTCATGAAATAGCTATTGAATGGGGTTATATGAACTTGCGAGGGCTGTATTGATGACTTGAATGATTATAATTCTCTAACTCCATACGTGTTACTGGCGCGATTCATATTTTCGTACACATACAACCTGACCACTGACCTGCAAAATTGAAAGAAACATTAAAAAAAAATTTCGCGGGCTTCCCTTGCGCATCCACCATAAGAGAACAGAAATGATCCAGATTCCAGACTCATCTATTGAAACTATACAAGTAGATTAAAAATACGTGTACTAATAACGCTTCTATTCTTGTTACAGGTAATTTACTACTTTTCATCAATAAAGAAATAAATCGTATCAGCGGAAACAAGGACTTTATAAGAGGTAAATGATGTTCCGATTTGTGCCCATGCAATAGTTTCCGTGTTCTCAAGGATTTTAACCACGTCCGTCGTCATCGACGTATTGGATGACATCCGGCCATTTTTTTTTATCGTGAGAGATACTATTGAATGTTGCCTTCGGCCTGTTAGGTGTTGAGTTTGTTTTGTCAGTTGAGACTAATTTAAATAAAATAGAGAATTTAAATAAAATGTTGTGGCTAAAAATGTTTTTTATTACTATTCATTTCTCTTTTACTGGTTTCGTATTGTTCTCAGCAATCCTTTTGATTCCGCCATCTTCGAGAGTCCGCCATATTGGATGTAAAATGCCGACACTTAGCTAACCATGCATTATCAACCAAACTAAAACCACATACCCACCTACAGCCTGGAACTGCTCGGTTGATGGTAATTAAGCTTGCTTTAACCTCTTATTAGATGCTAAATGTATCTATCTCCTATATGACAAGAAATACACATAGATAGAAATAGACATATTAACTTTCCCACGTAACCTAACGTGTGAGAGCTAACCAATAAAGACAAAGCAAGGTATTGCTAACACACCGATCTATCAGCAATGTTCATTATTGCATATTACGCAAACTAGATGACAATCAGCTGACCTACTCCACATTTCCCTAATTGCAACATCATCATACGAATGATCATTATTTTACCTTCAATTACATCAACACGTCGCTGCCTTGCAATGTAGGAAAGTCGTCTATTCTTTTCTTGGCCGTACTCTTTAAGCAAAGAAGAGCATATAGATAACCCTGGTAACGAAATTTTAAGTCACTTATTCATACGACCACAGACTTCCAAAGTCTATTATCGTTATTTTTTAGGGGTCCGTACCTAAGGGGCTCATTACTAAGACTCCGCTGTCTGTCTGGATGTCTGTCACCAGGCTGTATCTCATGAATCGTGATAGCTAGACAGTAGATGATGTATTTCTGTTGCCGCTATAACAACAAATGCTAAAAAAAGAATAAAATAAATATTTAAGGGGGGCTCCCATACAAAAAACGTGTTTTTTTTAGTATAATAATGGTACGGAGCCCATCGTGCGCGAGGCCGACTCGCACTTGACTGGTTTTTAATTTTAGTATTAAAGCTAGCCTGTACTGTCCCACGTCAATCGAAAGCCTCTCTCGATTCTTTCCATCCGTCTCAATATGATGGGCTCTTGCTATGGTCTTTCTGAACACAATTTCAAAAGCCTGACTGTTGTCATGCTTCCTCTTAGATAAATTTTCCAGCCAGGGCTAGGGAAACCAGCTCAGCACCGTCATATAAGACAAATCTTTTCTTAATTCATCGAGTCCCATCGAATGTTTTATTCCCTGACTCGTCGTAATATCTCCATCAGCCAGATGCGTAAAAAGTGCAAGTGGTCGAACAGCTCTACCACTTCTCAAAACCCCACCATTATACCACCACCAAAACCAGTAAAAACCAGCCAATCAACAGTATGTATAAAACACCAATAGTCTACTTTCAAGCGGTCATATCGAATGACGTCATCAGCCACCATTGTGCTACGTTTCATCCGTGTCACGTGTAAGGTTGCGTAAACTTGTTATAGAAACATCGGTTAGGTTTGTAAACGAGGTGGCAGGTGCGTGGACTATGGCTCAGGTTATAGTGGCCTGGCTGGGTTTAGGAGTTAGGATGTTTCTGTACGGGAGATGTCTATTAGTGAAAGAGTGTCCATGGCGTTTTTTGCCCAATCTTATAAAAGTTCCTTCGTAGATCTTTCACCGCTGCTTTAGCATCTCCGTCAGAATCACATTGATTCTATTTTTACAAGGTTGCTGTCGGAGGTGGAGTGGCTAAGAATAGACTGTACCTTCATCTTTTGTTTCGAGGACCTGCAATTGGTTTATTTGACAAATGCCTCGAGTTTGCGCTAACTGAAGTTGACTGACATTGGGAATGTTTCAGCGTTGAGAACTATCCCTAGGATTCAGATACTGCAATTTAGTAATTGTTGATCCAGATGTTGACTTCTAAACCTTATTATGGTTGCTTGCTAATTTGGTATCCTAATTCGTAATCGCATACAACAATGGCATGGGTTTTGGCATCAATAATCGTCAGTTTCCAAAATAATGCCTTTGATTATGAGCAGCTACCAAATCTGTCGACCTAATCCTTGACTGAAGAGGACTGGAGATCTAGAGACTTGACTACTTCAACTGCAACAGCTCCCTCCAAGCATAGTCTGTATCTTTTTGATCTTACTAAATCTATTACAAAGACATCCTTCAACGTCAGAACCCAAGACTCAATCGAAGAGCATTTACATAATATTAGGTACAGGAAACGAAATACATGTGCAAATATCGCCTTAACAATCTACATACAGGATATTAGATCTACGTAAGATCTGGCGAGCTATTGGATGCTGGGGAATCAAAGGTGATTGTTGTACTTAGATCAAATATTGTACTAGCTACGTCCTACCTGTAGTACTGTCATTGTTGGACTGAGGAAATCAGATTGCAGTTGCTTTGTTGGATCTGCATTTGATTGAAATGTCAAAGGCTGGTATAAGGACTAATTTGTTTGATATTATATTAACACTACATCATGATTTGTACAAAAAGCAAAACGAAGTTCTTGTAGGCATTCGTCCAATCTAGATGACTGGACGATTTTTTTTGCTGTAGAGGTCTACAGATCATGGTAGACAAAAATGACTTAGATTTTGGAGCTCTTTCTCATTTGTCTTTGGTCAACCAAAACTATGGGTAGTTTTGGTTTGGTCTTGTATTCTTTCCAATAAGTTGCTTCTTTGGAGACAATTTAAGAGATCCTACCGTTCTTAGGCTGAGATATTCTCATCATGCTGAGTCCTGCTTGTCACAGTCACAGTCCTGTCAACTTTTTTGTTCCATCCTTTTGTATTTATAAATATTTGTAATGCTTTGTTCGTTAATTGTTTATAGTATTATTTTCTGTTATTTTTGTATGCACGTCATGTCCCTGCGACAAATAAATATATTTTATTTCTTTTTTAAGGTTCCATACCTCACTCGGCAAAAACGGAACCCTTATAGGATCACTCTAATGTCTGTCTGTCTGTCCTTCTATCAAGATCCTATTTCTCAGGTGGTGGTATCAAGCTGAAATTAAATACTCAGATCTACTTCCCCTTGGAGCAGTGAAAAATCAAACTTGTAAATCAACGCGATCAAAAGATATGACCGTTTATGTCGCGTATTTTGCGATTTTTTTTTTAACTTCCCGTTGACTTAGAATCGTGAAATTCGGCACGAAGAAATTTCTTACAGCACATGTAAAGGCAAAAATGTGAAAACCGTTAATATTTAGTTTAAATAACAAAATACCTACAAGTTTATACGGAACGCTTGGTACGCGAGTTCAACTTGCAATTGACCGTTTTTTTTTTCATAACAAGTAAATACTTGAACAGACTAACAATAATTTAATTACACAACGTTTTATAAAATATTGTTCAGTGACACGCGTAACATTTGTTAATTTTCTCATGCTCGGCTCATACCTACCAGTTTCTCCTTAACGATTACAATGCAGCTATCAATGGAAACTCGATAGCCGTGACTCATTTTGCCTGAACAAGTTTCAGTTCCGGCTGCTACGAGTGTTATAGTCGTCTGTTTACACGATATGTCGGAAATAATTGTGACTTATGAACTAGTCGGATGTATAAAGTAGGTTTTATGCGTATACGAATTAGGTTTAGATTCGAAGAAGGTGATTAAAAATAGTCCTGTCATTACCATCGTCATGGGTCTCCCCATTCACATAAGTTTAGTGCTACCGGGCTTCCTAAATTCCCGATGGACGATTTTTGTTAGAGTTTCTATGATTACCACGTCACTAGTGATAGACGTTTCGTCAGCTGTCCTTTGTAAGAGGGAACCATTTTCCATCGACCGGGTACAGATCAATATTCCGGGCTGCCGCTGAGAGCATAAAAGATATATCAAATAACACTTAGGATCTGGGACTTCTGGGAGTCGAACTCAAAAAGCTCTTGCGACCACTAGACCAATGTGTAGCTTTCTGAGGTCGACTGACGAGGCAGTATACTTGTCTATAATAGGTAGTGATTAGTAACATTAGGTAGTGATGTTAAACAAAACTAGTTTCATGCAGTAAATACTTCGAAGTGATTTTTCTTGTACCGGACACAGAAGCGGACAACATAATGTTATTGAAGGCCCATTGTAGATATTTATGTTTTAGTTCTGGGAAATATACGGGATGTAAGTTATATTGCTGATAAATAGGCAAGTAAAATATTGGGATTTATGCGCCAAATTATATTGGCAATTATAGGTAGTCAATAATGTTCTCACTGATGGGACATAGAGAGGTCACATCAGTCACCTCTCTCACCATAATGCACCACGAGCCCAGTGCGGGTTGATCACTAACATTCACACCTGGGGTCCCAAAATGGCCGCTTCTCCAGGATCGTAAGAGGATACTGCGTTTAAGAATCACGTAAAAATTCTTAAATTGGTCACAGTCGCAGCAGTTAATGTTATGAATTGTCACCATGTGACCATTTTGCGAATTGTAACGTAATTCATATTATTATTAATGATTAATGACATTTACCTATTATGATTCTGCTAAAGCGGCCATTTTAGGCCCCGTGCATTATATTCAAGCGCAGGTTTGATTATTTTTGAATTGGAGACTTTATCTGCCTTCAAATGAGATGTCAATAAAAATGGTTTTTAGTTAAAAAAACAGCTGTAGGTATAGATTATTGGAAGATGTAAGAATCTAGTAAATTATGTAGAATTCACATGTATACGTATAATTTGTTTCTTAGAACGTTGTGATAGACTATTAGTTCATGCTAAAACAACAAATATTCTGCGAAACATTATTTTTATTAGTCATATGCATTTATCATGCCGTTAAGGTTAGTTTCGTGTGTATAGCATTAAAATCTTGATTCATTATTTTATACTCGACTAGTTGTTGCTCGCGGCTTCGCTCGCGTTTTGGTCTTAATTATCGCACGGGCACGTTGAAAATAATTAAAAACAAAAACTAAATCGGTTCAGTAGATCCAGAGATTACCCCCCTACAACCTCACAAACTTTACCTCTTTATAATATTAGAATAGATCGATAGTATAGATAAAAAGTAGCACAAGTAAACTAGGACCTAGCGAATATATAAATATTTACATAAATATTTTTTAAGTTGTGATTTATTTTAGTCTGCCATTACATGAATTTATAAAATGCATCCGTTCCTCCATTATTACAGATCTAATCCCATTGAATAACTAACCAATTGTATCAAAATATACACATTTACTGTTACGTTAAAATGTCGCAAAATAAATAACATATTGTTTAACACATATCGTGTACAAAAATATGATTATATACCACACACAATTAAATACACTGAATTATTACGAATTTCTTTGAATAAATCAAAGTATAAAAGCGATAAGGTTCTGTCTGTAATATCAAGACACGTGAATCGTGTGTCACCAGACAAATCAAATTTCAATTATTACTCTTACTTGGTATCGCCACATAATTCTCACCTCTAATACAGCATTCTTAAGTCCAAAATGCCGTGAAAACAGAACGTAGTATATGCAAGGTTGTGACATAAAAACGCGTGCGCCGCAATAAATATTGAAATTTCGTATTAATTTACATTGCGTTATTAATTTACGTTAACTCTATAGTAATTGTTATTAAAACAGCGTTGGATAACGCAACTAACTTTGTTATGAAGGTTTGGTATCGATCAGCTGTCTTCGTACATACGGAGGTAACTGTTACCTAAGTCATTGAGTAACATAAAAATCCAATGTTTTATATTAATTATTATATCATACTTACCCATGAGAATGCTAAGAGGGATGTGTGGTGTTACGCGAATGTATAAAGTAAGAAATTAATACCTACATAAGAGGAAGTCTGAAAATGGCGCCGGAAACTGAAAACTTGTGTGGTCAGTTGTGTGAAGGATGATATGGCACGAAAGAGGTGACTGATGAGATGACGAGTAATAGAGAAGTATGGAAGAAGAAGACATGCTGCTCCGACACCAAGTGCATCGAGATAAGGTCAAGAGAATGTCTAAAATGATGATTTCATACTTACCAATCAACCACCAGCCCTCACTGGGTCCTCGTGGCCTGGTGGACGATGGCCCACTCCCGTTACTGAAAGGATACTTAGGTCCCAGCTGTGGGGACGTTACAAAAGTGATAGTCTAGTGTTGTGGCCGTCGGACTGCCAAATCATAAGAAGACCTCTGATTTTTCGGATTCATATGCGTATTGTGCGTATTGTATCATTATCACTTGCTTCGGTGAAGGAAAACATCGTGAGGAAACCAGCGTGCCTGAGAAATGTTTCTAGACGGCATGTAAAGCCAAGACAGAAGCTCATTAGCGGCATAAAAACTCGTAGGACACCAGGTTAGGCACTAACCACACGACAAAGAAAGAAGATAAGTTTATTTTGCTCATGTTACTAATCACCAGGAGCCGAAAGCGTTTTGGAGTCCGAGACGCTTTATGGTACCGAAGGTTGAGTGAAAACATTTCTGGTCCAGGTCTTCTCAATACCGAATGTAGGTACGCATAACTTGAAACATGCCAAATAAATAACAAATGAAAGAAAAGGGCAACCCTTGCCTACGTTTACATTACTGAAACAGGAGCATTCATCTAGAAATATACGCTTATGATTCGTATGAAGGATTCATAACATTCCTGCCCACTCCACATTGAATATAGCGCGAAGATGTGTATCTAACTAATACCCCATAGAATGCGACCACCCACGTGCGTTCAACCGTATTTTTTTATATCCCGAACGCATCCTTTCTTCACTCGCCATATTGAAATTCCTTCCTCTCACTTCCCCAAATAAATATAAACCTTATCACAGACGAACAAAGACTAAATTCCAAAGTAATAATCAAATTGAGAACTAAAAAATGAACTTTACGAGGCTCGGAATAAAGGCCTTTTGGTACTTTCGTTTGTCAAAAAAGCTATTGAATAGAACCTGATTTGGGGTCTGTGGGATGATGTGACGTGATGCTTCTTTTATTTTTTTTAAACCTGTCACAGGAATACCGTGGGTTATTAATCACGCAAGAGGCTGAAATACTATTGATTGTCTTCGTTTCGTATAAAATATAAGATTTAATATAATTTCTCGAACGATCGATCTTCGAAATTTTACGAAAATTATAGGAATGGCAGCGCATTTTGAATTGAGGACTGGGCAGGAATGGGGGATCAAACTATTCTCAAAAGGCGGGGATTGGCATTAAGAGCTGTCATTTTGACATTACGATGATAAAACTTTAAGCCTTTGTTGCATATTTTAGAGTAGTGAATAAAATATTATACGAATAGAAAATTTATAATTGCTCAAAACTGAAGAAGATCCCAAGGACAACTGAAAAAAGATATAAATTTTCTCGAAACGAGTTCTATATGTATAAGTTACAAATAGCAATAAGTATTTGGTTCGCGTTCCAAAATCATAAACTGTCAATAACAGAGTAATTAGATTTCTTGTAAAACGACCATTGTAAATAAAAGGAAAACAATTTTTTTCGTATTGGGTACAAAAACCGGCCAAGTGCGAGTCGTACTCAAACTCACATAGGGTTCCGTAGCACCAAACAATATAATAAAAATATTTTGAAGGCAGTCGTTCATATGTTGTATTGTTTTACATTCATCAACAAAACTTAATTTGTTTTCCATAGTATGTTAATGAAACACAAAGTTACTGCTGCATTTTGATGAAAAAGTCCCATATCTCAAAAAATAAACATCAAATCTTATTCAAACGAATTTTGGTTGAAAGTTTTGTTACGTTCTATAATCCTATATTTTTTTCAGAATTTTTCTCCTCTTACTTTAGAAATTAGAGGGGGGGGGGCACATTTTACAACTTTGGAAGTGTTTATCTTTCAAACGATTGACTTTGAGAGAAAACGGTTTTTGGAACCTCAATGTCATTTTTAAAGACCTTATCTATAGACATCCCGCACGTATAGGTTTGTAGAAAAAAATATTTTTTAGTTTCAGTTCCATGTATGGCGAGACATCTTATATTTATTTTTTATTTTTGTATAAAACCCTTAAAGCGGTTCACAGAATACATCTACCTACTAAGTTTCGACTGTGTAGTAATAGTTTCGGAGTAAAGTGGCTGTGACATACACGGACAGACAGACAGACAGACTTGGCGAATCTATGTATAAGGGTTCCGTTTTTTGCCATTCGGCTACGGAACCCTAAAAAGGTGGGTATTTACTTCAGAGTTCCAATGGTTGTATATTAAATGCTTATTATTTTCAAATTGGGCCGCTCTGCTATTTATTATTAAAACCCTACGGGATTTCGGATTTGGGTTCCTGTGGTGAGGCTCAAGAATTCATAAAACGATTTTAAATACCCTCTTAAATTATTCAGTGGTTTCTTTGAAGATTAGCTTGATAGATTCAAGAAGAGAGGATCACAAGTAAGATTACCTAAGAATGTTGCGTGCAAACAAGAAAATAAGCGACCTATTTATTTTTTTGTTGGTCTAGAATCAGTTAAAAACTCAGCACAATCAGAGAAAAACATGTGTTAAATAAAGTTGAACTGATGGATGTAGACCCAAGTATTCAAATCTGGGAACCTCCTAAGGATGAAGAAGGCATCTTGATGAGATTTTTGTTATTATTTTAGTAATCAGCCGTTGTAATATTTCATCATAATAAGAAATTTTCGCGGCTGTAGCATCTAATTCTTTCGAAGTGACTCCGTCGAGGTACGGCCATAAAACTCGAGGTCACACGGAATAAGTTGGGCCTACAAATTATAAGCCAAGATATAATACAATTATAATTCTTTTCCTGATTATGTGGGCTTCGGGAGTCATTTGCTTCAGCAGCAATTTGTTCGTAGGTTTTATGTGCAATTACATTGCCTAGCTTTTAATTTAGATTGCATCTTAAAGCCAATCTGTTGTACAAAAGCGCTAAAGACCAATGGGCTTAAACATGTTGACCAAGGAGATCGATTTGCGAAATGCCTCATTGTCAAACGCAGACGTTAGTAAAATAACTAATTTCTTCTAAAACTAGTCAGCAGTCGTTTTCACGACCTTGTGGTAAGAAAAAGCAGAATGTCCTCCATGCGTGCAGTGATTCATCCCAACCATTTACGTCCCTTGCTTCTTCACACTTTTCTTGTTTTCACCTTCAGTCACTCGTCCCCGAATCTTGTCCTCGCTTGTCACTCAGACTAGTTTCAATCATGTCATGTTTTGTACCAAATTAAAGTTAGCACGTTTGACCAAAAGTTATTCTGCTCCAAAACTGTTCATTTATCTCCGTATAGGACATGACCAAGCCCCGTGTTTCCGTCCTAACTCCACATAAATTTCCAGAAAACCATTGTACCAAATAACCATTTCCGTCCATTGAATCATCCTGTTTGTGTGTATGTAAATGCACGATTTTGATGGTTTTTTTTTTTCGATTTCATTGAGAGGTCTCACTCGCCTTGCATATAAAACAAACTTCCCGACATTCGTCCGACAATTTCGGCGGTTACATTTCCAATGCTCGCCAACTTTTGATTTATTCAAAAGAAGAATGACAACTGGCAACCCATCCAGCAGTGCACGTTATACTTCGGTATATTTCAGTTTTTGGTGGAAGCGCCGTGCAGACACCGTAACGAACGCAGATGACTCATTTGTGTATGTAAATTATGTTAAAATTCAAAACCCTTTTTTTTTTTTTTTTTTATCGATAGGAAATCATCAAATGACCCCTCCCGCTCTGGGCTGAGCAGGAGGGAGTGTCAGACTTGTACTGACTAAAACCCATCCATGTTCCTTCCTTTGCCCTTTGTGTTCCAGGGCCGCGGTATCTCTTTCGAACAGTCCCGCAACCCTGGCAGGCGTCGGCCCTTACGGACCCCTTCCTGTTTGCTGACTCTCTTTGAGGCGCGCGTGGAACACGAACGCGCCGTCGACACGGCCTGTCGTCATAAGACGGACGGACGGCGAGCTAGCCCATAGCTCACCGTCCACAGGCCCGCGTCTACGGTGGCCGGGAGCCACCCCGTGGCCCCCGACGCCCGGTGCGTCTCCCGCGGCGGCTGGGACGTGAGATTCTCTCCCTCTCACGTCCCGCCACCTCCTTCGCTAAAGTATTAAAGTAGGAATTAATCTACCTTCAAAAAATAAATAAAATATAAATATATTTATTGTTCTAAAAGTTAAATACAATATAATTAATAAAAAAATAACATTAAATAAAAAAAAATTAACATAAAAATTTATTTTATTTGGCTTAACTTTGAGTTTTTGAAATTCAAATTTGTAGCTCTCGGGCCCTTAAACGACGTTGG
This sequence comes from Eugnorisma glareosa, assembly GCA_947578425.1. Classification (NCBI taxonomy): domain Eukaryota; kingdom Metazoa; phylum Arthropoda; class Insecta; order Lepidoptera; family Noctuidae; genus Eugnorisma; species Eugnorisma glareosa. The sequence continues at coordinate 17,804,422 of OX387960.1, forward strand.
GAAGAGAATACTTAATTGTTTTTTGGGAGGGGTTTTAGTTAAAAAGGCTCTTTACATATATATTTCGGGGAATATGTTGTATAAACATCGTTGGAAATAAAAATTAAACTTCGTGAGAATTATCTATGAAATATTTTGAACAAATTCATATCGGCAAGTCAATAGAGATACTAGAAGCAGTAGACCTTATATTCTTTCTCAGAGCAATCTTTTTTGATATCAAAGCTTGATGTATGCGAAATTGTCCCGCCACCGGCAACAAATCCGACATGGCGTCTGTTTATTTGCTGCACCAAATGAAGAACAAACAAAGACCTTACATTTTCGCCGATCGAGCATCTCAAAGAAATATGAAAACCGGTTTCGAAATTACTTTCCGCGTCTCCAAAGTTCATATGCATGTGACATCAAAGGAAGAAAAATCTTGCAACAGTTTTAAAATCACTGAGAAAATGTCAAAATGTCTTCCCGCAAATAAATATGGAATTTACTTCATATATTTCTCTTGTTTCGTAAGATTTCTTCGAATACATCTTATGCTTCCGGTTCGAAGAAAACTTCTATGTGACGTCAGAGGATTGAAATGAAGCCACTGCTATAAGAAGTGGCATAAAATGTTTATGGTTTGTGTCAAATTCTAAATCTATTGACTGGAATCTCGCATTGTTTGGATACCACTCGTATACTGATGATCTGTTGAACGTAAAACTTGATCATGCTAATTTCGCACTCAATCTACGGCTTGAACGTGACAAATAGACTTAGCACCATAACACAAAATATAGGGTCTATCTATTCACACACGAAATCTCTTAAGGGGTCATTGTACTCATCATTATGAACAACTTTTACTATGGGACCAACCTCGAAATCGCGAAAAAAAATCATCAATCAGCTGTTCCTTATAATGTGATCGCACTAACTCGTCAAAATGTACTGAACACCTGTTTTTTTTTCGCGATTTCGGTGTTGGTCCCATAGTGAAAGCTGTTCATAATGATGAGTACAATGACCCCTTAAAAGATTTCGTGTATGAATAGATACACCTTATATAGAAGTCATTGTCCAATGATGATCGGTATAGTTCGGTTCAAACTTTATGGTGGTTCGGAAGTTAGCTGCGAGTGACAGTCTGCGCATTATACAGTCAAGACGATGCGTCCTCTGCGCCCCGCTGATACCTAAAATTGTGTTCTGCGCAGCTTTACGTTAGATGTTCCGATCTGACATAAAGTGTGAACCGTTATACCTGCGCAGACCGTCACTTGCAGCTAACTTCCGAGCCGCCATAAAGTTTGAATTGAACCGTAAAAACTGGGTTTCTTTGGATATCGATGAGAAGTTGTCTCTGAAACGCCTTAGATAACGTCAATGAGTACGGTCTCTTCATCCAAGTCTTTTTCCAGGGTCTGTTTCTAGTCTAACAGGATGCAGGTGAATACATGGAGTGACTGCCTATCTGTCCTGTCCATGATTCCCTTTGGCAAGACAGCAGTGACCACGGTCGATGTATCATACTATTAAGGTAGTTGATATGGCAAGTCAGTCACAGATTTCTAGATACAAATTATCAGAAAATACCTAAACGAACACATTTTACACACAACACCAGGTGGTATTAAAATTCCACATGAAAATTTAATTGAGATAATTGCATATAATCGGCGTCTGCTGATCTGATCCAGTCCAAGGTTCGACTGCCGGTCGTGAACCTTTTGTAATTAAAAGAACTAGTTCCATTGCAGTAAATGACGAGGACGATGAGCTATTATATCAAGAGAAAATACAACCTTCTTTAATGAACTTAATTTTTAAAGCCTTACCTACCCTGAATTCTGTTGCGTAATCAGCCTTTAATGTTCCCACTGCTGGGACACTCGGCCTCCTCTCTATGAGAGGGAATGGGCTATAATCCACCACGCGGGCCCAGTGCGGGTTGGTAGATTTCACATGTCTTCGAATTTTAGGTTCTAGGACATGCCGGTTTCCTCACGATGTTTCCTTCACCGTTTTGAGAGCAGTGGTGATGAAATAAATTACACAAAGTAATCGTATAATAGCGCTTGCCTGAGTTCGAACCCACGACTTAATATTCGTAAGTCGGGGCCGTCACCACTGGGCCACCGCTGCTCCCAAATCTGTTGACCAGCTGTCAAATCTTATTTCACTCAGCCATTTATCCAATAACAACCAATGATGAACGTTTACGTAATTCCCGAAGGGTTAGGGAGAAGTGTACCCATTAGTACATCCATGTATTAAGTCCCAATAAATGGGAGAAGAGCCTATTGTCATATTTGCCATCAACCGGCCACGAATTCAGACTGTACGTGGCTGCTGGTGAGAAATTCGAAAAACCCAATAATTCTGCCTGGTCTGGGAATCGGACCCAACCCCTCATGTTCAGCAGTCGCGCGCCTTGGACCACTAGACTAACGAAGCAGTCTTGTGGCAAACTTTTCGGTGGTGTGTCAATTCAATCAATTGGTTTTTGTGCACATAATCTACTAAACGTACAAGCTTAAAAGTTGAAGCATTCATATCTTGTTTGCGGGGCAAACATGGCCAGATATCGCAAAAGATTTAGAGGTTTGGAAGCAGAAAGGGGAGGTGTTATTGAAGTATCATCACTACATAGTATAAAATAAAGTCACTTCCCGCTATCTGTCTGTCCCTATGTATGCTTAGATCTTTAAAACTACGCAACGGATTTTGATGCGGTTTTTTTTTAATAGATAGTGATTCAAGAGGAAGGATTATATGTTTAACATTGCATCCCGTGCGTAGCCGGGGCAGGTAGTTTTTTTAAATAAAGCAGCAACTAAGCTGGCAATAAAAAAAAATGAAAAATATACAGCCGTTTTAAAACGCGAACAACCAATTAAACGCATACATCTGTCATAAAAACCCACCTACCCAACTATATTGACTTAATCCTCGAATTACAAACCAAAAGTTTTCGCCGCTGTGTTCAACCACCCTCAAAAATACCCCGTTTCCTTCATTATAAATCTCGGCACGTCACCTTCGGGTTAATTTCCTCGAGCCATAAATTCGCTGGTGACGCTCTTACAGTGAAGGGTGGCACTTACGGCGTAGCAGATGGCAGGTTAACTGTGTGATGTGAAGTAGGGATTAAGGATGTAAAGGATCTTGGTTGGGTAGGATCAGCTGATAACGATAGGCATTAAAATTTAAAGTTAAAATGGCCAGTGAGTGTGGGTAGTGCCAAAACGTGAGCAGTTCGTGACGATGACTGTCGTATACTATTCGTCACTTTAAGATGTCATTATACAGGGTGTAACAAGACCCTTAACGAAGCCGTCAACCAAGTATTATGTACATCAAACTAAGTAAGTTTACGCAAAAAATATTGCTAGGAAACGACTTTTTTTTGGAATGAAAAATCACGTTTTACGGTAGGACTCAATGTAACGCACTCAAAACATTGTGCTGAGAGTTTGATTCAATAGTACGGGGGTCGTGGAGGTGTTTAAAAATCTTACATTAAAAACATGTATTTAAAAAAAAACTTGTGAAAAAGTTGGAACTTTGACCTCCAATATCTCCGTAACTAGAAGGTTCCCAGGTATGGTCTAGAACAAAAAAATGATCGCAATGATGGGGAGAACAAGCGCATTTCGGTTTCGTTAAGGGTCTTGTACTAATGGAATTGCCCTTTATATTTATACGTTTATCTGTAGGTGGAAGGGACATCGACGCTAAAATGGTTAACAAGTATTCAGTTCATCACATAAAAAAAAATCATCGGTAAATTAAATAAAAACAACTGTTTTTCCATATATTTTGACTGTGTAGGTGGCTGCGTACTTGTTTTGTAAGAAACAGCTGTTGTTTTTAATAACTGACGAAATATTTCTATATGGGTGGGGGGAGTCAGAATGATGTACTCACTGGCCCAGTGGTGGCGGCCCCAACTTGTGAAAAGTTAGTCGTGGGCTCGAACCCAGGCAGGCGCATTACTATGTGTATTTTATTTCATCACCACTGCTCTCAAAAACGGTGAAGGAAAACATCGTGAGGAAACCGGCATGTTCTAGAACCAAAAATTCGAAGACAGGGGTTGGTAGATGTGTGATGTGTGACCAACCCCTGTCTTCGCATTGGGTCCGCGTGGTGGATTATAGCCCATTCCCGAGTCCGAGTGTCCCAGCAATGGGAACATTAAAAGGCTGATTATTCTATATGCATGATTGCAGTGGTAGTTCCAGCTTCCAGTCATTGTATCTCCTTCATCATATCAGTTTAGCTCAAATAAGTCTATATTAAATGAAAATATATCGTCGGGACATACAAGTAGGTACACTCAGTATCGGTGCAAGTAGGTCTTCAGTGAAAACGTACTGAATGAAGCAAAATAACTGGTGCGTATTTTCCTGTTCAGTAGATTTAATATAAATGTGTATGTTGTATTGCGAGTTTATTTCATGGGAGTCTTTGTTTGAATGTAGTATACTAACTGGCTAGCGAACAATATGCTTTTTCGGGGCCGTCAACCTGCAAAAAGGACAAAAAATATAAAAATATTTTGACAGCTAAAATTATCTCTAATTTTGGACTTTCACCCCAAACAACGAATGTCGCGCAGAATTTAGGTTATTTAAATTGTAGGTATCTGTTTTTCAATTCCAATCATGACCGTGCAAAAGGCCAATTTTGTTTAAAAAAAAAAGCTAATTCACGCTAATCTGATTTTTAAACGAGGTGCAACATCGTTTGAGTTATGTCGCGAAGCGAATAAATTAATTCAAACTCAAATGAGGAATGTTTTAGTATACAAACTTAAACAACGTTCTTATTTTAAACAAAAGAAAACACTCAAACTTCTGGAAAGAATACTTTTACTTTACAAAACTTAAACGTAATTCAAGGACGAAAAGCGACTGAAAAGGTCTGCGAAAAATTCATTTAAATATTTCTCTACGTATTTTTATTTAAATACTCGTTAAGTATCACAAACTCGCCGTAAAAAGCACTCTTGATGAAACGCTTAATTAACCTTACTCTATTTAAAATGAGGCTTCAAAAGTAAAATGGCGGATAGCTGTCATTGCCAGCTTTCCTATTATCTACATCTAACTTTTTCCGTTAACATTAATTCAATTTGTTCATTCCGTGCTAATGAAGGACCTTTTTTACATTCTTTTAAGTCCAAGTAATCTTGTTCCCATAAATCGAGTCGAGTGACGTCACAAGTGCAGGCTGCGCGTGAGTCCAGGTACTTGCGTTATTCTCGTCGATGGTCAGTGACCACAAGGGACCTTTGCTTGGGGTGACTGTTCTGCCAACATCCTTAGACCCCTCATTCCAACTTAAATTAACGGCACTGAGTCTCTTCTTACAAAAGTCATGGATATCACTTAGCCAGTCTACTTCGACCTCCCTCGACCCTTAGTACTCTTAATGATTTTTGTGACATTTACTCGAAAATTTACATTTAACGAAGCACGTTATTCACAGTATGGCGAGTTTATTTGTCTTATAAGCATCGTTCATTCTATATTTCCCGACGTTTTCTTAGTGCTTTTATTTTAAAACGTGTTAAAAAGGAAGTTGGCTGGTTCACCGGGGTCAAGTTACAGTGGTCGAGTGCGCGCATGAATGTTACTGGTTTCTTTTTTCAACCATATGTTTTCTGGTCGTTTTGTTGGCCTTGAAAGAATGTCTGGTTACTGCACCACGGGTTGATGTCTCTTTATTAATAGCTCTAAGTTTTTCTCGACTTGCAATAATGGGTACTTTGTACTCATACACTTTTGAACATATTATATTCTAAATTATCTGAAACAAGTTTCAAGGCAATAAGTAATTATAGACAAGAATACTTATCAAGCTTCTGTAAATAATGAATATGAATGGAATTCTTGTTAGGACTCGTTAATTATTAAACAAAGCGGACTTAAAATAATTTAGCCGTCCAATTCAGATGAGATTGGTCCCCCAGTTTAGCGTTTAATCCTGTTTAAAGTTACAAGTTTGGTTACTTAAGTAGAACAGAATTTATCCTGTCCGAATCAGGTTTTCTATTCAACTACAAATTAATTTTACTGCTTCATGATAAATGTATGTAATGTGAAGTGTAAGATACTTTTGTCTATTACAGCTTTACGAAATAAAATACACATATTTTGTGGTCACACCAAAATGAACATAGGCGCACAAAACCTTACATCACTCCAAAACTCATAGTCGTAATCGTTACCACAGAAATTCCTAAAGAAATCGAAATGCTCTTAAATCATAGCTCAATAAAACTGAAACCACGTCCCAAAATATTAATAAGACAAAATTAGATCTTGTTGCTTTCACAATAAGGTTGGAGAAGTTAGAAAGTGTCTGTAGAGATAAGTTTGCCGGGATGTGGGACCAGAAAAGTGGTCAAAAGTCGTCGGACTGGTCTCGGTCGGCGCGACCTGTTCTGTCCCGTTCATTTTGTCTTATTTTTGTTTTGCACGTAGCACTGACCACCACAACAAAGGTCCGTGGGCTGGACTTGTTTTTTTTTTCTGTACCGAAGGAGCAATGCCTTCAAAGATGGCCTGTTCTACCTCTGTAAGGGTTTTAAACTTGAGATGCGCTCAGTTGTTCAACATGATTGTCACGTTTTCTGGAATTCGCTCAGGAATGTTTACTTAAATAGATGGGAGCTTCGCTTATTGGGTGTTAATTTAAGTTAAAGATAACATTCCTTTAGTTTTATTCTTTTTTGCGTTGTTTTTCGTATGGTTTTAGGGCTTATAACTAGTTGTCTGTGATTGATTTTAATCCTAGTTATTGTAGATTCTAAGTTTCAAAAAAACAGTTTATATACGCGGCTTAGTAACACCACACATTAAATCAAAAATGTTTCGCGAACTCGCAAAACTTTCCTCTCGGGATCAAAAAATATTTACAAACGTCTGGCTCTCGAAGTCACCTTCCATAGTCCGAGAGACCGACTTTAAAAACAATACATCTACCCTATCAAGTGATTTGGGTCTGCCCTCTATGTCCTCGGGGACAGACGACGTTTGACCGCTGTCAATGTCACGAACAGAACCAAGGATTCGTATCTCTTGTAGGAAATTTAAATACTGGTAGTCAAATTAAAGGGTTAAGGAAGAATCGAGTCCGTGTTTCGAAAGTATCGATTTTTATTGCCAGTTTGAAAATCGCTTTCTGACTTAATAATTTAAAATCTTCAAGCCGGAGATTACCGTTCTTGCTCCTTTTAAACTAACCTGTCTAAAACAAGCGTTATTAAAAATTCAATTACCACAAACATTCATTGATCTCGCTTCTGTAAAAGGAATACACATGTAATAATCACAGTACCACATGCGAAAGGCCGAGTTCTAACGATGTAAACATACCATACATCCCTTAAACAAAAAAAGCACTTCAAAACACCAATAGTAACACAAACGGGCCGCGTAGTTATTTATTTATCTATTTATAGGCCGGGCCAAGTGTTCGCTTCATTACTTGTGAACATATTGCCGTGTTTACTCTGAGTATTTCTGGAGCTGGCCGTGTGTTCCGCCACGTGTGGCCATGCTAAGCCATGTAGTGGCCCAATAGCTGGCTGTGTAACTAGTCTGTCTCGGCCTTTTGATTTTTATGAAAGAGTTCAGCTTCGTTGGTTCGATTTTTAAATTGCTGGTTTCTTTCTTTCGAATGCGGATGCTTGAACTGCGAACTGCAGTATTTGAATTTTATTGGTTTCATTTTTGTTCTAGATTTTTTTCAGCCGAGTTACGGGCAAGAGAATGATGTTTTTTTCCAGCCATGCAGTTCTATTAGTTTGGATGTATTTCACTCTAGAAAATATCAATTTTTCGTCCAAAATTAAAGTCGTTACAATGTTTCATTAACGTTTAATTAACCGCACAAACTTGTACGATACCTACTGCATAGTTTTTATTTGCTCACCACATAAATAAAATAAATAACCTCCTCCAAATATTATACCTTCCACATTTTATTTCTAAAATATAACAAAAACTACAGCTTTTTTAAAGCCTATTCGAAAGAAACTACGCCGCGAAGTCAATTTATTTCCCTTGGAGACGTCGATAAAGATAAATTGATCGTATTCCCTTTAAGGGCTCACCTATTCCTTTAGTTCAAAAAATATCAACTGGAAAGAACTCAAATAATACTGATTAATTGCTTTTTGCTGTGTTTGTGTTAAGATTTTCTAAGTACAGTCACGACCGTAATAAGTTACACTGATGTAACATTCAAAAACGATTTTCTCCTAAAGTGTATGGTGTTCAGAATTTGTGTTTTTGAAAACCTTCTGTACTTTTTTTTTAAATTTGCCCGTTTTGTTCCACTCCAATGGCAATGGCCTCCGCCGTTCCTTTCACTTCTCTCCTGAAACTTAATATTTTACAAAAAGGTTTTATTTTTTTATTCACAATTTGTTTTAATTGTTTTTTGTGTTTAAGCCTAGGACAAGACTTGTTTTGGAACATCCTATCTTAGACAACCCTGATAAGAATTTATATATTTTCTTACTAGCAATATTTCTCAAACTTTCCTAGATTTACTTAAGCACATGTCTGAAGTTAGGTCTAGAATTGATGTCTAGGGACGCTTTAGAATGAGGACCTAAATTCTAGGGTCGAAAGACCTAGCTCTAATATGCTGATTGTTATCGCTTTCACAATTGTCAATTTAGGAGGAGTTGCCTCAAGGGACAATGAATCCTTCTCTATAGCTGGTTACGTAGAATAGGGTAGACAGAGAGTTGTATTTAATTAAACATGATTTTGGTATCTGATCTATTATTAATACAGGTTGCACGGGACACCGAAGCACAAACCATCCTGTATAAATGCGATAGCAACTGTTAGCCTTTAAATTTGTTTCCGCTCGATAATTTGGGTAAAATTTGACACAGGGATAGGCCTTTTATATCCCAGTAGTTCGATCCCGTGTAATATTTCCCGACAACCACGCGGGTGAAGCAGCGTGGTAAACAGTGTAATAAAATGTGATTTGGTTTATAAAAACATAAATAGCGACTAGCCCACTAGTTAACCAACAGTGTTGGAAAAATAGAACATTTGTTGAACATAGAACGTTTGTCAGCCACATTTTACTTATAAAAACGTGTCAGGACACGTCCATTGTTATTTTTTTTACATCAAGCCCTTATTAAAAGGGTATAACAAAAAAAAAAATAAGTCGAAATTGAACGATTCAATATTTCATTTTTAACACCCTTATTGGACTTTCAGATGTATTGTATGAACGTTTTCAAACGAATTTATCCAACTACTTTTACTGTAGCAATTTTATTTTTACTTACACTCACCCCCTCCCCACAGTTATTATTTCATTTGACATCAGAAGTAGGAAAGCTTCTTGTGGAAGGAGCTTACTACTACTAAGAGAGCTTAAAGCTTCCAAGATTTCCGTCTAGAGAGCAGCACTGCTATAGGTACCGGATTACAGACAATTTCTAGAAATTTCCATAGAGTTGCAGTATCAATAAGCGAACGAAGCCTAAACCAAGTGACATTCTATTCTGCCATAACGTTGATGGAAATGTCAAAAACTTATTGACATACACTTCAGCCAACTTATCTGTGCAGCCCAATAAATGTACCAAGTTTGATATATCGATGCATTTTTTCTTGTCAAGCAGCGCCTCTTTGAAGTGCACACTTAAATTATTGGTCATACTGTAGTTAATGAAAAGCTTATTTCAATCCTGTTGAAGTCGTAGAAAATTAGAAATACTAAATGGTTTGAAAGCGATTGTATTCAGTGTTATTGCAGGGTTACTCTTGATTTATGAGTTACATCCCTGTGGATTTTTTCCCTGAGAAAATTACGGACATGTGAAGAAAATTTCGTTTTTATTTTTTTTAATTGTGCTGTTTGAATTAACACATTTTATTAATTTTTATTCAATTAAACATTATGTTTGTACTTACGACAGTTACTACTTGTCAACAGTTTGTTATTTTCGTAATGTTCCAAAATTCTGGACGTTTTAGAATTCCCCCGCATTCCGGTCAAAGAGCTAAAATTTATTTATTTATTTATTTATTTATTACTATAATGCACAATGTACACAGCTAATTTTACATGCAAAAACTTAAAACTAGTGAGTACATTACCCTGTTAGGGCGCAGCAAGATAACTTAACACTAATATTGCAATATATATAATAGATCATTGGGAACTTTCACATTTAAATATTATATTAATTAAACATATATCTATTATTATTTTACTTCATTTCGTTTATACAGTTACAATATTATGTCTGAAAGTGTTACATAAAACAAAAGTTTAACAATTTGATTAATAATAAATTAGAAAAATATAACATCACTGAGTCAAATTTAATTAATAAAAATCACGATAAACAATGTCAACACATTAAGACATAAAACCATTAAAGTATTAAAAATGTCATAAAATGTCATGTAAATTCCGGAAAGTACGCATGGCAACTTATCTTATCCCAAAATTTCCCCTCGAAAACAAAAAAAAACGCCCTCTGCTGACAGTCGTTACAGAAATACGAAACACTCAGTGCCGTCTGATTAGTTCACATAAACTTCTTTACAGCCTGCAGAACAAGCAGAACAATATAGACAAAATATAAAACGTAATATCTCACTTTATCTAACTTAGGAATACCTAATTTCACTAAAACAGTCGAGCATAAATCCTAAGTTATGCAAAGTAAAACAAAAAGTACCCTGTTCTATCAAAATATTCTAAACTTAGTTCGTCCTTTGAGAGGATCTCCTTTTAAAAATACGACATGGTAACATAGAAGTCTTTGCAAAGAAGGCGGATAGTATATAAGAATACTAGGATTACATAAATCTGAGCTTATTCCAACGTCGCATGGGCACATTATTATCCGCTGACTTGAGTATATGGATTCTGAAAAGTTATTCTGCTCCTACAGTATTCCATATTGGGTTATGGAATAGAGTGGACTATGGCAAAACTTAAAGCAATTTTTGGTATTTCTGCTAATATTATTGTATGCAACACTAGTTGCGAATTAGCATTATGCGTAATCAGCCTACAATGTGTGGGACACAGACATTCTGTCTCTGAGAATAGTGGACAATAACAATTCATCACATTTCTTTGAATTTTTGGTTCAAGTGCATGCCATTTAAGTTTGCCATTACGGTCGCTTAATTATTAATGTAGTTTCAAGAAGCGTGATCAGTGTTAATATTTTGTTTTCCGTGTGTAAATTTGTTTTAAATTATTCCACCTTAACTACCGAAGACATTCGTGTCCCGTCATAATAAATGTCCTCAAATAATTTCATAAATGCGTGACCTAATTTATGTTGTTTTTTGTTTGCAGGTAATGTCGAGCACAGCGGTGTTGCAGTGAGTGAATACAGCACCCAATATATCTTTGTATGCGGCAAAATGCGGAACTAAATTTAAATATACTGAACTTGACTTATTGTTGACGTTTTTCTTTACGACTAGCGCCACCGCGTACTCCAAAGATATATTAGGTTGAGTAAATTCTATTTTATTCTGATTAGTGTTTTTCTTGCTACCTGAGATTTAAAGTACTGTTCACAAAGTCTTTACTGAAGTAAATTAGCTGTATCATTAGCTTTCATAATTTTAATAACCTTTCTAAATGAATTATGTTCTGGAATTAAAACTGTCAAAAACAATTGAGAGACTGTCAAAGTTTAGAAAACTTTAAGAATTTCTAAATGTCTGTGTCTTTACGTTAGAAAGTTTCGGTGCTCGATAGCGACTGCCTTCTCAGTCATGCAATAACACGAAGAATCCTTTATCGGTAAACCATTCACTTGGACAACTCGGTTCCGGAATCATTTGTACATTCAAAAGACAACATCTGCAGTTTGCAGAGGTATTACAAACAGAATTCAGACCACTACAGTCACTCGGGTCCAACTAACAGAAACACAGCAAACTATCATATCTCATAATCCCCTGATCCACAAACAAAGCACTTAGTTATTTAAATCGGCTTCTAAACCTAATTGACGTCGACTAATCCCCAAAGCGCATCACCAAACATACAATAATTGATTCAGGCCCACGCAAATTGTATCGTTGATGACACAAAGCGGGGATAATGAGATTTCTCAGTGACCTAGTCGTAATCCTTGGCCCTAGCTATAATTATGAAGCGGCGTAACAGAGGCGGTACAAATATTTGCTCTAGCCAAGATTACCACGGAAACAGATGGTATAAGTCAAATTTTGATGAAAAAATTCCAACACCGCTGTTTACTTTAGCCCCGAGACAGTAATGAACGCCATCCCCTGTTCCCCAAAATCATAAAAACGTTAGATGAGTTATTTTTACGCGTTTTCTGTTAGTTTGTGTCCTGACCTGACGTGTACGTATACAGATACTTTTTGTAATGTATTGCTTTAGGTGTATTTATTTTTCCTTTTTTGGTAAATATTTGTGCTATATCCTTTTCAGTACATTACGTTTCAATTTAGTCTTTGTCTTCACCGTCTTTGTTTATCGCTTAATCTTTTTGTGGCTTGGCAAGATGGTTTATACATTGCCTTAGTTGGTTGGCATTTAGAATAACGTGATGGAAGACCCCAAATTTCGCCATATTATTCAAATTTTACATCTGGTCCCTTTTCGGTTCTTTTTATAACACAAAAAATAAAACAAATGCTTTATGAGGTCTGGTGCAAAATTAGCATTGGGATCGACATCTGAGAATTTATCTCAGACCATTCCTACCTGCTAAGGATTTTTTCGTCGATGGCATGTTCGGTTGTTTCCTTAAACCATTGGGGAAACTCAACACCGAAATTCATTGATGTTTCGCTACCCAAAAAAGTTAGCCGAAAGCTGGCCAAAAAACTAAAGTTTTATCTACTTTCGGCGGGCGACTTAAATTTCATTTAAGGGCATTGTGTAGTGAGAACAGGGATGGAGTGTGGCCATCTGGTGCGGGTATTTCCGTATGCGTAGGTGTTTCAACTATTTTAGTGAGGGTAGAAATAGATTTTGAAGCAACTAACATTCTACGGTGTAAGGTTCTGTAAATTTGTTATTGTTGCTTTTCCTGTAACTTTACACTTAGATAGTTTCTCTTTTATAGTAATGTGCTTATAATCTGACCGACTGTCTACCTTCTTTATTATTCCAGGCCTCACCTTTGACGTTGCCAAGATTCCAGAACGTTCCTTAACACCTAAATCACAATAAAAAATATACGACTATATTCGCTCGTGACATTTCAGATCGGATACTAAAACTTTTACACCTAATAAAACCGTAAACAAGACAGTTCTTCAAACGTAACACATCGTGGGTTGATCTGAATACTAATATTATGTGTGAGACTAATGTAAAAGTGAGTTTGTTTCTTTAACGCGCCTTAACTTCTCAACCGTTCATTATTAATTTATGCTCGCAGTTAGACCACGATCTGGGTTAGGACATAGGATTCTTTTTTACCCCGGTGGGATCATTTCTGACCTTCACGCCAGCCAACCGCGGGCAAAAGCTAGTTAGATATAAATAAATAGCTCATAAAACGTCCTCAGTTTACTTCACCGTTCTTATTTAACCAATAACTGGCGCTACAAGGTCCTACCTACGAGGTCTTTAATTTTCTTGTCACTCTTAGGTGCAGTAACACTGTTATTATGATGTAGTTTTTGTTACTTTTATAGTTTTGTTCGGCTATGAGTTCTTCATATACGTACTTCTTTCATCTTATGAGTAATGATGTAATTGTTGTTTTGTATTATACATCTCTTCTTGGTAGCTCTGGACAGGCACATGTGGAAGGAGGGTAGGGGTTGCACAGCAGTGGCACGACACGGGCTAATATAAATACTAATGACTCCTATCAAAACAGAAAGACCAAACAATTGAATACCGGAGACATTATTACAAGCTATTGTAGGTAACAAAAGAAAACCAACGGTTTTAGCATTCTCTGCGTACTTTATAAGGTATATCCATTTAGCAGCTACCCACACAAAATTACTAGAGAAGTAAAAATATTATCGAACAGCAGGCGTCATTGGCAATTTAGCACCTCAGTCCGACCCTGTGGCTTGTGTATAAAACACGGTCGATTGTGTCGTAAAATACATTTTAGATCCCACCACCAACTTTAGGGGATTACGGATGAATTATTAATGTGGGCATTCACGTAAAACCTGGGCCTTTTTTATATTATTCGCCGTTATTTTGTTTCTTACGGTTGCCTAACGTTTTCCTGGTCGATCTTATTTATGGGAGGTTGGTACCACGTGTTGCATATTTGACGGGCTCCGCGCTAAGCTCTTGAAATGGTTCGTGTAAAATATGTACTGGCTGAAAGAAAAGTTCGATGGCATTGACTTGTTTTATTTTTCATCACAAAGGCAATGGCAACTTTCAAAGCTATCTGCTGTAAAGTGCTCCAAAGATCTTTTGGCCATCGGATGACGTTGACAGTCCTCTGTCAAAGAAAATTACAATAGGTATTTCCCAACTACGCTCCTGCGTAGTTGGGAAATACCTATTGTAATTTTCTTTTCTAAAATATATTGAAAAACTAGATGCTGACCATAGTTCCGATTTTCACCATGTTCTAAAAGCTCTTTGTATAGCTTTACTATTATATAAATGAACTTATTTTCCTACAGCCTAAAAATTATTCAAAATTATTCTTAGTAATAATAACAAGGGGCGTTAAACAGTTTCTATTTAATTACAGTAATTTAACTGTAATTAAAGGAGAACATTTTCTAAAAAAGAATAGCACCTCAGCCGCCAAACTATCCCATTTTGATTGTCGGGTGAAGGAAAATCTATTTTTAATGACTACTATCATGGTGTTGGTGCTATAGGTACCTACCGTGTTTTAGGAACTGTTAATTAAATATTTCAGTTCGAACACGCATACTGTAATTTTTTCATAGCTATCATGAATTTCATGGCAGGTCAAAGTAACATTTAATAACGCTAATCATATATTTTTCATAACGGGTGTTTAGTAATAATGTGAAAAAAGGCATCAATTGTACATATTATTCTGCTTCATCATTGAAAACAATTAATTATGGGTAACTAATTGATTCCCAAGACATTGCTGAACGGTTTACTTAAACGAGATTATTTCAGTGAAACTTGTTAATAACAACTCTTATTTATCTGCAATTAATGCATCTCTACTATGACGAAATTAAAACAATTTTAGATTTAATTAACGCGGTGTCAAGTAAACAATTTATATTAATTCAGGATGTTTTTCAACTTAATCTGCACATTTCCTCAAACTGCCACAGAAACCCGCAGACCCTTCCCGAAAAAAAATTAACAGGTCAAAATCCTCCTGACGTGACCCTTTATTTTCATAATGAACACTCATTCGAGATGTGCCTATCTTTATCACAGTGCCATCTGTTGATTTTCTTTGTAAAACTCAATCCTTTGTTCCGGATTAGATTCATTCAACTTCAAGACTTATAACTTTAGGGATAAGGATTATTGTTGTACATGAGTAGTTTGAATAATGAAGGCATTGTTCAATAATAGAGGGCGCCCGTATCGTCTCACATGTGCACTACTCGTTAGGGCTTCATAAGCACTTTTGTGCCCGTGTGTCCCTGCAAAGATAACTTTGCTTGTTTAACTAGCAAGGATCACTTGACTTTGTGCTTTATGCCGTTGATATAAGGGCTTTTGGTGAAGTTTCCTGCTATGTCAGATTAGGTTTAGCTGGTGGATTGAATGGATTATGTAAATACGGCTTATAAAGTTTTAATTGGGACATATATTGTATTAATTGACGTTTATGATGTATTAAATGTTTGTTTAGATGTATTTTATGTCCTTTGACTACCAACTGTGGTCCTCTTATATTAATAGATGTCTGTTACTTTCGACATGGGACCTTAGTTGTAACACTTTAAAAGTCAGCTGCAATATACAATAATATGTTACAAAAACCCTGTCCGTTCCGTGAAGGTGTATAGTTGATCCGATTCTATTATATTTTTTTAATTTTCGAAAATCGCTCCTTAAAATATTAAATTAAATGTACTGAAATGAGGTAACTTACATGGCAACATAGGGGCGCGGGAGGCGACACTCCGGAGGCTTCTCGAGTAGTAACGTCATAAACAAACGACAATCAAACATACTAACGTCGATAATGGTGTTGTCACGTCTTTAAAATTTGCTAGATATCGGGGAAATGGTGGTAATTTGGGCACAAACATTGTGCATTTTAGGAGGGAGAGATTTTTGAGATTGTATTTTCGTTTAATCTTTGACATTAATTGTACCTACCTACATCAATATTTGACATGCTTCAACATCGCAAATACTCAACTGTAATTAGTTTAGTAAAATTAACTTCAAAATAAAATTAACTTAACGTATTAATTAATCAAAATATAAATTAAAAAACCGTAATAGATTTACCAACGTTCGTGAATTTCTGCGAAAATCGTTAAAGTTCAATTAAAATCCATTATATTTTAGAGACGACGTTATAAAAGGTGTAATGGCGCCTATATTTTGTTAAATTAAATTAAAACCTGAATGGAGAGATGCGGAGTTTTATTAGTGATGTGCCGAACCGTTTTCGTACAAAATGAAACCGGATACATAGAAAAAAACTAAACAAAATATGAGTAGGTTTCTTTTTCTGTGAATGCTTTTTTTTTTACCTATGGGATATCATCAAATAACCCCTCCCGCTCTGGGCTGAGCAGGAGGGAGTGTCAGACTTTTACTGACTAAAACCCATCCATGTTCCTTCCTTTGCCCTTGTGTGTTCCAGGGCCGCGGTATCTCTTTCGAACAGTCCCGCAACCCTTCTGTGAATGCTGTAAAATACTTTCATCAGGTCTATGCGGATATTGTGTTTTTTAATCATCCAAATATCAAACCGTCATAGTGACAAAAAGTCTACATAATCATATGGAATACTGTGGTACGGACAATCAAACTGAACAACTTTCTCGATGATGGTCCCATGGAGAAAGTTGTTCAGTTTGATGGTCCGTACCACAGTATTCCATATGATTATACCCTTTCTGTTACACGTTGTACAAGTACACTTGCCCATTTTAAATAGCGTCCTCCTAAATTAGAGAGGTGATTTTTAGTCACTTACCTCTAATCATTTTTCTTCTTTGGATTATGCGCAAAAGCTGGCGTCAAAACCAAATGTTTCCAAATATAACAACGATCTACCCTGCATGTAAATGTATCATTGTATTGTATTGTATCAATGTATCATTGTATTTACCCGGAACACACAAACAGTAGGCATTTATCTGCCCATTATTTGGGCAATCAATAACCGCATGTGGTATAACTACTAACTAGTGCATTTACACAGTTTATACAAACATTGCTAAACACGTAACTCGGTATCTTTTCAGGACCTGAATTTTTTTTTACCTAGGTAATATTTTGTTAAAATATTTGTCACGATAAACAAAAATTTTCATTGTTTTAAATAAAAATATTATATTTGATTAGTTACCTATATTCCTATCATATATCTACCACCGAAATCAAGAAGATTAATAAAAATGTACTGAAATGGTTGAATGATCGTGTGTGTTATATTTTAATGGTAAAATGAGCGCTAATATAATTTTACATTATGCAACCTGTATACATACCTTACATAACCAGTTATCTGCCCAGCCTTTTCCCAAAAAGTTGGGGTCGGCTTCCAGTCTAACCGGATGCAGCTGAATATCAGTATTTTACATGGAGTGACTGCCTATCTGACCTCTACAACCCATTTAGTACTGGGTAATACGATACCCCTTGGTAAGACTGGTTGTCAGACTTTTTGGGCCACTGACTACTTGTAACGACTGTCAAAGATCTACAAATGACAACCGGGACCAACGGCTTAAGGCTCTTTAACGTGCTTTCCGAGGCACGGAGGAAACTCGGTATGTAATGGGTGGTCACCCATCCACAGACCAACCTAGGCAAGCGTGGCTTAACCTAACCATCGACCCGAGCGGCTGTTATTATTTACCCGCGAGTGTTACCAATATTGAATATAAATAAAACCATTCCTAATGTAAAAAAAATTAAGCGCTTTCAATATAACAACTTTTATTTCGTATAGCTACTCATTGTAAAGATAAGTAAACAGAACTTCGCCTATAACAAAAAGCTACAAACAATATCGTATTTACCGATCCCCGCTTCTAATACAGTACAAAGTAACACTAATATCTTCACCTGAACTGTTTTCTCCATTTCCCTTGTAGATAAGATGCTAATAAAATGTACACATCGAAGGCTGGCTATAAACAGGCGATGTAGGCAGTCGACTGCACTGTAAACAAACATTTCAAACATTCAAACACTTATTTGAGATAGAAAATGTCTTCTTTTACTCCGTAGTTTAGGCAAACAAAATGTCTGTGGAAGTCGTGAAAAATAACTAGGAAAACTTTTAAGGTGGAAGCGCAAGGGTAGCCCGCGAAATTTAAATTTTCTTGCGTTTATTGCAACTTGCCAGTGTCAGGTTGTATGTTGATGAAAATATGAATTGCGTCAGTAACACGTATGGTAACACGTACAACATATTTTTTGTGTGTCAATAAACACAACAGTAACAACACCACCACAGCAACATACACCTACGTCAACACGTAGGTGTATCGACAATTTTCTTTTCATCTGTGTGTGGTTCTGTTGATTTTCCAAGTTAGCTAAAATTAATAACAAATAACTAAAATGAAACAACTTTATTAATTAATAAATCAATAATCTGACAGTACTAATCGTTTAGGCGTTGATGTTCCAAACTGTAAATAAAAAAAACTACGTAATTATACATAAAACTGAAAATTTCAGTGTCTTTTTGTGCTGAACATACCTACACTGCTTGTCAAACAGTCACTAATTTAGCTATTCATTGCAGCTGCTATGTCAAGTTTAGTTTGACATGATGATACTGTTTTTACCAATCTGTGTCGCCTCCAAGCGATTCGTCTATACCGAACCTTAACAGCTGTCAGTACTCGGTAATCGTCAAATGAGGCCCGCATGCTGTTATCAACGGTTACGCCATCTGTTCGATGCGTGTGGCCAATCGTAGAGTGAATGACTTCACTATTTAGCACTTACTTGGTGAGCTGGAAATGTTATCTAGGCTGTGGGAATATTGTTTCAAGTTTTGTCAAACCGGTTTGGATAAATTGCGAATGTGGCTTCGTATCCGGGCACTGGATTTTCACATATAATGTCCAGTGTGAGAAAAAGACGGAGCTATAGAAGAAGTCTAGCGCCATCTCTTTCCATTTTAGACGACACATGGTAGGCCACCTGAAGTATGTGTCAATGTTCGATGTCCACAGCTGATTTACAATTAGTTCGCGTCAGTTTGTCCGTGCCGATTGCGTTTGGGTGCTAATCCTTTAAAGAACCAAATCATAACTTAAAGAATAAATTTAGGATGACTCATATGACTTTGTTTTCAACTGCTTAACGTATTACACTGGTTAATGGTCTAAAACATTCATTTGGTGAACTAGAAACAAAGGGCATTTCCACAAGACTGGTACGGTGCCAAGCTTTGTCTTTGCAAGCCATTTTACGTAATTGTAATATTAGTATGACTAGTATGAAATGCTACGAACCATTCCAATCCAAGCTTGGTCGTCGAAAGTGACTCATTCTCTTCGACCAATGTTTTGACCCATTTCTCACACTTGATGCGTACCATTTGCAGTCGAACTTATAAATAAAACACATCGCCACCTTATAAATGTAGAATATATCACCATTTCCCTTCATAGAAGTACTCACAGCCAGTATTATGTCGGGTTTTGCATCGACGATTTCCAACAAGCATTTTTCCATTTTAACACTTTATTTTAAAATACCTAAAATAACATTTTTAACTACAGTTTTATCCACCAGATGAAATGGAAAAGCGATCAAAAAATCCATTGAACATTTACTAAAATGTTAACAGTAAAAACCAAACAGTCCAATAGTTTCAGACCTCATAGAGGCGTTCGATAGACATCGAATGGTGTTTTTCACACATTCTGTGTAGAGGGAATTCCAATCGTTCTGTCGCGTCCAGATTCCTGTAAATCTGGTTATACTGAAAGCGTCGAATGCTCTGGAGCCACAAAATACCAGTTCGATTTTCCGGCGTTGCCTGAAAGTTCTGGTTAATCCTTTTGAAACGATGCAATGTGTGAGTGCGCTTTGTGCCGCATTTAATTGAAAAGGAATTGTGAGTGTTTCTATGAAGCAGTTTTGATTGAGTCTCTGTCGTTCTCGTTCCCAATACTGTAAGTAATAAGTTCACTGCATTCTTAATTGGTAAGTGAAACGGATTAGCTTAGCCGTATGGCATAAATACATGAAGCTGATGAAGAACACGGTGAATCATTAAGATGTATTAGAAGGTCATCAAAACGTCGTTTTAAAGATATTCCTGACTTCAAAATCACTGAAATTATTATGTCTTAGTAGGAAAGCAATATAATTATGGCATTCCTCAATGAGCTATCCTGTGACCCATGCTCATTGGGCGATATTTTACGCATAAGTCTCACTCTCATACATGTAACATATCCACATTCTCAAGCCCATCTCGTAGAAAACGAAGCGTAAACATAAAAATGGCGGGCTACTCACAAAAATATACTCTCCCAGTCCTAGTTCATATGTAAATATAATACATTTATTATGTATTTCTATGTTGAATACGTGTTGCTGTATGTAACGTATGTCTGACTTGTTTATTTAGGCTTGGGCTGTTATAACTGTATTCTTTATAAGGGATCAATATCTTGATGGGCACTTTGTATGTTGGTTTTACATAATGTTTCGCGGGGTAAATATTATATGAGTTTTGTTATTTATTTGGTAACCGTGGGAAGTAGGAAACAACACGGGTTCTTAGATGTAGCTTTGCTGTTTTGACTATCTTAGCTTTTGTTGTGGACTATCTATCTATGCGCCTAGTGTAAGTAGTAAGCGCGACTACTAAGCATGAGGTCTTGGTTTCGTTTCCCAGGTCCGGCTAACTGTTACTGGATTTTTCCGTCTGTTTCAAAGACTCAGTAATCCTTACCGATCAGGTATGTTTTTTTTCCTGAGTGATCACATTGGGTTTGCCCCTGGGTTCTAACATAATAACTAATAACGCCGCCATACAAAGCAGCGATTCCAAAAACCAGATACCATCACAAAAGAGCCAACTTGTTGTACTAGCAATAAGTGCACAAGTTCCTTTGACTTTGATACTCAAATCTCGCAAAGAGATGTACTAACAATACGACCGGAAAACTCTCGGATCTCATAGGAAAAATCTTTCGTAAAAACACCCACGCACACATGCTCTCTTCTGTCTATTCACCCGACAAGGACCCAACGTTTATCATTACGGCGTGCGATTGTGCGTACAGACCTCGGCAGACTTCAAAGCCAAAGTTCCCTGAAACTAACAAGGCTGGCCAATTATATTTATAGATGGATGCCCACAAATGCCTCCATGATATTCTGTCCTCAACTTTGACTAATGACAACGACTTCGGAATATCTTTTAATAGAACCTCGATTTTCGACGGGTTTCCAACTCGATGTTAATAAGGATCGAATATTCTAAAAGGATTCTGTCCTGAATGAGGAAAATTTTTGCATTTAGCCGAGTTATTTGTTACCGAGTACGAAGTATGATTTCTAAGAATAAATCTAATTAGGTTGCTTTAGTTTTAAATACTGTAGACGGAGCAGCAAACATGTTTATAAAACAGAAGCTTCTATTAAATAGAAATCTTGAAACACTTTTAGAATTAGATACAATCTTGAGTCACACTTGTTTGCATCATACCAAAACAGAAATTACAGATCCCACCGCAGTTAATGTAGTGACGAAAGAAACCCACTTAATATTAGGCCTACCACTCATGAGAGGAGAGAGGCACGGTGTTAAAGACTGGCAGCTCTAATTCGCTGACGTGAATTTGTTGTGAATGTTCGTCTAGCAAACGACTTGATATTAAAAACAGTATGCTACGATGACAAATCGGCGCCAAGCTTCATTGTTGAGTCTCGCGAAGATTAGCAATTGTTCGGATCTTTCTAAAAGTTGCTTTCAGTTCCTCAAACAAAATCAGCTCGTTTAAGCGTAACAGATACTTACAATGACTAAGAAGAGTTCACACAAACACACCTTTATCAAAGTCCCCCATCATTGCGTGCGAACCATTGCGTACGTTGCATCACAATTCAAACAAGTAACATCAACTAGCTGGTCTATACCCAGCCTTATATCCGTGATCGTGCGAAATTATGTAAAACCAAATGATGTAAAGGTAAGGCCCTGTTTGAGTGTTCGCATGAAACGAAAGTGCCATGGTCCAGTAAATCAAGTGCTCTGATATAAGGAATGCATTTGAATAAATAAATATCTAGTTTTAATGTGAATGAATATTCTATTTGCTGCGACTGTTGTGTCTATTCGTTATCTGCTGTCTGGTACGTTAATTAATTGTTTCACTGAATGTCTAATAATAGGCGCTCGATTTTGTTGTTGTTTGAAGTCTAATAGACTTGGGCCGCTATCTTCTTTTTGTTGATTTTGTAAAGTGCTAATTTAAAGATTGACAGTATCATCATCATGTGCTTCAATAACCATATTTATTGCGATATCTATTACGCCTGTTAAAAGTTACGCGTTGAGCGTGAGAATATTTTCTTAACCATTCATTGTGGCAGTGTATAAGAAAGCCCCTTATTTAAACGATACGATTATAAGACATATTTCAAATAAAAATACGTCACCATTATGTACTTAGAACACTTTCCTATTTGCCATCATCTTTCTAAAACAAATAAAGACCTTCATAGACCCAAATAACCTTTGTTCAGATCTCAAGGCTGTCAAAAATAACACCATGTTTGTATTGGGGTTTCTCCAATCGGCCACTTTGCATCAATGAATAAATAAATATTTTCTCCATTGATATCCTTATGTTGATATAATGCCCAAGAAATCGCGCGTTAAAAGGAATCTATGAAATAAAGATGAGCTTGATTGGGAATGTCACAAGTCTTACTTAAGCTGTGAGTCCCATCTTATTAGAACAGGTCGTGTAACTCGGTCCCATACAATCGAAGGGATGACTTAAATATTTTTCTAGTTGCTTAAGACTGATGATGGATGTTGCTGACTAATTGGCTATGTACTCGTACTTTATACTACGTTATTGTCTCCAATTCGACGTCTATTACATCTTAAACTGGTCCAAGCCCGAATATCCCATAACACTCGTTGATCTTTGAATAAGAGGAAGAATCTTTGTGTGGTAATACTGTGAATTTAAAAAATTGTATCAGAGTTTGAACACGCGTGTGGGTTCATAGTTGACTAATCCATACTCTAGTGATTAATCGTCTAAAATACTTTCAAAACTCACCCACAATGATTTATCATCTTCTACGTACTTTATTTGATTTTAAATCGCGTGTCATTGGCTTTGTTATATTCGCAGCAAATCCAACTCAGGCTAGATTAGATGATTGCTTTAGTAATCAGATTTGATTGGCCTCTCACAAGCCGGGTGTGAGCCTCCCAAAACTTTTCCAGAATCTTTTTTCCTAGAATTTCCTTCTATCTCTAACATTTTGTTTTTCTCATAACGACATCGTCGATTCAAACGTCGTCCTACTTCATCATAACTCCCTTTTCCACCGAAAACTTATTTGGAACTTCAACGAGAGATTTAATGGATGTCTAAAAGTTGGCAGCTTTTATCATTAATTTGCCTTTTGTAATACGATTACATGATACCACCAGATCCGTTTGTGTACTTTCTGTTTTACTTTTCATTATAATAATATTAGGTATCTTTTCATTGTTCCAAATTGATCCGATTTTCGAACTCTTATTGGATGGAATTAATTTTGAAGTTTAGTTGAGGATTACGTTGTTTTTGTTTAATGAAGTTTTGCAATTTGGAATGTTTTCGGTTGCTTGTTTGTGAGTCTAAGATAAGTACTTAAGTACCAAGGAGGTTGGCTGTGGCCTTGGGATTAGATTACAGGCCTTGTGTCGCAGATCGGGACCAACACTAGGAAGTGGCAAGGGCGTACGTGTTTAGGGGACTGTCTTATGTAATCCCCGACAGGTTAGGCAGAGGTGTACCTAATAATAGTACACTTACATTTCACAAGGGGGCCTAAAATGGAAGCTTTATCAGAATCATAATATGAATCACGTTAAAAATTTAAAATTCTTAAAATGGTCTTTATAGTTATGACGACAAAGTCCATTTTAGGAGTTTTAAATTTTTAACGTGATTCGTCTTATGATTCTGATAAGGCAGCCATTTTAGGCCCCCAGTTACGTTTAAGTCTCATGTAGCAGGAGGCGAGCCTATTGCCATCAACGGGGCACAAATTAAGAATCCGTGACTGCTGCTGAGAAATTCCTCATGGAAAAACCCAACAACACTTTGTCCGACCTGGGAATCGAACCCAGGACCCCACGCTCAGCAGTAGCGCTTGCGAACACTAGACCAATGACAGTCAACAACAACAAGTTGTAATTCTTAGCTTAATTATATAAATCATTTTATCTTAGAAGCACGCTTGCCAAATTCGTGATAGTGTCAGTCGTGGCGATTGGGTAAATATTACTAAACATGACCTGCCATGTAGTGTCTGAAGAAAAAGCAGTCTGTAACTGTTGTTATGGTTCTGTACGATAAGCAACAGGACCATATTGCAAAGCCTCCGCTGTCCTCCTGTCAATCTGACTGTCAGCGGGTTGTATCTCATGATCCGTAATTGGTAGACAGTTGAAATGTTTACTCAATGTGTATTTCTGTTGCCACTGTAACATCATCATCATCACCATCCACATTCTCCTGCCCTTATCCCAACTTATTTGTGGTCGGCGCAGCATGTCTTCTTCTTCCATACTTCTCTATTACTCGTCATCTCAGCAGTCACCTCCTTTCTTGCCATATCATCCTTCACACAGTCCATCCATCGTTTCTTTGGTCTTCCTCTACTCTTATAGCCATCTACATTCATACTCAACATTTTCCTCAATACATTCTCCTCATTCCTCCGCATCACATGTCCATACCACGACAACCGATTACCACACAATTTTTCAGTCACCGGCGCCACTTTCAGACTCCCTCTTATGTACTCATTCCTTATTTTATCCATTCGCGTTAACAACAAATAGATAATAAAAATAAATTCGAAATATAGGGGCTCCCCTACAACGATGTTGAGAAACCCGTCATGCTCGAGTCCGACTCGCTCTTGGCCGGATCTTATCCGTATCCGGTATTTTTGTTATCATCCACGAATGTATTAGAGTCGGCCATTTGCCAATTCATTATTATTTTCTGCACCACTCAGAACATAAGGATGTAAACAAACTCAACTCGCTCACTCAAAACCACGAAGAATTTTAATATAATGCAACAATAACTTAATTAGGACAATACATATACGGCAGCAGTTTTCAAAATTAATTAGCCCACCTTTTGTCGTTGGTTAATTTAAAATTTATTTCGATTCGTCCGCCATTTTCTGGGCACCGGGTAATTACGTTGGCGTTTCGCGTTTTAACTTTATTCGCTTACGTTTTCGTTTTTTAAATTTAATTTTCGGTCAGTTTCGCGTTTTTTATTGCGTTTTTTTATATACCTTGAACTTTTGAGAATCGGTTTTGGTACTTAATATTGGTCAATAATAAAAAGGATTCAGTCAAAAGTCTTGGTTAATGAGATTTTCTATAACGAAAATTAATACAATCTTAGTTTTCTTTTACTCCAAACATTTTTAGGAGGGGGTCATCCGTCATTGCATTGTAGACATTATTTTAAACAACTTTTAGTACCAACATTAGGGTAAAAGGCCAGTCCTCCTCTGTGTATATTCACAGATATAGATATGTATTGTGTATACCTAGATAACGCAAGTACCACCCATGGTCCGTATGAAAACCAAGCGTGCCATTTTTGGACTACCTACCATGACGTCATAAGCACTATTTTGTTACTATACAAACACGTTTTCGTTCTTTATGTGTGAGGCCAAACGAGCGTAATTTTTTGAGCTGTGAGTCGCGCAAAATGAGTCGCGGAATTAACGCTGCATTCGGTTTCATACTAAAGTCCTGTTTGTACCACACGACGACGTAACTCACAGCTCAAAAAACTATGCTCGTTTAGCCTCAGCCTAAATGTAGTCATTTAGACTGAGGCCAAAAGCGCGTACCTACCTAATTTAAGTTCTTGAGTTGTAACGTTGTTGTTTTAAATATTTTTTAAACAAATTGCTTGATGCGACTGTAGCCACGTTAAGCATAAAATGCTTAAGCCCGAAGTAGGTACTCATGCGTTAGCTAGATAAAATATCTATGTGTACATTAAATTGACAGCTAGTTTACGTCAAAAAAACAACGATACAAATACAATCACTGGTGTACACCGCAAACAACCAAATAAATTACCGGTAACATCAACAGCAGCTTCGTTAACAACAAGTCTAACCAAGTTACAATTAATTTCGTTGACATTACATATTATGAAATGTCCCTTTCTTGTGTACTCTATTTATCTATGGCCAGACTGGCCGCTGTAGATAAAGTGGTGTCTCTATGAAACCATTTACTTTTAGTACATAAGACGGTAGGGAAACAATTTTTGTAGGGAATGTCAGTTGGTCGTCTTTGTAATTTTATGGGTTGATTAAAAGTATAACCAATGTCTTAGCTTTGATGTACAAAGATAATTATATTTTTTTTTATACTCATAATTTTACTCAACAACATCTGATTGGGTCAATGACCGTTTGTAGTGATCAACTTACATGAAATTTAAAGATTACAAAAATCATTGTTTTAATTTATTCAAGCTCGTTGCTAAATAATTACAGCCGCTCGGGGTCGATATTCAGGTTAAGCCGCGTTTGCCTAGGTTGGTCCGTGGATGGGTGACCACGCATTACATACCGAGTTTCCTCCATGCCTCGGAAAGCACGTTAAGCCGTTGGTTCCGGCTGTCAATTGTAAATAAAGTCCGACAGCAGTCAAAGACAAAGTCTGCTGCCTATTTTTTTCCCAATATTGGGGTCGGCTTCCAGTCTAACCGGATACAGCTGGATACCAGTATTTTACATTGCGCGACTGCCTATCTGACCTCCACAACCCAATTAGTACTGGGTAATACGATACCCTTGGTAAGACTGGTTGTCAGACTTTCGTGCCATTGGCTACCTGTAACGACTGTCAAAGATCTACAATTGACATTCGGGACCAACGGCTTAACGTGCTTCTTATGATAATGACATTTACCTGAAAGAAAAAATAACACACAAACAAACAAACGCCATACCAAAATCTTACAATTCCATTAAAATATTAACCACTACCTACGTTATCCAGAAATGAAATAATTCGTTAATATAATTCTGCCCATATTCCAATTCTGGTTCCCTTAATTAGGGTCCAAGCATTTAGCATACGGGTTCCGTAATGAAAACGGGCGTCACTGCGAGTAAATAAAGTCGGACCCTTGTCAACGCCTACGTCGCCGTCGCGACCTAAAGTCACGGACACACTAAACTTATACTTATTACTAATGAACTATGTACTAAAATTGTTTGCAGAATTGTACTTGTTTGTGTTGTTAGTAAGTTTTGTGTGTCTTTGAAATAGGAAGACTTTGGTTCTGAATTTTGTCTTTGGTCATTGACTTACTTATTTTAAGACGTGGAGGTGTATTGTATGTGTGGTTATCGTTAGTTTTACACTTTTCGCGATTATTGCCTAGATAGGCAATAATCGCGAAGTGTATCTTCTATATCTTCTCAAAATTTTCCACGTACAATCCACCAAATTAATTCAATAGTCTTGAATCCGGAGAAAGTGAAATATATACCATTATTTAGGCTAGCATTTCTTCACAAAGAGGAAGAAATTCCCTCTAGGAATTGACACTACTCGTCCATTGCTTTAAAAGTTAATTTTGCTTGACAACATAAATAGCGCAATGAATGTAGTTGATTTATCAAACTGAAGGGCATTTCCACTGAAGCGCGTAACGCAATTACCTCGTAGGAACTATTCGAATTTCAAAAACAAAAGAGAGCGCATATTGTTTCAATTTCCCCTTCACTTCATATAATGCTATTTCCTAACACATTGCCTTGCCTATATTTACATACGCCCTTCTTGCAAATAATTCACAATAACATTATGCGAAAGTCACTCTGTCCGTTTGTATGTCCGTTTGTTTTTCTATTACATTTCCACGTATTAACGGCTTGACGGATTTCCATTTACATTGCATCAAGGTTCCATGACCTGAGTTAAGTTATCCTTTAATCTAGATAGAACCTACGTCTCCCGAGTGATAATTTTCGACATCCACGTGACCGAAGCCGCAGTTACAACGTAGTTTGCAATATAAATAGCTTCGTTATAACAAATACCTTTTGTTGAGTGATAAAGTAGGCAAATGATGCGTCCGTGGTCGACGTAAATGATAAAGACCAGTTAACTGAAAGGAATACGGCTGTTCTTGAAGGCAAACGTGTGAATTAACTGGGAGTTGACAACTGTGATCAACGGTTTATCGCTACTTGATGATTGTACTTCTTTGTAACATTTAAACATGCATGGAAATCATGACTCCCTGAGTGATCTGGGGTCCTAAAATGGCCGCTTTAACAGAATCATAATAATATGAATCACGTTAAAATTCTTAAAATGTTCACAGACCAAATTATTATTATGAATTGTCACTTTGTGACCAGTTTACGAATTGTAATGTAATTCATACTATTGTCTCTGCTAAACCTGCCATTTTGGGCCCCAGAAGGCCTGTACCTTCGTATTAATACGTTTAAAATTTACCGCAGCGTCAATCAATGCCAAAAACTTGACAAAACTGAAGGTAATCTAGGTTTATTTTAGACTGAGATTAAAATACCACGCTCTTAAAAATATGGGAATTAACTCTCAAATAGTATATTCCATGTAAAATACTTTTTTTAACTTTGGTAATGTGGTTTCCAGATGACTTGCAACGGCAAGCCAAAATAAGCCAAAATAAGTGCCAAAATAAGTGTCTATCTTTGTTCCGTGAAAGCATCGAAATCGCGCATCAGCGCAAAAGCAGATCATTCAACCAACAGAAGCACAGGACATCCGTGCCAATCTTGGAACTAAATGGGCATTCGAAACGAAAAATGATATCAGAAACCATATGATGATTTTCAAATACCTATTCAATGATACCCCACTTAGTTCGTAAACTTTTTTACAATATGGCGCCTGGCTGTCGCCATATTGAATTTTAACTACTGTCATGTCTTTAGTGGCACTCACAAGATTAAGACAAATCCATTGTCGTATGAATCATCAAAATCGGCCCACGCGTTTGGTCTCTAGAGAGCCACAAAGGAACAAACATACATACTTACATGTATAGGCTGAAAAACACATTACCCTTCTTAGCCGGGTAAAAAGGTTAAATACCACGTAGGGACCTAAGAAATATTAGTACATTATACAATAACTCAAATTTCCTAATATTCTGGATATTAAACGCTTGTTAGGAATCTAGTGTGTACACGCCTTTAATCGCAAGTACTCGAGTTGATAGAGTGTGAAATTACAAAGCTTGAGTTGGGAGTATTTGGATCTCAATGACGACATTGTGGTGGTCCCAATGTTGACATCGATTTGGATATATTTAGATATCTTTTAGGTAAAACATTTATTATCATATGTAAGATGCCTACTACCAACCGAGTTCACTGACGGTCGAGCACTTTTCAACCTTATGACTTAGGATATAAGGATGAAAAGTGGTAGTAGACCGTCAGTCAGTGAACTCACTCAACAACATCAACAACTCGTTTATTTGAGGAGGATTTTGAATTGAGTTCAATGTGATAGAGAACTTAGGTGGAAGCGCAAGGGTAGCCCGCGAATATTTTTTTTTTTCAAGTTTATTGCAATTTGCAGGTCAGTGTCAGGTTGTATGTTGATGAAAATATGAATCGCGCCAGTAACACGTATGGAGTTACAGAATTATAATCATATAAATCACCAGTACAGCCCTCCAAGTTCGTATAACCCCATTCAATAGCTATTTTATGAAAAAGGCATTCTTTGGGATTATATGTGTGCGTCTCCATACGTGTTACTGGCGCGATTCTTATTTTCATCAACATATAACCTGACACTGACCTGCAAATTGCAATAATCGTAAGAAAATTTAAATTTCGCGGGCCACCCTTGCGCATTCACCTTATCGAATATGATTTTACTTCCCTAGATTCATGTTATAAACATAAAATTCAGTTTGTCTTTTGATACTTCATCAGCACTAGGCTAAGCTAACCTGCTCAGTTAACTGCTAATCAGTCAGTGGTAACAATTCGACGATGAGAGCGCCTTTATGTCGTAGCAGCAAGAGTGGTTTTCGTTTTGCAAGTGTTACTACCTAATTACTGATGTGCAGTAGACTGTTCAAAATGCGCGATGTTTTAATTTTAGATCAATTTAAAAATCTTAAAGCTATCAAGTGTTACTAAATCTTTCCAAAAATAGAACAAGCAATTATGTATAACGATGTCTATCAATTCTATCGTTGAAATCTTCCATTACCTAGATTCTCCTTTAGAAGAATGTTCCTTACCGCATTGAATGAATACCTGCCTCGCTAGTTTAATCTCCAAAGCCGATTGCCTCACATGAGTTACCTTACGTAAGACTACGTTCTAGGTCCATTCACAATACATTAGAAATCGCTTAATGTCGTTCTTAAATTCGACTTTGCACGGCCAATTTTATTATTGAACACCTTTCTAGAAATAGCGCCATCTAGTATCAATATTGGTGTTGTGAAAGTTCCGGTGCGACTGGCTAGATGGCGCTGTACTTAATTTCGAACCCTTTGAACTGTAACTGCAGTTTGTCCAAAAAAGCTTTGATTATGCCAAAAAATGATCTGTAGAGTAGTAATTTAATTACAATTTCTGCTTTAAAACAATGTGTACCTGATTTACCTTTAAATACCATTTTAAAATGTTTTATTAATCCAAAAATGCCGAAAACATTTCAAAAGTCTACTAACCTGAATTCAATCATCTGTCAAGGTTTAATAAAACTACATAAATAAAATTCTTAGCATTATACAATGTAATGACAAAATCGCTTTGTCCGTCAATTTAACGAAAGCGTGTCGGCAGGTCCGCAATAACCTTGGGCTAGTGACAATGAACTTGAAAATCTGTAATACGAATCCAATTTTGGAGATTTCAAATAAATATTTTATTGAAATTGGAATTTGGCAATTTTATCACGAAATCGCGATGTTTAGTGTTTTAAGTACTTTAGCGAGAATAAATGTATGAGCTGACATTGAAATGAGAGGCCTTTGCCCCGTGATACAGTCACAAACACAAGTTGGTATTACTCACAAGTTAAATATTTTTTATTGTTAATACTGGCTCGGACAAGTCTAGATATCTTTACTTTATCATTTGTTAACCTGTTTTGTCGGTATCGTTACTATCTACTTAGTAATATTTCTATTAGTCTCAAAGTATGTATTATATTTTTTACTAGCTGTTACCCGTGACGTTGTCCGCGTAGAATTTAATTTAAAAAAATGTTTAAATAATCTACCTTTTTTTTTCTAACATGAACGAAGCCTTAGTTATTTCTTATAACATCACCTATATGCCAGTAAAAGTCCTGACAAAATCGGTCTACCCGTTTCGGAGATTAGCTGGGAACAGACAGACACACATGTTTTTTTGTTTTTGTGTACGACGTTTAAACTTTCATGTGCATTCAGTAAAAAGTAGTTATTTTGAAATTACAAAGGGACACCTCATTTTTATTTATTTGTATAGATTTTTAAGAACTTCGGACTCTGACAATTAAACTTTGGTAGGTTTGTTAACCTATTTTGGCGGTGCCTAGTCGAATTAAATCGTAAAATAATTATTTACCCCTATCAATGTTTCCACTAATCGACACATCAAGCTTTAAGTATCCAGTATAACCTGACCTCGCTTTGTATCAGCTTCCCGTACAATGAGAGATCAGCGTACACTAGTTTTTATATAACTTGGATGGTCGTCGTGAGTACCTGGTGGTACACAGTCTGGCTTCCCACTGTTTTATTTATTTATCCACAATACCTTTACTTACTTATCTTTTTCTTTAATACCAGCCATGTGTACATCGTGTAAACGGAGCCTCACGAAGCAGTCAACCAAGCATTTAGTATTTACATCAAACTAAGTAATTCTAAGCAAAATTTATTGCTGGGACACGACTTTTTTTTTTGGGGTGAGAAATCATGTTTTACGGTAGAACTCAATGTAACGCACGCTCTCAAGACATTGTGCTGTTGGATGCATTTTATAAACGTATAGTACGCGCGTCGTAGATGTATAGTAAAATAAAGTAAAAAGTAAAATTACAACGTAAAAAAGGTATTTAAAAAAAC
The DNA here is from genome assembly GCA_947578425.1 of Eugnorisma glareosa. NCBI lineage: Eukaryota > Metazoa > Arthropoda > Insecta > Lepidoptera > Noctuidae > Eugnorisma > Eugnorisma glareosa. The sequence goes on from OX387960.1 coordinate 17,836,944, forward strand.
TCTTGTGAAAAAGTTGAAACTTTGACCCCCAATATCTCCGTAAATAGAAGGTTCCCAGGTATGTTCTAGAACAAAAATATGATCGCAATGACGGATAGAGCAAGCGCCTTTCGTCTCCGTTATGGGTACTTTTACACTCATTATTGTCCAAAGATCTAGAGACCACTGTACCCAATACCTACACTACTAAACTCAAACAAAAGACGAGATCAGATAAATAGAAAGCTAAATAAAAAACTTCACCCCAAAAAATCCTAGAAATTGTCTGGATATCTCCAAATCACGTTTTGTTGCTACCTGAGCTCGATTATTATTATATTTTTTGTCTGCCCAAGGCCGAGACGGCTATAGAAGCAAACGGTCGGTACGTGCCCCACAACCGAAGTCGGAGGATAACGCATAGGCATAACGAACTTCTCGGCTTTTATAATGATCATGCGCATGTTTTTGGTTGCTCTTTGTCGTGTTATGGAAAGGTTTTATGCGGATGTGGGGTACTGGCCGAGTTTTGACGGGATTTTTTTGGGGTGAATGGTTTGAAGGTTGCTGTGCACGGTTATATGTGGAAGGTTGGAATCGAGAAAGAAAGAAAGAAAATATATTTATATTTGGCACAAGCCACAAGTAAACAAAACAAAAAATTTTTTTTAAAAATTCACTGTTTAATAAGTAGTATAAAACAAAGTCGCTTCCCGCTGTCTGTCCCTATGTATGCTTAGATCTTTAAAACTACGCAACGGATTTTGATGCTGTTTTCTTTAATAGATAGAGTGAATCACGAGGAAGGTTTATATATATATTGCACCCGTGCCAAGCCGGGGCGGGTCACTAGTAAATCTACATAATGAAATACTTACCTAAATCTAAACAGAAAAAAAACCATAATATTGTGTGTATCACGGATCCGCCTAATAGGCCTAGTTCAGCAAACTGTCGAGCAGCTAGTGCCCGACGCTGGTTTTCAACTGGACCTGAGAGACTTTATCTTCATCATGTATGGTCTTCAATCCTGAAATCATAGAGATATTGCTTAGTTATGGGGTAGACCTAGCAACTATCGCGTTGTCAACATTAGTTGCAATAATTAATTAAGGAGCTATTCGAACTACTCGTATTTATTGTTTGATAAACTATTGTAAAGCAGGGTGTGACCGTCGGACTGCCAAGTCAGAGGTCTCAAGTTCGAACCCATGACAACGCACCTCTGATTTTTTCGGGTTCATGTCCGTATTATCACTTGCTTCGGTGAAGGAAAAACATCGTGAGGTTACCAGCATGCTTGAGAGATATTTCTCGACCGCATGTTAGCCAATTCAGAGGCCCATGGGTGGCATAAAAACTCTGACACCAGGTTGGGCACTAACTGCACGATAAAGAAGACTATTAGTAATTAATAAAACGTCGTCCATTTGTTGTCACAGCAGCTGAACGCATGGCACTTTAAAAGTGTTAAAACAACCAAAGAAAATAACATTTAAGACATAAATTCTATTCTAATTAGACAAAAGCTACTTTCACCCGTTACTCCGAAAACGCTGACAAATTCCTTTTACGGTACAAAATCTCCTTTTGTCATTACAAAATGTTAGACGATAATATTAATATTTAATTCCTGAATTGTTCCAGAACTGAAGTCCCGAGAGAGACGGCGCGCTGGCCGCCAAACATGAATTAGATATCGCACCAACGATATCGAAACGTAAGTACTAAGTTTACTTGGCTACATTAATACATCTATACTAGTATTATAAAGAGGTAATCTCTGGATCTACTGAACCGATTTTGAAAATTCTTTCACTAATAGGAAGCTATATTATCTCCGAGTGCCATAGGCTTTATGGCATATTATTTACAACGTGCCCGTAGGATGATTTCCGACCAAAACGCTAGCGAAGCCGCGGGAACAGCTAGTCTATACTAATATCACAAAGTGGTAAAGTTTGTGAGGTTGTAGGGGTAATCTCTGGATCTACTGAACCGATTTTGAAAATTATTTCACTAATAGGAAGCTACATTATCCCCGCGTGCTATATGCTATATTTACAACATGTCCGTGGGATAATTTCCGAGCAAAAGGCGAGCGAAGCCGCGGGCAACAGCTACTTAGTGTATTTTATAGAGGTTTTTTTTTTTTGTAAGTAGGGGGTAATCTCTGGAACGAAAGATCCAATTCTTACGTTAATCGTGAATGCTATAGGCTATAAATTATATTTATGTCATGCATATTAGCGGAGCTATAACAATTTTTGCGAACGAAGTCGCGGGCGGGGTGCTAATATTTTAGTTTTCTTGGTGCAACTAGACGTCGAAAGCTGCCTGGTTGACCATGTAGCAACTGTTACTTGGTCAATGGGTGTTGATCCTGGGTTCTAGAACCCGTGTCGGGAATTTCTCAGAAGCAGCCGCGTTTGAATTTGCGCCCGGTTGAACGCAGGAAGTTCTATTCCATTGGATTTGGACATAAGATTACTCGCGAAATGTGGGTGTACTATAGGTGTCTACATTCTGCCGAACCCAGGAAGGATGACGAGGACACAAGGGATGACGTCATTTTGACGTTGATAAGACGATATTAAGAGGAGCTGTGGCGCAGTGGTGGCGGCCCCGACTTACGAACAGTAAGTCGCGGGTTCGAACCCAAGCAGGCGCATTACTTTGTGTAATTTATTTCATCACCACTGCTATCAAAACGGTGAAGGAAAACATCGTGAAGAAACCGGCATGTCTTAGAACCAAAAGTTCGAAGACATGTGACATCTACCAACCCGCACTGGACGCGCGTGGTGGATTATAGCCCATTCCCTCTCATAGAGAGGAGGTATGTGTCTCAGCAGTGGGTACATTATAGGCTGATTAAGCAAGTTGATATTAATTGCTTCAAAGATTACATTCTGCATAGTTGGCAATGTCATATGAATTCGAATCAATAGTACAGACAGCGTCAGTAAGTGCTAACTCCTCAATCTTTAAAATGATAAAGCTTGAGGGGTTAGCACTTACTGACGCTGTGTGTACCTACCATGTCGGAGGTGCGAGGTATCTCTTCTTATTTAATGATGTCAAATTTCAATTTGAAGCGACCCTTGTTGAATTTGTATTTGTACTAGAACTTCACGACATTCTGTTTTACTTTAAACTTAACACATTTGACATACTTATTCCCTTATTTACTTACAAATAAGTAGGTACAAGGTGTCTCTTGTTGTATTTAATTCGTTAACATCTGAACTACAAGTAATGCTCCGTTCGTCGTCTTGTTTGTAAACATTTAATGTTTATAAGGCTCAAGTTAGAAGCTGAAAGATTCTATCATAATATTTTGTGAAAATAAGCCTTTTTGAATAATTATTGATTACTTGCCTAGTTTGGTCCGTGGATGAGTGCATCAGTTGCGTTTGCGACCTCTAGACCAACGTGGCAGTTTATTGCTTACACTCAGAAAATAATAGTGTCAGTGTGGAATGTACGAATGTAGGACACCCGTAATTGTAAATATATGAATCTCACGTATCGTCTAGTCAGCATTTATTCTGCACTACTGTGACAAAGTAGATATGGCTGCGTTGAAAATGCCCACGACAGTCGTCAGAAACGCAAACGTAGTTGTTGACGTTAGCTCACAAAAGTAACACTAGAGACTTGCGAGAGCTGTAGAAGTACACGTGGCCACACATCAAGCTTTACATTTCCAGTATAACATCACATGGCTTTGTATAGATTTCCTTTACAATGAAAGATGCGCTTATATTGCTTGAGTAGCTGTTGCTGTTACCCGCGTCCTTCGTTCGGGTGAAATTATTAAAAAAAAAAAAAAAACTTACTTTCCTTTTTTGAATCGCATTTTGTTAACAATATCATAGACCTCATCCATCGCTTTCCACCAGGCGTGATCGGGGTCAAGAACACGCAGTTTTGTAATTTAAAAAAATCATGTGTTATTTTTTTTTTTTTTTTGCACGGAATCCTATTGTTTTTCTAAAATTATTGTAGCTAAAGTTAGACCTTATAACATCAGCTATCTGCCAGTAAAAGTAAATCGGTCCAGCCGTTTCGGAGATTAGCCGGAAAAACAGACAGCGAAAATTGAAAATCATGTGTTTTAGTTAATAAGTGCCATAAAATTATATATTTTCATATGTATTCAGTAAAAAGCTGTTATTTTGATATAACTTCAATTTTATATATTTGTAAATAGATAGGTCGTTCTGCGTACACTTACGTAACAAAGAAAGTCTCATCAAATCCGCTGATCTCGTAAATCTTGATTCCCGCGAAAACACGGGTTTTCTTACATACTTAATTAGATTTCATGCACAGAACAAGAATTTTCCATTCGGGACTCGCGTTGTTTAGGATAATTCAAACAGAAATAATAATTATTCAAACAAAATCCACCGGTCTGATGTTTGCTTAGGCCCTGATTGTACTAACTAATGAACGAGCCTGCAGTTCTGGGAATTTCAACTTAAATTCCCTTATTTCAGAACGTATTTTGCGTTTCGCTCGCTAATTGAGACAGTTGTAACTTCATAATTTCGAATTCAGTCGAAAAATAAATACATAGTACTTGTGACAGAGTTGTGTTCCAATCGAATCTCGCTGTTGTTTATTTTTAATTATAAATAATGAGAGATGAGCTTTGGCAATGTTTTGCCTGAATATTATTTTTCTTTGACGTGAAAAGCAGAGGACATGTGTTTTTATACTGACATGGTCAGAAACATTATCATTAAAACTGAAAACCATGTTTACTTCTTGTTTTGAGTTCCCGATATTTCTTTTATAGTTTTTAGGGTTCCGTAGGATGGGGTAAAAACGGCACCCTATTACTAAGTTTCCACCGTCCGTCTGTCTGTCTGGCTGTCTGTCAGTAGGCTGTATCTCATGAACCGTGATAGCTAGACAGTTGAAATTTTCACAGATGATGTATTTCTGTTGCCGCTATAACAACAAATACTAAAAATAGAATACAATAAATATTTTTGTATCCATCTAGCTGGGGGACGTGCCTCGCTAGATAATTTAATATTAATTACTAAATAAACTCACCAATACAAAAGAAAACTTTAAACTTAACCCTCAAAATCCACCTTCAAACTCGATCTATAACCCTCCCAAAGGCACACCGATAACACTTACATAACATAACCCTGTAATAAGCGCAGACAAGCAAACTTATTAAAAATTAATCCCCTGAGCTGTCTACGAACGACGTATTAAACTTACAAACTGGCTAACTTACGTTAAGATTTATACCAAATTCAGTTTGTTCAGATATGAATATTTGATTTATGATAAGAGCCTGTGCTCACGACGCGGTTTACGCGAGCGAGCGAGCGAGCAGAATCGGTTTCGAGGGTATTCATTGGGAGAGATGGTACAGGTTTAGACTGTTTGTCTGTTGCGTATCATTGGTACAAAGTGAGGAGCTCGTAACTAAATCATAACAGCCGCTCGGGTCGATTTTTGGTAAGCATTGCTTGCCTAGGTTGGTCCGTGGATGGGTGACTACCCATTACATACCTCCTCGCCTCGGAAAGCACGTTAAACCGTTTAACCCGATCTTTGTCAGTCGTTACTTATTCTCAAAGCTCTAAAAGTCTGACAAACATTCGTATCAAGAGAATCGTATTACCCAGTATACTAACTGGGTTGTGGAGGTCAGATAGGCAGTCGCTCCATGTTAAAATACTGGTATTCAGCTGCATCCGGTTAGACTGGAAGCCGACCCCAACTTAATTGGAAAAGACCTGCCAAGTCTTTTGATGACGATGAGGCATAAAATGAAATTCAATCCGCAATAAATATGCGCCATTCAAAAATGTATGCGTCTGACACACGCCGTTGTAGAAATATGCAGCGCTTTGAAAGCATGTCGCACTTGTCTACGCCCTAGGTATTTTAAGACTCGTTCATTGTCGGGGCATAGTCTGTTAGTGAACGAAAGGCTGAGTGGGTTGAAATTAAGCAATTGCTTGGAATATTACGATGTACCTTTAGTGTTTCCCTGAAGTTCGAGATTTTCGACAAAATTCCTGAGATATTGAAAATGCTCCCGAGCGAACATTAATCGTGCCGTCTGATCTAAAACTTACGGTTGATCTAAAATCATAAAATAATGTCTGGAATGTTATAGCGAAATCTTAAGCTTAAGACGACTATTGAAGCTTTTCAAAAAGCCCTTACCTTTTAAATAAGTTTCTTTATAAAACACTAGCTGTTGCCCGCGGCTTCACCTGCGTTTTTGTCGGAAATTATCCCACGGGCACTTTGTAAATATAGCATATGGCACTCGGGGATAATGTAGCTTCCTATTAGTGAAAGAATTTAAAAAATCGGTTCAGTACATCCAGAGATTACCCCCTATATACAAACATAGAAACTATTATTTTGATAGATGTTATTTATTTTGAGTAACATGAATACAGTTCTTTATTCAAATGCGTTGGGGCGAGACTTTTGACAAATCCAGACTTCGATCCGTTCATCATTTGCCCAGCCGTTTCTCAACCATGTTGGGACGGCTTCCAGTCTAACTGGATGCAGCTGTCTGAACTTTTTAAAATTTATTAATCTCTTACAAACACAAGTTATTTTTTACAGTCTTTTTACTCGTCAAACTTTACAGTTTGATGGTGAGAAGCGCTCGTTTATCATACATAACTTAAAATTATAAACTTAACTTAAAATCGATTATTCAAAACTTAGTGCTACATCTGCTTTTTGAATTCATTATATAGCTCCACAACCCAGTTATTGCTGGGTAATACGATACCCCTTAGCAAGACTCCGATCCGTTACTATACCTCCAAAAGGAAGGACCCAATACTTCTGCTTGACCTTTTGTTCCAGGTGTTACAACAATTACGGTTTTTCACAGAGCAAAGTTCATAGACAGTCTGATCTGGAATCCAGTCTATATACAGTCACATTTGCGACATCTTACCCAATAAGCCAGTCGAAATCCAGCGTTCGTGGTTACATAAAAAAACAAAGCAATAATGGGCGATTCTGTAAGTGTATCTTCTCCTTGGAGTAAGCACATATGTTGACTGTGAGTGGCTTCGCACTGTTCTGACGCAGTGATTTATCGTTGCTTCAGAATGACCCTCGTAAATTTATAAGAGAAAGAACTCGTAGTCTTATTTACTCAGTAAAATATAAACATGAATAAAGAATTTGCGACTGTTAGAGATATTGGAAAAGTGTAAGTGTTAAATATTTCATAGATTGAATGAAATAGCTTTAATTTTAAAATAGAAAAAGCGAGATAGATTTTTTGACTCCTTCATAAAACATTTCATCAGCTTAATTAAGACTAAGAGATTGATGAATGGAGGTGAAGAAGAGCATAAAATCACGACTGTTATTCTCAAAGGGTTAGGCAGACTGCCTCGTTGGTCTAGTTGGTCGCAAGCGCATGAGGTCCTGGGTTCGATTCCCAGGTCGTGCGAAGTGTCGTTGGATTTTTCCGTTAGGAATTTGTCGGTAGCAGCCACGGAGTCTGGATTTGTGCCCGGTGGATGGCAATAGGCTCGCCCCTTATTACATGGGACTGAAACATAACTGGCGAAATTTGGGTGTACTAACGAGTACACCTCTGCCTAACGCTGCAGGGATTGTAGGCGTTATGTGGTTTGGCAGGGATGTGCTTATAATCTAAAATACTCCCCCATTTAACCGGTTATGTTTAAGTCCCATGTAATAGGGGGCGAGCCTACCGCCATCAAACTTTCCTGATAAAACTTTGTCCGACCGGGGAATCGAACCCAGGATCTCATGCTAAACCGTAGCGTTTGCAACCATTAGACGTCGAACCACAAAAAGCAGCGCGAGCGAAAGTAACTTCAAACAAACATAAGATCGAAATCTCAGTGTCAGCCTAACATTTTTAATTGACAGTTTCTAAATATGACGTCATCAGTTACGCAAGGAGCATGATTCGTAGGCGCAGACTCGCCCCTGCTTATGCCGCAATAATGAGCTGGCGTGCTGTCAAATGGAGTTCTAGGCTTTTGTAATAGGCCATTTGGTAGATTAATTCTGGTTTTGTTGGTATTGGTTCCTGGTTTCACGCACTTGATACTTGTTCTGTTACCTACCTTTATTAACTTCCAAACCTCTAAAGTAGCTTTTTATAGCATCGAACCAATGATTTCGAAATTCGACCACTCTTTGTTGTCAGAGGCCCGAAAGTCTGACAACAATTCTTATTTTGTAAATAGAATCGAACCAATGATTTTGAAATTCGACCACTCTTTGTTGTTAGAGGCCCGAAAGTGTGACAACCATTCCAAAGGGTATCGTATTATCCAGTACTAACTGGGTTGTGGAGGTCAGATAGGCAGCCGCTCCATGTAAATATACTGGTATTCAGGTGCATCTGGTTAAACTGGAAGCTGACCCTAACTTTAGTTAGAAAAGGCTAGGCAGATGATGGTAATGATACATCGTCCAGTCCTATAATTTATCTTTTTGTCTTAGATTATATTACCAAACAGTCCCATTCATTGCTCACTCAAAGTCAGCTTATATTTATATCGTTCCCAATGCTGGGACTCGGCTCTCCTCTATCAGAATGAGTGGGCCATAATCCACTGGATGACAGTGCCTTCAAATGTTTGCTTCTAGGACATACCGGTTTCCTCGTATTTACCTTCACCGTTCATCCATAGCTTGTGTTGTGTATCTTCTATACGCTTACCTTTTTCTTTTTATTTTGTTTATTTATTTTTGTTTATAATTGTTGATAGAAAAACATGTCACTTGCCTGTTTATTTGTGATGTCACTAAGTGGAGTTTTATGACCTGTACAGGTTGTGAGAGAAAATAAATAAAAACTTATTTATTGTATTATTTTATAAGCTAGGCTATTAAAATCCAACACTAGAAGAAATCCTCTACCAAGTTACTTTTGGCAGCTAAGCTTTCTTCATGTTTATCTGCCTCTGTTACCATCTTGAAGTCCTCATTGTGATGGTCTATCATTGTCTACGAATCTTGCCAGTCATTGCTGAAACTCCTTTCGCCTTTCTTACGTAATTATCACTTACCGTTCAGCGTTCAAAGAGGTTATGATGACCATAAAACATGATTTATTAGAACAACGAGAACACTTTATGTTGTACTCCTACGGTTTGGTCAGGGTATGGATGAGCTGTAGAGCGCGCCTTCCTCATAATAATAAATTTTATATCATGAACTCATGAGTGACAAACAAGATTTAGCATACATTACATACTTACGTCATTGTGAAGGGCTTCAAGTCGTGTATGTGTTTTTTTGTCTAGCCTATTCTATTCCACTCCTGGGCAAAGGTCAGTCCAGTACTTCCACTTCTCGCTAACCTGCGCGTCCTCCGTGATCGTTGAACGAAAGATCGATGAAAAGATTTACGACTGAAGTTAAATAAATTTCATTATTTTTGTACGTTTTAGACCTATTTTTTTTTCCTTAGCCTGTATTGTCCTACTGCTGGCCAAAGGCCGTAGCCTCAGACTCAGTAGCGTTTGTGGCCAATCTGTCACAAACGCTACTAAGTCGTATTGAAATTACCTGTTTCAAAAATGACACAAACGCGTGCAATAACTTCTAAACTCAATGCGATCTAGACTCTACCGTCCAACCAGCGCTCTACCTCCCTATTCATACGCTCAGTACTCGCTCAAAATGCCTTTCACCTGTCCCTCGATCACATCAGAACAGTAGATCACTCGCCCATAGTCATAACTGGAGCTAAATTTAGATTAATAATAATACAGGTCGTATTTACACGAACTGCTTTGTTCTAAACCACTTTCATTACGAAATTGGTTCTTACTGTGACGACATACAGACGCTGTCAATGTCAAATTATTGTCTCTGGGTGCGGTTGATTTGGTAAAAAAAACCTCGGTCGTAATTTACCTATTTTTGCAATATCGCACACTAAGTAGGTAGGTATGAACTTTATGGTCTGTGTAATAAAAATGATGTACCTACGGTTAGAATAGCATCAAAACGTTCTTGGAATCGAGCACTTTTAAAAAAAGAATTTTCTCAAAATCAACGCCTTATTTGATTTCTGAAGAAAAAGAACAATATAATTGTTTCAATGAGGACTATCGTTTTTGAGCTCACCAGATGGCGCCACTGTCGATTAGGGTCCTGTCAATAATTCTATTTTTCACTTTAAAGTCCCAATAACTTCATAAAAAGTTTATTTTATTATTACCTATAACAACATAGTGTAAACTTCAGGTTCATATATTTACAATATTCTCCCTAAAATTAGCAAGCATGAAACATTTAAAAATCATTTTATCTCTAAGTACTGACAATTAAGATTCGAAGTTGCTACTTAAAATCTTCAAGTCATAGTTAATCAGGAATGGCTCAATCTAGATCATAATCGTGAATATTTTTAAAAATACGCGTTAAAACAGCACGCAACGTGCGAACAATCTACGACATCTGACATTTCGGTGCCCCCGCGCTACAATAGCGCCTCTAGCGGCGAATTCATACGCGATAGCCCCCATTGTCTAACATTATCTTTTACATACGCAACTGTACTGTTACGCCATTTTGATATTACAAACGTTATGTATATGTGTATCTATAAGTTCAAGTTGAGATTTCTATGCGGTTGTTAAATCAACACCTGGTTACTATGCCTGAGTTGTACTCTTTTATAACCAATATAACGTACATTGCAAACCCAAGGTTTTTGCATTGTGTAATAAAAAAATAATTGTTCCTATTCATGCGTTCTGTCGTTCTGTTTACGTTGCAATATCGTATGCAAAGTAATGTTTATTATTAAACTAGGTCTCGGTTACCAAGGTTAAATAGTTTGTTAAATGGACCGAGTTGTGCTGAATTGGCAAAATGCTACCCGCTTTCTTTTACCAAGATATCATCATAATTAAATTATTCCGGTCCTTGACCGCGCGGGAACTTCAGGTAGACGCTACATGTTTTCTTCTTCCATTCTCTCCAGTCACCCATCACGCTATTATAAACTCTTGAATCTGTTCATCAAATCCTACCAGCCCAGTCGAGTAAAGGCAAATAAGGAACCAGCAGCATCTTTCAATTTCTGTTTTTTTAACATGAACAATACGATAGACCGTAGAAAAAAAATATGCAACTCAGTCACGAGAGACGGACCTGTCTGCTTTTGAAATTCCAAACGCTAACTCAAGGTCAGACGCCATAGCAATTTTATAGCAGTAGCAATTATAATTAAGATCAATACCAATTATAATAGCAATCAACTCTTCAGTCTATTCCTCGAAAAGTAAACCAAAAACAATCTCGTAGACCAAACACAAATCGGAAACTCCCAATTTGAAACTGAACCTTGACACAACATCCTTTCATGCCGGCTTCGAATGTCAAAAATGCAATATTTACCCCGAGCCGTGGTTGCGAGAGTTATTCAAATATAGTTGAAAGCCAAGCTTGCCCTGCAAACCAGGCTTCCGAGCCCCGATTTGTGGCGTGATGCGTTGAATCTGACATTTTTTCATTTCCATACACTTTTCGTTTGGGACCTCTTTCAAAAGTTACCGTTTATCGAAACTCTGTTGATTTGCAATCTGGGATTTGAAATTTTGGGAGACTTTATTTGATACTTTCATAACTGCATTTTCAAAAGATATTGAATTGTAATGCTCCTGGACTAGTACGCAATATGTGATGAGGAGGGATGAATCGCATGTGACTAAAAGAGTAATGAACATAAATGTAGATGGATCGAGAGGGAGAGGAAGACCAAAGAAAGGATGGATGGATTGTGTGAGTAATGATATGAAGGAAAAATGAGTAAATAATAGCGTGACGATTGTCAGAGGAGAGTTGAAGAAAAAACGTGTTGCGCCGACCCCAAACATCATAGTACAAGAGCAGGGAGAAGATGTTGATTTGTGTCTGTAGGTACAAATATTTACCGAAATAGATGCGACGTGTAGAATATTTCTAATCGAACGAACACACAAAATATTAATAAAAAGCTATGCCCAAAAAAGTTACGAGTACTTATCATTTATGCCAAATCCGAATTCGCAATTGCAAGACCTCCCGACGTAGCAGATCCAAGTAGCGTTCTAGCAGATCCAAGCCATCAACTTGGCAAGTCAAATCCCAAATCTTTCTCCAAACTTCATCGACACACACTCATCAATTAATGTATGAACTCAATTTCATCCTGTCACCTGACATTCTATTACATTCGCGTCATCCGTAAAACCGTGTGACATCCCAAAATAAAAACGATAACTGATAAATCGGATGTGATCCTGGAGCAAATAACTTAAAAATAAATCTTCTAAAAGATAAGCAATTCAAGTATCTTGATCTGGCTCGCGAGGTTGTTGTCATGTGGGACGTGAGTACAGCAGTCATTGTGCCGATAGTCGTGTCGGCCAATGGCTTAATAGCCTCGACCAACATCTGAGGGGCTCTCGCTTGGCAGTTGGATCAGCAGCATCAAAGGAGTACTTCAGGACACGGCGCGTATTGTTAGGAGGTTTCTTTCTCAAGAGCCCTGACCACCCGGTGGCTGAGACCCTACTCCCGACGCTGGTGGGCTACTAGTTTTTACAAGCTCTTATTTAACTTGTAATATTTGTATGTTTGTTTGTTAAGGTCAAATCTTGAAACTGAATTTTAAAACAGTTATCCAAAGCTGATTTAGCTGATATTTTGCATACACGTTTAGTTTGGATGACAATGCATGGTTAGCTAAGTGACGTCATTATATTTGAGTAAGTACTTAGCTTACCACAGTCGCGTCTTGTTTGACGCATCGCTTGAGGTAGTGGACGAATCAGAACTCAGAAGTGTACTAGCAAGAGAATACTGAGAAAAGAAATTGTAGTAGATTTATTCTCGTTTCCTTGTTATACTATGTCCATTAATTACGTGACCGGCTCGATCAAATAAATATTTTTGCGCGCTGCCGATAAATTTGACAGCTAACATGGAGTCAATTTTCGCCGTAGGCGCGAAAGCGGTTGCCTTTACGGAAACAACAAACTTTCCGTAGAAAATATGAATTTAATACTGTTGGTATGTTTTACACAATAAAAGTTAGAAGTGGGTTTCGTATGAAGAAATAACTGATGATAAAAAAAAATCCTTGCCTTTGTACCGTAATAACATAATTATTATTTGTATCTAAATGATTTAGTATTCTTGTTCTTCTTTGTCCAATCTAACTTGGGGTCGGCCCCACACGTCTTCTTCTCTTCTCCACTGTCAACTCATGCAATCATTCACTCGCTTTCTTGTCATATGATTTCTCACACAATCTAGCCATCTTTTCTTTGACTCTCCTCTCCCTCTGCAATTCTCCATCTATCAAGATAGAGCATTTGGAACCGCCAGGAATTACGTCATGAAAGTTAGGTACGCAACCATCCACCCGCCGATAAGTCATGAGTTTCTGTTTTAATACAACAGCAATAAAGCTCAATTTATGGTCTTAGCGAAGTCTTGGTATATTTCGACGAAGGCTTCCAAAATACCTAACTTTCATAAACCTGTACAATACACAATAATTAGTGTAATTTACTTAAGCGCTGTCACAGACACACGCACTCCAAGTAATTAATAAAATGTATAGACAGACTTGTGACCTTTAACGTGAAACTTTATTATTCACGAGATTCCAATCAAACTGAAAACATAGTCTGCGTGAAACAGACTAAAATTCGTCGTAAAACTCAAAAGGGTCGTCATTTACTCTCTTGTCGTAGTCTAGACTTCAAAACAAATATGACTATAAAACATTCGCTAATGAATCGATTTTAAGATACGTTTTATTTGAGAGACACAAAATTCAGTTCTGCAGACACTAATGTTCAAGTTTTAGAGTTAAACTCCTCAGTGGTGTGATTTGACGTGACCAGACGTGGCAATACTTAATCCTAACTCGCTCCTACCATTATAAATGCGAAAGTAAGTTTGTTTGTTTTTTGTTACATTTCACTCATTACTGAACCGATCATCCTGAAATTTTGCATATACCTTGTCAGGTGTATACAGAAACGGACATTGGGTACCTTTCATCCCGAAAAAAAGTACTGTTCCCGAGGAAAACAACAATAACGTTCTTAAGATAATAGATGGCGCCACGTGTCTTTCGAATTTTGATTGGGTACTTTATAGCAGAGTACAACTCGAATGAATCAATTCGAGTTAAATTACCGCGAGCAGAGCCGCGGGCAAAAGTTTGCACCATATATTCGGGTTTGCCGTCTGGTTGTGTCGTATCGAGTTCGGAATAAAGCCGCTAGAATTGTGTCGACTGCTGAGCCTACCCAGACAAGATTCGGCAATGTTAAATGCCGAGTTTGCCAGTCCGATTAAAAACAAATGTACGTGTAGTAAGTGGCTTCGTTGTTCAGCAAATATTTCCGAATGAACCCGAACAACGGTACTTTAGATTTTGTTCCCTCCGTTCAAGCACTTGAAGAAGCGTTGGTGCCCGAGTCTTCTTTTGTTTCCGCGTAACGTGAGCATCTTTGAGCATTTCTAGAAATTTCTATTGCGTTGTCTGAGTCAAAGTGAGCTGGTATTATCTGTGTTTCTCAATCTTCTGTTTGTATTTGGAGAGAAAACTGGAGTGTTTTATTAGGTGTTTAGAGAAGCAATATGATGCGGAAAATATTGTGAGGAAAGTTTTGAGTATGAATGTGGATGGCTACAAGTCAATTTCACACAGTCCATCCATCGTTTCTTGGGTACTCACCCAAGAAACGATGGATGGACTGTGTGAAAGATGATATGACTAGAAAACTTGGTGACCTGAGATGACCACTGATGGAGAAGAAATACAAATACAAATCATTTATATATATCATTTATATATTTCAGTTCTATTTTCATGAAAATTGGAAAATGTGTATTTCTTGTTTATATTTGGATTAATGAATGTACCAGAAAAACAATGGCTAAAATATAAATGTTAGTCTTACAAAGCTCTAACTACAAATTTATTTAAAAAAAAAGATTCGGAATTTATTAACAGACAAATGTAACTATAATATAAATGACTTCTTATCGGATACCTTTTGACATATTTGACCGATTGACATATTTTACCTTTTGATACATTTTTACTTTTTGACATATACGTTTAACCGTTTGACATATTTTTAACTTTATATTTCAGTTCTATCTTCATGAAAATTGGACAATGTGTATATTTCTTGTTTATATTTGAATTAATGAATTTAGCAGAAAAACAATGGCTAACATATAAATGTTTGTATCCGTATTATAATTGTTAAAAAATAAACAAATTTGTACACCTCATTAGGTAAAACATGTACGAACCTACCCTATTTTACTAAGATCTTGCATGCTCGATTTGTGTGTAAACGCATGTTTTAACAAATAAAGTATCTTTTATCTTTTTTTATCTTTTATCTTTATTTGCATAAAACAGGTTCAGAGGAAGTTACAAAAGGTTGAACGGTACACTGTTAATAACCATAGCCTCCATAAGTGGTATAGCGACCATACATAAATTGAGATAAGAGCAGGAAAATGATGGATGATGTTTGGAACAAGCATGATCAGCTTAGCAGGATTATCGAAGGCAACAACATTTATCAAAAAAGAATGACATGTTTAACTATAAAAAGTCGAACCGAAATAAACCAATATTTACACATTTTTATGGCAACCCCAAAAAGTGACGTTCTGCGTCACTTTTGATCCAGCCAGATTTCCACGAAAACAGATAACCGGATCACGAGTCCTGTCCAAAACTTTTAATTCCAAGAGAATATCAAAACCGATACACACGGGTCGATTCCGAGAATCGGAATTGAATTTATTGTTTTAAAATCCGCACGGATTTAAATTGTTTTATGTTTAATTCTCTTTTCGGATGCGGATGCGGTCAAAGCGGACACGTCATAGAAAACCGCAGCAATGCAATGCTTCGGTTACTGGCGATGACGTTCAGTTCGAAATTCAATTTTAAATGAATGTTCGAATGCGCTTGACTTTTCTCTTAAAATAAATTGCTTTTAAAGAGATACATTTTTTATAATATCGTGCTTGAAAATTCAACTTAACATTACAGGTTTACGTATAAAAGAACAAAAATTGTTTTTTGTATGTTATCATGATGTAATTTACTTTTTTTATAAACATTTTCCTAAGCGCTACACAATACACGATTCCCTAATCTACTGTCAGTTATCTTCCGCAAAAATGTTTACCTACCCTTTTAGAATATTGTTTAGTTTACTTGGACGGAGATGAATTTTTTTGTACAGTCGTTTTTTCTTAATTTAGATACAACTCAATTTTCTTTTGTGATATTAAAAAAATAAGCCGCTGAATAAACAAATAAATTATGAAAGCTCGCTCCCACTAATATGAACGTAAAAGGATGATTCTGGAAAAATGTAACAGAAGTTCACTGTAGCGTAAGATTATCATAAAAATATATTTAAGGCGACAGCTATTTTTGTTAAAAAGATCAAGGTACCTACTTGAAAAACCACCATACAAAAAGGTTTATTTTAATAAAACTTGTCTCTTGAAAAAGTTTTTTTGACAAAAACAACACTTCAAATCTACAGTAGCTTATATCCACTTACTTTCAAGTACTTGCTACACAATCTTTGTCGTTTTGCGCGGGAGTGCTATATTTTTAACCTACTTGTATATGATACAAAACATACGTTTTTAAGTAGTCATTTCTCAAGTGTTAGTCTTCTGAGATTTAGTTTCGGTAGCATAACAATAAAAATGTATTTTTTAAAGCATTCAAGATTTATTCTCTAAAATGTCAAGAAAAAGTATAGTACAGTTCCATTTTATAACTTTCTTCTCTTAATTTTCTCCTTTATAAACTAGTATGTCAATAGGCTCGCCCTCGATTACTTAAGTCTTTTAACTGGTGAAATGAGGAGTAAATGATGTACTTACATCTATCTAGACCAGGGATCCCCAAACTATTTTGGACAAGTGACCCCTTTTCCAAAATGAACTGTTACCTCAGACCCCCATGGCCAAATTACCTACTTTTAAGATCAACCCCCTTATTCATAATGGTCCGCTAACTTAAAACAGCTGCTACAGTGTGTTATTTTTCATTCTGACTTAGGTCAATAGAAGAAGACAGAGTGAGAATTAGCAATGCTTTAAGTTAGCAGACTATTATGAATAAGGGGGCCTATCTTTAGTTTTTTCCTATTGACACAAAATACCTAGGTACTAAGGTACCAATTGGAAAACTTTGCACTTGGTTAAGTGAGTAAAATTGACTTCATTTTCGTATCAAAATTTAACAAAATAAAAAGACATACAATTCAGTAAATATCAAGTTTCATTTATAACGATTATTACAAATTAGGTACTTAAAGAATTTTAAGTAGGTAGGAAATTATATTTAAAAAAGTATTAATTCGCAAAGAGAAAATAAAACATTCAGTGTGATGGATGAACCTGGTGACTATCTACCAATCTAGCTACATCCGGTTCAATATTGGTGAGTTGCAGCCTTAAATCTCCACGTTCGTTGATTTTCAAACGGTTTCTTTGTTTCGTCAAAATGTTTGTTACCACACTGAAGCTTTTTTCAACTAGGTATGATGATGGAAAAGCGATAAGGTATTTTTCAGCAATGTTCCACAATGTAGGATACTGTGTTTCAATGTTGCGTTGCAACCAGAACTTCTGATAGCCTTGGTTGAACTTCTGCTTAAGCTCTTCGTCTGTGCTGATGGTAATCAACTCTTCTTGCATTATCACATTGGCTTCTTCTATGGCTGTGGTATTGTACGGATTTATTATCCATTGAGGAATTTGTAAATTTAAAAGATCCTCAAACCTCTCCGTAAAATCCTTGTGTAATGCGTCCAAGTGAGTGACATATAATAAAATGTCATCATCTTGAAGCGTTTCTGGTAATTTTGACAAATGCAGAAACTGCGAATATTCTTTTCTGCCTAAATTTTGTTTATAAAGGATTAGTTTACCCACGAAGGCCGATATTATTGATTTTGTTTTAATCAAGTTAAGATCGTCACCCTGCAGCTGCAAATTAACTTTGTTGAACATTCCAAAGATATCAGTCAAGTAATAAATATCTGTTTTACAATTGTTCAGATTTTCTTTCAAATTCGGATCTTTTTCTTGTAAAAACTCCAACACAGATTCAAAAACGGCTGAAAATCTTTCTAAGCAAGAGCCTCTTGATAGCCAGCGAACTTCAGTGTGAAGAAGTAATCGAGTAAAGACTTCGTCGTTTTCCTTACATAGCTGAGCAAATAACCGAGAGTTCAAAGAATTGCTTCGAATCTTGTTGATAGCATTTATTACATATTGTAAAGACTTATGCAATCTAGGACTCAGCTTTTTTGCTACTAAATGCTGCCTGTGAATCACGCAGTGAATGACCAGTACATCAGGCAGTTGTCGCTTTAAGTGAGCTATAAAACCACGATGACGACCAACCATAGACGGTGCACCATCAGTCGCAACAGAAACAATGTTCTTCCATGGAATAGCTTTGTCAGTAAAAAAATGTTCCACGGCCTGAAAAATTGATTCTCCTCTGGTATCAGTCTCTAAATATGTAGCAAAAAGCAGTTCTTGGCACATATTTTCATCTTTGATATATCGAACATATCCTAACAACAAAGCTTCATTGCCGGGTAATGTAGACTCGTCCAACTGGAGAGAGAATCTGTTGGTCTGTAAGAACTTGCATAAAATGTTTTCCACATCGCGTCCCATCTCGTCTATGCGTCTCTGAACGGTGTTATTGCTCAAAGGTATTCTCTTTAAAATATCATGTGCGGGTTTGTGCAATACATTGTTAAGGACCTCCGCAATGGCTGGTAAGATAAGCTGCTCTCCAATTGTGTGGGGTTTCCCCGACTTCGCTATTAGTAAAGATATATTATAGGACGCTCGTAAACCATCATCGTCTTTAATAGATGATGACGCAAACATCGATCTTATGGATGGCCTTTTGTCTAGTTTTTCTTTAAGTGCTTGAAAAAATGTCAAGGGCTTACTTTTTTTGTCAGCATGTACTCTCGATAAGTGGTCATCCATTTTTGAAGGCTTCATGGCATCGTTACTGAATACTTTTTCACATATGAGACACATCGGCAAGTGTCGATTTGATGGAGATGCAATAAATCCGAACTTCAAGTAGTCCAAACTGTATTGTCTGCATTTTTTTTTCGTGTCCGCCATCATAAAACTCTCAGTAATCCTGCAAATAAAAAAATAAGAAACTAAGTACCTAAATTAAAAACAATACCTAATAAACTGTTAAATTTACTGGTAAATTTTTACAATTGAAACAACTGAGGCAACTGCAAACTGTTGCAAACAATCTACAGATAGCTCAACTGATCACTATCACACAGTGTGCAGTGGGGCAATGCTGATGCGCTGTGCCGGATAAAAACTGTTTGGTACTTACCCTGTTAATTTTTCATAAACTGCAGATATTGTGTGGTTACGCTATTAACTCGCGTAGGGAGCTCAGCATTTTGTAAATTCTTTTTCAGTCACTTTACTTCACTTAATTTAGCTATGTAATAACTTTGTAATCTCTTGAAATAAATGAGTACTTATATGAGTTATTATCGTTCAAGCTCCAACGAATTTCAAAACGCAAATGAACTTTCAACCTACGTGCAACCTCGTTAAATAGTAAAATATCAGGAACATGTTTGGACTTGCAACTTGATCATGAATTCGTTCGTGTTAAATCGCGCAAGCGTCAAATAGAGAGCAAGTCAAAACGCGCCTGAAAGACGTACGCTCGAACTCATTATCTTGCACAAACTTGTCCACACTGACTTGCCGAGTTTTTCATCTTGTACGAACTTGAGGCTTTATATTACTACAACAATGCTATTTCCTACATAAATAATAATTATTCTTAGTACACGTAACACAACATAAACAATACAGTACCTACCTACCTATCTTGAAAGTATTAAATAAGAACTTGTGTTAATTTAATAGGGGTCGATTTTTAGACCTCGTCGACCCCCATAATCAGTTTTCGTTTATGTCGACCCCTAGGAAACCGATATCGAC
Source organism: Eugnorisma glareosa (assembly GCA_947578425.1). NCBI lineage: Eukaryota > Metazoa > Arthropoda > Insecta > Lepidoptera > Noctuidae > Eugnorisma > Eugnorisma glareosa. The sequence continues at coordinate 17,857,017 of OX387960.1, forward strand.
CCCAAGGGGTCGATATCGACCACTTTGGGAATCCCTGATCTAGACCTATCCTTCAGGGATTACAGGCAGGATTAGAACTACAGTCCATTCACAGTTAATATGCCTGTGGCTGCATATCAAAAGGAAGGGTTATGATTTTAGCAGTCTATGTATGTATGTATGTTTGTATTAACGTATGTTCCTCCGTAGTGCCTAAACTATTCATCCGATTTTGATGATTAAGGTGCCAATCGATTCGTTATTATAGCCCGGGTACATTTTAACCGAGTTCTACAATAGGAGGAGTCGATTTTACCTTGTAAGTCCCGAATTTAAATAGAGCGTGATTTTTCATTAGTCGGCTTTTTACTGGTAGCATACCACACAAATTCTAGTTTTTTACTGTACAAAAATGCCTGTCATGATATTTGAAATAAATACTTTGAGTTTGATTGTGTTTATAAAAAAGGTTTGACTCTGATAATCGACACTCTCGAAAATTCATGGTCCAAAAACTACTCGCTTATCTAATTACGTCGACAACACTATTCTCACAGGCAATCTGAATAATTTAACGCAATTCCGGCGTGACGCAACGCAACACTACGCTGTCAAACTCGTAACACAATAGTTCAGGATTTGTCACACGTACCTCCAATGTAAATTAACAGCCCAGAGTTTAAACTGCTAATGTAATTAATTATCATCCATAATTAAGATTCGCGTAGTGTGTGCGCACATTTGCATAAAGTCCCGCGTTCGCTGTGTCTTGTTGACTGAGTTTTGACGAATTTGCGTCGTCGCCGTCGGCGCGTCAATTTTCGTGACAATATGGGAATTAGAAGGATGGTATATTGACTGTTTCTCAAGCTTGAAAGAAATTTTGATTGCATTTACGAAGTCTTGATTGGTAATATGCTTTAATTCTGCAAAAACTGTATGTAAGATGATTAATTTATTATGTTTGAAGTGGGAAGAATGATATAAACACTTCGTAGAGTAAGACTTCGGTCTTACTTTATAGACTTCGGGTGAAGAGCCTTGCTTGTTTTTCTATCCATAAATAGGGTGAGGAGAACAGAAAAATGATTGAATGACTAAAACAAACCCTTGACTAAACAAACCATAACATCACGCCTCTAACGCCGATGGGTAAGGCAGAGCTGCACCTAATTGTACACCCACATTCCGCCAGTTATGTTTTTAAGTCCCATGGAATAGAGGGCGAGCCTATTGCCATCAAACGGGCACAAATCCAGGCTATGTTCCACTTCCTGTTTGAAAAACCCAGTAACAATTTGCCCGATCCAGGCATCTAACCCAAGACCTCATGCTCAGTAGTTGCGATTGTGACCACTAGACTATCGAGGCAGGCCTTGACTAAACATGGCTCATTATCCTGGACTGCAACGATAACACCCCTCCATGTATTGCATTGCATACAGTTCAGAAGACTTCAAGTAATCTGCCGGGGCTGCGGGACTGTTCGAAAGAGATACCGTGGCCCCGGAACACAAAGGGCGATGAAGGAACATGGATGGGTTTTAGTCAGTAAAAATCTGACACTGTCTCCTGCTCCGCCCAGAGCAGGAGGAGTCATTTGATGATTACCCACCAGAAAAAAAAAACTTCACATAATTTCTATCATAGTTTAACACCATCTTCGTACTATAACACGCATTACTCAATTCACCCATCCCTTATATTTTTGCCCGAGTGTTTTGTTTTCCACAATCCCATTGGCCAAGGGGCTTTCAGAGTCCCTACCTGTTTCATTGAGTTACGTTCCTCAAGGGAGCACTTAATGGTGTTGTGGTGATATTTGAGGCCGCCACTCCACTTGAGCAGGTAGTAGGTTCGGTTGGTAAGTACTTGTAGGTACAGTAAGAATCAAAAGAAATATTAACCCTTTTGGAATTTTGTAAAATGTGCTGTTTTATTCCACGGATATGTTACAACCCAGGTTATATTATTTTCGTATCCTAAAATTCATCGTAATCTGTTCAAACTTGGAGGCATGAAAAACTAACAGAAAGACTGACAAGCTTTATTTTTTCGGATGGGTAATCATCAAATGACTCCTCCTGCTCTGGGCGGAGCAGGAGAGTGTCAGATTTTTACTGACTAAAACCCATCCATGTTCCTTCATCGCCCTTTGTGTTCCGGGGCCACGGTATCTCTTTCGAACAGTCCCGCAGTCTCGGCAGGCATCGGAACTTACGAACCCCTTCCTTTTGCTGACATCTCTTTGAAAGACTGAGTTACTGTTGCAATTATAATATTAGTACGAATAGTATAGTATATATCAGGCTCGAAGGCACCTAAGAAGCCGATTCCCGCCGGCTTCCCTTCGGGATAAGGCGCTCTATATCATAATTCGATAGGTTAAACCAACATTAACTAAACCATACATCTAATTAACTAACATTAATTTTTAAATTACCCGATATTTATAACAACGATTTGTAGGTCAAAGGCCGAAATAATTTCGTGTAAACTCGTTACGTTTTAATTAAAGTTAACAAGCTCTAGGGAAATACATTTCGTATGTTCATACATTTTTTGCTAATTACATGAATATGTAAACATTACGGTATTGTGGCCTTCAAACGGTGCCCTTTGAATTACGTAATAGAACTATAATGCCTACATAAAGTGACAAACTTTAGTGGATGGATCAATATGAATAGTAATGCATCATCTGCCTAGCCTTTTCCCAACCATATTGAGGTCGGCTTCCAGTCTAACCGGATACAGCTGTATACCAGTATTTTACATGGAGCGGCTGCCTGTTTGACTTCCACAACCCATTTAGCACTGGGTAATACGATACCCCATAATAAGAATGGTTGTTAGACTTTCAGGCCATTGACTACCTGTATCGACTGTCAAAGATCTACAAATGGAACAAAGGAGGCACGGAGGAAACTCGGTATGTAAAGGGTAGTCACATATCCACAGACCAACCTAGGCAAGCACGGCTTAACCTGAAGATCCACCCGAGCGGCTGTTATTATGTAGACACGAGCTCCATGTACATTATGAATAATAATCAAATGCAACAGCTGGATAAATGTCACAGATGTGATGGACATTGATATCTAATGAAGATCAAACAAAAATAATGAGATTTCACTTGAAAATTGTGAATTGCAAAAATCTTTTTCTTACCATTCATACCTACTTACCCTGCGGGGATTACAGGCGTTATGTTATGTTAAGAGGGCCCTTCCCGGTGCGTCTATCATCAACGCGAGCGTGATCGAAAAGCTTGTTGTTTCATCCAGAGCCACAGCGGCAATTTTCTTTCAACTCCCCCATCTCACCCTGCCCCGACCCCGAACAATTCGTCTCCTGCGCACCTCGTACCGCATATCGCGATAACATTGAACGAAAAATAGTGTTCGAAAAATTCTTAAACTTGTTCAATACGTGTTTTTGAATAAGTCTTACAAGTTTGTGAAATAAATATTTGATATTAAGAATCTCCATTACATGTGCAAGGTTTCTATCAGGATGCTTTCTTTAGTTTTACAATTTATGAGTACATTATGAACGGCCAAAGTTCAGGGAAAATTAGTACAAAAAAGCAATTTTTGGAGGCTTATCCTGAATTTGATTCTAATTTTTTTTTATTTTTTGCTTCCATATTATCCTAGTTATAGTGCACAAGATACTTCGATATTTCAAAAAAATCAAAGATAGATGTGTAACAAAGGCATAATCACGTACGAGCGTTTGTATGAAAAGTATGACGGGTTGGCCGCTCTTAAGTGTCGTATTACTCCAATCGAAACCCACGCCAAAACATGATAATTTTCAAAACACAAACAATCTCCACTTGCAAACAATCTCATCAGAATCCGAACCAATCATTCCACCTGCAACACGATACCCGTTCAACACAACACACCTACAACAAATCGTAGCAATCTCACGTAACAAAGATGAAAGGAATCTCCCAGCATCTTCTGGGCAGAGATTTCATCCAATTATCACTGAACAAAGTCGGGCTGACGAGAGCGCAACGTAACAGACTTGTTACAATGTAGTTCGCGAGTTTGTTGCTGTAACGAAGGTAGCTTTTAAAAGTTTCACTGGTAGATCAAGTGACTAATGATGTGTTCAGATTGATAGTTTACGGATGATTATAACTTATTGAACTTGAAAATACAAGGTGTATACGGACCCTGTAGATCAAACCAAGTAATTCTACACGCAAAAGTTATTGCTGGCAAACGACTTTTTTCTGTGGTTTACGGTAGGACTCGATGAACGCACTCAAAACATTATGCTGATGGATGCATTGAATAACGCAGGGGTCATAGAGGAGCGCCTCAAAGAGAGTCAGCAAACAGGAAGGGATCCGAAAGGACCGATGCCTGCCAGGATTGCGGGACTGTTCGAAAGAGATACCGCGGCCCTGGAACACAAAGGGCAAAGGAAGGAACATGGATGGGGTTTAGTCAGTAAAAGTCTGACACTCCCTCCTGCTCAGTCCAGAGCGGGAGGGGTTATTTGATGATTTCCCACACGAAAAAAAAAAAAAAAAAACGGGGTCATAGAGGAAGTTATCAAATTAAAAATTTGTATTTCTAAAAAAGTTGGAACTTTGACCACCAACATCTCCGTAACTAGAAGGTATGGTCTAGAACAAAAAAATATCGCAATGACTGGGAAAATCATATTTAATCAACATACAACATACGAACTGTAAATTGCAAATATCGTAAGAAAATTTGAATTTTGCTGGCTACCCTGGCGTTTCCACCTTTAGCAGAATTAAACACATTTAAAATAATAAAACAACTAAGAAAACACTGACCACATTACACTAATCCGTCCAATACATAACCTTATTATCTCAAGTAACTTTATATTCAGAATTATAAAGCTTTTTAACCCAACACTTTAATCTGATGGGTCTATTGGACCCCTTGCAACAGAGAAATAAAGGTCCCGACGGAGGGTTTATTGTACAGAAATCCTTTGTTTTGGAGGGTTACCGCTGGCCAGGGTTTCTGTTTGAATTTCGAAATTCGTATTGAACTGAAATAACATGGCTTGTGTTATGTTATGATTAAGGGTTGCTCAAGAGAGAAGGTTCTAGAATTTGTGTGAGAAATAGGCGAATGCGAATGTCCTTCGGTATTGTACTAGTTACTAAGATACGTCTGATGGGGCAAAAAGCCGATCATTTTCCCAACTTTATTGGGGTCGGCTTCCAGTCTTACGGGATGCAGCTGAAGACCAGTTTTTTTACATGGAGCGACTGCCTATCTGACCTCCACAACCTAGTTCGTACTGGGTAATACGAAACCTCTTGGTAAGACAGACTTTCGGGCCACTAACTACCTGTAACGACTGTCAAAGATCTACACATGACAGCCGATTTTTACATTGTTTTTAAATGTTTTCGCTGATGACAAGATCTTGAATATTCTTCCTGCAAAAACAACTCACTGCAAGCCCACTAATCCTTTTAGGGTTGAGCCACACCTAGCAGCACTTTTCCATGCTCTTGTCCTTTTCTGTCGCTCAGAACTTTCATTTGTTAGAGCGGGAATGTTCGCGTCAGCATTGACGATGTTTCTCGCTCTAGCGATTCCGTGCTGCTGTATGAGATTCAACCCTTGAAAAGGTTGCGTGATTATGGCCATGAGAAGCTAGTAAAACGTACGATTTTTTGTGTTTCCTGTGTAAATATAAGTGCTGATGACTAATTTGTTTGTTACAGGTGAGTATCTTCTATTATCTGGATTGAACAACGACTTGAATGCGGTATGTCTGTCTACTTTTTATCGTAAACTGTTACTGAAAACTATTGTGATGATTTTGAACTACTTTAAATGCTTATACTACACTATAGGCTTCACATACAAAATGTGTACTACCCTTCTTTAATCTAAACATCAAAAGCGACGCTTCTAATTTACAGTTACTTTTTAGTCATGGTTTCCCAACGCTGGGCAAAGGCCTCTTTTGGCCTCTTGTCCTCTCGCGGTTGTTTTTGGTCAAGTCTTTCATACCAAATGGCACTTACTTAAAAGTTAATAAAATGAAACTGTGAAGAAAAACATCGTGAGGAAACCGGCATGTCCTAGAACTAAAAATTCAAAGACATGTGACATCTACCAACGCGCACAGGGCTCGCGTGGTGGATGTGGTGGATTGTAGCCCATTCTCTCTCATAGAGAGGAGGCCGTGTGTCCCAGCAGTGGGAACATTAGAAGCTGATTATGCTATGCTATAAATAAAATTATAGCACCCGATTCTCGCTTTAACATTAATTTAATTTTCATTCCTATTTGTCCCGCATATTGAAATGGTTATATTGTTATTTCTTCCATTGTGCTCTTAACATTGTTTGTGGTTTATTCGCGTTCGCGATAAAATTAAAGGAAAATTATCTTATTGGATTCGTTTTGTTTGTTAAGTGTTGGTTTATTGGTTTAATTCAATTTTGACGTTTATGTAAATAGTATTTAAATTCATTCAGCATCTGTTTTGACCAAAACTATAACGATTTTCATGATGAAATTAGGACTTTCACACTAATTTAGATGGTACGAGTAGCCTTTTTGGATTAAAATACCTAACAAGTGACAATCAATCAAAGTTGACAGCGATGCGGACGAAAGGAGGTGTGACAGGATCGTAGTTGGCGTTCTGTGGTTTCTGCCTACCCCCGTGGGAAAAGGCGTGAGTGTATGTATGTTAATTATTAAAAAAAATACTCAACACACCGGTGTTGAGTACCGACTCCTACGACGTCGTTACAGGCATATTTGAAAGATCACTGATAGTATATTTTGGACAAAAGGCCAACCTTCTGTCCAAAATATACAATATAGTATAGTAGTTTGCGACATACATCCTACGCAGTATAGAAGTTAAAAACATTATTCCCAGACTCATAATTATAACACACAATTTCTATGCATCTCACGTAATTTTCATACAACTAATACTTATGTTTATAGCCCAAAAGTTTCTCACGAAAGTTTTCAGAATCCCAGATCATTTGCTTCCTAAAATAGACGTTGTTAACCTCCAAGAAACGTGAGTTTTTTTTTTCTAGTTGTGTTTATAATCAACTAGCTACCCGCCCCGGCTTCGGACGGGTGCAATGTTGTACATATAAACCTTCCTCTTGAATCACTCTATCTATTAAAAAAACCGCATCAAAAATCGTTGCATACATAGGAACAGACAGAGGGAAGCGACTTTGTTTTATACTATGTAGTGAAGACGGCTGGTAATTATTTGTATCTCCTCAAATATTGACATATAAGGTAACTTGTAATAACTATATTAAGTTCCAGTCGAATCAAAAAAAATGATTAACTTAACATAAAGCCCCAGTATATGTAAATATAGCAACTTTTACAAAGGCGATATATTTACACAGCCATACTCATTAATAATGCATTAATTACAATACCAGTTTCCATATCATTAATTTACTAGTGTCACATATTTTTCATTGTAATTAAGAGCATAACCTACCTCAACAACCTGAACTTTGTATGAAAATACTGATATCTGTGTATCTACTTAAAATTAGTTACATAATCTATCTATACTAATATTATAAAGAGGTAAAGTTTGTGAATTTGTGAGGTTGCAGGAGGTAATCTCTGGATCTACTGAACCGATTTTGAAAATTCTTTCACTAATAGGAAGCTACATTATCCCCGAGTGCCATAGGCTATATTTACAACGTGCCCGTGGGATAATTTCCGACCAAGATGCGAGCGACGCCGCGGGCAACAGCTACTGTATTATACCTAGAGATATAAATACCAACAAATGTCTAACTGGGTGTGATAATTTACTTTCATAACATCACGCCTGTTATACCCGAGGGCGAGGTTGGGCAGAGATAGGTGCACCTAATAGTACAGTTACTAGCACCAAAATGTAAACATTTCAAAAAATTTAAAAGTGTTTTTCTCCAACTGTTCCGATTAAAATTTCATGTTCTTACGAACATAGTATTCTGGAACTCATATTTTATGAAAAAGATCCTATCTTCGAGTAAATTTAGGAAAGTGTATGCATAATGGTACTCGTGACTGTACATCCACGTTTCGTCAGTTATGTTACATGGGACTTAACCCATGTAATAGGGAGCGAGCCTATTGTATGAATTACGATTAAACGACGATACGATTACGATTACTAAATTTACTTTTATTTAAATAATAATGATTACAATACTCTTCTGCCCTCCTTACACCCACACACAGCCGTAGCTCCAATCGTAATCCAAACATAGTTCTGGTTGTCTTTATTAGATTACTGTCCCACCGCATCCATGTCTCTCTATTGTATTCTACGCTTGCTGAGATGGGTTAGCAAGTTTCATCATAGGTTTCCTGCCGATGATTTCATCCATCGATTGCAGTGATAGCCTAGTCGTGTGACCTCTGGACTGTCAAGTCATAGGTCTTAAATTCGAGCCCAAGACACGCACCTCTGATTTTTCGGATTCATGTGCGTATTGTATAATTATCACTTGCTCCGGTGAAGAAAAATATCGTGAGGAAACCAGCATGCCTGAGAAAAAATTCTCGACGTCATGTAAAGCTAAGTCAGAGGCCTACGGGCGGCATAAAAACTCTGACACCAGGTTAGGCTCTAACCATACGATAAAGAAAGCGATGTCCAAGATAAACAGCAGGAATTTCCGTCGAATCTCACCAATCAGCTAAACATCTAAACCGAGATCAAGAGCGGTCTTAAACTTAGTCTAGGTGAGCTGATTGCGTTCAATTTTATGGGCATTTAGAAAGTGCATGTTTTATTTATGTTCCACAATTCTGGATATACGGTGTACCCATCTGAATTTATGTACTAACGTTTGTCTATGCTACATTAAATCAAGTCGTAGACAGGCCACTGTTACCGGTCGGTAAGGGCTGTTTTGCGGTCACCAACCCCGTAGTCGCGCGTATCCTGGGGGTACATGCTCCCTTTTTCGTAGGGCTTTTGTTATTAACATAATTATAGAAAATTATCATTGTCAATATGGTTCAATTTTCCGTGTTAAATTTGTGTTTTAGTCAACTATAATATTTCAATATCCACCATTGGAATATTATAGTAGACGTAAACATATTTAGTCTCTCCTGTTGAATGATATTAAAGTTGGTTTCAAAGCACGATGTCAACTTTGGCAATAAGTCACTTTCATCCCTCAATTAAAAAGCATAAATTCGAAAATAAATCGTAACAAACAAATGTAATGGCTATAATTTTGATAGTACAACCAAATTCTCATGGCCTTATCCCAATTCATTTGAGGTCGGCGCAGCATGTCTTCTTCGTCCGTATGGACGAAGAAGACATGCTGCGCCGATGCTTCTCTATTACTCGTCATCTCAACAGCCACCTCCCTCTTGATATCATCCTTCACACAGTCCATCCATTGTTTCTTTGGTCTCTACTATACCCATCATAATTCAACAATACTGAACGTGTTAAATTCCTCTTTATCCATGATAACAAACTTGTAAGGTAATTGGGAGACTGAAACGTGTTTTCTCGCTGGTCAACCCCACTTCTTATAGGTTTATCAAGAAACTAGCGACCCGCCCCGGCTTCGCACGGGTGCAATGTTATGCATATAAACCTTCCTCTTGAATCACTCTATCTATTAAAAAAAAACCGCATCAAAATCCGTTGCGTAGTTTCAAAGATTTAAGCATACAAAGGGACATAGGGACAGAGAAAGCGACTTTGTTTTATACTATGTAGTGATACGTACTTAGTTTTGGTAACAAAAAACTATAAACACTTCCAAATGATATCAGATAAGCCCATATTATTTCTTTATTTACTTGATATACTCGTACGTTCGATACAAATATAATTGGGTTCAACCAAGCTAAAATTCTCAAAATTTCCATTGTCTCTTCATATAAAAAATCTGGTCACATAAACCGTTTGCGCTCCCCGCTCTTCATCAAGCCATCATCCTCATTTTGTTCAAATGCCAATGCCATGACAAAGGACTAATTATCTCGGCTTAAATAATTGGCTGACAGTTGATAATAAACAATTTAAAATTCGCCGACGCATTGAAAATGTTCGGGATAAAAGACAATGCACTGCAGTAAAACAACTAGGTTTTAAATGAAACAATAGTAACGGATATTTAAATATATTAAGATGTGGTGACCAATATGCATTTAGAAAAAACTGTTATTCATTTATAATTTTTCAAAGGCATAAAATAGAGAGAATTCCGCAAAGCCCTATTCATATTGCCGTTCCAAATTAGTTCCTGAGCTGTCCAAATTAAAGTCCCCCTCTATAGCCGCACTTCGTCAGATTAAAAAAAAGTGAATACGGCCAATCCGACTGCATGTTAGAATTTTCGACGATCCTTTGATTCTCAAATCTGGTTATACATAGGTCCAGACATGCATCGAAATAACCATTAATTCGAGGACGGAGCCAATTTAACTTGCTATACCTCCCTGTGGTACGGCACAAAGCCTGCCGCGGACAGCGCCCCCAGCGGGGGGTGAAGGGTGGTTGAGGGGTGAAGGGGCGGAAGTGACGAAACTCCCGGCGCGTCGCCATGGCAACCGCCGTGTTTACCCCGCCATATCGATCGTTGCGTTTCCCTGTTTACATACCGGCGCGGCGTTGCAACGGGGATTCGTATTCGATTTATGGTTGAATAACGCAAATAATACTTGGTAGAACTTTCTGGAGTCTGTCGAATGTTTAAGGATTCTGTGTGGAAATGCTTGATTACATTAGATAAGTATTTTTTTACAAAGAAGTTTATATTAGATGAAGCTGTAGACTCCTTTGTTTTTTCTTTGTCTGTTGTTAAAAAGCATTGAAGACGACTCATATAGACTAACCAAGCGAAGCTAATTCGGTGCAATTTAAGGTAGTATCATTGGACCTGTACGAATCGTGTGTTGGTACCCTATTTAAAAATAATAAAATAGCCTGAAAAATATAAAATGGCGTGTGATTGATCAGATCTTTGTCTGGCAGCAGAGAATTGACAAATAATTTTAAAATTAACATTCAGTCATTCCGTCTTTGTAATTCGTTATAACTGCCGGCCAATATTCAAGAATTCGTTTTAATATAGATTGAGAAGATTGCTAAAGGCGTAGTTTTATTCCTGTGCTACCAATTCAATTTATATTCAATGCGGGCTCGCGTGAACATCGTTTTTAATTTAAGTAATTGTTTTGTCAATCAAGTGAAATTTATGCGATTTCTTTGTTATTTCGGTTTTCCTTTGTTAGGGAATCACGCAATACAAACAGGTATAAAGGTACAGTTAACCACGCGTCCATGTTAACAATTTGATTTTGACAGCAGCTTTGTTCTGTAGCAGTTTGGCGGCTTTTGTAATTCAAGTATAACTTCTCCGTGTGGTTGATTGTACCTATAATTATACCTACAGCGTTTGTTGTGGTTGTTTCTTTTGGCAGCAAATGGAAGAAAATTATGTTTGTCTGCAGTAATTTTAAAGTAAGCAGTTTTTTGGGGTACCTATGATTTTGGCCATGACTGTTACTGTCGAACATTGTGGTTTATAAACCACGATGTTCGTTGGGCTGAGCCAGGTATACCTGGCTGAGCCCAAACCCAAACCCACAGTTGAAAAACTAAATTTGAACCAATAAATTTAAAATAATAATTGCCATCAAGTGCAACCATACCGCATTTTGTAAATGCAATGGTAAACTGTAGAAATCAGAATATACCTGGGTACCTAAAATGCCCGCTTTAGCAGAATCATAAATAGGATAATAATAATATGTATCACTTTAAAACGGTCTCAGACGCAGTTAATATTGTGAATTGTCACTTTGTGACCATTTTACGAATTGTAACGTATTATCCTATTATGATTCTGCTAAACCCGCCATTTTAGGACCCCTGACCATAAACAAACTGTCTGTAGTTATCTTTACTATGAATGAAACAAAAAAAACGAGTGTTATTGGATTTTCCATAAGGAATTTCTCAGTAGCAGCCACGGAGTCTGGATTTGTGCCCGGTTGTTGGCAATAGGCTCGCCCCTTATTACATGGGACTTAAACATAACTAGCGAAATGTGGTTGTACTATGAGGCACTTCGCCTAACCCTACGCGGATTACGAGCGTGATGTTACGTTTATTTATGTATGAAAACTATCTGTTGTCCATATGCTTACAACCAAAAACTATCATAAGCATAGAATAAGCATAATCAGCCTATAACGTTCCCACTGCTGGACACACGATCTCCTCTCTATGAGAGGGAATGGGCTATAATCCACCACGCGGGCCCAGTGCGGATTGGTGGATGTCACATGTCTTTGATTTTTTTGTTTTAGGATATGCCGGTTTCCTAACGATGTTTTCCTTCACCGTTTGAGAGTGTTGTGTGTGCTGTGCAGTGCTGAAGAAATAAATTACACAAAGTAATGCGCCTGCCTGGGTTCAAACCCACGACTAACTGTTCGTAAGTCGGGGCCACCACCAATGGGCAACCGCTAAATATCAACTAATTAATTTCCTTTTTCAGCTAAACCAAAACAAAGACAGTAAAAATTCTTAACGGAAATGTACCGGTTATATATTAAGCAACATCGGTTCAACAATGATCGCAATAACAATTGCAATTAAATCATTCATAAACTTATTCGTGCAACAATCGTTATCAATATAACAATTATAAGATCGCACACAAACATCAATTGTCTGTCCGTCCATAATATAACAACATCTTATATTAATCGCTGAACTAATAGTACACCCATACTTATGTTATATTGAAGTCCCGTGTAGTGGGGTGAGTCTATTACCATGAACCGAGCAAAGATAACAAACTCCGGGCTACTACTGAGAAATTGACGAACAAACCCAACACTGCCCGACCAGCAGGGCTATTGCGTATCTCTGTTGACAGTTCATAGTGATCATCACCTAGCGAGTTTTGATATACAATGACAGTTCTGCACGAGTAGCGTCAGTTGAAACCAACAAGAACGGTCATGTACATCAAAACTCTCCAAGTGATGATTACTATGAACTGTCAACGGAGATATGCAATAGCCCTGCAGGGAATTGAACCTAGGCAATCGCGGTTATGACCACTAGACCAACGAGGCTGTGCCGTCTATATTTGTATTTAAATTCAATCGCCAACGAACTCGAATAATTGTGAAGGAATAAATTACGTTTTGACGTCCACATAACTAGATTCGTATTTACTTATTCGATTGATTTCAATGCTCGATGAACTGAATCGAATCTTGTTTGCATATAGCGAAAATTTTCATATAGGAAGTTTGTTTATGTGTTTTGATCAACAGTTTGTCGTGAGGTTATAAATAAGTATTTGGATATTGGATAAAATGTCTTATTTCGTTACATAACATGACGCCTGTATTTCCTCTAAGGGCACACCCATATTTTACCAGCGTAATAGTGGGCGAGCCTATTGCTATCGACACTGGAGTTTAACACCAAAAAGGAATTCGGCACACAATCAAACTTTCTAGTCGTAACTTCCATGAAGCAATTCTAAAGACAACAAAATAAGACAATCTAGATTCTAGATCAAGTAGTCAACCTCGACACCTGCAAGCGATACCGCGTGATGCAACGTATCGTGTTACTGATACAGATACATGTGCGGTGTGTAACTCTAGCAGGAACGGAAGGACTGCTGGAGTTTCGTGACCAATCAGACGGCTATGGTTGGTGGATGAAAGGAATCATACCCTCTATCGTCGGTGAAGTTCTAACATCACGTAAGTAGATTTTTGGAGGTTTAGACATTTTCATTTTTGATGCCGTTGTCTAGTAAATCAGAAAACGCGTGGTTTCAGTCAATCAGAAACAAGCACCGTCTCTATCTCTATTTGAAATTTTGAAGTGAACATAAAAAACCGGCCAAATGTAAGTCGTACTCACACGCACACAGGATTCCGTAGCACCAAAGAATATTATAAAAGTATTTTGAAGGGTCATTCATATGTTGTATTGTTTTACATTCAACAGCAAAACTAAACAAAGCTAAGCTAGTAGTTAATGAAAAACAAAATTAATGCTGCAGTTTCATGAAAAAGTCCCATATCTCAAAAACTAAACATCAAATCCTACGTTTTTTCAGATCGTTCCTTCTCTTACTTTTTAAATTAGAGGGGGGGTGACACACATTTTACCACTTTGGAAGTGTCTATCTTTTAAACGATTGACTTTGAGAAAAAATGGTTTTAGAAACCTCAATTTTAAAGCCATTTTTAAAGACCTATTTCTAGACACCCTGCACGTATAGGTTTGATGGTAAATATATTTTTAGTTTCAGTTCCATGCATGGGAAGCCCCCTTAATCTTTTTTTTTTTGTATAGTAATCGTAAAGCGGTTCACAAAATTCATCTACCTACTAAGTTTCGACTGTGTAGTCCTAATAGTTTCGGAATAAAGTAGCTGTGACATACACGGACAGACAGACAGACAGACGGACTTGGCGAATCTATAAGGGTTCCTTTTTTCGCCATTCGGCTACGGAATCCTAAAAAGGTATTCTAACCATTACCTAAGTATAATTATGCAGTTTTTGCAGTCTCCTGTAAAGTTGTTTTGTATACTTACGTGATGTTAGAACTTGGACGAGGCTATGTCGATTCGCGAAACAAATGACATGTGTTTTAAAAAACTCACGTTTGACCGCCTTGTTGGTCAAGTACACTTAAAACAAAAAGTGAAACGCTTTTAGTTTCAAATAAAATCATAATAATTTAGCACAAATTATAACTTACTAGCTTATACCCGCGGTTTCGCCCGCGCGAAGTTCGATCATTGTCCCACGAGATCATACTACCGGGATAAAAGTACTATGTGTTAATCCAGGTTATAAACTATGTGCACTAAATTTCATCTAATCTTATAACTTATTCTAACCAAAGAACAACAAGACTTATTCTTCATAATATTGACAAAATCGTCTTTTTGGCGACCAAAAGTATTAAGCTTGCATACATCCAAGGTGTTGTTTATTCAAACGATTTCGCATGGGCGCCTTAAAGGCCACTAATACATAATTTAAAATATAGGTTTAAACTAATTAATGTTTTAAAGATGGAAGGCCTTAGGACCAACGCAATAAGGTAAGGTAGCGAAAATAACTTGTTTTTAACGTCCTTCCGATATTTTTTTGTACTGAACCATATCTTGGACTCTTCTGGTTGCAGATATATTGAAGGTCTAATTTCCAACTTATGTTGATCTCCTGCATTTTACATATTGAAATTCTGAAAACAGTAATTACCTAGTATAGCCGTGTTATGCTGAAACGATAATTAAATTTTATCTGGTTTCAAATTTCGAATCATAATTGATTGATTGTGTTTATTTCTATCTACTAACTAACGAGCTAGTATCAGATTTTCCAGCTAATGTCAATAACATATTACATAAACTTACTCATAAATGGAACTGGACAGGCTACATCATCAAAATTGAGCTAAAGTGGCAATAGATTGGGTTCCGAAGAACAGAATCCGGCGGCGCGGTAGGCCCCGTAGGAGATGCCGTGACGAGCTCGACTCAAACCACCAAAAGGATTGGGCCCAAATAGCCAAAGATAGAGAAAAATGGAAAGAGTAAAGTGCCCTGCAGTGGGACACTTCAGGCTCCTAATAATAAAATAATCTCAAGCTTTTAATAATAATAAATAATAATAATAAATATCGCAGGACATTACACACAGCGCCATCTAGGTGCCACACTAAGCAACGAGGCTTGTGTCGTGGACACCAGATAGTTGATACTATTACATAGATACTTTGTTTTCATAAAGAATATAAAAACCACAGTACTCCATCTGCCACGATCCTGTACTTCGGCCACGTTCATACCTAGTCTGCTCAAAATAAAAAGAACCTTACGTTCTCTTTGAAACCTCGTCTACCCAAACCTGCTCTTCTCCCCGTTAATCACCATACCATACACCATCTCACTCCATTAATATAAAAGCTAAGAGGTTCCTATTACCGGCATTAAGAGAGTCGCATCGCTCAGAATGTCTTGAAGATTGATCTTCAATGCACTCGAGTACAGTCGGCCACGCAATGAGGTCACTCTACTACGAAGAAGCGATAGAATTCATTCGAATGCACTTTGGCGTTCTATATTATTGTTGGGGATAAATCTTGAATTATACTTGTTGTTTTTTGACATCCATGTGTCAAAAATCACGCCGTTTTCTCAATGAGGAAAATCAAAAACTAAAGAACATGTGTTTTTCGGCTCCGAACAATAATATTGAAATATTTTAAGAGTTAAAGTCTTCAAGCATTTCACAAAAATTTAAAAACCCTATGTTTTACAGCGATAGTTTAAATATAATAATTCGCACGCATTTTAAGTCAATACTCAAAAGATTAACTTAACTCAGAAACTCATTGCCCGATTCTACGAATTAATACTATTATTAACCTCTACTTAACCGTGGATTAGTGCAAGGATTTCTGTAAGTAGTTTAACGTGGCCGGTCTACTAGTTACTGTTTTGGGCTATCGCAATTATAAATAAGCATTTATCAGGCTGTCTTCAAATGGGAGTATCTATAAGTAAAATTCCCATTTTTTTTGTACGTCAATATGTGTAATTAATTATGTATCTAAATTCTTAGTAAATAAATAATAAAAAATAATATTTCACTACTTGTAAATTGTCGTAATATCAACATATCATCAAAATTCACTTCTGCACTTGATTTCCTGCCTGACTTCAAAAAGTTACAATTTGTTACACAATTTTTCATCGACGAAACATTCGGTAGAAGTAAATTTCCGCCGCTAACTGTACCAGCCGCTTCGTCTCAGACTCTATTTCCTTCCAACATTGGGGAATCTTCGAATTTCCCGCCCAAGGATACCTAGGTAGGTTAGACCAAAATCTAGAATTGGCTAGGTGCTAGTCTGTAACGTTTCTAGACGTAGACAAACTGCTTCTTTGTGCACGCTATATAATGTTCGACGTCTTTAGTTTTTTTCAGTACTTATTGGTTTCGGGTGCCTTTTTGTTAGTGCTTAAATAAATGTAGGAAATAGGGAAGCGAGCTTTAACTAACCACCCAACCTAATGTTACGTCTTCGTTATAAAACTTTTAGAGATTTTCACTCACAAATGTCAGGCAATGTGCATTTTGGTTGTAATAAGGAAAATTTTCATTATAAGCTTGTAAATTGGAGTTAGTCATGATAACTACTATGTAAAAGAGCATTATTACTAGCTTCAGCTTATAACAAAACCAGCGACCCGCCCCGGCTTCGCACGGGTGCAATGTTATACATATAAACCTTCCTCTTGAATCACTCTATCAATTAAAAACACCGCATCAAAATCCGTTGCGAAGTTTTAAAGATCTAAGCATACATAGAGACAGACAGCGGGAAGCGACTTTGTTTTATACTATGTAGTGATTATGCATTAAAACAGTGCATTCAAGGTTTATCCTATTAACTACGCGACATACTCGCCCTCCGGATTCACCCCCTTGGCAACCATTTAGGCATTACAGACAGGAAAAATTATATTATGCCAGACCTGGGAATTGACCTCTAGATTGGATTTTATCCAATTTGTGAAATGGTAAGTGCACAATTTCGTTAGCCAATAAATTCAACCCCTGCATATTAGACTGCGTTGCTTTGTGACTCAAAGGTTGACTAGGGGATCCACTTAAAATAATTATAGAACAGAAATAAATCATGAACTAAGACTCCGTGAACATGCAACCGGTAGTTTTCCTAAAAAACGGCAATGTTATACCTGATGAATCAGCAAATTGAAGCAAAAAATCAAGCAGTAAATCTTTTACCTACAGATTAAAATAAATACCAATCAATCATCATTTATAATAACTAATTCACAACAGATTTATGAAACCAGAAACTGCATGCAAATGTCAAACCTTATCCTTTTTGGGGCAAAAAACTTAAGCTGGCCTCCTCGAACTTGACACCGCGTCGACCCTCATATGGTTGCTACAAGGTAGTATTTTGAAAGGCCTGTTAAAACTTCGACGCGAATATCACCAGCTTTATTCCACCTACTGCTGTGTGTAGTTTTCGTTCGTTTTGTGCCATGCTTCCCTGGTCTGTGTGAGTCTCAACTTACCTCGCAGTCTTGGAGGTCCTCCACCCACATCTGGCTGTTGATCTGCCCACGCTCCTCTCGGTAACTATTACGTTAGGGCTCTGCTGAACCTGCCATCACCACGTTTAGCCAAATGTCCTACCCACCTCCATTTTAAAGCTGATATTCGTGATCTGATATCTTGAACCTTGGTCCTAACTCCTTCATCTGATCTCGGGGTTTAAGACTCGGTCTTTCAATATGGACATTACAAGGCGCGGTCCATAGGCACATGCTTCGCTACTAACCAAAAATCTCGTTCAACAACCCTAAAAATACGACCCGTTTTTTCTGAACCAATAAAATTTTAATCTGTTTCGGTTTTGACCGTCTTTTATCGCGTGATCGATCCATATCCTTTATTAATAACACATTTAAAATCTAGATATTTTTATTTTATTTTAGCCTTACCCCAATTACTTTAGTTCTTTTGCCAACCCTGAGAACGCAGAGCGCTTATCCATTGAGTCAGCATTTTGTATATAAATTATTTAGCATGTATGAATCATATGACTTGAAAAAAAGACTTAGAGTCATCTGGCCAGGTCATTTACCCGGTCGTTGACCTTGCGGCGGAGGTTCGATAACACCCCCGGTGGTAGGAGCGGCCTGGGAGGTTCTTTCTAGAATTTAGTACCTATGTCGGACTTAGGTGCTTAATCTTTCTTGGGAAGTTATAGTGGCTTGCACTTGACTGTAGTGCGGTGCCAAGGAGTGTCAGCTGCTCCCGACTTAGTTATGGTTTTGCCTATCTTTTGGACTAACTTAATAAGACAAATGTCAAATGGCCATGATCTGGTACAAACTAATGTATGTCATGTACACATAATACATTTCATCGAGGTGTTAGGTCGCAATAGAAACGTGATAGTTCGCCAATCGTCATTTATCTGCAATCAACAATGTTTCAAAACACAAACAAGATAATATGACATTAGTTTCAAATAGATTCTTACATTACCAGTTGCGACAGCATACCTACATGTTTCACCTTACGGAATTAAGATGCCAATTCCAAGTTGCCTGAGACTTGAGTAATCAGTGTCTGGGTGCACAGTGCACACGTTGTGGCGACTTTTTGCAACGACAAACGACACAGTCGCGTACGAGCGCAGCAGTCGCAGCTGCATCGCTGCACAACGTCAATTGACAAAATGGCTGCCCTATTGTATTTGTATCAATGGCAACGCCCTACAATGGCAATATGATCGCGATACCGTCGTGTTTTTTATCGATTCAGTAGCACGACTGGATCGGTGGTTTGTCGCGATTATTTCGATGCTACTGTACTGTTAATAGTTTGTACAGAATATAGACTTGTAGCACGTCAAATAATAATAATATCATGCCTGATGTTTTCTCTAAATGGGTAGACAGAGTACCTACCAATATTACCGCCATATATATTGCTTAAGTCCCATACAAAGGATCTTATTAATTATTTTTGACAGGAAAAATCTTAAAAACAAAAAATGTTTGAACATATTCGAGGATTTTTTGTAGTATCTTAGCTCCTCTGGCAAAATCTTTCGCCTGGCGAAGTACTACAACAATACACACAACTGTTGCTATGCGATTTCATAGTGTTCCGGTATGAAGGGTGCCGCTAAAATCAAGGGCACACGATGTATTTCAACTTTGCCTTCAAGGGAGACCCCTTGCTTGTGCAGGTACCTAAAGAAATGCGTCTGTAGACACTGTTTATCAGGTGCAATGACGATGGGAAATATCGCAACATATAAAAGAATTCTCCTGCACTGTCTCAAAGATTTTGCGACAGAGATTTACAAAAGTGGTTACTTAAGGCCTCTAAGTACTTGCAAAATCACTAATCACATACCCACCTACTTGATTGACCTTTCCAATCAACAATATATATATAAACACACGGCTGTCATCGGCGGTCAGTCACCGGTGTATTGACCCTTCCATAGGTACCTATAGTTACTAGTATCCGGCCTACCTCAACATACTATGAATACGTTAATTGTATATGCCACGAACGATACTTGCATATGTAGCCAACATTGTTGGCAATTTGTTAATCGTTAATCGAATACAACCTCAAACAAATACCAATAAAGTTGATTTTCAAATGACAAAAGTCTTTTTAATAGTATGTAATTTAAAAGTTCTGCATTGTTAGTTGTAATTTTTTTAAAGGACGTATGGACGAGATTCCTTTGCCAATCTGGGAGTGAAATAAGAAGTATAATATGTCAGCTGTCATCTGGTAGTCGTAAAAGATGGAGGGACGTCTCGTTAAATACATTTATATCTGTTGAAGAGGTAATAAGTAAAGTGAAGACATTAGTTAATACTTTGTATGTCTTGTAGTTTTAACTTTAAGTAGCAATTAAAGTCACGGCTTTTAGCAATCCTGTGGCGTGTGAAAAGTGTAATATAACATGTTAAACAGGTATGTTTTAGTTAGATATTAACAGAGACATTCAAATATCTACGAGCGATAGACGATTACAATCGTAATCCAATTCTTGTTACTACTTAGTAACAAATCGATCTGTCTACTGTCACAACGCCCGCTTGTCAGACCCTTTATGGTTATGACTACAAAGTCCATTTTAAGAATTTTAAATTTTTAACGTGATTCATATTATGATTCTGACACAGCAGCCATTTTAGGCCCCCTGGTCAAAATCGAAAAATTTTGAGATCAAAATGTATGACAATATGCCCAATGTCCGTTCTATAAGTCTTAAATCTCTTTGGATATTCATAAAAAAAACAACAAGATAATATCCCTCACATAATAGACAAACCCAGTCTATGATAAACGTCCAAACTGTCATGAAAAGGGTTTTCTTTACACACTTGCGTAGTTGAGTCACAATGCAGAAATACAAACTTAGTAATCTAAACATTCATATCCCCGTCACCGTGGAATCACAAGGTTTTTCTTCAAATCCATTGAAACATAGTGAGTCAAGCTTTAGGAAAATAGGGTGAGTCAAAACGTCATAATGAAGCGACGGAATAAAAACTTCTTCACGAGCATTACGAGTGTCATGTTCTCTTTTATACAAGTCTTGCTGTGAGTTCTTCAGTTTTCTTTTTAAATGTAGGCACTGGGAGAAAAGAATCGCCTTCGCAGTAATGCTATCTTACTTGACTTATAAATACGAAAGTTTAGATGGATGGATGTTTCTAACTCAATCACCCCAAAACGGCTCAACAGATCTGGATGAGAGCTAGATTATAGTCTGGAATAGGACATCAGCTGCTTTTTTTTTTCGAACACTCAGGCCCCGTTCACACGGCGTTGATCTGCACGACATTTTGCAGCATAATTGCAGTTCCATACTGCATTTGTTTTTAACTGTATGAATATTGGGGTATTGACGTGTGATCCCAACTTTAAACTGTATAATGTCGTGCCGGACAGCGCCATGTGAACGCCCGCTTACAGATCTAAATTTCAATGCGAACGAAGTCGCGGGCAACAGCTAGTGTGAAAATATGGAAGTTTTTTTTTTTTTTTTTTTTTTTTTTTTTTTTTTTTTTTTTTTTTTTTTAGTGCGATTTGTATTTTTTATTAGTCCATTACGCTTTAATAACTAGATAGATTTTGATAAGATTTGGTACACAGGTAGACTGTGTATGTCCTAGATTAAGATATAGCATACTTTTCATCCATAGGAGACAAGTGACTCCATGACCAATAGCTAGTTCGTTGCTAACTGAAACCAAACAAAAGATAAATAAGTCCAAAAGATATTATTGTACCGAACAAAGTGATACACTTGATAAGTAATCCTAAAAGATTAGATACAGAATAATTCCTTATTCCTTAGCTCCAAATGGAAAAGGTTTCCCAATTACAGTCTTACAGCCGTTAAAACAATAACAATAACATTACGAACAAGCAACGTAACAAAAACATATAAAATTATATTCTACTGCTTTCCTCGTAATTAAATGTAGACTTATATACCCACCTAATTTCACACGACAACCGTTGCCAAAAATTGCGGGTAGGCTAGTTTAGTATAGGTACATATTTGTAATTTAATTGTATGCAATCATCGGGGTGACATATTCTTCATAGAAAAAACCCCGTAAATAAATAAAGATTTAAAAAAAAAAAAAAAAAAACCGTTGCCAAAATGACAAACTATAAACTTCGTTAGTCTATATAAAAATCAATTTACGTGCCGAGTGAAAATAATCAATATTATTAAAGTTGCACCCCTACGAATTATACACACACACATATAAAGGTTACGCGTGCCTTGCACACATGCATATCATGTGTGTATAGGTAGGGACGGCAGCTGCAAAACTTGAATCCAACTGCCTGCGAATGTCAAAGTTTTATTATTAACTAGGACCACGCCCCGGCGTCGCTTGCCATGAATTAATGATTCATTATTAAAGCTTTCGTTACATGTATTCTTTGTTAACTTGATGAGTGTTGTGTGTGAAATTAGTATTGTTACCTTTCTTGCTCGGGAAATTTCGAAGAGCAGACATGTTTATTTATTGTTGAGGAAGAATCATAAAACAGCAACTAAAAATAGCAAATTAATTAATTAATCGGTGTGAACTAGATCATAAAAACCGGCCCGATTACTATTTCATCACAATTGATATATGCAAAATGTCTAATTCTAGAAAATATATTTCCTACTGATTACATCATAAATTAGTCTGACGAATGAATCGCATAGCCTTACACAACTTGCCTTATTTAAAAACCACAAAGTCCTTTTGAAATCCGAATACCAATCAATTATTGCCAAAAAAGTGTGAAAACGTTAAAAAAACTATAAATCTTTAATTGCTTGAAAAATGGAAATAGGTATTCATATAAATTGTTTACGCGGGAACGAGTTATATAGGTATATGTTTTTTTTCTTCTCATAATAAAATAATTTCAATATTAGCCATGTAATAAAGCCGAGTACAATGAACGGAGCCAGATCGCCTTGAGAAGTTGTTGCAAATCATTCACAAAACAACGAAAAAATAGACTTATTTGTAGATATTAAATTGTTCGATAGATATCTGTTATTGAACATTCTTGATTTTATTTGAATACATATAAAATACTATCTGAAATTATCAATAATGGATGGTAACAAATAGATTTTCATTGAAAATCCTTTTCTAAAATTCCAATGTAGAATTCAACATTTTTGTCGTTAATGTCTTTATTACCAAAATTAACAACCGAAAAATAAAATGCACTGGCAACTTTGAGAACAGCCTTTGTCGACCGATAATATTTAGGGTTCTTTTTTGTTGTAATGATCTCGTCCGTAACGTATGGGTGCCTTTGCCTGCAGCACAAGTTTTTTTTTCGAAAACTTGACCCCCACATTCAGTTATGATTCGGCAGTCGACGCGAGCGGTTGTGTCTCCGCCAACGGTTGAATTCTAGTCATTGTGTCCAAAAGTATTTTAGTTTAGTTGTGTTCTTAGTTTTAAAATTTAGCTGTTAACGGTTGTGTGTTTCTAAATTAATTATCTAATAATAGTTTTTCTAAAGAAGACTGACTTGAATGAACGGATTTGGATTACTTTGGTGAGTTTTTGAAACTTTTTCAACTTTTGGTGGTTCGAGAGACTCGTAGAATTTTACTTATTAAATCGTGTGTTATTTTTATGTGATTCTTTGTCTTGTTTTTCTTTTTTTATCGCGTAATATTTTTGTCACACCTTTTGTATAAGTTAACAGTTTACAAATTAAAATACGAACGAGGCTACATTATTTATATCGGAAACCATCAATAAAACATAACGAGTACATTACATAACAACATCTGCTTTCTGAACACATGTTGTGTTTACTGGCAACTTTAAACACGCCTATACACGTTACGCATAATATTAATATATTTAAAAAAAAAACTGGCACTAAGTCCTATGACGTCATCAAAGTTTCAATTGGTGGTATCCAATAAACGTCACGGAACTCAAACGGCGCGACGTTTTTATATCCCGCATAAATTGAAAAGATATATTGCCCAATCAACTGGTTTATCTTTCGTGACCAACTTGATTTAATCGTATTATATTATCTGTAGTGTTGGTGTTTTAATCATGCTATTTGTTTTAAGTTTGAATAGATAACTAAGTTACCTACACTTTATGTAAAATGTAAGGGTTTTAGAACAGGAAGCAATTTAACTACTTGTTTATTTGAAATTAATGCTGCTTCATATTGTATAGATTTTGCGTTGAACGAATACGATTAAATAAGTTTACTGTTTTGTTTAATATTATTGAGAATACAAGTTTTGTTTTTTAAACTAATCATCCGGAAAAAGCAACTCCGCCCCTAAGACGACCCACTGACCAAAATCAGTAAGTAGATGATAGAAAGATAAAAAAACTTTTAATTGGTACACCACACAAATTATAAGTAGGTATTAAAATAATATGGTTAATGAAACAGGACGGAAGCATGCCGCTGGCTGGAGGCTTTACTCTCAAGACATCCACAGGATAGTCCGGTTAAGCAGAAGCCAGCCTCGTAGGTTGACCTGCGAGATAGCATGTCGAGAAAAAACAAAAAAAAAACGGGACGAAAGCACTATTCAAACAGAGTTGAAAAAAAAAATAAAGCATTTACTGCATCAAACAAAACACAAACATATTTATAAGTGTTACTAACAACAATAAGAATCATCTGTGTTCGATTTAAATAAAAATTCAAAAAAATATCTAGTTATCAGTAAAACTCTCCTAAAAACCGAATCCCGTCCAGAAACACGAATCTTTCAAAATACGCCGTTAACGGCGCGGCAAAATCACTCCAAAACACGAAAATTCATCCAGAAGTTTCCATGTTTCCGTTCGAAATCTAAAAGTCTCCCAGCCGACTTGTTTCGCGGATATCCGATACTCATAGCGAACTGTGCACTGATATTTGCTAGATCCATTAATCAAATCTGGCCGAACGGGTAACAGAAATCTGAATGGCAAATCCAGAGCCATTCGGATGAGATACAGTGCTGTTCAAATAGCGGATAGGGAATGTTTGGAGAAACTCCGTGCCTCAGAAAGCACGTTAAGCCGTTTGGTCCCGACTGTCATTTGTAGATCTTTGACAATCATAACAGGTAGTCAGTGGCCCGAAAGTCTGACAACCAGTCTTACCAAGGGGTATCGTATTACCCAGTGCTAACTGGGTTGTGGAGGTCAGATACGCAGTCGTTCCATGTACTCGGAAAACACTGTTATTCAGCTGCCTCCAGTTAGACTGGAAGCCGACCACAAAATAGTTGGGAAAATGCTAGGCCGGTGATGATTTTAGAATTAAGTTTGTGAAATGCTCCGTGATGTAAAAGTATCTTTGTGTCTTTGTTGAGGGAGGGACACTCGCGAGGAGGAAAATGACGAGGTTTATTTCTGTTATGCGAACAAGCAGTACTAAATAGGATCAGACGGTCATCTTAGCAGAACAGTGTTCATTTTATGGATTTAAAATTATTTTTTCTATCTAGATTATCTTTTGGTCGCAAGGGTTTCTGCTGAGGTTCTATTTTGTGCTAAGAGCTGTAGGGTTTTTCCCATTAGATATGGTTCTGTAGCAGCCGATCCGCGTATCTGTATTTTGCCTGTTTAATGGCAATAGGCTGACTCTTTATTAAGAGTCAGCCTTTGTTAATTTAATCGTTTAGCTTTTTTTTTTCTGTGCGAGACAAATAAATACTTTTTCTATAATTCTATTGAATTATAGAAAAAGTATTTATTTGTCTCGCACAGAAAAAAAAAAGCTAAACGATTAAATTAACAAACAAACAATTAAAAACAAAAATTATATAAAAAGTAAAAATAAGAAAAAAAAATAAGACGTACATTAAACGAAATTAGTCCTGAACGAGGCCAAAAGGTCCCTATCTCAGCATGGTGCTGTACCGTTTAAAGAAAATGTCACAGCGCTGGTATTCAAAGAGTAATAGGTAGTCATTTAAATGTCATTTTGTACCGTAGCTACACGTACACCTCTGCGTAACCCTTGGGGGATCACAGGCATGTATCATGTAAAACAATTTTGTCAAGATGACTGATTAAAGTGAAGCCACGACTTTAATTCCTCATTTATTGTTGCATCGGTCACTTAATCAAATTTTTCATAACGCGTTTACAAACACATCATCCGCTTCTGTACATCAACATATCCTCACCATTACCGTAGATGGTGGAAGTAGTTCTAATAAGTATTTGAACTATCACGTAAAAGTAAGACCGGGGATGCTCTAGTGCGGACCCACCACAAGCGAATTGTCAACCGTTTCGTTGTTTATCTCGGAAAGTCGTAATTGAATTGGTAGACTGGATTTAAAGTTGTGGTCATAAAATTTTAGTGTAGAGTTTATTCTTGAGGTAGAAAATGTAGCTAATCTACTGAAATTGGTTACAGTTGACAATACTATCTCACACTCATCTCTCTTTTTTACAAAATGGAATGCAAAATAAATGAATATGACGACCACCGACATTGCTACATCATATTCGTAACAAACAAATACGTCTAAAAATAGTTTTTCTATTGTATATATTGTATGAAAACTAAATCTACTATTTTTTTGTAATTTTGAGTCATTCCCGCTATGTCGATTCATGATTTTTCCTGGTTTTGATGTATTGTCCACGTGGTCAATACACAATTTTCAAACACGGTCTGCTTCTAGACTTGTACGTAATACTTTTGGTCATATTTCCACTAATGAAAGTGCAACTTAAAACTCCAAAGTTGCCCCAATCACCTTTTTTACAATACTACGCAGGCCTATGAACGAATGCATAACACATTTTACTATATTTTATCTAAAATCGACCAAAAACACTATTCTATCAAAATCTCATCTCATTGTCCAGCGCAACTACTCCCGAAACATGTAAAAGTAAAAGATGGAAACATAAATAGATGTAGTTGTCCATTCGGTCCCGAACATCGTAAATAAAGTGGAATCCCTCGGGGACTGACTTTCAAAAACTTGCCTGGATTCCGCTAAAAGGTAGTTAGTGTGCAGTTCGTCTAAAAGTTTTGCTGTTCGGAGCATCCTACGCAAAAATTAGGAGCTGACATTTGGACGCAAACGGGAGCAATGCCAAATAAGTGACGTGAATTTGCGGAGGACATAGGAGTCTTTGATTACAGCTTGTGGAAAGAAGTCCGTACTGAAATAATTGTCAAGATATGTTGAACATATTATTATGCTTCTTCTCCTGCTACAAACTGGAAATAACTAATATTAAACGAAATAAAATCCCCTATATAAAATACGTCAAAATACCCTTGGTCACCCAAGGTCGGCGCAGCATGTCTTCTTCTTCCATACTTCTCTATAACGTCCAATAAACCCCTATACAATTATTATATATACAGGGTGTAACAGGACCCTTCACGAAGCCGTCAACCAAGCATTCTGTACATCAAACTAAGTAACTTTACGCAAAAATTATTGCTGGGAAACTACCTCTTTTTTTGGGGTGAAAAATCACGTTTTACGGTAGAACTAAATGAAACGCACTTAAAACATTGTTCTGATGAATGGATTGAATAGACAGGGGCTGTGGAGATGTTTAAAGTAAAAATCTTACATTAAAAACAATCATTGAAAATAAAAATAAACTTGTGAAAAAGTTGGAACTTTGACCTCCAATATCTCCGTATCTAGAAGATTCCCAGGTATGGTATACAACAAAAAAACACTCACAATGACGGGGACAACAAGTGCCTTTCGGCTTCGTTAAGAGTCTCGTTACACCCTTTATAGCTCTCGAAAATATAATTCTATCTACAAAAACGTACGTAATAAAACAACCCACAAACTATTGCATTAACCACATTTCTACCAAGAAAACCTTTTTCGAACAAAATCAACATGTCACAAAGGAGAATTTATTTTCTTTTAAAAGTTTCCTCTTTGATGCGCGATCTATCAAAAGAATTGTTGTTTACATTGTGAAACTTGTTTCGCCCTGCGGCGTTGCTTCCCGCCAGTAACTGCCCACTTATTTAACTTCTTTTCTTTTCATACGTAACTCTTTTAATGCTGGCATAAAAGTTAGGCTGGCCTAGTAAGCTCTTTTAAGTCTGTTCACTGGCTTGCTTAGACGAAATTCGATGTTTTAAAAGGTGCTGTGAATAGGCTGCAGGTCTTAAGCAACTGTATTGTAGCGTGCGTCTATCAAAAAATTTTGTTTGTTTGGTTGAACGCGCTAATCTCAGGAACTACTGGTTCGAATTGAAATATTATTTTAGTATTTGGTAGTCCATTTATCGGGGAAGGCTATAGACTATTACATTATGCTACGACCAAAAGGAGCTGAGCAAAAAGAAAACAAGTCAGAAGAGTGGGAGAAACCGCGGGGTACAGATAGTCTGCAATATGTTACTATCGTAACATTAATTAAATCATGCACACAAGTGTTATTGTTCTCGCATAATGTAGTTAACGCCTGATAATATTGGTGTCGCAATGATTTACATAATTGAAACTCAATATTCTAAGTTGTAAGGTGTTGTATATATTCAATTGGTGTACTATGCCAAATCGAATGCCAAATAATCGAATATCAATTTATCGACCACTATAAAACGAACGTCTAAATACTCGAATGTCCTTAAATCGAATGGGTAATAAATCGAACATTCATTATATCGTACAATCAATAAATCGAGTGTACAAAATATTGAGTGTTTGTTTGATCGAACGATCAACGCTTCGCATATTCATTCTATAGAAACATTATACTATATAAAGTCAATAAGTATATTGTTCTATAAACCAAGAAGTAACACTTCGTGAGAAATATGGTAATATTTGTACTTAACAGATAAATATTCGTTACAACATCATTTTATTTCACCACTTAGATCAAGCGACATAACAGACGTAATAAAAAAATATGAAGTAATATGCTAACAGTAATTCCCACGACAAACCAAACATTCCAAGAAGCTTTTACTAACATCTTACATTTGCATCTGAGAAACACGTTTCACCCTTTCATTTCTTAGCCGATCTAGTTTCTTACCTGCAAATATAACTTTGTATTTGCAACTACCTGTACCTTTGAGGTAAAATCTATTGTCCCTCAGTATACTCAGGTAATATCATTAAATGGTGCCCTAAAATATAAGTAAAAAGACAATTTTTTACTTGTTCATTTAATGGTAATCCTCTCCGGACCAATTTATTTTCTAATTTTCATTAATAATTAATGTAATATACAGGATGCCCTTTTATCGTTCACATTGAGCCCACTTATATTTAATTGGCAAGTCGATAATCTCATTACATGTAAGGTTTAACTGAAATTCTGAAAAACAAGACGAGGTAAAAAATAATTTTGCGTATGAAAAATACGCACGCTCACGCTTTTTTCGGATGTCCGCTAGATTTTCATGTTGGTGTTATTTTTCGCGGAAAATTCGCAACCTAAAAATGTTTTAATTTCGTAACCGGAAAAGACAATTTTTACTAATAAAGAGAAATCGCTGAAACTAATACAAAGCTTTTATGTTACTGAAATAATCGCTATAAAGCTTTTTAAACGTAAAAAACATGTATTTTAATTACACATGCAGTTAAACATTCTGTATCAGTATTCTTAACTAACACCATAAATTCGGCCTACATCACCGACCTGTAGGAACAAATCTAAAAAGCTACATATAGCAAAGACACACCTAACATCTATTGCATATACCTAAAAAATAGCTTTACCCGCTCAAGATTGAAAAAGAAATACCTATTCACCGTCCAAGAATCTTTCCTCAATCCGAGGGGTAAAAGAAGACTGTACTGCCCATAGATCATAACAGCGAAAAGAAAAAAAGGCGAATATCCCCCATTACTCATCGCTGCTATGCCTCGGAGACGCCTTTCCGGATTAATCAAATTAATTACGTTCATTTCGCTCGTAAGAGCTTGTCTATGGCCGTCTTAATGGTTGCGATGAGGCGGAAGCGATTTGGTTAAGAGCAGCCTGTAGATTTTTTTGTCAAAGAAAATGGAACTGAGGAAGAATACTGGACATTTTGGGTATTCATCTGTTACTAAATGTTTGCTTTGATTAAGTCAAAGTTATCTGTCTAGCTCTGTTTGTCCAACTACGTTCGGTTCAATAGGTATATAGTTTAACTGAATGCAGCTGATTAGCATTCTTATTACTGGCTATCTGACCTCCTCAACTGAATAACTGGGTAACATAGTGCCCCCTGGTAAGACTGGTTGTCAGACTAAACTGACAGACATGAATTTGTTCGAGCTTGTTTCCCTACTACAACATTTTCGTCTTTTACTTAGGAAGCTATCTTAGGATCACCTTCTGCCCGTCTAACTATTAGGCTACCGTTACCCCCACGTTATTTAAGATACCATAACAACACGCCTGTAAGCCCGAAGGGTTTGGCAGAGGTGTACATAATAGTACTCCAACATTTCGCCAGTTAGTTATGTTAAAGTCCCATTAAGAAGTCTAGTGGTATTTAGAATACCACCGCATTATTTTTTTAGGATTCCTTGCTCGATTACGGAAATCGAAATTTTTTATTACCTCAATTTTTTTCAAGCCTTTTTCTGAATCCTAATGTACCGAAATCTGAAAATTTCAAAGTAACCGGTTTTTTGAATATCGCTGTGCTCTTTATATTAAGCGCCTGAAAAGGAAATCATGTTAAACGCCTACCTATAAGATGGCGTTTTGTTAATTATAGGAGCTTTTAACACAACGCTTTGAATATATCCCTGATGAAATTCTTCCTATTTTGTATGAGAATTCCTTTTAGTCATAAATTAATGGGGATTTTTGCAGGACTCATTGATGCGAGAGTATTTTAATGTTCACGTGGTTTTCTTTGAACAACTCTATTCTACTCTGAGCACGGCAAAAAAGATGATGATGTGGGTATTGGACAAGTTACATCTTTATAATATCATTCACCATAATCATATCATTATTCAGCATAAGCTACTAAAATACACTCTTGGAATTAAATTCCAAACAGCAAGTTCTCCCACTAGTGCGAATTTAACCCTCTATGGTTTTGCTAGTGACATGTTGACACGAGTAACCTTGGTTGGACTTGTGCTACCGAATTTACGCACGGTTTGACACTTCGCTCTTATACCCTAAGTATTAAAATTTAAAATACAAATCATAGCATAGCATCATAAATATAAGTGGTATACAGTGTTCCCACCACTGGGACACAGCCGCTCACTCAGGTCTCTGTAAGAGAGGGAGTGGGCTATAATCGATAAAGCGATCCAAGCGATCCAAGCGGGTTGGTCGCCTCTTAACTAAAATTGATGTATCAATTACTTCACGCCGGAACTACAATTCATCTTTATCGTGTGATTAAATAGTGCCTAACCTGGTGTCAGAGTTTTTAGGCCGCCCATGGACCTCTGACTTGGCTTTACATGCCGTCGAGAGATATCTCTCAGGCATGCTGGTTTCCTCACGATGTTGTTGAGACCTATGAGGAACTATAATAACGTACCTGTAATTAAGTCCGTATATTTATACAGTGTTTAACTACGTAATAAAACCCTGAGTAGTTAGGGTAATTATTAATATAATCCGCCTGTATCACAGGTCAATAAACCGTTGATTAGTGTAACTACATTTACGGTCATACGAGCTTGCCAATTGAGCTTTAATCACGACAGGCGACCCTCGATCGCTCAATATTGTGGCAGAGCGTAAGCTGATATAATTGGCAGTTCTTACGAAAAATATTGACCCTGTATAATTCAAATTATACAGGATGAAATTAAATTAGAAAGCGAAACTCCGCAGATGTGGTGGCTACCGATATCTAAACACAAAATAAATTATAATGCCAGCCCATTGCTGTCCCACTGCTGGGCAAAGGCCTCTTCTCAAATGGAGATGGCACGAGCATTGATCATCATGTTTGCTCAAGGCGGGTTGGCGATTTCAGACTTATATAAGTCCAGGTTTCCTCACGATGTTTTCCTTCACAGATGTCTGTGATGTCCAAGATAAACTTCGAAAGTGCATATGAATTGCAAAAGTCCCATGGGTACTTGTCCGGATTTGAACTCTCAACCTCATGCATGAGAGGCGAGGCCCAAAGTTTTGGATCATCGAGCTCATGTAGACATCATCAGCTCTATCGGCTTCGGCTCATGTGTGTGTGTGTGTGTATGTGGGTGTGAAGTGGTGTTTTACACTATTATAAAGCTTTTAGCGCTCCATCAACAGTCTACGTCAATGTCCATCTCTGCTGCTGACTCAGCATCCACAGTCCGACCTTAACCCTGCAGCGTGTGAAGTCAAAGAGAGGCCTATGCCTGTCTTTGCGTGTCCCAAGCTCCACGTTCTTGTGCCAGTCTCATCCAGGATATTCCAGCAAGGGCAACAATGTCGTCTACCCATCTCATCGCCGGATGACCAACACTTCTCAGTCTTTGGACGACACTCGGTCACAGCTTTACTGACTGCTGACTACCTTAAGTCAATATTATTAGAAATACTAACTTTATAAAGAGGTAAAATTTGTAAGTTTGTATGTAGGGGGTAATCTCTGGATCTACTGAACCGATTTTGAAAATTCTTTCACTAATAGGAATCTACATTATCCCCGAGTGCCATAGGCTATATTTACAACGTGCCCATGGGATAATTTCCGACCAAAACGCGAATATTTTAATTTCGATTCTCTTCTCGTAGTAATATACCGTGCATTTTTCAAGCTAAACTAAGTTTAGTCAACTCAACTTGCAGCAACAAACTGCGAACCCTATTTACATTTAGTCTCAACTAAAGTTAGACCCCCGATACGAACGAACGAATGGATTAATACGATTTCTGCGTATTTGCGTCGGCAACGGGCCGTAACGCAATTAGTAGTGAACTAAGTTAAATATATGAAGCTTGTGACGTAGGTAGGCAGAGTAGACGCTAACCAAATTATATAGTAATATGCGAAGGAGTTCCGCATGTAATTCTGTATTTAAAATTCTCTTTCGCTGCGTTATTTGTGGAATAAGTCGGGTATGTGTGAGTTCTGAATGCGATTTTCTAGGGAATATGTTGCTTGAGATTTTTTTTGTAATCGCTATTAATAAACAAAGCATTATAAGTACATCCTCTTTCGATAATTTGAAGTCTTCGTAAATCAAAATGCTATAGTTTAAAAAAAAAACAAGCTTTCTCGGCAAACCCTTTCATTTTGATACCATATCATGTGAATACAGAAAAATTAACAAGTCTGCCATCTTTAGGAGTCCGCCATATTGGATTTAGTATGACGTCACTTAGCTAACCATGCATTGTCATCCAAGATAAACATGTAAGCAAAATTTCAGTTCAATCTGAAACCGGGAAGTAGGTCAAACTTTTAAGATTCCATACTTTTATAGGTACAGGTGAAGCTAATAAAAGAGTGTTCAAAAAAAGATGTCTAATTTGTTTCTGACAATCATCTTGCTTGACTATGTTTAACAGAATTCGTTGGTCACCTGTAGCTTCTAGCACAGAAAACTGTTAAAAAAAAACTGCTTTGCATAAAAAATCATTCATAGTGACCACTACTGTAAACATTAGCTTCGATTAAAAATTTAAATACGAATATAATACCCGTCACATTTAAAACCATCATAAAAGCTTGCATTCTAAATTTAAATAATAGAATTGCATCATAGTGCAGACTTGACCGTTAATCTAAGATTCTCACGAGATTTTGAACAAAAAAAAAAAAACTTTACGCATCACATACAAATTAGTTTTACGACAATAGAGTAAAAAAGTCCCATATCTATGACTTAGGGAAGGGAGTACCGTTGACTTTACTAGGGAATTTACTATTCGCCTTTTGTCTGACCCCTAAGATTCCCTTTCCAATGACTTTCTCACGATCAGGTGTCCATTTAACTATTTCTTGGGACTAGACCTGTCTCAATATGGCGCCCTAACGGTTTTCTTTGTTAATATTTCATGACCTTTTTTCTCCCATTGTTTGTAGTGGTGTGTATTTTTTGGGGTGACGTCAGTTTAATGGTTTTAATGTATGAGAGTTTGCGGGATAGCTGTTGTCGCCTCATACCGAGACCGAGATCTTAGGATCGGTTTAAATGCCTTTTGTTTGACATAAACAGCTAAGTCGTTGAACTCATTACAATAATGTGAACCGACACGTTTTATTTTAAAGAAACACGTCTTGTAGGTAATCTGTTTAACTAATTTACATTTAATTTTATAATTTTATGATCCCACTACAAAGTTGTAAAAAAACTATTACGTAATTCTTTTCAGTAGGTGTGAATATGGTTTCGATTACATAACCTCTGTTGCCGACTAAAGTATGAATATCTAAAATTAAAGTTGAATAAATTGAAGCCTTGTAATGAATTCGTTCAATTTAAATACTGAACGTTTATAACTCACCATTGGCATATTACAATCACGGTAATAAAAAGCGTCCAAATTTTAAATAACGAAAAGTACCGTCTCGCTCCGTCGAACGTTGATCGTGTTATCAAGTAATGCGTGAGCCGACCGCGGCGGCCGACATCTAGCACCCCATAAGGCGCAACTTGGCAATAAATAATACAGAATTTAACAATATCACGCTCACGTGTTCCGGAGTTGTAAAATTAAGTTGACGAACAACCCACGTCGGAACGAAGGGGTAAGCAAAATGGAATGTTTACCGAGCCTTGATATTAGCTCGGGAGTTGTAAATGGAAAAAGTGGTTTAGTTTTTATTTCAGCTTAAAATGTTCATTTACTCTGAAGCGTTATATTAGCTTTTCTTTGCGTCCTTTTACGTTGTAATTACACATTTTTCTATTTGTTTTTCAACATAACGCCAGACAGCCTGCTCTATGCTACATTATTAAAAATGCTGTTGTTTTGAATGGTTTGTGTGTACAGTCGAAAATTTTACATCGAAACGAGTGCGTGGAGCCTTCGAATAAAAATAAACATCAAGAAAAAGTCTTGGCACTCGCATTCTGAGAAGTTTATAGTTATATTCTTTTACATAAGTAAGCATGAAGTCTGATGTCGGTTTCCCATCTGCGCAATATGATCATGCCCCTCGTAAACATAATAAAGTAAATACTTGAGTAGGGAAAAATGATCCCGAAAATCCCACTCCCGTTCTACCGCGAAAGTAATTCTAATCTAAATGTAGATGAATTTTCGTAAATTCGTGTTCAGTATCGTCGGTGCAAGGCCGCGCCGCTTTGTTCTGATTTTAATTGGGTACCAGTAGACCTCCCCGTAATATTTTTGAATGAAATGTTATAATCGAGTTTTTTATAGCCATTGAGGTTTTTGCCTATCAATCAATTTTGTATCGAAATATGAGTTTGAAATGCAGAAAATAATTACTGAGGTTATTTATGCTGGGTAATTTGCGAGTATGCAAAATTTGGGTAAAAAATTGGTGTTTCAGACAGTAGCGAATAAGGTTGAACACCTGACTAGCATTTATCTTCTGTACTCCATCTTGCAAAACATTAAAACAAAGGACATTAAATATTCAATACTTATAATATTCAAGAAAAACCACACACCCAAAACAGGCAATTTATATTAGATCTAAAACTCAATCATAATACTACTTCCTGCGACCGGACGTGGCCCAACTTAGACCATTAGCAGTCCAAAACGTTTTTAATTTACTCCGAACCCTTGTTGGATTAATGGACTGTTACCGTGGCAAGACGTGATAATAGACGTTTAAAAAAAAAACGTTACACTTTTTTTTTTTTTTTTCCTTATTTTTAAAGGTCGAATTTTGTCGTCTTTGTTTATGTCCAGCCAGTCGTGTTATTCGATTTTCTTTGTTTGACAAGCGACTGTTTTGAGTGACTCACAAGTTCGTGTGTTAGCGTTATTTATTTGTCAGTTGTAGTAAAAAACAAAAATAACCGTAAAGTTATTTAGTACAATGTTAATTATATTTCAGGCACTTCATACCGATCCTAGTATTAAAAAAGTTAAAATTATTTCCAAAAACAGAATCACAAATTAGGTAATCTTGACTGCACAAAAAAATCTGTCCTAAAAACAAAACTAGAGTTTATTATAGCACTGAATGTTTACGGTCTAACTTTGGCACAAGTCCTTGATCTCCAAGGTCGAGGTTCAAAGCACTAGAACAGTTCTAAAACCTTTTCCATTAACATAATACTGCGATTATAATTTGTTGCTAAAATGGAGTCAAAATTTCGATAGAATTTATGCAAAAGCATTTGCGTTAAACGCTTTAATATCGAGCGAAATAAACCACTAGGAATGGAGGCGTGATTTTGGAGTATTTTTGCGTTCTTTGTTCAAGACGAGTTAGATCGAATTTTAGCAATAAAACTGAATGCCAGCACATCATGAGCTGTCATCGATGACACTGACAGCTTTTGGGCCTTTGACTTGGCTTTACATGACGTCGAAAATATCTGAAACATGCGTCAACCAAATGATACGTATTCCAAATTAATCATGTATCTGTATCAGTACGACAATCAAGATTGTTCAATGAATATAATTAAATTTGTAAAATTGCATTTTGTAAAATTTAAATTTATATAAAACTTGATTAAATGCTATGAGGGCTATCGTTTTTGAGCTCACTAGATGGCGCTACTGTCGCTTATGGTCATTTCAATTATTCTATTTTATACTTTAAAGTACCAATAACTTCATAAAAAAATAAAAATAATACGTATAACAGCATAGTGTAAAATTCAGATCATTTATTTACAATATTCTCCCTAAAATTAGCAAGCGTTAAACATTTTAAAACATTTTACCTCCAAGTACTAACAAATAAGATCTTAAGATGCGACTTAAAATCTTCAAGTCATAATTAATTAGGAATAGCTCAATCTAGACCACAATTGTGAAAATTAGTAAAAACACGTGATAAAAAAGCACGCAACGCGTGAACTTTCTATGACATCTGATATTTAGGTGCCCTCGCGCTACACTAGCGCCTCTAGCGGTGAATTCACACGCGTTAGCCCCCATTGGTGTTAGGTCCTGAACTTACAGGGTTCGTTTTTTACAGACTCTGAACGTTTTCTGATACCAAATAAGACGACTAATCTCGTCTGCATTCTTTACAAGCTACAGGCATATAGTTTAAAAGTAATAAGGGAAGCAGTTCTCCCTGTAAACAATTCAATTCAAAGCATATTCGACTAAAGGCCCTATAAAAAACAAAACAACATCGATTCTATTACGTCACCATTAGACATATTGTCAAAAAAAAAAGAAATTCTTTTTTAAAAATTCGTACGCACCCCGACTTACGATTAACGTCAAAACGAGCGTGCTTAGTTGTTCTGTCACGTCGCAGATGCCAGATAAAACATGGCGCCGTGTATTTAAATCATGCCCCGTAAACGGACGCCGCGACTTCCCTTTCCCACCACTATAAGATGAACCCCAACAATGGCGCTAGTTGTCACTAAACAAATTCGTCCATGTTGCATGTTAGTTCCTTCTTTAACCGCCAGAGTTCAGGTTATGGTAGTTTTTACAAGCGGCGTTAACGGAGTTCATTAATTACTTTTTTAAAGTTTCACAGGAAAGAGGGTGGTTATGTGGTTTGTACGTCGAGTATTTAAGTGTTTTTTTAGAGTTTATAACTGGTTGAGTTTTTAAGTTTATGCTATCTGGTATATTTATGGGAGTTTTGCTGTTGATAATATTCATTAGAACATAAACTGTGGAGCTGCATTAACTCGGGAAATATTTTGGGTTTAAATTACCAAATGAATAGACAAGATAACTTAAGAGACTTTAGTTGTGCCAAAATGTTCTAACCCACGCCAAAATTTCCTCCATTTTTCGAATTCATTTTATAATTCACATAGTTACCGCTGAACGCTGATACATTTTAAATCTGTTTGAAGCATACGTTTTGGATATACGTATAAAGGACTGATTTGATAGAATAGTACCTATTAATAGTACCTAATTGTACATAATATACCACATTAGAATGTTGTATCAGGTTGACGTAAAACTGAATTGTTAAGGGTATGTGACTTGACTCATTATAACATTCTTATTGGTACAGATGTCAGCACATCAAGCTACTACAATCTGTCAAATAGTATTTAATAGATTTTCAAATTTATCGCTAAAGCATTAGGTTCAAAGTTGATTGGGAAATTTTGACAGTTTCGGGTAGTAGCTGGATGTGCTTGGCGTCTGTACTACCCAGTTCACTGACGCTTTGCCACACTTTACCCTTATGCCCTAAGTATTAAGGTTGAAAAGTGCTCGACAGTCAGTGAACTCTGTACACTTGGGTACCTGTTCAGTAACACAAGTACAATACCAATCTCATTTCGGTATTTGAACAAAAAGAGCCTTGTTCGTATTTACCTTTAAACTGTTTTACAATGCCGTGGCGCTGCACTGCGTTTATTATCCTTCAGTTAATCAAACTGGAACTATTATGTTTTCTCCTCACGTAAACGTAATTTGTGACATGTTTAACATATTACTGTAGTGCGACATGACATATTTGTTGTGCTGCTGTTAATTACGGCGTTCAAATGTTTTATGTATTATGTAAATGAATTGAAATGATATTGAAATGTTACTAGTGTGATGTTTAGTTGTACTATTAATCTATTATTCATTGTTTTACTTGACAGGTTTTTCAAAGAGTTTTAAGCTTACACGGTTTACAGCTAAACAGGACAGGTTTTGTTTTCAATTTCAAAAAGAAAGAAAGAAAATATATTTAACACATACTACAAGTCCGCACGACAGCCAATCAAGCTATACAAAACCGGCTTATGCGAATCTCTCATTGTATAGGAAATCTATACAAAGCGAGGCCAAGTTTTACTGGAAATGTACAGCTTCATGTGCCGCCGCGTGTACCTACAGACCTACACACAATTATACTTACTTACAATTAAACTCAAACCATTTAATGCAAACAAGCTTTTGCTCGCGGCTTCCCTCCCGTTATTTACGGCAATTAACCCACGGAAACTTTTTAAATGTAGCCTATGACATTCGGGGGTAATGTAGCTTCCTATAGTGAAATAATTTTCAAAGTCTGTTCAGTAGATCCAGAGATTACCCCCTACAACCTCACAAACTTTACCTATTTATAAATATTAGTATAGGTAGATTAACCATTTGCAGGCACATTTGGTATTGTCAAGGAGTTGAGAGCGGGCGAGAAACTCCATGGCACTCTGACAAACTAAAATAATTATAGTTTGATTTTGACGTGTGATTTTGAAATAGATTACAAAACAAACTGACGAACACTGATTAATATTACCGACAAAAATAAAAAATAATTTCATATTCAAGACTCGATTCACACTAAGTGATTTCGTGGACCGATTTACTAAAGTTCAGTTACATATCTTATCGATATATTAGTATGGCTGAATTAACGCGAATTATTCAACCGAACTTAGTTCGAAATTTCGCAAAATGTATTTTAAAGTTACGCTCGATATAAGTTTTTCAATCGACATTCGATTTGTTGATAACTGGAGCGGTAAGCCGAGTTTTAATCGTGGGATATTATGTGTAGGGGTGGCAATTTTTGGTACCAAGTATTGTAAAGAAAAGGCCTTGTTTAGGGCTTTTAATAAAACAGCCATGACATGTAAAGTGAACTGCTGTAGTTTGTATATTTTAGTTCAAATTTAGAGTGCCTACTTGAGATCCATTCGTAAAATGGTTTCAATTCCTAATTTAAAGCAGATTTCAAAGATTCAAGATCATCAAGATTTCAAAGTCCATTAAAATAAAAAAAAAAATGTAGATTATAGAGGGTATAACAGGACCCTTTACGAAGCCGTCAACCAAGCATTAGGTACATCAAACTAAGTAACTTTACGCAAAAAATATTGCTTGGAAACGGCTTTTTATTTTGGGGTGAAAAATCACGTTTTACGCTAGTAAAGAAAGAAAGAAAAAGTATTTATCTGTCGCAAAAATATATAAAAAATAACAATAAACATACATACAACGCATAACAAAAAATAAAACATTAAAGTAGTCAATGTAACGCACTGAAAACATTGTGCTGATGGATGGATTGAATAATAAGGGGATCGTGGAGGTGTCTCTCTAAAATTTTACATTAAAAACATGTATTTCAAAAACTTATGAAAAAGTTAGAACTTTGACCCCAAATATCTCCGTAACTAGAAGGTTCCCAGGTATGGTCTACAACAAAAAAATGATCGCAATGACGGGAAAAACAAGTGCCTTCCGGCTTCGTTATGGGTCTTGTTACACCCTTTATTAGTGAAAAAAAAAGCACATTAAAGAAAATCCCATAATATTCCACGTAATAAAATCAGGAAACTCTTTAAAACCTCAGCCGCCCATACATTATCAAGTTGAGCCGTTTTCTACACCATTTGGCGCAGCTTAGCATCGATTTTAATTTGTACTCGTTCGCATATCGAGATATCGAAACGGCTTTATTCGGAATCACGTAGTGTAACACGCGCCCCAGTAACGCGATTCGTACGGTCCGCTTATCGCGCGCGAAAAGCATT
This sequence comes from Eugnorisma glareosa, assembly GCA_947578425.1. Classification (NCBI taxonomy): domain Eukaryota; kingdom Metazoa; phylum Arthropoda; class Insecta; order Lepidoptera; family Noctuidae; genus Eugnorisma; species Eugnorisma glareosa. Next base: position 17,897,688 of record OX387960.1, read on the forward strand.
TTTATTATGTTTTACTTGAAAATATTTTGCTTATTATAGGGTTTTTTAGAAATCAATTTGTTCAGTTATTGAATGTTAATGGATGCTGTGAGAAAACCGATTTAAAATTACTCAAGATTTAAATTGTCTATTACATGGGACGTAATGTAACTGTAATGATTTTGTTAATTTACATATTTCATAAATTTTATTTTAGTGGTTTTATTTAAATGTATTAATTGTAATAATTTTATAAATTTAGGCCATTGGTTGTAATTTAGTGCTTTTATTTAAGTTATTTATTTGTAATGATTTAATTATTTTTGTTACTTTTTTAATAAATTTATTAACATTTCTGCTCGATGGCTGCCCTTCATTATTAATTATTTGAGGGGATTGGCGCTGATAGCCGAAATACAGGCTTTTACCTAGTTCGGCACCAGATGTTAAATTCTTTTGCATTGTGAAAAATATAGCCTAACAAAAATTTTTATGTTTCTGTGAAATGTATTGAATAAACGTATATTTTATGAACATAACAGAAGAGCGAACGAAATGTGGGTGTACTATTAGATTCACTCCTGCCTAACCATCTAGGGATTATTATGTTATGTATGTCAAGATTTTAAGTGACAATAAACTTAAAACAAACGTAATTTTGAAATAGAAACACAACATGGTCGACAAAAGAACAAGCTATTAAAAATGAATTCATCTTCAAAACTCACAGTTGCCACACACGCAGTCGAAAACTTCAAAAGTTGTTTATTACAGCTCAAAGTAACATTCCTCTAATTGCGACCTCAATTGCAACAAGATTTAAGTACATTCCACAAATAAATTCTATTTATAAGCGGGAGTACACACTGTAGCAAATAGGCCAAAGTTATAAATAGGTGGTATAGCAACAAGTGGTGTACACAGGCCACGATACTGTTGTTTGGGTATGGCACGCCTTATTTGGCAAAAACCCCGGCCAGTGACATTTTAGGTGATACAATTTGGACTGGTTCGGATTGAAGGCCATGGTGTCATTGTCTGTCGGTGCCTGTACTTTTAAAACTTGTGTGGTCGTTTGTACAGACGCCAGCACAGGCATTATTCAATAGATTTTCTATTTTATCGCTATAGCATTAGGTTCAAGGTTGATTAGGACTTGACTGTTTCGGGTAGTTTGATGTGCTGGCGCGTCTGTACAATTTGACAGCTTGATATCCATAAGAGGAACTATTAATCGCATTACTAAAGTTTAGTTTTTTGGTGTAAGGTAGGTTTATTTATTTATTCAAACTTTATGCACAAGTAAAAACTGTAAGGCGGACTTAATGCCTTGGGTATTTTCTACCAGTCTACCTTAGGGTGATGCAGAGACAATACACAGTAGGTGCAATAAAAGATAAAATATTTATAATTAAGATAAAAGAATAAATACATAGGTACATTTGTTTTTTTTTTAGATTTTGAGATCAAAATCTAAAAAAAAACAAATGTTATGAGAGATAATGAGAAAAACTACAACAACTTAATTCTGAGACGAATCTTTATTCGTGAATAAAAAAAAATATCATTCTAAAAAAAAAGAATATTTTAATTTTATGTCACTTAATGGTTGGTTCGTGGGAATCTTCACTGGCGAAATATGGGTTTACTATTAAGTACACCTCTGTACCACCCTTCGAGGATTACAGCCGTGGTGTTTATATGGATATAAACTAACGATAATAATAGAATTTGAGACAAAAATTCCATCTAGGTCGAGCCACGTACCATCCAGTTCGCATTCCTTCGTGCAATTAAAATTTCACGGTGTTTTTGGATTGGATTTTATGAACGTATGCATGAAACTTAGTAGGTAAAGGATCGTATTGGTCAGTTTTCTTCCTTTTAGTTTTATTCAATACTAGCTGTTGCCCGCGGCTTCGCTTGCGTTTTGGTCGGAAATGATCCCACGGGCACGTTGTAAATATAGCCTATGGCACTCGGGGTAGCGTAGCTTCCTATTAGTGAAAGAATTTTCAAAATCTGTTCAGTAGATCCAGAGATTACCCCCTACAACCTCACAAACTTTACCTCTTTATAATATTAGTATAGCCGAAACGAAACGGCGAACGTACTAGTTGTATTGTTATTTTTTTCGCTCTACTTTTATTGGTATTACTTAAAACAAGCCTATGCGCGTGGTTTTAACCGCGTCGAGTTCGATAAATTGTCCCACGGGATCATACTACCGGGACAAAAAGTATCCTATGTGTTAGTCCAGGTTATAAACTATCTATGTGCTAAATTTCATCCAAATCCGTTCTGTGGTTTTTGCGTGAGAGATTAATAAACATCCATAGATGCAGGCATCCTCCAAAAATTTCGCATTTATAATCATAAAGTAGGATTTTATTAGATTTACAAATCTGTTTTCACAAGAGATTCTGTCTCTCCATCAGCAAGTATGCCTATCTTTAATTTCTTGCCAAAGTATAAATTCAAAAGCGAAATTTTCTCGACAAATTCAGGACCGACATTGTTCCTATCTTATATTCCATCTCTGAATACCCCAGACTTCCTTAATTCGGTCTTACAGACCTCTGGTTCTTTGGTACTGAAATATCAGTATATTTTCCAAATAGACGGTACAATTTGTCGCTGCAGTCCATTCCGTTTCCTGTCGGATCGTCTTTGTGGAACTTCATAAAATATTACATCGGTCTAACGATGTCGGCTTCACATCTCTGCTTGCAAATGAGATGTTTAACTATTATAAAGTTGTGTAGGTATGCAACTAGGTATTTGCATTTTATGTGTATTTTTTTCTTCGTCAGTTTTCTACACGTCTGACTTTTTTTAAGAAAAAAAAAACCATAAATAGTCTCTAGAAAAAAAAAATACTATTGTGAATATGGATTTATACATACACAATAGTATTAATTTTCTCAGTAGCAGCCACGGAGTCTGGATTTGCGCCTGGTTGATGGCAATAGGCTCGCCTCCTATAACATGGGTCTTAAACATAACTGACGAAATGTGGGTGTACTATAAGGTACACCTCTGCTTAGCCCTTTGGGAATTACAGGCGCGATGATATGTGTATACGTTATGTATTTTTTACATATTCACATAAATGCGGCAAAGGACCAATACTTACTCCACGTCTCATTATAGTCGGCTTACCAAAAATTGGTTCCGGAAAAAAAAACTCGAACTTTTGCAAGTCACACTATTTATCTGGGTGTCGTATCGAGTTTCATCCCTTACCTACCCCCTCCCGAACAAAGGGTCGTAATTCTGCTTACGAAAAACCCCTAAACCGTCAATATCGTTTTTCGTTGTACAATTTGGGTTTATTTGGCGTCGCGTTTCGTTTGTTTGCAAGCTTTCAAGTTGCTTGCTCAAATATTGGTTTGGGGGTCAAGGTTGGCTGTTTAATATGGCCCATAAGGTCGTCTACGATGTGGATATAGAATTAGTGCTTTTGTCGTAAACGTTAAATAGGTACAGGGTTAGGTAATGAGAGGAGAGCAGCGCTGGCCCAGTAGTGGCGGCCCTGACTTACGAACAGTAAGTCGTGGGTTCGAACCCAGGCAGGCGCATTACTTTGTGTAATTCATTTCATCACCACTGCTCTCAAAAACGGTGACGGAAAACATCGTGCGGAAACCGGCATGTCCTAGAACCAAAAATTCGAAGACATGTGACATCTTTTTTTTTGTTTATAGCCCATTTCCTCTAATAGAGAGGAGGCCGTGTATCCCAGCAGTGGGAACATTATAGGCTGATTATGCTAGGTAATGAGGGATTTGTTGCTATGTAACGCTTGGGGATACGTTGTGACAAGCTCATTACTTGGATAGCTGCCCCGTTGGTCGTGGTCGCAAGGTTTCAATTCCCGGGTCGGGCAAATAGTGCCATTGAGGGTTTTTCATTAAAAAATCTTAGTAGCAACTCGGAGTTTGGTAGTTGACAGTATGATACCCCCGTGCCTCGGAAAGCACGTTAAGCCGTTGGTCCTGCGCCTGATCTCTCTCCGGTCGTGTCGGAGTGCCGTCCCTTCGGACTATGAGAGTAAAGGAACAGAGTGCTCCCGTGCCTACGCACGCACTTGTGCACTATAATATCTTCCGCGCCGATGACTAATGTTCGTTGAGATCGGCCGCCGTGACCGAAAGTAACCGACATGAACTGAGCCTTTTCCCAGATATTTTGATCGGCTTCCAGTCTAACCGGATGCTGCTAGGCCAGTATTTTACATGGAGCGTAAGCATCTCTGACTTCCACAACCCAGTGACTGGGGAACACCATTTATACATATACAGGGTGTCCCATAAATTAAAAAAAAAACCGTTACGGTATCCAAGATGTTTTTTTTTAAAGCTATCGCTGCAAATGATAATATTTTTAGGCATGATTTTTGTTTAACATTTCTGAATAGCTAACTAAATGTTATATAAGATAAAAAAAATTAAATAACGCTTTGTTTACCGTAGGAAAAAATATAAATACCCACACCATAATAATCACCTGTATTTTTTGTTTCAAATTTGTTTTTGGAAATTAGATAAGCTACCTACACGCTACGTTTGATCCATTAATTATTTACGGGACACTGTATGTGAGACTGGCTGTCAGACTTGAGTTGTGACAAGCTAACAATTAAAAAAGAAGATGGATAAAAACGATTGTTATTCATGGCATAACTCAATTGCGTGTATTCATCACTATGTATGTGTTACGTCAAGCTAGTACCTCAATACTCCGAATCCACCTACACTTCGATCTCCAATAGTCTCGAGTAGCTCTTGCATTGAGGACTAGCTTCTATACAGATCTTATACAAATCTCAGTTATACACACAATCAAATAGTACATACAACATTTCATACATGAATAGAATTGGGAATCCTCCTAAGCTTTGTCGCGCACCAATCGATCCTATTCGATACCATTATTTTACGGGTTCCGGCACAAACAGGCCCCTTTATGCCCAGGGCAATAGAATTTCCTCTCTTTACCAACTTTCACCTTTTCTTTTAAGTGCTAAAAGAAAAACTGTTTGGAGTGAGGCCAAAGATTTGCGCAGCTTTTATGCCAATTTCAAAAACTCCAGTGAAGTAAAAAACTATTATCGAAGTTGCAGTTTCAATTCTAGGTTAGTTTTTCAAGAGGCTTTCTTAATCTTCCATTGTTTTTGTGGATTTAGTTTTTTTTGCTGGCTACGTATTTTTTATTCATACAAGCTGTGCTCAAATTTGAAAAAGTTACTAGACATATTAAAAAAATTGTATTGTTCGAATATTTTTACGGATGAGCTGGACACGACTAGCGACCAGTGGTCCTCATTAGCCTTGGATCGAAACAACTGGAAGTCATGGGGAGAGGCATTGGTCCAGCAGTGGGATGTTGCAGGCTAACGGTATCAGTATCGGTATCGAATATTTGTACATGAAGGTAAAATTACGGAGCAACATACTTATTTTAAGTAAGGATCGTAGCTGGTGATGTTCTGTTGTTTGTGCCTGCCCCCGTCGGAAAAAAGGCGTGTGTATACATATGTATGTAGGGTAAAATCACCTTTCCCATTGATGTCGGTTCCACATCTCCTTACCTACAAGTAGGTACTTCTCGAACTCCAATAGAAAGCTCATATCCAAAGGCCGACTTCGTAATAGGAATTCTTGAGAAAGTAATTAATTTTTCCGCAAATAATTCTCGTTCAGAGGAATGTTTTATTAATTTTCTATTTGTCTTATGCCCCGTCTTATTGATTCTGGGTTTAAGTTTCCAACAAACTACGTAAGCTGCTTGAAAACTGCACTCTGATGCTTCAAGCGAAGTGTTAATGTATTTTTAAGTAAAGATGTCTCATAAAATATTATTTTAGTTATGTTGTGCCTGTATTTTTTTAACGTTGGTCTTCTGTGTCGTGGGTGCTTTTACAACCATTCTAACTCAGATACACAAACAGCCAGACCCGGAAAAACTATCTGTAGGCGATACAAATATTTGTTCCATGCGGGGATGGAACCTGCGCCACGCAGCAGTCAATCGCTCAGCCACTGCGCCGACATTATTCGTTGTATTAATGTGTCTACTCTATTCCATAATATATGTGCTTAGATTATCCTTTCAATTTTGACAATTGATTTCTTTTTTCCAGGTAAGTAGCTGAGTAAACCGAACAAAGAATTGAAGAAAGTTAATCTGCCAACGAAACCGTATGTAATTTATTCCCGAACATTTTTAATAAGGAGTCTTGACATCATCTTGTGCGTTCATATTTTACGGGATATTCGAAAAAGATGAGGTATTACGTCATATAATCCCGTCGGGCGCTTATTCAATTAAAAAAGATACGAATCGTCGGATTTTTGGGATCCCATAACACGAAAGTGTGAGTCCCATAATAATGAGGTTGACTCTTGGTGAATTTCAACCCTACGGGTTGTAAAATACTGCGTTCTTTTAAGGTAAAATAATAAAAAAACACCCCTAACCAAAATGGGAGACCAAGCGTAAAAAAAGAAATAAAATTGTAATTTTAAAAATAGGCCATAAACCAGTTTTATTTTGCCGTATTCGAAACTCGAATAATTAAAAGAATAACATTTCAAGGGCCATCATTCATAAAAAAAATTGTTTGTTGCTCAAGTGCCTGAACTTTTAATTATCCATCAATTAAATTTTAAATTAAATAGATTGTTTAATGTTTATAAACTTGGTGGAATTCTTTCAATATTGCTTCGCTTAAGGGCAAAGTTAGGAACCTCATTTTCGAAGTTGTAAATACCGAACATCGAATTGATTTGTGTTGGCATACTTTTAAAATTCAATTTGGGGTTCATCAATAATGTTAGTCTGCCAACTATTTGCTGTGTAAAGTACTAAGAATCTGCTTTCATTTCAAATGTAGAAGTTTGAGCAAACAGTGCCGATTTCTTGTAAACGGATCAAGATTCTATAGTCACGGTAGTAAGTTGTCAAATTGTTTTTGAAACTGTTTGATAAAATGCTACTTAGTAATAAAGAAGGCAGAGTTCAAGTTAGTTTAGCAAATACTGTCTTTTCAGTGACCTTAATGAAAGGCAAAGTAATTACGTAATAATTTACAGTTACTCAAAATTCTATCAAAACTCTTTTCAAGCTTCAAAATATACGAAATAAAAACGTAAATTCAGCTACAAAATTCACAGCTATCCTTCATAACGAGATTATTCAAATCTGAGAGAAATATTTCACGTCATTCGATTCTGTAGGGAATGGAATTAATCCCTATTTATTGGAATATCTGAAAAATTCTATATGCTAAAGACAAGTTAAGCATAAAAGGTGCCTTGCAAATCCTCTGACAGTGATGACAGGTGGTGGAACACGGTGTCCCTTAGTAACCGATGGTATAAGTCAAAAGCGAACTCAAACATTCTCAGCATTCATATTTTTTACTGTGACTTTGAAATAATTTGTATTCCGATTTTTATTGTTTTTTACATGACGCTTTCTTACGTTCAATGAAAAGAAACTAGAATCGCTAAGACGGTAGCGAAATCCTTTGTGTGTTTTTGAAAGGATTTTTAAAGTTTGCTCATCCAGTTGCGAAATGTAGGCAAAGTTGAATGAATAAGAATGAATGAAAGAACAGCCGTTTTGTCAGTTGGATGTTGTAGTCGAGAGAAACTAGTTATTGCTATTATTGTAGGCAATGCGCAATAAAACTTGTGATCTTTGAATACTACAACTTGTAGAATCAAGATGTTTAGGATCAATGCTGTAACGACATTTTGTTGAAAGACTTGAATATTGGAACAACCCAACGGTTTCTCAAATAATATCCGTCTCACAGATTCATCTAATACTGTCACGCAGCTGGGCATAAGTTCTACTAAGAAGCCAATTGTTTCTGCCTTTTTGGCTATTTTGACAGAATGATATTCCGACTAGACTTCTGAAATCGACGCGCCAACCGTTTATAAACAATCCACAACATTGCCTCTCCATAAAAAGTAAAAATACAGAAATCAAACGCAACAAAGAAAAACAGCAGCCACACTCAACGTTTGCGTGCACAAAATCGCTGTAATCTTTTACCTTACACAGCCTAGCAATTTAAATAGGCAGAAAATTAATGTCCCTTTCGATATCACTCGAGCGGAATCTATTTCATCCTCTATTCTCGCTTTGAACGTATTTTATTTACGGCTGGAGCTTATATTAAATCCCATTCCGGATAAATAGAAGAAGGTAACTGCGTGACGATGATCTGTCGCCATTTTGGGATCAAACTTTCTGATTGGTTGTGATCTGATGAGTCGTTCGATTATTGGAAAGGACATTTCTTTTTTCTTTGGATAAAATAGTTTTGTCAAATGTGTTCAAGCCATAGCCATAGCATAGCCCAAGATGAGGCGTCATCTGGCTATTTCTGGCTACTATTATAAATGCGAAACTTTGTGAGGATGTATGGATGTGAGTTCCTCTCTCACGCAAAAACGGTTCACTCACACGGATACTTTATAACCTGGATTGACATATAGGATTCTTTTTATCCCGGTAATACCATCCCGTGGGATAATTACCGAACTCTGCGCGGGCAAAGCCCCGGGCATAAGCTAGTATAAAATAAAACCCCTATAGCTTTGTGTGTACCTACGGCCAGACTCTTCACAAACTAGATTGTCAGTTAACATTATGATTTGGAAAATTTACCATCTCATCATTCTCCTTATCCCAACTTCTTTGTGGTCGGCGCAGCATGTCTTCTTCTTCCATACTTTTCTATTACTCGTTATCTCAGCAGTCACCTCCTTTCCATCCATATCATCCTTCACACAGTCTATCCATCGTTTCTTTAGTCTTCGTCTACTCTTATACACATCTACATTCATACTCAAAACTTTCCTCACGACATTTTCCTCATTCCTCCGCATCACTGCCCCATACCACGACAACCGATTACCATACAACATTTCAGTCACCGGCGCCACTTTCAGACTTCCTCTTATGTACTCATCCCTTATTTCATCCATTCGCGTAACACCACACATCCCCCTTAGCATTCTCATCTCAACCACATGCAAATGCCTTTCTTTATCCCTTTTGTGGCCCACATTTTATCATATCACAAAACATCACAAAATTTACCACATAAGCATTAATATCATAGTTTTGGGTTTGATTAACACTGTATAAAACAGCTTCTCGAACCTATTTTCTTAATGAAACTTACTTTTACTAGTAAAATGCACTCAATTGAATGGATGACTTGCTGAGCATTTCTACTGCGTTAGGACTATAAACAGGATGTTCTTTGTAAAGGATATTTTTTCACGAGAAACATCAGTTTTCATCAAAATAGTGTTATCTTTAGTCCGTATAAGTTATTTGGTTATTAACCTATAAGTTGCAACTTAAATGTCAAAGTTATTGTAAAAAATTAAAATATTGATATTCGGATTCGGACTAAGCTTTTTCATTTCTACTCTATAGTGTCGAATGTTAGTCTATTTGTCAAGATTAGTCACGGAATCGGTTAAGCGACTTTGATCTCCGCGTAATAAAAAAACATACCTAACTTAACAAAAATAAAGTATATTTTTGTTAAGCATATCCGGGTAAAATCGACCAATTCTCACCAACCCTCCGACTTCTATACTACACAATTTAAACTCCAAACCAATTACTGTGCCAATCATACAAGATTCGTATCGCCAAAACTTTCGGTACCCAACAGTTGGCTACACAATGGGACGAAATAAACTACCCTCCCTGATCCCGGGGCTGGCACGTGACCGCCCGTTGATTAAATACAATGATTACACATAAGGGATGCTGACGTCACACGTCGATGCTCGCTGAATAAGTTCAGTTTGTAAAGGTGTGCCAATTTTTATGGCCCGATTTGTTTTTTTTTGTTACTTTGCAAAGGGTTCGGTAACATGAAACAATCTGCGGGTTCATTTAGAAATGTTTTTCCCATATAATTATTAAGAAAAAAATGAGAAGACTTTGTTCCTGAAAGTGTTCTCGATTCGTCAGAAAAATACGGGAGAATTAATTAGGTATTAATTAAATGAGATCTTAATAAGTATCAAGGGATAAAAACAAGGAAAAAGTCAATTCTTTTCATGGCTTTGATGTAAACAAACAGCTCGGCACAGGAAAGTACTTTAAAATAATATAATAATAAAAAAGAATTAAAGCTACCGATCTGTACAAAATAGAGCTTAAGTAAACACCCCCTTTCAAAATCATCCCCTAAACAGGCCACGTGTCATGCAAAGCTGGGGTGCGACTGAGGGGTGCCTAGCGAAACCAATTTGCCTTTTGTATTCTATAAGCCTAATATGTCCGTCTCTTTCACACTCATTATAAAACTCCCAGGTGTGAAAGAGACGCACATTTAATCCGCTATTCTAAGAGGGTTGGAAAGTAATAAAGATGTCCTGCGCTTGTGTAGTGAAAAATGTTATTAGATACTTTAAATATTGTGGCATTAAGCACTTTTTGCCTTGTCATGAAGCTGTAAAATATCAGCATAATACATACTAAAAAAACTGCTGTTTTAATTATGAATTTTTTGGATGATTCATAGAGGTTTGTAACGCATAATCCTGGTATATTCATTACTCTTTCATGTACAAAACATGGGGCAATTAATTGGACAAATTAGGTACATGACTTTTATTTAGGCCGTTGAATGTATTTCCTCCTAAACGTAATAGAGGAAAAACACGGGCCTTCCATATAAAAAATACTGCCTCTAATGGGCTTCGGAAAAATTGAGCCGATATCGTCAGCACGTGTTCGTGACACCTTGTATACAGCTTGATGGGTGACTAAGCAGAAAACTGTCGCCGTAGCAAATTGCATCCCGCCTGTATAGCAAACTGTCGTTACAACTTGTTCACTCGTTCATTTGTTCACTGTTTCAATTAAAACATTCCACACAAACACTTTCAAATTCGGAACGTTAATTGGTCGTCAAAATGCGCGCCAAAAGTGACAGTTTGGAATCCAAAATGGCGGTTGAAGCGTTATTTAAACGGTTTAATTTGTGCCATTTAATCTCACCCCTCTGTTTTAAATTGAATAATTGGTGGGTAAAATGCAATGTCATTTTCTTTTTGTAGAAAGAGCTTGTGAAATAAAATTGTGGGAATCCTACTTACAATCCTTTGACACCGCTAGGAGCTATTTATTGAGCAATATTTATGTGCAGTGCAGTGGTGTCTGTAATAAATAAAAAGCTTATTACAAAGACCGAGGAAAATGTAATATAACTGCCTTGTCGTGGGGTTCTTCTGTTGCATGTATGCAAATTGGGGGTTCTGAAGACGTTTTTCATTACTTTCTGTTAACGTGTTCAGTAATTATGCTGCACTCACCGGCGAAAATGTAAGGGGGAGCTGTGTAAGACAGCTTCAGTTGAAGCATTGCCTTAATTTATTAATTTTTCATGAAATGCAACACTTTACCGTGCGCTTTGAAATGAAGTTCGCGTGAATTTCGTGCAAATTACTTTGTTTTATGATGACTGGGAATAGTTGTTTATTTGTAGTTAAGTACCTAAAAGCTTGGTCATAAAATTTTGAATTCTTGTACACGAACTGCAAGATTATAAAGAAGTCAATATTGTGATTCAGTATTCATATAAATTGCTGTGGATTTATTACATTTGTTTTCTAGCAGACACAGACTAAAATTAACATGGTAAGCATCAAAATATCTTTAAATTTAGTTCAGTTTGCTTATAATCTATTCATTGTATCATAACAGAAAAACATCATAAAACAAGATTAAAGCAGATGAAAATCGCAGACGAAGCCGCGGGCATGTCTTGACTCATGAATAATTTAGTGGCACAAAAACTTACGCCGGGCTTATGCAGACTACGAAGTTTAAATGAATTCATCCTAGTCGATCCATTTTGTATATGATCTATAGCATGAAGTTTTGTAATGTGCATTACTAAGCTAATACTTTGATTAATGTTTTGTTTTAAAAGACATAAGAGGACTAGATTTGGGATCAGTGAAGAAATACAGGCATTATTTAGCTGTAGGTAGCATCGCGTAAGTGCGTTGTGGACGTCAGATTCAGTGTGGTATTCAGTTGCATTCAGTTAGACTGGAAGCCGAACCCAACATCATTCTTCTGCCCTTATCCCAATTGATTTGGCGGTGCAGCACGTCTTCGTCTTCCATACTTCTCTATTACTCGTCATCTCAGCAGTCACCTCCTTTCTAGCCATATCATCCTTAACACAGTCCATCCATCGTTTCTTTGGTCTTCCTCTACTCTTACACCCATCCACATTCATACTTACCTCCACCTCCTTATTCATCTTTCCTCACGGCTTTTAAATATTTGGGACTTGGGAAAAACCTGTGCAAATGCGATGAAATAAGTAGCATCCAGTAGTCAGTATAATATACGAGATGCTACATTTTGCTATACCGAATTCGAAAACGAATCATGCATTTAACCCGCAAACTGAACCTACGACACATTAACACGACAAAAACATACCACCTTCACCGGTTCACACCCCATCCAAATTCCTGAAAAAAAAAAAACAAGTTAAAACAAGCCTTGAGCCCAAACAAACAGCACACAGTACATCAAGTCACTTAGAACTCCATAAAGCGAGGTCGTCACACCACAATTCGTGTCGTGATGTATAAACAAGGCTGTGTACAGACGACGCGCCCTAATGATCGCGTTACAATCGATACATGAACAGACACTACGTAAATTGTTAACGTGGACAACGCCCTAATGTGTAATGGAAAAGTTTTTATTATGTTAGCTGTAGTACTGAGTTTTTTTAGGCTGTGGTTAGTTGGAAACTCTGGCATTATTTCTCTGTACAGAGGACCTCAGGCCCAAAACTCGTGCAGTTTTGACGTTTTTGTAACGTAAATATAGCCTCACAAAAACGTCTAGATGGTGGCGAATCGCGGAACTACATATTTTCTACCCTGGCAATGCCACTTTCTTTGTCAAACCCGGCAATGTCATTGGGTTGTCCGAAAGTTGCTAACGCTCATTTTTTTCATGCTCTATTTTGCCAAACTATACTTACGTTGATTTTTAAATTAAGAATCCTCTTTTCACAAATAATCATTTCATAATTTTAAGAATTTATTCATATTTATGGATAATACTGATTGTGCTTATTGCAAACAATTTAACTAAGATGCTGTAGTATTTTTCGATTCAAAAAACGACGTAAAAAATTACGTTATGAAAAACGCCTAAACTCACTAATATTTTGCCGATTGAATGTCATTTTGGTAAACACTAAACAAAATGGCGGTGTTCGTTTCGATTACGGCCGCGCTACAAAATAATCATGCAGCACTACCGTTTCTATGGTAACCTGCAATTATCTTAGTATTTTTTCTGTATTGCAAATAATGACTACTGTCACGTGAATGATCGATTGAATTCATTTATGTGCCACGTGCAAGTTTACCAATTAGTTAAACACTGTGAGGATTATTCGGAAGTATTACCGAGTCCACTGACTGGTCGACCTATTTTGAACCTTATAACTCAGATCATAAGGGTGAAAAGTGGCAGACCGCTATTGAACTCTATAGTCTAATAACTAACAACTAGTACCCACTCCTGGACAAAGATTCCTTTCCTACCTTTCGAGTCTGTCATTACTTTACTAAACAAACAAGAACCTAATCACGTAAAGATCAACAGCACACAAAAGTCCAAAGTAATCACAAATACATTCATAACAGAAACACCATTTTTATTTATAATTCTATGAAGCCACAGGTAAAGCCACAATAACAAAACGTAACAAACAATATTTAACCGTTACGTCCCAATACATAACAATTCGTCTCCTTAAATAAAAGTCTTGGCTTCCGAAAAAATAAGTACCTACTATACACGCTTCCGTACTCCTTAATAGTACAACTTCGAGTCCCTTAACGTAAAAAAATGGCACCTCTCCGTCATACAAGGGATTTTTCTCGAATGGACTCCATATATACACAAGTTAATAACGAACAATATATTATGATACATACGAACAAGTCCACGCACTCAAAACAAAATGATATTTTTCTTTTATTCCCCCATAAAACTTGCCCTATTCCCCCCCCCCCTCCGCCGCGTTTCCAACCGACCTATGTGTAGTCGGGTAATTTTTCAACAAGTATTTGTGGGATACACAGTAAGGGACTTGCAGACGTTAATTTTAGACAAAGACGGAGTTATATGTGAACACGAAAGATAAAATGAACACATTAAGTTAATTTATGTGTTGGGCATGTATTTCTGTAGTTATAGATGGTGGTAGTAAAAGGGTCTGTACAATAAAATATAACTAGGGGGGTAACATTATTGATGATTCTGAGAAAGTGTACGTAGAAAGTAATTATGTGGTTTTTCCATACGTTTTGGGAATATGGATCTCTTTCTTTATCGTGTTAGGTTAGTGCCTAACCTGGTGTCAGTTTATGCCGCCCATGGGGCTTTGACTAGGCTCTCCAAGCTGTCGAGAAATATCTCTCAGGCATGCTGGTTTCCTCACGATGTTTTCCTTCACCGAAGCAAGTGATAATTAATTATACAATACGCACATGAATCCGAAAAATTAGAGGTGCGTGTCTTGGGTTCGAACTTGAGACCTATGTATTGGCAGTCCGACGTATGTATGGTTGAGAATGATAGTTATAAAGTTCATTATAAAAAAAAATAAAAAAAAATGTTTAATGTTTGTGTTTTTTTGTGAGTATGTTTAATAAATAAATTATGAGGATGGGGCATTTAAGACGAAACCTATTTGATAGAGGGCTAGGCTTACCTTAGCTTCATCTTGACACCAATCTTGGCTTATCCTGACAAACATTAATGAAAGTACCAAGAGCTGACTTTTACGGTCTAAATTAATATTTTTCTGGAATAAAGGAAAATACATTTATATATGCATAACCGTCTTTAAATCATAAGAATGTGTATTAAACCTTATAGGTACATACGGCTGTCGTCAAAACACATTTATTGGGTGGGAAATAATAGTCCAACTTTGACCTCATTCTTAAAATGAACGGGTTCGCGTTGTATATAAAACATTTGTGCTGTGGAAGTAGCATTGTACTGGTACACAAATAAAAGGCAACTGGACAATACATATGTACATAACTTTAAATATAACGCACACAATTTTATTATGTTTAGTTTCTGCCAGTGTTTGTCGGAAAGCTCAAAATGAGAAAAGCAAGGTTTTCAAAAAAACTGTCGAGAGAGAAATCTGATTTGAGAAATACAAACAAATTGCGAGTATTTGTAATTTAGTGTTATTGCATTTTTTTATTTCTCAGTAGCAGCTACGCAGTCTGGATTTGTGTCCGGTTGATGGCAATAGGCTTGCCCCTTATTACATGGGAATTAAACAAAACTGGCGAAATGTGGGTTGTACTATTAGGTACACCTCTGCCCACTGCTGGGCAAAGGCCAGGCCCCATGCTTCCGAATTCTTCGATCCAGGGCCAATGTGGACCACTGGTCGTTTTTGGTTTTGTCCAGGTCGTCCCGCCATCTGCGAGGTCTACCGCGTGGTTATGTTAAATAGACAATTTAATTTAACTTTTAAAAGTAGAAGCATCACAATTATTAACAATTCAACCAGTAGGTAATTATCACAAACACGACCAAAACAAACTTTCGTTCATAATAACATGGAGTAGCCATGTCACCCTCGAACAAACATGCTACAGAGTAAAACAAGCGAACAATGGCTACATAGCAACTGCATCGAAACAAAATAATACAATCGCTTAATAATAAGCTTAAAAAGCGGCTGTAATAATAATGCATAATTACGTGAAAGCGTGCCGTATTATAATACAGTACTTTGGAGCTTACAGGGGGGATTTCGACAGCTGCGTGTGAAATGTACATCTGCCACATCGTTCAGCCCTAAGCATGCACACACTGACAACGCACACTCGGGCACTTCCCGACACGCTCCGCCACGCACACTTCAACGTAAAGCGTTCGATTCCACGCACACACGCACACACACCTTGCCGTGCGTCTACAGGGGTGTTACTTTATTGTGCGACACTGCTTTCAGGGCTCGCCCGATAACATTTTGTTTTTACTTGTTGAGTGTTTGATGGATGACTGCGATGATTGATTGAGCCCTTTTTTCGAGCTGCTTTCAATTGTAATAGATTTCATTAATGTGAGTTCACCTTGCTTTTGTATGAGATTTCTGTTAGTGAATATTTGAAATGAATCGAATCATTAATTTTATTTAAAGTAGTGCGCGGTTTTCTTTGTTGGTCGCCGTGAACGTATAAATCTTCAAATGAAAAGTATACATTCCTTCAGTATCGGGTTTTATCGGGAGAATGTGTCCCATTTCCAAATCCCTTTTGAGGCCGATGTAGACAATACGAATCCATACCCTGCTTCCCGATGACAATTTACATAACTCGTCAGCAACAACCCCTGTTGCAATTTAATCAGTTAATGTATTTGCTCTCGGCGCTGTCGGTTTTATGGACTTCAATGGCGATGTTTAAAACGTTGGCTGATTGGCCAAATGTTGGTTTGGTTGTAAATTGTACAGATGGCAAACATTTGTACAACATTGCTGATGATAACTGAAATATGTTTGATGAAGATAAAAAGCAGTTGGATGAGATTGCTAAAGGGAGTTTACGAATTAAGTTGATGTCGTGATCCAACTGGTTCAGCGACTAAATAACAACAATTCTAAAAACAAACTTTGTTTAATCGAGAGTAATGACAGCAAAATCAAAACAAGCTACAATGAACGAACAAAGAAGTAAGTCAAAATTGAAATTCGAATTAATTTCCGACTCCGGAGACCACTCCAACAAATTTCCGAAGTTGCCAAAAAATAACTTCTGTATACAAAAAGTTTGTTGTATGTATCAAATGTCACTCAGATAGGCGAAGGCAATTCAGTGAGTGCCATTGTCCGGATCCTTTATACAATTTTATTGGCTTTCTTTGCTATAAAACTTTGGACCAAAGGAATTCTTCCTAACAACCTCGAATGCGGGTTTCCTCGAATTTCTTGATACGATATCGTACAGCGTAATTCTTTATTTTTTTTATTATTGCTGTCTTTTTGTTCGTTGTTGTGGTTTTGGGTCCTCCTTTTATCTTAAAACGTATTAGATGGATCATCGGATCGAGGATCTTGTTTGATTGGATTTTCTTTGTCTAATTTAAGTTTAACCGAGCCAAATAGAAGTTTCCGGATAGGAAGGGTTGAAAATCAATTAAACCTTCGACCTGGTCTCTAACTAAAGGGATAGGTATAATAACGGTTATTACGTCACTTCCGAAATTCAATTGGTAATTTCAGTAACTATATTGAAGACATTAATTTCAGGCAATATTAAACAAAAACGACAACAAATTGTCATACTTTTCGATACATATATAAACATAACATCACGCCTGTGATCCCCGCAGGTTTGGCAGAGGTATACCTAATAGTACACCCACATTTCGCCAGTTATATATGAAGTCCCATGTAATAGGGGCGAGCCTATTACCATGAACCGGGTACAAATCCAGACTCTGTAGCTGCTACAGAGAAAAACCCATTAACTCTTTGTCCGTCCCGTGAATCGAACCCAGAACCTCATGCTCATTAGTCGCGCTTGCAACCACAAGACCAACGAGGCAGATCTTTTCGATACTCCCAAAATATTTTCACTTGCTTCGATGAAAACTTCGTTACTTCAAAAATAGTTCAGCCCACACTTGAACACGACGGAAGACAGACATAATATAATAAAGAGAATGTAAGACACGTCCCATTTCAGTCCATTTATAGTCTCTACAGTAGTGGTTATCTAGAATATATGCGGTATGCACACACTGCACACGTCTCATCTGTAACCGTCCTTATTCTTTCGAACAGCCGGTCAAAAGAACTATATTGAAGTACGAGATCGTGTTTTGTTTCTAGAGCTGGGACTGCACAGTGGCAGGAATCACCTCTTTTGTTGTCAGGAGCGCTAGTACCATTTTTGCTGCCATTCAGCTGATATAATCTTTAAGTAACCTATTAAGAAACCTATTGTCAGAACGTTGGCCCTTTCTTGAAGATGTCTTTGAGTTAGTTCTGTAGTAATGATCCAATCATCTCTTATGAATTCAGTTAAAACGCAAACTAATCTTACATCAAACACTGTTTTATGCTAACACTGTCACTTACGGGATATCTTCTACCACCATCTCCATCTCCAGTCATCCCGCGATCATGGCGCTTGCAACAGCGTCGAAATATCGCGAGCTCACGATAGTTGAAAATCACTGAAGATATCTATCTGTATTCAGTATAAGTTTAATTTTACACCCTAATTGGTAGTGTAGAAGGTGCTCTATGCAGTAAAATCAGTCGCATATACCTAAAACATAGTACTTAGAACTGACTTAAAATTAATCATTGGATGTGGATTGGTACAGTCGCCAGCACATTAAGTACCACTAACTATTTTAGTCCATAAAATGTTGATTTCGAAAATTCGAAAGTTTGAAGTAATTTTCTCAGTCGCCAGAGTGACTGTACATTTTTAACAGATCCACGATGTGACTTTGTCTAATGATGTGACTTTAAGAATCGTGCACATATATAAACACCATAAAAATTTCATAAAAGCAATCTCGACCCATATTAAAACTGAATTTATTTTAAGCGAGCTCAAAATTTAAAGTTAGCCCATAAAACAATCCTGAGAGACCTACTTGAATAAATTAGGAGCAACGAAAAGATTTTTTTAGAACTAAAACATCCCATTAATAATAAAAGACAAAGCTTT
Source organism: Eugnorisma glareosa (assembly GCA_947578425.1). Classification (NCBI taxonomy): domain Eukaryota; kingdom Metazoa; phylum Arthropoda; class Insecta; order Lepidoptera; family Noctuidae; genus Eugnorisma; species Eugnorisma glareosa. Next base: position 17,916,485 of record OX387960.1, read on the forward strand.
TGGCCGCACGCAATGGCCCATCGAATATTTTAAAGATTATGTTAAAATACAAAAGTTTTTAGCGAGATTATTTTTTGTGGATAAATCTAAAAATAACTTTTTAGTGCTGGGAACGCTGCATAAAACATGTACTTTTAGTCTTGGACGTCCTATCCCACTGTAAGATACCAGTTCACGAGCTGTAGTAGTTTATATCGTTGATTGAAATTATTATTAATCAGTTTATATCAGATCAAATTAATCCATACAATTACAAATTATAAAAATACAGCGAAAACATACAGAGAAATAAATTGTGTTAGTTAAATCTTATGCACTATGTTAGTCAACACCCATCACAATATGCATCCATTTGTTCTGGATACGGCAATCTACACAAGATACAACCATCTGCAGGATGAAAAATAAAATGAAAAATACTCTGGAAATAATTATTGGAAAGAAATCAAACATAATTATAAACATGTCACACTTCTTTTCGTATTCTAATTTGAAACTTATTGTTTATATCCTTTTTCTTTATAACATGCCAGAGTTAGCCTAAACGACCACAAAGATTGGTCTCTACATTACGAGTACCTTATAAAAGTGTTAATTGCATTTTGATAGACTTAAAATCTCGTAATATCGTTCCTGAAAGTAACCGTGCATGGTGAAAATAAACCCCCTATTTTCTACCGAATAATAAATACAATATTCATCCAAGAACCGCTTCGAATCTTGGCTATATTGCAACAAGATTATATCGCCGTCCAACTAATATTGTACCATGTCACATTTTCCGGCATTTTGCCTGCAAAAGGTTACCTACCGGAGCGTATTAAAACCAAGCTATGTATAAATTCATAAATGCGAAACGAACGAAATTTTCTTAGTTACTATAAAGTTCAGAATAGGGTTGTGGGGTACAGGGGTACCCCGTAATGTGCCGCTTGTGAACAAGTGGGGCGTTTTGTACCCCATCTGGCAGCCGTCACGTTCGCTGGCCCTACGTGCCGCTTTACAGTTTAATTGACATTTGTTTTTGGTATCTACAGTACCTGAATACCTGTGTTCCCAGAAATATTAATGTGAACGGTGTAAAAATATAACCTACATCAAGTTGATGCTGGATGGCTAAATGTGACTCAGTTTTCCCTGTTGTAACTTGATTAATAAAACTACGTTAATTAACCTTGTTAACCTGCATACTTTGAAAACATAAAATTGAAAATTTAAACTCCCTCATTTCTTCTTTTAGTACTAAAATCCAAAAACGAATACGAAACAGCCGTCTGAAAGTTTCGGAAAATTCGAAGTAAAAAGACTGTGGGGTAATAGTTGTACACTTAAAACGAAACGCTATAACCCCACAGTTTAACTCGAGCAACTGATACTACGCGCGACTGTACCTCGGACACGTACAGAGCTCGTTTAGCTTTAGTTTCAAAATAAAACTTACAGCAGTTTTATAGTTAGAAAAAAAATAAAACTGCTGTAAAGCAGTTGTATGCGGGCATTTTATTTGGAACCGTATGCTCAGATTTTATGATGCCCTTTTACCTGAATTACGTTATAGCATTTTATGTATAGGACCTAACCACTAACTCTATATCTAAAATGTCCAATATTTCCTAAAATATTTTGCCAGAAGCATCCATTCTTTTAAAAAGATTTTATCGAACCTGAAACTGCAATTCTGAGCTATACAACACTCACTGAACCGTAAAGATAGCACAACTGATCCGTACGGCAGTTTCTTGGAAAATTTCCAGACTGATATCGCTGTTTTCTTAACAAAATGGCGAAATCCCACTAATGTGTCTTTCACTTCCGTAAAAGGCCGATGATAAATGCGCTATCAGTTACCGTAGATAATATATCACCTCCCACGAAAATATTGCAATTTAAGCCAAAGATTTAAATCAGTAGACTCGCCGTGTGTCAAAAAATTATGACGTGTCAGTTTTCTTGACAATTTCGGCTCGCTCACTAATACGTTCGAATCTATCGTTCCATGCAGGATGCACTGGGCAGTACTGCAGTGTATACTTTACTCTTTTCAGTTTTAACACCTTTTCGAACGTAGTACCAACGAGTTCACTGAGAGTCTGCCACTTTTCACTCTTCTGCCTTAAGTAAAGAAAAGTAGTCCACTGTCGCGTCGTCAGTGAACTCGTTGTACATCTGTCGATTTAAATCTTTGTTGCAAGCCATATACGTGTAGTTACGACAGTTCAGTTCTAATCACGTGCTATCCATAAATATTACCATCGACTTGGGACGATAAATCAGTACTATTATCGATATAGAGGCGTATTTAGGTTATAATGCGACCCGTGGGGTGCTTTAATGCGCCATCTGTTCGCATAGACCATGTGACGGTTGCACACATTGGAGGTGGAGAAACACAAAAGTAGGAACCATTTTGCAAGTCAGTTTTGATATTCGTGACTTTTATTTTATTGATGATATTCTTTTTGGTTTGAATCTACGATTAAAGAGCAAGGAGGCTAGAAATCCATCTTTTTGCGTTTAAGGTGAAAGCGCCAGGATTGGGAATCATATTTTAATTAACATACAACCAGACACTGACCTACAAATTGCACAAAACGTAAGAAAATTACAATTTTCGCGGGGTAGCCTGGCGCTTACCCCTTAAGTATAAAAACGAACCCAGTGAACTTGTTCTAACTGATCATTTCCATGTACGAAAAACTTCAAAATATAACGTCTATCTTAAAACTAGGTAAATTCTAAATTCTCTTGATAATTTTATGTACTTACCAAAATCTAGTTTCCCCCAGCTCTAATTGCGACAAAGATACATTACAATATACTTAGGTAAGTGCTTGAAATTCCTTTACATTTGACTAAGATTTATTTCCAAGCAACTTACCTTGGAATTTATACTGTCATCTTATTCACGAAAACGAGCTTACACAAACTCACAAGAGCTAGTACAGTCAAGCACTAATATGTATATAGTTAGCAAAATTGTAAAAGTTTTTTTTCTTGAAATAACGATCTCATCTTTGAGATAAGACCTTTTATCATAATAGTATGAGATCCAAAGTACTACGTTCGTAACAGCATAAAATAACAGGAGAAAATTATTTTTAAAACTTGCTACGTGTTTACATATTAGTGCTGTTGACTGTACATACCGTTTGTATTTTTAAACATGTCTGAATGAATCTCATTTTGGTAATTCGACGTGATTTTCGCACAATACCAGCGCAGTTGAGGGTTGTTCAAACACGTCGTTTTGAGTGAAAATGTTATGTACAAACGTTCCATTGACCTTTGTGGTAGGTACTGCGGTGTAATTTGGTTTGAGTGGAATATTTTGATGTTTGGTAAAGTTGAAGTCGTGCACGTTGAAAGGCGAATAAAAATATCGAAATCGATGTAACTGAGAAATTACCCCAAGCTCAGTCATAAAGTATATCCGTAACGGTTTTTAGCCTGAATTATCCTACAGCTGGCAAAGGGCCTTCTCATGACTTCCAGTTCTTTCAATCCAAGACTAATGTAAGCCACTCCTCTAATGTAGGTAGGTCTTATGTATGAATTCCATCAAAAAGCATGTAGGCAGTGGCATTAGCCATAAAATTGAAAGTTTTAAAGTTACCATGTTACCACCCTTTTAAACCACACCACTTATAAAACCAAATAAAACTTTAGTAAAGCTTGATCTTTACCCCATTAATTTACGATAATCAGCAAAAGAAAATTAAAATAAAACTCTTGTTTAATAATTATAGAAGTACTGAAGTAATGGTTAGCGTGTTGGTAACCGCATTGCAGCTATCTGGGGTACAGGCGTACCCCATTGGGACACCCGGGGTAATAACGTACAGCGTGGTACTGTGGTGATACTGTAACCTTAATTCAGTTATATTAAATTACTCTGAGATATAGTAGACCTTTCTATGGGAGAAATCGGGATGAAAGAATATTTTTATTTTAAAGTAGTTTTTCTATTAAATTTTTTTATGGGATTTATTGCCATGTTTGTGAAGGTTATGGGCCGGAATCTCGGTTATTCTGAAGTTCACAATTCGGTATTGATTGACTGAAACGGATCTCCTTGTCATGCCGTTATCACGTGGCGAGGTTTCGTCAAATCAATCTGTGTTCAATTTTTGTTTACTAAATGTTTTGTCAATTTAATTGTGTTTGAAAAATATTTCAGGCTACGCAAACTATTACATTACTAAAATAATTTAAACTAAACTCCAGTTGGGTTTAATTAAAATTATTTTAGTAATACACAAATTCCAGGTCATTTACTTTACATGACATAGTTTTACATTAACGTGTTTTAAAACTCAAAATATGCGCAACATTTCACAAATTCTTGATTGCATTGCCACCGTTTTGCATTTCGCCCCAAACTAAGCACTAACTCATTTCTCGCGAAAACTATAAAATACGGTCCGCTATGAAGTCTCAACACGACATTTTAAAATACACATTTCCCAAAACCAAGAAATCCTTTTAGCCAACCTTTGCAACATGAATTTTCATAAGACCGAGTGTAATGCCCTGTGAATTTCAGTTACGTAGCACAGTGTTACTTTACTAGGGATCTTTAGGTCGGAAGTACTCCCAGCTTTAGCACTGTGCGACACCGAGGCGCCTGTGTAATTTTCCACAATATAGCAATACACGCGATGTATGGACAAATTTAAATTTTCTGACATTCCCACCTCTCCGTGTACGTAATAAAGTTTGATTTAGCAAAATGCAGATGTAATATCAACTATGCTTTCATGTCACTTCAGTGGCATGTTCATGAAACATTCAGTTATCTTTTACATAATTTAAAAACACATTTTTTACGTTCTTCTCTGTGTATGTTTGATATGGAAATTGTTGAGGGATTAAACATTGTTGATAGTATAATTACAACGCTTTCTTTATAATTACAAGCTTTTTCTACTATTTCTTTGTTTTATAGCTTAGTTTTTACATAATTGCGTGCGGTATTGTCGCCAACTCATAAAACTTTATATAATAATACAAAGTAGTCACAAATTGGTATGACTGTCATGTCTTATACAAACAAGTTTTGCCTAAATATATATAGGCATTTTAGCATTTATTTCTACCGCATGACATCATAATCAACGACCGGTAACTAAATAAAAACGCGTCTCCGGAAACGGGGCAACGCTATAAATCTACCAAACCGGACCTATTAGACGATTTTATAATTTTACATGACACGATACGAGAACGATACGATACCCACAACAACAAAATACCGTGACATGACGTGTAAAGTTTACAAGGGTGTCATGGCGTGTGGGCAGAATTGGAACCAAGCCGCCATCTTGATTTTTCAAAACAATATCTCAAATATTCTCATTAAAATAAAAATGACTTTCAACTTCTATCCTGTAAGTTGTTTTCTATTAGGTAGTCGGTCCGTCCAAAATTCTGAAAGGGCCGAATATTTGAAACTTTTTAAATGGAACAACATGTAAATTAATTCATTAGTCCGAACAATTTGTTGTTTATTTATAAACTTCTTAACTTCCGACTGAAACTGTCAGAAAGTTTTCACTTAAAATCCTTGTTCAAAATTCGGGTAATGTGGTCCTTAGGGATACAATAAGCTGTAGAGCGCTAATTCAGTTTTGAAGTCCCTAAAACAGATACTAAGCTGACTCGGACTGCATGTGTGCATGGAGCAATGTGTTGAGGTAATAGTGTTTCTGACAATATTTCACCTTATGCATTTTATTGCATTGCTAAAAAAAATTACAGTAATTTTCTCATTCGATTTTGAACTTAACCGACAACATGTTATGGTTTAAAACCATTTGGAATTTTTTTACAGTTTGTAGTAACTTGGATGTGCTGGCGACTGTAATTATGTACGTTTATAGCCTATTTCTGTAAAAGGAGGAAGTTACATACATACATAAACTCACGCTTTTTCCCCTTATTGGTGAGCTTCTTCGGAAAGGTCAGGTGCGTAGTACTCGCAACCAGCTTGTATGACCAGATGTATGAACGTGGACGAGGCGAAAGGAGAATGTAAGGGTCGTAGTAGATGGCTTTCTGTGGTTACCTACCCCCCATGGGAAAGGAAGTTGTTGGCAATATTTATTAATGGTTCAGAAACACTTTTTTTATGCACTCTACAACGTCTTCATACTTTGAAACAGGTTTAGTCACAGGCGATATTGTTCCGTATTACCCGGTTTTATATTTGTAATTACACGCAGTTAGGCAATAACGGCACATTTTAAAATACTATTATTCTACAAAGACTGTGTGACTCATTGTGGCTTAAGGGGTTCTTGCATTTTTTTAGATAATTTTGAAAAAGAAAAATCAAGTGTGACCATAAAACATTTGTTTATATTGCTAGCAATATAGTTAAAAAAGTAGTAAATTAAAATTACCCCAAAACAAAATTAAAAGTAAATCTCAAAAACAATATTAAACTATGAAAATTTTATTAAAAATAATCATTATTTCTATCGATAATAAACTTACGAACCTAACACGTCCTATTCTTAGAAACCGTTAATTTATTTTCTACACTGTATAATCTTATTTAAATTTCATTAGGCTCACAGAGTTTCTAGATATTACCAACAAGATATTAATCATACTTATCGAAAATTACTTTTTAGGAAAGTCTATGATAAAAGTGCTGAAAAGTCTACTTCTGTTATTTTTCATTATAAAAATCAAAGGAAATCTTGTATAACAAAGTAAAATATTTTTGCTAACAATGCTGATTATTCAATCACACCAAGAAGGCATGTAGCTTATCAAAACTTTTTTGTTTCTAAAACTGCAATAAGCCAGTTCCTTTTTTAATTTTTAAAAATTCGAACCCCGCATTCGAATCGCGTGTGCCGCGCAAAGTTGCAATACTTTTGTTTCGACTTCATCACGCTACACGGCGAAAATTGTTTGCTTCGTGCCTGATAGTATAATTTTGTTTTGTTTGCAACTTTTTTTATTATTGGACATGGCATTAGTTGGGTAAATTACTTCATTATGCTGCTACTGCTTGTCGCATGACGTTCGTTATAAGTTTTAATAACTACCTAATTTCTTGTAAAAGTTTATTCACCTCGGGCTCTTTGAGAACTTCGTTTAAAACGTGCCTTGTAATATCTCGATGACTTTAAAAGCCGGTACAACGCGTTCGATTTTTAAAATTCATTTCATGCGTTCATTGCCTCATTAATGGAGAGTGAAAAATTAAAAGCCGCGAAAGAGAGGATATGAGGTGGGAAAGAGAGGGGGGTAGTCTCTAACAGCCAATATCCGGCCGATCAGCTGTGCTACGGAAACAGCTGGCAACTTGAGTGAGCTAAAGCGTCATTCATTCTCAACGATTTTTTTTCGAGTGACTAACGATTTTCCGTCTGTATATTCGAGCCAGTATTTTTTTTCCGTACGTGTGTGCAGAAAAAAATGGCCGTCAGCTGATAGTGTTGTCGTTACACAGATGTTTTTCGATTTGTTTCCGCGACACCCTGTTATTGGCCTATTTTCACCTGTTATTTGATGGATCGTCTGACCGAGCGTCGGGTCGTATGACTTTGGTGAACGTACGTTATTTTATTTATTTCGTGCTGAATTATTTTATGACCTATTCTCCTTTTTATAGATGTTATTTTAGTTCAGCTTGTTTGCTAAAACAATGACTTACCTGAAGGCTTTTCCCTAAATGTTTGTTGTCCCATTTATAACTGTAAGCAACTTTTGCCAACCATCTGTCGCTTAACTCATTTCCGTATCCGTGTTACCTCCATCCCCTTATAAATATGTCGCTTAGAACGATGCAGCAACGTGACACCCAAACGAATGCTCTTATTAATTATTGAAACGAGCACTTCCCTTCCAATTTGTATCTTATCTTGTAATTAATAGAGGTCAATTTGTATTGCGCTAACTGTAATTAAAAGTTTGCAAACTACATTCCCGCGTTCTGTATAGAGTGGGAGACTTCCTGCTTCCACCGACTGATTAATATGTTAATCTGTGACGTCATACTGTCTTAATGCAGTCTCTTAGTTTGGGTACATTCAGAGCGAATACTGTATATAAATTGCTAGCTTTGTGTTGTTGATTATGTGGTTTCTCTGACGACAGACTAAGTACCGCTGACGGCTTGACGGAATACTTAATGAAATTAGAAAACAATTAATCTATTCAGTACGAAGTTTCAGGTAGACAGCTGTTTTGTACGGCTCCTGGAGTTCGATGATAATTCAAAACGTACGAATCGATTTGTCCCAATCGAAACGTCTATTCCGGCAATCGAAACTGCTATCAACGTCTATTCGGGACATCTGTTGTTTGAAACAAAAGTAATCATACGGACGCGGGTCGTTATACAGTGCTTCTAAACCGTCGCTTTGCAAATGACACGTCCTTCGTTTAGAAACGTTCGCGATTTGAATAACGTTCGGACATGTCAGCTGGGAATTGCGATGGGAAAAACGTTTTTTCCCAATCGATCTAAGCAAAAACTACATAAGTATTGTTTTAATATCAGTTAAGAGAAAATAATATTGTATAGGTACCTTTTTGATACCTAAAGTGCAAAGGTAATATTTCTCTAAGACTAATAATACACATACGTACATAACATCACATTTTTAATCCCGACGGGTTAGGCAGAGGTGTAACGAATAGCACACCCACATTTCGCCAGTTATAAGTCCCACGTTGGGGACGAGCCTATTGCCATCAACTGGGCACAAATCCAGACTGGCTGCTACTGAAAAATTCCTGCTAGAAAAACCCAACAATACTTTGCCCGACCCGGGAATCGAACCCAGGACCTCATGCTCAGCAGTCGCGCTGGCGAAAACTCCACCAACGAGGCAGTCTAACTGACTGGTTAGACTAATATATCTCAAAGTAATACAACTAAATCAAGCACTAATTGCACACCTAATCATCGAAATGAGACATCAAATCAATAATAACCGACCGTTGATCATTTAGCACAGAATTAGGCGCAAGAAGCAATCAAGATAGGTGCTGTCGTTATATATGATTGAGCCGTACCACATTTCTGTGTGCTAATTACAAACCGTGCCTTAAGTACGACTATTGTGGACCGTTAATTACGAAACTTCAGTAGTTACGCAAGACGGTATATGGAACATCGATAGTAGAGTATACCGATTAGGAATAATCGAAATATTATCTGTTTGATGTCCTTAGTTCTGTTTATTTACAATTAAGGCGTTTGTTTTATGAGTTAACTTTGGATTGATCGTTTAACTCGAGGTTAGTTTGACTTTGAAGTATTGATCAATATCTAGAAAGAAGTAAGATATTGGGGTCTGAAATTACTAGTATCCAAACCTTTTGTTACATTTTCTACTAAAAGCTGAAAGTTACATCAATACCCAGACATTTCACTCACAAACAAAAGGTGTTAAAGAAATTGCATCGCAAACATACGGTAAACAAGCACAACAAAACTGACTTTGAATCTTACCACAAAGTGTAAAAGTCGCTTTTTAAAATGTATCGTTCCTTCCGTGACATTATAACAAAGTTTGGTTGGAGTCTCATCGAATTCGCTCTCGCTCTGACACGTCGCTAAACTAGTAAACTAGTAACTCGCATTAACGACTATACTCAAACTTGTACGTTGTTGGGAAATAGGTGTTATCCTGGGAAAATATATCTCGTTGTTTTTCCCATCACTAGTGTGTGATTATCAAACTTTTCCCATAATGGGTACGAGTGATGGACTGCGTGTAATGTTGTTTATAATTTGACATAGAATTATTGGTTAATAAATAATGTTGTGTTTACGAGCCCTCACGGAGCAATGAAAGTTAGGTTACGTGCCAAATCTGGTCTTGAGCCAAGTTTGGTATTAATACGGTTAATAAAATTGCAGTATAGTTTAATAGTGTCACCTCATTGCACAGGTTCTAAACGTATTAAGTTTAATCCGTGCCCGGTTGATGGCAATAGGCTCTCCCCCTATTACAGGGGACTTAAACTTAGCTGACGAAATGTGGGCGTACTATTGGACGAGCAAATATGATGAGTATTTTCTAAAATAGTACAAAGCTGCCATCCAATTTAGAAAATACTGTCTTTATGCTGTAATACAGCAAGATGCAGTCTGACTCAAATGTACTAGGAGCACATATGACGCTTGTAGGTTACTCACCCGAGATGATAAGCAGCTTACAGGAACGTTCTACAGTTTCCTTTCCCGAGATGCTGTCTTGAAAATAAAAGAACATCACAGGCTACACGTGGCATATCAATTTCTTCAAAGTTCGTGTTTTCCTGGTAGTCACATAGAAATAAACATATAAGTACTATGTGTTTGGTACAATTGTATGAAGAGATGTTTGCAATCTTATCCTGTGCTTGGTAGCTTATTTCTCATAGTCCTACTTAACTCGAAGTTAATTGAGACATAACTACGGACACTTAATTCATGCGTGTATTACTTCTAGTAGAGACGTGACTTAACATACAACGTATAAAGCATCTAGCTACGCTATGATATCACCAATACCATGCTCATTTCCTTTTCCGTAGCACAGAACCGTCATTTGCTGAGCGAGAAACAGAGGGTCCAACCGAGCGCATCGTCGATGCTGCCGCGTGCGATAGCAGTGCGTAAAAATCTGTCCGTGCCGTTCAAGTGCCAATATATCCTTCTGGTATTGAATATACTGTAAAGCCGAGAAAAATTAAGAAATTAACAAAATTAATAAACAGGACAATTAACTATTTCAACGGTATGTGTAGTTGAGTACTATATAATAAAACGGCGACATAAATAAGCTGCATTCAACATTCGCTACCATTGTCTACATCCGTGACAGTCGAAATTAAATTTCAACTGCACTTAAGTAAATGGTTTTAAATTAATTCTCTCATTTCAACTAGTTTTAATGCATTTCTATTAGTTTCTCTATTTTCTGTTTTTATGTGAAAAAGTCATCATTTATTTGTGTTTACTGTTTTGGTATTAGTTTTTTTTCTCCCCAAAAAGTCAAAAGAAAAAAGTATTATTGTGAGTCTTACATAAATATATAATTTTTAAATAACTTGCGGATAATTTTACCTTTATTAACCCCATAAATCATAATATTTTAAGGGCCAGTTAAACAGGAATATTTCTTGTAGTAAAACGTTTTAATGTTAAAGCCTTTATAAAAGTATACTAATCTGTTGAAACTGTTATTTATTATGTTTTTTATATTTTTTTCAGGTAAGTATCGAGTTCAAAATTAATCTATGAAGCAAAGGACGGAAAAATGTTTACTATAGGCATTGATTTTTGCAGTAAAAATGTGAGTATAGCTTGACGTAATTTTATTATAACAGAACACCAAAAAAAAAAAACGAATACGCCATTAAAGAAAACTATCAATATCAATGACACATCCCCACTAAAAATTGGAGATGTAATTTTTCTCATTTTCCATTTATAGTATAGTTAGTATACTTATTTGCCTTTCATAATGACAGTAAATACCAAATCTAAACGTTGTAAATGTTTACAATTAACCAATTAGTGAATGTTTGTTCACAGTACAAAGATTTAAGTTCCAATTCAAGATGTTTATGCAAACCAAATGCTTTTAGTTTCTCCTTTATTAATATTTAACATTGTCGCTATTCGCTTGTTTATTTAGTGTTTCTTAGAGCTATCAATTTCGTATTCTACGTTGAGTCGCATATTATGTGAAATAACTATTTATTTATGCAAACAACATACTGTTATTTTCTCGCGGGATTTAGTGAGCTGATGTCTTTGCCTGAAATGTTTGCCGTTCTTAATTAAAACTATCAATTCATTTAGTAATAAACATACGGTTTTAATTTAATATGATAGTACTACGAGGGCTTTTGACGCAAGCATTACATTGACAAGGGACGTTGTTAGTCATTATTTGTGTATAGAAAAAACAAAATGGCGGACTTAGTAATATCAGTTGTAGGTAACTAACTGCTAATAAGAATGATTTGTCTCCTAATAATGATCCAGGAATGTTTCAGCTTTATCTTATTTCGTCTAACTATACAACTTTACCCAAATTATTGCCAATCAGATAATTTACTCCGTAACCATCACATCGAATTAACGTCGATATTTATTAGCGCGTGCGAAAGAGACAGCGATACGTCATTACAATGTACTTCAAATTCAATTTGGAAGAAGCGTTTAGATTCATTACCTACAATTTCGTATTTTACATCTCCGCTGAATTTTAATGGCGGCAATTTGCGATGGGTGTGACGCTGTCACGGTGACGTACCTAATCGTCTTAGTCGTGAAGATTGTGTTTAAGTCATAATTAATATGACATGAGAGGAAATTCGTCGCGTGTGACGTCAATGACAGGTGATAGTGATGTAGAACGAATATCGATGAAATTCGGATACGTTGTGACGTATTACGTATAGAATACAAATTGTATCTGATATTGTTTTCATTTGACTTATAGATAGGTTGGAATAATTATAGCAATCAGTTTATTAGTAGCAATCAGTTTCGAAGCGTTTCATATTTCTATAACGAAACTTTTCAGTAAAAACTTTATTTCAATACAATTGTTATGGCTCACGTTTAATTTTCTAGCCGCTCTGGCGTTTATAAGAGCAATCACAGACATTCATAACCAAAAAATAAAAGTTACGGAATCATCGGGAATTTGTAAAAAAAATATGCCATCCAACAAAAAGCCGTCAATAAACTCCGAATAACTCAAGCTGGAATTATTCAAATACGCGAAATCTAATCGAAAATGTATTCGTAATAGCGAACATAGGGCCTAAAGTGGAAATGTGGGGACTCACAGCGAGTGGTTAGATTGGCTGGATTTGCATTACGCGGCCCGTGTATTATACGTAGTACGGAACGTACGGCGGATTACGGAATGACGTGACAGTTGCGTAGGTCGTGGGAGTCGTGAGCGAGTTTTATTTATTAAAACTTTATGCACTGTACAAAGGCGGCCTGAATGCCTTGGGCATTTTGTACCTTAAGGTTATGCAGAGACAATACACAATAGGTGCAATAAGAAAACATATATTGTTTAATATTGTGATCACTGATACCTTAGATATCAAATGAAAGTGTTGCTTATCAAAAACATATTTACTTAAAAGACTCACAGTAGGTACTCATGTCAATCGTCATTTTTAATTTATTTTTTGACACATTTGTTAGTACGGAGCCTGAAATCAAACAAAATAACGTGTGTTACAGAGTTCATTTATGGTCTGCCACTTTTTACCCTTATGCCCTAGATAATAAGATTGAAAAGCAGTCGACCTTTAGTGAACTCGGTAGTACATTCTCATGGTTTGACGGGGCACGCCATTGCCCGTAGACTGACTAGGCATTTACCCACACTGACTGTCACCGACTGTTTGCGACTACAATCATAGTTACCGGCACCGCTGACAATTGTAATGAACTATAAATGTTGCTATTACGATGAGCGTGAGTAGGGATATGTTTTTGTTTTTAATTCGCGTCACTACGCGAAGAGTAATAGATTCCGTCTACACTGATGGACTCTTTATTCGGGCCAAATTCTGCTTGCCAGACCCAAACGTATTTTTTTTAATTATTGACCATTTTTCTTTTGTTAGACTACTTTTCATATTCTGTCCGGCCATGTGTAGTTTTTGAACAGTTTCAACTACAAGGTTCCCAAATTGGTAGTTTCCCCCTCAAACTTAGGGGGTAAATTTTAATTTCAAATATTAAATAATGTGTACTTACATGAAATCGTTACAAAACATAAAGTGTACTTACTTTCTAAGGGGGATTTTCAAGTTACTTTGGTGATTTAAGGGGTATTTGACATTAACTTTTGGGGTAAATAATTTTTTTGAAGTTGGTAACCCTGTTCAACGATCTTACACCTCAACCTTTATCAGTAACCTTTACGTCTGTCAAATAAACCCCACAATAAAATAAAATAAAGCTGGAACACACATGTTAATCACTCGGTCTGTAGTTTCAAGAGATTCTCGCTTCAAACTTTTTATAGAGGTACCCCACAAGTTCTAAACATCCCCCGTTACGTCGCTTTTACGAACCAACTTGATTGCTTCAGTAAATAATATACATCGGTGTCACTTTTATCTTGCGACGTGCTTTCGAACCTCATACATTATTTATTTATAAAGGACAAGGGATTTGCATTTCTCTAGGGTATATTGAACAAGTTTTATGTGTTGCCATTCAATATTAAAGATTAGTGAATATTTTTAGAATTTTCGGCAAAAATTAAGACTAACTTAAACGTGAAAGTTTTCATCAAATATTATGTTGTTGTGTTTTCGATGACATTAAAATGGAAAAGAGAAATGTAAATAACCTCAACGGCAGATGTGAAAGTTGAAGCCTTATATTGCTTAATTTTTCAATATAAGGCTCAAGCTAGCGTGGTGCGTTGTTCAGTACTTGTGCTCTAATACAACCTTAGATACTTCAACATGTTCGCTCATTCACTCGAAGTGTTTTACTTTAGGAGTTGCAGTAGATTACACACATACATTAACTCACGCCTTTGACTACTGGAGGTAGGCAGTGCCTTCTGCTTCGTTCATATCTACATCTCGTCAATCACGGCCGCCGGTTGCAAGACTACTCACCTGACCATATTTAAGAACACCCACCAACACACGAAGGTAGATTACCACAAATGTACAGACGCCAGCAAATGAAGCTACTACAATCTGTCAAATTTCTTTAATAGATTTTCAACTTTATTGCTAAAGCATTATGTTCAAGGTTGATTGGGAAAATTTGACAGTTTCGGGTAGCTTGATGTGCTGACGTCTGTACAACACCGGAGCTAAACAAAATATTTTTAGTAAATTCTTGTTAAAATTCTAAAGATTTACAAAAATAAACACAATCCTAACTGTGCACGACGCACCTTTTTGTAATTTTTATACTTTTTGGTATATTTTGTACAATGTTTCTTTTATATTTCGAATGCTGTATTTTTGATATTTTGTTTTCCATTAAAAAGACCAGTCTACCACCAACCATCACGGCGTTTACTTTCGTATAACAGTCCCCTTTAAAATAGGAAGTCTTGTAAACCAGCAGTGTGGTGATTAGGTTCAGTCCGCTACATCGTGGTCCTTCTACAGCCAGTCTAGCAAATATTGGTGATGGTGCGTACTCGTGCGGGTGCCAAGATGGGGGCTGAAGGGAACGCTGTGGAGAAGGAGCTGGAGCAACCAGGGCCCAGCCATTCACCCGCCGACGCGGCGGCCGCAGTCCAGACCCCTTCCGTCTCCGGCAATCAGACCCCGCCGAGGCCCGTCACTACAATCCAGACTCCGTCGAGACCAGTAAGTAGAACTTCATCTCGTTCTTCTGCTACAATGGTGGCTAGAAAGTTAGCCGCAGAGGCTTTACATGCTCGCCGTATGGCTGAATTAGAGCAGGAGGCCGCAGAGAGGGTCGCCGCAGAGAGGGTCGCCGCAGAGAGGGTCGCCGCAGAGAGGGTCGCCGCAGAGAGGGTCGCCGCAGAGAGGGTCGCCGCGCGAGAGCGCGAGGCAGCGGAGTTGGAACTCCGAGCAGAATTGGCGGCTATAGATGCTGATGCCAGTCATCGTAGTTCGAGAAGCAGTCGTTCGGTCAATGACTGGCTGCAAAAATCGCAAGCTGCTCTGAAAGTTGATCCAGTTGGCCTAGCTGACCCCGTCGAGTTTCATTCAATTATCTCGGTCGCCCCCTCTCGCCTAGCCCCAGCCCCGGTTTCGCCTATAAAACCGGCTGACCTAGCCACAACAGCTACAAATGCTAACATGCATCTCTGTTCCAGCGATTCAGACCGCCTTGTGAAGTCGTTAGGCATTCTCATAGATAATGTTAATAAAGGCGCATGCCACCGTAGGGGTGATAGGGATTTTCCATTGCCGTTTTTCGACGGTAAATCGCATCTAGAATGGCTTTCTTTAAAAAGAGCCTTTCTAGATACGATGGACTCACATTCTGCAGTGGAAAATCTAGCTAGGTTGAACAAAGCATTGAAGGGATGCGCGCGTGAAGCGGTCATGATGCTGCTGGCAACGGCGCGTGAGCCTGATGTCGTGCTGCGCGCGCTTGATACGCGCTTCGGCCGCCCCGAGCTTATAGTGGCTCAGGAGGCAGCTGCAATGCGCACTTTACCGCGCGTCTCCGGTGAAGGTAAAGACCTTGCTATTTTTGCCAGTCGTGTTCGTAATTGTGTGGAAGCGATTCGGCTACTCGACCAGCCTCACTACCTAACATCGCCAGAGCTGATTCAATCGGTTATTTCTAAAGTCCCCGCACTGTTACGAGCACAATGGGTGGCCTACGCCAGCAGTCACGCGGCCAGTGGTCTACCCATGCTCGACATGTTCGCCGATTTCCTGGCCAACATAGTCGAGCTTCAGTCTAGATTCGGTCTCCTCCCTGAATCGGCTGGCGCACCGAGTTCGACTTCCGCTGCCAATAGCCGATTCAGGGATAAGGTGCACGCAGTCGTTGATGGAGAGAAATCTCGGTCAAAATCTAAAAATAGTTCATCCACGACTGTTTCAGGCAAAATTCATTGTGTTTTATGTCAACAACAGCATTCATTGACGCAATGTGACAAATTTCTTTCCTTGTCAGTAGATGACAAGTGGCGTTTTATAAAAAAGAAAAGAATTTGTCACAGGTGCCTCAAAGAAGGTTGGCATAGGCTAAGTTCGTGTTCAGCAAAAAGTTTGTGTGACATTGGCGATTGTAAATTCCGCCATCATAGGTTGTTGCACAGTGCTAGTGAGCGCGCAGCCGCAGCTCACGTAGGCTTAGAAGAGGACGACGATACTGCGCCGTCCACGCTGAGCTCCGCCCCGTGCGCGTCGAGCTCCGTACCTATAGTTTCTCTTGCTGAAGGGAAAGAAATCCTGTCCCACGCGTCAACTTCTTTTTCAGCTGAAAGTCCGGCGCAATCGCTGAGTCTTCGCCCGTTACTGAAAGTTGTTGCTGTAACTGTGTCTGGTCCGTCTGGTAGTGTCGATACTTATGCCTTATTGGACGACGGGTCGACCGCTACTTTTATTGATGCGGAGGTTGCTGCTAAGATAGGTGTTAAGGGGCCAGAAGGACGCGTTCACGTAGATTGCATAGGGGGCCTTAATAAGAACGCACTGGTGCGTTACGTCGACTTCTACATCAAGGGTCGTCACGCGAAAGATAGTCACCTTATTCGTAGGGCTAGATCTATTGGCAGTCTAGGGGTGTCGTCTCAGTTTGTCAACAGGGACGCCGTCACGAAATACCCATATCTTGCGGATCTTGCAGATGAGTTGTGTTACGGTAATATTCAGCCAATGCTCATCATTGGCATTGACAACTGGCATCTCACCGTATCTAGGGCCACACGTAAGGGGTCTAAGTCACAACCTGTCGCGATTCGTACTGCGCTTGGTTGGGTATTATTCGGTTTCGGTTGTAGTTCAACTACTCAGGTTGATGTTGTTAGCCACGCCACACTGTTTGAATCCGCGACTGTAGCCCACAGCGACCGTTCCGAATTAGAGCAGCTTATTAAGGAGCAGTACAAACTCGAGTCTATAGGTATTTCGAAACGTGAGGCGCGCAATGCTGATGACGAACGTGCTGATCAGATTATTGAGCGCACAGCACGCCGCCTGCCCAGTGGTCGTTTTGAAGTAGGTCTGATCTGGAAGTCTGACGTTTTATCGGTACCTAATAGTTACAACCTCGCCTTATCTAGGTTTTTAGGCTTGGAGAAGAAGTTGTGTAGGGATGGTGCCTACGCGGAGCGGTATCGTGCCAACGTTCTCGATATGGTTGGGAAGGGCTACGCCGAGCTGTGTCCAGAGACACCCACAGGGCCACGTATTTGGTACCTGCCTCACTTCGGCGTGGTCAACCCAAACAAGCCTAATAAGCTGCGGGTTGTGCACGATGCCGCTGCCAAATCCAAGGGCGTCTCACTAAACTCGTTGTTGTTACCGGGCCCTGACCTGCTTGTGCCACTACTCGGCGTTCTTTTTCGATTTAGAGAAGGCAAAATTGGGTTGACCGCGGACATTCGGGAAATGTTTCCGCAAATTAAAATTCGCGTTGAAGACCGCGACGCGCAGAGGTTTTTGTGGCGCGATAATCCACGCGAACCGCTGCGCGTTTACCGGATGTCGTCGATGATGTTCGGTGCCGCTTCTAGTCCCTTTACGGCAATTTACATTAAAAATAAAAATGCGGCCGAGCATCAGACACAATACCCGGACGCAGCACGTGCAATCATTTGCGACCATTATATGGACGATTGCATCTGCAGCCTTGACAGTGTGGATGAAGCAGCAAAACTGGCCGCTGATATTCACGCTGTCCACAAAAACGGGGGTTTTGAAATGCGTGGCTGGGCCTCCAACAGTGCCTCGGCTCTGACGTTGTTACCGAAGGAGACATTGCTGGAGGTGCCGGTGACTTCACCCGTGGACCTGGGCCACCTGGCCACTCCTGTGAGGACGCTTGGCCTTATTTGGCAGCCCACTACAGACTGTGTCGGTTTCAATATTGGATTAAAAAAGGATGGGCTGCCAAAAAAGCTTACCAAGCGGGTGGTTTTGGCCCACGTGATGCGAGTTTTCGACCCCCTCGGAATTATTGCGCCTCTAGTAGTGACCGGTCGCATCATGTTTCAAAATGCGTGGCGCAAGGGTCTCGAGTGGGATGAAGAACTTTCACAGCAGGACAGTGCAGCGTGGAGGCTATGGTTTCAGGATTTGTTTGGGGTTGCCGAATTGCAGATCCCACGCTGCTACTGCCTAGCCGACTATGAAGTGAATCATTGCGAGCTTCATGTTTTTTCTGACGCCAGCGAGTCTGCCTTTGCTGCGGTGGCTTACTGGCGGTTCGTACTTAAGGATGGAGGAGTCAAGCTCGCACTGGTTTGCAGCAAGGTCCGTGTAGCTCCTTTAAAGCCGGTGTCGATTCCGCGGTTGGAGCTGCAGGGAGCGTTGATCGCCGCGCGCCTCGCTTCAACAATCTGCAATTCTCATCGTTTGAGACCCGTCAGGCAAGTTTTTTGGTGTGATTCAATGACGGTGTTGAGTTGGTTACGAAGCGAGGCCCGCTCATTCAAACCTTTTGTTTCGCATAGAGTCGGCGAGATCCTGGAGTTAACGAGTGCCAGTGATTGGCGGTGGGTGCCTAGCGAGTTGAACGTCGCTGACGATGCAACCCGGTTAAAACGCACTACGTTATCCCTAGAGTCTCGCTGGATCACTGGTCCAGAATTCTTGCTTTCTTCTGACTGGCCTAGTGAGCCTAGTTCCTTCCCAACCGTAAATGAAGAGAGTAGGAATCCGGCATATACCACAGCAGTTTACCTCATCGGTAGCGTAGAGAGGCATGTGCCAGTCTCAGCTGATCCCAAGCGGTTTAGCTCTTGGCTGAGATTGGTACGTGCAACTTATAAAGCTCATAAATATATAACTCTTATAAGACTCCATTCATTATCACGTAGGGGGCTTCAGGTAGATAATTTAGTGCGTGAGCAAGGGCGGATACTAACCTTTTCTTTTCAGCCTTCAAGCTCTTTTGGCTCTCCACATTCAGCGCATGAGACAGCTGCCGATATGCGCCTGGCCGAGACGCACATTTTACTCCAGGCACAGCTGGACTCATTTCCTGTTGAGATGATGTGTTTGAGCAGTCTCCCTCCCTTGCCCATAGCTCGCACCAGTCGGCTGTTCCGACTGTCACTGATTGTGGATGAAGACGGCCTCATACGCCTATCCAGCCGTATCGCCGCAGCCTCGGGAGTGCCTGAAGCCACAAAAAACCCCATCATCCTCGATGGGAAGCACCCTGCCGTCCAGCTACTAGTAGACCACCACCACCGCCGAGCCGCCCATGCCAACACAGAGACCGTGGTCAACGAGCTTCGTCAGAGCTTCTACTTGCTCGGCTTAAGAAACGTCGTCCGCTCCGTTGCCTTCCGTTGTCAGCTATGCCGCATTCGCCGAGCTGAGAAATTCCAGCCGCCTACAGGGAATTTACCGGAGGCACGTTTAGCTCACCACAAGCGCCCCTTTACATTCACTGGGCTAGACTACTTTGGACCAGTTCAAGTGACTATTGGCCGAAGACGGGAGAAGAGATGGGTCGCTTTGTACACGTGCCTAGTCGTCCGCGCCATCCACTTGGACGTTGTTGGAAGCTTGTCGACAGATTCTGCTGTAATGAGTCTTCGGCGCTTCGTGGCTCGCAGAGGAACGCCTTCTGAGATTTGGTCTGACAATGGCACCGCATTCATCGGGGCAAGAAGAGAACTCCGTGCACTCTACGGGGACGCAGCCATAGAATATGCTGCAACGGAGAAAATTAGTTGGCGCTTCATTCCTCCATCGGCTCCATTTATGGGTGGAGTATGGGAGCGACTGGTGAGAAGTGTGAAGACAGCACTCCGAGCGACCCTCACCGAACGTGCTCCGACAGAAGAAGTTCTCCGAACCGTACTCGCAGAAGCAGAAGGGCTAATCAACTCCCGCCCCCTGACGCACGTTTCGGTAGAGCCCGGCAGCGAAGAGGCGCTCACCCCAAATCATTTCCTCCTTGCAGCTTCATCGGGGCGTCCCGTTCCAGCAACCTTGACGGACCGTGATCTGGTGTCGAGAAGCGGTTGGCGCAAAGCGGTCAGACTGGCGGACCACTTCTGGCAGCGCTGGGTTAAAGAGTACTTGCCGAATCTCATTCCCAGACCCAGGCAAGGCGACGTTCCAGAGTTGGCTGTGGGCGATCTGGTCCTGGTGGCTGACGGCAACCTACCGAGGGGCTCCTGGCCGAGAGGGCGCATCTCAGCGACTTACCCGGGCCGCGATGGGGTGATCCGAGTGGCGGAAGTCAGGACTGCAGCGGGCACACTGAAGAGGCCCTTGAGGAAGCTGCTCAAGCTGAGTGCTTAACTTTGGGGGGAAGGAATGTGCACGACGCACCTTTTTGTAATTTTTATACTTTTTGGTATATTTTGTACAATGTTTCTTTTATATTTCGAATGCTGTATTTTTGATATTTTGTTTTCCATTAAAAAGACCAGTCTACCACCAACCATCACGGCGTTTACTTTCGTATAACAGTCCCCTTTAAAATAGGAAGTCTTGTAAACCAGCAGTGTGGTGATTAGGTTCAGTCCGCTACACTAACTTTTATAATGTAAAAAATCCACGTATTTTATTAACATTAAAAAAACTTCACCCGGTACATTAACGTAAAACGTGACGTCATAAAAGCAGGGATGTCGCCTTCCATGAAATATATGCTCAGTGTCCCTACACGATCCTCATGAATTTTAACTTTTACAAGCAGAAGGGTGTTTTGAATAATGCCGTGTGGCAACCCTGGGAATCGACGAACTATTTTTAACGCTCGTTTGATCATATCAAGTGTATGATAATAGCTTTTCATTTAAAATTCATGTTGAAAACAGATAACAATGCTGCGTTTTTTAATAATAATTAGTACACAAATGTGTCAACTTTTGAAGTTACTTCAAAAGTTGTTTTTAAAATGTCATACAGCAAAAAAAAATAGCTAAATGCAATTTGCGGTATACCGTTTTCCTTCCCAAAGAAAAAATATTCCCTTATCAGCTTATAAATAAAAAAAATTAAACCACGTTTCCACAACGAAGGTAGCAATAAAGAAAAATGGCCGCCTCAACAGCGTGGTGCGGTCCATTAATAAAATAAACCCACATAAGTCGCGACGGGTAAAGAAACTCGTATCTTTTTTCATGCGGACCATTCCTACTTCTGGGTACGGGATAAATGTGGTCTATTCCGGGTACACCGTTGTAAATTTGTCTACGGCAGAGATGTGTAATGATAATTTTGGGTCTCAGGGAAGCAATGAAAGGTTAATTATGTTTCGTTTTTGATATATTCTGAACGCGTGTAAAGGTCTTCTTTGGTTTATGTTACACTAGATTCGTGTTTATTTTTTTGGCGTACTGGCTTTCGACTGAGATTTCCCTCGCGTGAAGGTCGGTTATTATTACACAGTATTGCCAAAAAAACGAATTAAAGTATCCTATGTTCTAACCCAAATCATGGGTCTTATCGTGTTCCATCTATCAAAATCTGTTCAGGCGTTAAAAAGTGAAAACGTGACAGACAGACAGATAAGAGTTACTTTCGCATAATTATCTAATATTAGAATGAAAACGATGTGTGTTTTAATAACGAAGCCTTTTATTCAACGCTTTGTTTGACAAAACTAATCTAGAAACTAAAATTACTCTTTAATAATTAGACAACATAATTACCTTCTGACCTAAGTTCATTATAATAATACTGAAATTCTGAATCAGATAACAAAAACTTGACTCCAGATAAGACCTAACGAAAATTATTTTCACCAATCTAGTCGAAGTAATCTCAGTAAGTAATAAAAGTTTAATTAGTTATGATAATTTCTGTTCTGAGCGTGCTTCGCATATTAATTTTAGATTTCTATGTAGTTTGGACTTGGATGGGTCCCTTCTTGTCGGCAGTAGTTGTCTATAGTGCCTGCCGATCGGAATCTTTAGTAGTTGAGCTTTGTGGGTGCCATCTGTTCGTATAATTAATCCTACAGTTAAAAATGTGCGTTTATAACATAATTATGTATTGCAGTATAGACTTCTGCATAAATACTTCTAGTACCTAAAAGAATAGAGAGCTGAGCGGAGTTTGAGAGCTTTGAACTTTAGGTGCGCCAAATCTAGAACGGTTTTTTTTAGGTGCGCCAAATCTAGAACGGTTTTTTTTATAGGGGCGCCAAATCTATAATGGTTTTTTTTAGGTGCGCCAAATCAAGAACGGTTTTTTTTAGGTGCGCCAAATCTAGAACGGTTTTTTTATAGGGGCGCCAAATCTATAATAGTTTTTTTAAGTGCGCCAAATCTATAACGGTCTTTTTTAAGTGCGCCAAATCTATAACGGCTTTTTTAAGTGCGCCAAATCTACAACGGTTTTTTTAAGTGCGCCAAATCTACAACGGCTTTTTTTTGGTGCGTCAAATCTAGAATCGCTTTTTTCTTTTTCGTTTTCCGCAGGTTTAAACAGTAGTAGAGGCCTTCTTTTAAGTATGGAAATACCTGTAACAGTGTAACAGAAGACCTCAAATGTTTTTATAGAAAAAATGTTTTTATAGGGTTCCGTACTCGACGGGTTACCAACGGGACCCATTACTAGGCCTTCGCTTTCCGTCTGTCCGTCAGTAATTTTCACAGAATATGTATTTGTTTCCGATATAACATAAGTTTCTAAAGTAAAATAATTGAGAGTATTCGAGACTTTCTCTCTGCAAAAATCAGAACTCCTGAGGTACCTCGCATAGAAACTAAAATAATGGAACATATTTCACAAGTGCCAAACAACGCTAATAAATAGGAGCCACTTAATATAATCCTTCGACCTTTCACCATTGCCTGCGTATTTCTTAACAATGGCCCCAAATTAGTACATGTTACCCTAAAATAATAGTCTTTACTTCACCTTGCGTCTACCGTCCAATTTCGTACAACTAGACCCGCCCTAACATTTCAATTGTCACCTAAAACCACACACGAATACCTGCTCTAATAGCTTGGTGTTTGAGTCTATTTTTGTGTCGGACAAATTGTGATTTACGATAGTTCGAGAAGCCTTTTGGGGTTCAGTAATCTGCTTCGACCCAATCGCAATTAATGTCGGCTGGGCGGTACGATGGGCTTGTGAAGATGGGTTGGTACTAGAAGTGTCTGACCTGTCTGTACCTTCTTACCATAAATAATTAATAGAACAGTAGATACTGGCAGACTGCAGGTGTGGTCCTGAGAACAGAAAAAAAACTGACAGTTCTTGGCTTTCCATTATCGGTTTATGTGGACTTGTGATGTCGAAAACTGAAATAGAAACAAACAAATTTAATTCCCTCAAAGCAAACTAGATTGTAATATATATATACGGCTCCTCTCTCTGCTTCAAAAACACACTGAATAGAGCCAAGAGCCCTTACTGCACCAACAATTCCATTTAAAAAGAAGAAAGGGACACAAAGGACTTTCTTCACAACGCCACACTCACATTTGCCTGCCACACAATGTAGCCTTATCCAGCCTTTCTATATCAACGCTAGAGAAGCCACAGTGAGCTGTGGGCACAACGGTACACAATTCTCAACTATTGTGCCAAAGCATATAGTATTCTGATACAAATCTTAACTTCAAATTGAGTTCTCTCCTTACAAATTCGATATTTATGAAGGTGTGAATTTATTTCATTGATATGGGAGGAAAGGGGATGGGAGGGCAGAAATTGGATGTAACAGCAGTACTGTTATCTTTGGGAGGTTTGGGGTCCTATCGTACTTACGAGTTTGTGGATGGCAGTATTATGTGTTTGATAGCCGAAGGGTCATCGTGACATCAGTTTGAAATGATCTTTGTCCGTCTTAGACAAATGAAAAAAAGAAAAAGTAAAAACTTAAACAAATAAAAAAAAAATACCAAATGTTTTTTTTTTGTAAAGTCTTCGCGAGAGCAAGACAAGGTTAAGTATGTTTTTCACGCGTATATAAATTTTTCATCGTTTTTTTTTTTAATCTTCTGTTACAGAAGTGCAATCAAACATGTACGGAACAGCTTTTTTTTTTTAATTACCGATGAAAAATTTCTATGCTTGGAATGATGTACTGAATATGCAGTTTGCGTCAGAGTCCCTTCCACTCTCTATACGTGTTTTTTTTAAACTTAAATGACATAAAAAAATGAGGTTCTGTCCAAAGTTTAACAGTTAACAAATCCAAAATCATCACAATCCCAATACAGTTACCCGCGATAATAATTACTCTGCAACACCTACATTTCTACATGCAGCTCGTCCTCCGGTCAAATTGCTCGATGCTATTAACCCTCTACGTTAATTACAACAAAGAGGTAGCCGTAACCCCCTAACCGCTGACTGGGCAGGATATCGATGCTGCCGTAATTACGGCTGATGCGCACCGCAATATGCTTGCATGGCAACATGTCACGATTTGCTGAATCAACGGTGTGGCCAACTGCAATGGCTAGAGTACTACCGTAAATTAGATGAGAATGGCATTGAGACAAGTTAATTAGCATATTCTGCTGATGTGACGGATAAATTGATATGGAAAGCGACATTAGACTACAGACTAGATATAGTCATTTTCTACCAATATCGGAAGCAAACATACAAACTATTTGCCACCGGAAATAACATCGAGATTCTTTATTATATTTAAAATTAGTTTTTTCCCGCGGCTTCACGCGCATGGAGTGCGATCATTGTCCCACGGGATCTTAGTACCGGGATAAAAAGTATCCTATGTGTTAATCCAGGCTATAAGCTATCTGTGTGCTAAATTTCATCCAAATCCGTTTAGTAGTTTTTGCGTGAAAGAGTAACAAATATCCATACATCTATACATCCTCACAAACTTTCGCATTTATAAAATTAGTAAGATTCATTATATTTAAGCTTATATATATTAATGTATTATGCACATAATCCTTCCGGAATAATTCCCCTACATAATGTTGAAAACCCATTGTGCATTTTAGAATAACTTATCAGTCATATAGAATTATAGACAGACACGAAAAGTAGCTTTAATTTATAATTATTTTACACACGTAGGTATTCTTTGGTCGATATTTTGTAACTGCAGAGCAAAGGCCCCCGTTACCCCAAACGCTATGAAAAATAAAAAGAGTTTTAGTCACACAATATTGTATGTAATCATTCTAATGGAAATATTCACGTCTTAGATATTGTGAGCGTATAAATCGGATTGGCAGAGGTGGGGTTAATGCTCAGAAGAATACGACACAGGTGGACGGGCAGTGGCATCCACGTGTTATAATCCCTTAGACAATATCTGCGACCCCTTTAGAAATACACGAGAAAAGAAGGGGTGGTTCAACGTTGACTGGGCGCCATGCTTCTTTAACATTTTTGGCGGCTTCTATAACTATAAGTATTAAAAGCTAGAGTCCATTTCGCATGTTTGTGTGACCGTGTTGTTCTTGTAAACTTCACGAATTATATTTTAGTTTTCGCCATATTTTATTTTGGAGGGAATAATTTCGGTAAATTAATTAATAGAATGCCTTGTTGGTCTAGTCAAGCGCGACTGCTGAACAAGTGATCCTGGTTTCGATTCCTGGGTCGGGCAAAGTGTTATTGAGCAAAGCCCTAATAATAAATAGTGCCCTAATAAATTAATTCATAAAGTAATCTTGATGTCTTGTCTAAAAAAAACTAAAGCTTGATTTTTTTGCTGTCTGCCTCAGGACTTCAAAAACCATTTTGAAAGCATTAGTCCGAATTTCATAATGATGTATTCAGAGGACTGGATTACTCGGCTAAAAGTCTAGTTTTCGAAGCCATTGCTTATTCTAGTGTTCGAAACAATAGAAATTAATTATTAAAGACCCTAGAGATTACAGTTTATTAGTACAAGGTCTCAATTTAGCAGACTGAGGCTAAAGTAAATGCTTTTACGTAATTCCCTTTTATTGGTCAATATGGCCGAAGAAATTGGTACTATTATGCTTTTAGACAGCATTATTGGTGCCATAAACGTTCAGCAACCAAATTGAAACTTATTTTACGGGGGAATGTTGATATCGGGTATAAAATGTGAATTTAGGATCCTCTTGTACCAAAATCAAAAACATATTTTACGCCTCAAACGATAGACAGAAATAGAACC
The DNA here is from genome assembly GCA_947578425.1 of Eugnorisma glareosa. Taxonomy (NCBI): domain Eukaryota; kingdom Metazoa; phylum Arthropoda; class Insecta; order Lepidoptera; family Noctuidae; genus Eugnorisma; species Eugnorisma glareosa. The sequence continues at coordinate 17,943,222 of OX387960.1, forward strand.
ACATTAAATTATTGCATTTTAGTGATTTGTGGATCTTTACAATTTTTCACTTTTCATCTTTTTAAAATCAAGTACTGAAATGCTCTAGAAAAAAAACTTGCAGTCGAAAAAGTAAGTATCTCCCAAAACCAGCAGCGCAATCACACAACTCGTTACACCCAAATGCTTTTAAACTGCCACCAAACTCAATTCTATCCAATCTCATTACGAAGTGCCAAACGTACCTAATTTGTCGCCGAAACCGGTACAAATTCGACGCTATGTCTTCATTCGTCCCCGGTCGGCCATTTTGTATGCAGCATCGGCAATGCAATCGAGCCGGCCGTCACTCGGGGACTAAACTGCTCCCGTAATGTATTGCGGCCGTTTCCATCTATCACCCAAATACCTATAGGCTAGATTGTCCAGATATTGAAGTGACAGATATCGTGTGGATGTTTTGGACCCGCTTTGAAAATTCATGAAGGTTATTTTTTAATGTATTAAGGTGATTTCATTGTACATAAATCAGTTAGTCCGAGACTAAAAAAGTCTGTCATGGGGCAAATAAGCTTACTAAAGTTGAATTTACTCAAACCTTAGCCCTAAAAAAAATCAGAGGATGAATGTTTCTAACCCGATATAACTATTTGTAAAATCAGACTTCAAAGTTCAATTCTTGATCCGTGATGTTTCAACAGTGTTTTTTTTTAATAGCTTAGTGAATCATGACCTGATCAGGATTTATTGAATTCCTATTTCTATCCACTCATCATGCAAGTAGTAATTTCATCAATTTTACTTACACGACTGTTTGTCTGAGATTGACTGTCCAAAATGGTACCCCAAATAGTGTGAGCCAAACTTGCTACGACGTATCAGGAATTAGACAGGCCGGCTTCCTGTGATGTATTGTGAAGGGAATGGTCTACGTGGACGGAATCTCTTGTTCCTACCCCGTAGGTAGATATATTATGTTCAAAGTTTTGTGCTAAACTATGAAATCGTCAGAGTTGTGAGAAGGTTTGGAGGCTTTTTCGTTTTGCAAATAGTTTCTTTCCAAATCCTACTTAGTGTTAGCACTAGTGCGTGTGTGCGATAGTTGGCAATTAATTACGCATACGTTATAGAGTAAAGACTTTACTCTATAACGTATAGTATATATACTAATGTATTTTATTACTTGCTTTTAGAAATAAATCTCAACTACTTTTCTGGAAGGTTTCTATATCAATGAAACATTGTTTCAAAATGCAGATAGATACCTAAACATTACTCCATGTAAAAGCGTTTTTACCGCGTGCATTTTTCTATTAAAAACCATACAAATATACAGCGGGGGTCATATTTCATAAAGTTTCGCACCGCAAGCTCCGGATTAGCGTCATTACAATTCCGAATTTGCAACTGAATTGCAACTCTGAAAATAGACATTAGAGCCGTTAAACCAACTCGCTGCCAGGGCCATTCACCTCAAATATCTCCCCTAAGGTAAAACGAGGGAGTCGAAATATTCCACCCTCTAATTCGAGAAGGGATCCCCTTACCGGCTCACCCTACGTTGCCATGGTAACCCCCGCCCTTGGGAAGTGCATCTGATGTAAACATTCCTGGCTCCCTGCATTTTCGACACCGTTATTGATGTTTTCGCTACTTCACTCGGCTTCTTCCGGTGTATCGCTAGGCGGCTCGTAAATTTCCCGAAAATATTGGGTAAAGCTTCTCTATTTATCAAGTTTATAGCAGAGGCTTTCACTGTATCTAAGGTCACGGCTCCGTCGGAAAATGCATTTACGTAATACACACTATTCATATAGGAAGTTTTCTAGCTCTCGAAAGCCGTAAAAGGATGCCTGTATGAAAGATACTTGAGAAATATTAGATGGTTTTCAAACATTTAATACCAGAAATGGTTAGTTTTACGATCCTACCCTTCTAGAGTTATTTATTTTACTTGTTTATTAATAGCTCATGTTTCTTGTTTCAGGGATGCCGGTTTCCTGAAGATGGCCTCACGCACCCCGTCCCTTGAGTCGCTGCCCGGTGCCAACTCAATAGGTTCGCTGGAGCGTGGCTCCTTATCGCCCCTGACTCTCAGTGGATCCTCGCCCCCAGCGAGTGACTCCGCCGTATGTGACCTCCGCGAGTTCGACGGACTCGACACCACCTGCGCAATCTGCCGAGAAACATTCGTCGATCCCAAAGTACTCAACTGCTTCCACACCTTCTGCCGGGGTTGCCTGGAGAGGGAACAAACGCACCCCGACAAAGTCACCTGTGTCACTTGTCGCGTAGACAGCCAGCTACCGACAGCAGGCGTACCTGGGCTACTCACGAACCTTGTGATAGCCGCCGCCGTTGAGCAGGACGCCGATCTCCTGCCAACTGCTCGCCAGACCAACTCGCCTTCAGCCCGCTGCACAGGCTGCAAATCCAAGGAATCAGACGCCGTCGCACGTTGCGTCGACTGCGCTAACTTCCTCTGCCCAAACTGCGTAATGGCGCACCAATTCATGCATTGCTTTGAGGGCCACCGTGTGCTGGCGTTCACGGACCTGAAAGATGACAAGGGTATGCTCGGGTCTACCCTTTCTCCAAGCGGTGACAAAACCGCTTTCTGCCCGAGACACAAAAATGATATTCTTAAATACTTCTGTCGCACTTGCTCCGTGCCGGTATGCAAGGAATGTACGATAATCGAACACCCGGCTGCTCTGCACGACTGCGAGCACTTATCTGATGCTGGGCCTAAACAATTGGAGCTGATGCAAACGGCTGTAACTGAAGCCAAGACTCGAGCCACTGAAATAAGGCACGTTATCAAGACTGTTGAACATGCTGCTGGCAAATTACAAGTCCAGTACCACAAAGCTCAAAATGAAATAAACGATACGTTCCAATTCTACCGCTCTATGCTGGAGGAGCGTAAGCAAGAACTACTCAAGGAACTCGAAAGCGTATTTTCCACGAAACAAATTGCTCTTACAGTAGTCGGGCAGAAAGCTCAAGAGACTGTTGATAAGATTTACCAGACGTGTGACTTCGTGGAGCGATTGACTAAATGTGCTAACATTGCAGAGATACTTATGTTCAGGAAACTGTTAGACACGAAATTGCAAACCTTATTGAGTTCTAATCCGGAACATACCGTACAGACAGCTTGCGAGCTTGAATTTGTCTCGAACTACCAAGCCATACAAGTTGGCGTAAGAAACACTTTTGGTTACGTGCGCTCTAGCTCAGAGGCGAATGTTGGCCCCACTAAACAGCCACCCATTGCTCGCCCTACCAACGGCAATCTATTGAATGGTGGCTTAACGTCCAGCAGTGGCAGCGTTCACGGAAGTTCAGGCAGCCTGAACGGTGGCATCCACCTACCAACCGGTTTGAATGGTGTGCTTGATCGCCCCTATACAAATGGTCTACTAGGACCTACAAGCCAATCCACCTCGCCTTTTGAGTCCAACATTATCTCAAAACGATTCAACAGTGCCAACAGCCTGGGTCCGTTCTCCTCTGCTATTGGAGATATCAACCTAAATGGCATCAACCCTTATGAGAAGTGGTCTAACGGTGGTTGCGACTCGCTCTTCCCGCCGACGACGACCGACCCATACTCTCTAACAAGTGCTGCTCACAACGATCCTATTTTAGACTTGACGAACAAGCTAATCTCTACTGCCATTTTCCCGCCGAAATCTCAAATCAAACGGCAAAAAATGATCTATCACTGCAAATTCGGCGAGTTTGGCGTAATGGAAGGTCAGTTCACCGAGCCCAGTGGAGTAGCTGTCAATGCTCAAAACGATATAATTGTTGCCGACACTAACAACCACCGCATCCAGATATTTGACAAGGAAGGACGCTTCAAATTCCAATTTGGCGAATGTGGCAAACGAGACGGTCAGCTACTGTACCCGAATAGAGTAGCCGTAGTCCGCACTTCTGGAGACATTATTGTGACTGAGAGATCACCAACACACCAGATTCAGATTTACAACCAATACGGCCAATTCGTGCGAAAATTTGGTGCCAACATCCTGCAGCATCCTCGCGGCGTCACTGTCGACAACAAAGGCCGAATTGTAGTTGTCGAATGCAAAGTAATGCGCGTCATAATCTTCGACCAGATTGGCAATGTGCTTCAGAAATTCGGTTGTTCTAAACACCTAGAATTCCCTAACGGAGTCGTAGTGAACGATAAACAAGAGATTTTTATTAGCGACAACCGCGCGCATTGCGTCAAAGTTTTCAACTACGAGGGTATTTACTTGCGTCAGATCGGTGGTGAAGGTGTCACCAACTACCCGATTGGAGTCGGCATCAACGCAGCCGGCGAGATCTTGATCGCTGACAACCATAACAACTTCAATCTGACGATATTCACGCAAGACGGACAGCTGGTGTCCGCACTGGAGAGCAAAGTGAAACATGCTCAATGTTTCGACGTGGCGCTGATGGACGACGGCTCCGTGGTGCTCGCGAGCAAGGACTACCGGCTGTACATATACCGCTACGTGCAAGTGCCGCCAATAGGCATGTGAGGAGCACGCCTTGATCACAGGAGATCCGAATGACCGATGTTCTTTCGATCAAAAATCGACACCCTGAGACGTAAATACTATTATTAATCGACGTAAGGACTTATCGTTCTGGCGAAGCGTGTCAATTTTTGTAGTTCAAGTGACGATTTGTGAATAGAACTTGCTAAAAGTGTGCAAGCGGTGCAACCCTGTCGCTGTCTCGATGTGATCATACCGGCTTAAGATGGGTAATTCTCTACATTATTCGGCATGAGATCTCTTTATGAATTATTTCTAAACGAAACTGTAATGAGATTAGTTATAGTATTGACATTGTTATTCGAGTACCTATTGATTGATGGTTAGAGATTAAATTCCGTTGGAATGACCCAAAAATTCGCGCGACGGTGTTCTCGAATCCTTATCATTTTTTAATCTATTGAATAATATTTTTTCATATCCCACATCGTTAAATTAGGGATGAATATTAAGGGCATTTGTATTATTTAGCCCATTTGTTGGACCAATATTTTAACTATTATTACTTAACAAATTGTTAGGCGTTAAGCGTGTGATTTTATCGTAAATAAGAGAGCATCGAGCGGTATTGTTGTTAGTTTTAAGATTATTTCTACGGCACAATAGCACTTCCTGTTTTTAATTAGCACTTATTCTGTGTCGATGGAAACTATGGATTATAAAAAAATCTAAAGTAAGGAGTTGTTACATTATTAATTAGGTAAGTGTTAAATTGATTGAGCTGAAATGGACAATCTTTGGTTACTACCCCACTAAACGTAGTTACTAAATTTAGGGAAATAATGATGTTAGGGGTTTTATCAATGACAAAGTTGACTGCGGCATTTGGACATAAGTAAAGCAATGACTATGAACCTCTTCTGAATATTATACTGTTTCTTTTATACGTAATAGTAACATCACAAAGTGGCGATCAAGAATGTTTTATAGACCTCAATTAGTTTCAAATTGTATGCATTCTAACTAGTGAAGTCTTCAGTTGAGAATTTATAAAGCATTTTTAGATACTAAAAGATTGTAAGTTTATCTCTCGTTCTATATCGGAGGGCAGTACTTCAGCAGTAATGTTTTCGATACCGCCTAGTCGCTGAGAGCCCACGGACCTAAGTCTTCTGATGTTTTTTTTAGTGACATTTGGTTGATATTGTTCGTTTTAATGCATTGATTGTATGTTATAAGCATTGGACACGGTAGTAACTATTAGAGCATTTAGGAAATGGTCGTTTCGCTAGCATCTTTTTTAATTTTTTGAGATTTTTAGCAGATTTAAAACGGCGCGCATGCGCTTTACTTACTGGGAGTATTAACAGCTCGGTATACAAAATAATTATACAATTTGTTATTCTGGTAAGATATTTTTTTTTTATATGGAAACAACTTTATTTTTGTAGTGTTTAGTATTACGGTGCATGTGTAACGTATACTTTTCTTTTTGTATTTTATGGATATTGCGCTATTATTATTATTATTTTTTTACTTCATTACCGTGTGTTTGAGTGTGTTAGCAGAATTATTTTAGTTTGATTTTTTTCATTAGAACTTTTTTTGGTTTTCTTAGTAAATAATGGTTTTTTAGTATTTTTTTTCTCGCTGAATCTATGACAATAGAGAGATCTGATCCGGCTGAGGGTCGGTATCTTGAAGATCTGTTAGTTTTAGGTTACGCGTTTCCATTTTGGTGATATTTCTTAAATAAATTTAAAAAACGTTTGAAGATGCGTCGGCAGGCAAGCTGTGCGCACCGTGGCTACCTGTATATCGTGTGCCATAAGATCATGTTGTGATTTAATAAGTGATATTTAGTATTGTTTGTAAATATGTACCATACTTTCATATAAATCTAATCGTAAGGGTATCTGATCGAATTACTTATGATTGTTTCATCTTTATACTTGTAGTGCAAGTTATCGTAATTGTTATACTGGAAATTTTACAAGTCTTTATTTAATATTTAATTAAAATAATAATTATATTTATTTACCACCGATTACCTACCTTATTATAGTAAGTTTTGGCAATCTTTATACGATATAATTTTAATGATAACTGCTCAATGAATAATAAAATATCTACCAAATTGCCAAATGTTTAAAAATAAAAATGGCTGACAGTTAGTAACAAGTTTAGTCTATAATCTCGAACTTCGAATTTAGGATTACCATACTTGCACTAAAAGTCGAACGTTTTGAGAACAACTGATTTCTTCTCGCATTGTTTTCTGTATTTTGCCTACCACCGTGCGCACACGTATTCGTCGTCTTGACGCATCTTCGATCAAATAGTTAATCAACACTGGATTAATTGAATCACGTCACACGTCTTAGTGTCCAAATTTCAGTGATTATTCACCAATGATTTTATTATAGACTGTCCTGTTCCTATATCCTAAGACGGCGTGATTGATGAGCTTCATTTAATCCACTGACTACTGAACATTGATTGTAAGTCGACAATTTACCATAAATCTGCCTTACCTCAGTTTGTTTTGACGAATTTTCGACTAATCCATTTTATTCACCAATGATTTTTTTTTATTATAAATTCGTTCTAATGAACTGAGGTCACGCTAGAAATTGGGTAATCCGTTATTTTAGACTTTTACATACGGATTCCTTTGTGAAAATTACGCCACTTTTACAGACATCCATGTCATATTTTTGTTGTAATTTTCACTAATGAAATCCTGTTTTTGGTAACAACATACGCTTCTACTTAATTGAGATCATTTCATCGTATTATATTTATATTAAGTATAGTATAGTGTATCGAAATTTTTATAAAGTAAGATTTGCAAATTATGACAACTTCACGTTTACGCCTAGTAAAACTGTGTAACCCCGATTTTATTTTTTTAGTTTTTTTTTGTCGACCGATAGACTACTCTTTATTTTTTAACCACAAAATGGTAATTTAAGTTTCAGTTAAAACTTAATTCCCAATCATTTTTTTTGTGTTTTTGCATAATAATGTTAGTGAAAAAGAAATGTTTTTCTGTACGAGAAACATTTTCATTCTTAAAAATTGCATTTCTAAAGCTCGAGGACTGAATTGAAACATGTTTTGTCTTTAAATATATTTTGTCGATGTTTGTTGTTATAATTATTATATTTTTTTAATTATTTGTATAAACAATTGTTCTTTAAATTAATGTACATCGTTTTGTTTTGAATTATTTTTGTTGTAATTGCTTTTTATAATAATACCAGTTCATTGCAGTTTTGATGTGTGTTTTATTTTTTCTTTTCTTTTTTTTTACCAAAGTAGCGCTTCTGTAGTTTCGCCTGTGGAGTTGTAACTATTTTAATAAAATTAATTTAGTTACAACTTGCAATGCATGTTTGTGCTAATGAATCTGCTTAAGAGATTAAACAGTGCCATTTAAAATAGGTCAACTTAATTCTGGTTGTAAATATTTTGATAAAGATATTAAATAAACGCTTTAAATTTCACAAAGTAACCTTAATCTCAATTTAAATAAACACAGATTTTTTTCCTAAACTAGAGATTTGTATTGTAACACAGCTATTCTTTATGGACATCCGAATTACCAGAAAGTTCTTAAACCTATCTACCTTATTAGATTTATCATAAAAAGTAAGTATACCTGTAGATTATTTCTTAAACTTTAGGTCTTTCTCACATAAATTACAAAAGGCACAGTCTTAAGAAAAAACATAGAAAATGAACCAACTTATTCACTTTTGAATCTCACTGGAGCCTCATCTTAAGCTAGAAACTATGTTTTTGGTAGTACCTAAAAGTGCTTAACAGCTGATCGTAGATTCTGAAAATACATACATTTTAGGCTTACCAAAACATAGGACCTAACTTTTATTGAGTTTCCAAAATTATAAAAAGCACTTTTTTCAATACACAATAAGCTACACATTGATTCTTTAGCACAAATATTCCGGTGTAGGTCCAGTGTGTTACCCCCGTGTGTGCATTTTGACTTAGACTTAAAACAGTTGGTGTAAGGGATCAAGCGGCATGACTATCGTAAGTATTTGCTTTAGAATTAAGTGCAAGATTTGACAAAAGAACGGGTTACTCTGATTTGCTTTTCAAAATGGCAGCTTTAAAAATCGACTGCATATTTTTACATGCAACGGTGATTATTCACCAACAGGACAATTTAGTATGTGTGTATGTAGTTTATAATCACAATTTAACGTACAAGTTTCTTAAGATAAAATCTCTACTAGCATTCCGAATTGGGAAATTAGAGTAACCCTAAATGTAGTGTATTTATTTTTTTCACACACTTTGGATTGGGATCAAGATTTTTTATTTGATATCAAAACTATTAGTGTTCATTTCAGATAGCTAAAGTTTCAACATAAAGATATTTACTAAAAATATCTTCTCTTCAGTATAGTTAAAATGAATGCGTAAAGTTTACAAAATACACATTTAAACATACATAGAGACAGTCACACATCATCACACAATACACACAAAAATTGATCCTGATCCAAATTCTCTATCAGTCGACCGCACAAAAATTGTATCAAATAAAAAAAAAACAATTTACAAAATAATAAAAATAAACCAATTTCAAAATAATTTAATAATCTCCCCTCTACCGAGCTTAAAGCTTAACGCAACGACACAGCCATTCAGCGACACAAAAAAAAACATTTTTTAAAAATAACAAAAAGTATCCAATTTTTGTCGACCGACTGGTTTACACAAGCGCAATTATTTTTTACCATGAACAACATTGGCTTACCATCAGAAGACACTACAAACGATGCTACTCAGTGAATTAGGCGGTACTTTTCCCAGCACTAAATCTAAATAAAAAAATACATATTCTTATGAATGTAGGCTATAAATCTTCGTGTGTAAGTACTATTTGTATTCTAATGTAAGAACCTAATATCCCAACTAAGCTTTACTTTTCTACGAAAACGTAGCTATTAATATCCGTTTTAGGAATCCTTGGATACAGTTCCCGATGCACCGCTTTTAAAGAGCGCTACCAAACAACCAATATTTCAAAGTCAATTACTCTAGGGAACATTTTACTACTAACTTAGCACCTACTAGTGACGTAAGCGCAAGCTAGGCTTACAAGATTGTTTATAATTTTATACTCAGCAGTTTTTTCTTAAGATTAAAATTAAGATCAAAGTAAATTATTTCATTCCCCCTTTGTCAACATTTTACATTAACCATTTTAAAGAAACTCTCAGTCGATTCACCATTCGACATTGAGGATAAGAATTTCGATTGCTGCTGCTCTCTTCAACTCTTCAATCATTAAATTCAAGCATGTCATTGTTAGAATCGAGGTGAAGAAGACTTGATCATTGATGAAATTCGACCTTTCAGCCACTCATCATTCCCTTAGTTAATTGCCGTTGTAACATCATTATCGCCAGGAAGTGTGTCGAGCAAAATTTGTAAATAGTTTTAGAATAATTATGTTGATAGTATTACTAACTAGATGTTAAGGGAAGCCGGGGTCTGGATTAGATGGTGACGTCATGACGTGGGTTATTAGAGAGAGGGTTCGTAGTGTGAGAGAGTATTTTTATAAAACGAAATTAACAATCAAAATATTTGTAGTGTGTTATTTAGGTATGACGTTTGTTGAGAAAGTCGGACGATTCGAGGCAGGTAGCACATTGTTGACAGAAATAACGGAACGATATCCGAATTTGAAAGGATATAATAAGGGTTTTACAGTAACCATATCGATAGTGTATTCTACTCTTAATGATTGTTTGAAATCGAATAATTTTGTGTCAGTTAAATTTCACCTGTTAATGTATTCATCAAGGTAGATATAATGTATCGATGTTAGCTTATCATATTGTATGTGGTTAACGATTTGGTCACTTATTACATTTACTTGTAGTGCGTCGTTAATTATGATTGATAAGTTCGTTGAGCCATGCGAAGTTGTAAATACAATAGCCGCTTCTGCGTTCGATTTGGACTCGCTGACACGACGTACGCAATCAATTGCTCAGGAATTGTATTCGTTTTCATATACATTCGAAAAGTTTTTTTCTATCGTCGCTTCTATATATATTAAGCGATGTTGTGTATATTGTTGAGAATACGCTAAATGAAGGGGTATAATTTTAGTGAATTGCACAGAACGTTGGTGTTTCACTTAATTTTGGATGTATTTTTCTTGAAAGAGAATTGTATTCAATGATTTTACTGTATTCACGACTGATGTTGAGTTTGATAATGAATGTAATATTCGTTGATATGTTTTGACGGAACTGAGAGCCTCAAGTTGCCGCGTGATGTTATGAGCCGCTGTTAGTCGAAACGATTCTATAGGAATGCTTCCGTCAGAACATGTTGTCTCAAAAATTGTGATTGTAAGTTAAGGTGATTTACAAAGCACATATTAGCACAAACCATCCATCCTTGAAGATACTACGCTGAATGTTTTTAAAAATTAACTCACGTTTGAATTTATGATACATTTTATTGTAAAAATTAAATGCAAAAAAATATTTTACTATCGCTTAAGTTAGTTGAAACGTTCGCATATAATAGTGTTTATTTTCTCACTATGGTGACGATTTTTTTAGTGCCGAAGTTATGGACTTCTTGAAATGTTTTTATATGATATTGATTCTACTTTAAAATAATGACACGTAGGTTAATGTGATTGTGTATTATCGTATACATTTCTTTGCTCCTTGTGTACCATAGGAATCGGCGTTTCTATTAGAGAGCGTACCGTATTCACATCGCTACTTTTCTCGCTCTAGCTTACAAATCTCCCTGTCTTCTGACAGAAGAGAAGCCAGCTATAGATACAGTAACGAAGTCATTTCCTTCATCACGTGTAGCTAATTTTGTAATCTAAGGTGTGTGATTTTTAGTTATAAATATTTTTACATAGTGGAAAGATTCCAAATGATAGGAAAAGTTGGTAGCAAATGACATATCAATTAATGTTTTTAATTAAATGAGTGCGTGCGCAGGAGTCGGCGGGACGGTTAGTGATGGGGAGATGGCGATGTTTATATATTGGCACTGTTTCTAAATTGACAATACTGACGGATTATGTATTCGAATGTTGATCAAATGATATATTTAGTAGAGAAATGTTAACAAAACGCGACATATCGTCCACATAGTGGTGACGTAGAACAAATTGATAGACCAATGAACGAAGGATTTCGGATTGTCGCTGGCATAGAGAGTCTTGGTTGGAATGAAGTAAAGTGAAATTTGGAATCTTTCTTAACGATGCTAGTCGCCAAAGAAATTGCTTTTAGATAATTAATGTTATCATAATATGTGTATGCACGTAAGTTTATAAACCTATATTAATTATACGAAGCTTGAATTGTCCACACACAAATCGATTTTACACACTAAATGCCATCCTGCCAGTTGTAAGAAGAACACATGCTTATGATGAACCTAAATTTAAATTATATCCTATATAGCGTACGAGTAGTTGTGTATTTTTAGATATCGCATTGTCTATGTTAGTTTAGTGGGTAAGGCACATCGTGAGCTTTGAATCAGTGTAAGTCTGTCACCGATATTTTTTACGATACGAGACGTAGTGATGTTAAATGTAATGTTTCAAGCCGTGCTTTCTTCGGTTAGTATACCACTTGTAGATTTGTAAGGGCATTGTGATGCTTGTCACCCTCCGTGCTAACAGCTTATGCTGCACTGCACACTGCACCTATTTATTTGAATTTGGACACGCTATAGCTTATAACACGGAACGTTGAGCAATACCCTCATGTGCTCAGGTAAGGCCGTTATTAGATGTAAACGTCATCATTAAAAACATAAATATAATTCAGTAACCTAACTTTATAATCTACTGAAACACCATAATGCGCCGTGGCCTTAAATTTGAAGGAATGTGTTAACCTTTGATAAAATTAAAAAAAAAATCATTTGGGAATTTTTGTACAGACTTTGATCCTCTGTGTTTCACATGTTCAGTCATTTATCATAAACTGTTTTTTAATATAAGTGCTAATATATCTTATTGACGTGTATGGTAACCCTATAGTTTAGATATATAACAGTAGTAACTACGTAGGAACGCTTTACTTCGTCCTAATGTAAAACGAATGTTGATTTCGATACTTTCATTCTTGCATATCCACATTGTAATGATGAGATTTGTAATTGTTACCTACGCATTAGTTACTTTGAGACTGTTCAAAATGTACTATCGAGAATTTTTCACTAAGGGAAGGGATGTTCTAGCAGATATTTTTGATACTTTGAGGATGATCGAAGGGAAACGTTGGTAGTTACGGGACGGGGGGGCAAGGGTGGGGGGGAGAGTTTGGCGAGGGTCCTGCGGGGAGCCTCCCACGGCCGCGAGGATCTTATTAACTCCCGCATCTTCGTGAGCGCGAATATTAAATGTTACTGTAAACGAAAAAAAAAAAACAATGTTGTTCTTATATGAAAACGCGATGGTTTTCGCTGATGACTTGTTGTTTTTCATATATTCAATAATATTTCCTTTATTTTTTGTACTCTTTAGTATTAAGAATTAATATTAAAATAAACTATTCAATGTTGATTACTCTAAAATACCAATAACTTATTGAATAAGGTATGTGTGAAATAGTTTCCCCGAGAGCCTTACTAGTTGAGACACCTTTTCCTTAGACGTATACCTTCAAACTGTACTCTTAACTGTTGGTTAGACGATATGAATGGCACTTGTTAACATCTCTTAAATGTTACTCGTCTGCTATATCAATCCTTTTTACATCCCCCTATTCTACCTTCACTAAGCTACAGAGTAAAAAATCACCGCGAAATTCCGATGTTAGATCAGGCCTAGGAACTTAAATATAAGAGTTCATCATTCTTAGTTAGATGGTATGACTCAATTTTAAGACTGATGACAGAAAAACAAAAAAAAAAAACAAAAAAAAAAAATTCAAAATCCTGAATAACTGTTTCTTATTTTAAGTAGATCTTCTAAGTTCGCTTCTATATGGAGTTAGTTGGCGAAACTGTAGGATAGTGTAATGAACATTGATAGCCAAATTTTAATAATGGAATGGTGTAACACGTTCCGCCAACTAAAGCCAGTGATGTCACATTATCGATCGATATTCATCTTATATCGATACTTTTCTATGTCTTCTATCTTTAAAGACGATGATAAACATCGATACATGATCGGGTTCGGTAAAAACAATGGTAATGTTAACTTCAATAATGTTGACGTTACATTTGAAATTGGTGGAAAAAACTTTTGAAAAAAAAAATGAAAATACTATTTGTTGCCAAAGTGTTGTTAGGAATAAACATGTAGTTATAAAAATCGGTTGTCACATGCATAATTAAGTTGTTCTTGGGTGGTTTGAAATTAAGGAGAGAAGTTGAAAAATATTTCCAATGATATATTTTTTCATAATGAACTTGAATGCTAATCGATACTTAAGGTTTGTATCTGTGTAGGAATTTAAAATTAACGTGTGGTAATAAAATGTATCGTTACCATGATTTGTACTGTGTTTTGTAGAAAAACATCAATTATATTCAATTAAACGTATACTCTAACCAATTTCTTATTGATTATTTGGGATAATGATGATATTATAACTGGAAGTTTTGATGATTAAGATCGCGTGTTCACTCGATTCACAGTGAAATCATGGCAAATGATTTAGTTGTTTAGTGTTCATGTTACATTAGATTGTATTCGACAGTTCTGATCTCTAAATCGGTACACCTGTTTCCGCCTTTTTAGCACATCCATTTTTATCGATATCAACCCACTATTTCTGTTCACCGCACTAATGATTATTGCACAAATTTTTACATTATAGGGACAATGTCATGGATGGTTGACTACTGAATAGTGCTAAGCTACAGAGCGTATTACTATCAATTCTTTAAATAAGTACATACATTGTGATGTACTACCTGTACCTACCTGGCTCGCAAGTGATATGTTTACAAAATGGCATTTTTTTTTTGTAAATATCATGATAACATCACGAATTTTCCATAACTATTAGAAATTCTTCTGTCTTCATTAACTTTCACTAATTTATGGCAATAATAGCGAAAGAAAATTTGATTAAATAAAGTTCGTAATAAAAGATTCTTAGCATTATTTCGAATCAACCGTTACGTGGGCATTTTCCAAAATTTATAACCGAATTGTAGACATGGAATTGTGGTCGAAAAATATGTGCACAATTTTGGTCAACGCAACGGCCTCAGTTTCAGAACTATTAGATTTCCTTTTAATTTACAGATATCCAGATATCAGATCTCCTCCATATTGGTATAATAAAACAATAAATACAATTAAAAAACGATTGATACTAGATTAATCATTTGACGACATCGATCATCATCTGCATCATTTCAGCCCGTTTTGTATGTATCAAAAGAACGATTTCGGAATCCAAGTAAAGTAAATACCCACTGAAATATTCAATTCCAAAGCCTTACGTGCACAACAAAATTTTTCACCAGCGTTTCATCTCTCCACTTCGGTAACATATTGTTTTGACATTGAACCTATCAAAGGCTAAATGATCACAACGCCGGATACCAACTTACCTAATCAAAGTTTAAACACAAGTTGATCCGTTAACTCTCGCCAAACAATAGATAAACAATAGACCCGGCCAACTTTGCACTGAAGGATTAAACGAGATTACATGCAAAAGTAAATTAAACGACGGTTAAAATTTCAAAATGGTTGGTTACCTACAGATATAAAATATCTTACGGGTTGGTAATTTAAAGTTATTACTGATTCGCTTATTAGACAGTCTATACTTTTGTTAAAAGAGACTGATTATTTCTTTAGCAGTTTCGTAAAATAATGGTCAAATAGTTTATGATTGGGTTGACCGCTTGTCAATTTTATATTGTCAGTGCGAACAGGCGGTTCATCTCAACCATGAGATCTATCTATTATTAATTTAATATTATACTGGATTATTTAAGAGTACTCATATGCGATAAATCTATCACTATTATACAATGTATTCGATACATAAATAATGTTAAATTTGGCTCAAAAGGAAGGCTACTTCGGGTAAGCTAAAAATGTAATGTTTTCCATCCAGTTTTTTGGACATATCACCTCTGATCGGTTCTGTCAAAACTAAATCTCGTCTCATCGAAATTATTTGATTTTGTTTGTTGAAAATGTGTAATTTATTAATAATTTATTGTAATTTATTATCGTGTGTCGCCGACGCTAGTCAACTAACTTTCGATTAGGTTAGAATCTAAGTTCTCTCGCTTATACGCGTGTTAAGTTATAAGGAACTTTTTATAACTTTCCCTCTTAATAATATTGTTCTTTAATTTAATCCTCTCGGGAGTTCCATTTACTATTTCGTTCTCTAGTCACGACACTCGACACTTTACCGCGTGTCTGTCTGAAGGGATAATTCTGAATATGAAAGTTTTATTGAACTACCTTCAATTGACTACGCAAATAAATCTTCCAATTCGACTGGCAAATGTAATTTCAAGAAGAATGATGAGATATGGTAACGTGAGCTGGTTTACAAACCTCGCTCCAGGGTGGTTACTATGAAATATTAAAGCAGGAGTAATTCCAGCGTGGGAAGAAGATAGAGCTATACAGGACGTCTAGCGTCATCTCTTTCCCACACTGGAATTGCTCCTGCTTTAAAACGTCATGCTAGGCCACCAGGTTTAAACTTGATTTTTCATGTTCATTATTACGAACCCTGTGTTTTCCCCTAGCTTGTAACTTTCCTTCGCTGTGACTGTCTTCATGGACCCTTTCAATATTTATAATAATATATGGAAAATTAGATTCCCAGTTAGCTAATCGTTGTCGAAATAATACTGACTGTGTACCTCTTGTTTTATTTAAAAATAATAAAAAGTATATTGTAAAGTATATTTTGCAGTTGGAATTAATGTTACAGTCATTTGTCTTTGAGATAAAAGGAGTTTTTTTGGGTTTTGTTTTTCTTACGCGCCATTTTGTAACGTCATTTTACATAAAGTCTTTTTTCGCGTGTTCTAAGTCTGCGATCATAAAAAAAACGCTTATCTTTAAAATATAAAAATGTACACATTCTTTTTATTAAAATAGCCTACGTGAGGTTTAAGCTTAATCACCAAAACAGACATAACTTTTGAATATTTAATAAAACTCGCTCATATCGTAGACGCCATCTTGGCAAACTATACCGCCACAACAATAAACGTCAAATGACGTCACAAAAATGGCGTACAGTAAAAAGTTAAGACATTCATCTTCCATGTTTAAGTTATTGTGTGAATTTGTGCGTTTTTGTGTTTTCTTTTTACCAGCCAAGCATTTTTATACAGGCTTTTATTGGAATTGATACTTTTTTTATTACTGAACATTCCATTGTCGGTTTTTTTGAAAAAGAAGTTTGTTAATTTGTTTATTTATCTTTGGATTAACTATGTGTGGGTTGAACATTTAACTCCCGTACGTTTTCCGGTACATATCGATACCATTTCGATGTATCGATATGTCGATATGAATACTCATACATACCTACTTGTTATTCAAGTCTTAGTTAAGGTAGATCTTAAGAATTGATAAAATAATATCTGATGATAAATTTACTTGTATGTTGTATTAAAATGATGAACACGAAATAAAGAAACTGGTTTGAAAATAATTGTGTTTTATTTGCACCACATTTTATCGAACTAGTACACACTCTATAATACCTACACTTGGTAAGGAAAACTTTTTAGTAAGTTAAAGTTTAAAAAAAAGCCAAAAGTGAATGAATGCAATGTGAGTTCGATACTCACTTTCGATATTACAATGGATGGATTGATGGATTTCTATGTGCCCCCACAAATTTCATGGTTCAGAATGATGTAATGAACATGTAATAACCGTTTTAGCATCGGTGATTCCACCCTGTATAACAAACACACAATATTATTATTTGCCTAGTCCGACACCTATAAAGCGCAGGCCACACCTCCAGCTAGCAAGCGAACGTGCGAGCCAGGCGAGGCATCTTTTCACCTCTTTTCATATTTTGGTTCACACCGCGAACTACCGAAAGAGCCGAAACAAAGTTAAAAAGAGACTCTCGGGGTCGCTCGCTAGCTGGCGGTGTGGCCTACGCTTTACAATCGTCAAAGTTCTATAAATTACAGCTGGGACTAGCAGTTCAACGCTAGTATTTAAGTTCTAATTACCCCTGGCTGGAGGCCTTAATTCCAGGGCATTCACAGGATTAGTCCGGTTAAGCAGTAGCCAGCCTTATAAACTGAACTGCGAGATGCCATTATCAAAAAATACTGTTTGCTACTGTACTACTGTGTAATCATAAAAAAACACGTTAAAAGGCACATAGGTGTACAGACCGATCTCAGCAACCGCTGCTTAATTAACCTTGAAGATCGACACGTACAGCTGCATTAAAATCATTACAATATTATTTAAACATAACACAACGTGACTCTTGTTAACTCCAAAGGGTTAGGTAGAGGTGTACCTAACATATTACGCCAGTACTGTTAAAGTCTCATGTAAAAGGGGGCGAGCCTATTGCCATCCACCGGGCACAAATCCAGGCTCCGTGGCTGCTACTGAGATATTCCTAATGGAAAACCCAATAACACGGCCTGACTTGAGAATAGAGCCCTGGACCTCATGTTAAGCATTAGTGCTTGCGACCACTACACCACCGAGGCTGTAATATAAACTGTTAATGGGCACAATATATAATAAAATACGTACATTCTAATAAAATACTTACGTACATGCGTCCAGGGGCCTTAGTCTGCTATTGCAATAGTGTCAGAATGGTCTATAATTGATTTAATAAGGCCCCTAGCCCACGGCGTATTGAAGCGCGTTCGAAACTCGTTTGACGTGCGTACAAAGGGTAACTCGTCTGCGCGGGGCCTTATTAAATAATTCTGACACTATTGCAATAGCAGACTAAGGCCCCTGTAGTCGCGTATTGGTGGCAACAGTAAGCGCTGGATCCCTGCCTGTCTGCTTTGACTATAACTCACTCCTCCGGTATCATATACCTAGGATCATCATTCTTCCATCGCCGACGTCTTACCTTCTGGCCACAGCCAATCGCGGCGCGGATTGCGGCGCGGCGAGCGGCGCGGCAAGCGGTGAGCGGCGAAAACAAATGGTAGACAATGTATGAAGTAAGCCACAGCTACCGGCGGCGCGAATTGCGGCGCGACCTGCGGCGCGGTGAGCGCCGCGCGGCACGCGGCGGCGACGGGCTGCGCGGTGTGCGATTGAAACAAATGTACTAGCGAGTATCGAGGAGGCCACAGCTCAGAGCGGCGCGCGCGGCGGCAGCGGTGGACGTATTCAACATCGCACGATCGAAACAAATAAATTTGTTTTTATCGGGCGTTGAGCTTATATAAATAATGGATACTGAACAATTTATTAGTGAAATATTGAGTAGATCAGGGGGCCTAAAATGGAAGCTTTAGCAGAATCATAATATGTATCACGTTAAAAGTTTTAAATTCTTAAAATGGTCTTTATGGTTATGAGCACAAAGTCCATTTTAAGAGTTTTAAATTTTTAACGTGATTCCTATTATGATTCTGATAAAGTGGTCATTTTAGGCCCCCAGTAATATAGATATCAAAACATGTTATAAAACATTGTAGGACGAAATAAAACAACAATTTAAATACCGTGCCACTTTTGATAAGGCCATTTTAATAGTTAGCCGTTCTCTAAATACGTCCACCGCTGACGCCGCCGCGGTCGCAGCTAGTCGAGCTGTGGCTTACCACCGCAAGTCGCGCCGCCCGCCGCGCCGCCCGCCGCACCGCGCACCGCGCCGCCAGTAGCTGTGGCCAGGACGTTAGGCTTAATGTACACCACCACGAAATGGAATGGAAGCGACTTTTTGCAACGAAATTATAATCTGAAACATGATTGATCTAGTATGTCTTTATTTCTAGTACTAACATTATCCCTGTCGCTTATTTTACTAAAAAGATATTAAAAGGTATATTTTTCTGAACATACATACAGGGTGTAACAGGACCCTTCACGAAGCCGTCGACCAAGCACTAGGTACATCAAACAAAGTAACTTTACGCAAAAAATATTGCTGGGCAACGGCTTCTTTTTTTTTGGTTGAAAAATCACGTGCTCAAAATCATTGTGCTGATGGATGGAGGTGTTTAAAGTCTAAAAATTACATTAAAAACATGTATTAAAATACTTGTGAAAAAGTTGAAACTTTGACCCCCAATATCTCCGAACTATAAGGTTCCCAGGTATGGTCTAGAACGAAAAAATTACTGCAATGACGGGGAGAAAAGCGCCTTTCGGCTTCGTTAAGGGTCTTATTACACCCTTTAATCTATTTACCCATACAGCTGCTATTGTTTAGCTACAAGCTCATATGAACCATACACATCCTGATAAATGAGAGTTTCTTCTAAAAATCCAATGCATTAAAACCCTTACACTATGATGTAACTATTTACACAAGTAGCAATACATACCTTCGTCAAGTTGTCACGTATCGGTGACAAAGCCAGGCGCTCGAACCCTGCCTGCCCGATATGACGTCACTATTATTACGTCTTGCTCCGTTATTAACATATTCCCAGGATTCTGCAATAGGAGAGAAATGACAAATTTTATTCTTATGTAATAATATAGAAATTTCGTGAACACGAAGAAAATTGTGAGCAGTGCTAACTGCTGCGACTCTTCGTTCGCACAAATTTTCTCTTGGTTTTTTATTTTTTATTTCCATAAAGTATTATAACGCACTAAGCTGCAATGTCAATATGACAGATTTATTAATTTATTACTCATAGCAAAAAGACTCATGTAGGTTGAATAAGATCCATCATAGGTCTGGCTCATGGGTATTTGTAAAAAAAAAAACTCAGTAGATCCACATTTTGAAATCAGGATCCAATTAGAAAAACAATCGTTACCTGATCCATCATGGATCCGGCCAATGGATCTTCTGAGATTGAATGGCTGCGACTAGTGTTGTATATCGTGATCTCGAACTCAAGCAGGCAGGAACATTAGGTATTTTGTGTAAATTGTTTCATCTCAATAAAACGGTCTGCCTCGTTGGTCGAGTGGTCGCAAGCGAGACTACTGAGCATGAGGTCCTGGGTTCGATTCCCGGGTCGGGAAAAGTGTTATTGGGTTTTCCATCAGAATTTTTCTCAGTAGCAGCAACGGAGTCTGGATTTGTGTCCGGTTGACGGCAATGAGCGCGCCCCCTATTACATGGGACTTAGACATAACTGGCGAAATGTGGGTGTACTATGAGGTACACCTCTGCCTAACTCTTGGCGGATTACAGACGTGATGTTATGATGATGTTATGTTACTAAAACGCTGAAGGAAAGCATCGGATCGTCGGCAAACGGGTATGTTCTCGAACCAACCCTAACAGTGCCCCCGTAGTGGATTACTGGGCCCATAACGTCCCTCTTTCTGTCAAAGAGAGAAAAGATCGCAAACAGTGGGAACTACTTAAAGTAGGTTAACAAAGTAGAGAGAGGGGGAAAATAATCTCCGTATAGCAAGAACAATGTCATAGAATAGAATATTCTTTATTATGTATACCATAAAAGTAACATTCATAAAAAGAAAACATCTCACACAACGGTCTTATCGCTAAAAGCGATCTTTTCAAGACAACCTTTGGATGGATTGCAGAAAGAGAGAGAGACAGTACTGCAGTTCTGTGGTATACATATGTACATATATAAAGCTACAAAACTATACACTATATAATATCCTGTAACAAGTGCAGAAAACCTTGTATTGCTTATGGAGAGAGGTAGTGGTTTTTGACCATATTTTACATCATCAATACCATCATCATCATTACTAAGTACTGAAGCACTTCCACCACCTAGAGGTGAGCCTCCACCCAGCATCGCCACATCGACCTGTTCTTCTTCTAGCACGCAGCGGGCTCCTGAGGCAACTACATCTGAAAGAATGGATAAAATCCGACTTACCTTAGGAAAATGGAGATCATAGGTTTTTGCTGTTGAAGATTTAGTAAGTATAAAGTAAGAACTGGGTTGAGCGGTAATACAGGTATTCAGATAAATACAATAATTGATGATTGGGAATAGGCTAGGCAGATGATTGTGATATAAGTAAAATAAGTAACTGCTGCGTTGACCTTGGCGATAGCTGCGCATGGGCTCCTGGGTTCGATTCCCGAGTCGAGCAATAAGTTCTTTTGGAAGTTGGTGGTATTATATACCCCCCGTGCCTTGAAAAGTCGTTGGCCCTGCGCCTGATGTCTCCGGTCGTGTCCGATTGCCGTCCCTTCGGACATCTACGTGCGGACACTCGTGCACTATAATATCTCCCGCGCCGATGGCTAATCTCCGCTAAGTTCGGCTGACGTGACCCAAAACGACCAGGAGGACTGTTTAAGTAAGTATGTAACTACTTCTTCAGTAGGTGGATGTGATGCGACGCCCACTTCATGTAAAGTGTTTACTAACGCCAGGACGCTTATGACTCCAACCAGACGTGCTGCATTGTGATCTATGCTCGTGCATTCTAGATACCAGAAGAGGCTATAGCCTGTGGGTGAATAATGCTCTGGAATCGTAGCACCAACGTAAATTAAATACGTTAATTTTAAAATTAATAATACTGGTTTCATTATAATATTTCCATACTTTTAAGAATTTATTAATATCCATCGATGATACTGATTGTTTTGTTACAAACTATTTAACTAAAATTCTAAAGCAAAAATAGACGAATTTACGATATGTTTACACCGCACGCTCATGCTAGGGCTTCTGAATCTGCAAGGGTACTTCTGAAAGATCAGAAGACTAGTACATTTTTCAATTATTCATTTCCAATGGTAAAAACTGGAAAGAAACACCATGGTTAATGTCTAAAAAATGTGTAGGGTGACTGATGATTAGTGACCAATACTTAAACACGTGATTGTACTCATGATAACAAACAACTTTCCCAAAGAAACATTGTTTTCTGTACTCATTCACTATTACAATAACACATCAGCCGTATGAAATTCGCGCACGCGCGCCTTTGACATATCAGCTGTTAGTCGCATGACGCCGTTTTGTCTCATTACTATCGTGCCATGCAACAGTGGGGAGGCAGAGCACCCGAATTTCATACGGCTGATGTGTTATTGTAATAGTGAATGAGTATTAAAAAACGGTTCCTTCAGTACAATCACATGTTTAAGTATCGGTCACTAATTACCAGTCACCCTATATATTTCTTTTACAATGATGTTGGGTTAAAATCATTTAAAATGACCATTTTGATTGCAAAATTTGTCCACACCCGATATTTTATGATACAGTTATTTTTACTATGTAAAAACTACCTATTAGTACTCTGATGTATATTATCTAACTATATAACACACACATCTATATCTGTTGAGCATAATAAATTCTTTATATTGCTTTGTTCTCATCAAAGTCGGATAATCTCCATACAAAATAATTTGTCCTCTTCACGGGCTACGTTACAAAAATCATCTGAATAAATTTATTAGCTACAGTATTTACTTATTCATGAACTTTTTGCCAAATCGTTGTTGATGGCCCTTGATTACGGCTAAAAATATTTTTTATTAATTACTTAAAATATTTAAATTTTGGGTTCAAAATAATGTCCATTATTTTGATCATTTTTGTTATTCATTTTTGTAACGCCCAATTTGGTAATATATAGAATTTGTAAAATGGCAACACTCAAACTATAACGAGCCAATCACATGCCAGAATCTAATATGAGTCGGCCATTTTGTCCTCGAGTGAAAATAGTGAATGACGTGTGTTTTTTTGTCGGCGAGAAAAATTCCAATTATAAATTATCTGTTTTGTTTTGTTTCTAACAACGCAGGTAAGTGAACACTTATATTATTAAATTAAGCAATTAGGTACTTTATTGTTGACATTTATTGAAATGCTAGGTGGTTGTAACTCATTGCGATTTCTGTTTGGCTTAACGTATTTGAAATTACTTTCAAAGTACAGCAGTTTTTCATTTTTGTTATGATTTAATTACGTTACAAAAATGAAATAACAAAAGTGAAATAAAGACGCAATCACATTGCTGATAAAATGTTATTAATAGCGCGTGATTTTAATGTTGTATAAAATATGTGAGTGAATTTTCGGTGTATATAATATGGGTCCGTATGTCTTTCTGTTTTTTTTAATGACAATGTTTTTATTGTTAAGTTCATTATTATTTTATAACAAATGTCGTGTTTTTCATTGTGTTCATACAGTAGGATATTTTAAACTTACTGTAATTAAGTTTTGGGTTTTCATACCAATTTTTTTAAAGTTATCATTAAGTATTTATTTTGATGACCTACATCAAAATAAATACTTAATGATAACCTGGCTCAGAACGGACTTTATAAAAAATAATGATGCAGCGTACGATTGTGTTAGAAAATATAGAAGTTTTTTTTATTTTGCCCTTTTTTCAAGTGTTATGTTTATGTTATTAATGAATATTGTTGACAAGAATGTCCATTTATTTTTGCATTGTTTATTTATTTTAGATTGATAACTTTATATCTGAGAATAATATTCTCAATATGACTATTCTTAAACTGATAAGATAGGCAACTCATATAACGTTGATCTCTTTTTATTGTCGCCAAAGGAAAAAAAATGTTTTTAAGAGATTCTAATTTCCTTATAGATTCCTCATAATTAATTAATAAAACAAATGATAAAAAAGAAATAAACAGTGTTTTATTGCGAAACACCATATGATAAATCAATAAAATAAATAACAGTCAGATAATAATGTGTATTGTAACCGAGCCCTAATATTTCATTTTTGTTATTTTTTGTTACGCGTTTCATTTTTGTTACATTTCCATTTTTGTTTCATTTTTGTCACAATGGTCATTTTAAATGATTTTCACCCTGTTATATTAAAGTATTTAATACTGACAGGTTAGTGCAGACCTGTCAAGGTATCAAAGTACTAAACAATAAGGTTCATCAAGCCACTTTCATTCGTTTGTAATTTTCTTTCGATAACTTCCGAACCTTGTTCTAAAAAATCACGTCAAACCAATCTTCCCCGGACATTCAACCTCACCTGTTTTTTTGTTAGCCTTACCTGTTCCACTCCTAGAAAAAGGCCTCCCCCATGGCACTCCTTCCCGTTTTCTCGATGCTGTACCTCTTACCTCTTATCTAATAATTAAAAAACGTTACAGAATATTACTTCATTTCACGTCACACAGTCTGGAAGCGTCAAAGTGACGTAGTTTCGCGTCACGTTGCCTGGAACACGTGCTGTTGCGCAAACACGTGCGTCCTGCGTCAATCTGGATATGTCGCGGGTCGTAAAAATGTTGCCGAGTTGCATGGCGACATTGTATGGGTCCTGTATGTTAGGGAAGAGGTGTCTGTCTTGAGAAATGATGCCTTCCCTTGCAGTTAGGGAAAATCGTTTTTTAAAATAATAAAAACACTTTCTTCGCAATAAGTACAGTCAGCAACGGAAATTTATATACACTAGTTTTCTAACGTTAACGTTTAACGTTTTGACGACCCGAATGGCGCAGCGGTAGTGGGGCTGCCTTACGTTCTTAGGGTCCTGGGTTGAATGGGAAATGTTTGTGTGATGAGCATGGACATTTGTTTACGAGTCATGGATGTTTATATGTATAATAAGTATGTATTTACAAACAAAAAGTATGTATGTAGTATTATCAAATATCTGGTGTCCACGACACAAGCCTCGTTGCTTAGTGTGGCATCTAGATGGCACTGTGTGTAACGTCAAGCGATATTTATTTATTTATTTAAATTGTTTAAATAAGTATTATTCATAATTGTTTAACTAAATATTATTCATAATTGTTTAACTAAATATTATTCCAATATAATAATACTAGCTTTAATGCCCACAGCTTTACCCGCGTGGAGTTTGATAATTGTCCCAAAGGATCATTCTACCGGGATAAAAGCATCCTATGGTATGTGTTAATCCAGGTTGTAAACTATCTGCGTGCCCATCCAAATCAGGTCAGTACGTTTGCGTGAAAGAATAACAAACATCCAGAGATCCAGGCATCCATACATCCATGCATCCTCACAAACTTTCGCATTTATAATATTATAAGTGTATCCTACTTATAATTGATATAAATAAAATAACCTAAATTAACTAACTTAACAATGAACTAAAAAATGGCGTCAAAAAACTCCTCCTCAACCCTGTAACTAAATATTTTATTGAAATCGAAACAAAAGCAAAATTATAAGAATATTCGAATGTGTTTGTGACAATTCCGATGATGGGTAAAGATTGTTGTATATTATAGTAAGATAGACGGCAGCGTGTGACGGAAGTTGTGGGTTGTTAAACTCTGCTAGCGGCTGTCCCTTTGCATCCTGGTCAAATTCAAGGAGACATCTATACTAATGATTCTCGACCCAAATCGATAGTAAGAAGTGTTTTAAATTAGGAAAAGTAAATGTGTATTTACTTTTTCTATTTCTCTAAGGAACCCTAACCAAGGAATGTGGAGCTCACTGTCCAGTGTTCAGCAAGACAGTCATATTTCATGCCAACTGCCACAAACTGACAGATTTATTGCAGATTCCCTTGGCGTTTCTTAAATTAGACTGATATTGTTATTTGCAATGGGAAATGGTGAAAATATTACTTTTTTATTTAAAAGTTCCATATAGTATGGCGGAAACCTGTTAACAATTACTGGGCAAGACTCCTACCACAAAACACAACTGAAACTATATTTTCGTGCCGTTTGGGGTTGAAACTCAGGGGTCATGGGGTCCTATAGTGCTCATAGACTGTTGAGGAAATTTCGAAACGTCTAGATAACGCTTCCCGTGACCCAAGGGCTGGCTTTTAGCTTAGCCAGAGGCTAAGTGTTGTGATACAACGTGGCAACGCCGCAAGTCTCTTGTGCACATTACCAGCTGACAGCGTTGAGGAGGAGTTTTTTGATGATTTATTTATTTTGGGTTTGTTTAATTGTATTTAATTAATAATTATAAAGTTAGATTCCTTAATAAATTTCCCATATTTCTTAAAAACACAAAATCACACCTATATTCGAATAAATAGGCAGGTACCTATACTCCTGCCAGGGTTGCGGGACTGTTTGAAAGAGATACCGCGGCCCTGGAACACAAAGGGCAAAGGAAGGAACATGGATTGGATGGGTTTTAGCCAGTAAAAGTCTGACACTCCCTCCTGCTCAGCCCAGAGCGGGAGGGGTTATTTGATGATTTCTCATCCGTAGAAAAAAAAAAAGGTACCTATACTACACCCACATTACGCCAGTTCTGTTTGCGTATCGCCATGTCATAGGCGAAGAACCTATTGCTACCAACCGGACACAAAGACAGACTCCACGTTGCTACAGTCACATTCTCCAAAAAAGCACCAATATCACTTTTCTAGACCTGGGAATCGAACCTAGGACCTCATATCTACTACTGCGAAAAAAAAAAAACACAGGAAGGGAAGAAAACACTGGACCCGGAAAAGCCATAGCAAAAGCTAAACCAATCAATGGGAATAGGCTTTTCCTTTTTAAACTACACCAGCGCACATAACATACATTTCTGCTTAGCCCCTTGGGAACTAGTCGTGACGTGTATAAAAATTGCAATCGAAAATACAAACTCACTGAGCAGAGTAAACCGCTACGTGTCTACGGCGTAGCATCTCGTAGCACCCGTAGCCGCGTAGTACGCTACGCCGGACGTCCAAAATTCATGACTATCCGTTTGAAGTGTTAACTTTGCTACGTGAAAAGGAATATGTTTTCAGTTTAAAATGTTTCGGCCACTTGCTATTTAAATAGCTTTCGAGTTGTACTTGTTTCCTTTAAAAGTTTAAAATGTGCATACTTATGTAAGTATAAGTGATTGCAATGGGAAACGGGAATGATTACATGTTCTATTACATTTTTCATTGTATCCGACCTATTCCATAGTACCCATACATTATATTATAAATGCCCCATACTCTGCCTGTTACCTTTTCACACCTTAACGGCTGAACAGGTTTTAATTTTAATCAATTTAAGATGGATAGGATTAGAATATAGTACTCTTTTAATCCAGGTAGGTCTCTGTGTGATAATGTACGACACACACGCATGCGATGCCGAGGCCAAATCTAGGACCACACAAAAAAAAATGATGTGATGTTTATCGTGCGTGTACGGTATCTCAACAAAAGAACGGCTGTCAGGACAGGAATAACACCTAACTGTAAATAAAAATAAAAGACTTAGGGCCATATTTAGTTTCCCACATTTTCTAATAACTGGAACAGAATTTATTGAAGACTAGCTGACCCGCGCAACTTCGTCAGCGTCACATAAGAGAGAGACTTTATCGTCGATGCTCCGCTCCTTTTGGTCGTAGCATGATGTTATGTAGCCTATAGCCTTCCTAAACAAATGGGCTATCCAACACTAAAAGATTTTTTAAATTCGAACCAGTAGTTCCTGAGATTAGCGCGTTCAACCAAACAATCAAACAAACTCTTCAGATTTATAATATTAGTAAAGATTGGTCGGGACTTATACTTAGCCATAAGCCTGACGGCTTATATCATTACTTTAAATACTACTATAAGCCACTATACTACTAAAGCCAGACAAATAGGATGAAGTTGAGAACAATTAAATACAAGCTGCTTTCAAAAACGGTGAAGGAAAACATCGTGAGGAAACCGGCATGTCCTAGAACCAAAAAATGGAAGACATGTGACATCTACTAACCCGCACTGGGGCCCGCGTGGTGGATTATAGCCCATTCCCTCTCATAAACTCAAACTCAAAGCATTTATTTCAATTAGACCATTACAGGCACTTTTGAAAGTCAAACAAAAAAAAAAGCTAAGCTACAGTCACAGTCACAAGGCATAATAACTTGAGAAAGTACTGTAGTTGCACATTCCAAAGCGTAGATCTCTATGGAGAAGAATGGGCAAGAAACTCCATGGACACTCTTTTTAATCAAAATATTTTTACAAAATCTTGGTTACATCATTCACGTTGAGATTATACATATATGTGAGAACGATGTAGAAAGACGTGCACATTAAGAGCGCCCAGAGTAAAAGATTAAAATAATCAACACTTTCAAAATAAAGTAATTAAAATAAACCGTGGCAGCTAAGAGATGACCACTCCCAACTGACAGCGCCCGTTCACGAACATGACGCATGGCTCGGCGCCATTCAACTCAACCATATTGAAGGGAAGGGAACATAGAGCGGAGGCCGTGTGTCCCAGCAGTGGGAACATTACAGGGTGATTATGCTTATGCTAAATTCAAGCTGTTAACGGACCCGTTACGAAGTCGTCAACCAAGTATTAAGTAATAATAATAATAATTAAGCTCAATTTATTCCATATTTTCTATACATAGCGATTACAAATTAATAGTTTTATATTTTATTTGGATATGGATCCCTTTTGGGTAAAAGCCTCCTCCATCCCGTGCCAATTTTCCCTGTTTTGGGCCAACTCCATCCAACTCGGACCAGCTACTTCGATGATGTCATCCGCCCATCTCTTGCGTGGTCTGCCTCTGTTTCTCTTGCCTCCCGGTCCAGACCACTTTGTTGACTCCAATGTCCACCTTTGATCTCTACATCTCGAAATATGGCCTGCCCATTTCCATTTCAGTCGTAGAGCGTGTAGGAGGGCGTCTGTTAGTTTAGTTTTTTTCCTTATCTCTTCGTTTCGAGTTTTCTGTATTTTCCTGAGTTTTAATATACTCCTTTCCATGGAATGTTGGCATGATAGGATTTTATTTTTTATTTTGTTAGTATATGTCCATGTTTGGCTTCCATATGTCATACTTGGTAGAATACAGGTGTCCATTATTATTCTTTTGAACTTCATGTGATAGTTCCCTTTTAGGACTTCCTTATGTAACCAAAATTTCTTCCAAGTGCTGTTGATCCGTCTATCCACTTCACTTTCGTTATTTCTTTTATCAAATGATATTTGTTTTCCAAGGTAGATATATTCCTTTACATATTCAATCTGGTTTCCCGACACGTGTATTTCCTTTTCTGTATGGTTCGTCATAATTTTTGTTTTGCTTGCGTTCATGTGTAACCCCACTTTTTTGCTATTTATGTCCAGTTTTTGTATCATTTGTTCTAGCTCAGTTGCTGATTCCGCGAAGAGGAGGATATCGTCAGCAAATCTGAGGTGGCTTAGATATTGACCTTGCATTCTGAGTCCTTTATTTCTCCAGTTAATTTCTTGAAATATTCCTTCCAACACAGCTATGAATAGTTTCGGTGACATGGGATCCCCCTGTCTGACACCCTTTCCTATTACTATCTCTTCTCCTTTAGTTTCTAATCTTACTCTACTTTTGCTTTGTGAGTAGATGTTCTTTATGATATTTATATAGGTTCTGTTTATTCCGCAACAGGCAAGTGCTTTCCAGATCGAGGCGTGTGTTATACTGTCAAATGCCTTTGCGTAGTCAATAAAGGCTACATAAAGAGGTCGATTATGTTCTATATATTTCTCAAGTATTTGGTCTAGTGTCTGTATGTGATCAATAGTGGAGAATCCTTGGCGGAAACCGGCTTGTTCTCTTGGTTGGTTGTTGTCTATTCTTGATGTTATCCGGCTCAGTAATATAGAGGAAAAAAGTTTGTAAATGCTCGACAGTAAACTTATTGGTCTGTAGTTTGCGATGTCTGCTGGATTACCTTTTTTGTAAAGAAGTATTATGTCAGAGTCGCACCACTGCTTAGGAGCTTTTCCTGTTTCGAGTGCCATGTTGAATACTTTTACTAAGCATGGTATTAGGACTGGGGCTCCTATTTTTATTGCTTCGTTGCTTATGTTATCTGGCCCAGGACTTTTATCAGGTTTTAACTTTTTTATATGCCTTAATATTTCTTCGTAGTTTATGGGTACCATTTCTTCTTGCTCGTTTTCCTCGGAAATTCCTCCTTGCTTTTTATCGCAAGGGTCTTCTGATGGTTTCTTATACAGCTCCTTGTAGAATTCAGTTGCATGTTCTATAATTTCCTTTCTTGTTTTCGTTTCATAATTTTCTTTTTTAAGTTTCTGAATCCAGTCTTTATGTGTGTTTAGTTCTTTGTTAGCCCGCTTTGAGCTTCTGTAGCAATTTAAGTTTTTCTCAATTATTCTTTGCCTGTGGTTATTGTAATCTTCTTTTATGGCCTTCTTTGTTGTTTTGAAAAGGTTTTTTAGCTCTTGCTTTGTATCTTTACTTTTGTTTTTAATTGAGATTAATTGTGTACGTCTTCTTATTAATTTTAATGTTGATTCACTTAGTATTCCTGAACCCTTTTTTTC
Source organism: Eugnorisma glareosa (assembly GCA_947578425.1). Taxonomy (NCBI): domain Eukaryota; kingdom Metazoa; phylum Arthropoda; class Insecta; order Lepidoptera; family Noctuidae; genus Eugnorisma; species Eugnorisma glareosa. The sequence goes on from OX387960.1 coordinate 17,974,114, forward strand.
GTTGGTTTCCTGTTTTATTTTCAAGCTGGTCGTAATTATGTTCTCTAACTTGTCGTAATAGGTTTGTACCTCGTTAGTATGTTCTGGGAGCTGTTTGGTATTTTCTTTTAAGTTTTCTAGGTATACTGATTTTTCGCTGTCTGTTGTAAGTGTTTTTGGAAGGGTCTTAAATGTTCTTCTGCTCAGTTTAGGAGACTTCATTGTTAGTGTTGCTCTTATTAATCTATGGTCTGATGGAAATTGTACATTATTGAATATTTCTACGTTTGTTATTCTTTTAGGTTTGTTGCACAGAATAAAATCTATCTCGTTCTTTGTTTTTTGATCTGGGGCCATCCAAGTCCATCTGTGACTTTGCTTCTTTTTAAAGTAGGTGTTCATTATGGATAATTTATTTTCGCTGGCATATTGAATCAGCCTTTCGCCTCTTTCATTTCGTTTTCCATATCCATAACTTCCCATTACTAAGCTTTCATATTTCCTTGGTTGTCCGATTTTGGCATTAAAATCTCCTATTACTAGTACTGTTTTTTTTATCTTGGATTTCGTGGGCTGCTCTCAGGTCGTTGTAGAACTTGTTAATTTCGTTGTCATCTGCTTTCTCAGTGGGAGCGTAAGCTTGTATTATAGATAATAGTTCGTCTTCAAATTTCAATTTCAAGACAGCTACTCGTTCTGATATCCCTATGTAGTTGACAATATTTTGTTTATAGGTCTTCTTAACCAGAAATCCCACTCCATATAGCCCTTTTGTTTCTCCTGTATAACATAGTACATAGTCTTGATGTTCTTCAATTTTGCAACCTAGCTTCCTCACTTCGCTTAGGCCTAGTATGTCGAAATTAATTTTCTTAAGAGCTTCTGTTAGTTCTAGTAATCGTTCTGCTGATGACAGTGACCTTACGTTGTAGGTGCAAATTTTTAGCTGTTGATTTCTTTTTGATGACGGGTGAGGGTGGTGGTCGTAATCCCCACGGTGACCAGCCGGCTTGGGGAATGTTTTTGGTTGTTCTTCTAGGTATTTTGTTCTATTTGTCTTTCGGCTGGCACCTAATTCCTATTGCGTCTCCGAGGTTGTTGATATGTTGTTGATTGAGTTGCTTCTTGTTCTCATTAAATCAAATGCATTCATTCTGCCTACTTTAGCAGGGTTGGGTACAAATTGTTTCTGTGATTGGGCTTTCTCTTCCGGTGTTGTGGGCAGATCTCGTTTTCTTTTTTCACTTTTTCCTCCAGTTTTTATTATGAGTTGATCATATCTGATAGTAGCAAAGTTGCCTTTTTTTCTTTCTTCTAGCATTTGTTCTTGGAGAGATTTCCTTTTGTCTACTACCTCCTTTGGATAGTCTTCAGATATATAGATCTTCGCATATTGTTTTTTGTTATTCATAATTTGTTCTTTTTTCCAGTAGTTAAGGAACGATATTTTGACAGGTCTTGGTTTTTTGCTATTATCAACTTTTTTCCCCACTCGATAGGCAGCGTTTATGTCGCTTTTATAGACTGATAATTCTTCAGAGTTCTGCTGAAACGTTTTTGTTACGTTATTTAGTAGCTCCATGTTGTTTTTCTCCGTCTCTTCAAGCCCAAATACAATTATATTATTCATACGGTTCAAGTATTCAAGCTTATGGACTCTTTCTTTTAATTGCTCATTTTCTATTTTCAGTTTCTTGGTTTCGCTTATAAGTGGTTCTAGTTTCTTATCAATGCTTGAAAGTAATACTTTAGTTTGTTCGTCCGTTTGGGTTTTGATTTGTTCCATAAATATTTTGAATTGTTCTTCCATGTTTGAATACAAGTTTTTTTTTTTTTTTAGTCGTGTTTCCGAACGAAGAATTGGGAGAATTTTTCTTGCACGTTTTGGCAACACTGAGCTCGTGATTGTGACAGATGTTGCAAAATGTCAAACTTGACAATGACAGATGCTCAATGTCGGTTTTTCTTTTCGGAAATCGAGAGGGTAGACTTGTTTCTTTAATGGTTTCGAAACTTTTCAATCTTTGATTTTAGATGCTATATCAGATATTAACACGAGATAACACTTTCACAGCTAAAGCAACACCTTAACTTCACTCTGATGATAATTTTGGGGCGTTTTTCACGGTTTTTGCACAATTCTTGTTAAATATTTGGAGAGCACTATGTTCTTCTGACAACAGTTTGACAGTTCTCCAGAAGTATTAAGTACATCAAAATAAATAACCCTACGCAAAAATTATTGCTGGGAAACGACTTTTTTTTGGGGTAGAATATCACGTTTCACGGTAAAACTCAATGTATCGCACTCAAAACATTGTGCTCCTGGATGCATTGAATAATAAACAGGGCATGGAGGTATTAAAAGTAAAGTTATAACCTAAAAAACTAGTGAAAAAGTTAGAACTTTGACCTCCAATATCTCTGTAACTAGAAGGTTCCCAACTAGTTAGTGTAGTAAGTTATGTTCCAGAACTAAAAATGATCGCAATGACTTAGAGAGCAAGTGCCTTTCGTTTTCATTAAGGGTCTTTCTACACCCATTACAATAGTACATTTCTAAAATATTCATACTTGGGTAAAATCTCCACATGCAAGTCATTACTCATAACACTCAGAGATACCAACTTTTCTTTCGGTAGGTCACGTAAAAAATCTGTGAAACCTCTCGGGAGATCCTAATTCTTATTTGAGAGGTGGTCTGCGTTTGTCAGGTGTAGGATTCAACTTGTTCCCCAGTATAGCGCGACGACTTCGAATCAGACGCTTCGAAGTTTTGGCATACCACTGTTAAACCCACGATGGTTTGTGTGGTATGTTTACGTTTTGTTAAGTGTGGATTGAATAATAAAAAGTAAAAAAAAAAGTGTTGAAGGTTTAATGTTATCTCCAGAATTAGAAAAATCTATTATCATAACATAACACCTCCTGTGGGGATTACAGGAGTGTGTAATCTCCTGCGATGATTACACACTCCTGTAATCCCCGCAGGTTAGGCAGTAGTGTACTTAATAGTACACCCACATTTCACCAGTTATGTTAAGTCCCATGTAATAGAGGGCGAGCCTATTGCCATCAACCGGGCACAAATCTAGACTCCGTGGCTGCTACTGAGAAATTCCTAATGGGAAAACCCAATAACACTTTGCCCGGCTTGGGAATCGAACCCAGGACCTCATTCTCAGAAATAGTGCTCGCTACCACTAGACCAGCGAGGCAGTGAGTTTAATTAATTCGTAAATTAGCGGATAAACAATAAACAATTTCATAATTACTCATTGTTTGTTTCTGGAGTCTGGTCCGGTCCATTTACCCACACCTTCATAAATCGAGAGTATGAGCTACGCTGATGACATGGCGTTGCTGGCGCCAACGGCAGGTGCCATAAGTTAAATGCTGCGGGTCTGTCGGGCGTATGCTGCCTCACACTGACTTCTTTATAATGTTAAGTTAATTTAAGGCCTGAGGTGAATGCCGTTGTGTGATGGAATGGGTATCTAGAGCATCTTCTCACTGACGACCTTAGGGACAATGTCGATATTGAAATCCCTAGGAAATTGGCGGTCCGAGATAACATGTTGGCCCGAAGATTCGCTCGGTGTAGCATTCTTGTAAAAGTAACACTGTTTAAGGCATATTGCCAGTGCTTTTACACGGGGAATTTTTGGGTCAACTGTACCAAAATAACGCTTAATGATCTACGCGTTCAGTATAATAATATTTTTAGGATGCGGTTGGGACTGCCACGATGGTGCAGCGCTTCTGCTATGTTTTCGCAAAACCGAACTGACGGCTTCATCGCCGTCATTCGCAAGAAAACCGCGTCGCTGTTGTCAAGGTTGCGGGCGAGTGACAACAGCATTGTAAAAACTATGGCGGAGAGTATCGACTCTCCGATTATTAAAAGTTTTGTGAGAAGGACAATCACTAACCATTAATTTGGGAATGCCCTTTTCACAATTCTGATGTTGTCTTTTAATTACTAACACTAGTAATAACGCTGGATCATTGTTGTCCGAAATTAAAGAATATAATACAGGGTATAAGGAACAGCCCTCCACAAACTGATGGGGTGAATTCAGTATACGAGTTTCATACTAAGATGACCGGTACAAGAAATTATTTCAGGAATGGTATGGGAAAAATTTGATTTGTTTTATTTCTTCATACGCAATGTATCGTCACCGTGGCAAAACGCACGTAGCGAACGGCAAGCGCGACGACAAGTTCGATAAACTCTGTAGCTAGGCAGGAAGTGAACAGCTGATTTCACGAGTCGTTCGCTAGAGTATTTCAACATCCATTTTTGGATATTTACACTTACAGGAACTGTAATTTTACATTGAAATAAAGGAATAGTAACTGAAAAAAAAACCGAAGAAAAATTCCGGTGGAATATGCTTCAAAATAAGGGGCTGAATGCACCCTGTCAGTTTGTGGAGGGCTGTCCCTTACACCCTATATAATAAAGTCTACGGAAGACGAGAAGGGCTAGTGCTTTTTTTTAAATATGATATCTCTTAAAAATAAAGGTACTCTTTTACGAAGAGAAAATGAAGGAACTAGCGTTCTATTCAAAGTAGTAAAGTTACAGTTAGGTCAATTCGTCCTCATCATTTGTATCCCACGCCCGAGGCGGCGGTCTCCGTTCACCTTATGTATTTATATAATACATAAATATACCTGAGATACCTCTGAATACCTTTAGTAAGACTTTATTTTATTTGGGAATAGTATTTCGTATTCTGAACTGAATAAAAACTAATATAGTCATTTGATGGATAGAACGGTGATTGACGCATCATACTAAATATAACATAACACCATGCCTGTAGTCCTCGAAGGGTTAGGCAGATGTGTACCTGGGCCATTTCGGCACTTATATTTTTTTAAGTCCTATATAATAGGGAGCGAGCTTATTGCCATTAACCGGGCACAAAGCAGACTGCGTGGTTGGTACTGACAAATTCCTGTTGGAAAATCCTAACAACACGTTGCCCGACCCGGGAATCGAACCCAGGGCCTCTTGCTCAGCAGTCACGCTTGTGACCATTAGACCATACTATTCTCAAGTTATATAACACATAGAAATGTAAAATCCTCACCGTTTGAAACCACGGAACGCCACCTGCTCCGATCCTTACACACTCCTTTCGACTCGTCCAAGTTCATACATCTGGTCCTTTGGATGAAATTTGGCATACAGTTAGAGCAAGACCTTGATCAGCACATGCTGATACTGATACTGTTAGTCTGCGCCATCCCACCGCTGGGCAAAGGCCTCTCCCTACGATTTCCAGTTGTTTCGATCCAGGGCTAATGTGGACCACTGCGTCCCGCCATCTTCTACCGTCTACGAGGTCAGCACATAGGATAGTTTTAATCCGGGTCGTATAGGATAATTCCCGACCTCCAAGTGCTCGCCCGCGTCCAAAACCTAGTCGTAAATAGTTACACAATTTGAGACTATTTCTAGGGCATTTTCAAGTAGTACAAAGGTTCTTTGTGTCTCTCGCAAAGGGTCTTGAATCTAGATTTTAAGGCCCTTAACGATCTACTCGCAGTTCTATAGCAAAACAAATCTAATTATCAAGTTAAATGGATGTCTATATTTCTTAATTAAACTTCAAGTTTGAAAGGAATAAGTTTATTGTTTCATTTAATATAGAATGGTTGTGTACTTTTGAAATAGTTGTCTAACGAAAATTTGTAAAGAAAATTAATAAAGTGTTTTAAACAATAATAAAATTATTACTGCTATGATAACCCACAACGTGCTTTTACTGATTTTATAGTTGGATTCCCCGACTGCGATGGAGTCTAAAAGGATGGTAATGTTTTTGATTATTTGTGGCAGGGTCTCGACAGCGAAAAAAAAATATTTTTAATGCGTCTGCATAAAAAACCTTCAAAGACAGTAAGAGAATTGGGTCCAAATTCGTTAAGTCCATCCGACGGTTACCTGGAAGGTACCGCTATCTGCGATAAGGCCGCCTTTGTACCCATAGTTTATAATATTGCAAAAACATACTTTATCAATGTTTCATACCCGGCCTTTCCTTCAGGGCTTTTTTTTTTTCGGATGGGAAATCATCAAATAACCCCTCCCGCTCTGGGCTGAGCAGGAGGGAGTGTCAGACTTTTACTGACTAAAACCCATCCATGTTCCTTCCTTTGCCTTTTGTGTTCCAGGGCCGCGGTATCTCTTTCGAACAGTCCCGCAACCCTGGCAGGCGTCGGTCCTTACGGACCCCTTCCTATTTGCTGACTCTCTTTGAGGCGCGCGTGGAACACGAACGCGCCGTCGACACGGCCTGTCGTCATAAGACGGACGGACGGCGAGCTAGCCCATAGCTCACCGTCCACAGGCCCGCGCCTACGGTGGCTCCCGACGCCCGGTGCGTCTCCCGCGGCGGCTGGGACGTGAGGTTCTCTCCCTCTCACGTTCCGCCACCTCCTTCGCTAGCATGACTGAGCGCCTGAGGTATCATCTTAATACCGTTCAAAGTCTTCAAATATTTACGCATCGACGACTAGACGGAGAAATTGAACTAGTAGTTTCTACTGACTGACAATACAATGACATAACATCAGGACTGTTCTCTACGAAGGCTTAGGCAGCGCTAAGGACACACTTCACCCGTAATTAATGTTCTACTAAGCATTATGGGGCGACCTAATTGACATCAGCCGCCAACTCGTTGACTCCAAGCAGTAAATAGATACATCAAGATGAAAAACCCCACAACATTAAGCCCGAGCTGGGTATCGAACCCAGGGTCTCATGTACAAAAGTAGCGTTTTAGAAAAATAAGCTGTTTCATACAAAAGTGTAACAACTTACACGGTCATAATGTATACGTATAAACAGGCGGCTTTTTTTATAACCGACAAACTTCACAGTTTTGTACCATGCTCTGAATCGACACATCATCATCCATGTATGCTTTGTTTTCACCTACATATTCGCAAAATAATGGTAAAATTAACATCTATCTAGAAAACATTTCAACATCAAAAATCAATCGCCAATGTACATTACATGCCGCACCCATGGACAGCCCCATACCGGGTAAATCCCACTGCGACCAGCCGACATGTAATAAGTGGTCATCTATCAATATTTTGTACACGATTATAGACACAAAATCCAACTACATAATGACGATAATCACTTGCATAAAACGACAGATGTTGCGTCGGAGGGTCCTATGGTAAAGTAATGGTTGCTATGGGGTGCTGTTTCGTTGGATTTATAATTAATGACCATGAATGTTTTGTCTAACCTTCAATCATGGACAACCGTTCCAAAGTTCGACCGCTGCAAGCTTTGCTTATGAGGGGTGTATTCTGAAAGCTGGCAACGTCGCAGTATTCAATGAAATTATGATAGATATGAATGTTGATGGGAAGAAGTGAATGGAAAAAGAAATCGTGTTGCGCCGACCCCGAGTAGAATGGGACAAGGGCAGGATGATGATTATTAAATGATAATATCTCAGCGTTATACACATCTAAATGACGATTGGAACCCGAGTGATCTAAGTGACATTTTAACAAATACCTACTGAGGTTATTACACAATGGCAATGGCATAGAAAAATCATAATTTTTCCATACCAAACTGATCTAAGTACTCTTCAGTGGTTTCTTCGCTGAAGGATCAGAAGGGCTATTCCGTATCTCTGTTGTCAGTTCATAGTGATCATCACTTGGCGAGTCTTGATGTACATGACCGTTCTTGTTGGTTTCGACTGACGCTACCCGTGCAGAACTGTCATTGTATATCAAAACTCGCCAAGTAATGATCACTATGAATTGTCATCAGAGATACGGAATTTAGACCTGCTGAACATTATGTCACTATAGAATTGGTGCAGTATGCTACGTGGAGGCATGCCACGCTGATTTAAGTAACGAGGTGCACTTACATACTGTTGTGCCATAGTTCACTTTGGTCCACACCAACGACGTCAAATAATGATTGCGACAAAAAAATCCACCCGCTTTATGTAGTACATATAAGAAAAATTTTTGGATTGTGTTTTATTTAAACCTATTTTTACCACAATGTAAGTATATCTTAATCTTTTTAGTAATATTTTATTAAATTCACGGATAAAGACAGACTGGATTTTCCATGCTAACAAATAATTCAAACAATAACAACACTCATTGAATGCCATACAGAACCCCGCTAAGCCCCTCCTAACACACACTATGATACAGCGTGGGTGAACCGATCGATAGTTTTGCCCGCGGGAACCCCACTCTAATCAATATTGTGATACAATTCCCATCATCTGCAAACCTTTAGGGGACTTTATATGGGGTATATCAAGGTTAAATTTGACGTGAAGTGAGTGAAACGCACTACTAAATGAAGTTACCAGTTCTTTTAGTTCTTTTCCAGGGTTTCGTTTGCGTCGCTAATATTTACAGTAAAATGACTGCCCTGAAAATTCACGGTAGTAGTATATAACGAAGTTAAAAGGAAACCTATCATAGCTAAGTAGACTTTACCAGTTTACGAGTAATAGTCGACCAACTTATAAAATGTACTTGGATAACATATTTTCCTAAACATAATATATGGGAGGTAATGTATAGTTGGTCTAGTGATCGCAAGTACAATGTACTTGGTTCAGTTCCCACGTTTGGCGAAAATATTATTCAGTTTTTCCCCAAAACTGGATTTGGGCTCGATTAATTACACGTAACTGATAAAATATGGGTGTTGCTATACACCTCTGCTTAGCTCGTCGGGGTTCACGTCGTGATGTTATGTATGTGTTACGGGTCATAATAGAAGAAGTGAACCTAGGTTTACCCGGATTAACTTAACTTTATCCGAGTTTGTTGAGTAAAGTTTTAAAACTAACTATGTTACGACTGAAAGCCGAAGCACGGTTACACGTAGTTCTAGTCGGCTATACCTAGGTGCGGCCGAAGCATTTGGATAGCTTAACCTAAAAATACATACTAATAACACACACTTATCTGGCTAAACTTAGGTGAACCTTTTTATTGCTAGGGCGAACCGACCAAATTGGTTAGGCAAGGTTTTGAATTATGACCAAACCCGCACGAGCCTAGCGAGCGTAGCGAGAGGTGCCTCAACTGCATTAAAGTTGGTCGCATCAAATCGCGTTGGTCGCATAAAAAGAAGGTAAGGCCTCCAAATTTAAATGTATTTACCCGACTGTGCCAGAAGGAGGGTTATGTTTTTCGAGAGTATGTATCATGAGAGTGTGTATTTATAATTGTTTGGCACGCTCTGTGGCCTGAACGGCTCGATGGATTTTAGCTTGAGAGGTGTCGTTAGATTCGCATTTACTGTGAGAGTGACACTGGGAATATCAAAATAAAAATTATTCAATAATAAAACAAAAAATAAATAAAATAAAAACGGTAATTTAAAAAATTAAAAAACCCGACTGGTTAAAAGGACATAGAACATAGCGACTTAACAGTCGGGACCCATTAACATATATAGACCGGCTTATATCGTCCCAATAATGGGTCCCGACTGTTAAGTCGCTATGTTCTATGCTTTCTATTATTATTATTTTTTTTTTACTCTGTCGGGTTTTTTAGTGATTATTCGGACATTACCGAAACATCTTGAGCAATACTAAGTTAACCCGGATAAACCTAAGTTTACTTCTTCTAGCATTACCCGTAACATATGTACCACGTTTGTATTTCATGACCTCTCTGCCTACTTTCTTACGACAGATAGCATTCCCAAATATCAACTATACTAATATTATAAAGAGGTAAAATTTGTGAGGTTGTAGGGGTAATCTCTGGATTTCCTGAACCGATTTTGAAAATTCTTTCATTAGTAAGAAGCTACACTATCCTCAAGTGCCATTCGCTATATAAGGTCCCATTAAAATAGATAGACAAATTTTAACACAGCGTTCAGTACGTCTAACCAAAGATATCCAAGCAAAAAAAAAAAAGATTAAAGTGATTTTATTTTGACCTAATGTGTTTATCTTTATTCTATAGAGCCGCCGGCAATTTATTATTTTAGGTCAAAATAAAAAATAAAAACACTTTAATCAGTGTTTTTTTTGCTTAGTTATCTTTGGTTAGTCGTACTATGGGACCTTATATTTACAACGTGCCCGTGGTATAATTTCCGACCAAAACGCGAGCGAAGCCGAGGGTAAGAGTTAGTAAGCTATATTTTAAACTCTTGACGAATCTAATGCAACTCAGAAATACACCCACTTCCTGTAAATAAAATATTCTTTATTGTACCTACTTCCTAAGATAAAGGTCTCAGGATATATTTCATTAAGCAGAAATCTCTTTTTTATTTAAAAAGAAAGAAATATCATTACACATTTTCCAATAAGTTGGAAAGAAAAGTAGCCGGGATTAAAATGAAAGCCTTATTAAGGTGACATCTGCAGTGGAATTAATTAATACTTAGTTCAAATGAGACAATCTCATAAGCCAAGAAAATGAGAAAAAGAACGGTTTTATAGAATTATATTTTATGCTGCAGTTGTGTTCCTAAGATATTCATCATCATCATCTGCCTCGCCTTCTCCCAACTATGTTGGGGTCGGCTTCCAGTCTAACCGGATGCAGCTGAATATCAGTATTTTAAAAGGACCTATCTGACCTCCACAACCCAGTTAATACTGGATAATACGACACACATTTTTTTTTTTTTTTCGAATGCTAAATCATCAAATAACCCCTCCTGCTCTGGGCTGAGCTGAGGGAATGTCAGACTTTTACTGACTAAAACCCATCCGTGTTCCTTCCTTTGCCCTTTGTGTTCCAGGGCCGCGGTGTCTCTTTCGAACAGTCCCGCAACCCTGGCAGGCGTCGGTCCTTACGGACCCCTTCCTGTTTGCTGACTCTCTTTGACGCGCGCGTAGAACACGAACGCGCCGTCGACACGGCTTGTCGTCATAAGACGGACGGACGGCGTGCTAGCCCATAGCTCACCGTCCACAGGCGGTGCTTCGCCCACGTGGGGCAGATCTCCACCGTGTCCTCCGGTCGATCCTCACTATGGTAGCACCCGGGCGTTTCCTCCCGCCCGATTCGGTGCAGGAACCTCCCGATACAACCGTGTCCGGTGAGGACCTGCGTCAGGAGGAAGGTGAGGGCGCCGTGGCGCCTCTCTAGCCACTTCTCAAAGAGCAGACTTATCGCCACTATTGTGGCGTGCCCTGCTCGGGGTTGCGACAGTCGCTCTCTCCATGTCGCCATGAGATCGCGCCGGAGGTCTGTCCGCTGAGCGATGATTTGCCGCGGCAGTGGAGTTACCCCCCGGCGTAGTGCCTCCACGCGCCACTCATGCAGGCGCGCGAGGACTATCGCCTCCAGATCCCATGACGGCAATCGGGCAAGGAGGCTCGCCGCCTCGCCGGAGATCGTGCGGTATCCCCGGACCAGCCTTACGGCTACCACCTTTTGGGGCGCGTTCAGGTAGTGGGCGGCTCGCCGCCTCAAAGAACGCGCCCACACCGGGGCCCCGTAAAGGGTAATACGATACCCCTTGGTAAGACTGGTTGTCAGACTTTTTGGGCCCCTGACTACCTGTAACGACTGTCAAAGATCTATAAATGACAGCCGCAACCAAAGGCTCAAGAGGAAATGCGGGTGGCCTTTTCTCCATACAAACGTTCTCGCCTATTTTCTTTCTGGTTTATGACTTTAAAGCTATGTTTTTTTACAGTTAAATAGATATCAACCTCTTCTATGTCCCTACGTGCTTTCCGAGGCACGGAGGAAACTCCGTTTGTAACGGCGGTCACCCATCCACAGACCAACCTAGGCAAGCACGGCTTAACCTAAAGATTGATCCAAGCGGCTGTTATTATTTAGTTATGAGCTTCTCGATTTTTCTAAGACATTAATATCAGCTATTTATAGTAACACAGTAACACTTATGTTTACATCATAAAACTCCACTTGTAATCACCGATGCGTTGGGCATAGATGAATGTAAGGGGTGTAAAAGTACCCATAACGAAGCCGAAGGGGATATGTGTGTTCTCCCAATCATTGCGCTCATTTATATTAGAGGAAAAGTTTCAACTTTTTCACAACTTTATAAAAAATGCTAGTTTTTAATGTTATAACTTTACTTTAAATACCTCCATGGCCCCTGTACTACTGAATGCGACCACCAGCGCAATGTTTTGAGTGCCTCACATTGAGTCCAACCAAAAAACGTAAAACGTAACTTTTCACACCACAAAAACGTCGTTTTCCATCAATATTTTTTGCGAAGAGTAACTGTTAAAAAAAACACAATCCGAGCACACATCGAGCGGATTGGACCCCATACCAGAGAACGGACATCGGACTTGGACAGATAATACACTGAAATGCCACGTTGGTCTAGTGGTCGCAAACCCCACCGCTGAGCATGGAGTCCTGGGTTCGATTCCCGGGTCGGGCAAAGTGATATTGGATTTTTCCATCAGGAATTTCTCAGTATCAGTCACGGAGTATGGATTTGTGCCCGGTTTATGGCATTAGGCTCGCTTCCTATTACATGGGACTTAAACATGACTGGTGAAATGTGGGTGTACTATTAGGTACATCTCTGCCTAACCTGCGGGGATGACGGTGGGATGTTGTGTTATGTTACGTACTGAAAAAGTCCTTTGTCCGCAACTAGTGCTCAATCCGTTACCTTTCAACGATTTAAAAATGTCCTCAAATGTAATTTGTATCAAAATGTTCACCTAGTATTAGTAACCTTCGCATTAAAAGGTTACATTAAGCTCCAAAAGGGTTTTAGGTTAACCTAAATGGGTTAAATGCTATTAATAATTCAGTTATTTTGTTGTACAGCCAGCGTCATAACTCAAATAACATTAATCATTAATTTCACAATTTTCTGCAGAAGGATTTATAGTGTTTCAAACATTTTATTCAATAGATAGGGTAAACTTGATATGGGTTTATGTAGGTTGTAATAATAATATTAGGTAATCAAGTATCTTGACTTGGCTCGCGAGGTTGTCGACATGTGGGATGTGGACTCAGCGATCATTGTGCCGATAGTCGTATCAGCCCATGGCTTAATTGCCAAGAGCCTAGATGAAAACCTAAGGAGGCTCTCGTTAGGCAGCTGGATCAAGGGCTTGATTCAGAAAGCGGTACTCCTCGACGCGGCTCGTATTGTTAGGAGGTTCCTTTTTCTGGAGCCCTGACCGCCGGTAGCTTGGACCCTGTTCCTGATACCGGTGGGAAATCATTTTTAAATGTTTTTATGTTGTTTTTTATAAGAAATATTTAAAAATGTAAATCATTATTATAAAACATAAATAAAGGAGATATTAGGTATAAGAGTAGAGGCAGACCAAAGAAACGATGCATGGACTGTGTGAAGGATGATATGGCTAGAAAGGAAGTGACTACTGAGATGACGAGTAATAGAGAAGTATGGAAGAAGAAGACATGCTGCGCCGACCTCAAATAATTTGGGATAAGGGCAGGAGAATGAATGAATAAATAGTATTATAGGTGCATTGACAACATCTTTAAAATAAAATTAAACATATGCCTCATGGGTCTAGTAGTCGCAAGCGCGACTGCTGAGCATGAAGTCCTGGGTTCAATTCCCAAGTCGGGCAAAGTGCTATTGGTTTGTCGCATCAGAAATTTCTCAGTAGCAGCCTTGGAGTCTGGATTTGTGCTAAGTTGATGGCGAAAGGCTCGCCCCCTGTTACATGGGTGGGACTTAGACATGACTGTCGAAATAGGGGTATACTAATGGGTACACTTCTGTCTAACCCTTTGGGGATTAGGGTCATGTCATGCTATTTTATATAAAAGTACTTTTGACGCGAACTGTACATATCGCGTCAGAACATTTGTGGCGCTATTTGCAAGCGTTTCATTAGATTAAGCTGAATTTAATGTCTGTAATTATAATAATGTCACGTGCCTTTTCTATAATTATTTGTTTTACTGGTATACATTAATGAAGTTAAAAGGTAAAATACTGTCTTTGTGAGTGTTCACTGTTGAAAATTCGTTGTGAGTTAGTAACATTATTTATAACCTTTCGACCTACAGTTGTATTACTTTCTTCTATCACAGTTCTATCATTTTAGGGTTACGTACCTCAGTTGGCAAAAACGGAACCCTTACAGGTTATTTTTTTTGTCCGTCTCTCTGGCGGTGTGTCAAGACCTGCTTCTTAGGAACGACGTGTAGAGGTATCAAGCTGAAATTAATATCAAATACTCAGGTCTGCGACCCCTTGGAGCAGTGAAAAAATCAAACTTGTAAGTCAACACTATCGATATGACCGTTTATGTCACATATTTTGCGCTTTCACAAGGGTAGAGGGTACTTCCCGTTGACCTAGAATCATGAAATTTGGCAATTTCTTACAGCAAATGTAAAGGCAAAATCAGAAAACTGTAAATATGTAGTTTAATAACAAAATGTCTACAATTCCAACTCGCACTTGGCTGGTTATTTTTTTACAACAACTTCACGCTATGTTCGCACGAGGTAGTCATTTAGTCGAGGCAGTGATTTGAGTCTATTATTACTTATTTATAGGTAAAACTAGCTTATGCCCACGGTTTCGCCTGCGTGTAGTTCAGATACTGTCCCACGGGACTATATTCTATCTATACAGCGTGTAACAGAAAGGGTATAATCATATGGAATACTGTGGGTACGGACCATCAAACTGAACAACTTTCTCTATGGGACCACCATCGAAATCGTAAAAAAATAATTAGCTGTCCCATACATTGGGTCGAGTAGGTATTGAAATTTTGTATAGGACAGCTTATTATTTTTTTACGATTTCGATGGTGGTCCCATAGAGAAAGTTGTTCAGTTTGATGGTCCGTATCACAGTATTCCATATGATTATACCCTTTCTGTTACACGCTGTATATATATATTCTTACGTAAATTCTGGGAGTTAGAAGCGGAGCCATCGGTAACTGAAAAAATACTTAGTAAAGAGGAAGCGGAATATGAGAATATTTTTACAAATACCACAAAGCGAGATGAAACCGGACGCTACATTGTAAGGTTGCCGTTCCGGGATGGTAATCAAAGTTGTAAGGATGGTGAATCTAGGTTCATATCTGAAAAAAGGTAAAAAAAATGAAATTCTGTTCATGGTATATAAGGTCCCATTAAAATAGATGGACAAATTTTAACACAGCGTTCAGTACGTCTAACCAAAGATATCCAGCAAAAAAACACTGATTAAAGTGATTTTATTTTGACCTAATGGATGTGTTTATGCTAGAGTGCCGCCAGCAATTTATTATTTTAGGTCAAAATAAAATCATTTTAATCAGTTTTTTTTTTGCTTGGATATCTTTGGTTAGACGTACTGAACGCTGTGTTAAAATTTGTCCATCTATTTTAATAGGACCCTATATATTATTCCAGACTATAATCTATCTCTGTGTCAAATTTCATTCAGATCCGTTCAGCCGTTTCAGCGTGATTGAGTAAAAAACATAGATACATCCATCAAAACTTTCGCATGTATAATAGTAGTAAAATGTGGCTGTACGAGTATTTTTACATCTCTGTCGAAATCTCTGGAAAGTACAGGCTTTATGTTACGCGATACTTTTTTTCTATAAAAAAAACAAATACGCAACAAAACTTGTTGTAAACGATTCTAAAATCAACTCCCCTTTCTTCCCGAATTAGCTTCAACGTAACTTTTGAACAAACTTTCTGTTTAAGAAACCCTTTACTTTCGCTTACAAAACAACTTTTATAACATTCTATTTACGTTAGTCGACGTGGTGTATAAAAATATACACAATCCATGTCGTGGTTTATGTAAAAGTATTGAGGTAACTTGAAGGCAGTGTTGGGAAATGACAGGCTTCAGTAATACGGAATAATACAGCCTGTTATACAATTATTGTGGGTTTACTTTATGTAAACAATTTTGTTACACAATAAGGCCCTGTTATAGAACATTACATTGTTGAGACTCCTATTCCCTTATGGACTAAGCAGTTTTATACAATAATTAGATGTTGCTCGCAGCTTCGCTCGCGTTTTGGTCGGAAATTATCCCACGGGCGCGTTGTAAATATAGCCTATGCACTCGGGGATAATGTCGCTCCCTATTAGTGAAAGAATTTTCAAAATCGGTTCAGTAAATCCAGAGATTACCACCTACAACCTCACAAACTTTACCTCTGTATAATATTAGTGCTGTTAGTTAAACAATATATATATACAACGTGTAACAGAAAGGGTATAGTCATATGGAAGACTGTGGTACAGACCATCGAACTGAACAACTTTCTCTATTGGTCCATCATCAAAATCGTAAAAAAATAATCAACTGTCCCATACATTTGGGTCGAGAGCTATTGAAATTTTGTATGGGGCAGTTGATATTTTTTTTTGTGATTACGATGGTAGTCCCATAGAGAAAATTGTTCAGTTTGATGGTCCGTACCAAGACTATACCCTTTCTGTTACACGCTGTATATCTCAGTTTTGGCGTAGACAGGGTAGCCTAATCAAATAGGGAGCGAACTAAAAAAATAATCAAATTTAATAATAAAATATATGTTCCTAGTAAAAAGTAAGAGTTTGCTTGCCATGGGATATCGTATATTACCCAGTACTAACTGGGTTGTGGAGGTCAGGTAGGCCGTCACTTCATGTTAAATGCTGATACTCAGCTGCATCCGGTTAGACTGGAAGCCAACCCTAACATAATTGGGAAAAGGCTAAGCAGACAATGAGTAAACATTAAGACTTTGACCAAAAGAGTCAGCAGCACTGTTAATAAATAAAACTTTTTTAGTGTTGTGAATTTAAAAACTACTTCAATACATTATTTTAATTGGGTATTCTTTTAAATAAAATGTCTTCGTCTGTATTATTATTATTACATAGTATAAAACTAAGTCGCTCCCACTGTTTGTTCGCTTAGATTCTTTAAACTACGCAACGGATCTTAATGCAGTTTTCAGCAATAGATAGAATGATTCAAGTGGAAGGTTATGTGCATGACATTGTACCCGTGCGAAGCCGGGGCGGGTCGCTAGTACTATAATAATATGTTATTTAAATATAACTTCGTTTCGTACCAAATCTATCGTAAAGTTGAAGTGTTACCAAGATTAAAATTGATTAAAACCTTCTACAATTTCTGGAACTAATTTCTAAGCGCACTACGATAGTAAAAGTTAAGGTTCTCTTGGGAAATCAGAGCTACCGCGTGAGTCCGGATAATACGTCTTATAGAGGATGAAGCACAGCCGGTTGGCCACGAGCTTCAGGGCCAGTCTCCATCAAAGCGGAGACGAGACGAGAGGGGGATGTGTTGTAAACCACCAATAGAGTTTCGTTATTTACTCTTCTCGTCTCGCCTTGAGCGGTGTTCTGATGCGGCGTGTGGTGAGCGGTGTTCTGTATGCGGTGTGTGGTGAGCGGTGTTCTGTATGAGGCGTGTGGTGAGCGGTGTTCTGTTTGCGGCATGTGGTGAGCGGTGTTCTGTATGCGGCGTGTGGTGAGCAGTGTTCTATATGCGGCGTGTGGTGAGCGGTGTTCTGAATGCGGCGTGTGATGAGCGGTGTTCTGTATGCCGCGTGTGGTGAGCGGTGTTCTGCATGCGGCGTGTGGTGATCGGTGTGCTGTATGAGGCGTGTGGTGAGCGGTGTTCTGTATGCGGCGTGTCGTGAGCGGTGTACTGTGTGCGGCGTGTGGTGAGCGGTGTTCTGTATGCGGCGTGTGGTGAGCGGTGTTCTGTACGCCGCGTGTGGTGAGCGGTGTGCTGTGTGCGGCGTGTGGTGAGCGGTGTTCTGTATGCGGCGTGTGGTGACCAGTGTTCTATATGCGGCGTGCGGTGAGCGGTGTTCCATATGCGGCGTATGGTGAGCGGTGTGCTGTGTGCGGCGTGTGGTGAGCGGTGTCCTGTGTGTGGTGTGTGGTGAGCGGCGTGCTGTGTGCGGCGTGTGGTGAGCGGTGTGCTGTGTGCGGCGTGCCTTCAGCAAGAAAGAAGATCTGACTCAGGACTTTTACCAAACATCTGTGAAAAGGTAAAAAGTTTACACAATTGTAAAGTCAAAAACAAGCACATTTTAAATTTAATTAAAGTCAGAAGCCGGCGAGGTCCTTTAAATACAGGGTATAAGGGACGGACGCAAAAAAATTCGGAGGTTTTTAAAAAAACTACAGGCATAAACCTAAAAAACTAACTCCGGGGCTGCGGGACTGTTCGAAAGAGATACCGTGGCCCCGGCACACAAAGGGCGATGAAGGAACATGGATGGGTCAGTAAAAGTCTGACACTCCCTCTTGCTCCGCCCAGAGCGGGAGGAGTCATTTGATGACACTGGTTACGCCAACATAGTGTTTGCGTGCAATACCTACTTATAAATAACTATAATGCTTGACGTTGGACATTTGAACTGATTAGGTACGAAAACGGGATGGCACGCCTAGTTGAAAGTGTCCAGCAATCTCTCCGCGGGTCTATTCCTACCGCGGCTAAAGGAGCTCAACCAGTATGAAGTTTTACTGGCCGCATCGCATTTCGTGACTATCTTCATGCAAAAAGTCAAGATGGCGACCGCTCATAATCTCTTCGCGGCGCGTGCTGTCCGTTGACCATCCTTAAAAATAAGGAATCCATCTCTGATCGTCGGAGTGCCGCGTCATCGCGCCAAAAGCTAAATTATCGCTGAGATTGTCCATATCTTCGCCATAACTAAAACCCGCGGTGGGCCAATGGACCCCATTGGCCCACCGCATGTGGAATAACATTTTGAACTCTGAACTTTGGTGTGTGAAGTGGGCTTGGAGTGCAAGTTTGAAGCAGTCCCTCTGGAGCTGATCGCAGACGTGGCCAGCAAGGTAAGCCTCCCTAAGTACCTACCTAGAGGTTTTCTAACTGTTCACCGTCAGGCTGTTGCAATTTCTAGAATATTCTATCGAAGCAGCGCCCCTCCATTTGAGGTTACCGCAGCGTATCGTGTTTTTTATTAGTAATTTCATATTTTCAAAATCGAACTTAAACTATACGCACCAGACACAAAACCCAAAAAAAAAACGCTACAAAACTACAATGCCTACACAATCAAAATGTAAGGAACCGCTGATTTTTGGAAATGGAAAGGGCCCAGCGCCAGTGACACTCACGCCACCAAGACGAATCTACAGACGTTTTTCGCGAAAAATCTATTTCTAGTTCAGTTTTTTGTATTTATTTATTTATTTATATTTATTTAAGCCTTTTATTTCCCAAAAAAAATATTACATTTCAAATTCATTTAGTTAATAATATCGTAATTAAAATATTCGTTTGGTTCTTAAAACTAATAAATTCATTCGTAAAAATTGAACATGCATTTTAACAATAATTAAATAAACAAAAATACATTTTTAAATAATAATTGACTTCAGTTAAAAATAAAATAAATAATTTGCGACATAATTATGCGTTCAATTAATCTAATTGGGTGCCCATTTAAGGGCGAAGGCCTCCTCCATCTTATGCCATTCCTCTCTGTCTTGGGCTATTCTCGTCCAGGTAGGGCCGGCCACGGCCATAATATCATCGCACCACCGACGCCTAGGTCTGCCTCGGGTGCGTGGTGCATCGCGAGGGTACCAATGGAGAACCCTCTCACTCCAGCGTCCATCTGTCGCTCTGGCTACGTGTCCTGCCCATCGCCATTTCAACTTGCAAGCTAATTCCACTGCATCTATTATTTTAGTGCATAGTCGTATGTCTTTGCTTCTTTTACGGTCTCGGAGTTTAATTCCCAACATACTCCTCTCCATTGCTCGTTGGAAGGCTTGAAGTTTGTATGTGACTGCTTTTGTTAGCGTCCAACTTTGACAACCGTAGAGTAGAGTAGGTAATATAATGGTGTCCATAGCTTTCTTTTTCAAGCGTATCGGGATGCGTGATTTAAATATTTCTTTTAACGACCAATATCTTCTCCATGCACAGTTTATTCTACGATCTACTTCGTTTTCTGTCGGTCTGTTAAATGAGATGCTTTGCCCAAGATAGACACAGTTGTCTACGTATGCGATTGATGTGTCTTGTATCATCGTAGGTACTCTTAAGTTGTTGGTTAACAGGCATGTTTTTTCAGGGTTCATGTGAAGACCACATTTTCGGCTTTCCTCATCTAGAGATTTCAGCATGCGCTCAAGATCTGCGTGTGTTTCACTTAACAGAACAATGTCATCTGCAAAGCGAAGATGGTTGAGAAACTCACCGTTTATTTTTATACCAACATCGCCCCAGTTTAGCTGTCTGAAGACATGCTCCAAAACGGCGTTGAACAAATTTTTGTATTTACCTACTTATAAACAAACACGTGCGGTGTTCTGGTTTATGAGTTTAAAAGGTAGGATATATAATTATAGGATATTGGAAGAACAAAAGTGTTAGCCTCCAATTCTTCAACTTTATATAAATTATTCCTGCTCCCGTCAAAAATATTTATTGTTATCATACCTGACACAGCATATTATGCGATAGATAAAATTGCATAGTAAAATCCTGCTTTTATTAAGCTAAAGAACCAAGTATAAGCAATATATAAATGTCCACAAGTGAGCACCTCTACGTATAAAGGCAAAACACAGCCCGTAACATCAAAGAAAAATCATAAAATCAGCATTGGCTTTGAAAGGAAAAAAGTCTAATTAAAACCGGCTCAGAGGGTTCTCTGGTTATTAAAAGTTGCACTTGTCATTACGACTAGATGGCAATGCAATTAATTAGCCTTCGAGGGAATCATGTGCCGTAGAATAGATAAATATCTTCAGAGGAGAACTTCGATGAACGAACGAAGTTTCGATGAGCTGTTCAACATATAAGTTCGATTAAACATTAACGTGGACGAGTATCTGCACAATTAAGATAGGACATTTTAGATCTTGGTATTTTTCAGCAACATTGAGAGACTATTGAAAAACACTGATAAAGGTGAATGTTTGTATGTGTATGTTTGTTAATCTTTCACGCAAAAACTTCTGACCGGATTTGGATGAAATTTTGTACACAGATAGTTTATAACCTGGATTAACACATGGGATACTTTTTATCCCGGTAGGATAATCCCATGGGATAATTATCGAACTCCAAGCTGGCGAAGCCGCGGGCATAAGCGAGTATCGAATAAATATGTTTACTTTCTCAGAAAATTACGTATAAACCTTCGTGTAAAAGTATCTTTATGTGCTTAGTTAGATACGTTTTCACGAAGGATTTTATACGTCATTTTCTGTTCAGTGAATTATTTAATAACGAGTAGCTGAGGTAATCTCTTGTTTTTAACTATTATTTTTAGGCTTCAATTAAGTGAAGACCTCTACTTCAAACTTGTTTTTAGATTCCGTACCCGATGGGTAACCAACGAGATCCTAATACTAGCCTGCGTTGTTCGTTCCTCCGTCCACACGTCCGTCCGTCCCTCTGTCTGTCAACGGGCTATATCTCATGATCCTTACTAGGTAGACAGTTGAAATTTTCTCAGAATGTGTATATCTGTTGCCGCTATAACAACAAATAAATTAAAAATTAAAGAACATGAAGGAAACCCTTCATGTGAGGGTCAGACTCGCACTAGACCTGTTATTTTACTTATTATTAGATTTTTTCCAAAATTATTAAATTGTTTTACCAATCTTACCGGGAGGTAAGATTGGTAAAACAATTAAGTAAAACAATGCTGGCCTACAGTCCCCTGTAGGCCAGCATTTTTACGTGTGAACAGTTTCAAGAGAGGTGTGTGGGGTTTTCGTAGACTTACTAAGTTTATGTTTCACTCTTGAAGATTCTTAGTCACTCAAAAAGTATTAACAATCGCTCAACATCTGCCTCGCCTTTTCCCAACTATGTGGGGTCGGCTTCCAGTCTAACCTGATGCAGCTGAATACCAGTATTTTACATGAAGCGGCTGCCTATCTGACCTCCACAACCCAGCTAGTACTGGGTAATACGATACCTCTTGCAAAGACTGGTTGTCGGTCTTTCGGGTCATTGACTACTTATAACGACATCTTGGCAACACAACGCATAACATATATGCATACGCATATGCCTAACGGCATCTCATGCTATCTCGGTTGTCATTTGAGATCTTTGACAGTCCAACGGCTTAACGTATTTTCCGAGGCACGGAGGAAACTCGATATGTAATGGTTGGTCACCCATCCACGGATCAACCTAGGCAAACATAGCTTAACCTAAAGATCAACCCGAGCGGCTGTTAATATTTAGCGACAAGCTCCTCAGTACTATTAACAATTCCTCATAACTCAATAATAAAACATTTCACCAAATTCTCACCCCTGGACCACTCTCCTCCGTATTCTCTACTCTTTAATCCCATCCCCACACACGGAACTCAATATTTCGAACCCTTCAATGTCAATGTTCATTATATATATTATATAACTAACTGTTACATAAAGGGGGCTCGCAGAGGTGGTTCGGCGTATTCCCTGGGGAGGCATTTATTGATTTTTGGCATTGCACCATGAATGCGACGGCCAGACAGACGGTTGTGGGGATAGATAGGTTGTACGGTAGCGTTGATAACCTTTGTAAGGCCAGGTAGGTAGATGGGCTAAACATTCTGGATTTTCATGTAATTGTTCATGTACCGTGTGGAGAGGAAAACGCGTGTACCAATTTCTACGTGTTTATTACGTTGCAGTTAGAGTGGTTTTCGCAGTTCAACTGTTGCTACCGACTTGTGGTTGTACACATGTCTGTTTAAGACTTTATTTTTAAGGACGTGGTAGATTTGCGACATTTACAATGTCAACTGACTTAGGTGACGGAAAACATTTGCAATGCTGGATTTCACTGTCTGAAATCGCTAATAGGCTGTGAGCCAGTTATTTTCACCTTTATCACCAGAATGTTGGTCCACGAAAAGGATGAATGAAAGGCAATAGCATGTGGCTGAGATGAGAATGCTAAGGGGGATGTGGGGTGTAACGCGAATAGTTAAAATAAGGAATGAGTACATAAGAGGAAGTCTGAAAGTGGCGCCGCTGTCTGAAAGGTTGTGTGGTAATCGGTTATCGAGGTATTGATATGTGATGCGGAGGAATGAGGAAAATGTAGTGAGGAAAATATTGAGTATGAATGTAGATGGCTTTAAGAGTAGAGACCAAAGAAACGATATATGGACTGTGTGAAGGATGATATGGCTAGAAAGGAGGTGACTGCTGAGATGACGAGTAATAGAGAAGTATGGAAGACGAAGACATGCTGTGCCGACCACAAATGCATTGGGATAAGCCTGTACTATGATGACAGGCCTGCTTCCCTTCTCATCATTGGCCTCCGTACGTTTTTTCACGGGTGACCACTGAAAACCAGCGCTGTGCTGTGGGCCCATAGCACAGCATCATGCTGAGTGGTAACCTACTTGTCGCAGTTACGACGTGCAAGCTGTTAACATTTTTTCTTTCTGTCCTGTTGTATTTATAATATTTGTTATGCGTTTTATAATTATTGTTAATCTATTTTTTGTATGCACGTCATGCCCCTGCGACAAATAAATATTTTTTTCTTTCTTTCTGTCATGGGTATTCCAGCAACCTTCAACAGGTCATCACTCCCAAGACAGCAAGTGTGAACTATTAGTTCAGCAATGTTCATTTCCTAAGTGCCAGTAGCTCATTAAGTAGGTACCACCTCGCAATAGGGAATATGCATGTAATTTTTTTTTCACTTAATTCAATAATATGCAGTACTATCAACCCAAGAAAATAACTAAAAGTTAATTTCAACTACTGCTTGTCGCACAAACAAATTATTAAACTCCTACAATTTTCTACGACAGTTCAAACGTCCATGACTGTCGCTGCCATTCAAGTCATGCATTTGATGTCACTTCCCTCTATCTGCCTTGTTTAAATCTAATTTTTTGCCCTTAATAGAATAGTTTTACTATATTGTAAGTACTTTATTAAAGAAAAAATTGCAATAACAATATTATAGTAAAATCTTAGTGAAACTAAGTACTTGTCAACTAAAAGTGTTTCTTTGACACATAGCATTTGACATCACCACCGGAATCGATGCGTTTTGTGTTTGCGTTCCGTTTCACCAAAAACACGCTATATAAAATATTAAATTTTAAAAATAATGTTGTATTATAGAATTAAACAAGTGTACTACAATGTTTTTATGGGCCTATACAAGGCATTTTTAAGAAATAAAAAAGTTTTGTATTTCTTGCGTATACCCTATTGTTTCATTCAGATTTGAATGCTTTTAATTACCGGTGGTCAGAAACGCCAAGTGAATAACAACCGCCGTGCGTGTATGACCTGATGCATGAACGTGGACGACGCAAAAGGAGTATGTAAGGATCGTAGCAGATCGCATCCTGTAGTGTCTGCGTACCCTCTTGGGAAACGTCGTGAGTTTATGTATGAAAATTAATTATTTGATGTTCTTTGTTGTTCCTTGTAAAGTTAAAACATTAATTTGATGATGAGATGTAACAAAATATCTTTAGAGAAGTTTCTCCTAATGAATCAAAAGCATAGCTTTATTACCCTTGACATTTGATACATTGCTCGGGGCTTTAAGACATAGAATGTGAAGATTGTTTAATTACGGCCGTGTTTGATGGATCAATAATATAATGAGCTGATAATGAGGTGTCACGCTACTCAAGTGTATTGTTGTCTAAAGAGATTTTTTATAATGTGAGACTAAATCTGACTAGCTGATGCCCGCGACGATCGTTCGCGTGAAAATATTATAAAAATATTACTTTGTATTTGAATCAGATTTTGTTAATTATTTCAAGAGTTTTAATTTTTTTTGAAGGAACCTTAATTATTTTTCTAAACTAAAGCCTTAGTCCTTATAACATTAGCTATCTGCCAGTAAAAGTCTCGTCAAAATCGGTCCAGCCGTTTCAGAGATTAGCCGGACAGGCAGAAAAAATAAAAAATAAATGTTGGAGGTACCTTAAATATACTTCTATATGCATTCAGTAAAGCTGGTATTTTGACATTACAAACAGACACCTCAATTGTATTAATTTGTATAGATGAGCTGACTGTTCCGTGCAGTATTTTTCTTACTTTAAGTTACTTAGTTCAAAAATAATACTAGTTTTTTGTTCACTTATGTCGGACGAGGCTGCGGGGCATGGGGTCCTGGGTTCGATACCTAGGTCGGGCAGTATAGATTTATGTGTTTTGAGGAACTTATTTTTCCCTAGCCGTTGATTTCATTGATCTTAAACATACTGGCGAAAAGTAGCTGTAATAATGTATAGAAGTAAGTACCCTTAACGAAGCCGAAAGGCACTTGTTCTAGAGCAAATCTTCAACCTTCTAGTTACGGAGATATTTCTGGTCAAAGTTCCAACTTTCTCACAAGTTTTTTTTTTAAATAATTCAAGTTTTTAATGTTATTACTTTACTTTACTTTAAATATCTCCATGACGCATATGCAATTTTTTTTTTTTTTTTTTTGGCAGGATTGGGAAGTCCCCACGGACACCTCGACTATCTCACGGCTGTGAGACAGTCGAGGTAGTGTCGGACTCGAACCGACTAAAACCCACTCAGCATTTGCTATTCAATGCATATATCTGGACAATTTTGAATGCGTTACATTGAGTTTTACTACAAACCATGATATTTCACTCCCAAAAAAAATTTTGTTTCCCAGCAATCATTTTTGCGTAGTTACTTAGTTTGATGTACAAAATGCTTGTTTGACAGCTTCGTGAAGGACCCGTTCACACCCTGTATTGTTTTTTAAACACCCACCTACCTCTTTTATTGGAAAATAGTCGTGATATTATGTTAGTATAGAAGTAACGCCTCTACTATATACGATTCCCTTCCCCATAAATTAATTCATCATCATCAATGCCATTCTTGTTCTTCCAAAAAATAATTATTACAACACATTAAAAAGCAGCTGGTTACCTGTTATCATAGCCAGAAGATATTTTCTAGAAAGTTCCACGTAGATTACTGCAATATTTACGAGGGTAGAACGCAATTAGGCGCGAAATAGTGGCCATCTTAATTTTCAGACTAATTTGCTTCAGCGTTGAATCTCAACTTTCGATTAACTTTAATTTTGCTCTGAACTTATTTTCTTGGTTGGTGTTCGGAAATAGAATAATTGGCTACGATTTCTTACAGGGATGTGTGTTTAAGAAAAGTTTAGACTTACATATTATTTTTGCCGCCATTTTGTTTCGTTGTGTTCCGGATTGAAATGGCGCTGAAATAAAAGGCTTTTTTTTCGTATGGGTTATCATCAAATGACCCTTCCCGCTCTGGGCGGAGCGGAAGAGAGTGTCAGACTTGTACTGACTAAAACCCATCCATGTTCGTTCTTTGCCCTTTGTGTTCCAGGGCCACGGTATCTATTTCGAGCTGCCCCGCAGACCCGGCAGGCATCGGGCCCCTTCATGTTTGCTGACATATTTTTTTGGCGCGCGTGGAACACGAACGCGCCGTCGACAAAGCCTGTCGTCATAAGACGGCGAGCTAGCCCATTACTCACCGTCCACAGGCCCACGCCTACGGTGGCTAGCGGGCGTTGGGAGCCACCACGTAGCACCCAACGCCCGGGGCGTCTCCCGCGGCAAAGAAAAGGCATCGCGCAAGATTTTTGGCGACTTTTGTAGGCGTCAACTAAATGTGCATAAATTATAGGTACCTAACCAAATAAAAGCGTTCTTTTGGATTTAACCGCAGAGATCCGAGAACCCAAATTAGTAAATGTCACTTACTAGGTATTGGGGAACACAGGTATTTGGAATGCAATGCAACACTTCATATTCATTCATATTACCTGAATCTAGGTTGTACAGCAATCACAAGATGTTCCAACTGAACTTTAAAAATACATAACATAACATCAGCGTGTAATCCCTGAAGGGTTAGGCAGAGATGTACCTAATAGTACACCTACATTTTGCCGGTTATGTTTTAAGTCACATGTAATAAGGGGCGAGCTTATTGCCATCAACCGGGCACAAATCCAGACTCCGTGTCTGTTACTGAGAAATTCCTGATGGAAAAATCCAGTAACACTTTGTCCGACCCAGGAATCGAACCCAGGACCTCAGGCTCAACAGTCGCGCTTGCGACCAATCCACGAACGACGCATTCCTAAAAAAAATATTTGAAAAATCTTTCTGCCCCCCACCGCAGTCGCATAAAAATTCATACTGAATTAAATAAATACTAGACGCAATTTTGGCCAAGTCGAAACCGCTAAAGATCCATCCATCCCACAATATTATTTCGGGGAAAAAGGAGCCTACAATTTACATAATACATGGAAGTCCATCTCTCTAATTGCAATGGCAGTTCATGAATATGCAGGGCAAGACATTTGCATTAAAATATTATGTGTGCCTTCACTCTACCACTCAGGGTTTCAAGTTCTTTGTCAATATGCTTTTGTGATTAAACGTGAAGTTGAAATGTCAGGTTTGAGGGTGTTGAAAACAGGAATAAGTGCTGAAAGAATGTTGGGGGCTATCGCGTATGGAATCACCGCTAGAGGCGTTCGTGGAGAGTAAGGTTATGTGTGTTAGGTGTTATAGAGTGTTCGTGCGTGGCGCGTTTTTTATCATATATTTTTTACTAATATTCACGATTGTGGTCAAGATTAAGCCATTCCAGATTAATTATGACTTGAAGATTTTAAGAGCAAGTTAGTATTTAATTTATTAGTACTCGGAGGATAATGGTTTTTGCTTGCTAATTTTAGCGAAAATATTGTAAATACGTCGACTGAAGTCGTTATAAAATAAACGTTTTTTTGTTGTTATTAGTACTTTGAAGTATAAAAAGAATTAATGACAGGGCCTTTCTCGTCAGTGGCGCCATCTAGTGAGCTAAGGAACGTTACCTTCATAACATCAAATAGCCCGGCTATACCGCCGTTAGGTACACAGAAACAGAAGTACACTTAGTATACCGAAAATGGTTTTGACAATTGACGTGTCTATTGCCATTAGGCCGGCAATAATATAAATACAAACCCCGGCCGCTACATACAAAATGCCGATTAAAAACTAAAGAATACATTGTCTGACTAGAGAATCGAACCCAGGACCTTTAAGGTCTGCAGTCCTGCTTGTGAGCAGTCTAAACCAAAAGTGGAATAATAACCTGCTTCGTTAGTCTAGTGGTCGCAAGCGTGACTGTTGATCATGAGGTCCCGGGTTCGATTCCTAAGTCGGGCAAAGTGTTGTTGGGTTTTTCCATCAGGAATTACTCAGCAGCAAGGACGTAGTCTGGATTTGTGCCCGGTTGATGGTAATGGGCTCGCCCCCTATTACATGGAACTTAAACATAACTGTCAAAATGTGTGTGTACTAATTAAGTGCACCTCTGCGTAACCCTTTGAGGATTGCAGGCGTGATGTCATGTTATAGACTCGTCCCGTATTGCCACCAATCGAGCACAAATCAAACTCCTGGCTACTACTGAGAAATTCCAAAATGGAAATCCAGATTATTTTTCTCCAACCTGAGAACCGAACTCCGGACCTCGTACTCAGCACCAACACTAGACCCCACTGAACAAACGAGCAGGGGCCTTAGTCTGCTATTGCAATAGTGTCAGAATGGTGTATAATTGATTTAATAAGGCCCCGCGCAGACGAATTACCCTTTGTACGCACGCCAAACGAGTTTCGAACGCGCTTCAATACGCCGTGCGCTAGGGGCCTTATTAAATCAATTATACACCATTCTGACACTATTGCAATAGCAGACTAAGGCCCCAGGTAGAAAGCAAAGCTTTTCGAAATCGTCATCATCACACTAGTGTGGCATTGAGTTCCTTATCCAAATGTGTCGTATTAACGCCAGGGTATTGTACCACGTTACAGGTTCATGTTCTGCATCCGACATGTATGGACCCATGTAGATCTTATCTGTTATCTACGAAGCCAGATATTAAGTTGGCCGTCCACTGATACCGTCGCAGAAGAGTATTTTACCGCTTCATTGACGATTGGTGTTGGTAAACATTTGCGCAATTGATGAGTTGCATCCATTTAGTATTGAAAAAAAAACTGGCCTAGTGCGAATTGCACTCGCGCTCCGAGGGTTCCGTATTAACTTGTAGGTATTTTATCGGTTATGTGGTTTTTTACCGTGAAATCAAATTAAAAAAAAATTGTAAATATCCCGTATCTAGTGTTAATGATATTGTAGGTATTTTGTTATTAAAATAAGTACATATTTACGGTTTTTTCCTTTATATGTGCTGTAAGATATTGCTTCTTGCCAAATTTCTTGATTCTAGGTCAACTTGAAGTACCCTATAGGTTTTGATTCCCTTGTGTAATCGAAAAATATGCGACATAATGGTCATCTTTTGATTGCGTTGACTTACAAGTTTGACTGAGTATTTGATACTAATTTCAGATACCTCCACGCGTTCCTGAGAAAAAGGCTCTTGACAGACGGACAGACAACAAAGTGATCCTATAAGGGTTTCGTTTTTGCCAAATGAGATACGGAACCCTTAAAATTGGCTGTAACAGACGGACAGACGGATACACGAATTGTCCTATAAGAGTTCCGTTTCATTCGGTTGAATGGAACTGTTGAATACATAAAAAGTATATGGATTGTCTTTGTTTTTTCTCTTGTCAATTTTCATTTTTTGCTCTCTGTAAAAGTCATGCTAATACACCAGTTTATTTTAAAAGATATTTCTTATTTAATCCTCTAAACCTTAACCAGCATCTCTCAATCAGTAACATTGGTCCTTCGAGCATAAACTGAGGACTAGAGGACTGAGGAATATTTTTAATTTTTTCGCAAAATGATAACACGAGCAAAAGCTCACAAAATGTCGTCACCTTCAGGCTCACAAAAGAAAGATCAGCAAAACCTTCCACCGAGCAAGTCTTCGAAAGCGACCAGCTCCAAAATGTCCGTTATCTCAATAGAGGCGCGCAAAAAACAACTCGAATTTGAAGCGGCCGAGGAGAAATCACGATTGCTGATCGCCGCAGAGGAAGCGAAAATGCAAATGCAGGAGGCGAAAATGCAAGCTCAGCTGCAGGAGGTAAAAATGCAAGCCCAAATAGACCTCGTGAATAAAAAACTGAGTGTAAGCCTAGCAGAATTGGAAGAACAACAAGAACGACGTTCCCGAGCGGGTTCCAGTGTTTCATCGGTATCCGCAGCAGTAAGAACGGAAGATTGGGTGGTGCAACAGAATGTAACCCCTCGTCGTACGACCGCGACACAAAATGCGCGCTACTCAGACCCTACTGCACAAGATGAACGCTACTTAACCCCTATCGCAGCACAAGATGACCATTGCCCGGCCCCCGCTGCTCAAAATATGTGTTCTTCAAGCCCTGCCCTACATGACCGACGCTCGTCATCACCAGTTGCTCAAGATAAAGCAATTCTCAAGCTAGCTGACGCGATACACGATCTTGCTCTAGGTTGTACCCATAGCTGTAAGCAGATGACCGCCGCAGACAAACTAATGAGTCGCATTGCGACACCTAAGGAGCTGCCTTTCTTCAAGGGAGACCCGATGGAGTGGGTTAACTTCAGGAATTCCTATGATGAGTCGACCAAGATTTGCCAATTTTCGAATGCAGAAAACGTTTGTCGCCTACGAAAATGTCTAACAGGCGAAGCTAGAGAATGCGTTTCTGCGCTCCTGATGGGTGATGTGTCGGCTGAAAATATCATGAAAACTTTGGAATTACGATTTGGTCGACCTGAAATTATCATAACAAAAATCGTAAGTCAATTGAAAAAACTTCCGTCACTGTCGCTGTCATATCATAATGACATAGTTTCTTTTTCTATAAAAATTAAAAACTGCGTAGTTGCCACGAAGGCTATAAAACAAGATGATTATCTAAGGAGTCCCGAGCTGACTACTGCCATTTTATCGAAATTACCATGCAGTTTGATTACCCGATGGGCCGACTATGCCCACGAAAATCGAGAAAAAAGTTCAAATATAACTCGACTTGAACAGTTATCGGAATTTTTGGAAGTTGAAGCTCAAAAGATTTCAAATGTCGGCGTGTCGTTACTACAGACGTCTATAAAGAAATTTGATAGTCCTGTTACTCACTCCAACCTTCAGCGGCTTCACGCTGTACAAGCACAGACGAAAGAAGCTTCAAAGTGCCGTTTTTGTCACAGGCGCTCCGATCACATAGTTATTGATTGCCCTAAGTTCAAGCGCGCCCTCCGGAAGGAACGTTGGTCATTTGTGCGCAGCAACCGGCTATGTCCAAAATGTCTTGTTAGCGACCATGACAAGAACACTTGTGAAGCTCCATTATGTAGCATTGATGACTGCGGATTGCCGCACCACCAGATTTTGCATTGGCCAACAGCTAAGGCAATAGAAAAGCCTGTCAACGCTAATATTACTGAAAGTCCTGACGATTGTGTAGCGAACATATCAGCTGTGTCAAACTCTTCTACACCTTCTCACGTGTTACTCAAATATGTTCGCGTCCGGATCCATGGCCCTAATGGTGACGTTGTTACTGATGCTCTTCTCGACGACGGTTCCACCATCACGATGATAGATGAAAAAGTGGCCAGCCAAGTAGGATTAACCGGTCACACTGAAAGCTTACATGTGCGAGGCGCTTGGGACAACAGTGTTTTAATTTGTAAAGCTGAACTACTAGAATTTGAGATATCAAGTGAAAATACTGATCGCTATAGAGTTGTCGCACGCACTGTTAAAGGGATTAATCTTGCGAGTCAATACACAGAACCTGAACGCTATGAGCACCTGTCAGGTATCAAAGAAAATCTGTGTTCTGATTCCATGAAG
This sequence comes from Eugnorisma glareosa, assembly GCA_947578425.1. Taxonomy (NCBI): domain Eukaryota; kingdom Metazoa; phylum Arthropoda; class Insecta; order Lepidoptera; family Noctuidae; genus Eugnorisma; species Eugnorisma glareosa. Next base: position 18,005,923 of record OX387960.1, read on the forward strand.
CCATCAATGATTATCGGGCAAGATAATTACCATCTCTTAGCCCCATTAGAGATAATTGAGGGTGATCCTAACGCCACTCGAACCGTTCTTGGCTGGTCTGTACACGGCAAAATATTAAACAGACGCCGACCGCATGGACTAACTGATGCTTGTACGCTGTTTTTATCACATCACGACAGCGAAAACGGACGCAGCCTAGATGAGCTCAATGATCTTGTAAGGCGTTCGTATGCTCTCGATGCACTTGGCGTCAGTGTCAAACCACGACAATGTTCAGAGGACGTTAAGGCTTTAGAGATTCTTGACAAGACTTCTAAACAAGTAGGTGACCATTGGGAGGTGGGACTGCCCTGGAAGGATGTGACCGTTAAAATGAAAGACTCATATCCCACAGCGTTTAGTCGTCTTCAAGGCGTAGAGAAAAAGATGCGTATGAACAAAGATTTTCAAGCTAGATACAGAGAGAGGGTACAGCATCTGTTTGAAAATAATTATGCTCACCCCTGTTCAGAACCCGATGTGACATCTGATAGACTTTGGTATTTACCCCATTTTGGAGTTGATAATCCAAACAAGAAGAAATTGCGTCTTGTATTTGACGCCGCTGCAAAATCGCAATGTTATTCTTTGAATGATTACCTACTTCAAGGCCCAGATTTGCTCATATCGCTGTTTGGTGTACTATTAAGATTCAGAGAGCATCAAGTCGCGATCACTGGCGACATCAAAGATATGTTTTTGAGGGTCCAAATTAGAAAAGAGGATCAAGATGCTTTGCGTTTTCTCTGGAAGGACGACATCAATAGTACAAGGCCACCTACGAAGTTCGCTATGAACTCCCTTATCTTTGGCGCATGCTGCTCTCCTTTTGTGGCACAATATGTGAAAAATAAAAACGCCATGCTGTATGAAAAGGAGATGCCCCGTGCTGTCAGAAGCATTGTGAAAAATCATTATGTAGATGATCTAATGGATAGCATTGAGACTGAGAGTGCAGCAGTACAGCTTGTTAATGAAGTCAGGTATATTCACAAAATAGGAGGCTTTGAAATCAGGAACTGGACCAGTAACAGTAAGAAAGTACTCGAAAGCTTACCAGAGAGTGATCTCGGCCCCAGCGCCGTTAAGTTCAATATCGAGGGAACAAGCGAGGGCGAGAGAACGCTAGGATTGTACTGGTTTCCAGTTGACGATGTGCTTAGTTTTGATGTTTCCATGAAGCGCATTAGTGAAGAAATCCTCAAATGTTTACAAAGACCGACTAAACGAGAAATGTTACGAGTAGTCATGTCCGTTTTCGATGTTCAAGGCTTTCTTGCTCCATTAACTATAAAGTCTCGAATACTGTTACAAGATACATGGAGAAGCGGCATTTCATGGGACGAACATGTCAAGGACAAAGAGTTCACAAAGTGGCGCAAATGGCTAGAGTGTTTTGATAAGGTCAAGTCACTACGCATACCGCGATGGTATTTAAATGAAGAGTCATTAGCCACACAAAATGTTATTTTAGCACGTGAGCTGCACATGTTCTGCGATGCTTCACCGCAAGCCTATGCCGCTGTAGCCTACTGGCGTATAGTTCACAAAGAAAGTGCGACTATAGCCCTCATAGCCAGTAAGAGTAGAGTGGCCCCACTAAGACCTGTATCAGTGCCACGCCTAGAGCTTCAAGGAGCAGTATTGGCCTGCAGATTAGCGGCTACTATCGAGCAGGAGCACACAATAAAGCCCGACAAACGCTATTTTTGGACTGATTCGTCTACGGTCCTGCTATGGATCATCAGCGATGCACGAGATTATAAACCTTTCGTCGCTAATCGATTAGGTGAGATAGACGAGCTGACCAAACCTGATGAGTGGAGATATGTTCCGACGTCTGCGAATGTAGCGGACTATGCCACCAAAGAAAATGTAGATGAACTTACCTACGCACATCCATGGTTTCACGGTCCTGAGTTCTTGAGTCTTGAGACAGCTCAATGGCCTGAAAATAAATTCACGAAGGTACACGATGACGATGTTGAACTAAAGAAAGCAACTTTGACCGTCATTACTCCGTTAGAGCATCTTTCCATTCCTGATGCCAAAAGGTTTTCCTCATGGATGCGCTTACTTCGCGCTACAGCCACGTTATTGGCTGCTGTGGAAAAATGGAAAGGGAGAGACGTAACAGTCAACGCTATACAAATGGATAAGGCTGAGATATTGATACTAAGGCAAGCGCAAAAGGAATCATTTCCTGAAGAGCTGAGTTGCTTAAATGATCAAAAACCTTTACCAAAAAGGAGTAAGATTTTGTCACTCACACCTTACATGGACCATGATGGTATTTTACGTGTTCAAGGCCGGATTGACGCTGCAGAAAGTGTTACTTTAGAGTACAAGAGGCCTGCCATACTTGACGGACGCAATTATGTCTCCAAGCTTATAATAATGCACTATCATGTTCGAGCTGCGCATGCTAATAATGAGACAGTTATAAATGAACTAAGACAAAGATTTTGGATCGTTCACCTACGACCCTCAGTGCGAAATGTAGTATCGAAATGCCTTGTCTGTCGTATAAGGAAAGCGACACCTGTAGCACCGAGACAAGGAAACTTACCTGCTAGTAGAGTCGCGCACCACTGCAGACCATTTTCTCATTGCGGTCTTGACCTTTTTGGACCAATGGAAGTTACAGTTGGAAGAAGACGTGAGAAAAGGTACGGCGTAATTTTTACATGCATGACAATAAGGGCCATACATCTAGAAGTTGTGCATTCACTATCCACTGATAGTTTATTAATGGCTCTACGACGAATGGCAGCGCGACGAGGTTGGCCTAGCGACTTATATTCCGATAATGGAACTAATTTACGTGGAGCCGACGCTGAGCTTCAGAAGCTACAGAATGAAGCTGCTAACAAAAGAGTAAGGTGGCATTTTAATCCACCTCTAAGCCCACACATGGGAGGTGCTTGGGAGAGGTTAATACGAAGCGTGAAGTCAACTCTAAAAGTCATCCTGAAAGAAAGAGCACCACGAGACGAAACGCTGTTGACATTACTTTGCGAAGTTGAAGCAATAGTTAACAGCCGTCCGCTGACACACGTGTCCGTCAGCTCCTCAGACGATTTAGCCCTGACACCATTCCATTTTTTCTTAGTGATCGACCCGACTTCTGAGAGGAGCTACTGGCCTCGCGGTGTTATAGAAGCCGTGTACCCTGGCGCCGATGGCCGAGTGCGGGTCGTCGATGTGCGGACCTCGCGCGGCACGCTGCGCCGCCGCTCTGCTCTGCGTCTGGTGCGCCTGCCCTCACACCCGAGGGGGGAAGAGTGTTGAATACATAAAAAGTATATGGATTGTCTTTGTTTTTTCTCTTGTCAATTTTCATTTTTTGCTCTCTGTAAAAGTCATGCTAATACACCAGTTTATTTTAAAAGATATTTCTTATTTAATCCTCTAAACCTTAACCAGCATCTCTCAATCAGTAACAGGAACCCTAAAACACAAGATGGCTGCGTTGGTCCCGATTTTGTCCACGCGCCAGAAGATCTTTGTTCGTACGTGGGATGTGCACGGAGAGTTTAGTTGCTACGGTAGCAGCGCGATGCATTTATTTTTGCCAGCCACACTTCCTTTCAAAGCTACTTTTCCTTTGACAGCTGCAATAAAATAGCGTCATTATCACAGATGGCACAAAGATCACTGTGAGTTTGACAGTCATGCAGAGTTACAGGTAAAGTACTGCGAAAGCGCTATAGCTAAACCCTGCGCGCCTACATTTCATACAAAGCAAAGCCACGTGCACAGTTTAGCTTTAGGCCGCTATGGATTGGCGCCTTTAGATAAACCATCGTCAGTCCCCCGAGGCGGAATTATGAACATCAATTGTTACCAAGACAATGCGCTTGGTATCACATTATGCGGTTCGATGCAGTATGCGACAGTACCTAATGTGGATGTCGAGTGTGGCAGATACGTGTTAGGACATCTTCGGTGTACGTATGCTGATTACAATATTATTAGTATGTTTCAAGGTGTACACGACCCATCGACGCGCAAATGTTTCCTTGAATTCAATAAATGATTCTAAATCTAGACCAGCCAGAGATTCAATTCTTTGTCGGTATTTAAAAAAAACGAAACGTGGTCGCTCACAATGGGCCCACAGTCACCCAAAGGGCAATGGAGAGGGTTATGCTTAGAGTTTCCTTGCGTGATCGAATCAGAAACGAAGACATGCGCAAGAGGACCAAGGTTACCGACGTAGCCCGAAGAATTGCCAAACTTAAGTGGCAGTGGGCAGGGCACATTGTTCGCGGAACGGATGGCCGATGGAGCCGAAAAGTTCTGGAATGGCGATCGCGAACTGGAAGACGTTGCGTTGGAAGGCCTCCCACTAGGTGGACCGAGGACTTGGCGAAGGTTGCAGGGATCCGCTGGGTGCGAGTCGCACGGGACCGGTAAATGTGGTGACACTTTAGGGAGACCTATGTCCAGCAGTGGACGTCGGAGACAGACGGAGACGGAATCTTTTGGCTGAAATGATGATGATAATGATTTTAAAAAAACAGCTGTTATGCAGGGCGGAAGGGGCACCGAAGCACAACCGCTTACCGGTATTCAGTACATCATTCTGAACCCCACCCAGGAGGTGTCTGATGAAATGACGAGTAAGAGAGAAGTATGGAAGAAGATGCTGCGCCGACCACAAATTAATTGGAATAAGGGCAAGAGAATGATGATGATTCTGAACTCCCTCACATAGTTCTCATCGGTAGGTAATTTTAAAAAAAAACAGCTGTTGTCTACTGCTGTAGGTTTTTTTATTAATTCAAAATAAAACGAACGGAACATTTTTTTAAAATTACCTCTGGATTTTTTCTGTTTCCGTATCGTTGACAGTGATATTTGAATATATTGCTTCACTCATGCTGAAAATCGTCGTTGCATCGTGTGGGACAGCCTTTGACAGACATTTTAATACATTAATTATCTCCCGCTCCGCTGTCCGCAGTCCGGTCCTCTTTCTATTCCGTTCGACTCGGCTGTACCTTTAGATCGGTGGCTATTAAAATTCATAGTCATAATTAAAACACTAGGAGCAACGGTGGCGACCCCAACTTACGAACAGTAAGTCGTGGGTTCGAACCCAGGCAGACATTACTTTATGTAATTTATTTCATCACCACTGCTCTCAAAACGGTGAAGAAAAACATCGTGAGGAATGTCCTAGAACCAAAAAATTCTAAGACATGTGACATCTGCCAACCCGCATTCGGCCCGCGTGGTGGATTATAGCCCATTCCCTCTCATAGAGAGGAGGCCGTGTGTCCCAGCAGTGATAACATTATAGGCTGGTTATGCAATTAAAACACTTGAAAAAATTAAATACGTACCTTCATACACGTTTGCCAATAAGTACTGTACCATAAAAGAAGTTTCTGTTCAATTTCGAACTATAGTGTACGAGTAGGTAGTTAAAGATTCTTCTTCAATTCTGGAACGACTGTGCAAAAAGGCTTCCTTCGCAGCACACGAAGAGGAAACTTTAAGTTTGAAAGATACCTACTCGTACTTACCTATAACTGACAAATGCTGTTCTACATTTGTACGCCCGACGACCGATCAATCTACACCAAACCATTAAAAGCTCCCTCATTGTACGGGGAATCTATACAAAGCAAGATCATGTCATACTGGAAATGTATAGCTTGATGTGTCGCCGTGTGTAGAAAAATCTTTAAGATGAATGTAACTTTATCTTGGCCATTCTATCAACAATAGAGCCTTATAGACCCAAAAGTCACTCAGGTGTTATAGTTACTAGACTCAGCATCTGCCTAGCCTTTTCCCATCAGCTTCCAGTCTAACCGGCTGACGCTGAGTACCAGTATTTTACATGAAGCGACTGCCTATCTGACCTCCACAACCAGTTAGTCCTGGGTAATATAATACGATACCCCTTGGTCACTGTTTCGTCTTGTCGATGAATCCCTTTATATTGTCAAATTAGCTTTGACTAGAACTCTTGCTCTTCGACCCCTTGGTAAGACTGGTTGTCAGACTTTCGGATCACCGACTACTTGTAACAACCGTCAAATATCTACAAAAGACTTCCGGGACCAACGGTTTAACATGCTTTTCGAGGTATGAAGGAAACTCGTCATATCATGGATCGTCACCCATCCACGGATCGACCTTGACAAACGCTGTCTTACCTTAAAGATCGAGTCGTGCGGCTGTTATATGTAGCCACGACATCGTTATTTATAGTTACTAGACTACTAAAGACCCAAGAAACTCAACGCCATTATAAGCTGTACTAGCTGTGCCTTGCATTGCAATGCACCTTTCCAATGCACTTTTCCTACCTAACATCTCACTTAGCTTACCTGCCCCCTTGAAAAGACCGAATATGCCTAATGCATTGTTTCAGTGTGCCTAAAAACATCTTCGCATTATTGCCTTCATGAGGAAACCAACATGCCTGAGAGATATTTCTTGACGGCATATAAAGCCAAGTCAGTGGCCCATGTGGAAGCCCCCACATGGGCCACTGACTTGGCTTGGCTAAAAGCTCTGACACCATGTTAGGCACTAACCACACGATAAAGAATGAATTATAGCCTTTCTAATGAAACCAGTTTGAGGCACATCGGTTTCGGTTGGATGGTTTCAAAGTCTATAACGGACATAGGTAAAATTTTTGTGCTTTATTTTATGCTATGTTAAAGATGAAATAAATTGAAATTTGGGAAATACTTAGTGTGTGTGAAATCATCAGATGATGATGATTATAGTTGAACACACACACTTTGTATTTCCCAAACTCCTTTGCGATAGATACCGAACCCCGAATCGTTCCAAGTGATAGGTGTGGAACAAATGCAACATGACAGTACCCTAAAAAAAATGATTGTTCGATCACATTGCTATTAGCTGAAGCCTATTTGCTTTGCAAACGAGATCAAAACACAATACGAAATTAAACCTTAATGACACAAAACGCAGACATAATTCGCGAAAATTCGATCAAATTAACAGCAAATAAAACTTTGTATAGATCTATCGAATCACTGGATCGCTTATCAAAGTTATCTATTACTGTTCAAAAAGATCATATTTCCTCAAAAGTGAACTTAATTTTCAGGTCGATAGAATCTGTTGTGTTTTTATTTGTCGGTATATATTTCTTGGTATTGTATTATGCGTCGATCGGCATTACTACTGGCCACTCGTCCGACCAATTACAGCGTCAAGTGGTATGAATATTCACTCGATATCGTGAATACAGATTCGATTATAGAATAATTCAATGGAACGGCGGAGGTGGTGCGAGACGTAGGAACGAACGATTTTATTGAGGACGCTGAAAAAGAAAAATAAAGGTTACAGAAAAATATATTTAAGGTGAACGCGCCAGGATAGCCCACGAAATTCAATTTTTCTTACGTTTTTTGCAATACGGCCGGTCAGTGTCCGTCTGTATGTTGAACAAAATAAGATTTGCGGCATTCGCATAGGTGTTTACATAATCATAATCATTACAATCATGAATACAATACCTTTGAATGACTTTTTCATGAAATAGTCGTTCAATGGGATTACATGAACATACAGGGTTGTACTGATGATTTTAATGATTATAAGTCTGTAAAACCATATTTGTTACTTACGCGAATCATATTTTCATCAACATACAACCTGACACTGACCTGCAAATTGCAAAAAACGTAAGAAAATTTGAATTTCGCGGGCTACCCTGGTGATGCTACCTTAAAGCATCCGTGTAGTGTTCTTCTTTCGTCATGTATTTGTAAATGAACAACTACATAACCAAATGTCCTTTCTTTTGTATTGTTCACCGGATTGTTGAGCTTCTTAACTGCGGAGCTACACATGCATGCAATTTTTGGGTGGATCCATTAAAACCTCTGCGGTCTAAAACGTCCTTCATTCTTAATTTAAGAGACAAGTAAGTAAGTAGTATTTTTCTCAATCATTATCTTTTCTTCTGCCCCCGTCCCAACGATGTGGTTATCGAATATGTCTTCTTCTTCAATCCTTCTCTATTACTCGTCATCTCAGCAGTCATCTCTTTTCTAGCCATATCATCCTTCACACAGTCCTTGCATTGTTTTTTCATCATCCTCTACCCGTGGACCATAACAAACGTTTTCGAATTATTTTTTCAGCGATCGGAGTCCCAGACACAAATAAGCATCTTTCAGCAAGACTCAGAACACAGTCACTAAAATAATTATAACGGTCGCACCATAAAAATAAACTAGAAACTCAATCTTCACGTAAATACAAACGCATAGCTCCAAACACACAACACACAATCAACCGCACCCACGTCAAAATCATTTGCACCACCAACATTTCAACGCCATTTATATTTAATAATATCAACCCCAACTACAGGGGGGTGAGCAGTGAACACGAAAATCAATACATCTGTCTGGGAGGGCCCGGCCCTCCTAAATCCCTATAGCAGGACTGTATAACGTGCATCCACGTCAAAATATCTGCATTTGAATCGGCCGAATTGCATGGGGTTCGCGTATGTACCTATTTACTACATGGTCGTCTGTCTGTGTGAACTGATCGATTAACTATGAGGGATGGTACACGAATACGCTTTGATACGAAATGAAATTGCATTGTGATATTATTACGTGTTCGCATGATTGCTGTTTGCCAGGCATTCGAGTAGGTTCGACGAGCGATTACAAGCGCTTTATCCAACAAGTAACTGAATGTGAAATGGTAAAATGATTATTTCGTATTGACGCTTTGATTATATAATGTTTTTTATTTTTATATACGAGTATGACCACTCGCAGCGCAACAACTCTACTGAGGTTGAAGCTGCTTAACCGGACTTATTGGAGCAAGTTAAGATAGAGCATCAAATGTGCGCAACTATGTCAAAAAATATCAGCCAACTATTAGCTTTCGTGTTCGCACACAGAGACATACACGCACTGTGCGTCTATTGCACAGAAATCTTCCTGAGGGCTATTGTCTCTGTACACCGGCCGCTGCTGACGCATACATGTTTGAAATTGTTACCTCGTTTTCTTTATTTTGATTGTAGGACGACGCTCCTTAAAGACATTATAAATCAAAGTATTGACGCATTGTCGAGAGCCTCCACTAGATAAGCATACCTACTAGAATAATCGTGTGACATTCAACGTAACCAAATGAAAAACTATGAGTCTAATTTTATAATGGTTTGCGAAAGTAACTCTGTTTGTTTGTAACCTTTTCACAACTAAACGGCTGATCGGATCGCAATGAAATTTGGCAAGGTGAAACGTTATATCCAGGGGAAGGACATAGGTGATATTTTTTTTGGTTTTTCACACAAGTACACATTTCCACAACAACATTTCAACACATAGTTACTGATAAAATTACTATGTTATTAGCATAAGCATAACATAATCAGCCTATAATGTTCCCACTGCTGGACACACGATCTCCTCTCTATGAGAGGGAATGGGCTATAATCCACCACGCGGGCCCAGTGTGGGTTTGTAGATGTCACAATTTTTGGTCATAGGACATGCCGGTTTCCTCACGATGTTTTCCTTCACCGTTTTTGAGAGCAGTGGTGATGAAATAAATTACACAAAGTAATGCCTGCCTGGGTTTGAACCCAAGAAGTATACTCGTAAGCTCGTAAGTCGGGGCCGCCACCACTGGGCTGCCGCTGCTCTGCATTATGTGCCTCAATTAATTGAGTAAGGAAATTATGTCTTTAGGACTCTCTCTAGTAGGTAGATGAACCTATAACCTGCCTAAACACAAAATTTCAGTAAACCAATCAACCCAATAGCATCATCAGCTCATCTCATTTCATCGCACAATTTACCTAAAGAGTAACGTTATACTACCGAAGTACAATTTAATTTACTTCGACGACATGTCAACACATACTTTTAATCGGCGCATGTCACCCCGGGTCGAGTTAAGTGCAAATTATTCGGGGTGAAATCCTCGATTCTGATTTACGGAGTGCGGAACGGTATTCCGTATGTTGATATTGTTGATATGTTACCATACCCATACATTCATGGGATACTTTCGAAGTAACGTACTTCGTGATAATGAACAATCTGAGTAACGTAATTCGTCATAGCGTGCTTTCGGAGTAACGTACTTCGGAATAACGAACATTCTGAATACAGTACATCGGAGTTTTGAACTTCGAAGTACCGTAATACACTCATTATAAAGAGGTAAAATTTGTTTGTAAAGTATGTTGGGTGTAATCTCCGGAACGAAGGACCCAATTCTAAAAATTCTGTCACTGACAGAAAGCTACATTATTCGTCGGTGCTTTAATAGACTATAAATTATATTTATATCATACATTTTAGCCGAACTATCACAATTTTTGCGGACGATGTCGCGGGCGAAATGCTAGTCTTTAATATACGTGTATTTTGCTTTCAAAATTGCACCTTTTTTTTTTTTTTTTTTTTTACCGATGGGAAATCATCAAATAACCCCTCCCGCTCTGGGCTGAGCAGGAGGGAGACTTGTACTGACTAAAACCCATCCATGTTCCTTCCTTTGCCCTTTGTGTTCCAGGGCCGCGGTATCTCTTTCGAACAGTCCCGCAACCCTGGCAGGACAAAAAAAAATTGCACCTAGGAATACGAATGATGTATGAACGTGGCCAAGGCGAAAAGTGTAAAATGGGTGAAAAAATACCTTTAACGAAGCCGAAAGGCACTTGTTCTCCCCGTCATTGCGATCTTTTTTTTTCTAGACCTTACCTGAACCTTCTAGTTACGGAGATATTTGAGGTCAAAGTTCCAACATTTTCACCGTCCGTTAACACCTAGTAATATAAGGATCTTAGCAAGTGTTTTTCTGTAGTTCCTGCCTACCCTCATGAGAAATAGGCGTAAGTATATGTAGGTGTGTTTAATAAACAGGCATTTTTGGGTAGGAAATACGAATGCCATTTGCAGGAAAAGTGATAGAAAATCTAACAAATTATTGTCACTTATATTTTCAAAATTTGAAATAGTAGGTAAACTGATATGGCTTTTGGGTAAGACTTTTTGTTAGCTATCGAATAAATACCTTATATATATACTATATACAGCGTGTAACAGAAAGGGTATAATCATATGGAATACTGTGGTACGGACCATCAAACTGAACAACTTTCTCTATGTGACGAACGTCGTAAACACAAAAAAATAATCAACTGCCCCAAACAAAATTTCAATACCTACTCGACCCAAATGTATGGGACAGCTGATTATTTTTTGACGATTTCGATGGTGGTCCCATAGAGAAAGTTGTTCAGTTCGATGGTCCGTACCACAGTATACCATATGATTATACCCTTTCTGGTACAAGCTGTATATATACTATATATGTAAAGATTTTTTCCTTTTAATGGCGTTATTTTCCATCCTTTCTAAATCATAAGACATAGTCAATCATCATCTGCACAGCCTTTTCCCAACTATGTTAGGGTCGGCTTCCAGTCTAACCGGATGCAGCTGAGTACCAGTATTTTACATGGAGCGACTGCCTGTCTGACCTCCACAACCCAGTTAGTACTGGGTAATTAATACGATACTCCTTGGCAAGACTGGCTACTGACTTTCTGTAACGACTGTCAAAGATCTACAAAATGACATCCGCGACCAACGGCTTAACGTGTTTTTCGAGGCATGGAGGAAACTCGGTATGTCATACCGAGTTGGTGGTCCTCCATCGACGGACCAACCTAGGCAAGCGCGGCTTGACATCGTATCAACATTGCCTAATTCAGAACAATAATAAATATCAGTAAATTTTGATCACGAACAACTTCAAATCGTAAACGGGAAGGGGTCACGCCATCTGTCATGTGAAACAAGAACTAACTGCTGTGTTTAAACACGAAGTTTTAGTTCCAGATTTATAATGTTAATTTGAACTTTAGCTGTGTTGCTTTAAAGTTTGATATCGTTTGTATTCAAAGCAGATGATTTTCGAAAGTTGGTCGTTGTTGAGCATTGTTGAACAGATGTGCATTTCACTTTAAGATAGGGCATCTCATAAACAATAGTTGTCATCAATCCATCGGTCTAAGTGTCTAGTGAAAAAGCACCTTATGCCCAGTACCGAAGATGATCGCAACCGCAAATCGTCGAGTCATCCAACATCAGCGAAACGAATGGTTAATATGTAGCACTAAGGGCTCATTTAAGAAGACTCAGTGGCCTCGCGTGTGGCGTGACGTCCAGCGTGCCAACGTGTGTAGCATCCCAAGTTATCACACGCGCAAACAGATACATACATATGGCAAAATACGATGTTGTTTATGGAGACACGGGGCGTGATGCGGCGCGTGGGACGCCGCGTGCGCCGTCGCGGGGTCCGCTACGTTTCACACGCCGCTTCTTCATGAACGGAGTATTATAGGAACTGGCGCGTGCGCCGCAAGTAATGCAAATTTCAAACAAACGCGCGTAATATCGCTTCTCCGTAAACTACCTCTTACATCGCTGCATAATATTTGAATTGACTTCGGGGCGCGCCGCGTCTCCATAACGACAATGAGACAATGGCGCCATCTATGGAAGTTCGGAAGCGCGTCTATAGCTGATGTTGCAACTAGGTTTTGCTCGCGCAAAAAACATCCCACGGGAACACATAGCCTACAGCCTAAAGCAGTGTTTTTGAAACTGTGGGTCGCGAAGACTCTATGGGAGGGTCGCAAGAGGTCGCGAAAACTAACTCAGTAAAAAAAAGAAAAGTTTAAAAAGATAGATTTTATTAGAAAATGTACTTAGGCCATTTATCCGAATGCTAATTACTCAGATGCATAAAAATGTTATATGGATGGAATATTTGTAACAATAAAATACAGAAAAAAAGCGAAGGGTCTGGGATCGCGAAATATACCTACTTTCATACTATGGGGGTCGCGTCATGGTAAAGATTGAAAAACACTGGCCTAAAGTATAGCCTATGAGACTCAGGGATAATGTAGCTTCCCATTAGTAAAAGAATTATCAAAAGCAATAAGTAGTTCCGAAGATCCCCTCAACCAAACCAATAAACATTACCTGTTTATTATATTAGCGTAGAAAATAACTGTATTGTCAATCAGAAAACTTTCTTTCAGTAATATCGGTTAGCATTTCAGAATACCGTCGCCGATTACACTCAAAGCGATTGCGGAGTCAATCAGTACATCCGTAAATATTGAAGTTGTTGGCACACAGTGTAAAGTGTTTACCTTCTCATTGCAATCAAGCTTATTTGTACAAGATATTTTAAATTAGCTAGCGAAACTTCAGGGATGTTTTTAGCATCTGTTTCCTAAAGGAATAATAACATAACGTTACATAACATCACGCCTGTAGTCCCCGAGGGGTTAGGCAGAGGTGTACCTAATAGTACACCCACATTTCGCCAGTTATGTTTAAGTCCCATGTAATAGGGGCGAGCCTATTGCCAGCAACCGGGTAGAAATCTAAACTCCGTGGAAACTTAGACATTGCTGATGGAAAAACCTAATAACCCTTGGACCTCATGCTCAGCACATCATATTATTTCCTGATTAGACATTATTAATTTTGAGTGTGCTTTTATGAGACTAAATGTTGCCCGCGGCTTCGCTCGCGATTTGGTCGGAAATTATCCCACGGGCACGTTGTAAATATATGCCTATGGCACTCGGGGATAATGTAGCTTCCTATTAGTGAATGAATTGTCAAAAACGGTTCATTAGATCCAGATATTAACCTTACAACCTTTACAAACTTGAAATATTTATAATATTATAGTATAGAAAACGGGAAACGGCATAGAATTTGAGATGTAAGTATATTCTTGCGTCCTAACCAAAGCAATGGGGCAGCGTGCGAATTCGCAATCGTCGCGTTCTCATTACAATTATGTCACTTATTTTTTCAAAAAGCCACTAAGCTGAAGTGGGACTGGACTGACCATGTCTGCCGCATGCAATGAGCTGTGAGCCAAAATGGCCACTTTCTGGAGCCCTAACACAGCCATAAGCCGTCGCGGCAGACTCCGTAGAAGATGGCGAGGCGAGTTGGCCAAAACCAACGACCAGTGGTCCACATTAGCCCTTTTTTTTTTTTTTTTTTTTACCGATGGGAAATCATCAAATAACCCCTCCCGCTCTGGGCTGAGCAGGAGGGAGTGTCAGACTTTTACTGACTAAAACCCATCCATGTTCCTTCCTTTGCCCTTTGTGTTCCAGGGCCGCGGTATCTCTTTCGAACAGTCCCGCAACCCTGGCAGGCGTCGGTCCTTACGGACCTCTCCCTGTTTACTGACTCTCCTTGAGGCGCGCGTGGAACACGAACGCGCCGTCGACACGGCCTGTCGTCATAATGTGCCACTGGGTGGCGGCACACAGACCGTCATTCAGATATGTGTTTTAAGTTTTATTTTATTTTATTTAGTTAGTGCCAAGCTGTTTTGTATTTGTATTTTTATCCTATGGATCTCTGATCTGAAAATAAAGATTTATTATTTCCTTTATTCATATATATACATATAAATTACATTTTTAAATATTTCTAAACAAATTAATATTAAAAGAACATTTAAAAATATAAAAAATAGTGGTCCGCCGGTATCGGGAGCAGGGTCCAAGCTACCGGTGGTTAGGGCTCCAGAGACAGGAACCTCCTCACAATGCGAGCCGTATCGAGGAGTACTGCCTTCTGAATCAGGCCCTTGATCCAACCGCCTAAGGAGAGCCTCGAAAGGTGGTCGTCGAGGCTCTTGGCCATAAGGCCATTGGCCGTCACGACAATCGGCACAATGATAGCCGAGTTCACATTCCACATGTCGACAACCTCGTGTGCCAAGTCGAGATATTTTATTTGTTTCTCCTTCTCAGCTTTCACGAGGTTCTCGTCATGCGGAATGGTAACATCGATTATCATTACGCGGCGCGCTGATCGGTCTATCACCACTATGTCAGGCTTATTGGCGACAATAGTCCTGTCAGTGATGATAGACCGATCCCAGTACAGCGTGACATGGTCTTTCTCGAGAACTGGGTCGGGCACATACTTGTAGTACGGTACCTCTGATTCCACAAGTTTATATTTCAAGGCAAGTTGCTGGTGGATAATCCTGGCTACTTGGTTATGCCTGTGCAAGTACTCGCCGTTAGCCAGACGAGAACAACCAGAAATAATATGTCTGATGGACTCACCCGGACGGTGGCATGCCCGACACACGTCAACCGTCCCGTCCTTCATAATATATTTCCGGTAGTTGTTCGTCAACATAACTTCGTCCATAATCGCACAGACAAAACCTTCAGTTTCCCCAAAGAGGTCACCGAAACGTAGCCAGGACACGGATGCTAGAAAATCTACATCGGGCCCATGAAGAGCCCGGTAGAAGCGCCCGTGAAGCTCCTTGCCTTGCCATACTTCCTTGCGGTCATCGGTAGTAAGTACTACAGGTTTACGCCAGTTCTCTTTAGCCATGGACAGCGGGGTGAGGCCCTTGTCCACTGCGACCACATCTCGGTGCATACCCACCTCGGCTTTTAAAAAGTATTCTCTGAGACTGCATACCTCGCGGTTGTGGAGCGTCTTCGCGTTTAAAAAGCCTCGACCCCCGCACTTCCGCGGGATATACAGTCTCATCACCGATGATAGTGGGTGATGCATCCGGTTTGCAGTGAGCAGTGTACGGACTCTCCTATCCAGGGTATCGAGTTCGGTCTGAGTCCATTTGAGTATGCCGAAAGAGTACATTAAAACCGGCATGACCCAACCGTTGAAGGCGCGCACCTTGTTCCCGCCCGAAAGAAGGCTATTTAATACCTTCTTCAGGCGACCGAAGAAGCGCTCCTTCAACGATTGCTTCATGTCAGTTACGTTAATGCCTAACGCTTCCGACATACCCAAATATTTATAGCTTTCGGATGAGGAGAGGGATCTCAGGTGTATGGAATCCGAGAGCTGAATTCCCTCGGATTCCATAATCTCCCCTCGCTTTACATACATGACTGCACATTTGTCCACACCAAATTCCATCCTGATGGCGCTACTAAAAGTTTCAGTTACTTTCAGTAACTCCATCAGTTGCAATTTGTTGGGGGCAAAGAGTTTCAGATCATCCATGTAAAGAAGGTGAGATATGACCTGACCATCTCTCCTCAACCGGTAGCCTAAGCCTGAATCCTCCAGTAATGTGCTTAGAGGATTCAGGGCTAGACAGAACCAAAGTGGACTCAGACTGTCGCCCTGGAATATTCCCCTTTTAATCCATACAGGTTCATCATTCCCCTGAATCTGTCGACATCCTGGATATCGAAGGACCGTCCTCCATTGCCCCATACACGACTTAAGGAAGGCGCGTAGAGTTGTATCTATCTTGTACAACTCTAGCACCTTCATGAGCCATGTATGTGGAACAGAGTCGTAGGCCTTCTTATAATCTATCCAGCATGTCGACAGATCCTTGCGGGATCGACGAACCTGTTGGCTAATGGCCATGTCGATGAGGAGTAGCTCCTTAGTACCGCGGGACCCATTCCTACATCCATTTTGAGAGGTAGACATAATGGAGTTATTGTCAATGTGTGTATTTTATTGTATTATTATTATAAGACGGACAGACGGCGAGCTAGCCCATAGCTCACCGTCCACAGGCCCGCGCCTACGGTGGCCGGGGGCCACCACGTGGCCCCCGACGCCCGGTGCGTCTCCCGCGGCGGCTGGGACGTGAGGTTCTCTCCCTCTCACGTTCCGCCACCTCCTTCGCTAGCATGACTGCTTCGCAGAAGGAGGTGACGGCGTCCTATTCCGTCTCGCTCCGGACCATGGATTGAACCAAGGCCGCAAGCGAGAGGTCGCCGCCGCCGATCCACATTAGCCCTGCATCGAAACAACTGGATGTCATGGGGAGAGGCCTTTGCCCAGCGGTGGGATAACGCAGGCTTACAGTATCAGTACCAAACACTTATTTTTTCTGAAAACTTTTTCGTTTTGTTGGGGTCGGCTTCCAGTCTAACCGGATGCAGCTGAATACCAGTATTTTACATGGAGTGACTGCCTATCTGACCTCCACAACGCAGTCACTACTGGGTAATACGATACTCTTTGGAAAGCCTGGCTGTCAGACTTTCGGGCCACTGACTACCTGTAACGAGTGTAACAACGGCTTAACGTGCTTTCCGAGGCATGAACGAAACTACCGAGTTACATACCTGTAATGGGTGGTCACCCAACCACGAACCAACCCGGGCAAGCACGGCGTAACCTAGAGATCGACCCGAGTTGTTGATTTTGACTTTGAATATTTGTTAGATACTTCAGAAAAGTCTTCACAAAGTAAAAAAAAAACAAAATTGAAATGTCTCAGGTACAAAGAGTCTCTCAAACCGATAAAATAGTTACAAAATACCAACAAAAACACTTGAACAGTATCGCTCAATAAGGCCATTAACCCTAGCCTATCTAGATTCTTCGAAACAAACTCGAACGAATAAATTTGTCTCGATAAGCTTCAATAAATCAGCAAGCGACTTCTGAACAAAATTAAGTATATAGACGTCTTATGAACGGGGAACCTACCTACCTATTTTAGGTTTAAAATTTGCATTTAAATAGCTTCGCGGGTGCTGACATTGATATAGATGTGCCGAGTATGATAAATTAGTGGAAATATATGTCTTTATTTTTTAAATTGGTTTCTTGTACTTAGGTTATAAAATATGTTTGGAATAGAATGTTTTTGGTTGACAATTATGTTATAAAAACCATGGATCCCCCTAGGGTATTTCTCCGAGATATAAGGGACTTTAATTCACGATAATGAGATTTTCTGGGTTAAAAAAATGTTTTCGGCGTTTTTTAGGGATACGTTAAAAATCGCATGTTTTTTTATTGAATAGCGAAAAAATAACCTCGTGGTAATAGTAATTTGAAGATAAATAAACCATTGAAATCTAAGAATATGCTTTAAAACTATTTAGAGACATAGGTTATTGTTTGGTAAGAAATACAGTCACATTACTTTGTGTTTGATTATTTATTAACTTTTGCCCGCGGGTTCGCTCGCGTTAGTTTGTACTCTTCTTGTTGTATAATTCAAAAATTGACTCGAAAGACACGTGGTGCCATCTATTATCAAAAGAACGTTATTGGTGTTTTCCTCGGCAACAGTACTTTTTTCGGGATGAAAGGTACATAGGTAGAAACGGACCCTATGTCCGTTTACACACACCGTCCGTCTATTCACATGAAAAAAAAAAATATATATGCAAAATTTCAGGATGATTGGTTCACTGGTTTAGGCGAGAAAAGGTAACAAACAAACAAACTTACTTTCGCTTTTATAATATTAGTTAGGATTTAAGAGGAAAATGTTTGAAAAAGTGTCGAATTTAGAGGATTTTCAGAAGAAGCTAGGAGAAATTTAAGATCTGAGAGTGGCAACCCCGTCTTCTTATGTGTTCTATAAAATAATAAATTGCACCATATTATCTACTAGCTGTTGCCCGCGGCTTCGCTCGCGTTTTTGTCGGAAATTATCCCACGAGCAAATTGTAAATATAGCCTATGGCACTCGGGGATAATGTAGCTTCCTATTAGTGAAATAATTTTCAAAATCGGTTCAGTAGATTTAGAGATTACCCCCTACAACCTCACAAACTTTACCTCTTTATAATATTACTAGCTGTTGCCCCCGGCTTCGCTCGCGTTCTGGTCGGAAGTTATTACACTTGCACGTTGTAAATTTAGCCTATGGCACTTGGGGATAATGTAGCTTCCTATTAGTGAAAGAATTTTCAAAATCTGTTCAGTAAATCCAGAGATTACCCCCTACAACCTCACAACCACCACGCTCTCACTACCAACAATCGCTGCTTTTTTTCCGCCTAGCCAGACAAAAATTGTGATAGTTCGGCTAATATGCATGATATCATTATAATTTATAGACTATAGCACTCACGAATAATGTAGCTTTCTACCAGTGAAACAATTTTTCAAATTGGATCATAAGTTCCGGAGATTACCCCTACATATAAACTTACAAACATACAAACAAATTTTACCTCTTTATAATATTAGTATAGATTTATTATCTATAACTGTCTCATTCATCATCATCGTATTCCTGTCCTTGTCTTATATTACTTGGGGTCGTCGCAACACGATTTTTTCTTCAAGTCTCCTCTGTCTACCGTCCATTATCTTTCCTTATCTATATTATCTTTTCTTTTTCTATAACTACCTCATTATTGTAATAAAATACTTTTATTTAACACCAAAAGGTACCACAACAAAGAAAACTTTAAAACAAGACGATCCCATTCCGTTCTGATAAATCAGTTAGAAAACCACAAGAAAATAATTAATTAGAGCCGAAGCAGGCGCTAACTCGTACTCCCGACAAATAACGAAACTTTCCTTATTAATGCGAGAGCACTTTGCACAGGATAGTAGTTAAGTACACCGGTAATTACACTTGCTTGTACCTGTACTCGGTACACATCGAGGCTCAACTTGTAAGGAGGCGGGCATCCTGGAATAGTAAGAAAGTCTAACAATACAGTTTAGCTACCAATTTTCTGCAACTATGGGCTATTTTCTTTATAATAATGGTATGGGCATGTGATGTGGATGAATAAGGAATAGGTTAAGGTAAGTTTTGATTAAAAAATAGATAGATAAGTGTAAAAGTACCTTTAACGAAGCCGAAAGCCAATTGCTCGCCCCGCCATTGCGATTTTTTTTTTGTTCTATGCCATACCTGAGAACCTTCTATAATTACGGAGATATCGGGGGTGAATTTTAAACTTTTACACAAGTTTTTTCTTAAATAAAAGTTATTCATGTTGTAATTCTTTAAATACCTCCACGACATCCGTATTATTCAATCCATCCATCAGCACAATGTTTTGAGTGCGTTACATTGAATCTTACCGTAAAACGTGATGTTTCACCCCAAAAAAAAGTCTAAAGTTCTAAAGTTTTTGGGAGTGAAAAATCACGTTTTACGGTAAACATTATGCTGATGGATGCACTGAATAGTAAACGGGTTATGGAGGTATTTAAAACTAGTATTTAAAAAAAAGACTTGTGTACAAGTTGGAACTTTGACCTCCAATATCTCCGTAACTAGAAGGTTTCCAGGTATGGTCTAGAACAAAAAAAATATTGCAGTAACGGGGAGAACAAGTCCCTTTCGCCTTCGCTAAGAGTCTTTTTACACCCCTTAGAGTAGGTACGCCTCTGCCTTACCCTCCGAAAATTATAGGCGTGATGATATGTAGACAGTCTCCAATAACATAAATCTCTACGCAGCTAACTCCTGTAAAAAAAGTATCAAGATTAATAATCCAACGAAAAGTGACAAAAGGAAACAAAATACGCGAACGAAGTCCTGGAGCGAATTAACAATAGTGACATTATCGGGACGGCTCGTCGTCGCATCGTTATAGCTGAAGGAAAATGTACTCTGCACGGAGGAGATAAGGGTGAGCGATGACCAAATGGATTGTAGGTAGGTGCGTAGTGCGGGGAAGAGGTGACGATATCTGAACGTGTCGGTGAATTATTTGGTTTTTTGATGAACAGTTGCAAATTCAAAACGTCTATAAAAAGAATCACTAAGCTAAGCTAGCGTGGGGCTCTTGATTCAAATCATGGGTCGGGCAGGGATCATCATCTGCCTAGCCTTTTCCCAACTACGTTGGGGTCAGCTTCCAGTCTAACCGGATGCAGCTGAATACCAGTATTTTACATGGAGCGACTGCCTATCTGACCTCCAAAACCCAGTTAGTACTGGCTAATACGATACCACTTGGTAAGAATGGTTATCAGACTTTTGGGTCACTGACTTCCTGTAACGACTGTCAAAGATCTATAAATGACTGCCAGGATCAACACCTCATCCTGCTTTCCGAGGCACGGAGGAAACTCGGTATGTGATAGGTTGAATTTATCCCGATTTTTCAGAGTTTAGACTTGTGTGGGTCGATCTTCAAGTTTAAACAACGCTTGGTCAGGTCGGTCCGCGGATTAGTGAACATCGTTAATCTATAAAATATTGGTATTTAGCTGCATCCGATTTTACTTAAGGACGACCCCAACATGGTTGGGAGAAGGCTAGAGACTTTGGCCTACTCTTTGGAGGAAGATAGAGGTGTCTTATTATTATCTTACTGAAATGTTCCTATTTATTTATTTAACAATTTATGTACACACTAAATACAGAAAAGAAAAAAGGAACAGAAAATAGTACAAAGGTGATGCTTATTTCTAAAGAAATCTCTTCCAGCATACCTGCGAAAGGAGAATTTAAAAAAGAGATGTAGACACAGTGTGTAAAAGAAGAAAGGAAAATGGAATACAAAAGATAAAGCAGACCTATTTAAATATAATACCTCCTCATACCATATAAGAATATACTAACATACTTATAAATACAAACATATAAAAATACTATAAATACTATAAAATAACTAATAATACATACTAATTTATGCAACTATGACGAAATGGTAAGATAATGTTCTGTCACTCTTCTTTTGAAAGCTGTAACAGTTTGGCAGTCCCTAATATCAGGCGGAAGTGAATTCCACAACCGCACGGCATGCACAGTGAAGGCATAAGAGTAGAAGTCGGTAGAGTGTGGAGGGGATTTAAGGAGGTTCTTATGATGCGACCTGCAAGGTGCATCAGAAGGACGGGAGTAGGAAAAGCGTTCCCGCAGATATGATGGTGTTTTAGGGTTATGAAGGATGTTAAATAGCAAACACAATATCCGAGAGTTCCTGCGAAGTCGAATTGGGAGTCACTTGAGTATTAATACGCTATTGCGCCTATTTGTTTTAATACGCTTTTATTAGCTTCACCTGTAACTAACTTAAAACTATAAAAATATTAAAAGTTTTTGAGCCACTTCCCGGCTTCAGATTGAGCTAAAATTTTGCATGCATTTTGATTTTGGATAACAATTCATGGTTAGCTAAGTGTCGTCATTTTAACTCAAATATGGCGGACTCTCAAAGATGGCGGGCTAGCTATTTTTAATGCCTTTTCATGGAATGGGTATCAAATGAAAGGGTTTGCTGAGAAAAATAATTGAAAGCGTGTTTTCTAGTTTTTAGTGTTCTGTACCTGAAGGGTAACTAACGAGACCCTATTACTAAGCCTCCGCTGTCCGTCCGTCCGTCTGTCCGTCAGCGAGCTGTATCTCATGATCTGTAATAGGTAGATAGTTGAAATTTTCACAGAATGTGTATTTCTATTGCCACTATAACAAAAACAAATGAAAATAAATTAAAGGGGGCTCCCCTACTGCGATCGTACGGAACCCATCATGCGCGAGTCCGTTTCGCTTTAGCCAGTTTTTTTTTAACTAAAATATTTATCCAAGATTTCGAATTCAATGTTTAGTACGGCACTACGATAGGCGACCTATGGATAGATTAGTTATACAAAACAAATAACTACGGTTAAATTGTATTGAAATACAAAGCAGCAAATTACTGTTTCGTGTGAGTTATAACCACTTGTTAAGAGGGCCCTTCCCGCCCGTCTATCGTCAACGCGAGTATGGTCAAAAAGCTTATTGTTTCATCAAAAGCCACAGCGGCGATTTTCTTTCAACTCCCCCGCCTTACCCCGCCCTGACCCCGCACAACTCGTCTCCCATGCACCTCATACCGCCTAACGCGATCACATTAATCAAAAAATAGTATTCGAAAATTTCTTAAACTTGTTCCAGGAAATACGTGCTTTTGAATAAGTCTTACAAGTGTGTGAAATAAATATTTGTCATTAAGAATCTCCATTATATGTGCAAGGTTTCTATCGCAATGTTTTCTTTATTTTTACAGTTTATGAGTACATTATCAACGGCCAAAGTTGAGGTAAAATTTGTGCAAAACAGCAATTTTTGGAGGCTTATACTAAATCTAAATTTTTTTCAACTTTTTTTATTTTTTGCCTCCATAGAAACCTAGATATAGTGCACAAAATACCTATTAGTTCAAAAAATTCAAAGATAGATGTATAACAACGGTATAATCACGTACGAGCGTTTGTATGAAAAGTATGACGGGTTGGCCGCTCTTAAGGTTACTCTTTACGGCAAGAGCGAGACCGATTTATTGATTTAGTATTTTTAAAGGAAAATATCACGAATGTTTTTTTTTTACTTAAGGGCTTATCAACTCTTACGACAGTTTTCGCACTTTTATAAATCGAAGTGATGACGGTTGTATTTTGTATGGGTGAGCAAACCAAAGCTTCTGGGAATCTATCAGACACAGTTCATTAGATATTGGGCTTCACTTGTGATGACCACGGATTTATGGTTCGCCGTCCAATCAAGCTAACAAAACCAGTTTACACAGATTTCTCATTGTACGGGAAATCTATACAAAGCGAGGCCATGTTTTACTGGAAATGTATAGCTGATATGTCACCAACTGTACTTAATATGTTATAAATTCTTGCAATAGCACCCGAAAACGAGTGAATGAAAAGAAGGAGGAAAAAAACTTTTGTTGCATGGGAGCCCCTCTTAAATATTTATTGTATTATGTGTATATTATTGTTTGCTATAGCGGCAACAGAAATACATCATCTGTGAAAATTTCAAATGTCTAGCTGTCACAGTTCATGAGATACAGCCTGGTTACAGACAGACAGACCGACAGTGGAGTCTTAGTCAAAGGGTCCCGTTTTTACCCCTTCGTACGGAACTCTAAAAACGTGTTACGCCGATCCCAATTAACATGGGACAGCGGCAGTAAGACCCTGAGCTCCCATCTCGCTCCGCTCGTCACCATAACGTCGCTTTAAGCGATCGCTCGTACCAATTAACGAATTTGTCAAACAGAGCCGTGAACCAGTCAAACTGTTCATTGGAAACCATTTCTACAAACAATTAATCGTTAAAATTATTCCTTTTACGTGCAAAAGAAAGCGTGATTAAAGGTTCTTACAAAACGTTGCTAAGGAATTGATATTACGTTCAGGGAAAGATTTTTCGAGTTTTAGCGAGTTACTGAGTACTTACATGTTTATATGAGTTTTTAACCGACTTTCTTCAAAAAGGAGGAAGTTCTCAATTCGGTTGTATTTTGTTTTTGTGTATGTTACCTCAGATTTCCGTCATTTGTAAACCGATTTGAAAAATTCTTTTTTCGTCTGAAAAGATATGTTTCCCGATTGGTCCCATAGAAATTTCATCAAAATCGGTTTAGGAATTTGGTTGTTTTCCTCACGTTAATTGTCACATCACGCGACGTCGCGTGCTGGCGCTCTGATGTACATCACGACGTCGCGTGATACTTGCTAGTTAAATTTGACACACTTCCCGATTTCTGACTGAGCTGAAATTTTGCACGCATGTGAATATTGCGAGACAATGCAATATTATGATGACATCGAGCTGTTCTGATGATGGAGCTGGAAGGTGGCCATACGAACTCTGTAATAAAACGACGCAACGCCGTCGAGTTTGGACTCATTTGATTTGTCTTGACAAGTACTGTAGTCCTAAATGGCAACCAGGGTCTGATGATGGAGCTGGAAGGTGGCCATAGGATCTCCATTAAAACGACATAACCCCATCGAGTTTGGGTTCGTATAATTCATCTTGTCGAGTACCTACTTTGTCTCTAGATGGTACCCAGGGTGTGGTGATGGAGCTGGAAGGTGGTCACAGGTAGTCCGTAATAAAATGACACAATCCCATCGAGTTTGGGCTCGTATGATTCGTCTTGACGAGTACTTTGGTCCTAAATAGTATCCAGTGTCTGATGATGGAGCTGGACGGTGGCCATAGGAACACCGTTATAAAACGACAAAACCTCATCGAGTTTGGGCTCGAATTATTCGTCTTGACGAGTACTTTAACTAACTTTTAGTTACAATGTAAAAACTAATTCATGACAAGAATTTGTGTGGTATACTACAAGTAAAAAGGGTAAAATAAAAAACCTTTCTGCGAAAACAAAACCGACTTCGAAAAAACACTAAAAAAGTCTAAAATATCGGAAGTCGGTGGCAAATAAGATACAAACAAAGACACCGACTTCCGAAAGTAAAGTTATTTTAGACTTTTTTAGTGTTTATTTCGAAGCCGGTTTTGTTTTTTTTGGTCTATTTTTATATTTGTTACTCTTGTTTGTGTGATGTAAACATACATAGATTACTACCTCGTTGGTCTAGTGGTCGCAAGTGCAACTGCTGAGCATGAGGTCCTGGGTTTGATTCCCAGATCGGGCAAAATGTTATTTGGTATTTGCATCACGAATTTCTCAGTAGCAGCCACGGAGTCTGGATGTGTACCCAGTTGTTGGCAATAGGCTTGCCACATGGGACTTAAACAACTGGCGAAGTGTGAATGTACTATTAGGTACATCTCTGCCGAACCCTTCGGGGATCACAGGCGTGATGTTTTGTATGTATGTCTAATACGTCAAATTTCATTGCGCGGCTGTTACTGTAACATTTTAGATGGAAAAACCTAAATCGAACCCACCCTGCGCCCGATTCCCGGATCGGGCAAATTGTTATTAGGTTTTAGCCATGGAGTCTGGATTTGTGTCTGGTTGATAGCAATAGGCTCGCCTCCCATTTACATGGGACTTCTACTGTGGGTGCACTATTAGGTACAACTCTGCCTTACCCTTTTACCCTTCAATAGCATACTCAACTCAGCAATCGCCATTGTGAATCTAAAAAAAAACAACATGACATGTTAATAAATAAATAAAATCCATTTATTTCAGGTTTCCCCATATTAAAAATACACGTTATTAGGACACAATCGTAAATCACAATTTAAAAATACAAATAAAATGAAAAATAAAATAATAATAAGTACAGTGTCAACAAATTAGAAATACAATGTCAAGAAAATCAAATTAAAGTCAATGTCACACAAAAAGTTACATCAATAATTTGAAATACAAATACAAATTTTGGAATTTGGATACAATATAATAGAACATAAACGTTAATGTTTGAAAGTAATTCTTCTATCTTTCTTAGGTACTCGTGCCTTATAAAGCTTAATATATGTATCTAGTTCCTTCATATCCAAATCTCAACTCTTTTAATTACACTGAGCATCAAACTCAAACGATGTTCTGTAGTACTGAAGACAGTTAAAGTTTAATCAGAATTTCTTAGAAATCTTAATTGTAGGAACATGGAAATATGGAATAGATACTCTAAGTAAATTTGTACAGACACACACACACACACACAGCACACACACAGCACATTAAGCTATCCAAAACTGACAAATTTTCCCAATAGAAAGAAAGAACAAAAGAAGAAAGAAAAAATATTTATTTGTCGCAGGGACATGACGTGCGTACAAGAAAAAAATTAACAATAATCATTCGAAACATAACAAATAAATACACAGGACATATAGGTACAAAGAAAAATAAATACAAAATTAACAGCTTGCACGTCGTGACCGCGACTAGCAGGTTACCACTCAGCATGATGCTGTGCTATGGGCCCCACAGCACAGCGCTGGTTTTCAGTGGTCACCCGTGAAAAAACGTACGGAAGCCAAGACAGTATAAATATTGAATTACATTAAATAAGATAAAACAAACAGTACCTACCAACACCAACCAGTACCAATCAACCTTTAACTTAATGATTTAGCGATAAAGTTGAAAATGTATTAAAAAAAATTGACAATTTGTAGTAGCTTGGTGTGCTGGCGTCTGAACAAATCTAACTAACCAACTAACATTATAATTATGAAAGTTTGTAAAGTTGTTTAGATATTTAATTATTTATTCATTTAATAACACTTCAAGCTCGGAGTACAGAAGCAATTTAGGCGTTTTCTAGGTCAATCAACCTTTGGGTGATGCAGAGACAAAGAGTGGTAGAAAAAGTGGTGGTTTCGATGATTGTCTAATACCATCTGAAAAACTGACAGGCAACGCACAGTCTAAATAAATCTCTGGGTCTAAAAGCTTGAAATTTTTGTATAAGAGTTTCTTTTGCAATGAAGAAAAACGTAATTTTTATAGCCTTTTTTCTGTTGAGGCCGGCTTCCAGTCTAACTGGATGCAGCTGAACATCAATGTTTTACATGGAGCGATGGCTTATCAGACCTTAACAAGCCAGTGACTACGTAATACGATTCCTCTTGGTAATACTGGCTGTCAGACTATCGAGCCACTGACTACCTGTAACTACTGTCAAAAATCTACAAATGATAGCCGGGACATTTACTGGCAGATAGTTAATGTTATACTGAGTAACTGGGGCTACTGTTATTTTAGAAAAAGGTTTAAGGATCCGTGCAAAAAAAATTGAAAATGAAATTAAACTAATTAATACTGTCACGGGATATCTTCCGTGATTGTATCTTATTTTGAGCTCCCGATATTTCGACGCTGTTGCAAGCGCCATGTTCGCGGGTTGATAAGAGACAATCACGGAAGATATCCCTTAGGTGACAGTATAAGTTTAGTTATAAACGGTGAAAGCTTAAATTAACAGTGTTTGAAAATGAAATGAAAATGAAGGAAAGTGATATTTTTATTATAATATCACGCGTACGAAGGTCGCGGACAACCGCTAGTATTAAGTAACAAATAGCTCTACTTCATAAAACCCTAAAAATAACATTAAAAAGGGATCGTTTTTCCGAAACAATTACGGGTATCGTTACAAAACCCCTCAAAAGGACTATTGTTCTTCGTTTCAATTAAATTTTAATAACTCATTTCCCTGTTGTATTAAGATAATAATAGAGGTTACATTATTAGGACACGTTACCACGGGCTTTATTAGGCCTTTGTCATTTATCGTTTGTACAAGCTGAGGGCCCTTTTCAAACTGCCGCGGTGACTTGGTACGGGGTCCCGCTTTTTTGGTATCAAGTTCAAAATCTAGCAAATACTCGTCGCAATACTTTTTCTATTCATTAATATTTGTTTGGGATCTGAGTCTTATTCTTATTATAATTGGGTTTATAACCGACAAAATGGAAGGCGGAAGTTGACGCGCCTTTGAAACTAATCACCATCTATCAGAGTGAGGTAATGAGCAAGTTTTTATTCATGAAAAAATTGCCATTGACAGATTTAAGAGGAAAATGTAAATTTTTAAATAATAAATGTATAGAAATAATCGAAACATAGAAACATAGCAGGGTTGTCACTATAGAGATCACTAAAAATGAAAATTCGATGAAGAGACTGGTGGTTCAGGGCAGGTGGAGGGCAAGAGATCACGCGACCGACCACCAACTCGCTGGACTGACCTGATCAAGAAAGCTACTGAGTCCACCATGGTGCAGTGTACTCGCAAAGTCTCCAACCGGCAGAAATGGACGCACATATCGCTGAAAGAGCAATCGTCGGGGAAGTCAACGACCCACCGAGCATCTCTCCACGTACCTCGTCTGCGCAACCATGACCACCCGGAAAAGAGTGTTTCGTCTTAGAAGAGCAGGGATATATCCGGGATGGAAGGGACACTGACGCAGAAACGCTTACCCCACATAGATTCTTTTCAATCAGTTATTTAGTAAGAAAATATTTGCTCTAGTTGTTTTTTCCATTGAGAAAACAGAGGATTACATTTGTATGGGCTAAACGCCGCTAGCCTTTCCTCTACGGGGCGGTCAAACCGAACCAGACAACCACACTGGCTGCGGACACCGGACTTGAAAGATATTCCAGTATATTATCCGTCAAAAACGCGGAGGAAGGATCTACCAAATTTCATACAGCCTAAGCTTAATGTCGTTAAAGATGCCTCAAGAGTGCAATCAGTAAATATGTACAATAAATTGCCTGTACAATTTAAGAACTGTATGAATCCAAATGAATTCAAGAGAAAATTGAAGTCATTGTTATTGAAGAAATGTTATTACAGCGTAAAAGAGTTTCTCAAAGATAGTAGTAGTTCGAACTAATAAGTGATTATATGTATTTTAATGATTTTAAATAATAATATATCTAATATTGACATTACATCTTAATGAATTCTACTGACATACATTTCCTTGAATTGACTTTATATTGATTTTGAATTGATAATTTATTTTTAATGATTTAATAATTCATTTTTAATAATTTGATAATATTTAATAATTTATTTTATTTGGACACATTTTGATGACAGTCATGTTGAGCACAATTAATGTTGAGTTGGATTGTTATAACTAATAAGACTGATAATGTTGGGACCAATGTGGAATGTAGTGTTTGTTTTTTTTTTCCTGGCTTTATGATGATTATTTAATTTTTGTGTTACATTTATTGTTAAAAACACTGTTCGACACAAATGTAAATTTGTTGATGAATAAATAAATAAATAAATTCCCACAAATCGTGTGTCGACAGTCCGATACAGAGTCTGGTCCGTGCTGCTAAACTGAACCAAAAAACTTAGTAAACAAACTGGCGATTTCCCATATTGAAATAATTAATCATTCCCGCTTTGTCGATTCCCGTTACGTCGACTCGTGATTTTTCTTGGTTTTTCAATACAAATAAATAAAAATTGAAGTTTCTGTTTGTAATAGCTAAATAACGGTTTTACTGAATGCATGTGAAAATATATTCAGCACCTATAACAAAAACACATTTTTTTACAATTTTTGTCTGTCGGTCTGCCTGTCTGTCTGTTTGTTCCGGTTCATCTCCGACAATCTTGACCGATTTTGACGAGACTTTTACTGGCACATAGCTTATGTTATAAGGTCTAACTTAGGCTAGGAAAAATAATTAGAGTTCCGTGCAAAGAAATTAAAACCCTTGAAATTGGTAACAAAATGCGATTAATTGGGAAGTAATATTTTTTTTATTATAATTTCACGCGAACGAAGGTCGCGGGCAATAGCTAGTTTTCAAATATAAAACTGCACTCTGGTTTCATTTAATTATCTAGGTTCATACCGTAGCGTCGTATCGTAGCACATCCGTAGTATCCTCAAGAGATTGCTACGCGCACGTAAGCGGTGCTACGCGTTCGTAGAGCCGCTACGAATACCATTAAATAAGAAAATACACATAGCATCACGCTATGCTCTCAAGGGAGTACGTAAAAACTATGGAAAGTCATGCTATTCTTGGAACTAATATTTATCTAATAGCAGTTTAGACTCTTATGACGAGTTAATTAGGCTTGTTTCAGAACCACAAAAAAATATTGAAAAATATTTAAGTACCTCGTTGCCTAGACTGCCTCGTTGGTCTAGTGGTCGCAAGCGCAGCTGCTGAACGTGACGTCCTGGGTTCGATTCCCAAGTCGGGCAAAGTGTTATTGGGTTTTCCATCAGAAATTTCTCAGTAGCAGCAACAGAGTTTGGATTTGTGCCCGGTTGATTACAATAGGCTCGCCGCTTATTGCATGGGACTTAATCTTAACTAGCGAAATGTGGGTGTACTGTAGGTAACCCCCTGCCTTACCCTTCGAGGATAGCAGGTGTGATGTTACGTTCATTAAGTACCATTAACATTCAAACTACTTATTCATAATGTTTTAGTTGCTCATAAATTCTACCACCGTTTTTTCCATCGAAGTTCACAATTTCGAAGTTCATCAAAGTTTCAATCATCGAAGTTTTCAATTGCAAGCAAAAATTTATTGCGTATTTACATACAGAATTTTTTAAATGAAAAAATACTAGATAAGGGCTTGTTGTTTTCTACGGAACCCCGAAACTTCCGTTCTCACCTGTATGAGTTTTGAGTAACGTTTCTCATTTATTTTTTGTAGCATGCAAAAAATAAAAACAAAATTTCGCTTGCTAGCCGAAAATTTAAAAAAAATATCGGTAGTTACGAACTGACGATTAAAATGTTCCCTCCGTTGGATATCCGAATGTAGTATTGGTGAAATAAAATATTCAATCACATGCCATTATAAATTCACTCTCTTTTATGTAACTGTATGCGATTTACCAAAAAGATTACTCTTTTTGCGATGAGGATAAAACGGTTTATAAAACCGATAAATTAAAAAAAATAAGCTTTAAGTAACATAACGCCTGTATTCTTTGATGAGAAAGGCAGAATTGTGTAACGTTTCGCCACTTACATATTAGACCCATGTAATTTGGGGTAAGCCTGAACACATTGCCATTAATATGCCAACTTTTTGAAACTCTTACACTTAAATAATTTCAGGGAATTTTCCACTCATTTTTTTTTCTGTGAATGTAGTATTCATGACATATTCATACATTTACGGTTATGTTTCGAAGATTGTGCTTTGGAATTACACAATTTAATTTCTACATCTCTATTCTATCATCGGATGAGCAGAGATACGGCGAAGCGTTATCGTTATATGGTTGAAGTTCCACGGACCAGAACAAAGCTATGCTTCCACATTTATTGTGCGAACCGCCCGTCTGTGGGATTTACTGCCGACTTCTCTATTTCCCGATCATTATAATCTAGATCTCTTCAAAGTTCGAGTGAATTGGTTTTTTTCTAGCTGAGCGTGATCCACTCTAGGCCGCGTCATCGCTTCATATCAGGCGAGTTGCGGCCAATCGCAAACCTATATGGGATAAAAAAATTAAAACATGATGATTCTCAGGAACGCTGGAATGGCGGAACAAGTTGAATGTCTCTTCCGCTTGTTATCAGAATAACACCCTTCAAATTGTAAAACAGGAAGGTATGGTGGTAGACTTCCCCTGTCGAGCTTCATCATAAATAACTCGACTGGTAATCATCATCATCTGTTTAGCCTTTTCCCAACTGTGTTAGAGTCGGCTTCCAGTCTAACCGGAAGCAGCTAAATACTAGTATTTTACATGGACCTACTGCCTATCTAACCTCCACACTGTTCACTAGAAACACTAGTTAGGGTTTAGAATAAAACCACCATATTTTCAGTAAGTAGATGAACTACTTTAAGGGTACGCGCACTCGCTGCCCGGGATAAGTGTGGACTAATCACATGGAACCTTAAAGCTCACGCTACGTTTCCACAACCCAGTTAGCACTGGGTAATACGAAACCCCTTGGTAAGACTGGTTGTCAGACTTTCGAGTCACTGACTACCTGTAACAAATGTCCAAGATTTACAAATGACAGCCGGGACCAAGGGCGTAACGTGCTTCCCAAGGCACGGAGGAAATAGTTTGCTTCTGGTAATTGTTCTAGTTTAACAGTGTAAAGTTCGTCAGCAAGTAGTCCTATACGCTTATTCGGTTCACTAACCTGAGTTTAGTGTTTAGTTCAGTTAAGTTCATGAACGCTTTCTGCTGAGTTAGCTTCTTCCTGAACTGTAGCTAAGAACTAAAGTTTAAAGAGGAGCCAATGTATAAGTAAAGATGAAGCAAAAACTTTACGATCTAGATACAAAAGTGTCTGTTTGTAATTTCAAAATAACATCTTTTTAGTTTTAATGCACATGAAAGTGTACAAATGGTACTTAAAACAAAACACTTTTTTTTTTTGTCTTGTTCCTGCTAATCTCCGAAACTTCTGGACTGATTTTGACGGCACTTTTACTGGCAGATAGCTAATGTCTTAGGTAGTAACTTAAGATTAGGGCCCCGTGCAAAAAAATTAAAACCCTTGAAATCGTTAACAAAAACCGATTCAAGTGTATATATATGTATTATTTTTATAATAATT
Organism: Eugnorisma glareosa; assembly: GCA_947578425.1. Classification (NCBI taxonomy): domain Eukaryota; kingdom Metazoa; phylum Arthropoda; class Insecta; order Lepidoptera; family Noctuidae; genus Eugnorisma; species Eugnorisma glareosa. Next base: position 18,038,558 of record OX387960.1, read on the forward strand.
TCACGTTGAAGAAGGTCGCGGGCAACAGCTAGTACAAACTATATTTACACTAGAGACCAGCCCTGCTTCGCACAGCGCCACCTATAAAAAACAAGTCATTTATTAAAATTAAGCTGAAAAAAAAGGAGAAAAGAAGCTCCTAGTCTGGATTGGTGTCAAAGATCTAGAGAGTGTAAAGATCTAGAAAGAAAGAATAAAGGAGGTGTTTTTTCCCCCATACAATTGTGGCCAAACAATGTACCTTAACAATAAAGGTACGAATTTATAGGAAAAAAATCGCAGATTCTGAAAAAAAATATATTGGATTTATTAATGCATTTGTACCACCTGAAATTGTCGATCAAAGATGCTAAAACTTGCAACCCAAGAATTTTAATCTGGCAATCTCGTAATTCATTTCTCCGATGATGCGTTTCGTTACTTCATTTAAACACGTATGAAAAACTAAAAATAAACTATTTTGAATTTAGTTTTGTATTAAAGATAGGTTAATTTTCCCGGCACACTTTCTTGTGAAACATTATAGGATCAAGAATTTAAAAAATACATTTATTTCACATTTCAGATTATTTTTTGCGTTTGGTTAGCTACTGGCCAAAAGACAGTGCTCCAGGGCCGATAATTTACTATCTTATTCCTTTTGTTGTTGTTGGTGACAATATTGTCATTCAGATTATTTTAGCCCTTGTCAGACGATCGATCGATCGACCGATCTCGAAAGAGTTTAATATTTTGACAGATGGAATAGTTTGACAGCCGCCAGCGCTGTTAAGAACGTTTCTTTGAACGCAGATATGATTCGAGGTAGTGTTTTTTCATATTCTTTTATTTTTTAATCTATCGAATATTGAAGGATTTAAAATACTGCTAATAACACAATGTATTGGAAAGAATTTAAATAGTAATTTGTACCTCGGTACATGTTTGGGCCGAAAAAAAAACACCTCCTTTATTTGGCGTCAGTTTCTTAGGCACAGAGAATAAAAAAAAGATACAAAATAAAAAATTAATGACGAATTAAAAACTAAAAAAAAAAAAGAAATTATGCAGTACTTATGTGCTGTGTGTATCTGATGAGCTAAGCTGTAAGAGGCTTTAAATGGGAGTATTGGACCTTAAAGAAAGGTAAAATGTGGTACCCCACTTGTTCCTTCGTGGAACAGACGTAAGGTTTTGAAAAAAGAGTTAATTAACGTTATAAAAGTTATTAGGTGTGTGCGCAAGTGTTTTAATAATTTTTGATCCAACCTAAAAAAAAAGCACGCAAAAGCACGTCGGATTTTTCAATTATTACAAAGCTCACTGCATGAGTTACTTAGAGTAGAAACCTTATTAAATAACCTCGTTACAGCCTTAGCTAACCCTTATTCTCTACCACATAGAGCTTATTATCTCTATTCATTAAGCAATCTGTTTGGAATTATTCTTGGAAACAACACATTAACGAGATACTTAAAGCCTGTGCTTCTGGAATAGGTGGGCGGAGATGTTTCATACATTTCGTCAAACGCTGTTTAAGTTCAATGTCAAAGGAGACGAATCTAGCTAAAGGGTGTAACAATACCCTTAACGAAGCCAAAAGGCACTTGTTCTCCCAGTCATTGCGATATTTTTTTTGTCTAGAGTCTAGACTATACCTGGGAACCTTGCTAGTTACGGATAAATTGGAGGTCAAAGTTCCAACTTGTTCACAGGTTTTTTTTAACAGTAGTTTTTAAGGCTATAATTTTACTTTAAATACCTGTTTACTATTTTATGCATCTATTACTACAATATTTTGAGTGCGTAACATTGAGTTTTACCGTAAAACGTGATATTGCACCCCAAAAAAAGTCGCTTCAGAATGAACAGAATGCTTTTTTTTTTTTTTTTTTACCTATGGGAAATCATCAAATAACCCCTCCCGCTCTGGGCTGAGCAGGAGGGAGTGTCAGACTTTTACTGACTAAAACCCATCCATGTTCCTTCCTTTGCCCTTTGTGTTCCAGGGCCGCGGTATCTCTTTCGAACAGTCCCGCAACCCTGGCAGTCGTCGGCCCTTACGGACCCCTTCCTGTTTGCTGACTCTCTTCGAGGCGCGCGTGGAACACGAACGCGCCGTCGACACGGCCTGTCGTCATAAGACGTCAAGACTGTCATAAGACGGACGGACGGCGAGCTAGCCCATAGCTCACCGTCCACAGGCCCGCGTCTACGGTGGCCGGGGGCCACCACGTGGCCCCCGAAGCCCGGTGCGTCTCCCGCGGCGGCTGGGACGTGAGGTTCTCTCCCTCTCACGTCCCGCCACCTCCTTCGCTAGCATGACTGCTTCGCAGAAGGAGGTGACGGCGTCCCATTCCGTCTCGCTCCGGACTATAGATTGAACCAGGGCCGGACGCGAGAGGTCGCCGCCGCCGATTGCCGCTACGAGGACACGGCGTTGCTCCGCCCAAGCGGAGCAGACCTGCACAGTGTGCTCCACCGTGTCCTCCGGTCGATCCTCGCAGTGGTGACACCCGGGCGTTTCCTCCCGCCCGATTAGGTGCAGGAACCTCCCGAAACAACCATGTCCGGTGAGGACCTGCGTCAGGCGGAAGGTGAGGGCGCCATGGCGCCTCTCCAGCCACTCCTCAAAGAGGGGACTTACCGCCACTATTGTGGCGTGCCCATGAACAGAATGCTTGGTTGACGGTTTGGTGAAGAGTCCGGGTTTACACCTTGTATAATAAAGCTAAAGCCCATCCACCATCCATCCATCCATCCATCCATATCTACCATCATATTAAAGCTGGAGAGTTTATTTGTCTGTACGCGATTTTATCTCTGGAACTAGCTGACGGATTTGTTTAATTTTGATAGCGCAATTTTTGAGGAAGGTTGTAGGCTATTTAACATCACGGTATGACCCTTAGGAGCCGAACAAAAAGAGAAACAGCAGGTGTACTCGCGGATCACAGCTACCTTTCAATAATCGGACAGGTCGCATTCTGTTTGCCTGCCTACCCCCTCAGGACAAAGGCGTGAGTATATGTATGTATGTAACTTTAGAGCAATCTAAAGAGAGAAATCTATTCCAAGAATAAAAGAAAAAAGTAAACTTTAAAATATTCAGCCAAAAACGGCAGCGAGTTAGCTGAAGCGGTTGCCATGGCAACGTTAATGGAGCCGAGAGAATAAACGTATAAATAAGAAGGTCAAGGTTGGTTTAGACCCGTTTAGTGTTGTGGTCCGCCTTTTAGGAAGTAGGTGAACGCGATCCAACTGAATTGCCTGTCGGTGTGGCTATAAAACCAGATGTTCGCGAAAATGCGGGGTGGAAGGGACACCGACGCGAAAACGGCTACCAGTGCGGCTACCGATAAAACTAACTACAGGCCTATCTCTCTTGCTACTGTTACAGCAAAGGTGTTTGACGGTTTGCTTGATACACGGTTAAATAAACTCGTGTCGCTGCACAGTAATCAGTTTGGGTTAAGACCTAAATTATCTACAGATAGTGCTATACTGTGTCTCAAGCATACCGTCAGATACTTCACGGACCGTAGAACGCCAGTGTACGCGTGCTTCCTCGACCTGTCCAAGGCCTTTGACCTGGTTTCGTATGATGTGTTGTGGCAAAAACTTGAGGGCTTTAACATGCCGCATGAACTTGTAAACATCTTCAAGTATTGGTACGAACACCAGGTTAACAATGTCAGATGGGCGGGTACATTATCGGAGCCATACAGGCTCGAATGTGGGGTGAGACAAGGTGGGTTAACTTCACCCACACTTTTCAATCTCTACATGGATGCTCTCATCGGCACGTTCAGTAGTCAGCATGTGGGCTGCCATGTTGATGATGTATGTGTAAACAATCTGAGTTTTGCAGATGACATGGTGTTGCTAAGCGCGTCGGTTTGTGGATTACGCAAGTTACTGAAAATTTGTGAGGAGTACGTGGGCAGTCATGGCCTTATGTATAATGTCGCGAAAAGTCAATACATGGTGTTTCAGGGAGGCGCCAAATGCCCACAGCAATATTCGCTTATAATTTGCTATCCCCCTATTCGCTTGAATGGTGTACCGTTAGAACGAGTGGACCAATTTAAAAACCTGGGGCACTGGGTAACAGCCGATCTGAAATACCATGTCGACATTGAGCGGGAGCGGAGGGCACTGTCTAAGAGACCAAATATATAGCCCGTAGGTTTGCACGTTGTTCAAATCAGGTAAAAGTCACACTTTTCAAAGCTTTCTGCACCTCCTTATACACGTGCAGCCTATGGGCATCTTACTCGCAAGCTGCCTACAGTGCCCTTCGTGCCCAATACAACAACGCGTTCAGGGCAGTGTTGCGGCTGCCCTGCTTCTGCAGCGCCTCGGGCATGTTTGCGGAAGCGCGCACCGACTGTTTCCACGCCACCATGCGCAAGCGGTGCGCGTCCTTGGTGCGCAGGGTGCGGGTTAGCTCCAACACTGTCCTGGCGATGGTTGCTCAGCGACTAGATTGCCCCTACGTTGGGCATTGTTGTAGCAGACATATTGCTGGTGCTTGATTTGTCGTTTTATAGAACTTTCATGTCATATAGTTATTGTAATTTTTGCTTGTGACATAACTTCATTCCATAATTTAATTAATTGTCCTATTTAATTTTTATTTATTTTAATTTAATTTGGTTTGTGCCTTTGACATTTGACATTTTGATTTGATCTGACATTTATTTGTTTTTCACATTTTTACATCATTTAATCAACTTTATATATTTGTGAATCAATCTGTTAGTGACGTCTGTGAAATTGATAAAAGTGTATTGTTCTTTAGCTAATATGGGTCAAAGACATTAAATAAATGAATTTTATTTATTTATTTAGTGCTACCACGTACTAAAGTACATCATTCTGAGCCACTGAAGAGCCCCACAAGAAAAATTTTCATCGGTTATTAAATAAACAGCTTCAGCACACTTCGATAATGTCCATGTCCAATGCTTATTCTCAGGCCAATTCGTCTTTTGATTTTGATACATTGCTCTTTTACTGGCCCCACACTTCGACAATGTCAACGTCCAATCGTTGCGTAGATGCCCGCTGTGTATAAGCACCAGTGACGCTTTAATGTATTTTAATTTTACGTAAACCTCAATGCGGGGATGGTACAGCGTACAGAAAAGAGGATAGCTTCCCCATGCCTTGCCCCTCCGCTTCAATTATATTGTTCCCCCAAAAATTTCGACTTTCCTTCAACTTTTTATGAATCAAAGATATGAATTTTCCCTTGAAAACTTCTTTGAATAAAACATGTTTTAAGTGGGGTTCACGGGAAGTTTGACTTGTTTTTCTAACAAAAAATAACTCGTCTAATTTCTTGTTTTCCGCATATTAGTCGATGCCTGCTCGTCTTTTATATGACAGAGTCAGAAATAAAAATAGGATAAAAATGCAAAACACGTTACTTTTTTAGAAAAGAGATTTCAGTGATGAATGGAAATAACACATAGCCTATTCAATTTCAAGGAGATGGGTAAGAAGTTGTGAAATTTTTTTGTTAGTAAGTGCTCGCAATAAGTGCTTGCCTAGATTGGTCTGTGGATGGGTGACCACGCATTACATAGGTAACGAGTTTCCTCCATGCCTCGGAAAGCGCGTAAACCCGTTGATCCCGGCTGTCATGTGTAGATCATTGACAGTCGTTACAGGTAGTCAGAGGCCCGAAAGTCTGACAACCAGTCTTACCAAGGGGTATCGTATAACCCACACCCAGTACTAACCGGGTTGTGAAGGTCAGATAGGCAGTCGCTCCATGTAAAATACTGGTATTCAGCTGCATCCGGTTAGACTGGAAGCCGACCCCAGCATAGTTGGGAAAAGGCTAGGCAGATGATGATGAATTGCTCGCAATAATCTTTAAGATATATCCTTGCACAAGCACATTTATATCAATGTGCCATTATACAAATGGCAGCCTATGTAACAATCACCATGTATCTACAGTAGTTTTGTACCCAACAGTTTTAAGTTCCATTTGTTTACCATAAAATAACGAGGCAATAATCTTTAAATATAAAATATGTACCTCCATACTCTTAGATGCCTGAAAAGGCTATCGATTTCATATCAAAATTTCCCATAGGAGCAAGGAGTGGCTATCAGATTTCAAAGACACATGAAGCGCTTGGGGCTTACCGCGAAATTGTTTAACGCCATCTACTGGCAAATGATGGAACTCACAACAGTTGGATGAATCTATTCTTTTTTACGGTGTGTTTTGTTGGAACTACTTTTGAAAACCGAACACATTTTTTTTTAAACTTTGTTCTTAGAATAAAAAAAGAACCAGAAGTCGTAAGCGCGCCTAATACTGAAGCGACAAAACTATTATTTTATAGAGTAGTTTGATACTCAGCCGATCAGTTAATCCGTGATCGTCGTATCGCGCAACGTCTTTTACCGGTGTCCAATAAATAATTAATAAGAATGATTAATAAATAATTAATAATGGCTGAGCTAGCCACATTACCTACGCGGGTGGGAAGTGAGGCGAGCGGGGGGACGCTTGTTTTGTATTTGGACACAACGTGCGGCTTGCACTTACAGTTGAACGCGTCTTCTGGTTCTTTCTGTATTCTGAGAGTTTGTTAATTAAAAAAAGGGTTTAAAAAGAGAAGGAGGTTCCTTTTAGTTCTTCATTTTATACTTACGCGTCTTTATTAATTTCACCAAATGTTATTGAGACCATCCTATTCGCTTGGATTTCCGCCAGAGCGTAATAAAACACAGTTTGATGCCTTATTGTATTATATCGGGGAAGTTTATGAAGATGACTTACTATCAACGTTTATAGTTTGGCACTTGGGTTTATCGTTGATAACAAGCTGTAGGAACATTTGATTAACTTTTGGTGTTGAGAAAATAAATTACTACATCTCTTTGCCTTATTTTGGTAACAAAATAAATAAGAATTAGATACGATACACACAGTACTTATGTATTTTTTTTTAACGATATTGGCTGGCTTCTTCTGAGCAAGCATTAATTTCGAAGTAATGTAATTGTCTCCGTGTCTACCAATCTAATTTACTTTCATAGGTTTAAATTAGGTGTAGACAGGTATGTATCACTATTTTTATCTATTTACTCAAAGAAAAGTTGGCACGCGAAACCAACATTTATTATTTTGTAAACGACTTTTTATCGAATTCAATTGTGTCGAACTGATTTGATTTATTTCTGCTCTAGCAAAACTTCAGACTGAAAACCGAAACTATACTTAGGTAAGTGAGTAGCTAGTGGTCAAAGGAGAAATTATTGAAGAAAAACCTAAACTGCAATTTATTTAAACCTTCATGATTATTCAAGGACTCTTATGAATAGTAGACGAACATCATCTGCCTAGCCTTTTTCCCAATTCAGTCTTACCTGATACAGCTGAATACCAGTATTTTACATGGAGCGATTGCCTATCTGAATCTGACCTCCGCAACCCAGATAGACTAGTACTGGGTAATACGATAAGACTTGGTAAGACTGATTGTTAGACTTTCGGGTCACTGAATACCTGAAACGATTGTGAAAGATCTACAAATGGCAGCCGGGACCAACGGCTTAACGTGCTTTCCGAGGCACGGACGGGACTCGTTTTGTAATGAGTGGTCACCCATCCACGGACCAACCTAGGCAAGCACGGCTTAACCTATCGACCCGAGTGGCTGTTATTATTTAGCCAACATATTTCTCTACCTACTTGTAAATTGTAAGAAATACAAAAAGTTTCTAATACACCTAATTGATTCTTTTTACAGCGTGACCTCACCGTCAAAGGAATAGCTCATTCATTAGCTTTTGCCAGACGTTTTCTAAACCAATTAGTCTTTGAACGAAACACTTACAGAGGGAGCCACTTTAGCGTTTGCAGAAGGTACGCGGGGGGAGTGGGGCACTATTTATGTGTCTGAGGAATTTGCCCAGTCTCTAACATTTTGCCCAAGGATCGGTAATGCAATAAAATGCAGACAGACGAACGGAGGACGTACACTGTTACGATACTGTACTCTTTACTTTATTTACTGTTTCCTCTTTGTTTGCGTTTACTCTATTACTTTTTCTCTCGTTGCTAGTCTAAAATTTAAATAGAAAAGTAAGTAGAATCAATTTTATCTATACATCTACAGGGTGTAACAAGTGCCTTAACGAAGCCGCCAACCAAGCATTATGTACATCAAATTATGTAACTTTTAGCAAAAAATATTGCTAGGAAAGACTTCTTTTTTTGGGATGAAAATCACGTTTTACGGTAGGACTCAATGGAACGGACTCAAAACATTGTGCTGATGGATGGATTGAATAGTACGGGGGTCGTGGAGTTGTTTACACAAAACAAGTATTTAAAAAATAGTTGTGAAAAAGTTGGAACTTTGACTCCCAATATCAAAACTCTCCGTAACTACAAGGTTCCCAGGTATGGTCTAGAACAAAAAAATTACCGCAATGACGAGGAGAACATGTGCCTTTCGGCTTCGTTAGGGGTCTTCCTGCACCCTTCATACAAATAAATAAAATTGAAGTACCTGTTTGTAATTTCAAAATAACAGCTTTTTACTGAATGCGTATGAACACTCTTATATACTAAACACTAATAATTATAACAAAAAAAAAATGGTTTTCTGTCTGTCTGTGTGTTCCGGCTAATCTCCGAAGCGGCTGCACCGATTTTCAAGGGACTTACACTGGCAGATAGCCGATGTTATAAAGAGAACGAACTTGTGCTACTTGTAATAAGGAAACAGGATTAGGGTTCCGTGCAAAAAATGAAAAACTCTTGAAATTGTTAACAAAAACGGATTTAAATCCCGACTTTTACAATAATTTCACACGGAAGGAGGTCGCGGGCAACAGCTAGTGCTGTTACACATATTACACATACTGTACATCGTTTTATTTTAAATCCGCTAAAATCAGTGAATTTTCGCGTTTTTTCCTCGCGATATTTTCCATCAGCGAAGCAAGTGATATACTATACGCAAATGAATTCGAAAAATCAGAAGTGCGTGTCTTGTTCATGAGTTGACAGTCCGACTGTCACACCACTAGGCTATCACTGCTTACATCTACTATTCTCACTTAATGAGTCAATTGGAAAGAGAAGATTGTACTCATCTTCCCTTTTTTTTCGGATGGGAAATCATCAACTGACTCTCTGGGCGGAGCAGGAGGCAGTGTCAGACTTTTACTGACTAAAACCCATCCATGTTCCTTCCTTTGCCCTTTGTGTTCCAGGGCCGCGGTATCTCTTTCGAACAGTCTCGCAACGTACTTATCTTCCCTTGCATCTACACAATAAAAATTAAATGATAAATGAACTCTCAAAACCTATCTAAATTGTAAACGACACTAAATCACCTTGGCGCTAGAAAATTTGGTCATTATCCTTTGAAGTGGTTTATCTGTCACTCCCTGCAGGTCCCCGTGGCAGTGGAAGGTACGGAGATTATTCTGATAAGTCGTGATAAATGAGTGTAACACCCTACCGAATTAATTTCTTATCTTCTGGAGTGGCTTTTCGCTTTCGCTGGTTGATTTTAGTCCGAATTTTCATACGTTTATGGTTTTGAAGAGGAAATTTAGCTAGCAGCTTGGCTGTGTAGTGGAACATAGAAATTTTCTTGTTCAGAATCAGTTCATATACAGCCAATGTTGAGAGGGAACTTCTAATATTGGGCAGGAGCGGACTGCGACTTCGCAAGCACTACTGGTTGAGCATGAGGTCGGGCGTTCGATTCTCGGGGCTTTTCCACTAGCACTTTATCAGTAGCAAACCGTAGCCTGTATTTGGGCCCGGTTGATGCCAATAGGCAACATAACTGCACTTATATTGGTGAACTATCTAAAGGTACACTTCTGCTTAAAGCTTGCGAAAAAATTGACATGATATTGTACGTAGTATCTTTCCTGCAGTAAATTCCCGTCTTACCACCAAAGTATTGTTTGTATAATAAACTAATAAAAGACTTTTCTGTATAATCTCATCCTTATCATCGACAGCCCGAATCCACACACTGCTGGGTAGGTGTATAAAGGGTGTAACAAGACCCTTAACGATGCCGAAAGGCACTTGTTTTCTCTCGCCATTGCGATCATTTTTCTGTTCTAGACTATACCTGAGAACCTTCTAGTTACGGAGATATTGGGGGTCAAAGTTCCAACATTTTTACTTTATGCACCACCAAGATCCCCGTATTAGTCAATGCATCCATCACCACTATATTTTGAGTGCGTTTCCTACCCTAAAACGTGAGGGATTTTTCACCCCAAAAAATAATAAAGTCGCCTCCCAGCAATAATTTTTGCGTAAAGTTACTTTGTTTGATGTAAATAATGCTTGGTTGCCGGCTTCGTGATAGGTCCTGTTACATCCTGTATAGGCCTCTTTTCACTCGTGCCAATTTTCACGTCCCTACCAAGTTCATCCAGAAGTTACCTTGTATTATTTACATAGCCTAAGCGTAATCAGCCTGTAATGTTCCCTCTGCTGGGACACACGGCCTCCTCTCTATGAGAGGAAATGGGCTATAATCCACCACGCGGGCCCAGTGCGGGTTGGTAGATGTCACATGTCTTCCAATTTTTGGTTCTAGGACATGCCGGTTTCCTCGTTTCCTCACGAGGTTTTCCTTCACCGAGGACCTTCCTTGAGCAGTGGTGATGAAATACATTACACAAAGTATTGCGCCTGCCTGGGTTCGAACCCGCGACTTACTATTCATAAGTCGGAGCCGCCATCACTGGGCCACCGCTGTTCTCATTTACCTAGTGCGAAACGTAAAAGTGTACGTTCTCGAGCGAACAGGGAAGTCTGCCGCCACAGAGGCTGCTACAGGTGTCGATCGATGCGACGCGCCAGGCCGGCCGTCGAACCAATGCAACACCCGGCTGTTTCACCACGACACGACGCGGCGACGGTTTGAACCAGCCCTGTGAACTGATAAAATATTTATGATTGAAAGAACGCATTCATTTCAATCATAAATATTCTACTTCTTCTATATATTTTTGTCCCGATAAATAACCCTGCTACGTATTATTAGGGTACAGTGTTATTTAATGGGCAAAAAAATGTGGCATTGAGTTACAGTGTTACTCACAAGTCGGGATATCAATGGGTAACAGTGTAACACATCATGGTGTAACTGAACGGGAACAAAGGTAAATAAAAATCAAATTTGGTACCACATGCATGACGGAGCATCACTTGAGGACGGCTCGACCGATTTGTGTGATGATGTTCGTAATTGTTTTTCTATAGAATAGAATAGAATAGAATAATTTATTTCGAACTAACTACTAACATAATAAGTACACACAAAAAATAAAAACGTAATAGTAATAATATAATAATTACTACAGGTACTTACCTAACACTAAATATTTATCAATTTCAATTTTTATATATATTTTTTAAAGTTCTATGTAAGAACTTTTTTTGGAAATTTCACCGGATAAGTCAAAAGTTCACCGTTACCTGTGCGAGTCGCTAGTAATATACAGGGTTCCATACATTTTGATACAGGGTTTCATATTGCACTTTTTCTTATTTTCATTTTATTTTGACCTAATTTAATAAATTGCCGGCGGCACTCTACAATAAACACATCCATTAGGTCAAAATAAAAACACTTTAATCAGTGTTTTATTTGCTTGGATATGTTTGGTTAGACTTACTGAACGCTGTGTTAAAATTTGTCCACCTATTTTAATGGGACCTTATATATACAACGACGACAATAGGACACTTAGGCGTCAAAGTACTCCTCCCCATCGATGTCATGCGGAAACGTGCCCAGAAGACTGGCACCATTGTCACGTTGAATGGCAATGCTAATTCTTTGACTAAAGAAAGAGCCAGCCTTTTTTTTTATGTATAATAATACATATTAGTTTATTTAATTTTATCTGTATTTATGTGTATTAGTATTTGTATCTATTTATGTAAGTATATCAATTTTATGTTAACAAAATAGCATTTTTCTTATTATTATTTTTTTGTACTCGATCTTAATGCTGTCCTATTTGACCCAAAGGTTGACTGGTAGAGAATACCTTGTGGCATTAAGTCCGCCTATGTAGCACTCTTGTACATGAAGTTTAAATAAATTAAATATTTTTTAACCCGATAAGTGGCGCCGTGCGAAGCAGGGGCGGGTCGGGTTGTTTATATAAATTAATTCATCATCACTGCTCTCAAAATAGTGGAGGAAAACATCGTGAGGAAACCCGCAAACCAAAAATTCGAAGATGAACATGAACTGACTTAGGACATAGGGCTTCTGATCTTGGTAGTTTGTACCCGTACGATAATTTCCGAATTACAACTTGAAATGTAAAGCGGTATCGGCGGCGGCGACCTCTCGCGTCCGGCCCTGGTTCAATCCATGGTCCGGAGCGAGACGGAATGGGACGCCGTCACCTCCTTCTGCGAAGCAGTCATGCTAGCGAAGGAGGTGGCGGGACGTGAGAGGGAGAGAACCTCACGTCCCAGCCGCCGCGGGAGACGCACCGGGCGTCGGGGGCCACGTGGTGGCCCCCGGCCACCGTAGACGCGGGCCTGTGGACGGTGAGCTATGGGCTAGCTCGCCGTCCGTCCGTCTTATGACGACAGGCCGTGTCGACGGCGCGTTCGTGTTCCACGCGCGCCTCAAAGAGAGTCAGCAAACAGGAAGGGGTCCGTAAGGGCCGACGCCTGCCAGGGTTGCGGGACTGTTCGAAAGAGATACCGCGGCCCTGGAACACAAAGGGCAAAGGAAGGAACATGGATGGGTTTTAGTCAGTACAAGTCTGACACTCCCTCCTGCTCAGCCCAGAGCGGGAGGGGTCATTTGATGATTTCCCATCGATAAAAAAAAAAATAAAAAATAAAAAAAAGCGGTAAAATTACTTTCGTAAAATTCGGTGAAATACGATATTTTATTTTACGGTAAAATACGGTAGGATTGGGTAAAAACGAATTAAACTACTATGCAGTCTGTTTTTCGGCAGGGCAGCATATTCAATCTACCTAACCTAAGTTTGTTTGTGTTTAATTAAATAATAGCTACACTACCTAGTAACAGTGGTAACTAACTACATAATTCCATTGGCGGTTAGGAATCAAGTAAAGGAAACAGGTTTGTTTCTTTAATATTTTCGTCATGTTTATGTTTGAAAATAATACTGCTCAACAAATCATTAAAAATACCTATTTCACCTATTTTTTTTATTTTACCGTCATCATACCACCATACACCATATTTACCAATTTTACCGTAATTTATATAAATTACCGTAAAATACCCGTACTTTACCAGCGCTTTCGGCCAAATTACGTAATTTTGCAACCCTAATTACAACCGAGCAATAACGCGTACAATAGCTCTTAGAAAATAAATTAATAAAATAAAACCTAAATATTATAGGATTTTACTAACTCAGCTAATTCTGACAGTAGGTATGGAAAACCCGTTTCCAATCAATACAAAACAGACGCCATAAACTAGCATGGCAAATACGTTATTTAGATTGTGTTCAGGAAATCCCTATGTGTCAGTATTAGGTCGATAGCCGGGGGAAATGTTGATACCTTCTTGAACTATCCGTGTGTCAAAGTTTACCAAAATATATTTAGGCTTGAAACGGTAACGTAACAAGGGCACAGACAGAGTGAATTTCGCATTTATAAAAACAAGTATGTACTAGTACATTAGAATGATATAGTGGTTGTACTTTAATACAAGAATAAAAGCGTGCCTTGACTTATAGCCTACTACGTAGTCTTCACGATGTTAAGGTGTCTGAACAGACTACCCCAGGGGTTTGCTGTATTGTTGGTTCCTGGGCGCGAAGGTACTGGAATGATATAAGTTTTTAATCTGACGTCACCAACACTATCATTGATGGATATTAGGTCTCTTTAATTTACTTTTATTTTGAACTAGCGGCCCGTCCCGAATTCGCACGGGTGCCTATGTTACTCAGGGTGAATGTAGCCTTCTAATGGTGAAAGAATTTTTGAAATCGGCGCAGTAGTTTTTGAGTTTATTCATTACAAACATACACACAAAAATACAATTTTTTATAATATTATTGTAGATTCCCAAAGTTTCGGCACTGTTGCAAGCGCTATAATCACGGATCAACAGGATCAGTATCAGCATATCATGTCATTTATCCGTGACAAAGTGCCGAAACATCGGAAACTCAAAATAAATAGTAAATATTCCGTTTTAAGTGTTAATGAGATCATGAGAATGGATGAGAATGAAAAGCAGACATTCAAATATTTACGAGCGATGGAAGGTAGGTATGGGATCTGTGCAAATAGGGACATAACATAAGACATTATAACTTATCCTCTAAGAGCTCGTTCGCACTTGTCGAGTGTCGGACCCCGGTTTCAATCGGATGTTTTAGTAGCAGAGCATTTTATATGAAGCTATTCACACTTGTCGGAAACCGATTTTGAGTCAGCGCCGACAAGAAATGTCGGGTGTTTTGCCAGCCCTCTACGCCCGGAAAAAATCGTGTTGGATCTCGCTCGCCTATCGGTACGGGTACACCAAAACCACATGGCTCCAGCTTTGATCGTGTCAGACAACCGACTAGTGTGAACAGAGGCGGCACATCCGATTAAAATACAGCGCCCGACACAAGTGGGAACGAGCCGTAAGGCTAGCAACACATCGGCAAACACCTCAGTGTTACAGTTGTGTACGCAGCAGTACCTACCTAACCACCTTCTTATCAAGTCGCTTTGGCTTGTTTGCCAAACATACCGAAACGTTGTGTAGCTACCTAGCTGAAACCCTGAATTTTAGCATAAAAATGTATATTTTACGAACATTTACCTAATTTATTTGTGATCTATTTGGGAGTTATACACCCGCGATTCTGACGGATACTGAAATGAAACCTGGAACTTGTGGTCCACTTGATAGGTAAGTAGGTACCTATGTCGACCACAAGTTTCAGGTTTCATAACAAGTTCCCATAAACAGTATAGGAAAGACGGAAGACCAATACAATTTGGCTGTTCAGGTATAGGTAATTTAGTCAAGAAGAAAACGTCAAAGGTTTAGCGTTTTCCCATCTATATTGGGGTCGGCTTCCAGTCTAACCTGATGCAGCTGAATACCAGTATTCTACACGGAGCGACTGCCTATCTGATCTCCACAACCCAGTTAGTTTTGGGTATTATGATTAGGAAAACCGGTTTCGGATCCATAGTAAATCCCGGGGTTTCCCGGAAACTCAAAGCATTTATTTCAATTAGACCATTACAGGCACTTTTGAAAGTCAAACAAAAAAAAAAAAGCTAAGCTACAGTCACAGTCACAAGGCATAATAACTTGAGAAAGTACTGTAGTTGCACATTCCAAAGCGTAGATCTCTATGGAGAAGAATGAGCAAGAAACTCCATGGACACTCTTTTTAATCAAAATATTGTTACAAAATCTTGGTTACATCATTCACGTTGAGATTATACATATATGTGAGAACGATGTAGAAAGACGTGCACATTAAGAGCGCCCAGAGTAAAAGATTAAAATAATCAACACTTTCAAAATAAAGTTATTAAAATAAACCGTGGCAGCTAAGAGATGACCACTCCCAACTGACAGCGCCCGTTCACGAACATGACGCATGGCTCGGCGCCATTCAACTCAACCATATTGAAGGGAACCAAATGACCCGACACACGCGCCACCATCAGCGAGAAATTTGAGTGAGCATGACATTCTCTCAGCCACCAGGCTACATTCAAGTCAATGAAAGATAAATAAATGTAAATGGTTGCTTTACAGTACATAGTACTCACACATGTGCTATGCAATTATATAATATTATTAAGAGATGGAATCTATACAAAGCAAGGATATTATTACAATCTTCTGCAGCTTCCACAATAACTTAACATGGTAATCAATTAGTTTGCTCCTATGGTTGTGGAGCAGGACCAGCATTGAGCCAAGCATTTTTATCATCAATATAGTCCCCCAACTTATAATATGCTTGCCTACATAGTGTGCGTTTTATACAAGATTTAAATTTCGTCTCATTCAGTTGTAGAATGTGAGGAGGTATTTTATTGTAGCATTTTAAACAGTACCCCATGAAAGATGAGTCTACTTTAGCTAGCCTGAAACCTGGCTGAACTAGTTGGTCCCTATTTCTAGTATTATAGTGGTGTCTGTCACCTCTCTTACTAAATAAATGCAGATTTTTCCTAACGTACATGATGTTTTCATAGATGTATTGACAAGGTACTGTCATGATGTTAATTTCTTTAAACAGTTCTCTCAGAGAATCGCGCCTACGTAGATCATATATGGCTCTGATGGCTCTTTTCTGCAGAATAAATATAGACTAAATGTCTGCAGCCCGTCCCCATAGTAAAATACCGTATGACATAATACTATGAAAATAACTAAAATAGACTAGCCTCGCGGTATCTACATCAGTAAACTGACGGATTTTTCTAACAGCATATGCTGCTGAACTCAGCCGTCCTGCAAGAGATGTTAAATGAGGACCCCATTATAGCCTTGTGTCGAGCGTAATTCCCAAGAAAACAGTTTTATCGACAAATTCTAGTTTCTCTTGATTCAATATTATTCAACCTAGACAAAACGTCGAAAGGTGTCAAAAATATAAAAATTAATGGACTTCAAAACGATATTTCCGATTTACTTGGCGTCAATATTTCACTGTGACAATCACAAAGCTTGATTTACTAATGTTTTCTTATCTTGCCAGGGCTAAAAGGAATCATCAAAAGTGATAATTTTGAAACCTATAAACAAAACATCAAAATATTGCGTCAGACCCTCCAATATCAAATAGAAAATATATGGCCAGCTACGTAACAAGGTAAATATGATTCAATAAATCTCCCCCTACAGCCTAATCTCAAAAGCTAACAATCTTAAAGTGCATCCCGGTCACTCATCGATCGCACGCACACAAACACACAGAAACAAAGCTGCGTCGCGACTGAGGCAAATAAAACAAAATGCACCCCCCTCCCCCTCAGTCTAGTCACTAGACAACAAAGGGTGCGCATACAAACTTAACCCACCAAACAATTAAACCATAATCGCCGTTGTTTCAACGGCATAAGGTTAACAGGAACTGCAAAATTATCATGGTGCGGTGCAGGAAGCGATGTGAGAAGTTTAGACTTAATAGCGTTTACAGATTTTCCGGTAGAAATGTTGGTAGTACTTTTTTACCCGACTGAGGGAGGGTAATGTATTTTTACTTCATTTTCTACGTTTTTTTTTGTATGATGAGTATGGTCTCTGAGGTGGAAAAATAATTCTTCCGGTTAGGTGATATCTGTAGAGTACCGCTCAACAAGTTTACTTGAATAATGCCGATATCACACACATCTGCCTAGCCTTTTCCCAAACAACCGCATAACCCACACAGGTATTTATAATTAGTCATTAAATTTGTATATTAGCAGACACAAATCACAGGAGTGTTGTGATTTGTTTTTACTTTTTTTTTAATTTGTTTATTCAAAATCTGTAATAATATATGTCGACGCAAGGCTAAAGTTAAATTTAATAATATTAACTTTAGGTTCAAATTTAACAGTTAAATATGACTGGATAGGTATAAATTAGTTTAGATTTAATTATTGTAGTCAGTTTGTTACTTTTCAATTTAAAAAGTCGTGTTATGATTTGCGGTTACTATAACAGCAAACCATAACTGAAGGTTTATTTAAACTTAGGTTTAAAATCAAGTTTTCTATTTGTAAATTCATTTCTTGATTAATAAGCGATAGGCGTTATTTTTAAAACAATTTCTGTTTGATTTTTGTTTAATAAATAGTTGATTGAACTACTGTGTGTCAAGCGAAAAATATGGCGCGTTTAAAATATTCGGATAAATGTTTTAAACGATAGAGAATTAATTCAATGTTAAAATCGAGTGCTAAAAATAGTAAAACTAATTAACAAATCATAGTTTGATTTTTAAATCAATGTTATCAGCAATTTGTAAAAATAAAGATGTGTAATGACTTCACAACGACGACGCCATTTTTAGTATTGAAATGGCGAGCCGTTGCGAAGCCACATTCGAAAGAAGAATTTTGTAAAGGCAAGTTGTGCTGTGACCAGAATATCTTGTGAGTACGTTTATAATTATTAATTTAGATTTTAAGGCTGTTTAATTGTGTTTTGTTAATAATAAGAATAAAACGTGAGCAGATAAATTGTGTGTATTCATTTTTGCAATGAGTGAGCCTAGCGGTGGAGATGGTGACGTCAGCTCTGCTGACGTCACGATTTCTAAAAATCCGAATGGTCCCGGTTCTCCGTTATCAGAAGTGGGATTGCACCCCACTTCTGCCCGTCCATCTGACTTGAATAATGAAAACTTAACCGCTTCTGTTAATGGGGTATTACCAACGGAGTTTTTCACTCAAATGTTGCAAATGATGAAGCACATGTCCGATCGCATCACGACACAACCAGATACGCCCAAAATCAAAATAAATGATGTGTTTTTGCCGTCATACGATCCGGACACCAATATTGGGGTTAGAGAGTGGTGTCAACATGTAACCACAGCCATGGAAACTTATGGCCTGAGCGATTATGAAGTGAGAATGAAAGCTGGTAGCTTGCTCAAGGGTCGCGCGAGGTTATGGGTTGACAATTGGCTTGTGTCTACCGCCACGTGGCAGGAGTTGCGTGATGTTCTGATAACGACATTTGAACCGGAGAATCGATATTCTCGGGACATTGTGCGCTTTAGGGAGCATAATTATGATAATTCCAAAGACATCTCGCAGTTCTTGTCACAAGCTTGGGTATTATGGAGACGTATTACTAGGGATAAGTTATCAAATGATGACGCGGTTGAGGCAGTTATCGGTTGCATTGGAGATGAACGGTTGAGAATCGAACTGTTGAATGCTAGGGCCACATCAGTACCCGAACTTATTTCGGTTGCATCTTCTATACGAAGCGTTAAGCGCCCTCAGCCGGGTACGTCGGGAGCACATCCGGGTCCCGCTAAGCGATCACGTTTTGATAAACCCTCGTTGTTTTGTCAAATCTGCAAGAAGCCCGGTCATGATGCACGTGACTGTCGTTACCGTGACAAAAATGATAATTCTCAACCGCGTCAACAGGATAATAAAACGGATAATAAAACCGCATCTCAAAATAATAAACCTACGTGCACGTTCTGTTCAAGGACAGGTCATACTTATGAAACGTGTTATAAGCGAGAACGCTCAGTGGTTTCCAACGTCAACTGTATAGGCACATCTAAATTGAATTCAATGCCGGTGATAGATGGGAAATTGAACTTACTCGCGATTTTTGACAGTGGAGCCGAATGTTCAGTTATACGCGAGTCTGTGGCTGCTAAGCTACCCGGAAAACGAGTGGATCGAGTAAACTACTTGAAGGAATTAGGTCAATTTACGGTGATATCTCTGTCTACATTGACGACTATTTGTGTCATCGATAGTTTACGTATAGAACTTGAATTTCACGTGGTGCCGGACTACGAAGTATCCTCAGACATTCTGATAGGCATGAATCTTGTAGAGAAAAACAACCTAAGCGTGCTAGTGAACTCTCAGGGTGCAACATTGGTTCATCAACCGGTTGTTTACCACGTGCGATCTCAAAGTAAAAAGTTTGATAATCTAGATTGTGACTTGACCAATGACGATCAAATCAACGAATTGAAAATTTTGTTAAACAAGTTCGAACACTTATTTATTCAAGGTTACCCTCACACTCGCGTCAATACAGGTGAGCTTGAAATACGCTTAAAGGATGAAAACAAGTGTGTCGAACGCAGGCCTTATCGATTGAGCCCAGTTGAACGCGAAAAAGTTCGGGAAATTGTCACAGAATTACTCGAGCATAAAATTATCCGCGAAAGTAAATCACCTTTTTCAAGTCCAATAATATTAGTGAAAAAGAAAAATGGAAAGGACCGCATGTGTGTGGACTACCGCGAATTAAACAGAAACACTCTGAGGGACCACTA
Source organism: Eugnorisma glareosa (assembly GCA_947578425.1). Lineage (NCBI taxonomy): Eukaryota > Metazoa > Arthropoda > Insecta > Lepidoptera > Noctuidae > Eugnorisma > Eugnorisma glareosa. The sequence goes on from OX387960.1 coordinate 18,058,571, forward strand.
TCCGTTACCGATCATTGCAGATCAAATAGATCAACTGGCGGGGGGTTATTATTTCTCGACATTAGACATGGCAGCCGGCTTCCATCAAATACCAATTTCAGAGGCCTCGATTGAGAAAACAGCATTTGTCACGCCGGATGGTCTGTATGAATATTTGACCATGCCGTTCGGACTCAGTAACGCGGTGTCAGTCTATCAGCGTTGTATAAATAGGGCCCTAGCTCACCTCTTGAGTTCGGTAGACCAGGTTTGCCAGGTCTATGTTGATGACGTTTTATCAAAATGTATGGTATTCTCTGAGGGCCTAGCCCATATGGAACGTATTTTGACCGCCCTCCAGGAGGCTGGTTTTTCGATCAATGTTGATAAAACTGCCTTCTTTAAACGCTCCATCGAGTATTTGGGCAATATCATTGCAGACGGACAGGTCAGTCCTAGCCCGAGAAAGGTGGAGGCTTTAACGAAGGCACCCATCCCGAAAACTGTCAAACAAGTTAGGCAGTTTAACGGATTGGCTGGATATTTTAGACGCTTCATTCCCAATTTCTCGCGTGTGATGGTTCCTCTCTATGAACTCACCAAGAACGATGTGAAGTGGGAATGGAACGAACGGCATGATGAGGCTCGAAACAATATCATACAACACCTGTCTACTGCGCCTACCCTTACGCTATTTCAGGAAAACGCACCAATCGAGCTGTACACGGACGCCAGCAGCATCGCCTACGGGGCGGTGCTCGTGCAGACCATCGGCGGTCGCCAGCATCCAGTCGCGTACATGAGCCAGCGCACCACCGACGCTGAGAGCCGTTACCACTCGTACGAGCTCGAGACCTTGGCGGTGGTGAGGGCAGTCAAGCATTTTCGGCACTACGTATACGGCCGAAAGTTTAAGTTAATAACAGACTGTAACGCCTTGAAAGCGTCCAAGAACAAAAAGAATCTCCTTCCTCGAATCCATAGGTGGTGGGCCTTCCTGCAGAATTACGAGTTCGAGGTCGAGTATAGAAAAGGTGAGCGCTTACAGCACGCAGATTTTTTCAGTAGGAATCCATCCACTGAAATGTCTGTCAACTTCATGACCAGAGACGCTGAGTGGCTGCAGATCGAGCAGCGCCGCGACGACGTGCTGCGCCCGCTTATAGACACCATGAGCAGTGACAGTCCGGCCGAAGGCTACGTCCTGGAAGAAGGCGTGCTTAAGAAGACTCTCACAGATTCTATACTCGGTATACATAAACCAATTGTAGTCCCTAGGTCATTCCAGTGGAGCCTGATAAACTCTTTCCATGTCGCTCTGCAACACCCTGGATGGGAGAAAACCTTGCAGAAGCTGAGGGAAACTTACTGGTTTCACAAAATGAGTACAATTGTCAGAAGGTTTGTAGACAATTGTGTGGTATGTAAAACCTCGAAAGGACCGTCGGGTGCTATCCAGGCCCAGCTTCATCCGATTCAGAAGCCCACTGCAGCGTTCCAGGTCGTTCACATGGATATTACTGGCAAGCTGGGTACGAGAAATGCTGAGGGACGAGACGAGTATGTAATTGTTACGATTGACGCATACACCAAATACATCCTACTTAGCTACTCAAATGACAAGAGCCCATGCAGCAGCCTCGCAGCTCTGAAACGTGTCGTGCACCTGTTCGGAACCCCAGTGCAAGTCGTGGTGGATGGAGGTCGAGAGTTCCTTGGTGAGTTTAAAGTCTACTCGGACCGTTTCGGTATCGACATACATTCCATTGCACCAGGAGCAAGCCGAGCGAACGGACAGGTCGAACGAATTATGGGCACTTTGAAAAACGCATTGACCATGATCAGAAACTATGACACTGAAGAATGGCAGACGGCGCTAGAAGCTTTACAGCTCGCATTTAACTGCACTCCACATAGAGTAACTGGGGTCGCACCACTTACACTACTGACCCGCCGCCAACACAGTGTACCACCAGAACTACTAAGGTTAGTAAATATTAATAACGAATGCATAGACTTTGACTTGCTTGAGCAACACGTACAAGAGAAAATGACAGCTGCAGGACAATACGACAAGCAACGATTTGACAGGAGCAAGGCGAAAATGCGTCCATTTCAGCGTGGAGATTACGTACTTGTCAAGAACAATCCCCGAAACCAGACGTCTCTAGACTTGAAATACAGCGAGCCATACGAGGTATATAGGATCCTGGACAACGACCGATACATAGTGAAGCGTGTGACCGGTAGAGGGCGTCCACGTAAGGTTGCTCACGACCAGCTGCGCCGAGCACCACAGCCAGGCGAGCAGGAAACCGTGTCGACGAATAACGAAGATGACCCTCAACAAGTGGCCGTCCGGTTGGCTGATGACTCATCGACGAACTTGGTCGATGACACACTACAACAAACCACATCTCAGAACATCAGTACGCCGGCGACGAAGGAACCACAGCCGTCTACGTCCCAAGCTGCCCAGCCTGCCCAGCTGCTGGACCCTTAAACAAAGTGAGTTTCTCCCTTCTTATTGTTATCTTGATACTTACTGTGAATTTGAGTCTGAATGATTTATAAGACAACAACAGTAAGGAGACCCGTTATTGGCCTTTGTCTTTGTTGACGGGCTGATACCATCATAAACTACAAAATGGTAAGACTGTACAATCTGTATTCCCCGTTTCCTTCCTACACTCTTTTCAGAACCTCTGTGGACCACGGTCAAAATAATAAGGCCTAGGCCACAGCATCGTCCTTTCCCAATCCTTTAGAACCTGTGTGGACCACGGCGTACAAGACCGCTCAGCACCGCACCATCATTCCCGTGAGTTTTTATCAACAAAGTTGCAATATAAGTTTTCAGAGCCCCTGTGGACCACGGTCAAAATAAGGCCTAGGCCACAGCATCGTCCTTCCCAAATTCCTTAGAGCCCCTGTGGACCACGGCGTACGAGACCGCTCAGCACCACAGCATCAAACCCTAACAAGCTGTATGAACAGCTATGTAAGATTTTTATTTTCTTTTCTCTTAGAGCCTCTGAGGACCACGGTCATAAATATAAGGCCTAGGCCTCAGCACCACCCTACTATCCTTTTCCTTTAGAGCCTCTGTGGACCACGGCGTACAAGACCGCCCAGCACCACAGCATCATCCCTGTCTACGAGAAATCAAATCAAGCATGTATGCGTGGAGCATTTGCATTGATATAACTAAATAAACGTGCGAGTAAGCGTGTAGCATTACAAGCACTTCAATATCTTCACTCACTTTCCTATGTACAGCAAACCCTATTTATTTACTACTCTAAAGAACTTTGTTCTTTCCATATTTACTTCGATATCTATAACTTAGAATATCTAACTACATAACCCTATGTCTAAGAATAACAAGGTATAAACATAATGGCTGATAACTTGTTTGTTGGAATCGGTTATCATTAAAAAGTCAAGGCTATATTATGCTAAGGTACAGAACTCTTGAACTCATTTTGAAACAACAGCTCCTACCACAAACAAGTTGTCAGTTAGTGTACCTATGAATGGATACCTAGCTCAGAAAAAAAAAAAATTTTCATTTTCAGAACCGCGACTGGTGCAGAGCACGCACACCGTCTCGCAGAATGGCCGTGTCGACGCAAGGCTAAAGTTAAATTTAATAATATTAACTTTAGGTTCAAATTTAACAGTTAAATATGACTGGATAGGTATAAATTAGTTTAGATTTAATTATTGTAGTCAGTTTGTTACTTTTCAATTTAAAAAGTCGTGTTATGATTTGCGGTTACTATAACAGCAAACCATAACTGAAGGTTTATTTAAACTTAGGTTTAAAATCAAGTTTTCTATTTGTAAATTCATTTCTTGATTAATAAGCGATAGGCGTTATTTTTAAAACAATTTCTGTTTGATTTTTGTTTAATAAATAGTTGATTGAACTACTGTGTGAACTAACATATAAAAAGCCTGCCTAAATGCAAAACAGTTTGCCGGCAGTTGTTCTCGTTTCACATTAACATTAAAACAATTTCGTTTTTTTTTTATAAAATAACTAAAATAAAAAAGAAAGTGAACTTACAGATTCAGACACATACATCCATGGTAAATTCAAACTCAAACTCAAAGCGTTTATTTCAATTAGACCTTCGCAGGCACTTTTGAAAGTCAGAAAAACAAAGACGAAGCTACAGTCACAGACACAAGGCATAATAACTTGTGAAAGTACTGTAGTTGCCCATTCCAAAGCGTAGATCTCTATGGAGAAGAATGGGCAAGAAACTCCATGGACACTCTTTTCAATCAAAATATTGTTACTAGATCTTGGTTTCCGCAAAACTACAACAATTAAAATCACTTAACGGATAGACTTCTACATCGGACATACTACACACAACTTCCTCCGTGGTTGTGTTTAAAATCCTAATGGGCATCATCCCATTCTTAGGTCTAGCTACTACATTTGCTAAGAAAACCCCTTCGCGCAACTTTTTCCTAAACACTACACAATCTTCTGCTCTATTAACGGGCAAATACTTAACCATCTCACAACGCGGAGAAATAGTTAAAGAATAATTATAGGATTTAAGTGGCATCGAAACCGTCTGCTGCTCACGGTTCTTTAGAGATAACTTGTTCCCCGAAAAGTCTATAATACCACTATACGCCTGCAAGAAATCCTGGCCTAATATGCCAACTGACCTACATGGCAAATCATTGAATATATAAAACTTATGCACGAACGAACATTGTTCGTATTCCAACGTCAAATATACATAACCTATAGCCCGTAAACTACCCCCTACACCATTAATCACTAATTCTTCCTTAACTACTTTACAGCACAAAGCATTATTCCTCAAGAAATTACTTTTTATTGCCGATATCGACGCACCCGTATCGACTAACCATTCCGAATCCACATTATTTGCTAGAAAATTCACCCAGTTAACACTATTGCAAGCTAAAATATGCTTAGCCTCGAAAAAACTGCGTTTCATTCAATTGTCTGCCTTCGCTACTTCGTGACATTGACACTGCACTTGAGTCAGCATCGCCCCGCACGTGCTCTAGACACGCTACGCGCTGTCGACCTTGCTGAGTCTGCCGTCCACGATGAGTACTATTGCTATGACCGCGCATTCCACTACTATACCTTACGTTTCCATTTCGGTACGTACGCCCAACAGCTGTTTTTTGCTGCGCGTATCCATTACCTACAGCGTGCCGCCTATAGTTATTTCCACGACCCCTATTTCCCGTAGAAAAACTACCACCCGCGGACCACCGCTGGAACGTCATGACTTGACCCGACGAAGCACAATTTTCGTCTTCCGCTACCCTGATAGCATCTTTCAAACAAGTCAAGTTCCGTGCCGTAATAATTGTACCAAGACGCCGATTACGAAGTCCGTCAGCAAACTTTTTAACCGCATACTTCTCATTTAAAGGCCGCAAAATTTTATAAGCTTCCGAATTTTCCCCGGCTTGAGAAATAGTCAAATCTACCATTAACTTCTCTATCTCTGCCCCGAAATCCGTGACCGACCTATCATTTTGCCTAGCGCGAGCAAATTTGGCTTGCACTGCAACGTCTGACTTAACCGTCAACAAATGCTTCTTCATGTCCGTTAAAAGACTATCTACAGTCGTAAGTAGAGGACAATCGCATCTTAGCCCCCTGGGTAAGTCGCGTAGTTAGCACGAATCTAATTAAATGAGCACTATCAGCCGCTTCTAACATAGAGCTGTATAAATCTATGGCATCAATCAAATCTTGGGTTACCTGCTCATCCCCATTCATTTTCGGGAGTAAGCTAACCGCCGTTTTCAATGAAAACCTTTCCAACGCCATCTCTGTATCGGTTCCGGTACCGTTTTCAAACTTAATAGTGTCTACATACAAATTTTCTATTTTACTCACTAGCTGTGCTAATTCCTCCGAAAATTTGCTACACTTAGAAACTACACACTTAAATTTACAATACAGGGCTTTTACCTCGCTTATCTTTCCATCAAAATTTTTGCCTTTCCGCCTACTGGGACCTAACTTGACAATTGATTCCCTCAATAACCTAAGCTGTACAAACAGTGACGTTAACTCCACTTCCATTCAAAATTAATGCCTCTAACTGATAGATGACCGAAAATACTCGCCACTACACTTAAGTTCAAATCACATCACTTACTCCTCTTGTCGCTCCGCCAGCTCCCGGTCAGGCCATCTGCACAGCTCGCTGCACCTCACGCTGATTGATCTTCTCTTCGATCCAATTCTGATGACACCTCCTGTACAGCCGGACTGCCACGCCAATGATGACAATCGCCAAACACACGGCGATAAACAACAGCATCGCGCTGATGGTGGATATCTGCTCTTGTGTTACTGTCGCGGTATTCGAACCACCCGCTGCTGTCTGGGCTATAATAACCTCTTCCTTGGATGACGTGGTCCCCATGGCCTGTGACTAACCAACTGTCGAGAAACTGACTGAAGCCGACTGAAGTGACTCCGATGAGATCCCGGTCGGGCAACTATAACGCCGTCCAGTCGACTGGCAGGGTCGCCATGCGATGTGGAGGGAAGGAGGGGTTAAGTAAATACCATGTCGTGTACTTGTCCATGAGTCAACTGGAGACTGAAGACCCCAGACTCCCTTTATTAGTGTAATATATACCTATTCCGTGCGTGACATATATCATAATATAACTATGGACATAGCTTATCTACCTTAACTTAAACTAAGATCTAAACGTGACGTACGTGACACACCACAACATCATTCATGTTGAGATTACACATATATTTTATATTTCGTTAATTACTATTGTCCATAGATGCAAAACAAGATATGGACACAATGAGAGGTTCCTAATGTTTTTTAAGTACCTATATTTTTAAGCTGGTTGGTTGATTGGCATGCGATATCAACTGTAGGGGTAGCTCATTCACTAACGTCGGTACTACATATTTTCTAGTGCGCTTACCAAAGTAGTTCGTGACTTTGGGAACAGTAAGTGTCTTCTTTTTCGATACATTGTACTTAAGGTTGTTCTTTAAATTGTCAATAAATAAACTTAAAGTTTAAACTAAGTTGGGGTCGGCTTCCAGTCTAACCGGATGCAGCTGAATAGATACCAGTATAGTATAGTATTTACATGGAGCGACTGACCTCCACAACCCAGTTAGTACTGGGTAATACGATACCCCTTGGTAAGAGTGGTTGTCAGACTTTTTGGGTCACCGACTACCTGTAACGACTGCCAAAGATCTACAGATGATAGCTGGGACCAACGGCTTAACGTGATTTCCGAGGTACGGAGGAAACTCGGTATGTAATGGGCGGTCACCCATCCACAGACCAACCTAGGCAAGCACGGCTTAATCTGAAGATCGACCCGAGCGTCTGTTATTGTTTTGCCATAAGTACGAGCTGCTCCGAATGCCGAGATCACCACAATGATTTTTATTTTACACAGTAAAACAAGAAATTAAAGCGCACGCTGCGCACTACATTTTAAACAATACACTGCACTAATTATACAAGATAAATAGAAAGGAAGTTCCTTCGTTAAAAACTGGTCGACCGGCGGAATGAAATATTAACTTTTTCTTTATGAATTGTAAAATCTTTCATTGCAAATGGTGGACGGGACAGGACCGAATCTCGTTTATGAGATGCATGTTTTTGATATTGTAGGTATTTGTGAAAGGACGGTCACCCATCCACGAGCAGACTGATGGTAGTTTCACTTGGTTAATTGAGGACTATACGTATTATTGAGCAAAGGTTCCAAAGTTCGATCACAAGCATCAAATATACCTAATTACTCCTGTGAACGGGAATAGTAGTATTGTGCAGTACACATTTTGGTGTCACCTTTTATTACGGAACTACCTGTGGATCCTAGAGTAAGCTAGGTACCCAAAAATACTGAAATTTTATTCATTCAATAATACCATTTGTCATGTTTTGGTAACAACGCCATCTATCCGGTTGAGCTTGAACTACGTAGACATTAGAGGTACAATTGGGTAGGTACTTTATTTCTTTCTAACGTGTGGTAACACTTCGGTTTCGATTCGACAAGTATGTCTATCTTTTTTTGGCATTACGAAAGCAAGCAAGATAGACATACGACCTTCCAAATCGAAATCGAATCGAAGCGTTTATGAACAGCTATGCTTTTTTTTTTTTTTTTTTTTACCTATGGGAAATCATCAAATAACCCCTCCCGCTCTGGGCTGAGCAGGAGGGAGTGTCAGACTTTTACTGAATAAAACCCATCCATGTTCCTTCCTTTGCCCTTTGTGTTCCAGGGCCGCGGTATCTCTTTCGAACAGTCCCGCAACCCTGGCAGGCATCGGTCCTTACGGACCCCTTCCTGTTTGCTGACTCTCTTTGAGGCGCGCGTGGAACACGAACGCGCCGTCGACACGGCCTGTCGTCATAAGACGGACGGACGGCGAGCTAGCCCATAGCTCACCGTCCACAGGCCCGCGGAATAGCTATGCTGGTGTCAGAGTTTTTAAGCCGTCATGATGGGCCTTTGACTTGAAAGAACGCGCACTACGCCGTACGGCACACAGATATTGTGCACCAGCACCAGCACCACAATACATAGGTAGGTACACACACAGCATACCTTATAAATAATTACATAAATACCCATGTAAAATACAGAAGGTACTAACCTATGTGGAAGTTAGCAATTTGTCCTTTTTTCATACATTACTCCCAAAAACTGCAGCCCAAACTTGCGTCTCGTCTGAGCACCCAAATACGTCCCCTCAATCTCCCGAGTTTCTCTCCGGTGTATCTTTTCTCGAGTTTGTAATTAAAAATCTTGAAAGTCAATTAAACTTTGATAACACTCGGGCCTTGCCTTCGGATTGAAATCGTAATGAATCGTGGCAAATCAAACTTCAATATTACAAAGGTGCCATTGTGTAAGGGTTAAGTACTTTTCAATTCGTTTAATTAACTAACTAGTGTATTTATAACGAATACAGTGAATAGATTCTATCTAAGTACACATGATTACACGAGCCGCAAATATGGTTTTATAACTTAACTAGCTGACCCGCGCAACTTCGTCTGCGTGCGTGCGTACATAAAAGAAAGAGAGGTTAGAGAGAGTGTGCGTCAACCTTAAAAGTTAGACATATGGCCATTGCGGATATTTTTTTAGAGCTTTTTAAGAGGGACAATTCCGACATACATGATAATTGCGTAACTTTAACCGTTCACGCACAACGGAAGCTCTCAAAAGGAGTAAATCCCTATTATATACTATTACTGATGGATAATCATCAAATGACCCCTCCCACTCTGGACGGAGCGGAAGGGATTGTCAGACTTGTACTGACTAAAATCCACCCACGTTTCTTCTGTTGCCCTTTGCGTACCAGGGCCGCGGTATCTCTTTCGAACAGTCCCGCAACCCTGGCAGGCCTCGCTCCTCTCGGATCCCTTCCCGTTTGCTGACATCTCTTTGAGGCGCGTGTGGAACACGAACACGCCGTCACCACGGCCTGTCGTCATAAGACGGACAGATGGCGAGCTAGCCCATTACTCACTGTCCACAGGCCCGTGACCCTCGACAGCCTTACGTCTTCATCTTTAGACACGCGATGACAATCATACACCAGCTAGAACGAAAGTTCTCATCAAAGTTCTTGAAATGGGCCGAGACACGATAAAACTGCTGTAAACTGTTGCGGACCTCTTGCAACTGCCTTCCGTCTCCATCGTCAGACCTTTGATGATAGACATACTCCAGGCAGGTCTAAAGTTCTCATCAAGGTGCATGAAATCAGCCGAAACACGATATAGATGCTGTAAGCTCTTGAGGACCTCTTGCAACTACCTTCCGTCTCCATCGTCAGACCTTCGATGACAGTCATACTCCAGCTAGGTCTAAAGTTCTCATCAAGGTGCATGAAATGAGCCCAGACACGATATAGATGCTGTAAACTCTTGAGGACCACTTGCAACTGCTTTCCTTCTCCATCGTCTGACATTCGATGAAAGTCATACTGACAACTCAGTATGGTTTAAAGTTTTCATCAAAGTGAATGAAATGAGCCCAATAAAATTATACCTGCTGAAAACTGTTTAGGACCGCTTGCAACTGCCATTTGTCTCTATCGTTTGACCGTCGATGACAGTCATACTTCAGCAAGGCCTAAAGTTCTCATCAAGGTGCATGAATTGAGCCCAAACACGTTATTGTTGCTGCAAACTCTTGAGGACCTCTTGCAAGTGCCTTCCGTCTCCATCGTCAGACCTTCGATGACGTCATACTCCAGCTAGATCTAAAGTTCTCATCAAGGTGCAGGAAATGAGCCCAAACATGATTTCTCAATTTAAAAAACAAAAGATCATGTATATCGGACTTCTCTGTAAAAAGTTATGCGTGGTCAGGTCATACATAAAATAAAAAAATATAGACGCGTCGAATTGAGAACCTCCTCTTTTTGTTTCGTTGGTTAATAAAAACCAAGCTTCAGACATTTGACACGGGCGAGGGTCATTCTTTCACGGAAAACTTAACACCGCGACTCAGAAAATGGAGTGAAATTAATAGCGCCATCTATCGAGCACGAAATTTAACCGTTAAAATATAATGCATGTAAAGCGATCGAACACACACTCTACAGGGTTATAGCGTCATGTAGACTAATCTAGAGTACTTTTTGCTCTCAGACCCGATTTAAAAGTTATCTTGTGAGCACATTTTTATTAATTAGTACCATTTTGGTGCAATAGATGTCGTTGCATGTATCTTACACAATGATGGTAAGTTCTTCTTGAACACTTTAAATTTATAAATCTTTTGATAGAGAGCACTGATTACAGCATGAAACAAAAACTAAAACCTTCTCTAAGTTCCCCACAATATTTGTGCATTGAATCTAATCACATTGGTTTTCCCAACAACATGAACACCCGCCTCGCAGCGCGCGCGGGTCATTATTTTAATGCGGAGTTATTTTAAAACTGTGATATCTCCTAAGATATTCATCTAAATTGAATAGTGTAAAGGTCAATTTTGGTCACAATTGAATGCTAAAGATGACTAACATATTTATTTTGATAAGGATTAATACTATGTCGGTAAAAACACCTTCGCAAATAAAACATTAATTTTGACCAAATTTTAAAATCATAAAAATGGTTATTGTGAGTCAACCTTAAAAGATAGGCATGTGCCGTCGCGGACTTTTTTTGAGACCTTTTTATGAGGAATAATTCCCTGCTACATTATATTTGTGCAACTTTAACCGTTTACGCAGCGCACGCAACGGAAGCTATCAAAGAGAATAATTTTTCCCCGTTTTTGCAACATTTGTCATTGATGCTCCGCTCCTATTGCTTGTAGCGTGATGATAGCCTATAGCCTTCCTCGATAAATAGGCTAACCAACACAAAAAGAATTTTTCAATTCGAACCAGTAGTTCCTGAGATTACCGCGTTCAAACAAACAAACAAACAAACAAACAAACAAACTCTTCAGCTTTATAATATTAGTATAGATTATATCACAGTTTAAAAATGAATTCTCCCACCAAAATCTTCCAGTGGCCTTGGCATGCATTATTATCATAGCAAAGCCTTTTTAAGCTCTGGTGCGTCCAGCAGGGCTAGTGCGTATCTCTGTTGACAGTTCATAGTGATCATCACTTAGCGAGTTTTGTTAAACAATGACAATTCTGCACGGGTAGTGTCATTTGAAACCAACAAGAACGGTCATTGTATATCAAAACCTGCCAAGTGATGATCACATAGGAACTGTCAACAGATATACGCAATATAGCCCTGCAGCCCCTGCTGGCCAGGCTCATTCTCTTCTGAGATGAGCAAAAGATTGCTTTTATTTGATTCGGAACACTATTAATTTAGACTGCGGAAAGCCGTAAGTGTATTAGGGACATGCACTAACATACCTACTTGGGTTTTGATCTCGGAAGGCCCTAAAGTGGCCCTAAGTGTGTGGATAGGGCTGTAAAATAAACATTTCTATAAATCCAAATGAATTGTATTGTCTATTTTTTCTATATTTAAATTCTGATGACTAAAACAATAACATAACCCAAATTATTTTTTTTGAATTTACATAAAAAAGCATTAAATGACGAATTCATTCCGTAGGTAGGTAACTACACATATAAACAAGAACTAATGATTCTCGCAGGATCCGTTAAACCTGATTCTACCCTCAGGTTTCCAGTTGGCAGTCTACTATATAAGTCTTCAACCACGCTTACGGGCGGAGGAGTGAGTCGTACGATTTCCGGTGAGGGATATTTTGTCACCCTATGAGGAATCCCAAGACTAACAGGTGAGGTTCTGAAAGTTACGCCACAAGATTTTGCAAGATGGCCACCCCAAGCAAGATAGTTCATTTTGTAGTTCGGTAATATCATAAAAATCAAACGATTAAAATAAATATAAAGTTGCTCTGAGGAATAAATACAGCCCGAATTCAGAATCAAACTCATTGACAGCTGACATTAAAATCATGGTTCTAAGAAAACAAAACGGCAACATAGTTCTTATTCTGAGATAAAAGACTCCAAAAAGGTAGTACCTAGTTCGTACTGTTATGGATTCTGATATGCAAAGCCCCAAGAAATAGGTACTTCTGATTCATGTTTTCTAGGCTAACGTTTAAGGAAACCCGAACTGACGGAACAGGTTCATCTTTTTTGTGTTGACCGAAAGCGTGTACGGTCGAATAAGCTATTTGGTATAAGCGTATACTTTTCCAATTTTTATTTAATAAAGCTTTATTCATAATGGGACTGAATCCTAATGACAGAAGATTTATAAATAAAGTTGCAAATAATATTGTGGGTGTACTAGGATTGTGAATATTTCTGCGTGTTTACCAAATAGCTTGTTCGTTGTGACCGTATCCTACCTATCCTAGGTCACCTAGTGCTACCCGCGAATGCAATGCATCTAAGTTATTCATTTATTCGCAAGATCAAAATTTGATCGCTTTGGTTGGGACATTGCCATCCACAGGCAAACCCATAGACTTACAGAATGGACTGAGCGTGCCTCTAAATAATGACCACTCTGTAGAAAGAGACAGAGCGATGATGCCAATGCCTGGGGCAAACCATGACCGCTCCATTGCTTTGTCTCTCTCGCACTTCATGGTCAATTTTATTTGACATTTGGCTAAGGAAGGCTCAGTCCATGCTCTATGTCTATGGGCAAACCCAAACCAACTCCCAACTCCACCTCCAACTCTGTTGCCAACTTCTTTAACTTGGAGCAACTTGCAACTTTACTAAAGCGCGTTTGCGTTTTCCATATAAATATCTCTTGGCATTGTATCACTCTGTGTCGAGTTAACAAAAAATGTATCTATTACTTATTGGCCCTAAAACTGTTTTGATTTGTACTGCAAAAGTCGTCGGCTAAGTCGCTGAACCATTTTTGTCGTCAAATCTTTTGGAAGCGCCAGGGTAACTCGCGAAATCTACATGTTCTTACGACAAAGTCGCTAAATTAGCAACCATGCATTAACAACCATTATTAGCAACCATAGCAACACTGACCCAAACGCGTGGCTGCGCCTCCAGCCTCCAGAGCACGCGTTCCGTTTTTTCCAATACTTTTACGCTTTTCTAACTTCTCGTATAATAAACAAGATTTTCACAGATCAGGACAAGTTTTCAATATAATATGACAAAATAACAATCAATTCAAACCGTGCTATTGTGTACGATACTAAAATAAAACTTCCACTATTTTTTTAAGAAAACCGCTCTTTGCCGATGCACACGGGTAGAGTTTTTGATTTCAAAAATTGCGAGGAATAAGACTAAAACTTTCCGTCTCTTTATAGCGCACTCAATTTAAATTTTTATCGGTCTTGCTTTCAATGACCATCCCGGCATCCCACATCCATCCATTAGACCAAAACAGCAGTGATCTCGAACGTACCAATTTTTCGGTATTTCTATCGATATTGGCTCTGTCCTATCAAAATACCGAAATGCAATAATTTTTCCACGATTTCAGAGAATACATGGAAACCATCTCGATTTTTTAAGTTGGCAACCCTATTCATTTCTGTTATACATAGTTACGGGGAATCCCTCAATAGTAAGTATGGATGAGTAGATAGTTAGGGAATACCCTTGAAGTAAAGTAAAAAATAAACTGCTTCGATCGTTCATAGTGTACTATTTCCCAATATTGTTCAGATCAATGATTTCCAGAAAATAGATACAGGGTGGCACATTCTAGGAAATTGTGAACAAATTAAAATATTTCCTGATGTAGAACTATTTTGGGATGAAGTAAGTATATTAAAGGGTTCTGATGCCACTTAAATGTTTCCTTTACTGTTGTCTATTTTCATCTTTATTATTTTATTACTGCCCCATCCATCTGCCAACGTTGAACGCATATTTTCGCTTATTAATCTCATGAAAACAAAAACGGTAATTATCTATCTACTAAGTTTCAACTGTGTAGTCCTCTTAGTTTCGGAATAAAGTGGCTGTGACATACACGGATAGACAGACAGACATGGCGAATTCACGAGGATTCCGTTTTTTGCCGTTCGGCTGCTGAACCCTAAAAAGCACGCAACGCGCGAACACTATGACATCTGACATTTCGGTAACCTCGCGGTACACTAGCGCCTCTAGCGGCGAATTCATGCGCGATAGCCCCCATTGTTATGACTTCGAGATTTATTAAAATATGACCGCGGCTATGGCTAAAGAATATTGGTATGATCCTAAAGATCGTAAAAATTGTTTATTTTTAAGTACTTAAGGTGGATGCACAAGGGTAGCCCGCGAAATTTAAATTTTCTTACGTTTATTGCAATGTGCAGGTCAGTGTCAGGTTGTATGTTGATAAAAATATGAATTGCGCCAGTAACACATATGGAGTTACAGAATTATAATCATTCATATCATCAATACAACCCTCCAAGTTCATATAATCTCAAAAAGTGACTTTTTCATGAAATAGCTATTGAATGTGTGAAAATTAAAAAACCCGACTGCGTAAAAAAATAAAAGGCATAGAACATAGCGACTTAACAGTCGGGACCCATTATTGGGACGATTTAAGCTGGTCTATTATATGTTAATGGGTCCTGACTGTTAAGTCGCTATGTTCTATGCTATTTTTTTTTTTAGGCAGTCGGCTTTTTTAATTTTTTTAGATTACCGTTTTTTTTTGTTTTATTAATGAATAATTTTTATTTTGATATACCCAGTGTCACTCTCACAGTAAATACGAATCTAACGACACCTCTCAACCTAAAATCCATCGAGCCGTTCAGGCCACAGAGTGTGCCAAACAATTATACATACATACATACTCTCGAAAAACATAACCCTCTTTCTGGCGCAGTCGGGTAAAAACAGCGAAATAGGCTGTCTTCTCAGTCAATCACTGGTCTATTACGAGTACATGAAAAACGACTCTTTACTGGCGCTAATGAGGGCTATAGTTTTTGGACTCACCAGATGGCGCCACTGTCGAGCAAGGTCATGTCAATAATTCTCATTTATACTAACTTTAACTATTTTATAAAAAGTTTATTTTTTTACTATAACAATATAGTGTAAACTTCAGACACATAAAATATTCTCCCTAAAATTAACAAGCATGAAACATTCAAAATCATTTTAACTCCAAGTACTAACAAATAAGATCGTTTGTTGCTACGTAAAATCTTCAAGTCATAATTAATCAGCAATGGCTCAATCTAGACCACAATCGGGAATATTAGTAAAAATACGTGATTAAAAACCGGCCAAGTCCGAGTCGTACTAACACGCAAACTGGGTTCCGTGACACCAATCAACATAATAAAAATATTTTGAAGGCTCATTCATACGTTGTGTTGTTTTACATTTAACAGCAAATCTAAATTTGTTTTTCATAGTATGTTAGTGAAAAACTAAGTTACTGCTTTATTTTGATGAAAAAGTCCCTTAGCTCAAAAAATAAACATCAAAATTTAATCTTATTCAAACCAGATTTGGTTGAAAGTTTTATTTACGTTCTACAATCCTACATTTTTTCAGAATTTTCGCCCTCTTACTTTAGAAATTAGAGGGGGACACACACTTTTTACCACTTTGGAAGTGTCCATCTTTCAAACGATTGACTTTAAGAAAAAACGGTTTTAGAAACCTCAATTTTCATTTTTAAAGACTTATCTATAATCACCCCACACGTCTAGGTTTGATGAAAAAAATATTTTTTAGTTTCAGTTGCACCCCACCTTTTATTATTTTTTATATTTGAATAAAAATCGTAAAGCGATTCACAGAATATATCTACCTACTAAGTTTCAACTGTGTAGTCCTCTTAGTTTCGGAATAAAGTGGCTGTGACATACACGGACAGACAGACAGACATGGCGAATTCACGAGGATTCCGTTTTTTGCCATTCGGCTGCTGAACCCTGAAAAGAACTCAACGCGCGAACACTGTATGACATATCTGACATTTCGGTAACCTCGCGCCACACTAGCGCCTCTAGCGGCGAATTCATGCGCGATAGCCCCCATTGTTATGACTTCGAAATTAATTAAAATATGGCCGCGGCTATGGCTAAAGAATATTGGTATGATCCTAAAGATCCCTAAAGATCGTAAAAAATGTTTGTTTTTAAGTACTTAAGTTTGATAGAAATTAGATTGTAAGTTCATTTTAAGATAAATTGATTGAATATTGTATTTTTTTAGTCATTATACCGATTTTGGATACGAATATACCAATTTTGGTTACGACTAAGTATACCGATTTTAGTGGGCATTTCCTCCGATTTCGTACTATGACTAAAGTATTAAGGAAGCACAAGGGTAGGCCGCGAAATTTGAATTTTCTTAGTAGTTGTCAGTGTTAGGTTGTATGTTGATGAAAATATGAATCGCGTCAATTTCAATTTCATTTAACCCCATTGACTTTTTCATGAAATAGTTATTTTGAATGGGGTTACATGAACTTGGAGGGTAGTATTGATGATTTATATAGTTATAATTTTGTAATTACATACGTGTTACTGGCGCGAGTCATATTTTCATCAACATACAACCTTACACTGACCTGCAAATTGCAATAAACGTAAGAATAATTAAATTTCGCGGGCTACCCTTGCGCATACCTTAAGCATAATTATACAGGTGCAACAGGACCCTTCACGAAGCCGTCAACCAAGCATTATGTACATCAAATTATGTAAATTTACGCAAAAAATATTGTTGGGAAACGAAATTTTTTTTTGGGGTGAAAAATCACGTTTTAAGGTAGGACTCAATAAAACGCACTCAAAACATTGTGCTGATGGATGGATTGAATAGTATGGGGGTTGTGGAAGTGTTTAAAGCAAAAATCTGACATTATAAACACAATAAAAAAAACTTGTGAAAAAGTTGGAACTTTGACCCCCAATATCTCCGTAACTAGAAGGTTCCCAGGTATGGTCTAGAACAAAAAAAATATCGCAATAATGGGGAGAACAAGTGCCTTTCGGCTTCGTGAAGGGTCTTGTTACATCCTTTATGTTCTGTGATTATGACCACAGACTCGCCAAGTCGCCACAGAGTACGACGATCTATGACGTTTGAGACCACTGGAAACTGAAAAGGAAAATGGCCGATCGTATGAAGCTATAACTTGTAACCGCCGCGTTGATGTTTTATATTAAATTTATTTCTAAATTGGTACCAATTATAACTAAGGTATTATAGAAATTAAGTAGTGAGTGAAAATGTCGTTTTCTTTTGGCACTCCGTCGAGTGCGCCTGCAACAACTGGACTTTCAGTAGGTTTTAACTTCGGCGCTAACAAGTGAGTACAGAAATAGACTTTGATAATTTGAATAAAAAGTCTAATCGTAATATTAAAACTTCCTTAGTGTAGAACTCCATTTGTTCCAAAACCAAATTATTCGACTTAGTTAGCGCCAAAATTTTATGGAATGTATTGTCAAAAATATAACCTCGTTCTTGGTGAATCCTACATCAATTTTCGTTTCAACAATTCTCTATGCCTTTTGAACGTAGCTCTATAGGTACCAAGACATTGTTAGCTGTATGCAAACGAATTTGTATTTAGACCTGCGACTCCTGGGTTTGGCTTGACGGCGACATCGCAGCCGTCTGGTCTCTTTGGAAGCACCCCGGCGACTGAAACGCCTGCCTTTGGTTCTTCTACGCCTGGTTTCGGAGCGACATCTGCCGCCCCGGCATTTGGGGCCACAACAACTCAGTTTGGGACGGCAGCGCCAGCATTTGGAACTGGGACACCTGCGTTCGGGGCTACATCTTCAGCCCCCGCTTTTGGCACAACTACTCCGGGCTTTGGTGTCACAGCACCCCCTAGTTTTGGTAAGTTATTATTTATACTGTTAAGTAAAACAAGTGACATTGTTAAAAGCTTTGTTAGCGGCATACATTGTTTTAAACTGATATTGATTAAAACCTTGCTCACAATAATCTATCAAAATGTAACCCACTGAGATAATTACTGATCAATGAATGTGATGTTAAAATACATTATGGTAAATGTATTAAGAGTGCATATAAAATAATTAGGTTGAAATCATGATTAGTTGGTCATTACTTGGCAAATCAGTATTATTGGAATAGAATGAATGAAATTAAATTAATTTACTCTAAATAAGGAGTATCGTTGACCCAATGTAAATGACCCTAACTTAGATTAGAAGTTGCAGGTCATGGGTCAGAATCATTTTTTTTAAGTCAAATGACATTACCAATCTGCACTGGGACAGTATGGCAAATTATAACTCATTTCCATTGTGGAGGAAGGAGGGGAGTCCTGAGGGGGGAAGGAGGCCTGAGTCCCAGGAATGGACACTTTAAGGTTGAATATGCTATTAAGCTACTCTAGAGAAAATTATCCATTTCTTCTTCACAGGAGCCACAACCGCACCCGGGTTTGGTGCCAGCGCTGCACCCACATTTGGAACCACAACACCAGCATTTGGTACAACAGGGTTAGGGACTGGCGGCCTTAACTTTGGTGCCCCCGGTGCCAATGCTGCAAATACTAGTTCAGGTAAACAGTGTTTTTTTATAGATTTACAAAATCTTTACTCAAGGATTGACCAATTGACCTTTGGTATTGATAAGTGGAAGGCGGGATGGGATGCCCCTGTTGGGAGACCATTGCTGATAAAAATGAGGATCCTTTCATGTCTTGTTAAATTTTCCTTCTTCATGCATCTACACTTACAGTGATAACTTGTCTAAGCCCATTTCGACAAGAAACAAATCTAAATCTAAATTTTTTAGCTAATCATCGTTAAAACAATTCTATCATTTTCATATCAGTCTATTAATATGGGTTAAAGTATGAAGTTGCTGTTTTAACATAGTTGCCTCTTTGAACTAAAATTAAACCTGCATAGTCCAAAATTTGTGATCTCCTTTACTCACAAAAACTATAACACTCCAAATTTTAAAAAAATATGTCGTTCTTTTGCTTGACTTTCAATTGTTTTTATATTCAATATTTGAGAGTAACATGGAGACCACAAAAATTAGAGTAATTTTCGAATACGAGTTCTGATGCGGTTCTAACGCAGCAGGGACAGCTCGCAATATCAATGCTGCGCTTTGAGTACGACTAACGAATGAATCACGAGGAAGACTGCCTGGTCTTCCTCGTGAGTCGAAGTTCTAAGGTAAACAAGGTTGAATTAAAAGTAATGGTGGAAGCCGATCCTTATCAAACTACCAAGGAATTGCGTCATGGTTTGACGTTACTTTACCCACAATATTGACTCATTTGCACCAAATTGGTAAAATAAAAAAACTCGAGAAATGGGTGCCTAATGATTTAACCGATGCGCAAAGAGGAGCACGCGTTGAAGCTTGCCGTGCTTTGATGAACAGGTATAGAAGTTAAGGGATTTTGGACAGAATTGAGACATGATGAAAAGTGGATTCTTTACGATGATCTCAAGCGAAGAACGGAATGGCTGAACCCAGGTCAAACGGAACAATGCCCTAAAGCAAAGCTCACGGCAGCTCACCCATATAAAAGTTATGGTAACTGGTGGTCACTTCAATATAGCTTTTTGAGATCCTGTGTAACAATACAGCAGATGTCTATTGTGAAGAACTTCGAACAATGATGGCGAAAGTCGCAGTGAAACAACCCCGACTCGTCAGTTTATTTTATTTATTTAGTCAATCGATCTTCGCCATTATTGCTCCATGACATTACAAGACCTGCAGTTAGAAATCATTCATCATCATCCGTACTCGCCAGACCTAGCTCCAGCCGATTACCATTTATTCCGCAATTTGGACAATTTCCTGCAAGGTGAAAATTTTTGTTCTCATCAAGTGGTAAAAAATGCCTTCATCGACTTTGTACAGTCGAGATCCCCAGAGTTCTATTGCAAAGGCATAAATGATATTCCCTTGTGATGGCAGAAATGTATAGATGATGAGCGTAATTACTTCCAAAAAATAATTTATAAAATCTTAGAAAACAAGGTGTTTGAATTTTCGACCAATAAACGGCAATTTGATACTTTAACCGCCCTAATACTTGACAGCAATAGAACATTATTTTATGTGTGTTTAATTCTAAATAATGATTAGTGGTATGCGGTTTAGTCATATTTTTAAAGTAGTTTTTTTAATGTTTTTATATTGCTTTCAGATTAATTTATTTTCTGTCTTTCTAGGGTTGAACTTTGGTGCCCCAGCAACATCTGCTAGCACAGGTCTTGGTGGGCTTGGAAGCTTTGGTTTTGGTACCACTGCCTCAACGCAGACCACTGGGTTTGGTGTATTTGGTTCTACAAGTACATCTACCACTACTACTAGCATTTTAGGTAAGTCATGCCACTTACCTACATAAACTCACGCCGTTTGCCGACGGGGTAGGCAGAAACAACATAATGCCACCAACTACGATCCTTACATACTCCTTTTGCTTCATCCTAATTCATACATGAGTTCATACATTGTAGTGATCAATTAATTTTTGTTCTAGTTAAACTATGTATTTCATGGGGCAAATAAAACATCATTGAAACAAAAATCATGATCTGGTCACATTCCTGACAGCAAAAATATTTCCTGTTACTGTAAATTACAACTTAATCATGAACTTTAAATGGCATAGTCATACCAGAAAAATTAAGACTAATATTTAATTTAACACTTTGAAGCACATAGTACTGAGTACAGAGGCGGACTTAATGCCGTAGTGAAATCAATCTCTATAGAGAATTAAATTTTGTTGCTGTGCACTTTGATAATCACATGCTTGACTTGATGCAAGAGTGTGTTGAGTACCAAGGTCTCTAACAGAAGGTACCAATCCATAAATTTAATAGATATGCTCTCAATGTACTGGGCCTGCGAAAAAGTGCTTATACTGAGATGAGAGTAATTGCACATCCAGCATAGAAGGATAGATATGATGTAATTAATCTATGTATCAATATGTCAATCCCAATCATCAATAGCACTGATCTAACCCAAATACCTTTCCTTAACCTTCTCCCTTGCTTACAGCACCATGAATCCTAACCCAAGCTCTCCAATCCGTGGTCTCTTCATACCAGTAACACAAACGTTTCAAATGTTGCCACCTACCACTACGTTCACTAAGCCTAACTTCGAACTGAGCCCTATAACATGTGAACCAGAGACCAGTGCGTATAAGGTCCTAAGTGCTAAACGAGACCGCTACCCTACCATCATGCCTAGTTGTGGTGAGATGTTCTTTGTTAATCTACAAGTGTAAACGTATACTTTACGAAGCTGTCAAACCAAGCATTCTATACATCGAACTAAGTAAGTCTAAATTATTGCTGAGAAATGACTTTTTTTGGGGGTGAAAAATCACAGTTTACATTGGGACTCAATGGAACGCATTCAAAACATTGTGCTGATGGATGCATTGACAGTTATGCATACAGGGGCTTTGGAGGTATTTGCTTTGATCACTAAACTAGAAGGTTCTAGAACAAAAAAATGATCCCAACGACGGGGAGAACAAGTGCCTTTCGGCTTCGTCAAAGTTCTTTTTACACCCATTATACTAATATTATAAAAAGGAAAGTTTGTCTGTTTGTAAGTTTCGATGTAGGAAGTCGATGTAGGGGGGTAATCTTCGGAGTTACTGATTTCAAAAATTCTCTCACTAATGGGAAGCTACATTATCCCTGAGTGTCAGTGTGGCTATATTTAAAACGTTCTAGTGTGATAATTTTCGACTAATAACAAAGCAAAGCCGCGGGCAGAAGCCAAGTTAATTTTGCTATAATTGATTTCATGAATGAAACTAATTAGTGGAATCAGCATAATCTGCGTTCAACTCGTGTCTGATTAATAATTGCTATGAAATATTGATAACAACCGCTCTTGTACGCCATTTTAGATGTCCTGATAGAGTTAAGTGTTATCGTTGTAACCAAAACAAATTGGTCTGTGTTTTTTTTTAATAAGGTTGTGGCAATATTTGATAGTATGTTTATTTATTGAAGCTTTGTGCATCACAATTATGATTAATTGACATGCTTACTTGTTATTACTTCATTTAAAATATGATATTGAAAAGAATCTGGTAGAGTAGGCCTACTGCCTACTCTACCTCTCTACTTACTCTCTACTTTACTAGGTTGCCATAAAAAAAAAGTCATACTTTGAAATCTTATTAGCTTCCGTCCGCGTCTTCGCCCGCGTTTATTATTTTTACACAATATTTTTATATAATACTAGTAACCCGCCCCGGCTTCGCAAGGGTGCATGTTATACATATAAACATTCCTCTTGAATCACTCTATCTTTAAAAAAAATGTATCAATATCCGTTGCGTAGTTTTAAAGATGATATTACTGTAAAGTTTTTGCGCGGAAGAGATACCAAATTTCCATACATCCTCACAAACTTTCGCATTTATATTCATAATAATATAAAAGTTCAGTAATTAATTATTTAATTTCTTTTCCAGGTGCAAAATTGGGTACTACTAGTGTCACTGGCACGCAACCTTCAATTTCAGGTATGTTCAACATTTTTACCGTACATGGAGGAGTTTCATTATATCCAATATTGACAATTAAAGCTTGGGTTCCCTAAGAAACTAAGGCTCATCAGAGCATCATCAGAGCTTTTCGAGAATTGGAGCAGTGGTGGCGGCACTGACTTACGAGCAGTAAGTCGGTTTGAATCCAGGCAGGCGCATTACTTTGTGTAATTTATTTCATTACCACTGCTCTCAAAACGGTGAAGGAAAACATCGTAAGGAAACAATACAACAGAATGATAATGTTACTAAATATGATTTTTGTTTTAGCAACCCCAAGCTTCGGATTGGGTGGCGTTGCTCCGAACACTAGCGGCATTGGTGCCGCAAATACAACAAGTGACGCTAAAAGTAAGTATTGTTTGAACCAGTTCTCAAAAACAACTCAACTGCATGTCACCTCTCATACAGAATGTCTCTGTACATAAACAAAACAATATTTTCAAATATTTTAGAGCCAAATGTATTTTTTTTCTGATATTACTTACTACTTTGTCCACATTTACAGGTGAACCACCCAAACAAAATAAGCTGCCAAACGAGATATCAACTACAGTGGAATCCTTCAAAGAATTTGTCAAGAAACAGAAGTCACTTAGCTCTGAAGTTATGAGGGTGTCCGTCAAACCTTTATACAAGGTAAATTCAGAGTTATTATCAGTTATTTGCTACGCATACAACATAGTTATCAAACGTAATATTAAACGCTAGATATGTGTCAGGTGGTCGGCAAGTGTGCGCAATATTCGAATTATTCCTTTAAATATACGTATACGTATTCCTTTAAAAATGTGGAGAATTTTCTTATGCTGGAAAATGGAAGCAAGTAACAGAACCAATCAAAGAGGAGAGGCATATAGTCTGTGCCAAGCGTCACCACATCGACCGGTTTTCGTTTTCCACCTTGTTCCTTATCCCTCTAAAATTTGGTCATTATATGCTAGGTGTCCCGCGAGGCCGAGACCACTCTGCGAGAGGTGATGTCGTTGAGCGGCGAGCTGAGCCGCGCGCGCGCACACTCGCGCCGCCTGCGCGCGCACGCCGCCGCCGCGCTCGCAGCCGCCGAGGCTGCCAACAGAGAATACACCACGCCAGGTAACAAGGTGCACACGGCCGGTACGTTGTGATGCTGCGTCGTTTTACCAGAATGACATGCCATGCTGTTGAAACAACGAGCGGCGTTGCAACGCGTGTGTCAGACAAGGAGCCAGAGATATGAGGCGGGGAGGTGCCCTTGTCTCATGTTATTGGGTCGGCGCAACACGTTTATTTCTTCCATTCTTCCCTGTCAATCGTCCCACTATCATTTACTTCTTTTTCCTTCAGCAATGTTATTGTAACAAAAAAAAAGTACATCTTCATTATGCCCAATCGGAAGTAAAGAAATTGTAAAAGAATAGTACTAGAGACTACATTAAACAGATCTCTCAAAGTATGCACGAGGGACGTCGACAATCATCGGGTATCTTCGGAAATACGAACACGCGACGACGAGATATCCAGCGGGGTTGCACGACATTGGTCAAGTCTGATATTCGTTAAATCGGCAATTCGTCAAATTTGATATTGGTCAAAGCTGTAGTTCGTCGAATCGTCTGTTTGTCCAATTATGAAATTTGCTACATACGCTATTGGTCAAGTCCATGTACAGTCGATGAAACCATGCGTTTGGAATTCACATAATTTACTTGTAGGAACTTACAAAAAGAAAAGTTACATTCTTTATTTTCGTATCTCCGGTTTGGTGAAATATATATAATGGCTTCTACTAGTAAAGGCAGCCAGTCTGTGTTTACATTTACAGACACTAAAAAAGGCAAAAAGAAACTATTACGTGCAGGATATCAATTCCATTCTAACTCGACAAACAAAAACGGTACTACAATCTGGCGTTGCGTAAATAGAAGCGAGTGCAATGGATCCATAACTTTAAGCAGTGATTCTGGGTCAATTCTGAGGGAAAGCGGACATACCTAACTTCGATAAGAATTTGATTGACGTTAAGATGAATTAATGCAAAGAAAGAGTAAAGAAGGAATGGAAATCAGTAAGTAAAATTTTTGAAGAAACTATGGGTGAGCTTGAGGAAGAAGATGATTTTGTAGACATACCAAGTTTGAAATCAAAGCGGGACGGTCTATACAAAATGCGAAAGAAAGCAATTGGCGTACAAACATGCCAAGTTCCCAACGGTAGATACGGTCAAATTTCCAGACAAACTTTCAAATGATTTTTTGGTTTATGAAAGTAAAGACGATCTAAGGAAATTCTTCATCTTTGCTACAGCTGAGGGTATAGAAATAGCATTAAATACGGATTTGATTTTTGTAGATGGCACTTTTAAAACAGTACCGCAACCTTTTTTTCAACTTTTATCAATACACGTAGACGTGGGCAGTACAAGAGCAAGCACCAATATTATTCCGATATTTTTTTGCCTCTTGCCTAATAAAACTCAGCAAACCTATGAGAGAGTATTCTCGATTTTGCGTTCTGAATTTAAGCTTGATATTAATTTTCTAAAATGTGATTACGAAATAGGAGTAATTAACGCTGTTAAAAGCGTTTTTCCTGATGTTTTAGTCAAAAGCTGCTTTTTCCACTTTCATCAAGCAATTTATAAAAAAGCACAAGTACTTGGAATGATGACTGATGACAATTTGAAAAAAGTTGTTAGACTTACCACAAATCTGGCGTTACTGCCCTATCAGTTTATTCCTGAAGGATGGTCAGCAATACTTAAGATGATGCCAGAAAATGATGGTAGGGCGGAAAATTTTCAAAAATATTTTACTGAGCAATGGTAAAAAAGGATTTCTCAGGATATGTGGTGTTGTGCAAATGAACGCCATCGTACCACCAACGCAGTCGAGGCTTGGCATCGTAGATTAGGAATTAAAGTACAACAAAGACATAATATTTTCATATACATAAGTATTTAAAAAAAAGAAGCAAAATATTATTTTAATAAAGTTATAAGAGAAGATGAGAAGCAGAGGAAAACATTCAACGTCATAAAAGATGCCAAAATAGAAAAAATAATAGAAAAATTATTGAGTGGCAAATAAGTCGCGTTAAGTGTTTCAAACAGTTATATTGGTTATGAATTCTATGTAAATAAAATATATGAATTGAATAAATGAGCTAAAAAATATGATATGAGGTAATAATTTCATTTTTACAGTTGATTGTACTTATATTACTTGACCAATAGCGTATTTGACAATTTTCATAATTGGACAAACAGACGATTCGACGAACGACAGCTTTGACCAATATCAAATTTGACGAATTGCCGATTTGACGAATATCAGACTTGACCAATGTCGTGCAACCCATCCAGCGCTCGCACTAACGTGCATCATGGTCCCTATAGCGCTTGAATGATATAGTCAACAATGTCCGTGGAAACTGTATAGAAACAAAAAAAAAGACGTTCGTTCAGACTGATGACACGCCAAAAAAACTATAACGCTCTCTTATTTATTTTATTTCCACACTCACTGCCAGAGTCGCAGTGTAATTTGTTTTGTCAATACCTAAAATTGAATCTAATTTTCCTACAGATTGTCATCAACGATAAACTTAAATGTAATGTCTATAATATATCATCTGCTAAAATACAGGCATCAAACTTTGTTTTATTAAGCTCTGGATGAATCCCAAGGAAAAAAAGGTCTCAATAACACTTGGTGAGGGCATGGAAATAACGTAAATATTACATAATAAAATGTTCATATTGGGACTTTGTGATTGAGATGCTCAAATGCTCTATTATTGGAATTCGTAATATTGTTTGTCAATAGGCTCGGAGTTAGAAGGCACGGCGCCACCGTCTTACGTGAAGGATCTGATCGCCGAGTTAGAACAACAGCTGATCACGTTCCGCCGACAAATGGACGTCGCCGACAAGCAGATGCAATCCTCTCCTAAACTACTTTCCGAACAAGGTATGTTATGAATACTATGACAGTGTCCACACTTAACTTAGGTCAGCCAGCCAGAGAGTCTGGATTTGTGCCCACCCCCCTACGCCCCCTATATAACTGTCGAAACGTGGTTCTATTAGGTACACCTCTGTGTAACGCGCCAAAGAAACAGGCATGATGTGTATCGCGGGCCTGTGGACGGTGAGCTATGGGCTAGCTCGCCGTCCGTCCGTCTTATGACGACAGGCCGTGTCGACGGAGCGTTCGTGTTCCACGCGCGCCTCAAGGAGAGTCAGCAAACAGGGAGGGGTCCGTAAGGACCGACGCCTGCCAGGGTTGCGGGACTGTTCGAAAGAGATACCGCGGCCCTGGAACACAAAGGGCAAAGGAAGGAACATGGATGGGTTTTAGTCAGTAAAAGTCTGACACTCCCTCCTACTCAGCCCAGAGCGGGAGGAGTTATTTGATGATTTCCCATCCGAAAAAAAGGCATGACGTGTATGTATGTCATCATCTTTTTGCCCGTGACCCATGTCACTTGGAGTCGGCGTAACACGTTTTTTTTCCCTTCATTTTCTCTTCCAAGCTGTAACGCTATCATTTGCCTCATTTTTCTCGCAATATCTGTCCC
Source organism: Eugnorisma glareosa (assembly GCA_947578425.1). Classification (NCBI taxonomy): domain Eukaryota; kingdom Metazoa; phylum Arthropoda; class Insecta; order Lepidoptera; family Noctuidae; genus Eugnorisma; species Eugnorisma glareosa. Next base: position 18,086,176 of record OX387960.1, read on the forward strand.
ATCTCTTCCCTGATCTTTCTTGCCTTTATATTAACTTACTTAAAGTATATGTTTTTGCAGAGTTAACAATGGGCATAAGAAGAATGCACGAGTCCTTGGTGGCGCTGGCTGGTCGTCTACAAGCCGTGCACACTCAAGTAGAAGCACAAAAGGATCAGTATCTCAATCTACGGAAGTACATCCTCAAGGATCCTACCAACGTGTTCGATGCGCCATCACGTAAGTATTTATTAAGGTTTAAGCGGGCCCGTCACGAAGCCGTGAACCAAGCATTCTGTACATCTAACCAAGACTACATGGTACAGTTACAATTAAACTCAATGTAACACACTCAAAACATTGTGCTAATGGATATGTTACTGGCCAAACCCGATTTCAGGTCAAACTAGTTTGTCCTAGGCCTAGGTTAGATTGGTGACCAACACGATTGGTTGCATTGAAACCGATTCGGCCTAGGACAAACTAGTTTGGCCTGTAATCGGGTTTGGCCGGTAACAGATACATTGAATAGTACAGGGGCCATGGGGTTGTTTAATAACGGATAATTAGAAGGTTCCAAACCAAGATGGGCCATCCCAGGGCAAAAAAAATCGCATTGACGGGGACAAGAGCTTTCCGGCTTCGTGAAGGGTTTTTTACACCCATTATTCTATTAGCTTTTACCCATAGATGTCGGAATTTATCCTACGGAATGGTGCTACCTGGGACAAAAAGTATCCTATCTTAATCCACACATGCGGGCCAAAGGTGTTTCAATATTTTGACCTGTCCGTGCCTACTCGTCAGGCTCCACACTAAAATATTTAAACCCCAGTCACCAAAATCCTTTCAGCCGTTAAGGTGTGAGAAGGTAACAGAAGGCAGTTGTTTTTGCAAATGTTTATATTAGGGTTTTTGTCATCCCCTGCCGCGCCCAACTATGTTATCCAACATGGAGTGACCAACCCATCTGACCTACCAGTGACTATGTAACAAAATATACCTTGATAAAACTGGTTGACAGAATAGGGTATAATGCAAGAAATACAAAACTTTTTTTATTTCTTAAAAATGTCTTGTATTGGCCCATAAAAACGTTGTAGTATACTTGTTTAATTCTCTATTAAAACACTTATTTTACAATTTATTACTTTATGTAGCGTGTTTTTGGTGAAACGGAACGCAAACACAAAACGCATCGATTCCGGTAGTGACGTCAAATGCTGTGTCGAAGAAACTCTTTTAATTGAAAAGTACTTAAAGATTTTACTATAATATTGATATTGCAACTTTTGCTTAAATATAGCACTTACATTATAGTAAAACTATTCTACTAGGGGCAAAAAGTTAGATTTAAACAAGGCAGATAGCGGTAAGTGCCATCAAATGCTATGACATGAATGGCCGCGATAGTCATGGATGTTTGAACTGTCGTAGAAAATTGTAGGAGTTTAATATTTTTTTTGTGGCGAAAAATTAGATTTAACACATTCGAGTCCACCCCCGTTTCATAGTGCGCATGTGCCATCCCACCATACATATTGCAAGTGGACCCTCCAGGTGGGTCAGTGGCATTACGTTTGCGCAAAAGTGAACCCACCTGGAGGGCTCTCGGCATTAGGTTTGAGATTAAGATTTAAAACCCTAAAATAAGTGGTAAAATAGAGTTTTCAGGGGGTATTATCGCTATATTTGCTATCTGTGGGGGTATTTTCATGTCCTAATAGGGTAGGTTAGTGCAATAATCAAGAAAAAAAAAAAATTGTAGAAGTAAAATCGCCCGCTCTGATCCCGTGACAGGGGTGTTCAACCTTTTGTGAGATTTTCATGCAATTTTTTTATATTTTAATTTACATAATCGCAATTATTGTTACTTTTAGATTTTAATAAATAACATTTTAAAACTTTTTAATGATTACAAACATTGCATTTTTAGGTAGTTTATTTGACAGTTAGTTTTGTGTGACCCACCCAGTAACTCTATTAATTACATATTCTATTCCTTCACTTGCAATACCGGATTAAATTTGCTAGCGATACTCCGCAGCTGTGATGGATATCGATATCTAAACATAATAAACCAAAGAAAAAACGGATTTGATGACATTTTGTTAGGTTAACGACCATAAGTAGTGCAGTTATGTTAAATATAACATTGATTTAAATCATAGATGTGCCCTTGCCGTACTTCGCGCGACCGTTTCACACTGAGATGAGCTGGCTCGTTTAAACTTCACGGTATACAAATAAAATGTTGCAACAAAAAAAACTAATTAAAAACAAAACACAAAAAAGTTAAAATTACTTTCGGAAGTCGGTGCTTTTGCTTGTTTCATCAACATTTTGTATGTTTGAGGTTTAAAGAAACCTAACACGAAGGGGATCGTAGTCTAGGCAATCTAATTGATAAATGCTAGCAGTATGTATTCCAAATGTCAAGTCTGTAGCGATAATAGTTTCTGAAATATGTAGCTGTCAGTGCCTGTGAGAGAAACGGGCAGGCAGAAATCGCACAGTAATAAGTATTAGTTTATGTCTATTTTGATACCGAACACTAAAAAGCCTCGATTTTGAACTCATTTTCGTGTCCTAAAATGTAAAAATAATTATTTTTAGAAAATATTTAAAATCGTGCCTTTGGTTTTTCACCCCTGAAATAGGACCCACCACGTGGGTTCTCGGCATCTAGGAAGAGGTCGAAAATTTATTGAAAATAAAAATCCTTGTATTTTGAAACCACGGCGTATTCTTATTAATCTTGTTAAAATATACAACTGTTTTTATTTTTTCGTTATTTGATCCTGTATTCGCTAAGAAAAACCTACATTTAAAATGAGCCCACCAGGTGGGTTCTTGGCATCCCAAGTGCGACTTGAGTGAACCCACCAGGTGGGTTCCCGGCACTGAATGTGTTAAACAAGGCAGATAGCGGTAAGTGACATTAAATGCTACGACATGAATGGCCGCGGTAATCTATCCAAGATTACCGCGCGTTTGAACTGTCGTAGAAAATTGTAGGAGTTTAATTTTTTTTTTGTGCAACAAGCAGTTGAAATTAACTTTTAATTATTTTCTTGGGTTGATAATACTGCATAAATTATTGATTTCAGTGAAAAAAAATATACATGCATATTTCCTATTGTGGCCTCCTGTCTGCCCTATGTGTGTAATGTTCAAAGCTAAAATAATAATAGCCAGGACTGACTGCTTAGCATGTTGTCCGACACATAGAACCTCGGTATGAAATAGTTGATCACCCATCCATAGACCGACTGCGGCAACCGAGCTAGACGCGTGCGAAGATCTGTTTACATAAATCTTTTGTTTACAGCCAGTACTAGTCTGGACCAAATACTTCGGGACGCGGAGACTAATCGAAAGAAGATGAAGTCTGGACCTTTGGCAGACATCAGCCAGGGAAGTGCTGTGCTCTCCGATCCTAGAGCTGCCTTAGGTAAGTAAACAGGAAATTTTATATTCTTTGGTATAATAAATAAATAAATATCGCTGGACATTACACACAGCGCCATCTAGGTGCCACACTAAGCAACGAGGCTTGTGTCGTGGACACCAGATAGTTGATAATACTACATAGATACTTTTTGTTTGTAAATACATACTTATCATACATATAAACATCCAAGACTCGGAAACAAATGTCCATGCTCATCACACAAACATTTGCTCCTACTGGGATTCGAACCCGGGACCCGAAGAACGTAAGGCAGCCTCACTACCGCTGCGCCATTCGGGTCGTCAAATGGTATGATTTAATATTCTGTTTAAAAGTTTTTCTTGACAATGACATTTGGATACTATTGTCACATACTGTATGGAATAGAATGCAGGACTGTAAAGAAGATAGATGAAAAAAGATTGCATTTAGTGGACATAAACTGTCACTTACGGGTTATTATCCGTGATTGTCTTTATTTTGAGCTCCCGATATTTCCACGCTATTGCAAGCGTGATCGCGGGTTGATTGAAATAAAAGACAATCTCGGAAGATATCACGTAAGTGACAGTGTAATTGTAAACTATGAAAGTTTAAAAGTGTTTGCATTTAGTGGAGATGAGAATGTTAAAATGGATATGTACAATAATCATTATTGACAGAATGATTATTGTAAGGAATGAGTTTATTAATAACAGACTCACTTTCAAACTTCATCAGTTTGAAAGTGAGTCTGTTACAGAATAATACAGGGAGTCGTCTGTCTGGAGTGTGACAAAAAGAGTGATGAATGTAAATGGATGGAGTGGGAATGGGAAAGAAAGACTAAAGAAAATATGGATAGGTTGTATGAAGAATGATAATTATGAAAAGTAAAGTAAATAATAGCGACTGACAGGCGATAATGTAACATAGGACGAAGAAAGAAAGATGATGTTGATGTGCGAGTTTCTTTATTGATTACTAGCTGTTGCCCACGGCTTCGCTCGCTTTTTGGTCGGAAATTATCCCACGGCCACGTTGTAAATATAGCGTATGGCACTCGGGGATAATGTAGCTTCATAATAGTGTAAGAATTTTCAAAATCTATTCAGTAGATCCTCCAGAGATTACCACCGACAACCTCACAGACTTTACCTCTTTATAATATTAGTATTGACTAGCTTTCGCCCGTGGTTTCACTCCGGCCAAAGTTGAAAATTATCCCATGGGAACCCTTTTTGAAAGTTTAAGACACTGGGAAAATGTAGCTACCCATTAGTGAAAGAATTTTCGGAATTGGATCAGTAGTTCCTAAGATTAGTCCGACACAAACTTACTAACATACAAACTTTGCCTATATTAGTGTAGCTATTGACGATAACTGTTCTGTACTCACAGGTAATCTACAACAGTTGGCAGGACCAACGCCGTTCACTTACGTCGGCAGCGCAATGTCGCCCTTTCCATCGGTAGATGCCAGTGGTAAGTCTTTTTTTTCTGATGGGATGTCATCAAATGACTCCTCCCACTCTGGGCGGAGTCATTTCATGGAACATGGATGGGTTTTAGTCCCAACCAAAAACCCATCCATGTTCCTTCATCGCCCTTTGTGTTCCGGGACCACGGTATCTCTTTCGAACAGACCAGCAGCCGCGGAGTGGTAAGTCCTCACACCATCTTTGTACCAACCCTTTGTCATTTAGACGATCACGATCAGAAAGACTGCCTCGTTGGTCTAGTGATTGCAAGCGCGACTGCTGAGCTTTAGGTCCTGGGTTCGAGTCCCGGGTCGGGTAAATTGTAATTGGGTTTTTCCATCAGGAATTCCTCAGTAGCAGCCACAGAGTCTGGATTTGTGCCTGGTTGATGGCAACAGACTCGCCGTCTATTACATGGGACGTAAACATAATTGACGAAATGTGGGTAAAATAAGTAAATTTAAGTTTTAAAATGTTCGTTTGTGCACATTGATTTATCGTCATTCGCAAATCTCACAATCAAACGTAAGGTTTGCTGTAAGAAAACCCAATTCTGGGTTAAGCTCGTCGTTGTACATAAGTTATATATTGTAATTTTGTGTGTCCTACTTTTATATTTTGTGTGCAATAAAGAATAAGAAGTATGAAAAAGTGGGTGTACTATTAGGTACACCTCTACCTAACCCTTCGGGAATTGCAGGCGCGATGTTCTATTATGTAAAAAGAGAAACATAATCAGGCTGTAATGTTCTATATTCAAACTCACGGGCCAGTGCCAGCGCGGATTGTGGATGTTACGCGATGTCCACGAATTTTCGGTTCTTGGACATGCCGGCGTCCTCACAATGTTCTCCATCATGAGTTTAAGAGCAACAAATCTTTAAAAAATCTTCTATTTTCAGGACCAACATGGCAGCCGCAGCCGCAGCCGAGTCTAAACACATCTCTAAACACGAGCTTCGGTATCTCACAAGCCGACACGTCCACCGGCTTCCAGCTACAGAAGCCGCCTGGGAAGCGCGGGAAACAATGATATTGGCGCTAATACACGCAAGTGTGGTGACGTGTGAAATGACGCTCAGTGAAATGTGTTTATGGTGCACTAAAATAACTTTACTATACAAGTTGAGTCTTTTCAGTGTGTGTTGTATAAACTTGGGCAATACTTTAAAGGTGTAAATAAAGTACTCATAAAAGTGAGCATTTTTAGGGTTGCGTACCTCAGTCGGCAAAAACCGAATCCTCATAGGATTACTTCGTGGTCCGTCTGTCAAGACCCTTTTTCTCAGGAACGCGTGGAGGTATCAACCTGCAATTAATATCAAATACTCAGGTCTACTACCTCTTAAAGCAGTGAAAAAATCAAACTTGTAAGTCCAGGCGATCAAAAGATATGACCGTTTTTGTCGCATATTTTGAGATTTCACAATGGAATCAAAACCTATGGGGTACTTCCCGTTGTCCTAAAACCATGTAATCTGGCAAGAAGCAGTGTCTTACAGCACATGTACATCAAAAATATTAAGAAGTAAATATTAAGAAAATATTCTACAAAGATATTAAAAGCAATGGTTTTAATGTTCTCGTGCTTACTGAAAAACAGTACAATGATTTTATTTTTTTTTATTATCACGAGTTTGTATAGAGAATACACACATACATATAAACACGGAAAAGGATCGTCATCGTATCGCCGCGGTTCGTGAGTTTGCCCCGAGGCGAGCCGATTACGTTACGATTCATACAAAGAATACTGAATGGCTCGAGTTGATACGGTGACGATACCTTTCCGAGTTGTTAGGTGGGCTATTTCCTTTATGCTTATAGCGTAAATGAGATGGTATCTGTGGTAGTCCTTCCTTTGACAGTAATTCTGCGTTCTTCGCCTTTCCATGGGCGGATTACGTACATGGAGAATTACGTTGTCAAAATCACAGCGACATGTATATCACTGACAAGCCTAAAATTATTGTAATCTTAATCTGTTTATGTTCATGGCAATCGAGCGGGAATGGAGGAGCTCTTGGCTAATTTATAATAGCCGCCCGTGAATGGGTGACCGCCCATTAAATATCGAGTTCCCTCCACGCCTCTGAAAGCATGTTAAGCCGTTGGGCCCGGCTGTCAATCGTAGATCTTTGACAGTCGTTACAGGTAATAGACGTAAAATATCTGTGACTAGAATGATGTCGGGGGGGTGGTGTGACGTGTCGTGAAAATTGGGTTGTTGACATTATTCAACTTTTGAACGCCTAAGCATAATCGCATGCGCATGCCCTCCACGCGCAGCCACAATTTCACCTACCGTTTTGTCACCTATTTGTGTCATTTGCCATTTGGCGTACAGGGCACGAGGTTGCTTGTCACGTGTGTGTGAAAATGGCGTTCAAAAAGTTAACCAATACTTTTAAGTAAAAAAAAATAATTTTAGTTCTGAAAACCCGATTAATTTTCAAATAAGTGTGAAATAAGAAGTGTGTTGCTGTTGCCATACACAATCTATCGGGGAATCGCGTTTTGGGGACAGCTCATAAAAAGTATAAGTGACGAGCACCCCATCCCCCCCCTCCGCGCATCTTCTCAAGAGTAAAGGATACCCCTGTAAACTGTATATGACAATTAGTAATTAGTCAACTTGTGTGCAAACAAGTATTAAAGAAATAAGTAGGTCATGTAAATTGTTCATGTTGTTTTTAAAGTAACAAAATATTGGTTATTTTCGCAATCGCTCTGTTAATTAGTTATACATATTATTGTAATATTTTATAAGTAGCTACGATAATATATCATTCCAATGACACTTGTTTTTCATATTGACGTCTTGTTAATGTAATTTTTGCGCACCATGAGACTTTTGCCATTGTAATAAGGTATGATGTTCAAACAGTCAATCGGCTTATATACTTTATTATAATGTCACAAGAGTTGGTAAAATCCCACATCTGTAGACACATACGGCCTGACTTACATTAAGGCCTGAAATGTGACGAAAAGATTCGATTTAGTACAGAATGAAGTGAATCAGAATTGTTTCATTAAACGCGACTGCTCGCGTTGAGTGCTTTTATTTACAACGACTATTTACTGTGTACGAGTATGTATTGGGTTTTTGAATTAGAAATTTCTCAGCGGCAATCGGTATTTTGGGCTTGTGTGCTTTGTTTCGGCAAAAGTCTCTTGGTACTGAAATATAAAGAGGAAAATGTGGGTGTGTCACTTGTACATAACCATAATATAACCATTATATAATTACTAGCTTTTGCCCGCGGCTTCGCTCGCGTTAGTTTAAAATTTGATCACCTAGTGATGTGAAATATACTTTACGACCTATTCTCATACCTACCAAATGTACATTAAAAAACTTTTAAACGCCGGTCGAGCCGTTTCGGAGGAGTGCGACCACAAACACCGTGACACGAGATTTTTATATATAAAATTTATAATTCAAGTACATGTATCTAGGTTGGCTAGAGTGAAATTTTATCGTTGGAAAAAAAAATGCTATTACATGCATTAACAACAAAAAAAAAAACAATATTGATTTGTTTATTTATTAATATGAAAGAGGCTTCTATGCTATATGTGTATTGCTCGTATTTATATCAACTCTTCCTTCGGATCTCGAGGATTCGGGTTAGTCTGCCTACTTGTATGTGACAACATATTTATTTATTCATATGAAAGAGGCTTCAATGTTATATATGTTTTGCTGGTACTTAAATCAACTCTTCGTTTCGGATATAGAGGATTCGGGTTAATCTCGGAAAAACACGTATTTTACTTGTCTATTTGTATGTATGATGTTGAATCAGGCTTGAATTTATTTTCTTGCTGCTAGTGTTCTACTTTGTTAGGCTTGAAACAGAGAGCAAATTTGCAAATTTTTATCACTTGAACTCGTCGTCAAAAGTTGTTATTGAAAGGTCTAAAATTTGATGTTGCTACAGGGTTTCTTTAGTTTTAAAATTGAGAGTGAGCAAGCTTTGTGTATTTTCATAAGATGTTGCAGTTTTTTTTTTATTATGGGTAGTTTTTCGTCGAAAATTCTAATAGTAGTTTTGAAAAACAAAAAGGTATATTATGGGTAGAGATTTTTGTCAAAAATTCAAAAACGTCTTGTTTAAAGAAAAGGAAATGCAACATTTTTTAATCGTTGTTGAAAATTATATATTATTAGTAATTTCTTTGCCCCGTTGGTACATAGTTGAAATGCTAATGAGAAGATACGTCAATGAAAGATGTTCTGAGTGAAAACAGCATTTTTCTTACTGTGTTGGCTTTCTTACAGTCAAAGTATTATTTTTGTGCTGTATGTCGTATGTCCTGGAAAAGTTGTTGAAAGTTACAAAGCGGCATTGGTTGGTCTATAAAAATATTTTAGTCTTTGACAATGACAATTTTTTTTTGTAAAAATGGGTAGCATATTTGCAACGTCGCAACATTATTTATTAAAATAAAAACTATGTACTATTTTATTTGACTTTCTGAATAGAAGATACATAAGTGGTACTCTGTGAAAACAGCATCATTATATTAAAATTTCGTACAAATTATTCTATATAAAGCTCGTTTTTGTATATTTCTAAAACCAAAAGCTTAAAAAAAAAAAACATTTGAACATAATAAAAAATAGTAACCCCCCAGCATTGGGAACAGGGTTCAATATACCGGTGTTCAGGGCTGTTGAGGGAGGGACTAACCTAACCTAACCTAACAATACGGCTCGTGTCTAAGGGTACTGTTTTCTGAATCAAGCCCTTGACCCAGATGCCAAGCGAGGATCAAATTATCATCATTATTTTTGTGTTTGTCGTATGTACTTGGGAAGTTGTTGAAAGTATGTTTGAACAAAAAACAAACCTTAAGTCTATTTGAGACTTTCTATAAGAAGATACACAAGTCTGTGAAAACTTCATCGTTCATACACTGGGGTTTTCCTTACAGTCAAATTATGATTCCCTTTATTTATATTTCTTATGTATTTTTAATATATTATATATATTTTACTATACAAGGTGCAGTTTTGGATCTGCAAAACATTTTAGGAGGTAATTATGTTAGTGATTCTCGACCCGAATCAACAATAAAATGGGCAGGTATTTTTTTTTCATTTTATTCTTATTTACGGAAATCGGTAAGTGTGAACTCACCTTTTTAAAACGCAACCAATCTGTACGTATCTTTAAACTGCGCTTTCACACACACAAACAAACGCAACCGACATTTCTTTCATGAATCCAAAGCACCAACCACCGCCCGCTCCCTCTCCCCCGCCACGCCCCCGCGGCCATCGCAAACGCATAAATCGGGTCAATTTATTAGTGTATTTGATGACGCCGGTATGTGCATACGCTTGCAAATTCCGCCCCTCAAGTGCGCCTTCGATTAACGGTCGGGATAGGTACCTACTACCTAGTTGTAAAGATGACGGACCAATACTCCAATGTAGAGTTGGTGGAGATGGTCCGCTTGTATGCCATCAGTGGAGACAATGTATCTCGAGCCATCGAAATGTTCGCGGAGTTATTCCCCAATCGGCAACGTCCCTCACACAGGGTAATGCTGGCTGCTACGCAGAGACTGCGCGATCATCGGCAGTTCGACGTTCCCCAGCATGCTGAAGGTCGCGGCAACGAAGGCCTGCCTGTCGCCTTGCAGGAAGATATCCTGGAATTCTTCCGGCGAGAGCCACGTGCAAGCACGCGGGAGGCTGGTCGACGGTTTGGAGTGCACCACTCCACAGTGTGGCGGCTACTGCACAAAGAAATGCAGCATCCTTTTCATTACCGCAAGGTACAGGATCTCAAAAGTGCAAAAGTGATCAGTGCTTTCGACACAATAAAAACGAATGTGTTTGTGTAAGCTGAAGGAAAATCAGCAACGTCGTGCTAGACTGTGCCTGGAGTGTTACGGTGGAAACTTTGAACAATATCTCCAGGTAACATAAGTAGGTAATTTATTTATTTATTTGTACATAGACAATAATTTGTAAATACGATGTTAGCTAAATCAACTTGATTAGTGTAAATAAGTTGATTTAAAATGTTTAACTACGCCAAAAATACCTATCAGACAAAATGAATCACCTAAAATCCCTAACACATGGGTACCTACCCACTTAACTAGCACACATTATCTTGATGTATTTCTGTCGGTCCTCAGCCCGTTAAAAAGTAGGAAGGTAAATCTTAAATCAACCAATTTAATCTACAAATAAAAACCGTCCTTGGGGCTGAATTTACCTACAGAGCGCGCCGACTGCGCCGAGTACCTACATGCCTTATTATTATTATTAGGTGCCTACCTAAATCCCGCGCACGCGCTCGCGATCGTAGTTTCACAATTGTGCAACAGGATCTGCTTACGTGCTTTGTAAGGTTTATTTATCTCCGCCTATCATTTTATTCATCAGCTGATAGGTAACTAACGACGCCAACGTGATCTTTTTTTGCCGCAGTTGTATCTACTTCCTACTATTATTATTTATCGTAATAGCCCAGTGGTTAAGGCTTTCTCCTCTCATGCATGAGGTTGCGGGTTCGCAACTGAGCAAGTACCATTGTGTTATTTTTTTAATTCATAATGATGTAAGTACTTTTTAAATGTATCTAGGACATCATTGAAATCCCGTGTTTCGGTAAGCACTTAATTAAAGCCCATGGTTCGAATTGATTTGTAGCTCTCGGACGGTCGTTAGGTACCACACGGGTCGGTACGGGTCAACGACCTTACAGCCCTGCCGTATGGTCGTTGGTACGGGTAGTCAAAAGCCAGAAAGTCCGACAATTAGTCTAACAAATGGGTATCGTGTTATCAAGTAACTGGTTTGTTGAGGTCTGATAAGCAGTCGCCCTACGTGATTCACTGGCACTCCATGTAGTGAGCTGCATACAGTTAAACTGAAAGCCGACCCTAACATAGTTGGGAACAGGCTCGGCAGATGGGCCACGGCATTGTAATGATGCTTAAAAATGAGTTATTATTTAGCGAAATTTTAAACAATAATGTAGGTACCTACATTGTGATTTTCAAATTCGAACTACATCTAAGGTAAAATTATTTGCTATAAGTTGCTGTAGCTACAACAACTTGTACAGATCGCGGCACGTTGGTTGAACCTTCGATGCGCAGTAACAGATTTTCGCGAGCATCGCGGGGGCTCCCCGTAACCATAGCAACGACCTTCATTGTAGTTTAACGTACGTGCCGCGTTCGTTTCATAGAAATGTGGGCGGAGACTCGTACAGGCTGACGTCACTGGTCATCGCATTCACGCACACAGTGACATGACGCGCGATACATCGCAATGGGTGATTCTGTTTTTTTGAAGAGGGTTATTAAGAGAGTTATTCTGAAAAACAATAAAATTGAAAAATCGAAAAGAAAAAGTATTATTGATTATTGACTTGGTATCGTATTGTTATATGATTATTTACGAGTCTCATAACAACCTCCTGAAATGTTTTGCAGGTTCAAAACTGCACCTTGTATAAAGCGTTTTTTATATATTCCTTAAAACAAAAGCACAAGTAAAAAAAAGCATTTACAAATATTAAAAAATAGTAGCTTACCAGCATCGGAAGAGTGACCAAGCTACCGGTGATCTGGGCGCTTGAGAGAGGAACCTCCTTCGATCACGCGCCGTATCCAGAAGTACTGCTTCCTGAATGAAGCCCCCTCGATTGAGCTGCCTAGCGAGAGCCTCCTGAGAAGTTGGTCGAGGCTATTGCTATTCTCCAGTAGCGAAGGGTAAATTTTTGTAAGAGGTAACCAGTGTTGCCAACTCAACTACTTCAAAATATGCTAGATTGGTGTAAAAAATATGCCAAAAATATAAGTATCAGTATTTTTTATTGAGAAATTAAATCAAGGGATAGAATATCAAGGTCTTCATCTTCATCAACATCAGCTGATGTGGAAGGCTGAGAGCCGGAGTCTTAACACTCTTTGGTTCCGATACGGCGTAGTACATTGTCTGGAACAGTGTAAGAGTAACAGCACTTTCCTCCTCTTTTTAGGCCGAACCTAACGTACAAAATGGCATTCAGGGTTCTTACCGCCGAACGGTTTCGGAGTTTTGTTTTTACCAGACTCATTTGGCTGAATACACGTTCAATGTCCGCATTTGAATGCCGCAATGTTATAAGAGACATTCCAAACTCACATAACTCTGCAAAGGGGTTATTATCAGCTGCATCTTTATATTGCATGACTTCATTCCGGAACTTTACTGTGGAAGTCAAGGATTCCCATTTAATGTGAACTATATTTCTCCATTGAGATACCAGTTTTTCAATCATAGGTGCATTTACTCGGAACTCTTGGGCTATTTCGACAATGGATGGCTTAACTACTTTTAAAGTCTCTTGAACTGAAAACATGGATATCTTCTGAAGTATAATAAAATTAACCGGTAATCTCGAACGTAGTTCTGTCACAAGTTTCAGTGTGAAATTATTACAACGTTGGCGTAAATAGTTTGCTGCATCAGGCTGAAGATTGTATTCAAGTAATTTGGTCTCAAAAGCATATCCCATGTATGGTATCGGATCTAAATAGCTTTCTATGTCTTCTGTTAAAATATCTACCCTTGCCGTTGGGTTCAGAATACGCCGACCTATCGATTCCACTAAGCCAATCAAATCATTTTACAATCTTGTTGGGTCAACATCGTTACTTTCAAACAACTTGTTTACCACTTGAACTTCCTGTAAGATAGGTTTTATGTATAATAAGTACAAATGATTCTGTGGATCATTATACATGTTATATAGTATTTCTTCTGCCGTATAGCAGTGTTCATCTCGCCTGGCAATTCAAACAGGGTTTTTAATTCTATCCATTGATCAAGAATACGGCAGACCGGTGGTTCAATTGATATCCATCGGGTATTGCACATCTGTGGAATTGTCAATGGAACGGAGCCAACGTTGATCGTTTGAAATTTATGTTTTTGTAAAAGAGTCTTCGGTTTGATGAATGGCTAAACCAGTTATAGGTTTCTGTTATAAGAAATTCAACATTTCTTGGTAGGGTTTCTGCTGAAGCATGAGACATAGCCAACTGTAACGAATGACACACGCAGCGGACTAACACTAAATTGTCATTACCAGTTGCATTTTTCAACAATGCGTGCACTCCACTGTTAGTTCCTGTCATGACCGAAGCGTTATCCGTGCCGATACCGATAGATTTCTTTAAATTTATTTTCATTTCTGCCAACAATCCTTTAATGCCGTTCACTATGCTGAGTTCCGTCTTCAATCTCAATTAATCCCAATAATGTGGAAATTATCTTTTTTAATGATCGGCTGAAATATCTTATCGAAACACCAAGCATTTTAAGTACCGATATATCTGTCGATTCATGGAGCAAGAGACTGTACTCCTGATCTCCTAAATCTGTCACAATTTCTTGAATGTAGTGTGGTGCCACAAAACATTTTAAATAATATTTGTGCATTTTGTTCGATGTAACTTGATGTCGCTGTATTTGCTGTCGTCAAATCGGTATTTGCATAATTCCGATAAATGATCTACAGCCATAATTGCACAGTGCTCGCAAACAAACAAAGCCAGCGAAGATTCTGCTTTCTGGGTGTTCAGATCTTTTTTTACTTTAGGGAAGTTAATTTTTTTTTTGACTCTTCATTGACAATTTTGCAATAATTTCGCATTTACACTTTGACTGTGCTTTGCTGATGAAATATGTAGCCTCAAAACAGATAATTTTGGAATAATTTCGCATTTACAATACTTACAGTACGCTTTCGAAGTATTTTTCAACGGGCTGCAACCACTCTTTAAAGTCTGCCATTTTCTCCCAGTCTGCCCGGTAATGTTGACTATACTTAGGCACCATAATAAATATATCAAATTATAAAAAAGGAACACTGATAAGACGAGACGACGATATGAGTGAGTCCACAACAATAAACAAGTTTTTTGACAGAAAGCGACGCACACAGGGGTATTTTTGCGATTTGGCCGGCCAAAACTTTTTCTTAACTTCAGTCAATGATAATAGTGCTCATAGGTGGATTTTTATCATTTCAGTTGATTTTTATGCATTTACATGAAAAAAAAACATTTTTACTGTTAAAATACTTATTTTATTAATTAATGAATACATATAATTACAATGTCTTAGAGAAATCACTATAAACTATTTAACTAGAAGAAGACCACGGTTCTTCATCTGAAGAACCATAGCCTGACATCGTATCTGATGATGACTCATCATCATCATGTACGATGTCAGGCTCGGCCGAAAGTAACAAACCTATCGTTTCCTTCATAAAAGGTTTGGTTTTCTTTTTTGGAATGGGTCGCATTCCTGTTAATAGCGGATCAGAACTAAGGAGTAGCCTATTCATAACATCTATGTTACAGGCTTCTCGAGAGAATTTTCTTGCGAAATTCTGGCGATACAAACGTATATGTTTATTACGTGCTTCCGCAGCTTCTGATAATTGACCAATCGGAAGCAATACTTTATCTATAATTTCAGATCCATGCATCAGAATTTTGTGCAATGTTGGCATCATGGGATGCCATGGGTAAAGCGCAACATACTGCTCTGCTGTTTCCTTGGCATAAATAGAATTTTTTTTTGTGTCGATCTTGTGTCCACTCGACAATGCTTCTAAAATTACTTTAAGGCGGTATAGAAAATTTACATCAATTCCCGTGATTTCAGCAGACAATTCATGATCTGCAAAAAATCTGCTAGTGTTGCCATCGTTCATGTTTCCGAAATTTGGTTTTGGAACGTCTACAATCAGACCTATCTTGACTCTGAATTCTTCTAGTATATCAAGCTTTTTCTGTTTAGCTGTTGTTTTGTCATTCTCAGTTCTTAGTTGCCATTTTTTTACAGGTAGCTTATAAGCGAGATGCAGAATTGATTCGAAAAAACGAATTCGTGCGTGTAAAATAGACAGTCCAAAGTCAAGCGCTTCCGGTTTAACAGCTCCTTTTTTTGTTAGGCAATTAAAATCCTTGGAAGTTAAACCACAGATATAACATCTCATTGTAGATGTTGTGTTAGTGGCAGCATTACACACCTTTCCATCTACCATGGTAAGCATCATAGAGTGCTTCACCAAATATGTTTTTTCTCCTAATTTTACTTCGGTCTTTTGCAAATCATTTGCGGCATTTTTGACATAATTTATTTCTTCATTTGTTACATCTTTGGTTTCTTTGATAAAACGAATTCGAATGGGCCGACAATAACGTGGTGAGGAAGGAGTTGGATTCTGCCACAACAATTTATCATTAGTGGAGCAAATAAGTCGCAGAGGGACAAAAGAACTTTGAAATAAATTCGCGTCGGAATCAGAATCACACTCAAATTTTTGTTTAAATTGAGCTTGTTGTGCTCCATCGCAACCCCACTTGCACATTAAGAGTAATGCCCTTCTTTCTTCATCATCGAGCGGTAACACCTCTTCCATGTGAGTCAATAATCGTGTAGCAGTATGGTCCATTAAGCTCTGTAATTTTATTTCGACACATGTTTCGGTTACCCGATATGATTCTTTATTTGGGTAGCACTCCGTTTTGATTTCTGTATGACACTATAACAAGGATATAACTTTTTATTTGTATTGCGTATTATTTCATATTGTCTTCTAGACAAATCAGCTTCAACAAACATAGACAAAGCTTGTATTGGAGTCAACTGAGAAGGCGTAGCCTGTTGTGTTGATTCGCTAAATGCCTTTTTGTATTTTGTAGCTCGTTTTGGCGATGTCAGTATTTCTTTTAACACTGATGAAGAATCTCTCTTTCCAGTTTCACCTAGTTTTGATTGTGTAGCATATGTGAGCACTTGTAACTCAGTGTGTTTGCGTAAATCTTCCGTTTTTCTTCGTTTACTTCTTTCACTTAACTCTGAAAAACATTTATGTGGTCGTCCTGTTCGGATGGCGACTTTTGGTATAACAAATGTGCCTTCTAGCCATGTGTCATTGTTTTTCAGAAAAGAATCTTCTTTATAGTGAGAATCAGTCCATCTCCTTTTAATTTCCGACTTGAAACGTGATAAATCTTGCTTAATTTTTTTCATATCGTAAGAAAATGGGCCAAATTTTAGAACGTATCTTTCCAAAAACTGTAACTTTTCATTAATATTATTTAAATTTTCTGCCATCATAATACTAAACAAGTGTTTTCGAGTCATAACTTTTTTTTTTTTTTTCGGATGGGAAATCATCAAATAACCGCGGTATCTCTTTCGAACAGTCCCGCAACCCTGGCAGGCATCGGTCCTTTCGGACCCCTTCCTGTTTGCTGACTCTTTGAGGCGCGCGTGGAACACGAATGCGCCGTCGACACGGCCTACGGAAATGACTAAAATCAATACCGGGAAATGCCGGGAAATATAACAAAATTGCTAAAATATAAAATAAATATAAAAAATAATGCCTTTAAAACAGCACTTGCTAGAAAAATTGTATTAAATAGATTTCGGAGCTATTATTACGAGAAAAATATAAAAAGTATACACATTTACCTGCTTTATCGCAATCCATAGCTTTCACTTTATTTAATTTGGTAACAAATATAGAAATGTAATCAAAACTTTCGTTTGCGCAGCGAACACCAAACATTGATACACAAATGAACACACAAATTCACTCAAATGAACGATCAAGTTTGAACTGACCGTCCCGCATGGTAGTTCCGGAACAGAAACAATGAAGACATTGTTTACGTTTCTTAGCTACCTGAGTACCCTTTTTTATCTACCTGCTTTGAATTTTAGGAAATTGAATTTTGGCCAGCCAAATCACTCAAATACCCGTGTGTGCGACGTAGGCGCTGGAGAATGGATAATAGTAAGGGAATCCCATCCCATAGACATTACCCTCACTAAACTGACCACTCTCTAGAAAGAGACAAAGTGAATACGCGGCCAATACATGTGTATTTTCTGCAAGGTGCAGGTAAGGCGTAGAAAGAGACAATAACTGGCGGCACATTCGCTTTGTCTCTCTTGTACTTTGTCCATATTTACTTTATACCTGAATAAGGGCTCAGTCCATTCTCTATGTCTAAGGGGACTCCCGTAGCACAGAGAATATTATTTTCGCTTCAAAAAAGGGTTGCCATGCTAGTGAATCACTAGTAGTGAAGTGGCAAATTGATTGAGGTAGGTATCGATATCAAATTTTATTTCAAGAAAGATTGTAATTTACATTATTTTTATGTTTTATAAGAATAAATAAATAAGAAAGAAGAAAAAAAATATGCTAAACAAGAAGAAAATATGTCAAATTTAGCATATAATATGCTAAATTGGCAACACTGTTGAGACCTTGTAGCGGTAAGTGCGGGGGACAGTCGGAGGGAGTGTGAGAGAGACAAATATAGTTACCGAGTCATTATTGTCCTTTTTCTCTCTCTGTCAGCGCTAACCGGTAGCAAATTTCATTTCGTGCCCGTAGCATTTAAAACCTCAGATTGTAAAAATTTTGATTTGATTCCTTATACTACTGAGGGTGCGATATTTTGATCCGCATTCACAACTTTAAAGTTTTTTGATGCTTGCTTAATACATTCGGCATATATGAAAGTAGTAAAACGTAATCTTTCTTTCTAATTAACTTCTCTATTATGCCAAAACACCGATCACAGAGTAAGAAGCTGTGTCCTGGTTAAGGAAATCGATGAACAATCTTCTCAATAGATGAACACCTCAAAAGAGTATACAGATACTGAACTAGAGTCGAGTTCTTATTTTGTGCTGCTGCATTATCGGAGAATAAATACAGCGTTTTAACTGTGCTTGTTAAGATGATATCTATGTAGTGATTTAAAAAAGATTTGACTTCGTTAGGTGATGTTCGAGCTATGGTTTCGTCATAATATAAAAGTGAGTGATTCCTGTTTTCGCCGAGTGGATACAAAAATTATATGCCCGAAGTTGTCGTTTGTAAAAAGCTTCACCTGCTGGGATTTTAGGCAATGGCATATTCTGCTGATAATCAAAAGTTAATACCTCGCACTCGTCATTAGAAATAGCAAGTTTAGTCTTCTCTTTTAATTCAACAAAAAAAGTGTCGGCTTTGGCTTGGTGGAGACTCTTTTCTATCTGTATTTGCTGGGTTTCATCGCTATCCAATGTCCTATCTTTTAATTTATTATCCAGCATGTCGCACTTCTTGCATGTATCTGAGCGGGGTGATCTTTGGATCTTTGGGCTGTATTTAAAATTTTGCTTAAAGTATTTGTAGTAAAAATCAAATGATACTATTGGCTTAGCAGGTGCGTCGAGACCAGGCTCATTCTGTTTCAAATATAAATAGTACATCCTTTTAATATTCAACCCTGGAGACATAATAACGAGAGCTTTTATTTCCGCTGTAGTGTGACTTGCGACGTGGTAAACTTGAAATACGATTTGGTCTATTTTCATGTTTTCCACGCTCAGACTTAGCTGGTGTAGTTACAGTGGGGTCTCAAAAATCTTTAGCAATATTGTCTACACGCTTTTTAGATATCCCATGGATAGATGCAAAGCCATTTCTGCAAACTTATATATCAGCAGATCAAAAGTCATCAGCAGATCCAAATTTTGTTAGAGCGGGCTTGTTTTTCGTCGGATCTGCCTCGTTCATACATCAAATGATAGCCCTATTTTCTGTTAAAACTGTAGGTGAAAAAAAAAAACAGTAACGGCAAAAATTTAGATCTGCCCCCCTTTTGCTGTACAATATCAAAAATGTTTGATTTTGGTCACGTGACGTATTTCATCAGTTTGAAATGTTCTGTTTGGCCGTTCACATAGAACGTTTTACGGATACGTTCAAATTTAAGATTTTAGACGCTTCTTCCCCACTGCTCAACTAGATTGCTCAACTGCTTAAAGTTGGGCAGTCGGTAATACCAATGGCTCAACTAGTAATTGCTCAACTATGAATAGTTGAGCAGTGGGTAATACCCGCTGATCAACTAAAACTGCACAATTATAGTTATAGACTAGAAATAAAAACTCCAAATCTCTAAATTAATATACTTCACCAACTACTAAGAAATCTTAAAATAAAAAATAAAAACTATTTCTTCTTCTTTTTTACAAGAACTTATCTTGTATAAAGAAAGAAGTAGGTAATAGTTTTTTTTAAACATTTAGTTGACGAACATAGAAAAACACTTTAATTAAGTAGGTACCCTTAATATACGTCACACTACTATGAAATTTTAAAAGTAAAAACAATTTTTATATTTCTTCTTTTTGCTCGAATGTGCTATAACCCTTAATATACGTCACACTACTATGAAATTTTAAAAGTAAAAACAATTAATATTTCTTCTTTTTGCTCGAATGTGCTATCGTATTTTTTCGAGAGCATGCCAATTTGTATGTAAATAATTATATCATCATTATGTATATACTTCTTTCTTCTCCTGTTTGCTGTTTTATCTACAGCAAGCACGTCAATGTTAGCTAGTATTTTTAATAATCTCAACAATGTCTTGGTGTTTTTGTTTATTTTTGAATGCCAACCTTCGAGCACATCGTTAGTTCTATGTCGCTCTCCTAACATACTGATTACTTTTATGAAGTCCTTTTTCTTTAAAATGTGGTCCACATACGATTACCGACATACAAGCGGTTTATTATTTACTACACGGTTTATTACTTTTATTGAGCAATAGCTTTAAATCCCGTCGGTTACGAATCCTACCTAACGCGACGTACAAATGTCCGTGGCTAAAGACACCGGATCTTAAATCTATCCCCACTTTTGAAATTGTTTGCCCCTGACTTTTGTGTATTGTCATCGAGTAACAAATTTGTAAAGGATATTGACGACGGATCATTTCTATGGGGCTATTTGAATCGATCGGTGCTTTAAAAGTTATGCGCGGAATTAAGTAATCTTCATTATCGTCCGGTTTTCGCTAATCAGACGCGGAGACCTACTACTATAACTTTAGTGTCGTTTACTAAGCCATCCGAGAAACTAAGGTTTCGCATTATCATGCAAACGCATCCTGACTTTGGTCAGTTGTAAATCATGCTCGGGAACTCCTTTCGGTTGCTTTCTATTAAGAGTGTCCGATCCTAAGAATAATTCGTCTTCGTCATCGGTTGCCGTTTGATCTTCCGAATAGAAATGTATTAATTAACCGGGTACGCGATCTAAAATGTTTGCATTTACTTCCTTAACGTTCATATTATAGTTGCACAAGATTGCTCTGTGGCAGCAAACGTATGGTACTAAAGCGTCTGAAAAAACAAAGTCTATTAAATAATCGAGATCTGTGACAAATTCAATGGGCGACATGTCAATTAGGTTTTGTGTGACTTTACCGGTTTGGACTGGAACTGAGACTATTGAATTAGAGCCGATATTCAATAGCTGTTCCGAGAATTCTTCGTCTTCCCTAGATCTTTGCGCGGTTGATAATTTAAAGATTTTAATCTGTTGCCAAATCCAAGACGTTATCACAGAGCAATTGACTACGTCGGCATTATTTCGCGCGTTTGGTACAACCGGTGGAATTTGACGGTACGCCTCCTGCAAAAATGACTATTTTACCGTCGAAAAGTTCATCAGTTTGCATCAAATCGCGTAACGAACGGTCGAGCAAGTGAATTAGATAATCGGGGCTTCGTCATAAATAATAACCGAAGCGTGGGGGAACCGTTCGTTATGTTCCATTACCCGTGATCGTCCAGGGATCTAACGGATATTTGAACATACTGTGAGCCGTAGTACCGCCTTCGTAATTCTGAGCCACAATGCCCGATGTTGCCGTACACAAAACTACATTATCACACGAGCCACGGACATGTGCTGCGACCATGTTCAGTAAAAGCGTTTTTCACGTACCGGCAGGGCCATCCATGAAAATGGAAGTTGTTTGCACGTTTAAAGACCCGGTGTCTTCTACAAGTTTGCCGACAAACTCGAACACTGCGCGCTGATCAGTAGAAAAGCGAGGCTGCCATGTTTCGACATACGTATTAAACTGCCCGCACTGTATTCGATCTGCTTTCGACCTAACTCGGTGGTATCGTCGCGGATATTGGGCAGCCCCTGCGCTGCAAGACTGGTCCCGTGTTTACGCAAAAGTCTGTCGATTTGGATGAGACTCATTTTATAGGCCCTGTCGGTATCATTTGGCATACGTTCACATTCAAAATAAACCGACTGGAGCGCCGTTTACGGCCAAGAGGACGAAAAATCGACGAAGTCGCGGTCCCGTTAAAAAAATCGCAGCTTCCTCGAGAGCTCTCTCGTATTCGATTTCGCCATTCGCGATGCTTACATTTCGAGCGACTTCCTGAAACATTCGACTATCCAACCCTCCTTTTTTCAAAAGATCACTATAGAAAGCATTCGTGAGTAAAATTGTTCACCCCTATTTGGCGCTACCCAAAAAAGACGCGCTGTATTCACGCCTCGCTGCCTTTTTGTGACGAATTTGTTTTGTAATTTGGTGGACTTCCACATTTTTTGTACTTGGGCGTTTTGAATGTACAATGTATTTTTCGTAAAAGTCAAAGTACGTCAGGTTTCCGAACTCGTCTCCGGCCGGCCGGTTAAAATAATGTAGAAGAGCTGAACTACCTGCTCTGAGCGGCGTCAGCTACCGAATCTTGCCTAAAGAATACGCTTTGGTAGTTTTCGAGGTGGACTGGCAGTTGTTGGACTGCGGGTTCGCGCATCGTCAAATCGTACTCAAAAACTCGCCACGCAGCATCGCAAGCACCTATGTATCGTTTCATAACGTATTGCTCTAATTCGTTATTCCTATTTTCCTCGGCAACTATCGTGACACGCGCCTCATGTTTACCTTTAAGTACTTGACGATTTTTCGAGCCGAGGAAGCTCCTAAATTCGCATGACAATCGTACTTCAAGAGGATGGCGGCGTTGTAAGGAACTACCTTCAGATCGTTGACAGTAACTTCGCGGTTTCTGAATTTAATTATTGCCTCGTTACTATTTCTACGGAGATGGATGAACCCCTTGTCGTCATGGTGCGTTACTTCGGTTTCGCGTTTTGGAAAGTACTTGGAGTACTTCTCCTTCGTACTAACCCAATATGGAAGGTCGGTCCTGTGAGTCGGCCCACAGGGACCGTGTGTCATTTGATATATGACCATTTGGCGCAACTTGCCTTCGGCTTCGGTTGCGTTCGGGATGTTGGTCCTGACAAATTTGTCTATGTCTGAATTCTGTACGGGTCCTCCCACCCCCAACTTCCTCGTTTTTGAAATTCTATCACATAAATTATATACACGTGCTTACCGAACCATGCGCCCGATCGCAGGTCTCAGCAGTTGTGCTAGTTAAATACTCGTGCGCATAGACTCGCATGTGGCTTTAAAGCCCCGGTAACAAGGATTGTTGAATTTCTTTCCATTTTGGATTACATGTGATCGTTAGGAAAAATGATGGTGTACCTAGTCTGTTATCGCGATCGCATCCATGTATTTCGATTTCATGTAACGTGACCCGCTGCCACAACACCACTGGGTTCGCGATTTTTCTTCTAAAAACGTACGTATCACAATGCAAACATTTAAAAACGTCATCGGGTTTTAACGACGGTTTGCGCAAACCATACAAACGTACCGCATTTAATTCGTACCCACTTTTAGCCACAATTAAGGCCGGTTCCTGACTTGTTGGTGCGGTAGCGGCGCGGCATCGGTATGCTCTGTACCGAAACGATACTGCATTGCTTTCATCCACGAACCTATCGGTATATTCTCGGTATAAAATCCTGCAGTACCGCTTGTAACGTCGCGAGATAATGTCGTCTTCGAGTAATGATGACATTTTAACATGATAAGTTTCTCTCCGTTTACGTAAAAAAAGAAAGCGCTACTGGCGTCATCCTTATATTGAAAATAATATTAACTGTAGACTATTTGTTGCGGCTAAAGAACTTTCGCATGATGATACAATTTTTTTATCTATGAATAGAATGTCAAAAGAAACATATCAGCAGCTTTTGAATCATATTGCTCCTGCAATAACAAAACAAAATACAAGATTTAGGGAATGCGTGAGTGCTGAAGAAAGGTTGCTGATTACTTTAAAGTAAGTGGGTATTAAAATATCTTCATTATTTTAGTAGTGTTTTAATTACAAAGTGCAAAATTAAACCAACTCTTCATAAGTATATTCGGGGTTATAAAAATTTTGAATTTGTGTTGATAAATTGTCAGGAGCATTACTCAGCTGCGCAGGCGCAGGGCTCTCGGCAGTTGATATCGGGGAATAAGCATCACTTAGGCATTGCGAATAATATGACTCTCTAGACGTAGACTGCAATGAGTCTCTTGATGTAGAAGGCTTAGTTAGTTGAAGGCCTTGATTGATTTCATCAATAAGTTGTAAGGTTTTTATTTTGAATGTTCTTATCTGCTGATCTTTCATATCATCAAATTCCGTGATTAAGCTCTTAAAGAAAAAAACAATCTTTGTCTGGTTTTTATTAGTGGTCAGCTTGAGTCCCTCATTTTTTTTCTTTAGGAATGCCAACATCGCAGTATCAACATCATTTTTATTGGATCGTTTTCTTGATGTCTGAATTTTACTTGACGAGGCTACTGGTTCCTCTAGTGTACAATTTTTTGATTGTATTACGCCTTGTGAATTTTCATCAGCGGAAGTTGTTGCTTGATCTTCAATATCTCTTGATTGTTGTTCCTCAGCTTCTGTATCAAATGAGCTTGAATCACGTTCTTCAATAGGTGGAATATTACCACGGTTCGGCGATTCGTTGATTGGTTTGACGAACGGTAAAATGAAAGCTAAATATTCTTTGAGATATGGCTTTTTTGCTTTAGAACCACTGGATGGCGTTTTCAGACTTCGTAAGAAAGTTGATCTTATATTGCGCCATTTTTCTTTGCATCGCTCATACCGCGCCAATCAGGAAACGCTCATTGGAGTATAGACGGTCGGTAAGTTTTCTGTACCGAGCAGAGCATACAGATGCCGCGCCGCTACCGCACCGACAAGTCAGGAAACGGCCTACATTTTCTGAATTTCCCAAAGATGGCTCGAGATTTCGAACAGCCGACCGAATCTCTGTTCACTTCCGGGTGAACTTGCGTATATCGAGCGACCGATTGTCGGTTTATTTCTGGATGAAAAGCACTATAACGCTCTACGACTTTTCTGTGCACTTCCGGATGTGTTTTATTGTATTTTTCTACCGCTTTTTGATGTGAATTATCATTAGCCCCGATTTGTTTTTAAGGTCGTCCAACCGATTTTTTTGTAACCGTGGATTTGCAGCGATTATCTCTATGACAAGCACCGGCCTTTTCGCGTTTAATTTTGGGTCGCTTTTGATTATATTTCTTTTCAATGTCGACTTTAGCAGCATTTTTTTTATAAAAACAACCGGTTTTAACGTGGAGAATTTGGGGTGATTTTGGGCTACGCTGGGAACCGACGCAATTACAATTGGGAGAATTTGTTGGTTTTCGATATTGAGTACTGTAAGTCGATGTATGCTGTACTCGCCTTGATCGAATTGAGCTCTTACAAATAAAAGTTGTGCTAAGGCATTTATATCGAGACATTCAAATAAACGTGCTACATTTATATTCGGATTTTGGTGGCAACGGTCAAGTGGTCAACGGCATGACTGTTAAATAGGAAATACCTATTAATGCTCTTCCAAAACACACACTCTCCGACACTGTGGAATTTTGACCAGTGAATAGGAAGTTCATGGTATTTTCGACGTATCCCGGATTAAAACACGTTAACAAATTATTTTTTAGATTTTCGAAATCATTTTTTTTTTTTTTTTGATTTGATGGATAAAGTCCATTTGTTACACACGTTTTATTAATATTTGCCGAATAATTTCGAATTTCAACATGGGGAGCCAACTCGTCGGGGTTCAAAAAAGCCTCTCCCGTCGGACGTGGGGTATTGCAATCTAGAATATCGCCACATGGGGCAGGATAATGTTATCAAAATCAGCCGTTGTGAGTTTCTCACGGATCTTTACACATGAATAAGTGGATGCAATACACGACATTGCGACGCACTGGAAACCCTTACCCTTGAACCTTATTCCACCTTGATGAGTTGTCCCTGCTGCAATGCACTTCACTACCGACGCTCCATCGGTAGCAGCTGCTGAGGGTGGAATGAGATTCGCACTACCTGACCCGATTTGAAGGCGCTGCTAGTGCGTTGACCACGACGTACCTTCTTCGGACGACCGACGTTGCGAAGCATGACGATTATGACGAAATTTCTGTAGATAAAATTAGTAAATCGAAATTGCAGCGATTTTTTCTATGACAACCACCGGCCTTTTCGCGTTTAATTTTGGGTTGCTTTCAATTTATTTTTCTTTTCAATGTCGAATTTAGAGGCATTTTTCTATAACAGCAACTGGTTTTAACGCGGAGAATTTGGGGTCATTTTGGGCTGCGCAGGGAACCGACGCAATTAGAATTGGGGGGATTTGATGGCTTTCGATATTGAGTACTGTAAGTCGAGCGCTTACAAACAAAAGTTGTGTTTAAGCATTTATATCGAGACATTGAAATAAACGTGCTACATTTATATTCGGATTTTGGGGGTCGTTTTTGCAGGAGGCGTCAACGGCATGACTGTTAAATAGGAAATACCTGTTATTCCTGTTCCAAAAGGACACGGAATTTTGACCAGTGAATAGGAAGTTCATGGTATTTTCGACGTATCCCGGATTAAAACACGTTAACAAATTATTTTTTAGATTTTCGAAACCAAAAAAAAAAATTGATTTGATGGATAAAGTCCATTGGTTACCCACGTTATATTAATATTTGCCGAATAATTTCAAATTTCAACATGGGGAGCCAACTCGTCGGGGTTCAAAAAAGCCTCTCCCGTCGGACGTGGGATATTGCAATCTAGAATATCGCCACATGGGGCAGGATAATGTTATCAAAATCAGCCGTTGTGAGTTTCTCACGGATCTTTACACATGAATAAGTGGATGCAATACACGACATTGCGACGCACTGGAAACCCTTACCCTTGAACCTTATTCCACCTTGATGAGTTGTCCCTGCTGCAATGCACTTCACTACCGACGCTCCATCGGTAGCAGCTGCTGAGGGTGGAATGAGATTCGCACTACCTGACCCGATTTGAAGGCGCTGCTAGTGCGTTGACCACGACGTACCTTCTTCGGACGACCGACGTTGCGAAGCATGACGATTATGACGAAATTTCTGTAGATAAAATTGGTAAATCGAAATTGCAGCGATTTTTTCTATGACAACCACCGGCCTTTTCGCGTTTAATTTTGGGTTGCTTTCAATTTATTTTTCTTTTCAATGTCGAATTTAGAGGCATTTTTCTATAACAGCAACTGGTTTTAACGCGGAGAATTTGGGGTCATTTTGGGCTGCGCAGGGAACCGACGCAATTAGAATTGGGGGGATTTGATGGCTTTCGATATTGAGTACTGTAAGTCGAGCGCTTACAAACAAAAGTTGTGTTTAAGCATTTATATCGAGACATTGAAATAAACGTGCTACATTTATATTCGGATTTTGGGGGTCGTTTTTGCAGGAGGCGTCAACGGCATGACTGTTAAATAGGAAATACCTGTTATTCCTGTTCCAAAAGGACACGGTGGAATTTTGACCAGTGAATAGGAAGTTCATGGTATTTTCGACGTATCCCGGATTAAAACACGTTAACAAATTATTTTTTAGATTTTCGAAACCAAAAAAAAAAATTGATTTGATGGATAAAGTCCATTGGTTACCCACGTTATATTAATATTTGCCGAATAATTTCAAATTTCAACATGGGGAGCCAACTCGTCGGGGTTCAAAAAAGCCTCTCCCGTCGGACGTGGGATATTGCAATCTAGAATATCGCCACATGGGGCAGGATAATGTTATCAAAATCAGCCGTTGTGAGTTTCTCACGGATCTTTACACATGAATAAGTGGATGCAATACACGACATTGCGACGCACTGGAAACCCTTACCCTTGAACCTTATTCCACCTTGATGAGTTGTCCCTGCTGCAATGCACTTCACTACCGACGCTCCATCGGTAGCAGCTGCTGAGGGTGGAATGAGATTCGCACTACCTGACCCGATTTGAAGGCGCTGCTAGTGCGTTGACCACGACGTACCTTCTTCGGACGACCGACGTTGCGAAGCATGACGATTATGACGAAATTTCTGTAGATAAAATTAGTAAATCGAAATTGCAGCGATTTTTTCTATGACAACCACCGGCCTTTTCGCGTTTAATTTTGGGTTGCTTTCAATTTATTTTTCTTTTCAATGTCGAATTTAGAGGCATTTTTCTATAACAGCAACTGGTTTTAACGCGGAGAATTTGGGGTCATTTTGGGCTGCGCAGGGAACCGACGCAATTAGAATTGGGGGGATTTGATGGCTTTCGATATTGAGTACTGTAAGTCGAGCGCTTACAAACAAAAGTTGTGTTTAAGCATTTATATCGAGACATTGAAATAAACGTGCTACATTTATATTCGGATTTTGGGGGTCGTTTTTGCAGGAGGCGTCAACGGCATGACTGTTAAATAGGAAATACCTGTTATTCCTGTTCCAAAAGGACACGGTGGAATTTTGACCAGTGAATAGGAAGTTCATGGTATTTTCGACGTATCCCGGATTAAAACACGTTAACAAATTATTTTTTAGATTTTCGAAACCAAAAAAAAAAATTGATTTGATGGATAAAGTCCATTGGTTACCCACGTTATATTAATATTTGCCGAATAATTTCAAATTTCAACATGGGGAGCCAACTCGTCGGGGTTCAAAAAAGCCTCTCCCGTCGGACGTGGGATATTGCAATCTAGAATATCGCCACATGGGGCAGGATAATGTTATCAAAATCAGCCGTTGTGAGTTTCTCACGGATCTTTACACATGAATAAGTGGATGCAATACACGACATTGCGACGCACTGGAAACCCTTACCCTTGAACCTTATTCCACCTTGATGAGTTGTCCCTGCTGCAATGCACTTCACTACCGACGCTCCATCGGTAGCAGCTGCTGAGGGTGGAATGAGATTCGCACTACCTGACCCGATTTGAAGGCGCTGCTAGTGCGTTGACCACGACGTACCTTCTTCGGACGACCGACGTTGCGAAGCATGACGATTATGACGAAATTTCTGTAGATAAAATTAGTAAATCGAAATTGCAGCGATTTTTTCTATGACAACCACCGGCCTTTTCGCGTTTAATTTTGGGTTGCTTTCAATTTATTTTTCTTTTCAATGTCGAATTTAGAGGCATTTTTCTATAACAGCAACTGGTTTTAACGCGGAGAATTTGGGGTCATTTTGGGCTGCGCAGGGAACCGACGCAATTAGAATTGGGGGGATTTGATGGCTTTCGATATTGAGTACTGTAAGTCGAGCGCTTACAAACAAAAGTTGTGTTTAAGCATTTATATCGAGACATTGAAATAAACGTGCTACATTTATATTCGGATTTTGGGGGTCGTTTTTGCAGGAGGCGTCAACGGCATGACTGTTAAATAGGAAATACCTGTTATTCCTGTTCCAAAAGGACACGGTGGAATTTTGACCAGTGAATAGGAAGTTCATGGTATTTTCGACGTATCCCGGATTAAAACACGTTAACAAATTATTTTTTAGATTTTCGAAACCAAAAAAAAAAATTGATTTGATGGATAAAGTCCATTGGTTACCCACGTTATATTAATATTTGCCGAATAATTTCAAATTTCAACATGGGGAGCCAACTCGTCGGGGTTCAAAAAAGCCTCTCCCGTCGGACGTGGGATATTGCAATCTAGAATATCGCCACATGGGGCAGGATAATGTTATCAAAATCAGCCGTTGTGAGTTTCTCACGGATCTTTACACATGAATAAGTGGATGCAATACACGACATTGCGACGCACTGGAAACCCTTACCCTTGAACCTTATTCCACCTTGATGAGTTGTCCCTGCTGCAATGCACTTCACTACCGACGCTCCATCGGTAGCAGCTGCTGAGGGTGGAATGAGATTCGCACTACCTGACCCGATTTGAAGGCGCTGCTAGTGCGTTGACCACGACGTACCTTCTTCGGACGACCGACGTTGCGAAGCATGACGATTATGACGAAATTTCTGTAGATAAAATTAGTAAATCGAAATTGCAGCGATTTTTTCTATGACAACCACCGGCCTTTTCGCGTTTAATTTTGGGTTGCTTTCAATTTATTTTTCTTTTCAATGTCGAATTTAGAGGCATTTTTCTATAACAGCAACTGGTTTTAACGCGGAGAATTTGGGGTCATTTTGGGCTGCGCAGGGAACCGACGCAATTAGAATTGGGGGGATTTGATGGCTTTCGATATTGAGTACTGTAAGTCGAGCGCTTACAAACAAAAGTTGTGTTTAAGCATTTATATCGAGACATTGAAATAAACGTGCTACATTTATATTCGGATTTTGGGGGTCGTTTTTGCAGGAGGCGTCAACGGCATGACTGTTAAATAGGAAATACCTGTTATTCCTGTTCCAAAAGGACACGGTGGAATTTTGACCAGTGAATAGGAAGTTCATGGTATTTTCGACGTATCCCGGATTAAAACACGTTAACAAATAATTTTTTAGATTTTCGAAACCAAAAAAAAAAAAATTGATTTGATGGATAAAGTCCATTTGTTACCCACGTTATACAGGGTGGGCCATGAATTAGTTAACATTTGAAAAAGTCGTATAAAAAAAACCATTTAACATATTTTAGAAATCGTTTATTTACGAGAAAGCTAATTAGTTGTAATTTATTTTTTAAAAATTATTTCGTCTAAATGACCACCGTTTCGGTTTTTGCACTCATCTAAGCGAGTCCTAAAGTTTTCGAATACTCTTCTGCAAAGAGGCCGCGAGATCGCCGACATCTCTTCGATGATTTTTTCTTTAAGTTGACGCAGTGTATTCGGTTTATCAATGTAGACACGACTCTTTAAATAACCCCATAAAAAGAAGTCTGCTGGTGATAGATCTGGACTTCTGGATGGCCATGGGATGTCACCCCGTCTGGATATCAGCTTTTCCGGAAACATGTCTTTGACCACCGGCAAGGACTCGTTCGATGTGTGACACGTGGCTCCATCTTGTTGAAACCATGTGTTACGATTATAGCCAGCAAATTCCAGTAGCATCGGTGCTAAGAACTCCCGTAACATTTTCACATACTCGGCAGAATTAACAGTAACTGAACGGCCTCGAGAATCTTCAAAAAAGTAAGGTCCGATGATTCCTTTTGCTGAAATTGCAGCCCATACCATGCCATGCCCATGCCCTTGGGAGAGTGAAGTGGCCTCTCATGTTTAGCTTTAGGATTTTCGCTGCTCCAATACCTGCAATTCTGTTTGTTTACATGTCCATTTAGGTGGAAATGGGCTTCGTCAGAGAATAAGATGTTGTGAAAATTACTGAATCGAGTTAACATTGTTTCGGCATATGACTTACGCAAATTTAAATCATTAGGGTTTAGTTCTTGCACTAGCTGGATCTTATATGGATGTAATTTCAAATCTAATTTCAAAATACGGCGTAATGATGTGCGGGATAATCCTAATTCAGCCGAACGTTTGCGTGTCGATAAATCTGGATCACGTCGAACAGAAGCGGAAACTTGCTGCACGTTCTCTTCGCTCCGAGAAGTCCGCGGGCCGCCGGTTTGTTTCACATTTAGTGTAGATCCCGTCTCTTCGAACTTCTTCACCCATTTCTTTATTAAAGGAGCACTTGGGCACTGACTTAAGTCGTGTAAACCATATTCAACGCGAAATAAGCGTCTCACAGTAATGAGCGAAAAGTTGTTTAAATAAAACTGTTTCACGCAGTAAGCGCGTTGCGGCCCCGAGAAGCGATCCATTGCGACTAAATTTCCAAGAAGCGAGCTAGTGCCCACGCCCGCGCCCGCGCCCCGCGCGGCAATAGTTTGCGCGGTAAGTTACATTTAAATGTTAACGAATTCTTGGCCCACCCTGTATTAATATTTGCCGAATAATTTCAAATTTCAACATGGGGAGCCAACTCGTCGGGGTCCAAAAAAACCTCTCCCGTCGGACGTGGGGTATTGCAATATAGAATATCACCACATGGGGCAGGATAATGTTATCAATATCAGCCGTGTAAGCCGATGTATGCTGTACTCGCCTTTATCGAATCGAGCGCTTACAAACAAAAGTTGTGTTTAAGCATTTATATCGAGACATTGAAATAAACGTGCTACATTTTTATTCGGATTCTGGGGGTCGTTTTTGCAGGAGGCGTCAACGGCATGACTGTTCAATAGGAAATACCTGTTACTCCTGTTCCAAAAGGACACGGTGGATTTTTGACCAGTGAATAGGAAGTTCATGGTATTTTCGACATATCCCAGATTAAAACACGTTAACAAATTACTTTTTAGATTTTCGACATCATATTTTTTTTTTTGATTTGATGGATAAAGTCCATTTGTTACCCACGTTATATATATATTTGCCGAATAATTTTGAATTTCATCATGGGGAGCCAACTCGTCGGGGTCCAAAAAAACCTCTCCCGTCGGACGTGGGGTATTGCAATATAGAATATCGCCACATGAGGGAGGATAATGTTATCAATATCAGCCGTTGTGAGAGTTTTGAGTAAAATTAGTTAATCGAAATTGCAGCGATTTTTTCTATGATAACCACCGGCCTGTTCGCGTTTAATTTTGGGTCGCTTTCAATTTCTTTTTCTTTTCAATGTCGAATTTAGCGGCATTTTTTCTATAACAGCAACTGGTTTTAACGTGGAGAATTTGGGGTCATTTTGGGCTGCGCAGGGAACCGACGCAATTAGAATTGGGGGAATTTGTTGGTTTTCGATATTGAGTACTGTAAGTAGAGCGCTTACAAACCAAAGTTGTGTTTAAGCTTTATATCGAGACATTGAAATAAACGTGCTACATTTATATTCGGATTTTAGGGGTCGTTTTTGCAGGAGGCGTCAACGGCATGACTGTTAAATAGGAAATACCTGTTACTCCTGTTCCAAAAGGACACGGTGGGTTTTTGACCAGTGAATAGGAAGTTCATGGTATTTTCGACATATCCCAGATTAAAACACGTTAACAAATTACTTTTTAGATTTTCGACATCAATTTTTTTTTTTGATTTGATGGATAAAGTCCATTTGTTACCCACGTTATATATATATTTGCCGAATAATTTTGAATTTCATCATGGGGAGCCAACTCGTCGGGGTCCAAAAAAACCTCTCCCGTCGGACGTGGGGTATTGCAATATAGAATATCGCCACATGAGGGAGGATAATGTTATCAATATCAGCCGTTGTGAGTTTCTCGCGGATCTTTACACATGAATAAGTGGATGCAATACACGACATTGCGACGCACTGGAAACCCTTACCCTTGAACCTCATTCCACCTTGATGAGTTGTCCCTGCTGCAGTGCACTTCACTACCGACGCTCCATCGGTAGCAACTGCTAAGGGTGGAATGAGATTCGCACTACCTGACCCGATTTGAAGGCGCTGCTAGTGCGTTGACCACGACGTACCTTCTTCGGACGACCGACGTTGCGAAGCATGACGATGATGACGAAATTTCTGTTGATAAAATTAGTAAATCGAAATTGCAGCGATTTTTTCTGACAACCACCGGCCTTTTCGCGTTTAATTTTGGGTCGCTTTCAATTTATTTTTCTTTTCAATGTCGAATTTAGCGGCATTTTTCTATAACAGCAACTGGTTTTAACGCGGAGAATTTGGGGTCATTTTGGGCTGCGCAGGGAACCGACGCAATTAGAATTGGGGGAATTTGTTGGTTTTCGATATTGAGTACTGTAAGCCGATGTATGCTGTACTCGCCTTTATCGAATCGAGTGCTTACAAACAAAAGTTGTGTTTAAGCATTTATATCGAGACATTGAAATAAACGTGCTACATTTTTATTCGGATTCTGGGGGTCGTTTTTGCAGGAGGCGTCAACGGCATGACTGTTCAATAGGAAATACCTGTTACTCCTGTTCCAAAAGGACACGGTGGAATTTTGACCAGTGAATAGGAAGTTCATGGTATTTTTGACATATCCCGGATTAAAACACGTTAACAAATTATTTTTTAGATTTTCGACATCAATTTTTTTTTTTTTTATTTGATGGATAAAGTCCATTTGTTACCCACGTTATATTAATATTCGCCGAATAATTTCGAATTTCAACATGGGGAGCCAACTCGTCGGGGTCCAAAAAAGCCTCTCCCGTCGGACGTGGGGTATTGCAACATAGAATATCGCCACATGGGGGAGGATAATGTTATCAATATCAGCCGTTGTGAGAGTTGTGAGTAAAATTAGTTAATCGAAATTGCAGCGATTTTTTCTATGACAACCACCGGCCTTTTCGCGTTTAATTTTGGGTGGCTTTCAATTTATTTTTCTTTTCAATGTCGAATTTAGCGGCATTTTTCTATAACAGCAACTGGTTTTAACGCGGAGAATTTGGGGTCATTTTGGGCTGCGCAGGGAACCGACGCAATTAGAATTGGGGGAATTTGTTGGTTTTCGATATTGAGTACTGTAAGCCGATGTATGCTGTACTCGCCTTTATCGAATCGAGCGCTTACAAACAAAAGTTGTGTTTAAGCATTTATATCGAGACATTGAAATAAACGTGCTTCATTTTTATTCGGATTCTGGGGGTCGTTTTTGCAGGAGGCGTCAACGGCATGACTGTTAAATAGGAAATACCTGTTACTCCTGTTCCAAAAGGACACGGTGGAATTTTGACCAGTGAATAGGAAGTTCATGGTATTTTCGACATATCCCGGATTAAAACACGTTAACAAATTATTTTTTAGATTTTCGACATCAAATTTTTTTTTTTTTGATTTGATGGATAAAGTCCATTTGTTACCCACGTTACATTAATATTCGCCGAATAATTTCGAATTTCAACATGGGGAGCCAACTCGTCGGGGTCCAAAAAAACCTCTCCCGTCGGACGTGGGGTATTGCAATATAGAATATCGCCACATGGGGGAGGATAATGTTATCAATATCAGCCGTTGTGAGAGTTGTGAGTAAAATTAGTTAATCGAAATTGCAGCGATTTTTTCTATGACAACCACCGGCCTTTTCGCGTTTAATTTTGGGTGGCTTTCAATTTATTTTTCTTTTCAATGTCGAATTTAGCGGCATTTTTCTATAACAGCAACTGGTTTTAACGCGGAGAATTTGGGGTCATTTTGGGCTGCGCAGGGAACCGACGCAATTAGAATTGGGGGAATTTGTTGGTTTTCGATATTGAGTACTGTAAGCCGATGTATGCTGTACTCGCCTTTATCGAATCGAGCGCTTACAAACAAAAGTTGTGTTTAAGCATTTATATCGAGACATTGAAATAAACGTGCTACATTTTTATTCGGATTTTAGGGGTCGTTTTTGCAGGAGGCGTCAACGGCATGACTGTTAAATAGGAAATACCTGTTACTCATGTTCCAAAAGGACACGGTGGAATTTTGACCAGTGAATAGGAAGTTCATGGTATTTTCGACATACGAGGGTCGTTCAATAAATACTTAGCCTACAAAAAGTAAACGAAAATTTTGGAAAAGTGGCAATTTATTTTTCAACATAGTCTCCTTTTAGTTCGATACACTTAGCCCAGTGATGCTCCAACTTTTTTAACCCGTCCGAAAAATAGTTTTTGTCAAACTGCAAAATAGGCCTCCGTGGCGGCGATGACCTCCTCATTCGATCCATTTCCATTCCCGGCGAGTGATTTTTTCAGATTAGGAAACAGAAAGAAGTCACAAGGGGCCAAATCTGGAGAATACGGTGGATGGGGCAGCAATTCGTAGCGTAATTTTACCAATTTGGCCATGGCAACGGCAGACGTGTGAACCGGTGCGTTGTCGTGGTGAAACAGCACTTTTTTCTTCGCCAGATGGGGTCGTTTTTTCTTTAATTCGGCGTCGAATCGGCCCAATAAATCGGCATAGTAAAGCCCTGTAATTGTTTTACCCTTCTCGAGGTAATCGATGTAGATCACACCTTGTGAATCCCAGAAAACGGTGGCCATAACTTTTCGGGCCGATTTTACAGTTTTCGCCTTCTTTGGAGCACGTTCCCCGGTCTGGATCCATTGTTTTGATTGCTCCTTGGTCTCTGGTGTGTACCAGTGGATCCAGGTTTCATCGACGGTCACAAAACGACGCAAAAACTCCGCTGGATTCCGCTTAAACAGCGCCAAACACGTCTCCGATGTGGTCTCACGGTTGCGCTTGTTTTCTGGTGTGAGTAAACGCGGCACCCATCGCGCCGACAGCTTTCTCATGCTGAGTTACTCGTGGAGAATATGATGCACTGTGCCTTCTGAAATGCCTACAGTCTCAGCTAGCTCCCGAACCTTCAATCGGCGATCTGCCAATACGAGATCATCAATTTTTTAAATGTTTTCCTCCGTAGCAGCTGTTTTCGGTGCACCTGGACGTGGTTCATCAAAAACCGACGTACGGCCACGTGCAAACTCGTTGAACCAATTCTTGACGGTGGCCATCGATGGAGAAGAGTCACCGTACACAGCATCCAAGCGCTCTTTGATTTCGATGCGCGTTTTCCCTTCCAAAAATAGAAATCGAATCACCGAACGATATTGCTCTTTTTCCATTTTTGTAAAACCGATCGACACGTTCGCTTCCATAAGTTGTAAAATTAAAACAAATGAAGGGATTGGAATGAAAATTTGAAAAAAGAATTAAAAAAGAATGTGCTATACTGTGGTAAAACTCTTTTGAAACTACAGCGCCCTCTGGCGATGAGGCTAGGTACTTATTGAATGCACCTCGTATCCCGGATTAAAACACGTTAACAAATAATTTTTTAGATTTTCGACATCAAAATTTTTTTTTTATTTTGATGGATAAAGTTCATTTGTTACCCACGTTATATTAATATTCGCCGAATAATTTCGAATTTCAACATGGGGAGCCAACTCGTCGGGGTCCAAAAAAACCTCTCCCGTCGGACGTGGGGTATTGCAATATAGAATATCGCCACATGGGGGAGGATAATGTTATCAATATCAGCCGTTGTGAGAGTTGTGAGTAAAATTAGTTAATCGAAGTTGCAGCGATTTTTTCTATGACAACCACCGG
Source organism: Eugnorisma glareosa (assembly GCA_947578425.1). NCBI lineage: Eukaryota > Metazoa > Arthropoda > Insecta > Lepidoptera > Noctuidae > Eugnorisma > Eugnorisma glareosa. The sequence continues at coordinate 18,123,235 of OX387960.1, forward strand.
CCTTTTCGCGTTTAATTTTGGGTCGCTTTCAATTTATTTTTCTTTTCAATGTCGAATTTAGCGGCATTTTTTCTATAACAGCAACTGGTTTTAACGTGGAGAATTTGGGGTCATTTTGGGCTGCGCAGGGAACCGACGCAATTAGAATTGGGGGAATTTGATGGCTTTCGATATTGAGTACTGTAAGTCGAGCGCTTACAAACCAAAGTTGTGTTTAAGCATTTATATCGAGACATTGAAATAAACGTGCTACATTTTTATATGGATTCTGGGGGTCGTTTTTGCAGGAGGCGTCAACGGCATGACTGTTAAATAGGAAATACCTGTTACTCCTGTTCCAAAAGGACACGGTGGAATTTTGACCAGTGAATAGAAAGTTCATGGTAGTTTCGACATATCCCGGATTAAAACACGTTAACAAATTATTTTTTAGATTTTCGACATCAAAAATTTTTTTTTGATTTGATGGATAAAGTCCTTTTGTTACCCACATTATATTAATATTCGCCGAATAATTTCGAATTTCAACATGGGGAGCCAACTCGTCGGGGTCCAAAAAAGCCTCTCCCGTCGGACGTGGGGTATTGCAATATAGAATATCGCCACATGGGGGAGGATAATGTTATCAATATCAGCCGTTGTGAGAGTTGTGAGTAAAATAAGTTAATCGAAGTTGCAGCGATTTTTTCTATGACAACCACCGGCCTTTTCGCGTTTAATTTTGGGTCGCTTTCAATTTATTTTTCTTTTCAATGTCGAATTTAGCGGCATTTTTTCTATAACAGCAACTGGTTTTAACGTGGAGAATTTGGGGTCATTTTGGGCTGCGCAGGGAACCGACGCAATTAGAATTGGGGGAATTTGATGGCTTTCTATCGTTGAGTACTGTAAGTCGAGCGCTTACAAACAAAAGTTGTGTTTAAGCATTTATATCGAGACATTGAAATAAACGTGCTACATTTATATTCGGTTTTTGGGGGTCGTTTTTGCAGGAGGTGTCAACGGCATGACTGTTAAATAGGAAATACCTATTATTGCTGTTCCAAAAGGACACGATGGAATTTTGACCAGTGAATAGGAAGTTCATGGTATTTTCGTATCCCGGATTAAAACACGTTAACAAATTATTTAAAAAAAAAAAAGCGTTTAAAAATTGTTGATTTGATGGATAAAGTCCATTTGTTACCCACGTTATATATATATTTGCCGATTAATTTTGAATTTCATCATGGGGAGCCAACTCGTCGGGGTCCAAAAAAACCTCTCCCGTCGGACGTGGGGTATTGCAATATAGAATATCACCACATGAGGGAGGATAATGTTATCAATATCAGCCGTTGTGAGTTTCTCGCGGATCTTTACACATGAATAAGTGGATGCAATACACGACATTGCGACGCACTGGAAACCCTTACCCTTGAACCTTTTTCCTTCTTGATGAGTTGTCCCTGCTGCAATGCACTTCACTACTGACGCTCCTTCGGTAGCAGCTGCTGAGGGTGGAATGAGATTCGCACTACCTGACCCGATTTGTAGGCGCTGCTAGTGCGTTGACCACGACGTACCTTCTTCGGACGACCGACGTTGCGAAGCATGACGATTATGACGAAATTTCTGTAGATAAAATTAGTAAATCGAAATTGCAGCGATTTTTTCTATGACAGCCACCGGCCTTTTCGCGTTTAATTTTGGGTCGCTTTCAATTTATTTTTCTTTTCAATGTCGAATTTAGAGGCATTTTTCTATAACAGCAACTGGTTTTAACGCGGAGAATTTGGGGTCATTTTTGGCTGCGCAGGGAACCGACGCAATTAGAATTGGGGAATTTGTTGGTTTTCGATATTGAGTACTGTAAGCCGATGTATGCTGTACTCGCCTTTATCGAATCGAGCGCTTACAAACAAAAGTTGTGTTTAAGCATTTATATCGAGACATTGAAATAAACGTGCTCAATTTATATTCGGATACGGGCTGTTCTTTCTGTATCGGCAAAAAATCTTCCAGCACTATTTCCAGTATTAGTGTTACCACTGCTTTGATAAATGATAAATGACAAATGATGTTTATTTTGCAAATAGGTTTTTAAAAACACTTTTACATGTCTCTTTTTTTTAAACTAGATGGGGCCGGCTGACTACTCTGAGAAGAAACAGCCGAAACAAACTCAGAGGTCATAGTCTCTTTTAAAGTCCAGACATAATCTTGGTTAACTCACATGAGGACTGTGCAGATTAGTGTCTGAGATGGTCTCTTGAAGAAAGAACCACACAGATTTGAGTGGACCTGTCCAGTCAGTGCAAGCATTTGTCAGTTATCGTGTAGCTCGACTTATAACTCAAGGAGCTCAACGACACGACGAACAATACCAAAGAAAGGACATTTGGGTAGGTCGCTTATAGTACTCAAACTGCCAGACAATTGTGGAAAAAATAAAAAAGGAACAAACAAAAAAAAAACCCACATGGTCCTCACATTCGAAATAATCAAATAAAATTAATACACAATACTCTACAAAATAAATGTCATTAAATGTGAACATTAACAATAAAAAATAAAAGTAAAATACTTAACAAAGTAAGTATTCATGTCAAATCATTAAATATAACAATAAGAAAAAGAAAAATATAAAACAAAATAATAAAAAATAATAATAAAATACTAAAAGTATTGATGTCAAATAAATTAAATGTCACAGTGTACGTGGGACACTCAGAAAGATTTGCGACACTAAAAAAAATTGTTCTACAGGTACATATATTTTTATTAAATCTTTTCAAAGTACTCTCCACCAGCCTCTATACAAAGAAGTCACACGGTGCTAGATCAGGGCTGTAAGGAGGGTGACCCAGGAGTTTGACTGGTGTACTGTCCAGGAAGTCCCTCGTTTTGAGTGCGGTGTGTGCAGGCGCATTGTCGTAGTGGAGTAGTAGTACGCGGAGCCATGTGTTTGGTCGCTTGTTGCTCACAACAGAAAAAACTTCTGATAAACCTTTGGTAGGATACCATTCGGCGTTGATGCTTCTTTGATCTCGTAAGGGAATTGAGGCCAAGTGGCCAGTCAAATTAAAAAAGCTGGCGATCAAAATCTTCCCCCCGCTTCGAGATCGCTTCACTTTGGTAGGCGTTGGTTCATTTTGAAACACCCAAATTGTCGACTGGCGCTTGGTTTCCGGATCGTATTGATAAATCCAGGACTCATCACCTGTTACGATGTCGTAAACACGCCGAGACGAGCCTGCTTCAAATTTGTTCAGCATATCACGGCACCATTCCACCCGTTCCTGCTTCTGAGCGTCGGTGAGGTAGTTCGGCACCCAGCGCGATACCGTCCTCCTCACGCGAAGATGCCCGTGTAGAATCTCGTGAACGCTTCCCGATCCAATCTTTAATATGTGCTGAATCTCCTGATATGTAATTCGCCTATTATCTTGGATTAAATTTTTCACTGCTAGCACGTTTTCTTCCGTAATAGCCGTCAAAGGGCGACCGCTTCTTTCTTCATCCCCCAAGGTTGGTCGACCGCGCCTAAATTCGTTATACCAACGATACACGGTTGCCTTGGAGGGGCCTTCATCCATAAATGCCATTTGAAGTCTATCGAACGATTCATCCGGTTTCAGGCAACACTTGAAATCGTAAAAAATCATAGCTCTAAAATGTTCCCGGCGTAGATCCATTTTTCAGTAAGACACGATACTTTGAATTGGCTCGCAAAAAATGTGGAGGGAAATTTTGAAAATGGAACACATATTTTTACTTACAAGTAATCATATTTTCGAAAAAGATTCTAACTGGCCAGTCTCCCATATATAAAAACTATTTATCGCAATACTTTCTGAGTGGGCTGGTATATGAGAAAGGAATCAATAATAAACAAGCGAAGTCCGAAATTTCGCATTCACAGAGTAAAGGAGATTGTCAATTTCGGTCCAAGTGTGTTGCAGATGTACATTTTACCTTAAATGCAAGGTGTCACCGAGTACAACATTTTTTATTATGGCAGTAAAAAAAAAAATCCCAGAGGAATTGTTATATTTGCATTTGTATTTATGTTTAAAAAAACAGTAAAAAGGCTGAAAGAAGAAAGATAAAGAGGATAAAATGTTATTTATTATTGTTATAACTAAAGAAAAAATAAATAAACACCACACACAAAAAACAAACTAAACAACAAATAAAAAAACAACACAAAACAATAAATAAACAAACAATAAATATAATACTATTCTTCATCGATAACGTAATCTAAAAACTCTGCTGGGCGATTAATGTTATCTTCGTGTCTGGCCCACCCCAGAAACACACACATTATATGGGCACAGCAGCCCAGTGTGCGTTTCCCTATAGGGGCATGTGCAGTAATAATGTTTGATTCGATTTAAAACTTGGTCACTTGCGTTTATCAATATGTAGCAGTAGTATACTTTCGAAGAAGTATGCCTGCTGTTTATTCTGATTCTCAACAACCATACATTGGTTTCAGTAATGTTGTAATCACTTTAGTCGTTTAATTGGTCAGTATCGCGATAGACTTCAATTGTAAAACGCCATGCCGCACATGCTCGATGTAGTAGCTCCTTGCCAACTTCAATTGGTAAGTGCCTAGTGCGAATATTATTAAGTCGTCCTCTGACAGTAGTGGAAAATCTTGCAATTGAGGTAAATCCCCTGATATGCTCTCAAATGCAACTCTTTGTCTGTTGAGGTTATTGGCAAGTACATAATCTGCTAAGTTATTTGGGCTATTTACGCGACTATTAATAATATCAAGCTTATATCATGCTTCTTCAAGAAGGGCGACAATGCCCGGCTGAAGAACTATAGGCCCATCTCACTTCTAAGCCATGTCTACAAGTTGTTTTCAAGAGTCATCACGAATCGTCTCGCGCGCAGGTTTGACGATTTTCAGCCTCCCGAACAAGCCGGATTCCGAAAAGGCTTCAGCACCGTAGATCACATACATACGCTGCGGCAGGTTATACAGAAAACCGAAGAGTATAACCTGCCTCTCTGTTTAGCGTTTGTGGACTACGAGAAAGCCTTCGATTCGATCGAGACTTGAGCTGTACTGCAGTCTCTCCAACGGTGCCAAATCGACTATCGGTACATCGAGGTGTTGAAGTGTTTGTACAAAAACGCCACCATGTCAGTCCGACTTCAGGACCAGATCTTGGAACCTATCCTTCTGCAGCGAGGTGTGAGACAGGGAGACGTCATATCTCCGAAATTGTTCACCGCTGCACGGAGGATGTCTTCAAGGTTCTGGACTGGAGAGGGCTAGGCATCAATAATAATAATAAAAAAAGAAGATAATTACAGTACATTTAATGATGCTTGTATACTAAAAGCTAACTATATATATACGTATAGGTACATAGGCTGTTATGATGATCTATTATTTTACTATGTAATAATATCAATAATAATGATAGATAGTTACCTGTCGTGGTACGTGATACGTTGTGCTATGGCATCTACGATATCACGATGTCTATCATAAAGGCCTTGTGTTTACACGTCGGCTCTTCTTCGCAGCACAGACCGATCACACAAAATACAAACGATTCCAGCAACAGGTTGGAACATTTTAAACACAATAAATAAAATTAATTAATTAATAAATGAATTAATTAAATAATTGAATTAACAACATAACATAATTATAATCATTGAACGTAAGAGCCCTATTACCATTTTTTTAAGTTTTCTTTTGTTTTCTTGCTTTTTTTTTCTTTTTCGTTTGTTTAGTGCCTGACCGGTGTCAGAGAGTTTTTATGCTGAATATGGGCCTCTGACTTGGCTTTAATTGCCGTAGAGAAATATCTGTCAGGCACGTTGGTTTTTAATGTAATTACAAATGCAAAAATGTCAATTCCTCTGGGATATTTTTATTTGCTACCGTAATAAAAAATGTTGTACTGGTTGAGACCTGTCATTTAAGGTACAATTCATATCTGCAACACACTTGGACCAGCACCCCTTGTAAAACTGACATTCTCCTTTAATTGGAGCAGCTTAATCCCAAGCCTTTTTATCTTCGAGATAGTGATTAATGTTATAGTAGGCTTTCAGACATAGCTTCCGTTTTATAAACGATTTGAATTTATTTAGGCTTAGTAATTGAATATGACTCTGAAGTTTATTGTAAAAACGTATACATTGGCATCTGAACGTACCCCCTATTTTTTTTAGCCTCGTTGCAGGTACAACAAATTTGTGTTTGTTCCTCGTATTTATGTTGTGGATACCACTGTATTTTTTAAACAAATTAATATTTTTATGTGCGTACAAAAGGTTTTCATAAATAAATTGAGAGGGGACAGTAAGTATATTAATCTCTTAAAATTTTTCTCTGAGGGTGTATCTAGGACTTAATTTATAAATTGAACGAATTGCCCTTTTTTGCAAAACAAATATTGTCTGAATATCGGCGGCATTACCCCCACAAGACAATACCGTACGACATCACACTGTGGAAATAACTAAAGTAAACTAAACGGGCTGTCTCTAAATCAGTTAAATCACGATTTTTTCTAACGGCGTATGCTGCAGAGCTAAGTATTTTTGACAATTTGTCTATATGGGGGCCCCACTGAAGCTTGGCATCCAAAGTTATGCCTAAGAACACTGTGTTATCTTCCGGTTTCAACTCTTCATCCTTGATTAGTACACTAGTTTCCACTTGTCTTACATGGGGTATCGTAAACTTAATACATTTAGTTTTTTCTCATTTAGGAGTTGATTGTTAACATTAAACCAATTAACGACTTTTGCCAGGGCGCTATTAACATCTTCCGTAACTAGCTGCTGACGTTTGAGTTTAAATAAAAGAGAGGTATCGTCTGCAAATAACACTATGTCATGATTATCCTTTATGAGGTAAGGCAAGTCAAAAATGGGCCAAGAATTGAGCCCTGGGGTACCCCCATTCTTACTACGGATCCGGGGGATCTTTTCCCGCTAACATCAACTCTCTGAATCCTATCGCTCAAATATGACGCAAGAAGATCCAGAGAGGCGTTCCGGATTCCGTAGTGGTGTAGTTTCCTGATTAATGTTTCATGAAGAACGCAATCGAAAGCCTTAGACAAATCGCAAAAAATGTCCAAAGCATCGCATTTATCTTCCCATGCATTATAAATGTGCCCTAAAAGTTCAACACGGCATCAGTAGTTGAACAACCCCTTGTAAAACCGAACTGTTTCTGATGCAATAACTTATGTTTATTGAAAAATATTTGCAGTTGTACTAAAATTAATTTTTCAAAAATTTTACTGAAGGTGGGCAGTACAGAAATGGGTCTATAATTAGTGGGGTCTGATTTACTACCCGATTTAAACAATGGTATTATTTAACTATTTTTCATTAGATCAGGAAACTCACCACGGTCAATACAATCGTTAAATATTACAGCTAAAGAAGGAGCTACAGAATGACCCCATAGATCGGCGGTCTTCTTAACATTTAACGTGTGAAAAGTTTTAATTATATCTTTACAGGTGACATATTGAAAATTAAATTCGGAATCACAGACTGAAACGTTTTCCCTTAATAAAGACTCGGCAGCAGCAGGTGACGAGTTTAGCGATTTAGTAGTCGATACGGGAATATCCGCAAATAAATTTTCAAATGCTGTGGCAACTTGAGTGTCTGAATTTAAAATATTATCGCCAATAGCAAGGCTGTAGTCACTATCTCGATTGCAAGACTTTCCCGTTTCGCTATTAATAATGTTCCATGTCATTTTAATTACATTACTAATAAATAACGTGACTTTGCTATAAAACAAACTTTTTTAAATACCTTACGCGGTGTCCTGCGTGAGCGACGAACGCGACGCGACGCGACGCAACACGGCGCGACGTAATGCGACGCGACGCAACACGGCGCGACGTAATGCGACGCGATGCTATACGCGACAAATGTCCTACGTGGTTTTGGTCATTACTTCTCGAATCATGGAGAAGTACAGTACAATTTTGCTTGAAAGTTCATATTTAAAGTACAGACTTTTAAAAAAATATCGTAAAAAGCACAGAAAGAAAACAAATATAATATTTTTACAAAGAAACACATTTGGCGAGTTCCATCATTTATATCCAAAATTAAGAAACGATTCTAAAATGTTTAAACAATATTGTGGAGTGTTACCGTCTACTTTCGATTACATAATTGCTTATATTAAGTCTGAATTTCAATTAAAAACAACAAATTTTCAAAAACCTATTTCTATTGAAGAAAGATTACTCTTGACATTGCGGTGAGTACATAGAAATGAAACTACATAATATTGTATAATTGAAAATATGTATTTTAATTATTATGAAATTATCACTGAGATGAATCACCAGAAGTGAAGTAACCCATCATTGAAGATTCTGTGTTTGATGGGGTATTCAGTTTTGATATTTCGTTGATGAGCATCTCCTGAACCTGAGTCCGAAATAATAATTTATTCAGAGATGGTAGCTTTTTCATATACGGCATTATAGACTTGAACCAGTTCAAGTCGTCGTCGTCTTCATTTAAATTTTTCTTCATTAGGTCTATCTTTTCTCGTTCGAGTGTTATTAAGATTTCTTCAATACTTTTTGCTGCACCTTCTTGTACCTTTTGGTTAGCCAACGTGCCAATAGCTCGCGATGGGGTATACGACGGTCCAGGTGTCGAGGTATCATGTAGTATCTGTGCCGAAATAGCATTTTGTGGAGTTGCAGCATCAGTCGTAGGGCCATCAATTGTTGCCAAATTGGTATCATCTGTATTGAACTGCGATTCATCGGTTTGCGTATTGTATGCCGATTGCTCAGAAAGAATAGACATCATTGTATCATCATCAATAATGTCGTTTTCATCTAATATGTTATTTTGAATATTACTCGTAGTTTTACGAGGTTTCAAAATTGTCTTTAAAAATTGCATTGATTCAAAATGTGGCCAATCGCCTTGATATTGACCATTTTAATCTGCGTCCGAACCCGATCTTGGCTTTTCTACTTTTTTAAGCTCTCTGTTATAGGAATCTCTTAAATTCTTCCACTTCTTTTTTACATCATCAGCTGAAATTAAAACAATATTATTATTTACAGATATTTGGTTACTGGAACACCATATAGAAAGTTATCATTCAATTTCCGTATATCAAAAACTGCCATTTCAAAAATAGTGAAAGAAGTGTGTACCGCAATTTGGAAGACTTTAGTAATAAAACATATGCCTATACCTACAACGGAACTGTGGAAAAGTATCGCAAAAGATTTCTGGGAGAAATGGCAATTTCCTAATTGCATTGGTAGCCTTGATGGCAAACACGGACGTATTAAGAAACCAAAAAAATCTGGTTCTATGTACTACAATTATAAGGGATTTTTCTCTATTGTATTACTAGCCTTAACTGATGCTAACTATAAATTTATAATGGTTGATATTGGGGCCTATGGAAAAGATAACGACGCTGGAGTTTTTGACGCATGTACTTTAAGACAAGCAATAGAACATCAAAAATTACAAATACCGGAACCCGACTTTTTACCTAATACCCTCATTAAAGCGCCTTTTGTATTTGTGGGTGATGCTGCATTCCCATTAAAAACATACCTTCTGAAGCCTTATGCACAAAAAAATGTCAGTGAGGGAGATATTAAAGAGCGGTTCAACTATAGATTGTCTCGAGCGAGGATGGTCGTTGAGTGTTCTTTTGGTTCAATAGCGTCAAGATTTGGATTACTTAATACGCCAATTGAGACAGATATTGAAAATACAATTAACACTATAAAAGCTATAACTCTACTTCACAATATAATACGTGATCTTGAGAGTAATTGCGAAAATTTGACGTCAACTTCATCCCCTGATCTTCGAAGATCAAGAAGATATAATGCCTCAAGTCAAGCAGCCATACATACAAGAGAGATATTCGCGAATTATTTTAATGAACATTGAAGGTTTCGTCACTTAGCGGAAGTGGCAGGCCAGAAGAACAGCCAGCCACCTAACGATTAACAAAATGATTGCAAGAGTAAATTACTAAACTTAATAATAATGTAAATAAAACTTACCTGTGCATTCTACTGCTTCGGCAACATTCTTCCAACTTCTTTGTACTAATAAACGATTCCTATAATGTTTATGTTTTTTGTCCCACAACAATCTTTGCTCACGCACTGCGGCGATCAACGCTTCTGAATCAACCATTACATATATTAATTTTCTTCTTAGGGCGAAAAATGTTATAGTTCGTGTTGTCGCATCTGGTCGCCCTCAAAACAAGTGCGCGTTACGTCGCGTCTCGCCGCAGACTGTCATATAGGCCGCATGTAGGGTATGCCGTTGAGTTGATCGCGTTTGTCGCGTTCGCAGCGTCGCGTCGCGTCGAGTTCGTCGCTCACGCAGGACACCGCGTTAGAATAATTCTTAACATATAACTTAAATTCTACAGTGTTTATATACGTCCGCTCTTCATACAGCTCATAAAGTCGTTTTCGACTCTTATGAATACCAATGGTTGCCCAGTCGTTGAAGAAAGCGTTACTATTAACCAAGATTGTCTTAGGAACAAACGTGGTTTTAAATTGTGTGCAATACATACTGAAAAAATCGTTATATTGTTGGTTGGGATCACCGTTATTTGACAAAAGAGGTAATTTAGACAAAAGTTTAGTTTTAAAAGTTTCCAGGCGATTTTTAGTTTTTGGATTAACAATGATATCCTTCTTAGTGACTTTCTTGTTTACATTTGGAATTGTGATCAATTGCCCACAATGATCTGAATCTAATAAGTTAATAATTACTGTGTGGGTAGGTATAACATCTGTGTAAATATTATCGAGGCAAGTGGCACTAGTGGGGGTTATTCTAGTGGGCTCCAGAAATTTGTTTTCAAGATTGTATGACTGAAACAGGCTTATAATTTTAGTACCTAGCCCAGATTTTTCTAACAAATTAATATTAAAATCACCACAAGTGATTATGGACTTCTTAGAGTTACAAATTTTATGCAACACTTCATCCATTACCTTTTCAAAACTATCATACAACCCTGAAGGAGGTCTATATACACTTAATATGATAAACTGCTCCAATTCTATACAGGCTATTTCAACTGCTCGCTCAACAGATAGGCTGTAAGCCTATCTGTTGAGCTATATCCTTGCGGTCTTTAAATTTAAGCTGATTATTTACTAAGATTAATGCGCCGCCATGTATAGCATTTTCCCTGCAGAATGAACTACCAACCTGGTGATTACTAAAATTGAAAATTAATTGGTGACACTTAAGCCAATGCTCCGTTATACAAAGAATATCTATGTTGTTACAATTCAGGAAAAGTTCTACTTCTAATTCTTTGTTCAAAAATCCTTGAATATTTTGATGCACCAGGTTGATACTATTGAAATCCTCTGAACATTCTCCTGATTTATTATCTAGCTTCCTTAAAATATTGCAAGAGGTTGCCTCTGTTGTCTCATTTTCTAATTTAAATGATTGACTGATTCATTAATTGTGATCAAACTATTGGCAGAGTAATTTAACTGAATATTGCAGTGCTCAACAGAGGCAACTTGGTTAGCCAAGTTCTTGGCTGTAATAGAAAAATAGTATGATAGCGATACAGCTACCTGTCTTCTACAATAGTTTGTTAAATAGCACCGATCCACAAGATATCTGTCTTTTGTCAAATAAAAATTGTTACCAATATAATTGTTAATGTCAATCAAATGAAATACATTACTATTAGATGTCAAATTATGCAACGTGTTAATATTATATCTAAAGAAATTTTCTTCCTGTGGCAAACTTTTACTAAATGGAAATGTAAACAACACAATTTTTCTTAAATTTAAGTTTGACAATGTACTATGATACTGGAGCAACTCTCCTTTATTCACATTTACTCTGTTACCTATCAAAATTAATAATATGGTGTCCTGGTTAAAGTTACATTTAATTATTTCTTTCATTATATGATATAGAGAACATCCCGGCATACAGTTGTTTATCACTGAGTGTCCTGGATACTCATCTGATAACAAATTACCTAGGTCTTTTCCAATCTCATCACAAAATATTACTATGTCATTATTTAATTTTTGTTTATATTGTTTATGGGAACTATTCGTAGGAATATGCAAATCAACACATGGCTGCGGTAAGGTGGTATTAAATGTTGTCAATGAATGGTCTGGTGTATTTACATGGGAAGCTGTTTGACAGTGGTCACAGTCGTTTGTTTGTGAGTTAACCAAATCATTCATCGCCAACACATATTCCCTCATAAGATGTTCAGAGGTATTATATTTGCTAGTCATTGAACTTAGATTCTCCTGTAGGTGGTCAAGTTTAGATTGCAGGTGTTCTGTGTCCCAAACACAGGTGGTGGTGGTAGGTGGTGTGTGTTTTGGGTCTCGAGGTGGCATTGCACAAGTCTGAGGCCATGTGCTTTCATGGGCCTCGGAATGCGCCACCGTCGGGATCCATGCTCACGGTAGGAGGGGTTTCCATCGGCGTCGAGCCGACGTTGAAGTACCTGGGTCTCGTCCTCGACAGCCGGTGGAACTTCGTGGAGCACTTCCGACGTTTGGCCCCCAAACTGGAACGGGCCGGGGCTGCCTTCAAGCGGCTCCTGCCCAACCTGGGGGGTCCAAACGCCTCCTGCCGGAGGCTCTACGCGGGGGTCGTGCGGTCCATGGCCCTTTACGGGGCCCCGGTGTGGGCGCGTTCCTTGAGGCGGCGAGCCGCCCACTACCTGAACGCGCCCCAAAAGGTGGTAGCCGTAAGGCTGGTCCGGGGATACCGCACGATCTCCGGCGAGGCGGCGAGCCTCCTTGCCGGATTACCGCCATGGGATCTGGAGGCGATAGTCCTCGCGCGCCTACACGAATGGCGCGTGGAGGCACTACGCCGGGGGGTAACTCCGCTGCCGCGGCAAATTGTCACTCAGAGGACAGACCTCCGGCGCGATCTCATGGCGACATGGAGAGAGCGACTATCGCAACCCCGTGCAGGGCACGCCACAATAGTGGCGATAAGTCCCCTCTTTGAGGAGTGGCTAGAGAGGCGCCACGGCGCCCTCACCTTCCGCCTGACGCAGGTCCTCACCGGACACGGTTGTTTCGGGAGGTTCCTGCACCGAATCGGGCGGGAGGAAACGCCCGGGTGCTACCATTGTGAGGATCGACCGGAGGACACGGTGGAGCACATGGTGGAGATCTGCCCCGCGTGGGCGGAGCACCGCCGTGTCCTCGTCGCGGCGATCGGCGGCGGCGACCTCTCGCTTCCGGCCTTGGTTCAATCCATGGTCCGGAGCGAGACGGAATGGGACGCCGTCACCTCCTTCTGCGAAGCAGTCATGCTAGCGAAGGAGGTGGCGGAACGTGAGAGGGAGAGAACCTCACGTCCCAGCCGCCGCGGGAGACGCACCGGGCGTCGGGGGCCACGTGGTGGCCCCCGGCCACCGTAGGCGCGGGCCTGTGGACGGTGAGCTATGGGCTAGCTCGCCGTCCGTCCGTCTTATGACGACAGGCCGTGTCGACGGCGCGTTCGTGTTCCACGCGCGCCTCAAGGAGAGTCAGCAAACAGGGACAACCCTGGCAGGCGTCGGTCCTTACGGACCCCCGTAAGGACCGACGCCTGCCAGGGTTGCGGGACTGTTCGAAAGAGATACCGCGGCCCTGGAACACAAAGGGCAAAAGAAGGAACATGGATGGGTTTTAGTCAGTAAAAGTCTGACACTCCCTCCTGCTCAGCCCAGAGCGGGAGGGGTTATTTGATGATTTCCCATCGGTAAAAAAAAAAAAAGGTGTTCTGTGTCAATTTTGTACCTCCTAGTGCTTTGCTCCAAATTAAATGAATATAATCTAATTGTTTTAATACATTTAGTCTTTCTCTATTTAATTTAACATTTTTAATGAAATACTTTTGCCTTTTAACCATCTTTTGTGTTTTGACAATGTATTTATTGATTTTAATGTATTTTTTTAGCTTGTTTTACTGGTGACTGCCCTCACTGAATTACATAAGTTGGAATCATCCTCACCTGTCAAATCTATTGTGAAAGAGGGATTGGTGGCAGAAACCATTAAGGGGCAATAGGCACCAATTCACTGAACAGACTTTGGTTCAGCGAGGCAGTGATGTTATGATTGGTAGTCTCAAGTTCTGTTATTTGACTTTGCTTGAATACGTCCAATAGTAATCTAGTTTCTCTACGAAATGCTTCCTGTATGGCCTCTTTTCTGTCTTTCACTTTTTGCTTCATGATCTCTCCTTTTGCCTGTCATGATTTTATTTCCATTTTAATGAAATGTGCAACAAGCACTCCATGGACCAAATCCAAGCATATAAATAAAGAGGACTTGTATAAATAAGTTTATATCAGTCCTCTTCCACTGTTTAGCTCTCACTTTTTCCAATTCATTCATTTCAGTGGGACGAGCTTTGCATATATTGTGTGATATATAGCAGCTGAAGTTTCTGAAATATATGAATGTATTTTCCCATCGATCATGGTTAACATCAGGTTATGTGTGACCATAGTATTCTCGAATTCTGTTTGAGTGAGGTTTGAAATTTCAGAGTCAAAGGCAGCTAACTCCGATTTGACGCTGGCTTCTGTTTCCTTTATGAATTTGAATGAAATGAGGATCCACACGCAAAGCTCAGCGCAGATGTCGCCACTGGCGAGATGACTGCTGTCAAACCGTTTTCGCTTTGTTTACGCTTTGGTTCTTGCTATTTTTTTGTGTTTAAACCGGTCCACTATCGTTTTTGACAACATGTATTGTACCTGGAAGGTTAAAGAATTAAAGAGAAACTGAGAAAACGAGGAGGAAGTCTAACTGGAAAGAAAGCCGATCTTATTGAGAGGTACGACTTTTATCTTATAATATATTATTTATCAGTGATGTGCTCTAGATTTGGATATTTTTTTAGTTGTTACGTGTTAACTGTTACTTGACTCGTGGTAGGAAAATTTACGAACAATGAGAAAACATTAATGATAAATTGTATTGTTTATTTTTTAGGTTAGAAGCTTATGACCGAAATTTTAATTTCGGTAATCAAAGCCCTCAAGCTTCTGAAAGCCAAGCAATTGACGTCCCTGCTGCAGAACTTTACCACGACGTCAATAGCTCCACCGTATTGCCGAAGGTTACCAAACAACATATTCAAAATTACTTTGACAGGTACGTAATTTAATATTATTTCCAATGATACAGGTAAATTTTGTTTGATACCTTCGCGCGGCCCTTATTTTACGTAGTGGTTTTTATTTATTTATTTTACTATTTATGTACACACAGTAGATTACACAGGAAAATAAAATGATAAAATATGAGTACAAAGGTACTGCTTATTTCGTAAGAAATTTCTGCAATATATACTATATTTTATTGCAGATTTAATAAGAATATCAGTGATGCTGTAAAATTATATGAATCAAGATACCTTCTTGTTTTACGGTCAACAACATCCGGCCAAGATACATACCTCAAAGGTAGGCTTATTCTTACTTAAAACTCATTTAAAAGTTGATGTCTAAAAACTAAAATGTGGCTAGTTCACTTCTTCCATGGTTGACAATGGTGAAGTTTCAAATGTTGATGTGTAATTTGCCTATTAAACTTAACAATACTTCTTCCAGGTTATTGCAAGGCATCTATGAAGCAGGTTCAATATGAAGTAAACATTAAATTAAGTAATGATGGAATGCCTGAAGAAGCAAGCTGTGAATGTGCCGCAGGAGAAGGAAAGGAAGCTCATTGCAAACATATAGCTGTGGTACTTCTTGCTGCTGAAAATATTGTCTGGGAAAAAATAATACTCCTACATGAAGTTTCTACCTCACAACTACAGACATTCCATAAGCCATCAAAGAAATATTATGCAACACCATTGAGAGCTTCCAGATTGCCGTCCAAAAGAGATATACATAATTCAGTTTACTCTCCATACTTGAGACAAAACCCAAATTTAGTTAAAAATGCCGTCGATGCCGGTTTCAATCATTGATTTTAAATTATCCAAAGTCATCAATGCCTCTCAAACAATTATATCCTGCAGATAACCAACGAGGAATATGTTTGGACCATGAATATATGGAAAAAACAGCACTGGATGTTTTTCTGGAATCCATGAGTTTGTTAAATGTCTCTGAAAACAGAATTAAGGAAATTGAAATAGAAACTAGAAGACAAAGTTCCAATCCAAAGTGGTATGACTATAGAAAAACCCACATTACAGCCAGCATTTTTCACACTGTGTGCCATTTGAAAAGTGAAACTTTAAATAAATACTCTATTCAAATATTAAATAAACATCTAGTCCGGGCAAAAGCCATGGCACATGGGATTATAAATGAAAAAGTAGCCATTAAAAGGTACATGGAGACTTATGATGTGGTTGTAGAGGAATGCGGTTTGTTTCTGTCTCAAGAAAGGCCTTATCTAGGAGCATCTCCTGATGGGTTACTGGGACCAGAAACCATAATTGAAGTTAAATGTCCATATGCTTCCAGAAATTAAAAATGCAGTCCTATTACGGTACCCTATCTACAATATGACGAAAATGGACAGCTAACTTTAATATTTATTGCTACCAAATTCAAGGGCAGTAATATGTAACAAAAAGATTATTTTGTAATTTATTGGTTTTTACATATAAAGGTTTAAATGTAATATTTATTGAACGAGATGAACAATTCATTCAGCATATGTTGACCAAACTTGATTGTTTTTATGATAACTTTTTTTTTAAAGCTGTAATTTAGAAATATTTTTTTAAAGATTGAGGTTGTATAATAAAACTTATTAATTAACAATCAGAAAGCTTTCATCTCATTATATTTTCTCTAAAATTACAAAGCATAGCACTAACAAATAAAATTCTAGATGCTAGCGGTACATGATATGGGTTTAATTCACATTTTAAAATCTTGTAAGTTTTAGCTAGTCCTATGATACGTTCTATATGAACTCGTTTGCTTGCTAGTTTTCTATCTTGTACTATTTTAACACCTGGTATTTGTGTCTTTCCTTTCAAAAACATTGGAATGTTAATTTTAATATTGTTCGGAGCAAAAATGTCCTGCACATTAAAACCTATGTCTGCCATGATAGAATCACCTCTGTCACACAGATTTTAAAGGTTAGATCTTTCTATAATCTGTCTATCACTGACTGAACCTCCATAACATTCTGAGACGAATGATATTAGACCACCAGGTGTAGCTCCAATCATAGCCTTTACAGTACTTTTGTGCTTGTAGCTGCTGAATGTCACCTGCTGTGCTTCCCTGTGCTGGATTCCCAGGCTTTGTGATGGGTATTTCTGTTGTGTCCACAATAAATCTTGTACTTGTGAAATCTTTTCTAAATGACTCTGGCATATAGTATTGAACTAATGCTTTACTGGGCCATATACTAATTAAACTCCATATTTCATACATAAAATTGATCCATGTCATAAAAATGTTAGCAACATTTGTTTGCGAAATACCAAATAAAAATGCAAAATCAAAATCTGGTAAATACGTACGTACCTCCTTAGCTTGATAAGTGTTATCAACAGTTGGTCCCCAATAGAAACATTGACTACTTTACTTTCCTTGTAATTTAAATTATTATACATGGGACATAATGTGTCTAGAACGAGCATGAATTTTTCATAGTTTTCTAGCCCAGTATAAAAATGAATAGCTTGCTGATTTGCCCTCATAGCCTCTAGTGATATGATGCCAAACAACTACCACATTGAACACTAACAGATACTGTTCTTTGAGTAATTACTTCTGAGGAGCTCTCTATAGTAGATATTTCTATTTCAGTGCTTATAGAGGGTTCAGGAACACTTTCGTCCACAGTTGGCTGTGTGAAATCAATTCTGCGTTTGCTTCTTTCCAAATACCGAAGGCTTCTTGATGTAGGTGTTGTTGACACCCGGGTGGACCAAGGGAATATACTTGGTACAGTCCCCTTTTTGAGAAATCTGCATATTTGAGGATTTCCTGAAAAACAACAATTAAAAAATACTTTATTGTTGTCAACATAAATAAGTACAAGAGATTAACTATAATACAAGGTGTCTCAAAAGAAAGTTCACATTTAAATCTTTTTTTAAAAGAAAAGTCTTAGCTTTATTGAAAAAATGTTTATTTTATATTGAAGTACACTGTTTGGGAATTTATTTTTTAAAAATAACATCGTCCAAATGTAAACCGTTGCGCTCTCGGCATTCATTTAGTCGGGCACTAAAATTGCCTATGACAGCTCGGCAGGTAGTCTCCGTGATGGCTGCCATTTCATGACGGATATTTTCTTTTAATTGTGCCAGGGAAGTCGGTTTATTAGCGTAAACTTTTGATTTGACATAACCCCACAGGAAAAAATCCATAGGCGTTAAATCGGGACTCCGTGGAGGCCAATTTATGTCACCTCGCCTGGAGATTAATTTGTTCGGAAAAATTTCTCGAACTCGAGGCAGAGATCTGTTGGACGTGTGTGAAGTTGCTCCATCCTGCTGGAACCATGTTCTTTGGTTGTAACCAGGAAAGTTTTGCAGTTGGGGTACGAAAAACTCTTCTAACATCTCCACATTGCGTCCCCTTCCATCTTCAAAAAAGTAAGGGCCGATAATTCCTCGCGCCGACATCGCTGCCCATACGGTGACTTTGGGTGAATGTAGCGGTTTCTGATGTTTTTGTTTTGGGTTGGTTGCACTCCAGTAACGACAATTTTGCTTGTTTACATGCCCATTCAGGTGAAAGTGGGCTTCATCGGAAAACAAGATGTTGGTGAACGTTGGAAAGCGCTCAATCATCTGATTTACAAAGGCAAGCCTCTGACCAGCATCTTGAGGCTTCAGTTCTTGCACTAACTGAATTTTGTACGGGTGCAGCTTTAAATCTTTGTGTAAAATGCGGCATAATGAAAATCTGTGCACATTTAAAGCAACAGCACGCTTCCGAATCGAGAGGTTTGGATCATCTCGAATAGACTGAGTAACACTGTCCACGTTTTCGGCTGTTCTTGATGTTCTTGGTCGCCCAGATTTTGGTTTCTCCAGAGTTGACCCAGTCTCTTCAAACTTCTCAACCCATTTTGCAATGAGACGAGTGCTAGGCGCATCATTTAAGTGACGAATATGTCGAATACTGCAGAATTTTCTACGCGCTACAGTCGCCGAATTACCGTTTTTGTAAAACTCACGTACGCACAACGCACGGTCCGCACCAGAGAAACGCTCCATAGCGACTAAATTCCCAAGAGCCAGACTACCGACTGACATACCCCCCGCGCCCCTCAGAATAGTTGCTTTCGCGTAATAAGATAAGCAAATGTGAACTTACTTTTGAGACACCTTGTACTATAACGCATAATCTGTAGTATGGAGGCACATGTTCATTGGTTTATTTACATAATAAACCCCCAGGAAACGAAGTTTTCATACACACTTTGATAATCTACAAGCTAGTTAAATTAACCACCATAGGGATGAAGAGAAGTCTCTGTCTGTAATAATAATGAATGATATCAACACATAGGTAATAATAACTCGCCTGTTTAAGCGGACTCTCCTACATAATCAGATTCTTGGAAATGATTCCGGCATAACCTGCTATGCTGAGTCGCTACAAAATTTTTGCCACGTATAGCCTTTTCCCACTTCTTTTTTAACGTTGTATCTTTAGGAAATAAATGTACACCGGGGTTAGTACATCCTGGTACAGCACACAGAGGCATATTACGAGAAAATTAAAATTTACTGAATGATAGGTTATAAAATGTATTGAACTGACAGCTTTCAATAATAAAATAATAATAATAAACCATTTATTTCAGGTAACAAAGACCCATAGATAAATACCTTAATCTAAATATACATACTAATAAGATTTTGTGTTAGTATTAGCAACTTATAAACTATGTTAGTAACACTCCACTTGCACGATGGTTTGTGCGTTCTTGTGGAACTAGTCCGCGGAAGCGACGGAACACCACATCCTGCGGCCAAAAACTTTCCTCCAGCACCAAATGGAGCATACACGTTGGTATACGCACCACAAACGCCTTGAAATTGACGTTTCGGCGCGACTCCAATAGCTGTACTCTTGGCGTGTACTTCAATTTTTGGCGCACGTACTCCTCGATGTCCTCTGCCTTAGTGGTGTAATGTAGGCGAGAGATGTACACCGGGGTGTTCGGCTTCGCGGCACGTAGCTTAACGTTGGGCTCCACAGGAGCCTTGCCGGAGCGGTTCTTACAGCTTCGCTGACGGTGTTTCCTTTCCTTTGCACCGTCACGAAACCGTCATCGTCAGCCCGGTCCGTTGCCTTAATAGGCACGGGCTTCGTAGGGAGAGTAGCAGGGGTGCTCGAAATGACCACTGGCCCAGGTGATCGCGTCGGTCGGGCAGCGCTGCGGGGAGGAGCTGCGGGGACGGGAGCGGGGCTGTGACGCGCGCTTACAGCGCGCAACGCAGACTCAGCAATCGGAGCCGGCGACAAAACTGCTGACGCGAAACTCGTAGCCGATGCATTGAGGCAGCCGGCTCCTCGGCACGTGTTTACGTTGCTTACACGCGCCGGTGACCCAGTTAAAGCCACAGAGTTGCGCAACTCAACTAGTTGTGAGCGCAAGTCTGCAACGGTGCTCTGGGATGTAGCCAGATTTCTCTGCACATCAGCCAAACTAGCCTTAAGGAAGACAATGTCCTTCAGCAGGCTCGTCACGTCGACGTGGTCGAAAGTGACTGGAGGTAATTTGCTTAACTCCTTCGCCACAAACGTCGGCACGTCGTCAGGGTCGGTCGCTTTCAGCAGCGTGATGATATCTTGCAGGCTTCTCTTTGTCCCGTCACGCCTACGAGACACCATCTGGTCACTTTTATTGAGCGACCGAAACAGCAACAGCTTCGCAGCAGCAATGTTGTCCTCGCTGAAACTCGATCCACAGATCTGAATGGCGGACACCTCGTCCATCACGTCCAGTTTCTGTTGCAGGAACGCCAGCAGCTCGTTTACCACGAGTGTGTCACACATGGTAACAAAAGTTCGAGCGTCGGCTCGCGCCGCGCTATACTATAATAATTATACAGGGTTACTGGTAATTCAACGTATATCCGTCAGGGGCTGATAAGGGGGCCAAAATGCAACAAATTGAACCCCCCATATGTATGGCCGAAATTCAATAGTTTTCGAGATATTAGAATTTTAAGGGTTTTTCGATATTTACTCAAAATTTGACATTTCATTCCAAATAAAAAAAAAACTACATATTTGAATGGGTACCATTAAAAATGATGTTGTAGCTGGCACTTCAATTACGCTATGGACATAATTAAAACTACTTAATTTAACAAAATAATGAAAATAATGAGCGATATAAGAATAATATCTTACCAATATTTTCATTTTACGCTTCAAAAATGTTGTCTCGTCACAAAAATTTCTATGACATTAATCGTACAAATAACTAAAACAACTTGCTTATTCTGTAAGCTTTCCAGAAAGCTATAAAAGTCAATTTTAAAATACATAATTCGTGCCAAGGCATGTGTTTGAATCGGCGCGGGGAGAGAAAGGGTCATTTGTATTTGTATGAAATAAAATGCATAAAAAAATGTACATCAAATTTTATTACAAATTTTACACATCTTGTTCAAAATGAGCCCCTCGATTACGAATGCAGGTTCGAATTCTCTTCCTAACTTCGGTTTTCGTCACTCTTGATGTGAACGTTGTTCTCATCTGTTGCGCCGCGTTTATTATTCGCTGTCGAAGTTCTTCGACTGAATTTATTGGGGTCACATAAACTAATGCCTTCATATGACCCCAAACGTAAAAATCAAGTGGTGTGATATCAGGGCTTCGTGCTGGCCACGGAATTGGCCCTCCCCTCCCAATCCATCGGTTTGGATATCTGTCGTCTAGCCACTGTCGGACAGTAATCCGGTAATGTGCTGGGCAACCATCATGTTGAAACATGAGGTTGTTTTTTATTTCTTCGGGAACATCCGCCAACAAATCGTCTAGGTTGTTTCTCAAAAACTCCTCGTAATTTTCGCCGTTCAAATTTTGGGGCAAGAAATGAGGGCCCACCAAATAATTATCAACGACACCCATCCATACGTTCAGGGAAAATCTCATTTGCGACGCAGTTTCTTTTAGTTTTTTTGGATTCCTGCCTGCTTTAGGTGCCCAAAAATGTAAGTTATGGTAATTCGTTATTCCATCCCGGTCAAACTTTGACTCGTCAGTCCACAAAATATTTCTTAGGAAATGTTCCTGGTCAGCAGATAAATAATTAAATAATTAATTTTTATTTTTAGCTTTTGAAAAGGTGCAACTGTACGTAAAGTAAACATACCTGCACCAGATCGCATAGATTCTTGTTTTTTCTTCAGATGGCGCCTAAATGTACCCATTAGGGTCTCCTTTTTTGTTTTCAAATCCTTGATCGACACATTTAGTAATCTACCAATTTTCGTCCAAGCATCGTGAATTTTTTTCTTGTCCTTATGGAATTTATGTCCGGGGTTCCATAATACTTCTTCTTCCTGCTAATATTCCAGGAACGTCAAAATTGTCTCGTTTGACCATTCCGCCATGTTGTAATCTCCGATCGTAGCGACTTTCTTAGCAACGTTGAATGAAGATCCACTCGTCGCGAAAGCGCGGGAGAGACTGACTGCCCGCGCGCGTGTAAACAATCACCGGGCGCCCGCACATTCATCCTTTGAACTTTGCCAAAAAACCGACTCTTGCCCGATTCGCGGCATTCACGTTCACAGGCGCGTTCACGGGCTCGCACAGTGTACGGCGTAGAACAAGCCAGGTGGACAAAAATATTTTTTAATGGTTTTGGAAGTATATCTATAAATTAGTTAATTATATAGTACTATAATTTTTTTTTTAAAGAAAATGCTTTGTAATTGTGTATAAATATTTTATTTCATGTATACGCTATTATAACATAGGAAAAAAATAAGAATAAAATTATCTTAATCGCTACAAACATCAACGCTAATTATATATAATTATACAACCTTAGACTAACATATTAAATACAAAAATTATAAATCTAACACTAGAGGTATATATTTACATTAAAACTAATTCTCAATATCAGAATCATCGGATTCAAAATCCGATGAATCCGATAGAAGATAGTCTTCCTGAGTTTGTGGAGGTCTTGGTTGGAGTTGGAGTCGAGGTTCTATAGTGGGAGCTATGATGAGCTTTAAGACCTCCGCGCACAATTTATTAGACTTTTTTTTCGGTACTTCCCGGAGACTGTTGATCAGAGGATCAGAAGTTAAAATCAACATATTGAGCAAGTCTCTATTCGTGGCAAGACGAGAGCACTTTCTGGTGTTGTGCTCTCTAAACCTCCGGCAATCTTTGTTTCTCGCTTCTTGGGCTTCCTCTGAAAGCTGCCCTATATTATAGACGGCAATAGTTCCATTGCCGTCTTAATCACCTCTGTACTGTGAATAAGCAATTTATGCACAGTAGCAGGCATGTAGTACCACGAGTAGAGACTCAGATAAAGTCTTCTTGTCTCGAGACAAAGCTTTTTGAATTCAACAAGATTTATTTCGAAGCCAGAAGACAATGTCCTCAACAATACATCAAAGTTTTTGATGATTGTAACATCCAATCCTGTGATTTGAGCACTCAGTTCGGGGTTCCCGAAAAAACGTCGAGCTGTGTTTCCATCATTTGTGGAACCAAATCCTGGCTTTGGCTTGTCCACAATTAATCCCATTTCATGCTTGAATCGTTGTTTGATTTCGTCTGATCGTTGTTTTAAGTGTAAAACAACGATCAGACGAAATCAAACAACAGACAGACAGACTGACAGACATACAGCCAAACGACTTACAGACAGACTGACAGACAAACTTGATCAGACTGACAGACAGACTTACAGACAGAGTGACAGACAGACTGACAGTCGATATTAAGAAATGGCAAGCTAGATCTTCAGAGGAAAAAGCAAGTGTGCTTTTTCCTCTGAAGATCTAGCTTGCCATTTCTTAATATCTAACTTATAACTAATGTGTAAAAAGCACTCAAACGAACGAATCCAAGCATGTAATGTTGACAAACCAAAGCCAAAATTATCCTGATTGCTATCAAAATGCCTTCCTTCATCATTCATCATTATGGGAGTAGCCCCACAAATATAGCATTTCTGCGATGAATGTGTCTCTGTCAAAGCGTTGCACACTTTTCCGTCAGTCATAGTCAGCAGAAGCTTGTGCTTAACAGAAATTTCAGAACTACCAAGATCACAAGATGTAGGCTCCAAGTTGTTTATTTGTTCCAAAACCTTATTTGTCTCGATTTTTGTCATTTCCGTAGTTTCTTTGGCAAAAACGAATTTAATTGGACGACAAAACATCGGCGATGATGGGCGAGGATTTTGCCAGATAATGTTGTTACCTTCGTCGATTAACCTTAGAGGAACAAACGAATAAACAAAAAGGAACTCATCAGTGTCTTCGCTGTTTTCAAATCTCTGTTTGTAAGCACTATGACAGGAACTTCCGTCACATCCCCATTTACTTATAAGAGTAAACGATGAATTGGGTATTAGATTGGGGAGCACACTTGTGACAACTTCTCTCTGAGCTTCTACTAAACGTTCTGCTGTTTTATTCAAAATAGCTTGTAGCTCAATTTCTGCTCGAGATTGTGTCACAACAATGTGCTCCTCGGAAGGATAACACGCTTTTTTTGATTTCACAATGCAATCATATGATGGAAACACGTGATGATCGACTTTCATAGTCCACTTCCTAGTCTGTTTGTATGAGTGAGTTGTTGATTTTGAATCAATATAATACGCTAATGCCTCGTCACTACTTAGCGGTCTATTACTTTGCACAGCACTTGGTTGTTGAAGGCTAATGCATGCACTTGCAGAAGCTGGATTTTCCAATATACATAATTTACCAATGTCCTTTATAACTCTGGCAACGTTTTTATGTCCAGTTGTCCGTGCAGCTACCTCTGCAGCAGTCATTAATTCCCCAACACTCCGCGATTGAACTAAATCAGCAACTCTACGTTTCTTAGTTTTAAAAGATGAATCTTCAAAAACTTTTTTAGGTCTTCCGGGTCGAGAAAGGTCAGCGGATGAGGTAGAAGGTTGTGGTTGAGTCAATCGCATGCAGAATTCTATCTTCTCGCCTTCCAGCCACACTTTATTCTTATTCAGGAAACGCTCTTTTGACTTTCCTGAAGACACCCACTTGGTAGCAATTTTCGAAGAAATGCTGGCTAATTTCATCTTAATTTCCCTTTGACATTCTTCAGTGATGTCAGAGAAATCACACTTAGACAAAATAAATTCAAATAGACGATCATTTCTTTCGTCTTTTTCGTGCTTAAGCCAGTCTTCGAAAAATTCCATTTTACTAATAGAGTATAGCTTTTCTGCAAACAAAAAAAAAAGAATGTTGTACTCAAGTGTGCTACATAAAATATATATCATAATCATCTATAGCCATGCAGCTAAAACATATCAAAAATTCAGAGTGGATACAAGAGGATACATGACTTTTCCAAGCCTGATAAGTTCGAAAACAAAGAAAAACATTGTTTTTTTTTTTGTGTATTCACAGATAGTCTACTTTCTGAATGTTTATGACACATTAAAAGATTCTAATAAGAAAATAATATAGTACATACCTTCAGAAGTAAAATCCATCACTAAAACTTTCCACAAAATTAGAACTGTCACCATGAGATGTTAGTGCAAGTGTCGCAAAAATGCAACTGACCTAACTCTTTAACTGCGTTTACCTAATTAGCTTACTTTGATAAACGATGACTCATCAGTATGGAATGTTAGATGTAAACAATTCTTGGAATCAGAGGTTTTGGGGTGTTGTTTACAAGTAGAAAGTACAAATTTCCGGGAATTTGATAATGACTTTTGTCCACTTGGCTTGTTCTACGCCGTACACTGTGGCTCGGGCGTACCGTTTACACGCTCGTGAATGTGAATGTGCACGTTGAATGTAGAGTTGAACGCGCGCGTGTGAACCTACCATTACGGGCGGTCACATGCGCATGGGCGACATTGTATAAGGCAAGCTTACCTTCGGCTTTTTGGGTACACCTGTTCACTTCAGGAGCTGGAGTAAAACATATTTGCTGATTTTTTGAAATCGCTTCACATTTTTGTTTGTGTTTTTTTGTATCGGCGTGTTTCTTTAAATCATTTAATTTTGCGAATATTTCACTGTGACAAAACGAGCAAAAGGCTTTAGTGGGATCAGTCATAACAGGTTTTAACCACATTTTAAACTCGTCTCGTTGTTCCCACTCTGGTCTATACCTTTGAGTATATGACTTAATTTTAAAAGGAATTTCCATTTCCACAATTATTAGATTTTGTTAAAAATTACAACAATTGAACAAAGACACTATTCAAACTTTGACAAACAGGTTTGTTCTGCGAAAACGTAACATAGAAACTGGTTATTCCTTCCTTTCTCTGAACGGTGGTGATGAATGAATGAAATGAAAAAGAAAGAAACAGTGTTATCTGATGCATCGTTTGATAGAGTGAGAGGCACCAAACCGATTGAACTTCAAGATCGAACGTCATTCTGGTAGGGGATTTCCCGAAAAACCAATAGCAATATTCGTAGTGTTGCTAGTAACTACATTTAATGTTGGCCTAAAATATGTCTGTGTTTTCAATATCGAAAAAATCGCTTCTTCTAATTTCACTACACTACTGGGGGTTGGTAGTCAACTTTGCATACAAAAAGTCGCTGAAAGTCGCTAAATTTACTTAGCTAGATCGAAAAAAAAGTCGCTAAGCACATCCAAAATCCGCGAGATCTAGCGACAAAGTGCTAAAACGGCAACACTGTTTAGAATACACCGTTGGCTCCAGCTACTGAGAAGAACGGCAACGTCGCGCACGTACCTAAAAAAATATTTGCATTCTCACACTGAGTCATTTTGACCCAACCTCAATGACGCCGGGTTAAGATCAATTCAAATCATTCAAGTAATCTGAGATGTGACTCATTGCATCAAAGTTACTGCTATCATGAGTATAGCCCCTGTCTGTCAGTATCTATTTCACCAGCTCGACTCGGACATCATTGCAGGTTGCAGCTGCTCTAGTATCTTCGATGGCGGGAATGTAGCCTCTGTCTGTATTTGAGTCACTGGATCGATTCATACTTACAAAGGATTCATTTGACGTTGAAGCTGTATTATATCCTCGAGATGTTTCATTCAAATAATTATCTCTATAGTGTTAACTGTATGCACGGGGAAGTTAAATTCTCCTAGATCAGCACTAAAAAGTATATTCGATATAAGATGTTGCACATAATTTTTTGTACCATCATTATATTTTCTTAATTTATTGGCGATAAAAGTACCATAACTTGTTAACTCGTCAGCGTAAGCGTAATACTCATAGCTACCTGGATTTACTTTTAACATTTGTATGTCTATG
This sequence comes from Eugnorisma glareosa, assembly GCA_947578425.1. NCBI lineage: Eukaryota > Metazoa > Arthropoda > Insecta > Lepidoptera > Noctuidae > Eugnorisma > Eugnorisma glareosa. The sequence continues at coordinate 18,150,726 of OX387960.1, forward strand.
TTGGTGACGCAGATCCATTTACAAGATTTTTGCCACTTAAACACCACTCAACTCGCCTAAAAAAGGTTTCACTTCGAAAAAATAATAATAATCATTTTGAATTTTTAACACTAGAGCGACAATAATTTTAATTAGGCGTTTGACGTAGTATGGAACTGAAATCAATATTTTTGATGTAATCAAAAATCATCCGGTATGGTCATACAGGGTGCAAATGGAAGCATGCTACTTTTAAAGAACACCGTGTTCATAAATATGAACAACTTTTACTATCAGGGCCAACTCTCCAACATATAAAAAAATAATAGCTATTTTATACAAATCCGCAATACGATCACGAGTCGTGATCGTATTGCGGATTTGTTGTTGCGGATGTGTTCATCGTCGTGATTCACGACGATGAACACATGATGATTTTTTTCTTGATTATAATTATTCACTTTATCAATTTTAACACTACTGTGTAACTTGGATTTATTAGCAATTTTTCAGGTAATCAAATGTCATCAAATATAAACAATTTTTGCTAAGGGACCAAACCTGAAATCGCGAAACGAATCTGCTGCTCCAAACATGCAGTTGATTTTCAATTTCTTATAGTCAGGGTGTTCATTTCCTATAGTGTTTAGTATTTTTTCACACGAAATATTGCTAATTTAACGATTTAAAAATTACCCTGCAAATGGAAACTGACAACATTTTCGCGCGACAAACTTTAGAGATTTTTTTAAAATCTCTTTTTAAATTAGCTGAAGAAATATTATAAGATACTGAAGATGTTTTTTTTTTTAAATCTGCAATAACTGCTTTGGCTTGAAATTTACTTTAACATTGGGTAAAATAGTCACTGATTTCGAAGTAGATACACCTTTATTCACATCTGTGTCATTAGAAGAAAAGTTAGAAATTTTACTGACAGCCTGTCACGGAACCATCGTCTTCACACTCCGATGACGATTCTATAATAGGACTCTTACACACACGTTTTTTACCGCTATCTTTAATTAATTTATCAGTTTTTATTGAGTAACATTGACATAATTTTGAACAGAAGCAATTAAGTTGCTTCTCATCCTATAATTATGTAATTTTCTTTCGGAATAAGTTATATTTTTAGGGTATTTGGAACAGCCACAAAAGTGCAATCAGCAATTTGTCTTTCTATGTTTGTTATAGATTCTTCAGTGATGAGATAAATTTTCACAGTAGTTTCGTTTTCTAGTAAACTCATTTCAGTTTCAGCATCTGGAATATCATGACCATAACTGTAATTATAAAATAAACAGAATCATTTTTTGTTGTTTAATACCAGAATTAACATTTTTATTTTAAGAGTATGCATTGACATTGACAATTCAGTTAAACGTCAATAGGTCAATACCTATCTGCTAATTATATTCTTAATGTATTATCCTCTGTACCTGGTTGGCAAACCAGATCACAATCATTACGTCTTCTTCTTTGTCATCTGTCAGCAACTGCATTTCTTCTTCATCTACACCATACAATACATGTCTAAAGTAATATAACAACACAACACCCTTTTTTTTTCGTATGGGAGATCATCACAGGAGGGAGTGTCAGACTTTTACTGACTAAAACCCATCCACGTTCCTTCTTTTGCCCTTTGTGTTCCAGGGCCGCGGTATCTCTTTCGAACAGTCCCGCAACCCTGGCAGACAACCCAACACCCTACGAATTGCGGCCATTTTAGATTTCAATCAACATTACTAATTAAAAATTACATGTTTGTTTGACTGTCTTTAAAGTCATTAACATGGCTGCCCTTAACCTCATGAAATTATGTTATAAGTTTGGTGTATACGTTGGGCAATACGCATGGCTCCAAATTGTTCAATTGCGACTCGATAATTTTAGTGAAATGGTAATTATTTCTATTGGTGTCACTTATTTTTAAAAGCACAAGCTTCACAATTTCTTGCCCCCGTCGTCAGCGACGGTCTCTGGCTGGATTTTTCCGCCACAACACTTCCACCGGCTCTTTGTTTTTTTGGTGGCCCTGCTTAAATAGATTGGGACATAACGTCCCAATCATCTTCGTCGTGATCGAGTTGAAGGCTCGGGGAGTTAGTGCGGAACCGTTTATCATCTGGTAAGAAGAAATACATGTCGCCGCAAAAGCGTCTGTCTGCTTAGAATATAAATTGCTAATCTAATTAATCAAATAAAAAAAAAAAAACACAAACCTTAGTGTCAAGACTAAGATTTGTCTATAAGGCAACATTCCGCAATGTTATGGAAGATGGCGCCGAATACGATTTCAATGGTCAATAATTCAATATATAATTTGAAACTACAACCAAATCAGTTTCCATAACAAAATAAAAATTGATTAGTGGAAGACTTGTTCTTTGTATTAAATTAGATCTGTCCTTTGATCTGCCCGAAATGGTTTTCACACATTTTAACTAAGTTGGAATAAACTACCTTGATGATGAGCATCGGGTAAATCAATCCTGACCAAGTTTATAATTGCAATCTCGAAATCTGTTACAATATGCTGTGGATTCAAATCATATTCATATTCTGCAGCATATAATCTGAGTTCTTTTATAAAAGCCAAATAGCTCTCCTCTTGTTTTGTCGGTCAACAGACAGTACTGACTAACGGTACTGAATTTTTTGTTTTATCATCATGTCCAACTACAGCGTGAATATAACAGGTAGGTTAGTACACAGGTGTACAGGTGTCATCGAAGTTGCAGCCGCAGCTTGTTTTAACTTGTTTTCCCTCTTGACCGCCCGCGCGCCGCGTAATAAACAACGCCCACCCGCGACGGTCTCAAGTTACAATGACGTCATGGCGCCCGGCCCGCAGTGGCGTGCAGTTGTTTCCCACGGAGGGTAGGCCAAGCAAAGGGACAAGAAAAAGAAAAAACGCTACCTCACAGCGTCGTTCTATGTTAGATGTCCCTCAAAGTAGTTACATCTATTGATTTATCCACTAACCCGTCCGGGCCCCCGCACCTAGTAAGCGTATGAGAAACAACGCCATCTAGCTTACATACGAGTATTAGGACTTTCAATGGCATTCTGTCAATACAAGACACATTTAATTTCATGTTCCGTTCCTCGAGTCCACTCGAAGCCTCCTGTGCGGTGGCAGAGTCCGCCTAACGAATTAGCGCAGGCGTGACGGTTTTTTTTTTATTACATAAACTTTAACTTACAATTCTACCGGTTCATATTATAACCAGAGTATCACCTGTCCGGTTTTCAAAATCAGAAGCCGGCCTTCAAATTCATTTTCAAGGACCCCGGGTTCGACACCTACGCGTAACTGGAGGAGTGTTTAATATTTTCGTCGGCTCAGGGATCCGGGACCCTTCAAGTCCCTTTAGTAATAAATTAGTATTATTTTGTATAATATTCATTAATAGCTGGAAGGTTGTACCTTGGTATTTTCGACTTTGAATTAATTTAAAACTTTAAAAAGGCACAGTACTGGGTTTATCTCCAACCCCCCCCACAACCATAGTTCTACCGACTAGAATAACGCTGGCTGACATTAACCTTTTGTAAAGTTATTAAAGTTGGATTATAAATAAATAAACTTATCGTTGTTTGAGACAGTTTGTTGTTTCTTTGCATGTCAATACCAACCCACCTTGCATCTCGGCTTTTGTTCCTTCAACAAAAGAGGGGCAAAATCTCTAATGTAACAGTTTCAAACCTTTTTCTTTCTACTCGATTAATACTTACTATAGACAACTTTACAACGACGAGAATATCATCGTAAACGTCCATGCATTTAAAAAAAAATGTCAAAGTTACAATACCAACCCACCTTGCATCTCGGCTTTTGTTCCTTCAACACTAGAGGGGCAAAATCTCTAATGTAACAGTTTCAAACCTTTTTCTTTCTACTCGATTAATACTTACCATAGACAACTTTACAACGACGAGAATATCATCCGAAACGTCCATGCATTTAAAAAAAAAGTCAAAGTTACAATACCAACCCACCTTGCATCTCGGCTTTTGTTCCTTCAACACTAGAGGGGCAAAATCTCTAATGTAACAGTTTCAAACCTTTTTCTTTCTACTCGATTAATACTTACTATAGACAACTTTACAACTACGAGAATATCATCGTAAACGTCCATGCATTTAAAAAAAAATGTCAAAGTTACAATACCAACCCACCTTGCATCTCGGCTTTTGTTCCTTCAACACTAGAGGGGCAAAATCTCTAATGTAACAGTTTCAAACCTTTTTCTTTCTACTCGATTAATACTTACCATAGACAACTTTACAACGACGAGAATATCATCCGAAACGTCCATGCATTTAAAAAAAATGTCAAAGTTAGTCTGTGGTAGCATTGTGAGACGGAACGCAGCTACAACAAAATAAAATACATATTTTCGGTTTTGGGTGAATGTTTTTGAGTGAATTACTGATTTGATAGGTGCGGGGGCCCGGACGGGTTAGTGGATAAATCAATAGATGTAACTACTTTGAGGGACATCTAACATAGAACGACGCTGTGAGGTAGCGTTTTTTCTTTTTCTTGTCCCTTTGCTTGGCCTACCCTCCGTGGGAAACAACTGCACGCCACTGCGGGCCGGGCGCCATGACGTCATTGTAACTTGAGGCCGTCGCGTGACCAAGCTAGGGAATCTAAAGACTTGAACATTAGCCGGTTAACATGGCCTTTTGCAAATACAATATAATGAGCTACGACTCCTGTTTGCCTAACCCTGCGTGGCGGGACAACAAGAACAAGAAATAGGATTACCCACGGGGCGTGTAATACTCACAGTTGATGAATGGTGAAAACACTTGAATGCAAGATCCGACCGGCTGGAGAACGGGTCCGCCTAGAGTATGGCGAAACTTTTCAGCACATGGAATCCTGTAATAAATATCCGGGGATCACTACAATATCCTTTTAACGTCCTGGGAGGGAGTCAGAGATCACTTCCAAACGTGAATACACCAAAATCCTTACCTTTGAAAACGTGGGATAAAGCTTGTAGCTTATTTCAAGCGTGATCGATGGCAAATAGACGCCAGTGACCTACTAGTGTCCTGTCATACCACCAAACCGGAATTAGGCGGAGCACCTAAAAAATCTCCCCTGGTTCAGGTAAAACTTATAGGAGCACTGATGACAAAATCACTACACCAAAATATTCAACTCTTGAAAATCCCTAACAACTGTCAAACATGACGTTTATACTCTGAAACAATAACTGTTTACGCTGCTACGATAGTGCAGCTCCAGGAGAGAAGAAATAAAAATACGTGGACTGGATAGATTTGGTTTACTGCAAGAAAGCAAGTGGCCTTCGCCGTGGTAAGAATTTGAGTGAGCATCGGCTCGGAGCAGTGTTGCCACCTTGGTTTTTGAAAAGGGGCAGTCGGCCAAGTTAGAAAGAGCTAGATTTCGCAAATTTTGCCATCAAAAGAGGTGCTAGAAGGAGCTAAAAACATAAATACAAATGCAGAGATAAAAATTGTTTATTTGAAACGTATAATATAATCTAATTATTATTAAGTTCATTTCTGCCGAAGCAGAAAAAGTTGATGGATGATTGACATCTGTGTTCTTAGCCAATTTGAAGGAGTACTTCAAATTACTCCCACACTTTTGTATTATTTCAGTTGGCACCTTGTGGGAACAGCATGACTCTTTCAATCGTTTCAAACCCCATCGCATATGTAGTACGAGTATGGATGTCATTGTTTTTAACCCCATTTTATTCCTGTTTTTTGTTTTAATTACGTTCATAGAACTGAAAACACGTTCGACATCCGCGTTCGAATGGGGCAATGACAAAATTATTTTGCCAAAGGACATTGTCCAGATTCGCCCTGTGCAAAAAAAATATCGGACAAATCCGATAATTATTTGTGTATTTTATTATATTAGTTGCAAATACTTTTGTAACACGGACTAGCTGCATGCTAAAATGAACATTTTAAAGTATTGTACGCGACTACTAACATTAATCGCCGCCATCTTCGCCAAACGTCATGTCGTATCGAAAAAGAATAGGGATGCCCACTTGATTCTAATTGATAGATTGAATTTTTAATCAATTGTTGCATATTTTTAATCTGAATCACATTTTGAATTTATTTCGAATAAAGTGCAAATAGAAGCGACAATAAAAACATTCAATCACCATTCCATATTCCGTATATTATATATTATTCACTAAAAGTATAATTTAAAATAACTACTAAGTATACAATTATGAATGAGGTCATACTCGATTTTAAATAGGCAGTTAGAATAATGCTGAAGTCATGTTGTAGAAGTTATAATGCTGTTAATGTGCTGAAGTTACATATTTCATCATGATGAGTAGATTACTTCTAACAAAACGATTTTTTACGACAATTAATATAAAAATAACCCTCATTTTGGGCTTCACCGAAGTCGGGTAAAAATACAGTTCGTTACTGAAAACATTATTAATGTTGTCTTAAAAAAAAAACAATATTGCAGACTAGATACAGATGTTATTATGTATTATTACAAGTATAGAAGAGTGATATTCTATGTAAAGTAGGACATTATCATACTTGTAGTGGTATTAATATTTTCGTATGACAAAAGTTTATGTAATACAGTTTGTAACCCATGGCCGTAGGCCCATGGTCTTAGGAAATATCGAAAAATCGTATCGTATTTGCCACCCCTATTTTTGACATCACTACGTGTGTTTTGATGACTTTCGGGACTGTTTTGAATATTACGACTTCACTACTTTAACGGACTCTGATTGCTTTAAAAAACGCCTTACCTGGCTGTGATTTTCGGAGCTGTGTACCGTTCAAAAGATAATCTGACACTCATAAACGGACTTACGCATACGCAATTGAAAGTGTATTTTGATTGGTATTTTGTGTAAATTGTGGCTCTGCTGGTAGTGCCATGTTACACACAAACATTTTATCTCATTCCAAAACTTATGCTAAGAATACAGTAAATACGATTCTATGCATTTAAACGTTGCACTTACATACAGTTAGGCTTTAGAATAAAAACTGCATAGGTACCTAATTATCGAGGTAGGTACTAAAAATAGTTAAATGTATTATGGTAAAGTTGTCAGTTTCTTAAAAATCACTCGGAGCTGTAAAAAACTATACTTAATATTCGTTGTTATGGTTCGATTATAACCTCAAAATATCTATTCTGCAGCTAGTCCGCTATAAAAATAAGATCCTAAAGGAGTTTACTAATGATCGACAATACAATACATAATTTTCCGATACTCTTAGTTCCTGGGCGAACAATGTATGGGCGTAGAGCAATGTCCTTTCCAAGCTCTTGATACAAGTTGTTTCCAGCAGCATCCTTGTATTTGAGAACATCGCACCAAAATTTAATAGTGTCGTCTTTGTTCTCCCAGTCGTGTTCTCCGATATTTCTATATTATTGTACTAGAACTTTATCAATATCTTCTCTTATCAAACAAAATGCTTCTGCAAGGTGAACGATGCGTTGTACAGTTTTGTTTCGTTTAAGTGTCTCTTTAACAGAAAGAGCAGTCATGGTCTCTAAATTTTTTATCTGGTAGGCGCTGCTGCAATTCGCTTATTAATTTTAATGTAAAATCAATGCATCTTTGTTTGAGCGCTTTCTTGTCAGCGTTTTCCAGTGTTGATTTACTCAAGGCATCCTCAAACGAATATCCCTATTATACGGGTTTGTATCAACGTAGTCGTTTACTCTTTCAATACAATAGTCTACTTTGGAATTCGAATTGATAATTTTATGACACAAACTTTCAATAAGCTTTTTTAGCGTATCTAGAAGAAGTACTGGGTCTGCACCCTTACTTTCAAATATTTTTAATGTTTGTTGGATTTCGCTAAGCACTGATTTTGAAGTAAATCAAATACAATTTATTCCTCTGATCTTGGAACATCGAATAAAGCAATGTGGCTGTATAACAATTTTCCACCCTCTGTGTCAATTGAAAGTGTAATTTGAGTTCATCCCATTGATCAAGAATGCGACTATTGCTGGTTCAATAGAAATCCAACGAGTAGCACACATCTTTAAAATTTTCAGTGGTTTTTCACCCACATTAATACGTGCCGTGTGGTAGCGGGCTGCGTTACTCAGGACATTGGCCGCAACCAGGACGAGGTCGCCGGGTTGGTAGACAGGAGACGTAGACAGTCGTCGACGTTCATCCATCCACTTCTGTCTTGTTTCTTCTTTGGTCTCTTGCACTTCTCTCGCTCTTTTCACTCTCCTCAGTGTATCTGCTAATAGAATGAGTTTAGAGGTTATTTCGGGTATAACATTTTCTGATAAAACTGTCTGACGAAGATCGTGTTTAACGTGATCATATATCCTTAGTTCCCTGCCAAAGGTAAGATATGCCGGTGTATGCCCTATACTAAGACAGTTTGATGTGTTCATATGGCATAGATATGCCATGAACACATCAAACTGTCTTAGAAAAAAAAAACTGGCGAGCATCAGATGATGCTCGCCAGTTTTTTTTTTTAGTTTTTCTGCCCAAGTGTGGTGATGGCCTTCCACCAAAATGGCAAGTTAGTTTTTAGGTCTAGGTTCTTTCTCTCAACCGGGTTTGCTTCTAGATGGTAGACCGCATTGCGGACCCACCATACCACTGGCCGTACCCCTGGTGGTATGGTGGGTCTAAAACTAGATCGGGGTGAACGCATGTTGTATGTTTAGGCAGTAAGCCAGTTTTTGCATTACCGAACTAACAAATTGCGTTCCGTTGTCGCTTATCAGTCGTCGAGGGACTCCATAACGCACGAAGACTTCATTGAATAATGCAGTTGCACAAGCCTCAGCGCTAGCTTGTTCTATGTCAAATAATTCAACCCATCGAGTGGCGACATCTTCGACAATAAATATCCAGGCTTTATTATCTGAGGTCGGAGGAAGTGGTCCGAATAGGTCAAAAGATAATGTTTCCCATCTCTGATTTAGTGCTGTAGTCTGTAATAACCCTGCTGGTTTTAAGTTACTAGGTTTATATCTCTGACACTTGATACAGTCTTGTACGTAGCGTTCCATTTCCTTGCGCAATCCTTTCCAATAATATCTAGCAGCTATCCGGCGAAAAGTTTTGTCAGCACCATAATGGCCAGCGGTTGGTTCATCATGATACTGAGAAAGTATGGTCGATCTTTCATGTTGAGGGATGACACATTGCGCGCTATCATTGTCACTATCTTGTACATAGCGGTGTAGTAGCCCATTATTCATGATGTAACCTTTGTTCGCCCACTAAACAGAGTCTTCATCTTGCACTGGTTTCTCCAGTGCATCCACGACTGTCTTCAAATAGCTTTCTTTAAGTTGTTCTTGTCGTATTTCGGCTGCAGAGCGGCGAAGCATATCTACGGATACTATGCATACCCACAATTCCCTTGCAGTTCAGAGCACGAAGGTCTTGAAAGGTTATCAGCAACCACATTGGTTTTCCCTGGTATACAGTATGTAACGAAAACCCTGTTGTTCCTTATAGCAGCGTATATATACACCTATAGGCTTACCATTAATGAAGTTATAATCTAAAAAAAAACAAGTGGTGGTCGAATATTGTCCATAATCAGATAGTTTTTAAATTCGATACATTGTTACAAAATGTTTTTAACATCTGAACTTACAAGTACTAATCGATCTAGCCTACGGTCGATAAACATTAGCAGCCGTCGGTGGCGCCTTTGATTCGCGATAGCTAGACAGGTTGGCGCCAAAACACAAAGCATGCCGCCTGCGCCGCCACCGGGTTTGATGGCACGTACACCCTTTGTACGACCGCCACTAGCCGATTATCTCCCTCACTGCCCTTCAGTCGCCTGCGCTAATTACTTCTGGACGGATGTATCGTTGATCTACGTTGACAACATTGGAAAAAGAACCAAATTATTGTGAAATTATTGTGAGTGAATTCTGATCCTGATTCTGATTCTGTGCGTTTTTTAAAAAGGTCTTATTCAAATGAAGAATATTTTAAGTGTTATCAGTTTAACAGCTGAGTGATATGATCGACACGTGACGAGTTCATGACCTTAGTTAGTGGTATGGTGTAGTGTGCGGCGCGGCGCGGCGGCGCCTTTGTTGAAAAGCAAGTTGCTACCTATTTTTATTTGCAGAGGTGAGCAATCAGTGTTACTTTTCAAATATTAATATTAAAATAATTATTTGGCTTTTTTTCTTGATTATTTTTTAATTGACTTACGTAATTACCATCGGATATCGATTCTGAAAACGTCCCTACTTGGAACAAAAGGGTTTTTGTTACATACTGTATATTCCACGGATAAATTATACGGTTTGAGTTGCAATGGACTTCAGCCATTTCAGTGCTTGATGATCGGTGGGAATTACTACCGAAAAGCCTTCTATGTAGCCTCTAAACTTTGATACAGCCCATTCGACTGCCAATGCTTCACGGTCTGTAGTCGAATAATTCCGTTCCACCGTAGAAAAAAAAAAAAAAAAAAGTACGTCTGTTTTGTACAACGGCACAACGCGTACTAAACTCAAAGCGCAAGGGCAAACGCGGGTGTACGGGAGGCGGGGCGGCAGGGGCGCGCGAGCGCGACGCGTCTCGCGTGAGCCAGGCGCCTGTTACTTGTTTCAACTTGTTTGCATCTAGTTTTATCCAACAGGGAATGGCTGGACCTAGTTGTAGCCGGCATGATGAAGGCTAGACCTAGTTTTACCCGAAAACAATCGGCTCGTACTAGGTTTAACCAAGAGTAAGTGGCTACACCTAATTCTAATCGGCTAAAACTAGATGTAGCCGCACTTCGGGTATTAGCCGTAACATATACATACATATAACAAAATATATAAAGTTAAGAGAGTTGTTCAAGAAAAACTACCAAAACTTAGTTCTGAGACGAAATTGCCAACTTCTTGCGTATATGTTCTCGAGCTTTCACTTTGAAAGTGAACCGACTGGTCACCGTCCTGATACTCTGAGGGAGCGCATTCCAAAGAAAGACCGCCTGGACAAAGAAAGAAGATTTTATAAAACCAGAGCGGTGAGAAGGACATCGTAGAAGACAGTTATTAGTGGAACGAAGATTCTTGCTATGCGCAGAGCATAAGTATTGACAATTAGAAGTCAGATAAGAAGGAGAAGTAGGTTATCAAGCAAGCAAGCAGGCATATCAAGTATAGCTGATATTTTCGCAGGATCTGTGCACAAGCCTGTTTTGGTTAAGATGTGTCCTAGGTAGGGAATCTGGTCTTGACACAATCGACACTTTTGTCGGTTGATTTTTTCGCAGAAGTTGAAAAAGTCTATCCAGGTCTTGCAGGTGCTGTCCAAATGTTGGAGAGAGCAGGATCAGGTCATCCAAATAAGCCATTAACTTCACTATGTCTAGTTGCAGCCTCAATCTATCGATAAACCGCTGCACTAAGGGGTATTTTATATTAAAATATGGCCAAAAATATTTTTTGATTTTTTCTCAGCAAAATTGTTATCAAAATCGATTAGCATTAAATAAAACACAAAATAATAGATACAGACATAAACATTTTAATAAAAGCATACTTAATACAAAATCTTCTTTAATTACTGTCACTATATTCATAATTTTCCGAATTTTCCTCGTCCAGAGTATCTCCGCTTTCATCTCCAGTTACTCCAGATTCCACAGGCCGCGGGCGTAGAAGTTCAATAGTTTCCCTACAAACTGGTTGAGTTTTTTTTCTTGGTAATTTGCGTATGCAGGAAAGATAAGGATATAAGTAATCTGTTGATTACGTCTTTATTGCAATCTTCCCGTGAAAATTTGCGTGCAAATCCTAGCCGATAGGAACGAAAATGTTTGCTTCGGGCTTCTGCTGCTTCCTCAGAAAGTTGCCCGATTGGTAATAAAGCATGAGAAATTATCTCCGCACCATGCACTCAAATTTTGTGCATGATTGGTGTCATCGGGTGCCAGTTATACAGTCTGACATATAACTGAACCGTTTGGTAGGTATTTAGCGACATCAATCTCATGTCCGCTTGAAATGGCCTCCAAAATTACCTTTAATCGATATATCAATGATGCATCCACCCCGGTTAACTCACTTGATAATTTTGTATCCGCAAAAAATCTGCGAGCTGAATTACCATCGTTGGTGTTTCCGAATCCTGCTTTCGGTATATCAATCCAGAGCCCCATCACGTCTTTGAATTTCTGCTGTATTCTTTTCTTGGTTTCTGCTACAATGTTTTTATCCTTATGAGATCTAACTTGCCATTTTCCGATAGGGATCTTATAGGCTAAGGGCCGGTATTTCAATAATAGCTTATCTCGAAGTGATCCAGGATTGAAGATAAGAACAACTTATATGTATTTCAATATAGGATTAAAGTTAAGCGGCGAATAAAGTCCACCCTAACTAGCCCTAATCTAAGTGGAGGATTTCTGTCGCTTATGTTCCGATCCGAGATTGGCGTGTGGCTACCTCAAAAAAAAGTTGCTTTATGGTAATTATTTTTGACCCGCAAAAATCAACATGCTATGGTAGGTAATGAAATAATGGCTGTTTGCTTGTTAAATAATAATTTCCTTACGCAAGTACGCGGATTAATAGGAGCCAAGCCTAAACATCTTTTTTTACTGATAGGTAATTCCCAATTTGTTTTTTATGTCGCGTCTAAAATAGCAACATTTGTAGGTTGATAGTAGGATAATAAATGTCAAAATTGAAGTATTGGGTTTTGTCGAGTTGAGCGGTTGCGTTGCGTGTGATTTTTTTGTGTGGTGATTTATTTGTTTCGGTATTTCTTGTTCGGAATCATTTCAGAATGGAGAAAAAACGATGCACCAACTTCAGAGCAATGGAGATAAATCTGCTGAAAGACATAGTCCTAAGTAAAGCACATGTAGTTGAAAATAAAAAAAAGTGATGCTACTACGTGGAAGGCGAAAAAAAAACTGCTGGGAAGAAATTAGTGTTGAATTTAACAGCAGATCTTTAAATTCAAAATCTGCTGAAACACTGCGTAAAAAATGGGATAATATGAAAAAAACTGTGAAGGATAAAGTGACGGGCCAAAGAAAATATGCTCTTGGCACGGGGGGTGGTCCTCCAATGCCACCTCCGAACCTCACCAAAGAAGAGGAAGGAATATTTAGTTTGATTAGTGTTCAAGCAGCCGGCACTGAGTCTGTTTGTGACAGTGACTATCAACCTGATACTCCTGTACAAGTTCCAAGTCAGATAATATTAACAGATATCACAGTGGATATGACCAATGACAACGAGAATTTGAACGTCTCAGAGGTAATGCTAGAAGTTGTCAATATATTAAATACCAATCTATGTTTCTTCTCATCTTTTTCACTCCCCTGCAAAATTTGTTTACTGACAAAATTTAATTTTACTGTTAATTTTTTCAGAGTATCTATCTGGAAAATGATGTGCAAGAGGACGAACTTAATAAGTGGAGTGACTACACTCCAAAAACATTAAGGACGAAGCCATCCCTCCAGTTACTAACGGATGATGATAAAGAAAATCCGTTCTGGAGATACCGGAAGCGAAATCACACTGGTCAATTGACAAACAAAGCCTGGACTGAATTGGCCAATGCTAAAAAGGAAATTTGTCTAATGAAAAAACAACACATACAAGCCCTTATTGCTGAAAGCGAATCAAGAAAACGCTACTATGATTTGCAAAATCAATTATTAGAATTAGAAAAGAAAAAGAAAGAGAATTCACTATCGGAAAATTAGGTGTTTACTATTATAATAGTACCTAGCGTTTTCTTGATTTGCTTTCTTACTTGTTAATTTTTTTAAGTTTAAGTAAATAAAACAATGTAAATTTACATAATTTATTTTATTACTCCTTGCTACAAATTATTAAAATAGTGAATGTATGGCACAACATGTGGAGAGACATTCTGGCTGCCTCTGTAAAATGGATCAACTGGTACACTGCTAGTCTCCAAGATGGCTTGTTCAATCTCTGGTAAATTGACAGGCGGATCACCATTATTCATTTTTACTGCAACATTATGCAATATTGCACAAGCCACACATATATGCTGCACTTTTGTAAGTGCCAAACGAATACCAAGTGCTAATACAGGGAACCTTCTCTTCAGAACGCCAAATGTCCTTTCAATGGGGTTTCTGGTTCGAATTTGAGCTTCATTAAATAATTCTTCTGCTGTTGTAGTAGTCTGTGCAAGAGGAGTCAGACAATAATTTGTAACAGCATAACCACTATCCCCTAGCAGAATAGATGCATTAAATTCTCCCCTTTCAAATCTCTCTTTCACCAGACTGTTTTGAAATATTCTTGAGTCATGTGCTGATCCGGGCCAACGAGCAACAATATCTTGAATGATCAAATCAGCCGTACATATCGCTTGAACATTTAATGAAAAAAATTGTTTTCGGCACCGAAAAGTCTCAGCCTGTGCACCACCTACAAAGTTAATAAATAACAGTTACTTTATATATTGCACCCATTACAAAATTAAAGGGGAAATATTATACTATGGCAGGCAACTAACAACTGCAGCACAGATTTTCAATACTTTATGAAAATAACTAGACAGAATCTGGAAGCTGTTAACAATGACTGCCTTGGAATATTTTAGTTTAATTTCTTTTCCTAATATGTCACTCACCTGGAGATTCAAGTTTTATATGTGTGCAGTCTAGGGCTCCAACCACATTTGGGAATTTTGAAATTAAATAAAATTTCTTTTTAATTTCTGCAATATTTCGATTTGTTGGCATTGCTATATACTTAGAACGTAGTTTTACAATTGCTAGTAACACTCTCCATATATGTTTTCCAGCTGTGGACTTGTGTATGCCAATAAAATCTCCATTGCATAGCAAAAAATTACCAGTTGCCAAAAACTTCAGTGTTAGCAATAGCATTTGTGAAGGTGTTAATGATTTATTTCTGAAACAAATGTTAACTACTGAATTATCTAGGTAACAAGAGAAGGCTGTGAGGAATCTAAGTACCTATATGTAGGTACAGACATTCTTGCAAAATATTACCTCGTAGTAGGCCATTTGATTTCGTCTCCTATCTGTTCCAGCACAACGTATGCTGTACGTTTCGTTAGACGAAATCGGTCGTAAAATTCACCTTCATTCCATTTTTGGAAATGATTCTCTCTTGTTCTGTAGATTCGTATACGTCGTGGGGTTGTAGAATAATTGATAAATTCAATAATATCCTCATCATCACTGCTCGAGCTAGAAGTATAATTACTGAAACAAAAAACATTTTAGTTAATTGCCAAGTTGTAAAATCGTGGAGAAAGAGGGAAAACGGTAGGCAGGTACTTACGTGATATTACTCAATTGTTGAGACAACTCTTCATTCATTTTTCACAGCAGAATTGTCGTTAACTTGATTATAAAACTTGATAAATTTAATGTAGTATTATAGCTCAGAAAAGTAAAAAATTAGCAGACAGAAGTGTCATGTTAAGTCAGTCAACTGTCAAAGACAACAAAAATCATAGATAAATGACACATTCTGTTTATTATGTTGCAATATTGCGATTTATCCTAGATTAGCTAAGGCGAGGAAGATCCGGATTGAAATACGCTTCTGTCTCTCAAAAGTGAGACTTATCTTAAATGCAGGACTTAACTTAAGCAATAAGTTAAGGTAACATTGAAATACCGGCCCTAAGTGAAGAATAGTTTCAAACAATCTTATTTTAGCATGATGCACGGAAAGCCCAAAACTGTAGTATATTGTTGTACAATTCTTTCTTTGTGAATATTTTATTTGATGCATCTGGAACAAAATGAATGTTGTTTTAAAAGTAATTAATCGGTTGAATTTTAAAACGGTGGGTATACTTGACGAAAAAAATCATTAAAAAAAAACGCTCTGTTTCCGCAACATCTTTGTTCATTATTAACTGTCCAGATTATCACTGATTACGATTCTGTTACTTTTTCTAATCGGACTAGTCTGGAAATATAAGAAAGTTACTCATTTATTAAGCTAGTTCGATATTTTTTTCATATTTTTTACTGTTTCTTATTTAAGCCACGAAAAAGATTCAAAAGATATAAACATTAGTAAAACAATGTATAAAATAAGCTACGTACCTCCATCACCAGAATCCATCATTAAACACTTGTTAATAACACTATTTTTTTTTTTATATCACCGCGTAAAGCTTGATTTTTTTAAGGCACCGAAAACAGAACTTGCACCTTAGAGACAATAGCTGTGTTCCGACTGACGCTACTGATCAATTGCTAACTCTGGCGCATTAAGATGGCCGCTATAACGTGCACGATGTATTATACTATTCTACAAAATAATAATATTGTTATAATAGCAAACTTCAAAAAACTGATTATTGGCCATGTTTTAGTATCAAGTACCCGTATGTGCGCTGGCAAGTCGCTGGAGCGTTGCGCAATCCAAATGGCATTCGTTTTAATTGATATAGTCCGAACGGTGTGACAAAGGCTGTCTTTTCTTGATCTTCGTTACGTACTTTAATTTGCCAGTGCCCTGCTCTAAGGTCTCAAGATGACATGTAAGGGGTCCGTTTGGCTTCATGTCATCTAAGTCATCTATTCTAGGTAAGGGATACGCATCAGCCACGGTTATACTATTTAGCCGGCGGTAATCTATGCAAACCCTTATATCACCGTTCTTCTTGGGGACCATTACAAAAGGTTCTGCCCATGGTGACTTCGATGGCGTGATAATTCCCTCTTCTAGCATCTGATTTAACTCCTTACGTAGAATTTCTTTACGCTGTGGAGATAGTCGGTATTCAGCACAGCATTGGTTTTTGGTTCCCGGTTTCTATACTATGCTCCACGAGGCTTGCGGGTTCTCCGTTACCGATAAAGACTGCAGAATGACGTTCCAATACAGTATTCAGCTGGATACTCTCTTCCGCGGTGGTGTCGCCTAAAAACAGCTGCTGACTGTGTGGGGAGAGTGTCACTTCAGCACCATTAATATTTGATTTCGCATCCCGAAATAATGCCCCGACAAATCTCGGTGAGTAGCCAGACCCCGCGCTGGTTTCTGGTCGCGTGGGCGATGGCGGCGGCGTATGGAACTCAATTAAGGGAGGTGGTCCGTACGAATCTGCCATGTTACTTTCCTCAGGAACGTATGCAGTTAGAGACGGTGTCGCAAGCAACGGGCTAAGCATCGCTTCAAGAGAAGTGATTTTGGCTAACCTAGAAATCACTGACTCCGTTTCCTCCGGTTCCGTTTGCACCATAAACACGCTTGCATCAACTTTTTCCTCGTTGTAGAGATGGTGTTTCTTGCCAGGCTCATACAGAAAATCGAATAATAACTGCGGTAAGTTGAGCACGATGCCTGCAACTTGAATAAAATCTACACCTACGTTCTGTTATCATGTGGTTCAGGCAACACGATAAAATTTGTGGGGATCATCCGTCCACATAATGTGACTGTAACCGGTGCTGTCTTGACAGGCTGTCTCAGCCGTAAACCATCATCAGCAAGGCTAATCATCGCTTTTTCAGTTTTTAATTCGACTCCCTTTCGCTTTAGCATAATGTACAATGACGTAGATGCAAAACTCAACCTGGCCCCGGAATCGAAGTGAGCTTGTCCGTTGACGCCAGCGATGCAAATCTTGACAGTTGACCTAAGTCGTGCTTTAGCTACCTGCGTCAAGTTTGTTTCTGTTGCACTGGGTATTTACTCCGGACTACGCCGGGCTCTCCGCAACCGTAACAGGTGATTTTTTGACTAGGCTTTGGTCTGGATGCAGCTGGAATTACTGCACCATCTACCGTTGGAGTCTTGACTTTGTTGGTTTAAGTACGTAAGTTAAGTTGGTTTTACGTGAAAGAAGTCTGTTACAAATAGACCTACGGTAACAGACGGAATTTGGGTAGGAATAGGGTTTGTGTACGTCGCGCGTCATGCAATGTACACAGGAAATGATTTTCTCACTGCCAATCCCACAGACTCATAGGACCGATAACGGCTTAAGGTGTCTTGGCCACAGTGAGAGGAGGTATAGAAGATAAATCACGCTCGACTCCGGCTTGGATTAACGGTCGATAAAATTATTTCGAGGTACCCAATGTACTCGCCGATGTACGGCCGCTAAAACACTAAAAAAACTTACGATACCAGCACTTTGCACAATAGCATACAACTAGGAACAACTCACGAGCCGGGAATCGATCACGAATCACGATGATCGTAACTATAATCAACAGCTAAATAGATCCCAGCCGAACCGAGCGACACTCAACACAACACCAACACAACACTAGCAACACTACACAGTACACACACAGCACCAGCAGCAAAACTTTTCGAGTATTTTTGTCTAATTGCACTCGGCTATTTCAAAAAAGTAAACGTCACTGATTTTTATTGTCATTGTCCCCGCGTATGATTTCAGTAGCACGATTTCATCCCAATTCTGATGTCGGTGTCTCAAGATTTACTCCGCTAGGCTTCTATATCAAGTGGGCAGACGATGGGTTTCGTGCTTTGAAAAGATACAGAGCGATACACTGTTTCTAGCAAAACTAATGAATTACTCGATATTAGAACTTAACAAAATAACACGGGGCACAAAGAATCGGGTACAGTTCTTACAGGGTAAGAGGTCTTAGCTCGGCCGCAATCAGACACTGACTGACGTCCTGGCTCAGAGCTTGTGACCATCTGGGCTCTGTGACAAGCACGCTGGTGGTGTGGGTAAACTTGTAAGTAGGTCGCTTGATGTCACCACCGCGTACTTGTGATTCATTTTAAGCCCGTACCAATGACCGTCTCAGACATATATATATATATATCTATTAAAACTTGCAAAAATGTAAAACATAGAGGTACGTTTAAGTACCCATAGTCTTAAAAGAGCATTTCTCAAAAAAAATTACCATTGCTTAGAAAATATGATAAAATGAAAATATTGAAATAAACCTGATTTCTTTATTCAACTGGTGAGTTAGTAATCTCATCTTTCAATTTTTGAAGACATTGACTATGATTCTCATCCCAAGTCCAGACTGAATCTTTTTTCAAAAGATTTCTTAATAATTGAGTTTTCTCTGACAGGTTACTTATAAAAGGTCCTAAGTAGTTGATCATACCTAGTATTCTTTGTAACTCTTTGACATTTTGTGGTGTGGGCATATTGACAATGGCTTTGATATTTTCTTGATCTGCTCTAGCACCGTCTTTACTAAAGACAAAACCCAAAAAACATATTTCTGTGACTAAAAATTTACATTTTGACTTGTTAAATTTTAAATTAACTTCACGAGCTCTTTGCATGACTTTATGTAATTTTTCATTATGAACTGACACTCATTTGGACCATAAACCAAAATATCGTCTATGAATATTAAAACTCCTTCTACAACGTGTAACAGAAAGGGTATAATCATATGGAATACTGTGGTACGGACCATCAAACTGAACAACTTTCTCTATGGGACCACCATCGAAATCGTAAAAAAATAATCAGCTGTCCCATAGAAAATTTCAATACCTAGTCGACCCAAATGTATGGGACAGCTGATTATTTTTTTACGATTTCGATGGTGGTCTTATAGAGAAAGTTGTTCAGTTTGATGGTCCGTACCACAGTATTCCATATGATTATACCCTTTCTGTTACACGTTGTATATCACCAAATAGATTCATCATGACTCTTTGAAAGATTTCAGACGAGGCATTTATGCCGTAAGGTAATCTTAAATACTTATATCTACCAAATGGTGTTTGAAAAGTACATAAATCTGAACTATGTTTATCCAGACGTAGCATCCAAAATCCTGAGTATGCATCTAAATGAGAAAAACATACAGCCCCTTCGAGCTGAGACTTAATCTCATCAATTGACTTGAGTGGATAAAATTCCCTCATAATGTTCTTATTTAGATTTCTAGGATCTAGACAAATTCTTAACTGACCTGAACTTTTTACGGTTATGACGACTGAGTTAACCCACTCTGTAGGTTTTGTAACCTTTACAATAACTTCCACCATGCGATCCAACTCTCACGCAGTTTCGTTTGTAACGCGAATGGAACTTTCCTGGGCGGATCCACGCCTGGGACTGCATCAGGCTTGAGTTTGAGATGACAGACTGGAGGTAGACACCCAAGACCCTGAAATACATCATTATATTGTGTAAGAATTTGTTTACAAAAATCTTGTTTAGTTACTGAAAAGACTCGTTTTATTATACCTAACTTTTCACAAGTAGGGAGACAAAGAACATTTGGACAATCTAAATCTGTTACTATAAACATTATAGATTCGATGAAGTTTTTATTATTAATACTTAAATTACAATTTTTGTTGACTTTGCCTAAAATCGGAATGGATTTTCCACCAAATCCTGTGACGTTTATTTGACATTTGACAAGTGTCACTTTTGACATATTATTATTCTGACATTGAATATAATGAAATGTTTGTTTGGACATTATGTTGACATCTGCACCTGAGTCTATGATGCATTTAATTTGTTTATTCCCTATTGACAAGTTAATTTCCCTAATTGTTTTGAATAATTACTTTCCAAAGTGTTGACATTATTTGCTTTATGACTATTATCTGAGTAACTGACTAATGATCCATTGTGTGATTGTGACTGTGAATACTGACTTTTGTATTTATTATAATGATACTGTGTGTTGTGACCATTTTCACCATTTAGATGTAAATATGGACTCAGACATTATTTATTTTGACTATTTGAGTGGACGTTGTATCTCTCAAACCTGTGACTGTATTCATCATTGAGATGTAGATTGTTTTCATTACATCTGTCAGACATATCTCCATTTTTATGACTAAGGTAATAAGGATGCGGACGTTGACTATTGGACTTAATATTAGATCTCTCAGAATTGTGACTGTTCTCCTCATCATTGGGATATGAGTAACATGACTGCGACTGGTCTAAATATGACCTGTGTGACGGTGACTGCTCTGTGTGTGTGCTTTTGTGTGTGTGTGCCTGTGTGTTCTGACTGTGTGACTGATTCCTATGTGGATCATATTGATATTAATGACTTTTATGACATTGACTCGACTTTGAATGAGAGCTCAATGTTGAATCTAATCGTGGGTTCGGACCAACAGGTTTTCAATAAAATTATATTTTGATAAATCAACTTTGTTTTATTTTAACTTTTTACAAAATACATTTTCTTAACAAGCGGATACGGAGAGAGAACCAAAGATACTCTTAACCACAGATAATTAATATTTTGAAAGGGATGTGCGAGTTGTTCCTCAATACTCTTCCTCAACGAACACATGCCGTTCACTTAAACCTAAATTCTGCACTAATTTAACAAAAATACTTTTACACAATGGCTTAGTTAGGATATCTGCTAATTGCTCTTTAGTATTAATATACTTTACTGCAACTAAACCCTCTTCAACCTTTTGCTTTATAAAATTGAACTTTACATCAACATGTTTTAACCTTTTCTGATTAGGATTATTAATAGATTTAATAGTACTTATATTGTCTTCAAAAATAAGAACATTTTCAACATTAATATTTAAATCTGCTAATAACTTTAACATCCAACAAGCTTCCATAATAGATTCACACAATGACAAATTCTGCTTCCGTTGTACTTAAAGCATCAGTGCTTTGTTTTTTTAGATTTCCAAATTACAGTATTATTAAAAACTTTGAACAAATATCCTGATGTTGACTTTCTATCATTGTCCCTAGCCCAATCAGCATCTGCATAACCCAACAATGGCATGCTTGAATTACATTTAGTATACAACATTGCAAAATGAACAGTATTCTTCACAAAACTTAGTACTCTCTTTAAGGCTCTCCACAAATCAATGCTTGGCTTTGACTGAAATCTACTCAAATAATAAACAGATGCAGCTAGATCTGGCCTTGTTCCTACTGTGGCATACATTAATGTTCCTATTAATGACCTGCACCATTATTTTCATCACAATCCAATTTAAAATTTGCGTCCATTGGTGTTTCGCTACTACCCTTACAATTTTCCATGTTATACTGTATAAGAACATTTTGTATATAAAATAAGGGAACATTTCCTGTCAACAGGATAATAGTATATGTATAGTATTTTTTGTATATATCTATATATATATCGCACCCCCGGTGCGACACTGTCACTTATGCAAAAATGTAGTTTTTAAGGAGAAGCGTTTAAAACTTTGACACCTCACAAAACAATGACGTAAGAATATATAGATGAGATGAACAGCTTATACTACAACGTTAACCTTTAACTTTACTTTTGGATAAATATTAAACACTTTATATTGTAAAAAATATACTATACCATTATTTAAGCCTTCCAACCCCCTCAGAAGTGACGTTGTGGCTCTAACGAAAAATTATAACTGTAGTTATATCACAATGAGTTAAAAAGAAAACAAGAACAAATTGTTTACTAAGTTTTATTTTAATCATAAACAAGCACTGTTATTAACGAAAGAAATAAAATAAGTCAAAACTCTTCAAATAAACATAAGAAACTTTGTACTTCTTAACATTTCTACATAAGTGTAGTACAAAAATAATAAAAAAATCAAGCAATGAAAAGTAAATAGTGTAAGAAAGTCTTTCAATTGACAATCTTATTAGAACTAAAAGAGAATTTTTCGTAAGTACGTATACACTTTTTATCTTAGAGTCGGATAACTAATATTTACTTACAATTAAAATTAAAAATATCTTTGGGTTCAGAACCAATGCTCCTAATCCTAGTTACTATCTGAATTCTAAGTTTAATCAGACTTATGACATCACAGCGAGTTAATCACCTATATCTTTAATAATTCTTATCAGTGTAGTTTAGGAATCACTTCAATTCTTCAAAACAATTAGATCAATTAAACATAAATTTGCAAAAGAACAAAATATTGAATTCGTTTTCAATACGTATAATATTTAATAGTTTAATAAAATTAAATGAGATCTCTAAAAAACTTTTCATAGTATCTTGGTACTATGTTTGTCTCTACCAAACTCAAAAGGTCGCGCTTCTTGCGTTCTGTAATAGGAATTTTCGAGGTATATGCTGGTTTCAAAACGACCTCGTTAATGTTTGTAACATTGCCTCGAGCTCGACGTAAGTTATTTCTATTTGGTTCTAATATAGCTTTGGCCTCCTCCCAGTTTTCAGTCTTATAGGTTGTTCGATATTGATAATTGGCGCAATTTTTAATAAACTTAATACCCATAATCTCGCCAATTTTAATTGTATCCCCGTTAATATTTTTGCTCATGTTAAAGTTTATGTTATCTGTCAAAGCCTTAAGATCGACGAAATCACTGTAGTTCATTTCTCTCACCAAAAATGGTTTCCCTGTCTTCTTCGCTCCTCGTATTATGGATATGTATTGTTCAGGAATATAGATGGGCCCAGATTTTTTGGCTCTAGTGTGATGGCTTTTTCGATCACTGAATGCGCAGTGTCGCCTTCGTTCTGTGTGTGCCCACGTATTAAAAAGTTATGTTGTATGGAATTTATGTTTAATTTTGTAACTGCGAAATGGTACATTGCAAATACGAATCTGTTTTTTTGCTGCCCGCAGCAATTGTCTGAATAAAAAAATATGTCACAGCCAGGATACTTATTAGCAACTTCTAACAAATATGAGTACACACAAGATCCAATTTCTATAGATCCCCTGTTGCCTAAGCCTTCATGCCAAAAATAGCATGTAGTTTCTTTATATTTTGCATTGGAAATAGTAAAATTGTAGCAATTTAGCCTTGATTTATAAAAAAAGCTGATGAATTTCCTAAATGGCATGGCAAGACAGCTTGTAAGTCGTAGGTACATACGATCTTTGTGCTTTGAGAATCTTGACATTCTTTCATGTCTCTATCTTTTTCAATCCTACTCAAGCTCTTTTCTTCTTGGTGAACCTTGTAACTATCGTATAATTTAACTTTTTCTTGTTCTGGTGCATTTTCGTATGCAACGCATTGGTCACAAAGGTCTTTCTTCGGCCTAAAAAAGCCAATATTAAAATCATGATTAAAAATGCGCTGATAGGCGTCGTAATTAACAGCTGGCTTATTATTTTGTTGCTGTACTTCCTGATAGTTTCTGTGTAATTCCGCGATGGTCAAGCCACCGTCAATAAAAAGCCTACTTGTGTTTGCCCTCAGATAATGGCTTTCTACTTTCGGAATAGATTCAATGTGATCTATGACGGCTTTTATCATTTCATTGTCCAATTTGCAATGCTTCCCGTGTTTGCCTCGTTGGTCTTCGGGAATGATACCGTCATTGAGTTTTTTAGCATCAATGACAGTTCGTATAGTTCTTGGCGAAATACCCAAGGTGTTGATTAAAAATGATTTGCAAACCCGGACTGACCGACCATCATTGAGTAAATAAAATGCAGAGTTACCTTGTCTCGGGTACCGACGATTCGTGTTAATGCTTGCAATTTCGAGTGGTCTTATGCAGGAATTCAAAAAATCACGGTGTCTTTCTATGCTGCCTAGCTCCCAATAAGAATTGAAAATTTGAATTCTTTTTTCTTGGGTAAAATTAGATGAACAAGCCAGCCGACACTTAAAATTGGTCCCTCTTGTTCCGAAACAAGAGGGACCAATTTTCCTAGCCTGAACTGTTTTACCAGTTTTAATTGATCGATATTCATTACCGGAATTCCTTAATTTTTTTGCTATATTTTTTTTCCAGCTATTAGGATTACGAGTACGTTTTCTACCCCTTTTCTTTGGTGATGATGTTGGTTCTTGGTCATCAACAGCCTCAATCTCAGAGCTACTATCACTAGATGAACTACTTGAACTGGAGGAACTATTTGAGGATGAAGACGAACTAGATGAAGGCTTGAAATCGTCACCTGAATCGGTACCAGAGAAGTCACCGGTTGGACATCCAGGTTCTTGGTTTTCTATTGAATTTTCGACGTCAATAACAGCATTACTAGGTGGGAAGTTTACAGTTGGTAAAACAGAGTTACTGCCATCTTGATCGATTTCAGAAGGTGGAACTGAAGATTCGACGGGTTCATTTCTTTCAACGGATGATGTTAGATGTGTCAGTAATACCATTTTTTTTCCCCGAGACAGCATCTTATTTAATTCCAGAAACAACTGAAAATAAATAAAAAATATCAAAATAAATAAATTGTTCCTACAATTACCATAGCTATAAACACAAAACTAATTCTAGCTGCAATAAATAAATAAACGACACTATTACAAGCAATATTATTATGACCTACTTGTCACAATGGCTCTCGTACTACAAAGAAAAGCCTTAGTTTGAGACCAGGTGATTTTTGTGAATTATGCAGCACATTTATTTTAAAACGCAAGCATTGGAGAAACAAAGTTATTTATCAACAAAGGCCATTGTAGCACAAAAGTAAACATTTAAAGATACTTAAATATTGGAGAAATAATGTCACAACTGTATCTTAGGTCACTATTGCTCCAGAATCAAAAAAATATTATGTCACAATTACCTTAGTAACAGTGTAGCTCCACGACGCACTTGCACTGGCGGGGGGACCGCGCACTACTAACCAATAAAACGATGTTGCTCCCAGCGACGCGTGATTCGCGCCAAAACGGCAATGACACTCACGCCCTCATTCGGAAACTATGCGTACTACAAAAGTAACGTTATCGCACCAAGTAAAGGGGTGCTTTAGGATAATTTTTAGATATTTAACTCATTTTTGCATTTTTTGCATAAGTGACAGTGTCGCACTGGGGGTGCGATATGTATTACGTTTATTATATTTTATGTATTAGTTTAGTAAAAATAAGTAAATTTAAGTTTTAAAATGTTCGTTTGTGCACATAGGTTTATCCTCATTCGCAAATCTCACAATCAAACGTAAGGTTTGCTGTAAGAAAACCCAATTCTGGGTTAAGCTCGCCGTTGTACATAAGTTATATATTGTAATTTTGTGTGTCCTACTTTTATATTTTGTGTGCAATAAAGAATAAGAATTTGTAAATATTTTGATTGATCAATTAAAATACCATCATCTGTATTTTGAATTGATATTCCTAAATATTTTAACTTATTATTCCCCATATCTTTCATTCTGAATTAGGTCTTTAAAAAATCTTTTAATGAAACTATGTCTTCAGTGTTTGATCCTAGAATTAAAAGATCATCAACATACAAAAGCAAATATAAATCTCCTTTACTATACAAACAATAATCATTCTTTGACCGATTAAAACCATACTTTGTGATTACATCATTGAAATGCTCATTCCAATATTTAGGTGACTTCTTTAGCCCATAAAGAGACTTGGTTAATTTCAAAACATCCTTTCTTAACACTTACACCTTCAGGTGGTTTAAGATAAACTTCTTCGTCTATACGACCATACAAAAATGCTCCTTTGACATCCATTTGATGTATATCATAATTCCTGCGTGCTGCGACTGACAACAACGTTCTCATTGTTTGAAGTTTCAAGACCGGTGAGTATGCATCTTCTTGTACATCTTTTTGCTGAAATCCACGAACAACTAATCTTGCTTTACATATTGTATTATTTTCTCCTACATTCTTCATTGTGAATATCCACTTACTATCAAGTAACTATACATTGTTTTGTTGAGGTACTTCTTTCCAAGTTCCACTTTCTTCTAAAACATCTATTTCTGCTTTTACAGCTTTCATCCAATCATCTTTGTCTTTTCTTTGAGTAATTTCGCCTAAAGTTTCTGGAACTTCTTCATGACATGTCATTAGACAATATAATGCATCTTCATATTCATCTCCACTAATATCACTCATAACATAATCTTTCTGCCATTTTGGTTTTCTTATATTTCTTTTAGCTCTTCCTGTTTCTACAACTCTTCCTTTTTCTAACACTAGGGGTTTGATTCCTGCCTACTGTTGGACTTCTATTAGTTACATATGCTGAATACAAAATTGCATCTCCCCAAAACTGTTTATCTAACTCGGAATCTAACAAAATTGATCTTGCCTTTTCTACTAAAGTCCTATTCATACGTTCAGCGACTCCATTCATCTCCATTATTTCTACCATTATTTCTACAAAACTCATGAAATTCTCTTGTCACATATTCTCTACCATTGTCTGAACGCAACTTTAATAAATCACAATTAAAATGTTTTGTAGCATAATAATAATAATCCTTAAATTTTTCGAAAACTCAGATTTCTGTCTCATCAAATAAACTATAACCAAATGTGTGTAATCATCAATAAATGTTACAAAGTAATTAAACCCTTCTCTACTTACAGTTGTTATTGGCCCGCACACATCTGTGTGAACAAGCTGTAGTGGTCTACTTGCCCTGTAACCTGTCCTGTTAAATGGCTGTCGTGTCATTTTTCGTTACGTTCACATAAAGAATGTTTATATTTAGTGTGTTTTAATTTTTCTAAACCTTTTATCATATCATTTTTAATCAAAATATCTATATTATTCATTCCTAAATGGCCATATCTTCTGTGCCACAATTTAGCCTCATCTGTTGTTAAAAAACAATTATTAGTATTCAACTTATCAACATAAAACTTTACTTTGTATAAAGAGCCTTCAAGATTTCCATCAGAATAAACAGTTTAAATGGTTATAAATTCTTACTTTACCTTTTTCAAAACATACAGACATGTTTGACATATCCATTTTAGACACCGACAATAAGTTTTTCCTCAACTCCGGTACATAATAGACATTTTTTATAGTACACTCTGTATACCTTTTTCCAACATAACACTTAGCTATAATATTACCAATACCTATCGCTTGTAAAGCTACGTCATTTTTAGCTGCGGCAATATTTTTAGGATTTTTCAACTCAATATAGTCTACAAACAAATCTTTATTATTAATTAGATGATCAGAGCACCCCGAGTCTATTATAAATTCAACTGTATTACCTTTATCTGCACTATGCACTTCCACTTCATTCAAATGACTAATAAATGCTGCTCCGCTGCTCCTTCTTCCTTCCTGACTGGTTCCTGCATGATACGACTGTCCTTCACCTTGTCCTCTGCCTCTACTGAATCCACGTCCTTGTCCTCTGTCATATCCTTGACCAGCACCTCTGCCATATCCTTGTCTAGCTCCTTGATAGTATCCTCGACTTTGTCCATGTCTTTGATTCTGTTCATATACTTGGTTTTGTCCATACCTTTGTCCTCGTTCTGTGTAATTATTTTTCCCATGGTGTCCATGATAATTTCCTCTACCTCTGCACTGATATCTTTTGTGTCCTGGCTTCCCGCATGTAAAACAGTTAAATGCCTCCTGATTAACGTTATCCTGTGTTTAATTATTATGCTTTTCCTTTTTTAGTTTTTCCTCTTCAGCTAGCAATCTTTTCTTCACAAAAATGTATGACAAACTATCCAATGTTTCTAATGCAGTAATTATGTTGCTATAGCTGTCTGGAGTCGACAATAAAATGTAGTTTACGCGTTCCTCTTCAGATAATTTTACATTTGCTCCATTCAACTCGTTAAATATACTTTCCATTTCAAGTAGATGTTCTTGTAAAGATCGTTTTTCATTATATTTTATTTCTGACAATTTTCTTCTTAGGAAAAGTGTACCTACAGTGCTTTTTCTTTGAAAGTTTTCTTCCAAGCTGGTCCACATAAGATAAGCTGTATCCTTTTTAACATAATCGATATGAGAGTCTGCCACTCATGCGATAATCAACGCCTGTGCACGTGATTCTTGTTTTGTATTTTCCTTCTTCTCTGAATAATCTGCATTTTCTATAGCACATAAACAATCATTTTCCTTCAAAATACTTCTCATACGAAATGCCCATGTATGAAATGCTTGTCCACGAAATGGCTCAATCCGAAATTTTCCTTTCTCACACGACATGGTCGCCATTTTGAGAACAATCTTTTTGTTCACTTTTCCAATATGACTATTATGCTAGTCCGAACCAACGCTCTGCTACCATTGTTGAATATAATCGTGGGTTCGGACTAACAGGTTTTCAATAAAATTATACTTTGATAAATCAACTTTGTTTTATTTTAACTTTTACAAAATAACACCCCAACATTTTCTTAACAAGCGGATACGGAGAGAGAACCAAAGATACTCTTAACCACAGATAATTAATATTTTGAAAGGGATGTGCGAGTTGTTCCTCAATACTCAACATGCCAACAAAATAATCTTGACTACTTTTATTTGAATTAAACGATTGCAACTGACTCACTTTTTTATTTTAGAAACAATATTTAGCAAAATGACAAATTATGGGAATGAATAAACCGATTTTATTGAAACTTGATACCCATACGCGATATATCAAGATTTAAATAGTTACTAGAAAACTATTTCAAATAAAAGTTTATAGAGATAGAGAGAGACAATTTTAAGTTTCCTAACAAAATTAAAACCACGTCTAACTGCTCGCTTAAAGTATATTTCGAAAACATTTTCTGGCGACTGGAAAATTAAGAGTTTAATAATTAAGATTTAACAAATTCCAGGACTTAGGACTAAACATTGTTAGCGAGAATATTCCTCAGAATCAATCTCAACATAGTAACATCTTAGTAATAATTTCTTTTCGTTTTCCTATCTTTTTCATTCCCTAATACACAACGCTTTATCCAGTTAATCTAAAAAAAATGCTAATTGAAACTAAAGTACAATGTAGTAGATACCCTGAAGTACGTACCTTAGCTTCATAAGTTTAACAGTATAGAATAACAATATGGTTTATTTGGTAACAAAAATAAAAACAATCAATCACACAGAAACAACAGCCTATATTATACAGAAATATTGTTAAAATAAAACTGTAATCGCCATAATAAAACCAAATATTAAAACTTAATGAGTAGCTGCATAAACAATAAAAACATAATTAATTAACATATTCACATTCATCAGTTGGATAATGGTCATATACAGCAAAGTTGCACCTTTAGCACCAAAAAAATTGACAATTCAATAACACTTTTATTAGTTCTGCATTCATAGTAGATACAAAATTCAGAGGACATTTAGACAAATTTGGAATAAACCCGCAGCCGTTACATTTTGGTGCCGTAATAAAATGTGTAGAAGACCAAGGCCATAACAAACCAAGACGTAAACATATAAGGAAATCATCTTTACGCAAATCTGTTATACCTAAGAGTATCATTTTTCTGTTTCTTTATGATCCTTTGGTTAACAAAAAAATATCTGAAACAAAATATTGTTTGCATAATCTTACTACATAATAATTAAAAATATCAATGTTGCTCAAAATTATATGTCATAACAAGATAAACAAATAATAAAATCCTAAGTTTGGCTACCACTACACTCTTCACAGAACTAAAAATTGCATGCCATGCACTTCGTGACTTCATGCATCAATACGGACCGTTTACATTGATTACATGTTAATTGTCGACGTATAATCGTTCGCAGTGATTTTAGTTCAGCTGTTTATTATATTTGTAATTAACACTTTGGGACGGTTTTAAAATAACATTTGATATAATTTTTATTCCCTCGCAACTTCCTACAGATGTATGAGGCGTGCCATAAATTTTATTATTACGGGCATTTTCCTTGTCTGAAGATGATGAAGATCAACCGTGGATGATCGCGAAATTTCAAATGTGTGTATTTTCGGATTGAAACAAAAACAATCATCCATACAAAAGCAACTAAGTATACGATGTTTAATTTGATTATAATTTAATGTAGCAATTAATTTGGTGAATTGATCGTGTACCCGGAATAGTTTTGAGTATCGGGGGTAATAATTTTGAAATTTTGTCAATATGTTCTGTTTTAATGTAATAACATTTTACAGACTTTACACGTTCTAAAATTATTTTATATACACCTTCTGCGTTAGCTGCATCTTTACCGTATGCTACTTGTCTATCTAAAGATATTTTAACCACTCCTCCAATTGCATCGGCAACGCCTTTTCCATGACCACTCTCAAAGAATGACCAAGTAATTTTAAGTTATTAAACAGTCGCAAAATGATTAATTAAAAAAAGTTATTTTTTGGCGATACTGCGAGCTTAGGCCATCTGAAAATATGTGAATAACTTTTAAGTTTGGTTCTAGAGATTGTAATTCTAGTAATGGTAAAAGATGTGCCTATATCGCACTTGGTATGGATATTTATTTTGAGTGTGAAACAGTACAAAAATATTGCTTTTTGCCATGCACAAAAAGCACGCCGGTATGTAGGGAAACTTGATTTTTAGAAGCACCGAAGTGCATCGCTGGTACTTCTGAACTTAATTTACATTCGAAAGGAGAATGCCCAGTTTTCTACTGTGGTCACCGTTGCGCATGAAAACATTTTGTATGATAGCATAAATTGGATATAAAATAGAAGTGATGTCGTACTTTCAAAGGAAATAAAAATTATCCATTTATTTTGTGGGGTTTTTTGTTGTTCTTTGATTTTCTGTTCAGTTTTGAGGTCAGTTTTGTGACGAACCTGCCACTAAAAGGAGCAACAACAAACCAATGAATGATTCCAAACAAATAATATGATTACATTAGTCAAGCTAAATGTAGTTTTGTAGATAGCTAGAGGATTAGAAATTAAAAATGCTTGAATATAGGTATGAAATAGATTTATTTGGCCATATCCAAAATATGTCGTCTAAAAATGGAGCCGGCGGCTCTACAGATCTAAATCCAGCCCAACTGAGATACCACAAAATGGTCATCACGTGAGCACAACATCCAACTGTCCGGTTACCCACCAAACAATTAGAATAGTATTTAGTAATATCAGCTACTGGGTTGCTTGTGGCCCTCTTAACTAAAATATAGGCGTAGTACACCTTACTGCTTACATGTCGTGACCTAATCCTTCCTCTTACTAAATGTTGGTTCGTTCCCAGTACCAATAGCAAGTCATCCTCAATGTCGTTTGCTAGCTCTATTTCGTATATTCCGTTTATACGGACATGCTCCCCATAATACGACCTAGCCTGTTTAACCTGATAGGAACCGAGAGCTACTGTCATCAGATCATGTGACAGTCTTGGAAATGTGTCCAAATGTGGATGTTCAGCATCTATGGTCAAGAAAATAGCTCTCCTTCTATTAATATTTTCATTCTGAATGTACTCCCCCAAATAATTTCTGGTATATAATCTAGCTTTAGTTATTTCCAAGAACTGTTGAGCATCAGGTCTGTCCACAATTGGTGCATGGAACTTATTTAAAAGTGCACATGCAATATTAAAATCTAACATCAGGTGTGTGAATACTAATCAAATGTATGGGAATGACGTCATCTCAGCGTTAAGTAACGTACAAACGAATAGAAAATTCGTAGACAAGTTAACATCGTTTAAAATGATAGAATGAAATGTGATCGTTTCTACAACGTTGAACGCTACATCCCATATTAATCGTAGCCAAGTCACAGTTTTGACGAGCGCTAACGAAACGATGTCGAAGTTTATGAACGCCAGCTGAGCGATCGCCGAGACCCAAGAGAAAACGATAAAATATGGCGCCTATATGAGCCAGCTGTGTTGAGACCGAGAAGTGTTTTGTTTATTTACCATAATTTTGGACTGTATTTATCATAAACTGTCACTTACGGGATATCTTCCGTGATTGTTTGTACTTTTGAGCTCTCGATATTGCCCACCCCGATCCCCCCGGTCCCCCCGGTGTATCCCGATTTGTTTGTCCACCAATTTCTTCTTATACAAAGGCCAGGTTTACCAACAAATTGATGGTGTAGCCATGGGTAGTCCAGTGGCACCTGTGGTTGCTAATTTGTGGATGGAACACATCGAAGACCTGGCTATTTCTACATGTCCTGTGCCTATCAAGGTTTGGAAGCGGTATGTACACGACGTATTCTGCATCCTCAGAGGTGGTATACCAGAAATTGAGAGATGTTTGAACCATCTGAATTATATCCACATGCGCATCACAGCGGAAGTAGAGAAAGGTCGGGCTTTGGCATTTCTTGACGTTAAAGTCATTGCAAGGAGTGATAGGACCCTTAGCCATTCAGTGTACAGGAAACCGACCCATACGGACCGCTACTTGTACGCCGGACTCATATCATCATCCCCGTCACCTTAAGTCTGTAGTAACCTCATTTAAAAATCGCGCATTTGATCTGTGTGATTCGGAACATCTTACTGGTGAATTATCCCACGTACAAAAGGTTTTACGTAAGAATGGCTACAACACCAATATTGGAGCAGCAAGACCAAAAAAGATGCGAGCTACCAGATCTACACTAGAGCGTCAATCAACTTTCTTGCCATATCTAAGAGGAGTAACGGACAAGATAGGTCGTTTACTGAGTAAATACTCGATAAAGACCGTGTTTACTCCTCACAAGAAAATTGCACAAAGTCTGCGTTCCCCGAAGGATAAGATCCCGTATGAACATCCTGGGGTGTATAAAATTGATTGCAGTTGCGGTAGTTCATACATCGGTCAAACGAAGCGAACTGTCTCATGCCGCATCAAAGAGCACATAAAAGCTGTGAAAAATAATGGTGAGCAAAAATCTGCCATAGCTGAACACCTACTGCAGTCAGGGCCCAATCACTGGATCGAATTTCACAAGCCACGTATTTTGTCAACGGACAAACATTACTTACCAAGGCTGACAAGAGAAGCAATTGAAATAAGAACATATAAAAATTTCAATCGAGAGGATGGCTTCAAATTGTCCAGTACGTGGAATCCAGTTTTGAGTATGCTCAAAAGTAGCAGCCGGCATCGTAATAAGGACTCCAAAAAGCCTTGTGATACTGTGAGTGTGTTTTGCCGTGACTTAGTGATGAGTTCCAGTAGTGCGCGTAGCAAAAGACAAAGAAAGAGGGTAGACAGATTTGTCTGCTCTTAACAATTTATTTTCCATCCACCCGCATTCTCCAGTCAAGCCGCGATCATGGCGCTTGCAACAGCGTCGAAATATCGGGAGCCCAAAAGTACAGACAATCACGGAAGATATCCCGTAAGTGACAGTTTATGTGTAAATGTAAACCGTGAAAGTTTAAAACAGTGTTTGTATTTATCATTTAAGAGAAACAAAGGGTCTATTGATAAGTAAAGGGTCAAACACAATTGTTTTGATTATGACGTAAGTAGTAGTATTAGTTTTACGTTTCTAACTTTCAAGTGCCCAAGTATGATAGATTTTAACAACGGAAGATTACGAAATAACTAACTTACGTACATTTCCATAAATTCTAATAAAGCTGCGAACTGTTCTGGGCTTGCCGAGATCTAGATTCCATCCTATAAAAAGTTGTTCATTTAAGGTATTTTTCATTCAAATGCACGATTTCATATTATTTCGAATAACAGTAATGTTTAAAATTACATTCCGCACTGTGATATATCATAATCAACCAATTATAAGTAGAACCCGCACCTTATTTCACATACTTTTTTAGCACGTTAGACAATTATTCCTTTCTTAATAATCCAAAACAAAACATGAGCTCGCGCACTAAGTACACAACTGTGACCTTGAAGTTAGTTTGAAGTTTGTTGGAACGCTCACCATAGACTAAAGTATAGGTTTTTTTCGAAGTTCATTGTAAAACGAGCGATCGGCTCAGTCGTGTCAAGTTGGCTACCAAGTTAGCGTTTTCTACAATCGCTTGCGCCGAGGCGTTAACAATTGTAGAAAGAGAATCGATACGAAACGTTTGTAACTTGGTTAGGCCTGCAGGTTTGACACTACTAGTGACTAAATCTAAAGATTAGACATACGTATTGAAAGATTCTCTAATGCGCAATTAATCTATACTAATATTATAAAGAATTAAAATAACCAAAAGTAACTAACTTATTAATAAAATTAAAAAATGGCGTCAAAACACTCCTCCTCAACGCAGTCAACTGGTAATGTACCCAAGAGACTGGCGGCGTTGCCACGTTGTATGGCAATACTAAGCCTTTGGCCAAGGTAAAAGCCAGCCCTTGGGTCACGGGAAGTGTCAACTAAGCGTTTAGAAATGTCCTTGAAAAGGCTGTGAGCACTTGGACCCCACGGACCTAGAGTTTCAACCCCAAACGGCTCGAAAATATAGTTACCAATAAGGTTAAAATATTTACGCCGCTTGAGGTTCTCTGCAGCCGCAGCGGCAGCGCCAGCACAGCACGATGAGCTTGGAAGATGGGACGGCGCAAGACGCAAGGTGCGTCCCACACTAAAGGCCTACCCATCTTCCAAGGAAACAAAGACATGCCGTCCGGTCTCTTGCCATCGTCGCGTGCCAAGCCATTGGGTTCTAAAATATCTGGAACGCCGACGGTGACAAGAGCTCGTCAGATGATGTCATTTAAATTCGCGTGCCGTGCAAAATGGCCCGCACTTCGGCTGCATGCGTGGTGTCCAAGGCTGTTGACAACTTTACCACAGTGGCAGAGATGAGGAGAACAACATGAGGCACCTAGGCGTAGAGAAGCAGCGAGGCGGAAAGTAGTGTCGTCGAACAACGTACCTATGTTCGACGACGGTAGTGCGTGAAGCCAAAGACCTGACCCCCACTCACCCACAGCCACAGCAGACGTGCACGCTCAGCAGTAGTAGCAGACGTGTTCAGTAAATTATTCTGAACTACTCTGCAGAGCGGCTCGTCCCACCGTCTCTGGGAAAATGGATGGTCGGGTTCTTCAGAATTGGAGCAAGCGAGTTTCCAGGCATTGATAGCCTCGGAGAAGCACGGCACATCAAAATCAATCAGTGTGAAAGCCAGGATATTCCTGATTAATTTCTCAGTGCCGTGGACCGAGGATATAAAAACTAGAAATTTTGCGGACGCCGAGTCCTCCCATACGAATGGGAAGAGTAGCTTGTGCCCAAGTTCTGTCGTCTAAAGCCACATTTAAAATTGATGATATTGTATTTCTGATAATTTGATCCATTTTGTCCAAAGGTGAGTGTGCTTCCATAAAGGGGAAGCACGAAGGAAATAAGTTAGTTAGCAGTGACGAATTATTGTGATGGCCGAATGTCTGTTAATTTGGAGCCATCTTTCCGAAACATCATTGAAATTTTGAATTTTTTCCTCGATAAAATCGGGAAAAGAATTTTCAAAGATCGGAGAACTAAGGAGACCAAGAGAGCTTTTTTCTATAATTTTGATGCCAGGTGCTATTGCGTTAAATTTTGAAAGAGTCAGTTGTCTGTCGGTACTGTCTCCTACATATATTTCGCATTTTGAAAGGATGAGGTCAAGTCCAATGGAATGAAGTTCATTTTTTAAGAAATTTTGATATTTATAAACGGAATCTACATCGCCTCCCAAGGTTCCATCGTAAAGATACCAAACGTTAAATTTTGAATTTAGCTGCCGAACAATTGGATGAATAGCTAAACTAAAAATCACTGGCCCGAGGAGGTCACCTTGTTGACAGCCAACAGCAGATTCCAAAAGGTTGCCCCGATTTAGTAATTTAGATGGGTGTCTGTAACATTGCCAAAGAAAACTATAAATTTGGGGTAATTCTTAATTCTTCGTTTAATTTTGAAAGATTAAATGAAAAAAATTGCAGAATCAATATTTTTATTGTGTTAAATCATTAACTAAAATCGAAATCTTTCTCGAGATATCATTATAAATATATGCGCAAGTAAGTTTAGTTTTAGTTTCAAGTAGATTTAGTTTGATTTAGTGTGCAAGTAGGTTTAGTTTCAGCCACATTGGCACAGGTCAAACATTGTTTAAATGAATATAATTTGAAGCACCAGCAAAAACAATTTCGTGTTCAAAATAGTAGCAGACCAGGAAAAAATGTAGCTTTCTGATGAAGAAATGGGTACTAATAAGTAGGTAATGAGTACGAGCGAGTAGTAGTAGCCAGTACGAGTATTTAATGTCTAATGTTATTTTTAGTAGGTACCTAAAAACTTTATATAAACACGACAGAAAACAAATGCACAAAGCTCCCATTCAATTTCGCACATTACCTAAACTCAAACTCAAAGCATTTATTTCAATTAGACCTTAGCAGGCAGTTTTGAAAGTCAGAAAAACTAAGGCGAAGCTACAGTCACAGACACAGGGCATAATAACTTTGAAAGTGCTGTAGTTGCCCATTCCAAAGCGTAGATCTATAAGGAGAAGAATGGGGAAGAAAATCCATGCACTCTTTTCAATCAAAATATTGTTACAAGATCTTGGTTACATCATTCATGTTGAGATTATACATATATGCGAAAACGATGTAGAAAGACGTGCACTTTAAGAGCGTCCAGAGTAAAAGAATATAATTATCAACAATTTAAAAACAAAGTAGTTAAAATAAACCGTGGCAGCTAAGAGATGACCATTCCCAACTGACAGCGCCCGTTTACGAACATGACGCATGGATCAGCCACATTCAGCTCAACCATATTAAAGGGAACTAAACGACCCGACACATCCACCACTATCAGCGAGAGATTTGAGTGAGCCTGACATTCTCTCAGCCACCAGGGCACATTCGAGTCAATGAAGGATAACTCAATGTAAATGGTAGCTTTACAGTACATAGTACTCACACATGTGCTATGCAATTATATAATACTAAGAGATTGAATCTATACAATGCAAAAATATTTTTACAATCTTCTGCAGCTTCCACATGAGCTTCTGATTAGTTTGCCCTTATGGTTGTGGAGCAGGACCAGCATTGAACCAAGTATTTTTATCATCGATGTAATCCCCTAACTTATAATATGCTTGTCTACATAGTGTGCGTTTTATACAAGATTTAAAGGACATTGCCACGGGGCAGGTTCCTTTTGTGATATCTTGTGCCTGATTGGAATAATAACCTAAAAATATTATTTATTTTTTTGTGTGCAAATTATTTTTTAAACAATTTCTTTCACCCTGGGAATAAAGTTAAAGTAAATTAATAGTTAAACATTACGTCGACATCCGTTTGATAAGTATACAAAAAAAACCAGCCGAAATCAAATAACAATCGAATATGACTTAAAATAATCAATGGAGTAATCGATATCAAAACAAAACGACAATTAACAAAAAAAAAATATTTTTGTTTATTATAACTAGTTTACGTCTCAACATTTAAATGTAGGTCTCAACCATTTGACAACTTCAAAGCTACTGTTTTAGCATTATGTTTTCTCCACGATGAGTTATAATGGTGTCAACCCTGTCTTTTTCATAGGTACGTATTATTGTAGCATATTATATATGCAATGCACAAAGATAGATGCAGGCCAAGTATGAGTTTAATTATATAAATATTCTTAATGACGTAAACTAGTGGATGTACACTGCCTAGAGTCTATGCGAGTAATAGCGATAGAACGAGGATAACAATAGGTTGCTTATTTTCATAATAAGTCTATATTGTTGATTAGATGTTCATAAAAGCGATTTAAACAAACATAAAAGCCTTACGTATTTTGGAAACGCCGTATTAACAAATCATATTTAATCGATAAATTGATAAAAAAAACTGAAATCGATTTAGTAATGATTAAAAATAATTGATCTGGCAACATTTACTTGCGCATGTCACAGCAATTTCTGAGATTCGTTACGTTCGTGATTGCTTTGTTTAAATACGTTGACTTTTGAATTCCGTATATACATAGTTATTATTTACGATACGTGCTTTTTCTGCTACCACCGAGTTGAGCTAATAAGTTCCTCGAGTAGAGACTCATTCCATGCTCATAGTGATGTATAGTCTGTCTAGATCTTTTAAACAGAAAAATAATGATACCTCCTGAACCAGGGTGAATAAATGAAAAAAGGTTTCTGATTATGAAAATGCTATGTTTTTACATAGCACCTAACAATAGTGGATCAATGTGCTTCAATTATAAAGGATATTTTTCTTTGGTATTGCTAGCAATTTGTGACAGCAGCTACAAATTTGTGATGATTGATGTTGGAGCATATGGAAGATTCGGTGACTCAGCAATATTTCAAAACTCAAACTTTTATAAAAAAATTCAAGAGAACCGCTTGAACATTCGTGAACCAGCACCTATTTCAGGAAACAATGCAACTTGTTTCCCCTTCGTTTTTGTAGGAGACGAGGCATTTGCTTTTAAGTACGAGTATGATGCGCCCTTATCCGAGAAATAATTTAAATATTACAAAAAGAACATTCAATTATAGACTTTGTGTGGCTAGACGTTACATTGAATGTACTTTTGGCATACTTGCGAATAAGTGGCGCATTTTTCACAGACCAATTAATGTTCACATCGATTTAGTTAGTGATATTATTAAGAATGCTTGCATTTTACACAACTTTGTAAGAGACAGAGACGGATATTCTTTTAGAGACTCATTAAGTAATCCACTAACTGAAACTATTACTCGAGATAACGTGCGAAGAAACAATAGAACTGCTTTCGGATATCGAGAATTATTTGCAGAATATTTTATGCATGAAGGGAGGGTAGAATGGCAGGATGGCTTATTCCACTTTTCCCCGTTGGATGATCCCCATTGATGGGGATTAGTGAACTTTTTGTTCACTATTCCCCGTTGACCCAAAATTTTTATTTAATGGGGATAAGTGAACTAAAAAGTTCAATAATCCCCATTAGGTAGGTACGTTAAAAAAATAAAATATATGAATCATGTTACATTTATTAATTAAAAATATAACTTTCTTATACCTAATAAAATCACAGATTGTACAATTATTAATTTAAAATAAAAAATATAACTTTCTTATACCTAGTAAAATCACAGATTGTACAATTATTAATTTAAAATAAAAAATATAACTTTCTTATACCTAATAAAGTCACAGATTGTTACAATCATTAATTTAAAATTGTAGCATGAAAATATTTCTTTCTTATACCTTGTAAAATCACAGATTGTACAATTATTAATTTAAAATAAAAAATTTAACTTTCTTATACCTAGTAAAATCACAGATTGTACAATTATTAATTTAAAATAAAAAATATAACTTTCTTATACCTAATAAAGTCACAGATTGTTACAATCATTAATTTAAAATTGTAGCATGAAAATATTTCTTTCTTATACCTTGTAAAATCAAAGATTACACTCACTTAAGTTTTTCTAAACAGTGCCCAATCGTAATTTCATTATTAATGAGTTCCATTTGGACCTCCTGTATATAATTATCGCGATTGATGCTTTTTTTTGTTTTTTCCGCTATACCTTTATTTTCAGAAACCCCCAATGCAAGAACTTCGTAATACGATGCATCTTCAGCCAACGCTGTGAGGAGCTTCATAATGTTGGGTTTCTTTATTTCCACACGCTTTTTTATTTTATTATTCCATGCTTCGACTAAATTCGTAGTGCGATGAGTCTGTCCAAATACACACCACGTTTTAATAAAATCATCTTGTAGCCATTGTCTGAGCATGTAATTTCTAAACTCCTTGCTATTATCATCATCAGGGTTTTGAGAGGCAACATAAAACCAACCCGCAATGATTTTATCTGATGGTAACAAAGCCAAAGCAGTGCTAAGTGCAACTTGTCTTCTGGTTAATTTATCTTTTGTTAGTTTGAGTTGTTTTCCTTTCTTCCATATTGCCTGGGTGAAATGGAAATAACAGCCGCTAATAGATATATTTACAAAAACATTTCGCATTGCGTTCATCGGAGCCACTTCATAGTCACATTTAAATATTTCTGGATTCCAATCAGGTACACATTTAAAAAATAAAATGATTTTGATAATTACCTAGTTTTTGTTTTTCCTCCTTTGTCAATTCCGTACCGTGATAAATATGCACTAACTCTTCCCATGCTCTTTGTTTTAATATTCTATCAGAATACTCTGGTAATTTGGTGTTCCAAATTGCTGGCCGACTGTGGATTTCGATGATAAATTTTTCGGTATCGAATTCCATTTTACCAGACGTACCACGTGCACACACTCACTCAATGGCGGGCAGCCGCAGACTGAACCGCACAGTGCGTATAGCAACCGTCCGGCTGGCCGTCACTCGGGCCGCAGCCCTCCGAGCGACCGGAGCGGTCTGCGGGTAGCCGCATCGTAGTGCGCATAGAAATGAATATTACGTACATAATTGTGCTTGCGGTCAGCCGGACGGCTAGCCGTAATGCGGCTACCCGCATAGTGCGTATGAACCCTTAGAACCACCATCGCGAACTACGATATGTATTTTTTGACGGGGAATCTCCCATTCCTCTCGTATTTCGTCCAACTTTTGTGCTATCACATCGCCCGTATGTCGTTCCTCGAGTGGGACACATTTAAGAAATAAAGATACTCTTTGAAAGTCATTGTTGATACCATGAATTGTAAAACTCAGCAACGAAACTCCTGCTCCTGGTTCAGTCCATATATCAGTGGTGAAAGATAAGTATTGCAAATCTTTAATTAAGTTTTTTACCTTGTTCCTTAATTTAGGATAAATATAATTACACAAATGAGATGTGTAACTTTGACGTCCTCTTAAATTATATTTTGGCTGAACAGCATGAATCAACCGTCTAAAGCCAATTCCTTCAACAAAATTAAATGGTAAATCTTGAAGAGCTAACATTTCGCAAATTAAATTATCCTATACATATTTATAAATCCTATATTTATAAATTATGTAATTTTATTATCATATTAAGCTCGCAGCTTTTTTCGTGAGATGTATCCCAATACTGATGTCTTTGTAATGCCTCCTGTAAAGTTACTTGTCTCTTAGCCTGTTGAAGATGAGTCTCTTCCGACAATTTGCGTTTATCAACCGCGGCTTTTTTAATGCTGTATCCTTTTGTTCATACTCGGCATATTCTACTTCATGACAGCAGAAAAAAGGTAGTCAATGAGTAAACACTTACATCTAGTCGTTCCGTAACAAATAAATATTAACATTGTAATAACTTTACTTACGATATAAACATTCAGTGGAAGCTAAAGCCAAGTGGATGTGGCATAAGTGACATCGTTTGCAGAGTGATCAGTGTCTGTAGTTTGGCAAAAACATAGAATAAAGCCAAGAAGAGATGTTCTCTGACTGGTGTGATCTTACTGCTGGCGTTCCTCAAGGCGGCGTTCTCTCTCTTCTTCTTTTCTCTATCTTCATTAATACAGTTACCAAAGTTATCACTTCCAGCCTTCATCTCTACGCGGACGATTTGCAGCTGTATCGACATTTCTTGCTGGCTGATGCGGAATCAGCAATCAATGCCATGAATCATGACCTGGAAAGTATCTATCAATGGGCTAAGTCGTACGGCTTACAGATAAACCCTAATAAGTCGCAGGCCATGATCATAGGCAGCAGATACTATCGCACTGCACTTGACTTTTTAGCTTTGACTCCATTATCTCTGGGCTGCTCGACCATTGTCTATGCGGAAACAGCTAAGGACCTTGGTGTCTTAATTGACAGCAATCTTTCTTGGCGAGCTCAAGTGAATGAGGTTAGTCGTAAGGTGCACTTTTCTTTCCATTCGCTTAAATCCTTACAAAGCTTCTTGCCATTTAAGACTGAGATATACTTGGCTCAAACTCTGATTCAGCCGATCATTGATTACGCTGATGCCTGCTATTTGGATGCCACTGAGGAGCTGTTGAATAAGCTCGAGCGTTTGCAAAATCTTTGCATCCGTTTT
Source organism: Eugnorisma glareosa (assembly GCA_947578425.1). NCBI lineage: Eukaryota > Metazoa > Arthropoda > Insecta > Lepidoptera > Noctuidae > Eugnorisma > Eugnorisma glareosa. The sequence continues at coordinate 18,193,294 of OX387960.1, forward strand.
GTGTTTGGTCTGAGGAAATATGATCATGTTTCTCAGTTCCGCAAGGAACTCAAATGGCTGCCTATTCGTCTTCGCAGGAACACTCGGATATTATGTCTCCTATACAACATCCTTTATAACCCTTCATATCCTAGCTACCTGCGCGATCGTTTTTCGTTTACCCGCCCTTCTGATGCTCTGTGTAGATCCCACCTCAGGCATCATCTTAATTTCCCATCCCATAAAACCGAATTCTATTCTAATTCCTTCTCTGTCCACGCAGTACGTTTGTGGAACTCTCTTCCGCCTAACATTAGAGATTCTAAAACCATATTTATCTTCAAAAAGCAAGTCAAAGAACACTATCTCTCCTCTATACTGTAATATTCTGGATATTATTCATATTATAGGTATATACACACATCAAAAGTGTCTAGGGATCAACATATATTTTTGCAATAACTTTTCTCCTGATTGATATTAATTAAAATTTTCTTTAAGGATTCATCAAATAAAGTGTTTTCGTTTGTCACAGTAACGATAAACCAAGTCACCTTTGCATTAATAAAGAAATTTGCCATTTTCCTAATAAAGGGATTTTTGACATTTGAACCACTAACACAAAAGTTCGAAAAAAAGACTGAAATAACAGTTTTCTTTAAAATTTTATTGGGTAACTTAAACAATTAATAATCCGTGTTTCTACCGCGAACACTAACAACACAAGAACATCGGTTTGGCATACTCAAAATGAGTTCATCCAAATCACGCTGTGGAATGGCCGCCCATGTTCGTTGCAACAACAAAAAAAGGTCTTCTTGCGACTGGATACCCTCCATATTCGGCAGAGCTCTTCTCTGTAGCATATCCCATGCATGCTCAATCGGATTCAAGTCTGGCGACTGAGCAGGCCAGGGCAGGACATTGATGCTAGCTGCGGCGAGAGTCTGTCTTACAACTCTTGCGGTGTGCGGTCGTGCATTATCATGCATTAACTGAAATAAGGGACCGATTTGCACTTGTAGAGGAACGATGACGTCTGATACAATCGTCTCAGCATAAATTTGAGCGTTGAGGTTGCCTCTGATCCAAATCAACTCAGTTCTTCCGCCGATCCAAATACCCGCCCATACCATGATGGTTCCACCACTATAAGGATGGACTTCCTGGCAGGATTTTAATCGCTGTTGGCGTCCAGGGGTTCTCCAGTGTCGTATACGTCTTGTATCCGGTCTCATACCAAAACGAGACTCATCAGAAAAGCACACGAAACGCCATTGTTCTTCTGCCCAATTTCTGTGTTCAAGAGCCCATTGATATCGTATCCTACGATTGTGCATTGCTATAGGTGGTACCCGTAGCGGTCTTCGGGAATGAAGGTTCACTTCATGCAAGCGGTTTCTGACTGTTTGGTCGCTAATTAAGTTCCCTGAAGAGTGATGAAGCCTCACGGCTAACATCATGGCGGTTATTGTTGGAGCTCTTCGAGTTAAGATTTGAATGTATCGGTCTTGTCTCCGTGTGGTGCAGCGATACCGTCCTCCATGGCGCTCAGCCACGGTACCAGTGCTTCGGTAACGTGTCCAAAGTCGACTGATAACACTCTGACTTGTATTCAGAGCTAAAGCCACAGTACGTTGCCGGGAACCAGCTTCTATCATTCCCACGGCTCTGAGCATTTCTTCCCTGCTTAAATGAGGTCGCCGCTCCATAATAACGTTGGTTTTAATCAGTAGTAGGGAAACAGTAGCACTAATAATGTCTTCAATGCGTTGTATGTTTTTATAGGGAAAATATTGACAGCTGATTTTCATCTTTTACTCGAATTTGATTCACAGTTCCTGATTCAAATTATGAAATGCACCAAAAAGGATCCATATAAATTTATAAAATCATAAATTTATTACAAAGCCACATCTCAATCTCAAGAAATCCACATAAAAATGCTTGATCCCTAGACACTTTTGATGTGTGTATTTATTCTGTATATTATGTGTATATATTTGTGTGTATGTTTATGTTATATAGGTATATTTTTGTTTTAAGTTTTAATTGAAATTTTCCTGTTCTGTCTTTTCTACACACTGTGTCTACATTTCTAATCCAACTTTCCTCTCGCAGGTCTGCTGGAAGAAATTTCTTATGAAATAAGCAGTACCTTTGTGCTCGTCTATCTTGATGTAATTTCCTGTTAAGTATTTTGTGTGTACATAAATAAATAAATAAATAAACCAAACGTAAAAAAGTGATTTTGCAGTTCAGTTCACACGAAAGTGGGTGACTCGAAAATTATTTTGACTTCACTCTGGTTGCTAGTTGTGCGATAACGCACCAATACTGATATTTCGAATTATGTTCCAAAGCGTCCGTGGCAGTTTAAGAAGACGGTTTCATTTCTTTTTGACGCTTATGATGAGCAAGTTGAATTAAATGCCCGGAATAATAACTGTATTGCCGAACTCCTCAAGAATAATGCCGCGATGAGTGATCAAGTGAGGGAACTGGAGGCTAAATTGCAGCAAATTGATCAATTAGCACGAGAAAGCAATATCAAGATACAATGTGTTCCTGAACACAAAACCGAAAACCTGTTAATGGTCGTAAAACAGGTGTGTAGAGTTGTAGGAAATGAACTTCAGGATAATGAAATCCACGCACTTCATAGAGTTGCTAATTTAAATGAAGACACAAATCGTCCACGTAGCATAGTCGTCAGGTTAGCCAGTCCACGTATTCGCGATAATCTACTTGCTGCAGTTCGAAACTTCAATAAGAAGAATGAGTCGGAGAAATTGAACAGTAGCCATATTGGTATTGGTGGAGTAAAGCAGCCGATTTTTGTCACAGAAAATCTGACTCTGGCTAATAAAAAACTACATGCAGCGACAAGAATCGCTGCTAAGGAAAAGAAATATAACTTTGTATGGGTTCGAAATGGTCGCATATTTGTGAGGAAAGATGTGACCACTAAACCTCTTCTAGTAAAAAATTTGGCATGTGTAGAATCTTTGTAACTTTTTATTTTATTAGTCGCATAATTTGCACGCTTATTATTGTTATAATAATTTAAATTCAAGTTTAAAATCTATTATCAAAATGTAAGAGGCTTACGAACCAAGACAGAGGATTTTTATACTGCAGCTTTAAATTTTGATTACGACATCATTATCGGCACTGAAAGTTGGCTAAATGATACGGTGTTAGACCATGAATTTTTAGATAACCGATACAGAGTGTTCAGGCGCGATAGGTCATCTACGATATCCTCGTCTGCAAAAAAGGATGGTGGAGGTGTATTTATTGCAACTTTGGAAAAATACGAGGTCTCTCGGAGATTGAATTGGGAGTCCCATTGTGAGGAATTGTGGATCACAATCAAGTGTGAGACTGGCTTAAGAATTAATATTTGTGCCGTTTATATTCCCCCTCCAATTAAACAAGACTATATCGATGCACTGTTTCGAAACTTTACAGAAGAAGTTAATAAAAAGAGCAAAATTAATTCTATCAATTTACTAATCGGGGATTTTAATATGGGTAGTATCTATTGGGAATATAATGCGGACTCTGATCTATTGGTCCCCAAAGGATCCAGTAGTAATATAGAACACACTTTTCTAGACATGCTAGCCTTTAATGATCTTCATCAATGCAACACGATACTAAATGCTTCAAATCGTATTTTAGATCTAGTTCTTAGTAGTAGTAACAACAAAGTGCTGGTGGCTCAGGCCTCAATTCCGCTTATACCAATTGATCTTCATCATCCAGCGCTGGAGATCTCGTTTGCATCTAATAATAGCAATCCTCTTGTGCAAAATAAAATGCCATACTTGAACTTTTATCTCTGTAATTATGAAGCGGTCAACGTTGAACTTGCGAAAATTGCTTGGTCTGATGAATGGAATTCTATAAATAATATTAACGACATGTTGCAAAAATTCTATGAAATTCTTATGCCAATTATTAAACTGCATACTCCGATTACAAAACCACGAGATGAACGTTATCCTGTCTGGTACAGTAGAGCTTTACTGAAAGTTATTAAAGAAAAAGCTAAATATCACAATATATATAAAAAATACGGGAATCCCAGAGATAAAATTACGTTTGAATGCCTAAGAAAGCGTTGCAGTGAGTTGATAAAACACTGCTATGCTAATTTTAAAAAGAATATAGCTGAACATCTCCGTACCAATCCTAAGCATGTCTGGAGGTACTTAAAAAATAAACGGATAGGTAACAATTATATTCCCAACAAAATGGTTTTGAATAACACTACGTTTGCCAGGGGTGGTCAAGAAATCTGTGACTTGTTTTCGGATAATTTTCAGTCCATATATAGAATAAATAGTAACACTCTCACTTCAACGCCAGTTGAACCCACTCCCGGTAACAATAATAGTTTCAGTTTGTGCAAACTTGAGGTAAAAGAAGTTTTTGATTACTTGTCTTCCCTAGATTGTGATAAAGGACCCGGGCCGGACTCAATCCCTGCTCTTTTCCTTAGGAAATGTGCAGCGAACCTGGCTGATCCTCTAACAACATTGTTCAACTTTTCTTTGGCACAGGGTTTATTCCCTGAGCAGTGGAAAATAGCACACATCACGCCAATCTTTAAATCTGGTCGTGTTGATGATGTTGCAAATTACAGACCAGTGTCCATTTTATCCGCTTGTGGTAAAATTATTGAATCACTTGTTCAAAAAAAAATGTTTTCTCATTTTAGAAGTGTGCTGGATGATAACCAGCACGGCTTTCGCCCCAAAAAGTCGACACTGTCTAATCTAGTCGAGTATGTTTCATATATATCATCTGCATTGGATGACGGTAGAGAAGTTCATGCAATATACACCGACTTTAAAAAAGCCTTCGATTTGGTATTACTAATTGCTAAATTAGAAAGTATGGGCATTCATGGGTCGTTGCTGCGTTGGTGCGAATCGTACTTAAAAAATCGCTCACAACTGGTATATCTCAAGGGTTTTAAATCCAAACAATATTACATACCATCAGGGGTGCCGCAGGGTTCACACTTGGGGCCTCTATTTTTCTTAGTTTTTATAAATGATTTGGGTTGCAAACTTAATTCGGAATACAAACTTTTTGCTGATGATTTAAAAATATATCGAACTGTATACAACGAATCCGATATTATTCAGCTTCAGATAGATTTAAATAACGTACATAATTGGTGCATAAAAAATAAAATGTCATTAAATCAAAACAAATGTTACTTCATAAAATTTAGCAGAAAAAAGAAAACAAGTGAATATTATTACTCGATTAATAACAGCCCGCTCCAAGAAGTTGATACTATTAGGGACCTCGGTGTTTTAATAGATAGTAGTTTAAGTTTTAGGAGTCATTACGACCAAATTATTAGTCGAGCATCTAAATTGTCGGGTTTCATTGTCAGAGAAATGAAAATTTTTAAAGAACCAATTCTGACTATTTCCATTTACAACAGCGTTATTCGAAGTATTTTGGAGTATTGTAGTACGGTGTGGAACCCTTTTTATCAGGTGCACTCTGATCGGATTGAACGTGTTCAAAAGAGGTTCTTATACCACTTAAGTTTCTCAGATAACAAGTGTCGTAGTTTGAACTCGTATAACTCTAGGCTGAGTCATTATAAAATGAAATCCTTGAGCGCACGAAGGAAATCTCTAGACTTCATGTTTTTGTTTAAATTAGTAAATGGTATAATGGATTCTCCTGAGCTTTTAGAAAAGGTGAAATTTAGTGTCCCACGTAGTAGTAGCCGCTTAATTAACCGAAGAACTTTCGTCCTGCCTCACAGTCGAACTAATATAGGTAATTTTTCACCCATTTACCGCATGCTTTCTCTTGCCAACTCCATTCGTAGTGAAATCGATATCTTTGCTGGTTCCGTGGCCTCAGTTAGGACTAAACTTAGTCTTAATTGTATAATCCGTTTTTGTTTCTTTTTATTTTTATATACTTCTTATGTTTAATTTTTAACATTTTAGTTAATTTGGGGAAAGTTCACGAATTATAATTTTTTCTCTGATTGTCTCTTTTTTTTTTTTTAAATAGTAAATGTTTTACATATTAGCATGTTAGATTCACATCTAATAGATGTCAATCAGAAATATTGTTTTGCAACTGTTTTATTGCTTTTGAGATTGTACATCAGTTTTTTGAATTAAATAAAAAAATTAAAAAAAATGGCGTGAGTTGAGATGACTTCCTAACCCCGAAGTCCCGCGCCCTTTCCTTGAATATGTTTGGTCACATATTTTACATCTAACAGTATCAGCGTCCACTTCACTAAAATACGTCCATATAGCAATACATTTTGGCCTCATCTCATAAACTTTTTAACTTAACAATAAACCTAACACACAGACATGGATTCTACTTTTGTCCTCTAAGATTTGTTATATGGTACGTAAACATAAAGCGCAGTTCCTAACTAAAAAAAAACATACTACGTTAAAAATACAATGTGCATTCTTACCGGTGTTGGTGAGATCCAGACTCGTAAAATGTCCATGATGTTATTCGGAATCTCCGACAACATGTGTCTGCGCCTAATCTCAAAGAGCAGTTGAGACATTGGATCACAGTCGCACTCTCCATGATCACAACTCAAAAAGCGGCGATAGAAGTATGTTTATTTTCAATGGGTTGGCAGCAGTAACAGAGGAACTAAAAGGCTCGACTCGACGCACAACGTACCAAAACAAGCAGAAATAACAGTATTGTATTGCAAAAAATAAGATTGTACCCATACTGATGAAAGATCGATTTTTGATCGATTTCCGTAAACCAGCCAGTGGTATTTCACGAATACTCGTACCACTTTGCGCCGATGCCGCCGTTTACAACCACTGATATTAAAAATGCTAGCAAAAACATATGATTTAGAACTCTGTTATTATTTTACAATAATAAATTGAACAATCAATACAACATCGATATCATTTTATTTTATGTAGGTAGGTACGCACATTACCCGCAATTGAAAAAATGGACATCCCTAGTATTGACAGCCGATAGTAAAAAATTGCGAACTATAACGTCGGAAACATAAAAGTACTAATTATTGTTCAAAAAACTATACCATTATAGATTTTCATTAAGTATTTTTTTAAATATATTTTATTTTAGATATTTCATGCCGTTCAAGGTTTTGAGACACAAGTAATTTATCAAGAGTACTGTTCCTAGGCAATCTCCTTTGCCACCAATAGCACACCGAGCAGCTACTAGTGCTAACCAAGTGCGTGAAGAGTTCAAAACCTATTTTTCCAATATGGCGTTAATTTAGAGTTATTGTTTAATTATGATCTAAAGAAATGTAAAAGGTTTATTAAAATTAAAAAACTTCTTACTTACATTTAATGTCGTATTTATTGTTGTCCTAAGAGTGAGGCCATCACCCAGAAACAAATCAAGAGCATCATACGCAAACCATTTTTGTTTGTAAACCTCATTTTCCCCAGCACCTGATTTACATGAATCTTTAACCATCTTTCTATATTTGCGGCAACTAGCAAAGAGAGTCTTTTTCAAGTCTAGTACTGGTATTTCCATTAGCTCGCTAAGTCGATTCTATGAGTCATGATTTAGACTGAGTCGGTCTTATTACAAAAAGCGGTTTAACTAAAACCCCTGGTTTAAACTTCTATAAACTACGGTCTAAACAAAAAATGGTATTACAAATCGTGGTTTTGCGATAAACCGTAGACTAAACTATGGTCTAACGCTAAACCTCGGCGGCCCCTAGTTTAACGATGGTCTAAATCACTAAATTGGATTTATCTTATAAGTTATAATCATCTTGTTCACGGTATTGTGTTGTTTTAACTCGAAAATCGATTATATGGCGGGATTATGCAATCATCTCGCGTAGTTTAACCAATAATATTTAAAATTTGAATTTAGGTTTACTTACTTTTCCTCGGCATTCCAATTCTCAGAACGTTTTGTTTTTGTTGGTCCTTCACGTTAAACTATTAAAATGACTAAATAAGGTAAACAAAGAGGCAATTGTTCTAATAAAGATAAAAATTCCAAAGCTAAATGGACTTTGTTCAACTTGCGATGGTTTTGTTTAATGTTATGGTTTTATATAACGTGCGAGTATGTTACGTTTCGTTACACGTACTTACTTAGATTTATTTTTAGAAATTAATACGACATTAAGTAATATGCTTAAGCCTAAACAAAACTACAATCGACAAAATAACTAAATAACGAGGTTTCAATATTTTTACACTCCTAAACATCATCTAATCCTTAGCGTATTATCAAAACGTATTCTTTTCTGGGCACACGGAACGTTGCAATAGAATGTTAGAATGGTGAACGAATTATATTTGTATTAATCTGTGGTTGATATTTAAACAATGCTTCAAATGACGGTACTAAGAAGATCACAGTTTTTTATGTTTTGTAATACGAACAAATTTAGACAATGGTTCTGCAGATAAGCCTGGACTTGATAGTCCAGGTTTAAACCAAGGTTTATGTCGTTTTTTGTAATAAGACCATTGTTTTGCATCCCATAAATAGGCTCTGAATGGAAATGTTCAATGAACTTTAATTCTAATTCATTACTCCACATTTTATATTTTCGTATTATATTGTCGTACTGAGACCGAACAAGAATGTGATACCTTTCTCTTTTCTCGCCCGAGAAACCCTTTGAAGCGGGCAAAAATACCGACACTGATCGAAGAACAGGCGAGCGCGAGAAAGAGACGGAAAGAAAGCGATCACATTCACACTTCTCGTTTGTTCTCGGGCGTTCTTGGCGTGAGTTTGGAGCGGGCATTAAAGACTTTACTTATGATTGATCTACGTAGGGTTTTTTTTTTTTTTTTACCGATTGGAAATCATCAAATAACCCCCCTCCCGCTCTGGGCTGAGCAAGAAGGAGTGTTAGACTTTTACTGACTAAAACCCATCCATGTTCCTTCCTTTGCCCTTTGTGTTCCAGGGCCGCGGTATCTCTTTCGAACAGTCCCGCAACCCTGGCAGGCATCGGTCCTTAAGGACCCCTTCCTGTTTGCTGACTCTCTTTGAAGCGCGCGTGGAACACGAACGCGCCGTCGACACGGCCTGTCGTCATAAGACGGACGGACGGCGAGCTAGCCCATAGCTCACCGGCCACGGGACCACGTGGTGGCCCCCAGGCCCGCGCCTACGGTGGCCGGGGGCCACCACGTGGTCCCCGATCTAGGGTAGATTGCTTGATTTGAAATGACCCACAATAATCAATTCCGATACGGTTACAAATTTTATCTTGGTTGACACGAGAATGAGGTAATGCCATTTCACTACTATCATTATTCGCAATGAACGCTTATTTCTATTACATTCAGGATTAAAATTATCTATTTCTAGTTTGATACAAAAAAATATTACATTGTAAGTGCAGTAAGAGAAATAAAGAGAAGGTTGTAATTAACTGTACTGTATGTTTTAAATTTGGGCCGAAAGCCAGTCGAGCCAGTACAGCCAGGCACCGTTGATTATATGGCAGATTTGCCTTTTTTAGCCTTCCTGCTACTTGCATTATACCCAACTTGTCCAAAAATGGATCGCTGCAACCACACAAGATTTGATACATTTGAAATCGGTTACAATTCTTGTTGCAAAACGCAATTGACAACCGCAACATTAATCGAATCTGAATAAAAAAATTGGCTTAAAGTAATTTCTTTGGGAATGATTTTATATCATACTAGCTCTTGTGGTCCTTGCCACCATATATCATGGGATGATAGCTGAGTAGGGTTTAAACCCCTTGACAAACAATCAGCAGGATTGTTTGATCCATTGACATAAACCATCATCATCATCATCACATACTTTTTTTAATTCTGCGATGCTCGGGGGGGATATTGTTCTTCATACTTTAACGCCAACTCCACCAGGCATCGCGTTGCGAGAAAACTAGATCTTTTGACTCCATAGGTGACCGTCTAAAGCTGTAAGCATAACAATTTATCATCAATACTTCTCCACAGCATATTTTGCAGGTTATTTTGGGAGGGATCAGTTCGTATTTGCCTGTACATCTGGTGGATATCATACAGCGCTATGAACTCGTACGAACGGAACAATATTAATATCTCAAATAGACCTTTTTGTACTACGGGCCCATTATGCAGAACATCGTTAAGACTTAAATTAGATTTTGCCTTTGCGCTCGCATGAAACACGACCCTCAGCTTCGTTGTTTTACTATCCTTTCTTATGACTGGATGATGGGGCATGTAATAAAGTTGATCAATAGGTGTTGTCGATGAGGCTAGTTTGATGATCTTAACAAGACCTTGCCTTCACAAATTCAATATTGATGGACTTTTCTGTTGTCATAGTTTTTATAATCGTAATAACATTATTGTACTGTGCTGGCATAGAGGACAGAAGATAACATACTTTGTACATTTCTTCTACAGTACATCCAGCCGCATCAAGCTCGCCAAGTAGACTATCAAATTTCAAAAAGTAGTCTTGTCATTTTTCGTTAGTAGCGCATCTGAGGGTTAAGAGTATTCGTTTCAGGTGAAGTTAATTGAAAATACTTTTCCTTTCGAAAGTGTACTCTAACTAACCAGTTCGAGTACACTTACAGACAGTACACGGCACGGCCAATGAAATGATGAACCCATAATTTCTTTGGCCGTGCCGTGTTGCACTTCTTCACTATTTCTAAATATTGATTTGATAAGCATTGTACTATAATATTTTTAGCTTGACAAAATCTTCATTTATCATTGCGCTCTCTCCCTTTTCTATGATGCTCCATACCTGTTTTTCTTCTAGTATTAATCGCACCCTAAACTTCCAATTACTGTTGTGCTCTTGCGTGAGTCGAGGGAAAACTTCTTTTATGTTTGCATCCGCCATTTCTATGCAGACACGCCGTGACTCGTTCGTTCGAGTTTAACAAAATACACAATACTTGTTCCACGTAATTTTCTTGCTCGTTGATGCACCTTATCATTTATTGTGACATAATGCGACGCAGACACGAGATTTTATGAGACTTTTGAGGCAACTTTAAGAACACCGAAATGAAGGTGTATACGAGTTTACAGCTTATTATCTCTCATTCCGAAGTTGACCCCTTTTTTGCTAATTTGACTGGGCTAACGCCAAGTAGATTGATAATTAATCAAATTATTAACTAACTACAGGGTGTTACAAGACCCTTAACGAAGCCGCCAACCAGGCATTATGTAAATCAAACTAAGTAAGGCCTAGCGCGCAATGCGGTGCGGCGAGTTGCGGCTGCGGTTTTACACGACGATTTTTCTGCCGCAGTGCGCGGGGTTGCATACAAGTATATTGGATGCAAAAAAACCGTGCGGCGCCGCACCGCAAGAAATCTGTAGCAAGTCACAGATTTTTTAGCCGCATGCGGTTGAACAGCCGCAGTGCGCGTACCTCCACTGTAGTTCAAACATCACAGATTTTTGCGGGAGCAAACCGCACCGGTTGCTGCCGCAGTGCGCGCTAGGCCTAACTTTACGCAAAAATTATTCTTGGGAAAGGATTTTTTTTTTGACGTGAAAAGTCACGTTTTACGGTAGGACTCAAAGTAACGCACTCAAAACATTGTGGTGATAGATGGATTGAATAGTACGTGGGTAGTGGAGGTGTTTACAGTAAAAATCTTACGTTAAAAACATGTATTTAAAAGAAATCATGTGAAAAATTTGGAAAGATTTGACCCCGTATCTAAAAAAAGGGGTTCGGAAATATCTCCGTAACTAGAAGGTTCGAAGGTATGATCTAGAACAAAAAATAATCACAATGATGGGGAAAACAAGTGCCTTTCGGCTTCGTTAAGGGTTTGTTACACCCTTTTTATGGTTCCGTTAGTAAGAGCTCGCGGTATTTAAAATATACCTAACCAACTATGCGATAGTTCGAATCTCGTCCGGGGGCATATGAACACATTTTGTATTATTCTTACGGATAGATGGATGTGTGTTTGAATTACGAAGTTGCAGCAAAGTTAATTTTAATAAAACTGGGGTTCCCAATTGATGCTGCCCTCTGTACCTAAGTTAGAGAGAGAGAGTTAGAGATAAGGAGGGGGTAATCTTAAAGTATTAATAATGATACTATCTATTTATTATGATATGAAAACAGTATTTTCTGTTCTGTAAATTCCTGCAGTTATCATATGAAGGAGTGCTTTTTCTCGGTTTATTCAACTTTTATAGCGATTACTTATAATTATATTTTATTTAAAAAGCATAAATTACCAAACATACCTGATGATGGGCACAATAATGGATTCCTAACCTCCAAATGTTACTTGACCAAATGAAACTCGAAATTTTAAAACAAACTAAGGACATCATTGCGCAAATGGATGAAAAGTTTATACCATTCACACGAGAAATACAGGAAATGCGAGCAGAAAATGAGCATTGAAATAAAAAATATACCATCTAGAAAAAATCACCGGCTAATCTTATAGAAATAGTGAAAATAAAAGAAGAATTAAATATTACAGTTGAAGGCAGAGGCGTAAATATATAATATACAGAATCGGCAAAAACGTCACGAAAAATGAAAAGGGAAGGCCCATACTGCACATACTCGTATCATTTATTAATAATTAGATGAAAACTGACATCATGAATAAAAAGAAGTTTATAAATGCTTATGCTTCGGAAGAAAATTTAAATAAATACTCGCGAACGTAGAGGAAGTAAAAGAAGCAAACTAGTATGCAACGGTTGCACTATTGAAGTGGGTGTTCTGCCCGTCCCTGTGGTATGAAGACGTGAGTTTATGTAGATATGCTTGTATGGCATAACAAATTGGAATCACATCAACAATCCTAGGACGTCCTATTAATGTGTGAAAATAAAGAATAGTTTCTGCAATTACGAAATTTCTTTATGATGTACCATGATGCCACTCCATAAACTAACAGCGCTAGTTAGTTATGAGTGTTATAACTTAACATTACATTATGAAACCATGCGCGTTCACGACCGTATTCGGTACCATAGAGGATACACAAATTTAATTGAAATCAGTACACACTTAACACAATAAAAACTGGAATTACATCAACAATCCTAGGACGTCCTGTGAATTAATTAAAAAATACCACATTAACACGTTGACGGACAGTACTATCCCACTAGTTTTAGCTGTTAAGACGGTACTCATTTTCATACATTGCCTAGAGGCGTAGTGTCATATCGCGTGGTTAAAAAAAACATGTCTTATGACAGAATGGATATAGGCGTAAACGTTAGGCGTAAGGCGTTCTGTCACATATATTTTTTACTTTATATAGGGATATAACAGTACGTCCTCCAACGTACACGCTTATATCCGTAGTGTCATATTTTATCGCAAATTACTATGCACTGTGCACTTACGCCCTCAGGCGGCAGTATTGTGTGAGATGGAAAAAATAAAAAAACAGCTGTAATCAGTCAATATTTATTATGAGAGATCAACATAATCACATACCGTTACTTCTTCGTAATAATTAAATGGCACAAAACTTAAAAAGAACTAAACGCAAATATAAATCTTCTCAATAATTAACGTTACGATAAATTGTAATCAGTCTTATACTCGTGAAAAAGCTTGAATTATCACAATCCGTTACTTATTAATCGAAATAGAATCTGAAAAACTAAATTTATTAATCAATATTTAAACTTTTATGATATTCTTCGAAGCAACTGGGGCATAATGGAGGTTTATCTAAGCACCCTTTACAGCGATAGCTCGTCTCTCTTCGTATATTTTTTTTTGTTACAAACTTTGCACTTTAGGAAGGCGAACTTCTTTTTGTCCCAGGTCGAGATGGCACTTGCTCTGGCCAGTGACCACTGAAGATATTTTCAGGCTCAGATACGGTCGTCGGCAGAGGAGCAGATGATGTACTGGGTCGAAATCGCCTACTATCATAAATGCTGCTTGTATTGACCAGGTCTACTCCTTTCAGTTTGCGATCACCAAGACCAATCAGTACCTTAATCAATTCTTCTCGGTAGTTTAGTTTTTCGGGGGCATGAGTAATAGGAAACCATTTGGTCAGAGCGATCAATGCCATGTATCTGTTATAAAGATCAACTTCTGCAGGTTTCAATCTTGTTTTGCCAAATCTATTTCTTACTTCCACAATTGAAGGATGCATTTTAGTGGTAATCATTAGGACAGGTCGTTTGTCCTTCCACATTGAAACATACACCTTGTTCTTGCGTACCCAAATGTGCTCACCTGTTTTCAGTTTCTTGTTTGTAATGCTTTTCGGATTTTCTTTACGATTTGTTCGCAAGGTGCCGGTGCAATGGGTTTCAAATCTATCAACCTCTGTGTTAGATTCACAGAGTTCGTTAGATCCATGAATAAATGATGTCCGCGTAGTAAATATGGACGCATCAGTCTCATGACAAGTTTTTCCGTCTTAGAATTAGATTCACCCATGGCCTGTCCTGTTGAGTCGTTTCCACTGTACATTTTTACATTTAGTACATAGCCATCGTAGGTTGTGAGTTCATAGAATTTGATCCCGTAGCGGGCTATTTTCGACTTTATATACTGACGGAAAATCAATCGACCCCAAAACAGAAGTAGCGACTCATCCAGCGACAATTCTTCACCAGCATTGTAAATTTTACGAAAGTTTAGTGTCAACATATCAATGAACTTCACGATCTTATTTTCGCCTTTTGCATCTGATTCCGATGCACAAATACAGCGCAAAATTTGTTCATATCTGCGTCCAGATAATATGTAGGTAAAAAAAGGATGATAATCAATCAATCAATCAAAAATCTTTATTTCGAACAAAAGTCCAAAGGGGTTAGTAGCGAGTACTTAGGAGCTATGTTAGTATAACATTATGTGAAAAAATCAATTTACTTAATTATTACAATTTCAGTTCAGAATTTTCAGTCAAATCCTGTCTATACACTTATATATTGATCGCAGTCAATTTCACATGAGAGATATTTATAAATAATCCAAAAAAGACGCGTCCTTGACCGCGTTATCAAACAAACTAAAAAATATCGCAATATTTGAATTGCAATTCGAAATAAAAGGACAGTTGAGTATTTACCTACGACCGTACAACGGGTGGTAGTTTCAAGGAAATATATACGAAATCGCTCGCGCCTAGTTCCGGACTTCCGATATAAACCGAACATTGCCGATGCGATGCGTTCGGGAGTAATCAGGCTCGGTTCGAGTGATTCTGCGAGTTATGTCGCGAGCTACTGCGCTGCTACCGCGCGCGTGATGTTTAGTGTGATGGTGTGATGCTTATTTTAGTCGAGTAATGTGTAATGTTACAGTACGCGCTCGGGTGATATTACGCGTGATGCATCACTCGCATTACTTACACATGTCTACTTAGTTGTCGTTTGGGTCACCACATCAGCCGTCACCAGTGTAACTAAAAACAAAAAATAAATTAGAAGCTAGAGAAATATAGTCATCATTATGTGGAATGACGTAATTTTAAAACAAACCACTTTCAGATGTGGGGCAGCACGCGCGCAACGGACGGTCTAAGTCGACGCAAGTTGTCGAGTCTAAAAAGAGCACACGATGTTGTATGAATAAGTCAATAATAATATTATGATAACATTATCATAATATTATTATTGACTTATTCATGCAAGCCAGAATAAATTTCAGTTAAAACAAAAAACCTGTGCTTGTCGATGGCCCGGCTTCCGCTTCCCAATGTAAGAAACCACCATTAGAAGTGGGGCTGCACGCGCGCAACGGGCGGTTGAAGTCGACGCAAGTTGTCGAGTCTAAAAAGAGCACTCGGTATAATATGAATAAGTCAATAATAATACGATCATGTGCAAGCCACAATAAATTTTATTTAAAACAAAAAACCTGCGCTTGTCGATGGCCCGGCTTCCACCTCCCAATGTGTCCTTTTCCTGGGCGGTAGAATTGGCGGTGTTCCGGGCATAAAGGGACAGGGAATCCGGGTTGGCGACGGTTTTGTGTTAAATATTTGAAAGTAAGACAAAACAAGTCTATTTGGCACAAGTTAATATAAAAAAAAAAACACACTTCCTCCTCTGCTTCGGCTCTGGAGCGTCAGGGTGCAGAAACCTGGCGCATTCTCTCTGCTCTTTTAGTTCTATCAGCCGGGCTTTTTGAACCGCTGACAGAACATTCAAGTTCTTTTTGTCAGCGGCTCTACGGTCCCGGACCTTTTTTAACTCCTCATCAAGCGTACGCGAGCTAAAAGAAAATAATAATACATAAAAACAGCTTCATCATACTAGACAAATTTTGAATAGTATACATACGTAGAGGGCTGAACTGCCGGCTGGCTGGCTCCGGCATCCGGGGCCTGCTCTGGAAGAATTATAAAAAAGTAACAAAACTTTTGAATATTCCTTTACGGCAAACATCAATAAATTATTTAGCAGCAAGCAGTAAAGCAAAATACGGTCCCACACCAAGCAGGCGAACCTCACCTCACTCAATAAAAAAAACCGAGTACTTCGAGCAGAGTGCCTCTATTTATCGCCGTTGCGCCACGTCGCCTCGCTATTGCATCATCCGATAACGTCATCGCATCGAGTCTGTGGAAGACCGCGCCACCAACGCCACCAAGCCGTCCCGGTCGCCCAGCCAACGGCCAGGGACCGAGTAAGGCTCGGCGACCACCGCCAAGTCCGGAACTCAGCCATGGTCTGCATCAGCAGATCCTGGGCTGTCCTGCAGTGGTTGGTGTTAGTCTGAAGGATGCGATGTTTGTAATGATTGTATTTTTACATGGTTTTCATACTTGCATTTTTATAATATTAACCTGAAAAAGTAACATTCCTGCTCTTCAGGTAGCTGCATGCTCATTACCTTGAGGCTTAGCATGCTTTTTACCTTGTAATTCATATTATTTATGTTTTTCTGTAGATTTTTATCTCTCTTGAATGTTTGTTTACTTTTCTTATGTCAGGTAATGACAGGCCTAGGTTTTTATTTTTAATTCATTGCTGGAGCCTAGTTTCAGGTCATATACTCGTAGGTAATCCATATCGACCTCGTTATATTTTTATTTTTATTGTATGTTCTAGAAATTTCTTCATTCAAAAATTGTAAAATGTCAATTATCTAGAGATGGCTGTGAAGCGGCAGTCTTCGTCCAGAGCTCAAAAGTATAACAAGTCTGAAATTAAGTTTTAAGAGGAAGTCATCTAAGATTTTATTCATGTCGCATTATTAATAATATCATCGCACAGCGCGTACCCGTGGTTCTTCATCTGTTGCTTGAGCTATAGACGTACTAACGCCCTTCATGCATTTCTACTGATGGAAGACGAAGTCTGATGTCCCTCGGCCTCTACTGCAGCCGAGAGAGCTGCCGTACTCCACGTTCCTCGACCACTTCTGCAGCCGAGAGGGCTGCCGTTCTTCGGCCACTTCTGCAGCCGAGAGGGCTGCCGTTCTCCACGTCCCTCGGATCTTTTAAAATAAGTCTGTGTATTATTTATTAAATTCTGTTATTGTTTCCCATCTTTTCTTTTAACCCGTGCTCTCCTCCAGAATAGGTAGGTGAGTACCTTAATTGTGACCTCACAGTTTCCCTGCCCTCGGAAACTGTATCGTTACATGTTCGACCCTATCCATCAGTCGGCCATCGCACCCTCCTCCGCAGCCGCCGCAGGAACGGCGGTGTCAACGGCAGCAGCAGGCCCGGTCGGCGCCTGTGCTTTGCAACGCTTAGGGGAGGATTGCACTTCCTCCCCTTCATTACGTGGCCTGCCCGGCGGCCACTGGCGGCACACACCGCGCAGTGCGGCGTGGCGGCCTCGCAGGAGGCGGCTTTGTGGCCCTCCTTGCCGCAGCGGTAGCATGTGTCCGTCCTGTCTACCTTGGACGGACACAGGGGCCGGGTGTGTCCCATGCCGAAGCACCGGAAACACCGCAGAGGCTGGTCCACGAGCGCCCGGACGGCGCCCGAGCTGAACCCGACTTGAAGCCGTCCTTTCGCAAGGACGGCTTTGGCAGCGGCGATTGGGCACTCGAGGCGAATGGTGCCCATACCGCCGCGACCGGGCCTTATGTCCCAGCCTTGGACCGCCGCGGCGCCACAGCCCCCTACCGCTGCGACCGCCGCCACCACCTCCTCCTTGGTGACGGAGTCATTTAACTCCGTCACTTCAATAGCCGCCGATTTGACCGGTCGGGCCACCTTGGCAGAGTCCGCGATGACCTCTTGCAGCTTGGCTGCAAAGAGGTCCGCGCGGGCACTCCCCTCTGCCCCCGAGAACTCGAATATTCGAGCCCCGGCTGGGGTCCGCCGTCAGGACACACTGCCAATCCCCAGTTGAGTGGGATCGGCATTGGTTCGCGCCCGCACCAAAATAGAGGCGTAGGTCTCCCCTCGCCCCGCAGCCTCCGCGGTGAGCGACACCACGACGGCTGCGGTTTTATGGGGGACTAACTGCCCCTTTCCTCCTCTCCCTTTCCCTTTCCCCTTGCCCTTTCACTTGCCGGTCGTCTGCGACTGGCTGGGAGCAGTGGTGGCAGGGACGGCCGTCGCCGACTTTTTCCCCTTCCCTTTGCCCACGGCCCTTACGGCCCACTTTCGTCCACTCGTTGGACGGGGTGGTCGATGGGAGTTGGGCGTCTTCCGCCTGGGAGGAGGACGGCCCCGGCTCGCTTTGCCTCTTATCCGCCGCAAGCGGCGGTCGGAGGCGTTTTTCCGGTAAGAGCCGGTCCTCGATGCCTGCTAGGCAGGCTCTCGTGAAGGCCCTCTCCTCCATTACTACCTTGCGGATGATATCCTCAAGGTTGGAGGAGGGGCCCTCTGCTGCAGGGCTCGCCTTGGCCTGTTGTGGCCGGGCCGAGGCAGGGCCCTCTGCCGCAGGGCTCGCCTTACCCTGTTGTGACCGGGCCGTAGCTTCAGCTAGCTTCAGATGAAGCTGGCTGACCTCTGACTGCAGGCGATCTACCTTCGCCTGCAGTTGCCGCGTCTCGTCGGTGGTCGTCCGCTTCACCAGCTCCACGACGATACCGCGCATACTCGCGGCCCTGCATTTCAGGGCCTTCTGAAAGGTCCCTTTCAGGTTGGAGGACTTAGAGGCGACCTCAACAATCTCCTCCTCGTCCTCCTCCGTCATTCTGCAGCTCTGCCACAGTATGGTCCGCGTATAGAACGCGGGACGCACCGTACCCGGACTTGGCCTGGGCGACGTGCGCCCGCTTCTCTTTAGCGGCAACCCAGTCCTCCAGCTCTTGCTGGAGCTGCGCCCGCCGTGCCAGATCCACCTGGCGTTGGGCGTCCGCGAGCCAAACGACGCGGGTATCCGCGGCCGTCGTCGTCAGCTTTTTAGCCTTCGACAACGGTTTGGACCCCGAAGCCGAGGAACTCTCGGACCCACAGCTCAGGATGACCCGCTTCCGCGACCGAGAGCCGCTCGCATCCGACACACCAACAAGCGAGTCGCTGTCAGACGACTCCGCCCCTCCGAAGTAGCTAGCCGCAGACGGCACGCGGCTAGACTCTGACGCTGGAGCGTCGGGGTGGCCCTGAGAATGGCCTTTTGGTTGGCCCTGAGAAGAGCCTTTGGGTTTAAAAAAGCGCCCGCAGGCGTCCCGCGAGGGTTTAGGCATAGCCTCCGCAGGTTCGTAGTCGACAAGGCAAGGATAAAATTCGCTACGAGATCACAGAGCACTTTGGCCAACCCAGTCTACCACTCCGTTACGGTGGTTTGAACTGGGCTGTTTCCAGGGGACACGGCGTGGGCGTAAAGCTCTGTGGGGGTTGCCCCGGAGCAAGCCACCTTTTTTTTATGCCTAACGCATACCGCGCCTTCCGGGGAGACGGTTTGGTTATGTGGGGCTTGCACCCACTAAAAAACACCGCCGTGAGCCTACTGTCGCTTTGCGGATGGGCCACGAGAACTGCTACGCATGACGTTCGCGGCCCATCCAGCCAACCAACTCCTTCGGCGATGTCCGAGATTTAGTCGTGAACAGCTCGTGCGATGACGTCATGACCTACGTCACTTTGACTTGTGCAGACTTGTTTTGTGAGTGGTGACGTCATGGATTCGTGAAATGAAACGACTCTCAATTTTTTACTTTTTTTTTTTTTTTGACTTAACCCATCTTAATTTAACATTCGAGGTACTTTAGAGGAAATTGTTTAAAAATATTTAGACGCAATTCCGGCAGCCAAAATTACTTTGGGGGGATTAAGACTAACTCCCTTAAGCCCCCTACACCACTTATACCCTCAAATTCAGGTAACTCGTTGTAAAATCCAACCCGTAAACACTACTGACAAGTGAATATTTTTTACATTTTTGAAGTTACACTAATGTTTTCGTATTCAATGGACAGAAAAATCATTTAGATAATAATTGTTCGATGATTTGATGGAATCATAGAAGAAATCAACGTAATTAAACCAAAACAACACAAAACATTTTCAAACATTGTTCGAACCGTACCGGTTGAGGAAAAATACAGAAATTACGTATTATTTTACTTTCCGACTTGAATTCTGTACTAATTTTTATTACTTATAATATTGTACACACAAATAGTTTTTACCTGGTAATATCGTCGAAATCGCTAATTATAACTGTTTATTGATTAACTGTTTACTTTCGCGACCGCCATAAACCTAGGAACGAAAATGTGACAGTTTTTTTTTTTTTCATCATAGGCGGTTCGCGTCTAGTGTTGTCAACTATCGAAATGCACGGAAGTTACTAACGAACCATTCTAAATGCATGGACTCCGAAAATACTACTTCATTCTGAAGCAATAACGACTAAATTGGAAGCGCTACGATACTTTTGCGATCTAAAGTTTACGCCGTAAAGTGCACTTTTACGCCGTAAAGTGCACTTTACGGCGTAAAAGTCTGGGAACTAGAGATCCCAACTGCAATCGAACGGGTAGCCTATATCTTAAATCTAAAGAGTAGTCATTGGGCTTATATAATTCCCTAGATAGCATTTTTTGGTAGCCGTTACGAAACTAGTCGACACTGAAAAGACGGCTTATTGGACGATTCGCACGAATTTAACTCGCACAAAACGTGCGAATCGACTCCTTTAAAACATATTATTTTTTCTGTAGTCGATTCGCACGAATTTCATTTATTGGCGTGCGAATCGACACCCTCACAAATATGTAGTAGGCTATTCGCACACATATTGTTTTTTATGAAATGCAGTTAAGATAAAGTACACTTGAGCACAGAAGTAGTAAGGTCAAATATGTTTTACTCGTAATAGATAGAAAATAAAAACACAATCTATAATCAACAATATCTGTATTAAAATTAAAACTAAGTACTAAACATCTTCTAAGCTCGTGGTTTGAGGATTAAAAATGAGCAAATATCGATCACAGAATAATAAATGTCACTAACAAACTACTACTCCACTAACCACGTAATAAAAAATAAAAGTACTAAAAATTTACTTTTTTTTTTTTACTTTACCCAAACATTTACTTTTTTAATAAGGTAGGTATATATATAATTAACAACTTTTTCTTATATTTATTATTGACGAACATTTGGTACAACAAAAACATGTCTTAATGTTTTTTAGAAGTGTACCTAAAATACACAGTTCTCATCATTATAACAATAAAACTTTTAATCATAAAACTAGAACTAGGGCTATAATCACAATTTGAATCACAGATTTTTCTTTAAAATAACGTATAAAAGTGACTAAACTTTTATATACAACTAACAAATCAACAATAATAAATCAAGTCACAACAATAATAAAATGCTTACTTCTAATTTATATATAACAGGTTAAAAAATAAACTTACGAGAATTATAAAAATAGATATTTGGCTTTAATCACAATCAAAATCACAGTCGTTACCTTTTAGGAATAAAATAATCATCAGTTATATATGTATTATGTATACAATATTACCGCCAACTAATTTCGTAATTTTTCAATACAAAGTTGTATATTAATTTCGCCACGATTCAATTGGCTTACGATGTCTTCGATTCTTTTTTGAAGTTTTATTCTCTCAGGACTTTTAACTGAAATATACTGATTTTTATTATAAAGAGTTAGATAATAATTGGAATCTTTACGTAAAGTATCCAAAAACATTGCAATGTTTGGTTTAGGTTTTACCAATCTGTTAAAACGCGAGTTCCATGATTCGATGGCATTATTTGTTTTATGACACACATCAAAAAATGACCATGTGTTTGAGAAATAAGCATTTTCATCTAACCAAGTACGAACAAAATAATCATTAAATTGAGTAATTTTCTTTTCAGGCTCATTTTCTGATTCAATATATAACCAGCCATCTGATCTATATTCTCGAGGTACATATCGTCGGTTTAAAGGTAAAACTCATTAAGTGACATAATTGATCAAATTCATTAAATTCGTGAAACGGTCTCACCAGGGCAATATCTACGCCAAGAAAAAATCATTATGTGTGTATTGTCAGTCATAATGGAGATCCTGTTGAAAAAAAATCCGCAAATGCGACGCATTAAAATATTCGTGGCAGGAAAAACTCAGTCTGTAAATACTGATTTTTACCTGACATGATTAACAAGAACACATGAAACAATTGCTGGCAAGTAATTCTCAGTAAGTGCTTGGTGAGTTTTACCTGGCAACATTGTCCGTCACAGTTGTCACTTGTCAAACGGTGACTTTGACGTTCTTTGCCTCCAAAATTGTATTCACCGGTTTTTGTGATTATTGTTACGAGAAAATATAGAAAGTTATTACAGGTTTTCACGAAAAAATGAGTAAATATAAGTATTCAAGAGGAAAACAGTTAGTAGATTTGACAAAAGCGAATAATAGGGTTCAAGAACTGGTAAGTTTTGAATTGTTTTAACTATTTTGTTGTAAACTTATTGTATGTCGTGATACAGTTAAGCTTTTCTATTATGTGTTTCTACAGAATTCTATTTCTATCCGGGAAGCTCAACACGACTTGTTTGGTCATGATTTGGAGCCTGTGGTTCATCACTCGAAAGATATTCAGAAAGAGACTAGTGGCGATAGTTCAAAAAAATTAAGTTCGTATAATAACAATGTTGACAATGTAAGTACCTCATTCGGGCCCTTAAGCAGACTGCTAAGGACTGAAGCATTTCATTTATGTTTACCTACAGGCCTGTAGTGTACAATACTAAACATTTCAATTTGTTACAGATTGAAAACTTAGAACTATATGCAAAGGCTCATGACTATGTTGATTTCTACCAGCAAAATGATGAGAATAAAAGTTATAAGGGACAAGAATGTCCCAAGGATACTGAAAACTTGAATATTCTGGTATGTTGGTACAAATGCTTAAGATTCATGTTCATCGTCAGCTAGGGTGGTTACATAGTGATCCATAGACAAACCTGTATGCTTAGATCTTTAAAACTACGCACCGGATTTTAATGCGGTTTTTTTTAAGAGTGTTTCGAGAGGAAGGTTTTTACATATTATAGTTTGCACCCGTGCGAAGCCGGGGCGCTAGTAATATTATAAATGTAAAAGTCTGTTTGTTCAAATGGCTCAACCGATTCTGATGAAATTTGGTATAGGGGAGAGCAGGTAGGGTAGGGGAAGGTAGTTGGGGGTAGGGGAGGGTTTGTGGGGGGTAAGTCTGTCTTATTTATTTTATACTTTATTGTTGTTATTTTTTTACAGATTGGGGAGGTTGAAGTTGACCATGTAGAAACATTGGAAAGTTGCAACCTAAATGAGATTGTTAGTATTTAGTAACAAAGTTAAGTTATCTTGGCATATGGCAGATGGTCATAATTGTGGCTAATATTTTGTTAATTTATATTTTTATAGGTTGACA
Organism: Eugnorisma glareosa; assembly: GCA_947578425.1. Classification (NCBI taxonomy): domain Eukaryota; kingdom Metazoa; phylum Arthropoda; class Insecta; order Lepidoptera; family Noctuidae; genus Eugnorisma; species Eugnorisma glareosa. Next base: position 18,217,102 of record OX387960.1, read on the forward strand.
ACAAGAGTATTGAGGAGCAGGACGAAAATATTAAAAAAGGTTTAGTAGAATATAGTGCAAGTAGTGAAGATTTTTCATGTGACGACTCAGATAATGACCCAATGTTTCAATTAGATAAAGATGGTCAAGATATTTATTCTGATGAATCGATGGATTATCAGTTTATGGAAGAAAATACAGGCAACCAAAAGCTTAAAACTCGTTGGAGATTGAAAAATGAACGAAATTGGAAAGTTAATATTATAAAAGAGAATCGTAGTAAGTGCTTACCATACAATAATAAAAAAAAAAGTTGTCCAGCAAAGGCTCCTAAAGATGTTAACTGCTTTAGGTGTAGGTTTAATTGTTCTGAAAATTTTAATGAAGAAGATAGAATAAATATTTGCAAGAGTTATTGGGCGTTAAAAGAATTTAAAAGACAAAAAGATTTTTTGATCAATCATGTTCAAGTACTAGAACCCAAACGCAGGAAGGTGAACAAGAGTAATTCAAATCGAAGAACTGTTGCAAAGTGCTACTACCTTTCTAACAGTAAAGGGAGATTTAGAGTCTGTGCAAAGTTTTTCGAAAAAACTTTATGTATATCTAATGGACCTATACACACTGCTATAGAGGGTAAGTCTCATATTGGGTGCTATGAAGGAGTTGATCTTCGAGGAAAGAAGTCTCCAGGAAATAAAATAAATGATGAACAAGTGGCTTTAGTTAAAGAACACATTCAGAGTTTCCCTTGCATTGAAGCTCATTACGTTAGACAATCTAGTCAAAAAAAGTATCTTGATCCCAATTTGTCGATCTTAAAAATGTATTCAATGTACAAAGAATTATGTGCAGAAAAGCAAGTCAATGCAGTGAGTGAACCGACATACAGACGCATTTTCAGCACATCTTTCAATTTGTCTTTCCATAAGCCAAAAAAAGATCAATGTCCTTCATGCAATAAATACTTATCAGCAGATGCAAACCAGAAAAAAGAGATGGAGCTTGAATATTCAATGCACATTATAAGGAAAAATGAATGTAATGAAGCTAAAGATTCAGATAAACAAAGATCTCTGACAGACCCTTCATTTCAAACAGCTACCTTTGATTTACAGAGTGTCTTACAGTTGCCATTCTCTTCCGTCTCACAGTTTTACTATAGTAGAAAGCTATGCGTCTACAATCTGACTTTTTACGAAGGTGATGGTAAAAATGCCTATTGCTATGTATGGAACGAATTAAATGGTAAACGAGGCAGTAATGAGATAGGTAGTAGTATACTTAGATACATCCAGACATTAAAAGAAGAGATTACACACCTATCATTGTTTTCGGACACCTGTAGTGGCCAAAATAGAAACCAGCAAGTTGCTGCAGCCCTCTTGTATGCAGTGCAAAATACGCATTTGACTGTCATTGAGCAAAAATTTTTGGAATCCGGTCATTCACACATGGAGTGTGACTCAATGCACTCCAGCATCGAAAATGCGCGAAAGAATAGGGCCTGTTTTATGATGAACGATTGGCTTAATGTATTCAAAGCTGCGCGTTCAAATCGTGGGAAAAATAAAGATAAACCGCCCTATCATGTGATGGAGCTTAAATATAAAGACGTGTGGGACTTACAGGCGTTGGCCGCAAGTACACTAAAAAATAAAAATATGGACGAAAACGGAGAAAAAGTAAATTGGCTTAAAATAAAGTGCCTCAAATTTGAAAAAGCCCACCTAAATGCAATTTTCTATCGGTATGACCACTCTTCAGAATATAAAAAAATTGATATAATACAGCAACGTAGCCGTCGAAACCGCATTACACAGAATGTTGAACTAAAACAGGCGTATAACGCCGTTCTGCCTATCTCTATGCAGAAAAAAAATGACCTTTTAAAACTGTGCCGAAGTGGGCTTATCCCTGACGAGTTACATGACTGGTATAAGAACTTACCGGTCAGTGGCAGTTTAAGAGAAAATGATATTTTCGAACTAGAAGATGAAAATGATGACTTTTAAAAATAATTACAGTTGCCCTAATTACCTAATAATTCGTTTTATGTCTAATTCATGGTCTGACCAACATCTAAACTTTCGCTCTATGAGAGATTTATGTTTTTTTATTTGTATGCAAAGCAAAATTTTAATAAAAGGACTTTTAATTTTCTTACAGATTTTTTATTTAAGAATGACAGTTCATTACCTGACTAATATAAGCAGAAATTCAAAAGAGGTAAAACTCATTAAAACATATTTTTTTTTTAATATAAAAATCTACCAACTATAATTCTAAAAAAACAAAGCAGTTACAACAGCAACCTAATAATCTAAAAACAAAATTAAACTTAATAGGATTGCATTTAAGAACTATGAGCAAAATGCAATCTTTTGCAAAAAATAATTAATATCGCTTATAACTCCATAATAGTTTTTTGCATTTAATGAATTTTACCTCTAAACCGACGATATGCTAGAGCCATGCAACGTTTAACATGCATTTTATCAATTAATGATTTATCCATACCTAACTTCTTTGCATTTCTCCATAAAGACTTTTGGAAATGAAATAAACAACCTTGAATACGTGCGTCAGGAAATATTTTTTCAATAGCAGCCATCGCACTTTTTTCAAAATCTGTGGTGAATATACGTGGAGAAAATTGAGGAATTCGACTTTTTATAAGGTAAAAAAAAATTTCGTATGTTTTTTCTTGTTTGTCCGGTAGTAAAGCGTATATGGCTGGTAAAATATTTGTATGTTCATGGGTACTTCCCAAATCTATATGTAACGTGTATACTTGCAAAAATGGTGGTACGCAGCTTTTGAACGTCCCATCGCAGAAAACGCTTTCTGCTGTTTCAATATATTTTATAACATTTTGGTTTGCAAAAAGTGTAATTCTTGTTTTCTTATATCCATAATCAGCAAACTTCAAATCTTCGTAGCATGGAGGAATAATAAGATCTGTAACTTTTTTGAATCTCAATTTTTTTACCTGTAGTGATGTGTTTCTGTGTCGATAGAGTCTTTTCTTAATATTTTTAAAATCAGGAACTTTTTGTATGAGATCATATCCAGCATTATGCAAGTCCGAAACCATTTCACCATAAATTTTTGGTATAGTTGTGAGCTCTTTCTCCGATCGTTTAATGCATTTGTCTAACTGATACTTCATTTCATTTTCTATGACGCTTGGTTGGCATGAATGAGGTTCTTCTTTTGTTAACAGGAGATCATTATTTGTATGTAAGAGTGCTTTACAACGTTGTCTATTGACGCACCTCCAGACTGTAACACCATTTTTGTTCTTGCGCTGCTTATTATATCTATATCCATGCCTTAATAGAAGTTCTTGACCTCTTTCTGATTTTATAAAACCAATGTCAGCCCTTTCATCTCTACTCGTCGATGGTTCTGCCGCCATACTTAGGTATTTTCAAGAAGCTTTCTATTTTGTCTGAAAATTAAAATAAGTATCCAATGAGATACTAATTAAATCAAGGAGGTTTTACCAGAATTACTTTTATCGCATTAAACATTATTAATATAATTAACTTCTTTGCTGAGCAGATAGTAAATAAAAGTTGTGCATAGTATCCATCATCATTTATGCAATACTAAAAGCAAACTTATGTTGACTCATTTTTGTAATCGATGATTTGGTGACGCTTCCACTAGGTGGCGTCACTTGCTCTTCAACGACCACAGTTTATAATTATTTATTATTAATATGTAGTATTAAATACAAACCGGAGTATAAAAAGCTTTTTTATATTAATATTTGAACTATAGTAGATCGTTATAAAATATATTTTTATAGGCAATAAATAATAAATTAAAAATTAAGAAAGATTTCTCATAATTCTCAGTCACTCAGAATAAAGGGGTTAATAATGTTATCACAGTTAATACTAATAATTCTATTACTTACATGCTTAACGCCTGCACATTACTTTGATGTCCTTCCAGCACACAACACTGTGTCACATCACAATAATTATCTTAAATTACCGTCCGGCACGTGTACTTTCTACAGTTACAATACAAAAGTAAACCAAATGTAGACCCATGACCAACCCGAGTGAGCGTGATAGCATATATATAGCTTTCTCTTTCATTTTTCCTGTAATAGGCGAATTTTGCGGTCATGTTTATATTGTTTTGTATTAGTAAAAATGTAGATATGCCACGTTTTAAGTAATTATTATTATCACTTATTCCATACAGATCTTTCTTACTTTCAAGTAAATATCTGCTTTTTAAACTTCGATTATTTTTTATTTTTATTTCAGTGATGGCTGAATACGACTGTACTTGAATTTTTTTAAACCTTAAAATGAAATGTGTGCGAATAGCCTACTACATATTTGTGAGGGTGTCGATTCGCACGCCAATAAATGAAATTCGTGCGAATCGACTACAGAAAAAATAATATGTTTTAAAGGAGTCGATTCGCACGTTTTGTGCGAGTTAAATTCGTGCGAATCGTCCAATAAGCCGAAAAGACGACACGAGTAACATTTCGCTCGTTTGCGACAAGGACGACAAAACTCAAAAAAAATGTATTTTTCGACGTTGCGTTGTTTCTACATAAAATGAGGAAAGTAAGTATAAAATTAAATAATGAAATACGTAAAATAAAACTTTAATCTTTTGATAAAAAGTTTATGCAAAAAAATATTGGCAATAAATTGTTTTTTTTTTTAGTCTAACTTTAAAAAACACTGTCCTGTATTTCTTATTTTTTGAGTTATGTCTTTATTGTTGCAAACAAATTTTGTGGTCGCTTCTACAATTTTGTTTCGGTCGCTGCAACTAAAGTGTGGCACTTCTCGACACGGTAACATTTGGTTTTTAAGTTACGACGCTGAATGGTAACAATGCGCTGACTATTTCAGAAATCATTCGTTAATACGTCTCTTCATTCTTTGCAACCTACAAGAAACAAATACGAGAATATGTCATATGTCAAAGAAAACTCTGAGCAATATAAAGTAATATGTCAAAGAAAACTCTGAGCAATATAAAGACAAACTCAAAGGTTCGCCATTATTATTTTTACAGCGAAAGTTTATTTTTGAAGTTAATTAGTTTTAAATGTGTTGTGATATTAGTGGGAAAAGAAATTTGCCCTATTATTTAACAAAATACATAGAACATCATCGATGGGCCATCATATAATTGCAATTTAACCAGTTTATTGAAATCGCCTCTTTACAAGAACAACGTGATATTTTTTAAACCACAACTTTACAGTAGAGCAATTTTAAACATTTAACCGTTGATAAATTCTAAAATATTGATAATTTAATGTCGGAAAACAATTAAATTGTTGCGGTAATTAATGTGCTTTCTGAAAATAAACTCAGTTCAATATGAAATAAGTAAAAAAACTGATAAAAGATCTTGTATTTAAAAAATATAAATTTACGAAAACAATGGCTTACTTACACCGTAAAATTAGTTACCCTTATTCAGACGCGAGCCTGTGGAGGAGTTAACAAAAAAGTACGTACGTACGTACGTACGTTCCTGGGTAATTTTGGGTCGTAGATTCCAAAAATACACACAAAAGAAGGGTTAGTGGGGGGGAAGTACCCTTTTTTTGGTGGGAAGTACTCGTATATATCCCGTCGTCTGTTCTCTCTTGTAAAAAAGTTGGAAAGGTGGGAACTATAGCTCCCAGTGTCCAGTATGACATCAATATTTTAAAACACTAGCTAGTGGCCCTGGCTCCACTTGTGAATTAAATTTTAACGTAAAAAATTACATAGATCGTGTTTTTTTAATAAAGGAGGTAAAAGTACTCATCAATGCAAGTTCTTTTACTAAGGGAAGAACTCGGAAATTTAAAAATGAATGACTTGACCATTCATTTTTAGTTGAGTACCTACCTAGCTCTAGCTAGATATGAATTTGTAGTAGCAAGTTACTTGTATTGGTGAGTACTTTTTGTGTAATCAATAAAATAAATTATTATAATAGAAGTTTTTTATTCATTTTGCTTGTAATTATACTTATACTTATTACGTATTAGGGACTGTTTCTATCACATTGATCAGAATATCCTTTTCCTGTCAGTCTTTCATATATCTTAAAAAATAAAATACGAAGTAATTCTACCCTATTCAGTTTCAGTGGTATGAAACATTTCAAAACATTCCTTGATGCATAGAGGTACGGTGCACGTGGAGCATACATTTTTTGTCCTTTCCTCCCGTTTTCTTGTGCTACAGAACCGGCATCTCTTATAAGAGTTACTCTCTTGGGGCATGTGTATACCTACATTTAATAACCGAATCTCTTCCGGCACTCCGAATGGGCCCCCTTTCTTGCTTGTAAAGGGTATATTGGGGCGTGCTTTTTTTTGAGAGTAATTGTTTATTAGCGCACGCGCCAAACGCAGTCTAAATTCACGGTGTGAATGTGGTGTTACGGTATGTGTTACACTGTACGTTATGTATGAATTAATGATGGATGCATCAAACATAAAAAAGAAAAGACGCATCCAAAACTTGCGGGATTTCCTATTGATTGGGTAAGAGGATCTATAATGATCAAATAGATCCACCGCGCCCATGCTCATTGTGTAAGAAGCAATCGCTTTTGGGCAAAGAACTTCTACTCTTGACCCATTTTTTTGAGTTCTTTTTACATACATGATGTCTAATGGTTGATGTGCTGTGGTAAGCAATGTGACTTCTTTTGTGTCACACCATTTTATTGCGGTGATGGGTTCTGATGTCATAGCCGAGAATTGATGCTTTTGTAGTCTTAACTCTTTTGGTTGCTTCTTCATCATAGCTGGGAGGTCTTTTCGATTTGATCTTACCGTTCCTACAGCATAAATATGTTTATCATATAGCTGTTCTAGTAAATTGCAACCTGTGAAGAAATTTTCAAACGCTAGAAGTGTATTCATGGGGAGGTTGGTGCTGAGTTTCATTACGACATTGTAGCCCAGACCTTCGTTTTCGATACTGTCCCCTTTCCCCGTATATATCTGAAATTGGTATAGGTATCCAGTTTTGGCGTCGCATCTGGCCCATATTTTGAAATCCCTTTTAATGGGTTTTTGGGCATGTATTGTTTCAATGAGCATCTGCCTTTAAACTTAAACATACACTCGTCTATAGACTGTACACTTGAATTGTATCCCTCATTGTGATAGACTTCATTTAATGTTGTAATCATGGGTCTTAATTTGTATAATTTGTCAAAATTTGGTGAATCTCTGGGTGGTTCGGTGCTATTGTCATTCAGATGTAAATTTTCTGTAATTTTTTTGAATCTCGCTATTGGAAATACACGGGAAATTTCAGGATTATTATAGAAGGAGTCACTTGACCAATAAAGCTCCATGTCTGGTAAGGGATTTAAGCCCATTAGGATAAGAATACCTAAATATGCTCTGATGTCATCTTCATTGACTTCAATCCAGTTTTTACTATTTTTATAGCCAGCATATCGATTTGTTTGTTCAACAAATAATTGTATTAAATAATCTGGAAAATGTTTTTCAAAAATGGTTATTGGTTGTGTCTTATGATTGAATTCAGATTTAGGCTGAAATTTTTTGGTAAAATTTCTTTCCACTGTAGAACTCATTGGAATTTGCAAATCCTCCTCTTCAACTAAATTTTCGTCTATGTCACTAACATGTTGCTCAACATGTTCATATATGATTTCTTGTTGAAGGGGATCATCCGTGGAGACAATTTGTTGAATGTTATCTAGCCCTATTTCATGCTCAATTAATACTGGTAAATCACTGTCAGAAATTAGATTTAGTGCCCCACTTTGTATTTCTAAATTAGAATTATCACCAGTATCACTATTTCGTTTTTTTTTCTAATATCGTTCATTCAGGATTTTCCGGGTTTAGTATTTCTAATAAGTTCTCACATGGTTCTAGTGTTTTTGTAGTTTCCTCATGTTCTTTGTCACCCAAATCATCCATCCCAAACATCTCTTCCAATCGCATCTCGATTCTATCCTCCTCATTTTGTTGCAAAAATGACCTTGAAGGACTTATTATAAAATTACCGTAAACTAAATCATCATCGGAATCATTATCGGACCAATCATCCTCTTCTAAAATGTTTTCTATCAACTTTTCGGTTAGTTTTTTAGGGGGCATTTTTCTAAAACAAAATAAAAACAATAAATTCTAATGTATTGAAACTAGTTGTCTATTTATCTGATGATGAAATGATAACTAATAATATGCTTATACCAAGTTTTTTTGGACACACGGATTTTATATATAGAATTTCCGAATGTAGTGTGCAGTGACGAACACTGGGATGATATCTTCCCACATATAGACTCAATTTCAATCGACTATACCAAGGTATAAAAGAAAGATTCGGGGCATATTTTACGTTTCACGCAACCGTAATACAGTCTAGTTTATATAGCTAAAACTCAAATCTGCTTACCTAATTTTTTTTCAGCACTACACAAAAAACAAAAAAATAACGGTCGTTTTCGGCGGCAAAATCACGTCAACTGACTTTGACGTCTGTTTACCATGACATGTAATAATTCTCTGAAAAGTGTTAATGTAGCAGTAATTGTTAATTGAGCTTAAGCTTGTAAGTTATCCTGTATTTTTTTTTTTTGTGGCTTTATTGCATTGTTCAGTGTTCACACCCTATTTTTAAAATCTGGTTTCTAGAAGTGAGGACTTTTAATTGGCTGACAGTCTCACATACAATTTTTTTTTTAATCTGTTTATTTTAGCTGTAAGTCTTCCATAGTTAATAAATAAATAAATAAATAAAAAAGTGTTGCCATTAAAAAAGATTCTCTGAAATGTTAAGATTGCGTAGATAAATATTACATTGCATTAGGTTTAAGCATATAAAAATAAAACACGATTTACTTCAATCTGAGATGTGGGAAGTATAGCTCCTAGCGTTTTAATAAGGGTTAAGGCACAATCATCAACAAGAGATCAATCAATCACATAGTACTTAGTACTCGCTTTATTTAAAATTACAAGGTAACTAAAAAATTACATTCATACAAATTACTGTACTCAAAGTTATCTAATAGTTTAACGTCTACTAACACAATTATGGCACCCAGTTTTGTAGTACTTAGAAATTCAAAATAGGAACATTGCTATCACTCTTCATAAACATAGAATCACAAATTCTCTTAATACTAATAAAAACACTATCATTTTAAATATAGCAATTAAATATTTCTAAGAAATACAATTTAAAAAATGTACTTAATCAGTCGGATTCGTAAACTGGCTTGTGGTATCTAGGAATGAGTTTTTTATTGACCATATCCATTAGATCAACTTTTTTTCTCTCTGCTAGTCCAGGTTTTTGAAGATAATATCTTCAAAAATCTGGAGCCAAAGCATTCATTTAGATTTGCAAAAGGTATATCTTCAGATATGCCTTTTGCAAATCTAAATGAATGCTTTGGCTACTATGATTTCTCTTGTTTTTCACCACTATAGCTTTCTTGAATAATTCGTCAGCGTATGATTCTTTGAAAAATACAGTATTATTGTCTTCATCTTTCATTATTGCAAAGTTCATTTCAGTGCTTATACTTTTCCAATCAAAAACATCATCGAAGCACATTTCATTAACATTAAATGACTCGCTTTTTTCCGTGCCGCTTTTATAGCCCCGATAAGTGCGTCAGGTGTATACATTGGTCCTGATCTCAGTTGCCTTTTAATTTCTCTCTCTATTTGAGAGTGAGCTGAATCGCCCTCGTTCTGCGTATGTTCCATCTGAAAAACAAATTCGTAAAAGTTACTTTATTTTAGCATGTATAATGTTATAACCAAACTTAAAGGTTTTCAAAAATAATGATGTAAAATAAAATAACTCATAGTATTTGAAAACGATTCATCGACAACATGGTTACATTCAAAGATATCACAAAGAAAACTTGTAACTTTTTCATCAATAATGTGACAATATTCATTATTTTATTCTCAATACTCACGAGTTTTACGACAAAAACGAGTTAAATAACTCACATTATTCAAGTTAAAGTAAATAACAACAAATAACCTATATTTGCACTAAAAACGTGGTATACGAGTACTCGTGATGCCACGTTTTTTGTGAAAAGGTATGTTTCTTGTTGTTTCCTGTGCACGCGCAACGAGTGAAGTGCTCCTGGCAGTTCACTCGTTGCGCGTGCGGGGCAAATAAGTATAATATACTCTGTGGGGGCAAACTAACGCGTCGCGTTGTCGAGTCGAAGTCGTACGCCACACCGAAAGAGACAACGTGATAACGCCATTTGCCACGGTCGTGTAGTCTCTTTCACTCATAGCTCCTCGAACATCTACTTTTAAAATGCCGCGTTTTTGTAGAAAATAAATTCGACATGGCGTTTTTAAATATCAAATAGTTAAAAAACAGTTTTTATGATGTCACGTTGCTCTTGTAAAGAAAGAGGCGAAATGTTTACATGGTTTTTACTACAAATTTTGTTCATTTTCTGGACTCCAGACCTTTTAGTTTAATCAAACTGTACACCATTTCTGTACACTGTTCAGCAATTCGAACTCAATATTCTAACATACCTATTTTTCAAAGACAGACGCAAAAATAAAAGTCAACAATTTGTTTGGTAGTTCGACACTATTCTTTAATTACCTACATGTTTACTTTTACGTAGACTATAAATATCCTCAAATAAAAAAAAACTACAAGACAAATTTAATTAATTATGTTTTAAGAAGAAAAAGATGATGATGATTATAAATTCAGTAACACAAAGTTACTGAATTTATAATATGGTGTCTCTCACTTTATTCTTTCCAGCGGTTCTGAAACTGTTGACAATTCCATTCTCAATTGTCCTTTTTGATGACATTGTGTTTAGTGAACATGATGAATATATATTTAAAAAAAAAGTTTTTCTTTCTATACTCACCAATGACCTACCTACCATGGTAATTAATCATATAACATCTAACTAACGTCTATCTAACTAACTGCTCTTAGGATAGTTGACTAAGATTATTAAATAAATAAGTACCTACTTACGTCTCATGTGGCCATGTGGGCCATGTGGCAGACCTGTCGATTGGACTTATTATTCTGAATACGCAGTGCGTAGTTTATTTTGTATAAATCCATTTCTATATTTCTTTTTCGATTAGTCTGTTGTTGACAAGACTATCCTCTAAAACTTCAAAGTGGAATATCTTTAATTCCTGACTTCCTATAAAAAAGAACTACTAAGACTATATAAAAGAATAACTGAAGATAAAACTGTTCACGAATTCAAACTCAATATTTTAACATACCTATTTTTCATAGGCAGACGCAAAAGAAAATGTCAACAAACATTTGTTTGGGAGTTCGCCACTGTTCTTTAATTACCTACATGTTTACTTTTCGGTAGACTATAAATATCCTCAAATAAAAAAAATAACTACAAGACAAATTTAATTAAATATGTTTTAATAAAAAAAAGATGATCTACGTTTATGATATTATAAATTAAGCAATTACTTACTTGAGCTTTATTTTGTCTTACTACAGGAAAATAAACGATTTATTAGTAGATCATCTTTTCTTCTTAAAACATAATTAATTAAATTTGTCTTGTAGTTATTTTTGTCGATGTGGTCCGGAAATTACGTTTTTTCTGCTGCTTACTCATGTTTAGTTGGCATACAATTAAGAAATATTTGAAAACCAGGTGCAGCTGGTTGATATTTTTATCCTAGTTTTGGTAAAATTTTGTTTTGGAACTATGACGTAACATTACGAAACTTTGTGTACATGAACATTATTCCAGTAACAAAGTTGCTACACCGTGACAACACCGATAATCTTTGATCGTTCACAAAACTCCAAAAATTTAAATACATCGTAATTGACGTGACGACAATGACGACCCGAATGGCGCAGCGGTAGTGCGGGTGCCTTACGTTCTTAGGGTCCCGGGTTCGAATCCCGGTAGGACCAAATGTTTGTGTGATGAGCATGGACATATGTTGTCCGAGTCATGGATGTTTCTATGTATAATAAGTATGTATTTACAAACAAAAAGTATCTATGTATCTATCAACTATCTGGTGTCCACGACACAAGCCTCGTTGCTTAGTGTGGCACCTAGACGGCGCTGTGTGTAATGTCCAGCGATATTTATATTTATTTATTCGTAGAAAGCGACACTTTGTAAGCGTGCCTACGATGGACGTTAACCGCACAATAGCGCGCGTACAAACATGTGAACACTATTCGCCGAGCCCGCGCGAGCGCCTTTGATTTGTGCAGAAAAATCGACACCGCACCGCCATTGATCCCAGAAGTGCTATTGCATTTTAACACATTGTTTCCAAAAACTTAATTTACCAATGTTTTCGCCAACAACATTTAGTTCAGGATAAGAGGTCAAAGGTGAGCCTGTGAGGAAACGTCCCGGCATGAGATAAGACATATCGTCAGGGTCTCGCGACATAGTCGTCAATGGGCGAGAGTTTAAGATACTTTCTACCTGTACAAGCACCGTATTCCACCGTATTTCCACCGTTTGAAAAAAGATTTTTAATTTCAGCTTCCAAATATTTACTTTGTTCAATCATTATTAAAGTATGCAGCGCAGATTTTAACTCTTCAGGACATAAATTGCCTCTATTTTTATTAACATTTTCTTTTCTACAATTGAAAATAAATCTTTTTATATATGAAATTATTCTAGTCATTTTGTCTATGCTAGAATATTTCTCACAAAACTCATGAAGTGCATTTTGTAACAGACGGCAGGCCCAACAAACAATTTATATGATAGTAATACTTTTCTTCCGTCGCGAAATAATCACACAAACACACGTAAAATCTCCCTATTTATGTCGTCGTATTGTTTCAAGGACGTAACCAAACGCACACGCATCTCATGTAATACTCGTAATGCTGGCGCACTTTGGGAAAACTGTTCAGAATTGCAGAAGTTTTTAATTCTAGATATTCCTCCTTTAATGTTTCCTTTATCCTGTCTCATAACTTTGAACCTTTCCTTGTCTTCTGCGTCCGACATCCTTTGCACCTATTACAACAAATAAGTGCCAAAACCCAATTACTAAGTGAGTACTTTGCACAAAATAATACCAACAGATACTTTCAGATGCGCAAAATTTAGAAATTACCTGTTTGTTTTTCGATAACACAATTAAATAGTATGAAATACCACTAATTAACTTAATTTTATGCCTTTTTACATTAAAAATTACGACGCAAATAATGAGCACAAAGAAGCCAGTTTGACTATTGAAAAAAGTATGGCGTCTGCGCTTTTCACTGTGACTGGACGAAAATTTTTGTTGAACGTTCGGATACACACTAAGCAGCCACTTTGACACGGAGAACACCGTAGCAAAGATGATGCAGGTTGTTGATGCGAACGATGAATAATTCCAGTTTTCTTCTTGTAAAACGCGGAGGAATGCCTCCCGCGCTGTTTGCAAGCGTTGAATGTCGCTACCGCATAGTAAAATACCGCTGGCTAGACACTTTTTTTTTTCTTTGCTGCAACCTCCGGAGACCTCTTCAAATGAAGTTAAAAATATTTCCTCGAGTATTACGCAGACGGAGTAGCGTGTTTCTTCTTGATTGAGAACCTTTCTATTCGTGAATTTGCAATCGGTTTGCCCCTTCTACATTGATGCGTAGTAGGTTAGCGCATGGTACTCCAACAAGGTGTTGATTATTTCCTCTTGTTGACGACAGTTAGAACGACCATTCTGTTGTTTCCTTTCTTCGATAGCTCGGTAAATTGAAACACCAGAAAATTTAGTTTTATCAAAAACTGTATTGTAAGAAAAAAAAACACCTTGACACAGGACCGGTTTCCAATCTCGCTTGTCTATGAACCGATCAAAAACTAATTCGTATACATTCTTGTGTTCTGTATTGAACAGCCTGATGATTGTTTTCTTAGTGATTTTCTTCATGATTATCACACATAACGGTATTTTTTTCTCTTAATTTGAACTTACACCAAAGATGACTAGAAATATACGCAGTGGGAAATGCACACATATTAAAATGATGAAGTCCATTATGAACACCATCAAGATAGATTAAAAATTAGACGGTTTGTCCATGAGTATCATACAAACAAAAGATAAGATCTACAGGATGAACTTGAAATCATAAGGAAAATTTTAAGGGGTTGGTCAGACCATGAACCTGTACAACTTTAAGTATGGGACCAACTAAATCGTCCCAAAACATAAACCAGCTGTTCCATAGAAAAGTGCAATACTTACCTACTCGGCCAAAATTTATGGAACACATGGTTTTTTTTGTGCGATTTATGTACAGCCCGCGCCAAACTTTGTGACCGCCTTCAATGTAGTCGCGAGTCTGAACTTGCGCATTGTACAGTCGAGTGGACAGTACGTAATAAACCAAATTTTCGTTTTCTAACATTTTTAATACTTATTAGATTATGGCAATTTATTTTTAATTGGTGATTATAAAGTTCGTGTTTATTTCATAGGTTATTTAATTTAATATATAATGTATGTGTTATTTGTAAAACATATAGGTTAGGTAATACGACCCGAATGGCGCAGCGGTAGTGAGGCTGCCTTACGTTCTTAGGGTCCCGGGTTCGAATCCTGGTAGGAGCAATTGTTTGTGTGATGAGCATGGACATTTGTTTCCGAGTCATGGATGTTTATATGTATAATAAGTATGTATTTACAAACAAAAAGTATCTATGTAGTAATATCAACTATCTGGTGTCCACGACACAAGCCTCGTTGCTTAGTGTGGCACCTAGATGGCGCTGTGTGTAATGTCCTGCGATATTTACTATTATTATTAAAAAAAAAAAAAAAATAATAATAGGATAAATGTAAATAAAAAACATGAATATAAATAAAGACTATATTCACAATGGGGCCACACCTATAAAAACATCTCCCTTACTAGTGGATGGTTCCGCATCCGAATCACTCTCTTCACAAAAAATATCCGAATCTTCTTCATCTGATTCATTATCGCTCACGTGAATTATTATTTTTTCAGTTAGGTCATCTATGATGACATCACTTTTCTCATATTCTTCCTCAATTTTCATAACTTTGTCGCATAGTGCAGTCCACTTCTGTTCACCCATGCTATTTACTTTTTCTTCCACTAGTTTCATAATATTAGTTATATTATTTGTGACATTTTTTTCGCCGCGTAACCTTTTATGGATGCCCAAGCCATTTCTATGGGGTTCAAGTCGGGATGGTAAGGTGGAAGCCGTAATATTGTGTGATGGTGTTCTTCTAAAATTTTATCAATATTAAAATTTTCTTTATGTATAGAAATTAATTTATACAGTTCTGGTTTCAGCATGTCAGAACTGCAAGGGATATTTTTTGCCGTAAGCCATACCACCATTTCTGCCTTTTTGCTATTTGACGTCGGCGCTGCATCCTCTAATTTGTTATGATATAGGAAATTCGGCAAAAGTTGTGTGCGTATCCATTTTTCATAATTATTATAATTCATGTTATCATGGTAATCTCCGGTTTTCGTACCTGCCTTAAACATCAAAAAGCCGTTGGGTACAAATCCTGATTTGGAGCCAGCATGTATAATGACGACACGTTGACCTTTTAATATCTTTTTTTATTAAACCTTTAGTGCTACTATAACTCCATGCCTTCGAAGTGGTATGCGATGAATCGACATACGTGTCGTCAGCAGGGCCGGATTAACCCTATCAGGGCCCCTAGGCAATGCAATTCTCGGGACCCCTTTCCTTACCCTATTGTAACTTTTTAAAATGTATTTTTTTCTATTACAAAAGTTGAGTCGATCAGATCGACTCCTTTGGTATCCTGACTATCCTGTTACTTCAATCTCTTATGTGATATTGCAACAACATGGCTACATTGACTTGATTCTACGCATCACCTCACATGCCTGACTTATTGGTTTTCGCTTTCATTGAAATGATCTTAATGAATAGGTTATAGTTATAGATAGGTGATGAGCCAGGTCTCATAATGGAACAGGAAAGAGAAATGACACGCGACGTGGTTATTTTAAATTTAATCTTGTTAAATGCAATAAAATACAATAAACGAAAGAAATAGTTTTTTGAAGTACACGTGTTCAGGTTTAGAAACCAAAATGTTTTCAGTAGCAAACTTATAGCAAGTTCAACGTCGTGCTACTTCTTGCAAGGAAAACTTCATCAGGCGTTTAGCGTTAGTTTTATTAGTTTTAAGTCTACCTACATTATTATTGTGTCTTTTTCTTTGTTCTTCGGAATACATACGCATTTCACAGCTCCAGTTTTTAATTTTCATTTTTCCTGCATAATCACGCATCTCAACATAATTTGGTCCATATCGAACCGGATAAGTGATGCAGGAATAAGGATAAATCCAGGAAATATAAAATTTCTCAAGAAATACTACCGTTTGGAGTTTTGTGAACAGCTGGCTAAGGTCAAAGGGTCACAGCGCAGCATAGTCCAGTACAGTACAGTGTTCCTATTTACGTTTATTTCAGAACCCATTACTCATATTCAGGTATATAGTATTAAACGTTTTTTATGGAATTGTAAAGGTTAGTACAACATTGATATACAACTTCTTTGTTCAGTTGCCCATGTATGATTTCTATTCAAGTTACCAAATTATTGTTATAATTTGCAGTAAATCTATTGTATTAAAGGTAATTAAGCAGCAAACTTGGTTTACAATAATTGTTAACCATTAATCTAAGCAGTTTCCTTTGTTATCTTGCAATAAATATCATAAGAAATCTTACTTTGTCAATTAGTATTACCCACATTGAATGTGTATTGTATTATAGTATTGTATTTAGTGTATTGTATTCCGTAACATTTTAACTCATTAGTAAAGTTCATAATAATATTAAGTGAATAGTAAAACCGGCAATCACATTAATATTATTGTCCATAGTCTAGTCAGAAGATTAGTACTTTAATAGTGTTTGCATTATCACTAAAAGATTTTGTTTTCTATTTCACATTAGAAAAATATTATCAAGTTGAATCAGCTATTTTAATGTTTAAAGCTTACACCAGCGATTCAGTAACCCCTATAAGTGTTTAACCTATAGTGAATCGACACCAATATTATATGTATTAAAAATTAAACTTGTTACATTTCAGCTGGTTACCTGCTTCCCAAAGAATGACTGATAAGGAAGAAAAGGAGCTTATTAAAAAGCGAGCAAGTTACAAAGGTCGATTAACGGTATTTTCTAATTACTTAGAGGAGTTTAAGAAAGATTCTTTAACGCAAGTACAGATGAACGAACTGCAGTTACGCCTCGGTAAGATTGAAATTGTTTATTCGCAATATGACGACGTTCAGTTAAGGTTGGAATGCATGGTTGAGGATGTGAAGACACAGTCTTCAGAACGTTATGAATTTGAAGCCTCATATTTCAAAGCTGTCGCGAGGGCACAGGAATTACTGGTCAGTCAGAATGACACAGTTCATGAAGATAAGCTTTCTCGAGTTAGTAATAATAGACTGGTTAAGCTACCAACCATTCAACTACCTAAGTTTGACGGAACGTACGACAAGTGGTTAGAGTTCCATGACACGTTTTCAAGCTTAATACATTTGGATGACCAAATTGATGAAATAAATAAGTTTCATTACCTCCGAGCTTCCTTGGAAGGGACAGCCGCCTTGGTCATACGTGCTATTGAATTTTCGGCTAATAATTATTCTATTGCGTGGAATTTATTATGTGAAAGGTTTGATAACAAGCGGCTTCTCATTCAAAATCATGTGGCAGCCTTATTTAACATTGAAGTGGTTAATAAAGAATCCTCAGATAATATTAAAAACATTATTGATACTTTAAACAAAAACCTACGTGCGTTAGAATCTTTAGGGGAACCAGTTAAGTTTTGGAGTACGTTAATAATTTATATAGTTACCCACAAGTTAGATTCAAGGACGTATCGACAGTGGGAGGAAGAAAAGGCTCATATAGATAAAGATAAAACAATCACATTAGAAATATTTCTAGAATTCTTGAGAAATCGTGCAGTTTTGCTTGAAACACTAGATTTGTCTCGTAGTCAGGCTAATCACAATATTACTCCTAAATCGAACAAGCATAAAACCATGATATCAGTAGGCAGTGATACACCACCACAGAAAAATAAAAATAATACCAGTTCCTCACCGGTGTCATGTCCACATTGTAGTGATAAACATAATTTACTCAACTGTCCACAGTTTCTTGGTCTCAGCAACGAAAAACGGCTTGAGCTTCTTCCTCAATACAAGGTATGTTATAATTGTTTTCGGTCTGGTCATTACGCAAATCATTGCAAATCTCTTGGTTGCAAGATATGTAAGCGTAAGCACAATACTCTGGTCCATGTAGCAGGTGCGTCACAGAAATCTACGCCTAATGCTTCTACTTCGCAAACTGACAGCACTGTTACTGTAGATGTTAGCTCGGCTGATAAGAAACCCAATACAAATGTGACATTATCTGCACGAGCTACAACTTATCTTAATAATAAAAGTCAAATTCTATTGGCTACTGCATTAATAAAAGTTTATGATAAGAATAACCGCGAATATCTCGCTCGGGCCATACTGGACACTGGCAGTACTTCTTGTATAATGACAGACAAGTTATGTGATTTATTGGATTTACCTACCGTGCAGGTTAATGAATCTGTACAAGGCATTAATAATTCTAAAACAAACATTAGTAAAATGTGCAGTGTTCCTGTAAAATCATTAAGTGAAAATTTCAGCATTAATCTTTGTTGTTTTATTTTACCAAACATAACGGATGAAGTGCCAAGTCATAAATTATCCATTAACAATTTAAATATACCAAGCAATATTTGTTTAGCTGATCCTCATTTCCACGCGCCATCGGCAGTGGATCTAATAATAGGGGCAGATGTTTTCTGGGACCTACTGGGGATGCAAAAAATCAACTTAGGTAAAGGCAAACCAATATTATTTGAATCTAGGCTAGGTTGGCTAGTTTCAGGTCCGTTACTTAATAGTGGTCAAGTATCACGGTCACCATCAATTCTAAAAGTTAACTTTGCCCAACTCAATGTCAGTTCTTCTCACAAACACACTTCAGGAGATGACATTCAAAACCTTTTATCGCGTTTCTGGGAACTGGAAGAAGTCCCGAATCAGTCATCTTCATATTCTGATGAAGAAGCTAAGTGTGAAGAACATTTTGTAAAAAATACCACTCGAATGGCAGATGGTCGATTTTGTGTTAGAATACCACTCAAACAATCGCCTCATATTTTAGGTGACTCAATGGCTAGAGCAAAACATTGTCTCTCTTCGATTGAACGTAGATTTCAAAGTCAGCCAGCTTTAAAAACTCTTTATTGCGATTTCATGAAAGAGTACGTTTCATTAGGACACATGTCTGAGTGTTCCATTAATTCAAAAGCACTGGCATATTTTATTCCACACCACGGTGTTCTGCGCGAACATAGCATAACCACAAAGTTAAGAGTAGTGTTTAATGCCAGTAGTCCTACTACTTCAGGTGTTTCATCTAACAACCTACAAATGGTGGGTCCAGTTGTTCAAGACGACTTAATGTCTTTACTTCTTAGATTCAGAAAACATAAATACATTATTTCTGCTGATGTAGAAAAAATGTATCGGCAAGTGATCGTACACCCTGATGACAGACACTTGCAAAGAATATTATGGCGTGAAAACCATTTAGAGCCTATTAAAACCTATGAATTAAACACTGTGACTTATGGAACAGCAAGTGCCCCGTTTTTAGCAACTAGGTGTTTAAAACAAGTTGGGTTAGAATGTAAGGATAAAAAGATTGCTGATATTATAATTCATGATTTTTATGTTGACGACTTGCTCACAGGTGGTGATACAATATCTGACGTCACAAATATCCGTCAGAAAGTTATTGCCGAGTTGGCTGCCGCTGGTATGCCACTTAGGAAGTGGAAGTCCAACAATATCCTGGTTTTATCAGATCAAGTCACAAGTTCATCATTAAATTTAAACATTGGCTCAAATGAGCCAAGTAAAACATTAGGTCTTAACTGGTTAACAGACTCAGATGAGCTTAGGTTTTCAATTAGTAATATGTCAATATCAACTAATGTAACAAAGCGTGACGTTCTGTCAGTAACATCCCAAATATTCGACCCTCTGGGTTTATTAGCTCCTTGTATCATTCCAATGAAAGTAATAATGCAAAAACTTTGGTTGCTTAAATTATCATGGGATGACTGTTTACCACTAGATGTCGCTAAGACATGGAAAGATATTGTTGACAGGTTATTTATTCTGAATAGTTTACGCATCCCACGTTTAGTTTTTTGTCATTCTTGGAGGGTGATAGAACTACACATATTTTGTGATGCATCACAAACTGCTTATGGTGCATGCATCTATGTTAGGAGTATTAATAATAATAATGAAGTTATGGTGCGTTTGCTCACAGCAAAGAGTAGAGTGGCTCCTATCAAGCCAACTACAATTCCTCGGCTCGAGCTCTGTGCTGCCTTGGTTGGAGTGAGGCTCTTTAACAAGGTGATTGAGTCGCTTGGCGCACCAATTCAAAGTAGTACATTTTGGAGTGATTCCACAATAGTGCTGGGGTGGTTAAAAATGTTGCCAAGTAAGTTGCAACCATTCGTGCGCAATCGTGTAGCAGAAATAGTTGACAAGACTAACACTAATAATTGTACCTGGAGACATGTTCCCACACATCTCAACCCCGCTGATCTTGTATCTCGAGGCATTGATGTAAGTCAAATTCAGACTCATAATTTATGGTGGTCGGGACCAACATTTTTAACCCAGGATACAAGCAAGTGGCCTTCTTTTCCAAGCACTGTAGTGGAATCGCTACCAGAAACTAAAACTGAGATTTCTTTATTAACTACTTCTAAGACTCAAATACCTTTATTTGATTTTAATAGATTTTCAAACCTTTCTCGACTTAAACGCACAGTAGCATATATGTTACGATTTATTCAAATTTGTAAAAAGCAACCACCGACCACTTCACACCTTAGTGAAGATGAATTACAAAATGCGTTAAACTTAATTGTGAAATTGTCTCAAGTAGAATCATTCCCTGAATATGAAATATTAATGAAAAACCAGTGTTTACCAAAAGGTAGTCCATTGACTAAACTTAACGTATTTTTAGACAAAAATAAATTAATTCGTGTAGGTGGTCGCTTACAAAATTCTTCATTTTCATATGAGAAAAAACATCCGTTAGTAATACAGTCCACTCATCGATTTTCTAAACTATTATTTGAATTTAATCATAAAACTTTAATGCATGCAGGCCCTCAACTACTGTTGGGTTGTATAAGAGATACTTACTGGCCAATAGGTGGTCGCAACCTTGCTAAATCGTGTTATCATCGTTGTGTCACTTGCAGTCGCATTACAGCTAAACCAATTAATCCCATTATGGGAAACTTACCTGAACGACGGGTGGCGTCTGGTGGTCATCCATTCGAATGTGTTGGGGTTGATTACGCTGGACCCATACTGTCAGCGTCTCGTCAAGGTCGTGGTTGTAGACTTGTAAAAGTTTACATTGTACTCTTTATTTGTTTTACGACGAAAGCAGTTCACATTGAGTTGGTGGGTGACTTAACCAGTCAAAATTATTTGTCAGCACTTCGTCGTTTTATGTCTCGTAGAGGTAAGCCTAACCATATATATTCCGACAACGGAACCTCGTTTGTAGGCGCTTATAATGAAATCGGTAAATTTTTGAAGGCTAACAGTAGTTCGTTGTCTGGTGACATGGCCGTTGAAGGGATTAACTTCATTTTTATTCCTCCCTACGCTCCAAATTTCGGTGGTCTATGGGAGGCAGGTATCAAATCAGTGAAGTTTCATTTAAAAAGAGTAATGGGAAATTGTCATTTAACTTATGAGGAACTGTACACAGCACTGGTTCAAATCGAAGCACTCCTGAACTCACGCCCGCTCACGCCGTTGTCATCGGACCCTAATGACCTGTTGCCGCTGACACCTGGACATTTTCTGATTGGGCGCACACTCACTTCCTTGCCCGTATCATCGTATGAAGCTGCCTCCGTCACTCACTTAAAACGATACGAGAGAATAGAGGCATTACGTCAACACTTCTGGTCGAGGTGGAATAAAGAATACATCTCTGAACTACAGCAGCGGACAAAATGGAGGTCTTCAAAGGCGGTCTTAGAGACTGATCGCCTTGTTATAGTAAAAGAAGACAATTTACCGCCATTGAAATGGCGACTGGGCCGGATCACAGGCGTCTATCCAGGACGTGACGGGATCAGCCGTGTGGCCGAAATCAGGACTGCGAGTGGAACCATCCGACGTGCATGCAGCAAGATATGCCCCCTGCCATTAAACGAACATTCTGGTTGAAAGATTGCCTTTCAACGCCCGGGGGCATGTTCAGGTTTAGAAACCAAAATGTTTTCAGTAGCAAACTTATAGCAAGTTCAACGTCGTGCTACTTCTTGCAAGGAAAACTTCATCAGGCGTTTAGCGTTAGTTTTATTAGTTTTAAGTCTACCTACATTATTATTGTGTCTTTTTCTTTGTTCTTCGGAATACATACGCATTTCACAGCTCCAGTTTTTAATTTTCATTTTTCCTGCATAATCACGCATCTCAACAACACGGTACAATAATTTTAAATAGCAACTCTTCTGATCGCGTCGTCCTATATGTGAACACCTCCATTTAAATACACAAGCCACGACACCTTAAGGTGAAAGCGTCAGGGTAGCCCGCGAAATTCAAATTTTCTAACGTTTCTTGCAATTTGCAGGCCAGTGCTAGGTTGTATGTTGATTAAAATGTTGTTTGCGGGTGTAAGACGTATGTAGTTACAGAATTATAATCATCAAAATCATCAATACAACCCTCCAAGTTCATATAATTCGAGGAATGACTTTGACCTCGAAAAAGTTCATTTCAATCAACATACAACCTATCACTGGTCTGCAAATTGCAAAAAACGAGATGGCGATAGTGGGTGTGTATTTCTCCCCAAACCGCCCTCTCTCGGACTTTGAGGATTTCCTAGAGATCCTCACTGCTGTCGTAGGGAGGGCGGCGCCACGCCAGGTCGTGGTGCTCGGCAACCTGAACGCCAAGTCGGCGGCCTGGGGAAACTCGGCCGCCGGTTGCAACGTCCGGGGATGCGCCGTCGTGTTTTGGGCGGCCTCGTGCGGTGTGTCCCTCCTCAACAGGGGCGCGGTCCACACGTGTGTGCGGCAACAGGGCGGGTCGGTGGTGGACGTCTCGATCGCCACCCCCGCGCTTCCCGCCCGCGGCGTCAACTGGCGGGTGGAGCTGGTGGAGACCTTGTCGGACCACCGTTATGTGCGGTTCGACATCTCCACACAGCAGGGAGGGGGGACGGCCCGCACTGGACAATCTCTTTTCCCGGGGTGGGCACTCACCCGCCTGGACCGGGAGGCCGCCTTTCTCCAGGACTGGCTGTCGCCTCCCCCTTTCGAGGAGGTCCCGGACGTGGACGCCGCAGCGGTCCGGCTCAGAGGGTCCTTAACCGAGGTGTGCAACTCCAGCATGCCTCGGTCTCGCCGTCCGCCTCCCCGTCGTGCTGGCTACTGGTAGACGGAGGAGCTGGCGGGACTCTGGGCCACCCGCGTGGCGGCCAGAAGGGCCTACGCGCGGAGTCGACGGCGCAGCGCCCAAAACCGAGTCCGGGCAGAAGAGGACCGCCTGTACGCCTCTTACCGAGAGGCTGCGGCGGCCCTCAAGTCTGCAATGGGCGCTGCGCAAGACTCGACAAGTGCCGAGATGCTGGAGGGTCTCGACAGGGATTCTTATGGGAGACCATACAAGGCGTCGCGGAACCAGCTGCGCCCCTATGGTCCCCCACTGTCGTAGACCCTCGAGCCAGTGTTGCTGAATGGAGTGGTCCGGTCCCTGTTTCCGCGCAGGACCGACTTCACCCCAGCAACGATGGTTCTCCCGCAAGTGGCGGCTTCGCCGGAGGAAGAGGTCCCCCCGGTGACGGCGGGGGTACTCAGCCTCCGCGCAAAAACGGCCCCCGGGCCAGACGGCGTCCCCGGCGGGTGGTGGCGATCGCTGCCACCCAAATGGAGGACAGGTTTCGGGACCTCTTCAGCGCGTGTTTTACGGCTGGGAGGTTCCCGAAACTGTGGAAGGAGGGGCAGTTGTGCCTCCTCTGGAAGGAGTGACGCCCGGTGGACTCCCCTTCGTAAACTGTTTGAGGGGACAGCCGGGAGGCTGGAAAGCCACTTGCGGGGTAGGGCCGGATCTGTCGGACGTCCAATTCGGTTTCCGTCGTGGGCGTTCGACGACCGACGCGCTGGCTCTACTCAAGGGCCAGGTGAGGGAGGCGGGGGACGGAGTGCTGGCGGTGTCATTCGACATTGCCAACGCCAGGCTCAACTCCGTCCCCCACTCGACGATATTGGAGGCGCTCCGGTATAACGGAGTGCCCCAATATCTGCGGGACCTCCTGGCCAGCTACTTGGAGGACTGAGAGGTCCTCCTTGTAGACAAAACTGCCAACGTGAGGAGGTACGGCGCAGTGTCCGGTGTTCCGCAGGGGTCGGTCCTGGGCCCCCCCTTGTGGAACATCGGATTCGATTGGCTGTTGCGGGGAGCCCTCCTCCCGGGCAGGAGTGTCATCTGCTACGCGGATGACACTCTCCTCACTGCCCGGGGGAGGAACTTCGGGGATGCGGCCTATCTGGCCTCGGCTGGCGGATCCTTGGTGGCAGAGAGGTTCCGCCGCCTGAGATTGAGGGTGGCGCTGCACAAGACGGAGGCCGTGTACTTTGCGGTCCCCGGCAGCGCTGCCCTCGCGACGCCCACATCGTCGTGGAGGGCGTCCGGATAGGGGTCCAGCCCCAGATGAAATATCTGGGGCTGGTGCTGGACGACAGGTGGCGCTTCGGCCCGCATTTCAGCAGGTTGTCGACGCGCCTGTTGAAGGCCGCGGACGCCCTCTCGTGGCTCCTTCCGAACCTGGGGGAACCCAAGGCGAAATGCCGGCGCCTCCATGCGCATCTTTCGGAGCATGGTTCTATACGGGGCCCCCATCTGGGCGGACTCCCTCCATAGGAGGGAGAATGCGACCGCCATCCGCAGGCCCCAGCGGACCATTGCACAGCGGGTGGCGAGGGCCTAACGCTCAGTGGGCTTCTCGGCGGCGTGCGCTCTGGCCGGCACCCCTCCTTGGGAGTTGGAGGCTTGAGTGCTCGCCAGAGTGTACGAATGGATGGCGCGCCAGAAGGCGCTCGGGGAGCGCCCCATGGACGAAGAGCGGGAGGCCGTGCGGCGAGAGGCGAGGGACGCCATCGTCCTCCATTGGTTGAAGGACCTCGCCAACGCCGCCTTTGGCCGCCGGACGTTGGACGCGCTCGGGCCGGTCCTGCAGGGCTGGCTCGAGCGGTCCCACGGTTTCCTCTTTTTCCGTCTGGTGCAGGTGTTGTCCGGACATGGCTGTTTCGGATCGCACCTGCACCGGATCGGGAGGGAAGAGACCCCGGCGTGCCACGACTGCGGCGCGGCGGTGGACACGGCGCAGCACACCCTCGAGGTGTGCCCGGCTTGGTCCGAGCTGCGCCGCGGTCTGACCGCGGTGGTCGGACTGGACCTCTCGCTTCCCGGCGTGGTTGACGCCATGCTGGGGAGCGAGGAGGCCTGGTCAGCAGTCGCCTATGGCTATGCCGGTTTCCCAGTCTCAATTTTAAATTATATTATTACACAATATTCAATTTAGATGAAAAATTCTTACGTTTAATCTCACATAGTGGTTTTGTAAATATGTATATTTGATACATTGTCTTCAGTTGGTACATATGTAATATTAATTTTATGGATCCTAACTGCATCTTTAATAAAGTGATACGTGGAATATGGTGTCATTGATCAATTTAAAAATTCAAATGGCCGTATTTTCTAAAATACAAACGTACCGAAGACGAAAAAAAATTGGAATATTGGTTTTTACTAAACAATCGATACAATGAATTAGATTATTTTTTAAATAAATAATATGTCGATGAAAAATATAAATGTGAGTAGTCAATGTTAAACCGTACGTGGGGTTACTTTGATACCCCCTAATATTTTCACGGCAAATGAAAGTAAGCCCTTTAAACGTTATTATTTCGAAAGAACAAAAAAATCGGTTAAGTGCAAAAAAGATATTAATTTTTTTAAAGTTTAGGGGTGACATTGATCAAGGCAATAAAAATACTTTTGGAAAAATCACCTTTATTTTAACGTTTCATTGAGATATATTAATTGTAAAAACATAACGTCCCTTAGCTTACAACACCACTCATGTCGAAAATTGGCGGTTTTCACATTTGAATGCCTCTAGATGGAGCTGCTCATTGCGCGTCTAACCATTGGTCACATGATATAGATTTCAGCCAATCAGAAGCCGTAATTCGAAAAGTAGTGACAGCGCGCAAGTCGGTTGGCCTCTCAACACCGCACAAGTCGTTCTGTCATACTTTTTTCGTAAAAGTACTTCGCGCTCCGTGATTATTATATTTTTATGTGAGTTTTATCGCTGAAAGGTCTATGCAAGAAGTTATAATAGAAGATTAAGAGGTAAGCTATAGAATAAAGTAATGTTTATTGATGTACGCGTATTAATATAGAAAGAAATGATATTAGAATATCTTTATTTACTGAAGCGGTGTTTACTAACTTTCTTTTTTGACTTAGGCGGTGTTTCAAAATGTATTTTATTTCTTTTAGAAAGCTCAATAATTGAAAATTCACTATGGATGGAGAAGAAATTGATTCCTGGAGTGATCCGAGTTCAGGTGATGAATTGTTATGTGCAGAATTACAAAAAGCAGGACTGATGTCAAAAAATAAACGGCGTAAACAAAGTTGCAAAGAAGATAAAAAAATAATTAAACTAGGTTAGTAGCATAGGTTTGTTTTGAGGTCCGCTTTTTTTTTTTGGTATGTTTATAGGTATTTTAAATGCAATAATTCCTATTATTTTTTTTAGATTTAAATCAAAAAGATAACACTAGTTTTTCTGATATCAAAGCATGCAATTCTCCTAATAAATACGAAATTATTGCAACACCAATAAACGAACAAAACTTCGGGGAGTCCATGAAAAGTATTATAAGTAGGCGGGACAATGTAAAAAGAATATTTGATCAAAACATAGGCTTGGATATTGAAAACATTGAAATTAACAATCTAAAAGTTATAGAAATAGTTGGTAATGATTTCTATGATCTGCAACAGGAACCACCCGAATTCGCTACGGTGGCCATCGAGTATCCTCAGCCTTCTGTATTGAATGTTAGCGACATCAATGTAGAAAGTGAGAACGTTGTGCAAGAACTAGGAAATTACGAATCTTCCCCTACTTCAAACCAAGATATTCTCGTATCTACGAATACTCAAGACCCAATTTCTGATATAGTTATTGATAATGAAAACAATACTCAATGTTCAGATAAAAATAATATAACCCAGAACAATATGCAGCAATCCAGTGCCTCTGCTACTCCATCGTGTTCTTCAAAAGTGGTCATACTCAGTAATGTTCCATATCACGGTGATTTGTTAAGTCATAAAAAACGACAGAACAAGGCGACAAAAGATCCAAAGAAATATAAACGCAATGTTAATAAAGAATTACGGATGAAAGGTGAAAATTATTTAGGATCCAGAAGAGACAGAAAAGCAAAGATTAATGACAAATTTAAAGTGAAACAAGACGTATTTAAGTCTGCAAGATCCATGAAACCACCGTGCACTTCTGCGTTTTGCAAGAAATCCAAACTCAGATCATGTGACAACATAATCGAACAACAGCGGCAATATTTGTTTCAAAATTTCTGGACGAACATGAACTGGGAGCAGCGAAGATCATTTATAACTTCTCACGTTAATAAAGTACCAAAGAAAATTACAAAAAATCCAGAATCATCCAAAAGAACTGATAGTCGAACTTATGTTTGACGATTGATAATGTACGTCACCAAGTCTGTAAAAAAATGTTCTTAGCCACTCTTGGCATTAAAGATTGAGTTGTCAGATATTGGCTGACCAAAACAGACTGTGCCATGCCTCCCGATTTGTCTACTTCAACGAGTAATCGCAGAAATCCAGAGAAAATTGACGACCACAAATATGTTGAAAAGTTTTTAGCAGGTCTTCCAAAGATGCCGTCGCATTACTGTCGTGCTAAAACATCACGAGAATATTTAGAACCAATTTTCTCGAACATGACACAGCTCTATCATACATATAAAGAGAATTGTGAGTTTGAGGGTAGAGAATGCCTTGGCCGTAAATTATTTAACAAATTATATGTAGTATGAAGATTTGCAAGACCTAAAAAGTGTGTTACCATCTAGTTGCCACTCCTTTTATGATGACCTTCCGCACAGCAATCGCTAAAGACTAATTCTATTAGACAAGAGATTTCGTGTATTATTTTTTATTTTTATAATTTTATTTCTTCTATTATATCTTGTTTCGTTGGAGTTTATTAAAGACTAAGTTTTAAATAATTACCTATTAAAATAAAATAAAAAAAATTGCACTAAACACTCTAAAGGTTTGTGTGTCACCAAATAACATTAAGCAATTGATCTCAACAATGTGATTCTTAACCTATGTTATAACGATTGTTAATAATTCTTGAAATATTTCTTAATAAAAACTTTTCTTTGTAAATCATCTATTAAGAGCGGCCAACCCGTCAAACTTTTCATACAAACGCTCGTACGTGATTATGCAGTTGTTACACATCTATATTTGATTTTTTTAAAGTAATAGGTATTTTGTGCACTATATCTAGGTTTCTATGGTAGCAAAAAATAAAAAATTGTAGAAACAAATTCAGTATAAGCCTCCAAAAATTGCTGTTTTGCACAAATTTTAACTGAACTTTGGCCGTTCATAATAAATATGCGAAAATTTAAGCTTATAAGCTTCAATTGTAAATCAATTAAGAGATCGATAGATTATGTAAGGGAATTATGTTTATCGTCGTATGTGATTGCACTACAAGAGACATGGTTACTGTCACATGATCTGGCATATCTGAACAACATCTGCCCCGGCTTTGGTTCTACAGGCGTCTCGGCCACAGAAGCATCTGAGTTGCTGCGTGGTCGACCATATGGAGGAGTGGCCTTGCTATGGAGAACTAGTGCGTTTGATAGTGTGTCGGTTTTACAGTGTAATAGCGTAAGGTTGGTCGCGATTAAGGTAGTGATTGAGAATCGAGAAATTCTTATATTTTCAGTGTACATGCCCGTGTGTAACATCAATAATTTAAGTGAGTTCACCTACTGTTTGGCTGAAATAAATGCAATTGTGGAATGTAATAATGTGGAAAATGTGTTTGTGTTGGGAGATTTCAACGCGCACCCGGGTGAGTTATTCTGTAATGAATTGTTAAAGTTTTGTTGTGATTGTCATCTAACCTGCGCCGATATTGACATGCTGGGTATAAGCTCGGACACCTATACGTACATAAGTGACTCACACGGGTGCGTTAGATGGTTGGATCACTGCTTGGTAACAAGTGTTACTAAGTGTACCATTTTGAATGTTAATGTTATTAATGATGTTTAACCATGGTCTGACCATTTTCCTCTGGAAATAATGTGTAATTTTAATGTATTAGTGCCGAAGTATAGTAATAAAAGAGCAGTGCCTAATAAAGTAATATGGGGAACTAGAAGTTCTGAACAAGTACGTCACTACTCTGATCTTTGTCATGATACCCTCCGTGATATTGATTTCCCTAGTCAGTTCACGAAATGTGGTGATAAGTTATGTAATAATGAACAACACAGATTACTAATTAACAGACTGTATAAGCAAATTGTGAATGTCTTACAGACGGCGCTATTTCGAGCCAAAATACATTTGTTAAAAATAAGAACAGAGTTGTAGCGGGGTGGAATAAACATGTGAGAGAGGTTCATGCTCGGGCGCGGCTTGGGTTTCAAAAGTGGGTCTTACATGGAAAACCTGCTTCGGGAGATGTTTATCAGGACATGAAAACGTCGAGACATAGATTTAAAACTAAGTTGAAGTGGTGTCAGAACAATGAAACCCAGATAAAAATGGATATCATTGCCGCCCTACACGAGGGAAAGAAATTCAGTTCTTTTTGGAAGCAAACCAATTCTTTGAATCCTCGGCCGAGCCTGCCATCGAGCGTTGATGGCTTATCACATAACATTGATATAGCCAACATGTTCATGAACCACTTTAGAGACGCGTTAAAAAGTATGAAGCGAGGCAGGTCGCCAGGGCACGATGGTCTGAGTGTTGAGCATTTAAGGTCTGCTGGTGTACATTTACCTAGGCTACTCGCCATGTTATTTAATTTTTGTGTGAGTCACTCTTACCTGCCTGACGATCTCGTAAAAACTGTCATAGCTATAGTTAAAAATAAGACAGGTAATTCATCCGACAAAAACAATTATAGGCCCATTTCACTGGGCACAGTCATTGGCAAGGTGCTGGACAGCCTGCTTGAGAGACAGTTGAAGATGCATATCAAACTTAACGATGCGCAGTTTGGTTTTAGAACCGGTTTGTCGACGGAAAGTGCAATCCTGTGTCTCAAGCAGACTGTGCAGTACTACACGGACAGGAAGACACCTGTGTATGGTTGTTTTCTGGACTTGTCAAAGGCGTTTGACCTGGTGAATTATAACATTCTGTGGCAAAAACTGTCGGATGAAACAGACCTTCCACCTGAAGTTATACATCTATTTAAATATTGGTATGAAAGTCAGAGAAACTGTGTTAAATGGTCAAATGAACAAATGAACTATCAGTACAGTATGGGCTAGATTGTGGAGTGAGGCAGGGGGGTTGACTTCTCCCAGTCTTTTTAATTTGTACATAGACCGGCTGGTTGGTGAGCTGAGTAGCACCATGGTTGGTTGTTCTGTGGATGGAAAGATGATTAACAACATTAGCTATGCTGATGACATGGAAAGCTGGTGGCCATATGTGAGAGGTATGCGGAGGCTCATGGCTTGAGGTATAATGCCACTAAAAATGAGGTGCTGGTTTTTAAAGTACTTAATAATACACCAACGAATATACCACCGGTAACTTTACAAGGAACACCATTAAAAGTAGTCTCTCAATTTAAATACCTCGGTCATGTGGTCACGGATTCTCTCACGGATGACCAAGATATAGATAGGGAGCGCAGGGCGTTGGCAGTCCGATGCAATACGCTTGCCCGCAGGTTTGCGCGGTGCACTGACGAGGTAAAACTGACGCTCTTCAGAGCCTACTGCCAGTCGTTTTACTCGTGCAGCTTGTGGGTTAGGTATACGCAGAAGGCTTACAACGCTCTGCGCGTGCAGTATAATAATGCGCTGAGGATACTGCTGGGGCTGCCTCGGTTTTGCAGTGCATCGGGCATGTTTGCGGAAGCTCGAATAGATGACTTTCATGCCATCATACGCAAACGGTGTGCGTCGATGTTGCGACGATTCAGAGGTAGCCCGGACAGTATCTTAGCTACACTGGCGGACAAGGTTGACGGACCTTTTAGGAGATTCTGGGCTGGCAGACATGTGCGTGCACATGTTCATGGTATTTGCAGTAGGAAGCTGGTTGGTAAATTGATTTTTAAAATATTGTTCATAGGTTATGTTATTTAAATTATTAACATCAATAGAATTAATAGGGCAACGAGATAGCGTATCTGCGTTAGAATTGAGGCGACCTTGTTTGTAAATAATTTCGTAGTCATATTCCTCAAGTTTGAGGCGCCAGCGAATGAGTCTACTGCCGGGATCTTTAACATTAAATAACCACACAAGAGTTCTGTGATCTGTAATTATTTTAAATTTGTTTCCATATAAGTATGGTCGGAAAGTTTTAACGGCAAAAAGGATAGCTAAAAGCTCCTTTTCTGTAGTCGAGTAGTTGCCTTCAGGTTTATTCAGGGTACGCGATGCGTATGCAATCGGCTTATCTTTGCCGACGGGACCCTGAGATAATATTGCGCCAACGGCGTAATTACTAGCGTCGGTAGTAACGTTGAAAGGCTGTGAAAAATCAGGGTATTGTAGAAGAGGGGCAGTAATTAATTTTTCTTTCAGAAAATCGAATGCATGTTGCTGTTCAGTACTCCAGTGGAAGACAGCATCTTTCTTCAGTAAAGAGGTAAGTGGTTTAGTTAACTTAGAAAAGTTTTCAATGAATCGGCGATAATAGCCTATTAGGCCTAGAAATGACTTAATATCTTTGGGATTTTTAGGAATTGGAAACTGCGATACAGCGTTAACCTTTTCAGGATTTGGAGACACACCTTTATCGGTAATATATGGCCAAGGTAAGTC
Source organism: Eugnorisma glareosa (assembly GCA_947578425.1). Lineage (NCBI taxonomy): Eukaryota > Metazoa > Arthropoda > Insecta > Lepidoptera > Noctuidae > Eugnorisma > Eugnorisma glareosa. The sequence goes on from OX387960.1 coordinate 18,249,454, forward strand.
ACTTCATGTCTAAGAAACTCGCACTTGTCCGGTTGGAGTTTCAGATTATATTCACGAAATTGATTAAATACTAGTTGTAGTTTATGCATGTGATCTTGTAAATTTTGACTGTACACAATACAATCGTCTAAGTAGATATAGCAATGAAGGCCTTGTAAGCCTGATAACACAGTATTCATAAGGCGCTGAAATGTGGCAGGGGCATTTTTCAGCCCAAAAGGCATCCTGGTAAACTCATAGTGTCCAGACATGCTTGAATTAGTGCTAACTGTGAAACCTGCTTTAGGTGCGTCTTTGGGGTTGGTTTTTAATTGATGAAAGCCACTGGTGAGGTCCAGCGTGCTAAAATATTTAGAATGACCTAATTGGTCCAAGATGTCAGTGATAAGAGGCAGCGGATAAGTTTCAGAAACTGTGACGTCATTGAGACGGCTATAGTCAATGACTATTCTCCATTTTTGTTTGCCGGAAGCGTCCATCTTTTTCGGTACTACCCAAACTGGAGCGCTCCAAGGCGAAATGGAAGGTCGAATAATATCCTGATCTAGCATTTTACGAATTTGGGAGTCTACTTCCTCCTTGTGGCATTCAGGGAAACGATATGATTTGACATTGATGGGCGGTGCATAACCTGTATTAATAGTATGTTCTATAGCATTCGTGAAGGTTAAGGGCTCACCTTCGATATGGAAGATATCGGTGTATTGGGAACAACATTCTAAGAGAGATTTTTTCTCTTCATCATTTAGATGGGAGCAACGAATAAGACTTAGAACTTTATCAATGCGATCAGATTTATTACAGGACATAGAATTAATATTATAACAAGATATAGAATCTGAACAATTATTGTCACGTTTACGTGAAAATCTTTTACTTCAATGTCAGTTTCTGTAGTATTTAAGATAGTAATGTTTGTTTTCTTATTTGATTTGATTGAGACTATGCAATTTGCAACATAGACACCTTCACTCAGGGTGTGGTCTAGTACGAGAGCTTCGTTGTTATGATAAAGCTCAGGTAAGTAGTTAGATACAGAGCATTCAATAACGACTTCGGAACGAGCTGGAATATTATAAGATGGTTGAGTATAAGTAATAGGAATGGAATGATTCAATATAGACATTGACTTGGAAGAGTAATTAATATTAGATTTAAAGTAATCGCAAAAATCGCTACCGATAATTCCGTCATAATTATTAATATTGATGTCATCTTTCGTGACATGAAATTTATATTTGTAAGTATTTTCTGATAACTTAAACTCCATTTGAAAAGTACCTAGAGTTTCAACAGGGTTTTCCGAACTATTAATGCCTTTTAGTTTTACAGTTTCGGTGGATAGATTTGGAATTTCTTGTAAACAGGATCTTTTGATAATACTGATGGTCGATCCTGTATCGATAAGGAAACATACCTGTTCTAAGGCATGATTAGTAGATAAGTAAGTATGAGGTAAGGCTACCTTTTTGCAAAAGTCATTAATTTCATATATAGGTTTAGATATAGAATTTATATTTAAGTTAGATGTAAGTAAGTTATGTTTAGAATTAGTACGAGAACTTGGTAAAGCTTTATGACATAAGTTACATTTTATTTTATCATTAGGAATGGCAGGACTCAGTTGGCTTGACTGAGGTGTAGGTTTAGTAAGATTAGTAGAGATAGCAGGACTCAGCATCTTCGACTGAGGTGTAGAATTAGTAGGAGTAATAGAGATAGCAGGACTCAGCATCTTCGACTGAGGTGTAGAGTTAGTAGGATTAATAGAGATAGCAGCACTCAGCATCTTCGACTGAGATGTAGAATTAGTAGAAATAGCAGGACTCAGCATCTTCGACTGAGATGTGGAATTAGAAGGGTTAGTAAGAGTCGTGCCACTATAATTTTTTATAGATTTTGACGGACACGGCATCAAAATCCGGTTTAGTTTAAATTATCGTGAGATTCAGTGCAGTTATTATGATCATTGGCCTCATATTCGCATGTATGCGTAAATACATTCCTAGAGCTATCAGGTGAGTTATAATGGCGCTGTGCAGAGCCCGTGTTTTCGCGGCGTTGCATATTGAACTGCCTTTTACGACATTGCTCTATAGTGTGGCCGAAATTCTTGCAATATCTACAAGTTTGCGCGTTAGAATTGGCATTGGAGTTAGAATTAGGATTAGCATTGATATTGGAATTAGTATTAGATTTATGATTTTAGGCTGCATGCTACCTGTGCTTTCCCTTCCATCTGAGAAATGATGTACTTACAGAGCACATTTTGTTGTTCTGTTGTGGCTAGAGACATTGCATTTTCACAATTTGTTAGAAATGCAGGTAGTGTTTCCCTTTCCCCATTATATGATTTTACTAATTTTGTTAAGACGGACAAGGTAATTTTGTCGGAGCTTTTCTCGTTTTCCGCTTTAACGGACATGGTTATTATGATATGCTGGACAACTTTTATAATTTACGAACAGTAGAATACGTGAAACAGTGTAGATACAATTATAGTTATAAAATACAGCAATAGGTTGGAAATACGATTCTGAGGCGCGATTTACTTTGAAATTTTAAAGACACAAGAAACACTCACAGAAACATGAAGCTCGACGTTTGCATTATGTTGCGATGACGCGTGGGAGCCGGAATTTTCACACGGTTCGCTGTGGAATTTCTTGGCCAATTGGATGTGGTGAGTTAGACCCTGGAGCTGATGATGGTGCTGGTGATGATGTCTGGAGCGGGCTCACGCTGAAGAGCGGAGGCTGACCGTCGTCCGATGTGCTGTGGCTGGAGCGGGCTCACGCTGAAGAGCGGAGGCTGACCGTCGTCCAAGTGGTGACGCCGGCTTAGCTTTAGGCCAAGTCTTACTGTCGGTCAATGTACGGGAGGCTCGGGATTCGGAATACCAGTGTCTGTCTGACTCAACGTCGTAAGACTTCGTCTCTGGTATCCCACTTCTGACACCAATTTGTTATAAGGCCGACCCCGTCAGTCTTTTTAAAAAAAAGACAATTTCACACTACCACTTATTTATTCACAATTCACAATAACACAGTTAATTTTAGTTTTAGCTTTATCAAAAATGCAAACGAATAAGATTATGACTATCTATATCTCTCTAGATGAGTTTCCTTATTAGGTTTACGCGACGGCGTCCAGAATCTAACTAACTAACCTGGTATTAAAATTCTACTTGTGCGATAATTGCAATTCAGCGTTTACTTTTACAATGAAAAATGAGGCGTAGAGTATGGAGTGCGGATGTCGACTTTACTACCTTGTAATAAGGGATGTAACAGTACGCGCAGTACGAGTTATCTGCTTATCAGTAATGGATCGTCATTACAATTATTGCAATTTAGAGTACGTCGCTATGGTGCAGCTGTATGCTAGGGCTGATTATGACTCCCATGCTGCCCGGCGACTTTACGCGGAGCCGCAACACTTGGAGTCGCTCCGTCTTCGCGGGGTTCTGAACCCCCAAGTCCCATCGGCCCGGACGATCGTAGCGGCGACACAGCGGCTACTTGATCATGGGCAGTTCCAGACACCAGCACATGCACAGGACAGAGGTCGATCGGCCATTATTTCGCCAGAGCTCGACGAGGAGATCATCGAGTACTTCGAACGGAATCCTCGTCGAAGTACGCGAAAGGCTGCGGCTAGGTTTGGCGTAAGCCAGTACTACGTCTGGAAACTGCTCAACTGTGAAGGACTGCATCCTTACCATTTTCGTAGAGTTCATGCTCTCCACGAAAACGACGGACCGAACAGAATTGTTTTTTGTCAGTGGTTGATCGACAATCAAAATACAAACATTTTGTGGACGGATGAAGCAACTTTTACGCGAGTTGGACTCTTCAACCAGCGTAACGAACATTTTTGGGCTTTGAATAACCCACATGTTATTCGCGAGTGTGTGCATCAAGTGCGATTTAGTGTTAATGTGTGGGCCATAATTAATGGCCACCTCATTGGACCGCATTTCGTGACAGGACACTTAACAGGTGGAACCTACCTGGAAATGTTACAAAACGTTATTCCGGACTTTTTGGACGAGGTTCCACTAGCGGTACCTGTGGAAAATCTGTACTATCAGCATGACGGGTGCCCGGCTCATTATCACCGTGCCGTGCGAGAGCACCTGCACTCGGTGTTTCCCCAGCGCTGGACCGGACGCGGCGGGCCAGTGCCTTGGCCAGCAAGAAGCCCGGACCTAACTCCGTTAGACTTTTACTTGTGGTCGGAGCTCAAGCGCCTAGTGTATCGTGAGGAACACGAAACTCGTGACGCGTTAAGAACTGCGATAGTGGACGCTTTTAATATCGTAAGAAGTGACAGAGACACATTATTAAAATTGAAAGACAATCAATTAAAACGTGCTCGATTGTGTATACAACGCAGTGGCTTGCACTTCGAACAATTACTCCGTTACCGGGAAGTGTAAGTACCTACTCGTACTTTTGTAAAAAAGTACGAGTAGGTACTTTTACACTTCTTCCTTTCTTCTAACTACTACTTCCTAACTGAACTACTTTAAAATGTTCACTAAGTGAACATTAATAAAAGTAGTTTAGTTAATTAAAATTATTGTAAATAAGTTGATTCAAATTTTAGAAATACGCCACAAATACTTTGTTAGTATCTAATTCAGAAAATTATTTTTGTTAGACGATAAACTTGTTTTTATTTAATTTCGTGTTCAGTAAATTGCAGCTAAACACGTAGGTATTTGCGACGGTCCTAAGCCCGTAAAAGTATGAAGGGAAAATTTGAATAACTTGTTGGGTAAAGCTTATTATTATCAATAATAAGTTATCAGCTGATTGGAAAGCACGCGGGTCAACGGCCGCGCGGCCGGTCCGCGGCTCTCGGCGCTATCGGGAGGTATAATAACTATCAGTTCGTGGAACTTGCTTTCGAGTTTTGTTTTTCACAATGGTTAATCTGCCATTTATTGTTTCTAATATTTTATTTGTTTATAAAACGATTGTAATACAAAGACAAAACCATTTCGCTGCGGGAAAACAACCATTAAAATTTCTCGGTGTATACTCATAAAAAAAAATTAAAAAATCTTCAGTCTTTTAAAATCAGTACAAAACTTAAAAAAGTAATTAATGAAAACTATGTATTTTTTTAATTAGTCCGAAATAATTTCGTTACCAGTTTCAGGTAGGTTTTGGAAAAAATCATGGTGAATAGTGGGTATAATTCGAGACTTGCACATATTCATCAAATCGTCTTTTTTCGCCTTAGGTATAGGCAGATTATTTGTGTACAGTGCATCAATATTTGGTATACATTGTCTCCTGGTAGACGCTTTAGTACATAATATATGGTAGTCTTTAGCAGGTAAATCATATTTATAAAATAATTTATAAGGGTCTTCAGGTTTTATGAATACTTCTCTTATTTTATTCCACTGCACTTTTTCTCCTTTTGTGCTTTTAACCCAATTGCCCTTTAATAATGCTTTGTAATTAAAAAAATCTGTGTGTTCTAATTCCTCAACAATATACGGCTTTCAGTTTTGTTTAGCCCAGCGTACTAAACAAAACCACTCAAATGGTGTACAAACAAGTCTATTCTTGGCACTTTTTTCTATTAAGGCAACGCTGTCGCCCTCATTTTGGGTATGACCAACTTCTAAAAAACAGTGATGTATTGTCACTTGAAAAATAAGAGCGGCGTGCATGTACATTGCATAAACAATACGATTGCGGTTTTGGCCCACACAATTATCAGACCAAAACCGAAATTCGTTTGTATCTTGATCCTTACATTTGGAGATGTACTTATATAAGCAACTAGCCACTTCGTTTGCCCCGCGTCTCCCTTGCCCCTCATGCCACATAAAACAAGTACCTTCCTGTTCAGCCATATTAAAAACTGTAAAATTAAATACTGAAAGCTTCCGTTTATAATAAAGGATACTTATATTACCGTATGGAGCAGTAAGAACTTTTTGAAAGTCGAAAGTGGCGACTAGTATTTTACCGTCTGATACTTTGGCAAGTTCTTTTTGCGAGCTACCTCTTTATTTTTTATGTGTGCTTCATGTAATTGGGTTTCAGATTGTATCGGACTAGATATGTTTTTATAAATATGACACTTATCACATTGGTCCTTTTTAGGAACATAAAAACTAATCTTAATGTGTTAATTCACAATATCGCTATATTGCCGTTCAGAACTAGCTTTTGAAGAGTATGCAAGTGCGTCAAACCACTCATTATATAAATCAAACAAGCGATGAAAATTCATGTGTCCGTCTAGGTAAAGTTTACTACTTCTTTGACGTGAGTGTAGTGAGATTCTACAGGCTTAAGGGATTTTATGTGATCACATACACTTTTAATAACATCCTCAGTTATTTCTTTGCGATGATTAGAATGACGCCCTCGCAGATCCACGTGCAAGCCACATAAGTGGCTTGATAGCCACTTATGTTATCTTTTTTTTTCTAAAGATGTATAGATAAACTGTTCACTTACTGAAAATGTGTTTAGAAACATCTTTTTGCAAACAGTTAAATAGTTTTCCTGGTCTTCTACAACAGCCCTTGGCAGTCTATAAATTAAAGTAAACATACGCCTAGATTCCATATCAGTTAAAACCCTTCTTTTTTTTTTATTTAACAACCAAGTTTGCAATAAAAGCCCATTGCTTTTCACGGTTCCCTAAATCCCAAAACCTATTGAAAAGCAATATTCTTTCATCATCACTTATTTTTGTTGTACATTTTAGCCTACAGTTCATACTCGTAGGACACATAGGACCCAAAGTTTTACCATGCCTTACAGTACCATCACGACTCATATTCTCCTTGCCCAAGTTTCTTAGCATTTTCCTTTTGTTGTCTTTCCATTCGGCAACATGGCGACGTCTGATATTTCCCTTGTCCTTTATCTGAGCTCCTTGTTGATCGAATATTCATATGTTCTGGCGCAGGTCTTGGGCAGGGTTCTGGGCCAGGAATGGGTTCGGGCACAGGTCTTGGAACGGGTTCTGCTATAAACTCTGGATCATTCAAAACCCGGGCGTGATCGCGCACTCTCCGATCGACGGAATTGTTGCCTTTTTGCCAGCATCTATGACATTCAGCCATAATGTTGTTAAAAACGACCTGAAATGAAAGAAAACGTATTCCACGCTGAAAGAAGCAAATTTTTCACTCTATGTAGGTACAATGAACATGTTGAAGCCATATACTGAGCTGCATTACATAATGGCTACAGAGTCGTTTTTTACAGGGTACGACCCTTTGTAAAAAACGCATGCTGGGCATTTATGGGTTAATGCCTCCTCAGCTTCTATGTTGATCAAATCACTTTTCACAAATCACTTGTATTTTGACTTTCTTGCAAATAAACAGTTTGTTTACTTTGGCCTCAGGCTCCCCCCAGCCATCGCTTTTAATTTATTATACAACGCGTTTGTATTTTGACTTTCTTATACGTTAAATTCAAACTTCTCCGATCAGAGTTTTATATTTTTTTCTTCCGATTGTCAGCTTCATTCATTAAAAAAGTGTAGATATGCAAACTTTTGCAAGATTTTTAGTAAAAGTTTGAAGAATTTATTTACATATACAGGGTGTCCCGAAACTCAACGTCAAGCGGGTACGGGGCGACAAGCTAGGTTGTACCAGTTCTAGCAAAAATAAAATAAAAAATCACTGTTACTTTGTTAAGTGATAATAAAGAGTGTAACAAGACCCTTAACGAAGCCGAAAGGCTCTTGTTCTCCCCGTCATTGCGATATTTTTTTTGTTTTGGATTTTATTTTTGCTAGAACTGGTACAACCTAGCTTATCGCCCCGTACCCGCTTGACGTTGAGTTTCGGGACACCCTGTATATACAACATGTAGGTAATGTAACGTAATTAACGCACGCCCTCAGACAAAAGCCAAACCCAATTAGTAATTATATTCTGGAAGAATGTTGTGGTCATAGTACAACTCCACGAACACACACAGTCGCACACGTAGGTATGAGGGTCTTGCTAGCCTAGTAGGTATTCGCTCGCGTCCGAGACGAGTCTAACGCCGCTCGACACAACTGTAGGTCTTGCCGAAAAAAGCCATTAAACAACAATACACGATTAATTGTTTACGTTAAATAAATAATTATGAACATTAACCGAACTCCGAGCATCGAGTTGTTTATTTATGTCTCGTAAACATGTGATTGCATCTTTCCATCACACTTTTCAGGCTTTGGCCTGTCGACTCTGAATAATTTTGTTTATTGATTATGATACAATGCCAAATTGCCAATAGACAATATTCGTTACAAAATGTTATTTATACTAATGTGGTGTACTATAATAATTAACAAAAATAAGAGGCGATAAGACAACATTATTCAAAGACGGCGTGTTTAAGAGATGTGAATCAAGATTTATTTACAATAATTAAAAAAAAAAATACTCGTACGACGTTGTATTTTTAATACACTTTCAAAATGCCCTCCACCTGGTTCAATACATTTTAAAGCCTCTTACTAATTTTTTTTGTCTCTTTTCTCTTACAATCTGTCACTATTCATTAGGACAATAAGTAATTTCTATGGCGTGTTAGATGGCTTGCTTGGTATGCGTCCTATGACACAACCTCTTACTCGAAAGCATAATGCTAATATTGTCCGATAAGATCTTGTGGAGTTTTGTGTTTTAGTCTGCGGATTCCTTTTTTATCCATGAGATGGTTTGCCAAGATGTTTGGGTGACGAATTATTCTTTCTGTGTATGACTTGATGTAGCTTTTTATATCTTCTTTGACTGGAAGTATCTTCAGATCATGGTGTAGACTGTAGGGCTTCATTTGGAACAAACCATGGAGCGTTTGTGATTGTTCTTAGTAGCTTGTTCTGAAAGCGCTGTATGATCTCTATGTTAGAGTGTGATGCTATTCCCCATAGCTGGATGCCATAGGTCCAAATAGGCTTGATTATGGCTTTGTATAAAAGGATTTTAGTTTCCAGGTTTAATTGTGAATTCCGGCCAATTAACCAGTAAAACTTTGTTAGTGTCAGCCCAAGTTGCTTCCGTTTCGTGAAGATGTGTTTTTTCCAAGTGAGGCGTCTGTCGAGGTATAAACCAAGGTATTTAACATGTTCATCTTGAGTCACTTGTATACTATTTAACTGTACTGGTGGGGCATGTTTCCTTCCTCCTGGAAAATGTGACATTTACTGACTTGGTCTCGTTTCCTTTAATCCTCCACTTTTTGAGCCATAAGCGTGACCATAGGACTAAAATTGATGTTTTAATTTAGAAAGCACTTCAGTGTCATTTTTTACTAAAAAAGCGTTCACTATCCTTTGTTTTAGGTACTCGCCACTTGTTATCTCACTAAAATAAACAAACAACGATTTAATACGTCCCCACAAAAAAGTCAAGATTTGTTTAGTTCATTAGTATACTGACAATAATTGTCTTTAATTAAATAGGTTAGCGTCTGATCTAAGATTCCGAAAAAAAAAGTCTACTTTGTATTTGATCTTGGAGTCTAGTAACACTTCACAGTGTTCGTATTGAAATTGGGTTGGTCTTCTTCTAGGACGTATCGTGGATATTGGTGAGAAATTTGTTTTCTACGTTGTGAAACTGAGCCACATTAGTAAGCTTCTTGTAATGTTTTCTCAAAGTGCTCATCCGTGCGATATTCGGTGAACTTAATAATGAATTTTTCCAACATACGAGTACTTACACAGATTTGATTCGATTTTTTTTTAATGATGATAACATCCACTGATTGAGACTAACGGGAAACGGAAGATATCGCACTTATTTGAGCGATTTCGTAATCGCATTTGATTTTTATTTTATTTTGATATTACGTTTTTGTTTTATGAGGTTAAATAATTACCTATTAGTCTTGTCTGTTTTATTCGGTAGTAGTGCAAATATAACAGGAACAACGTTTGTGGATTTGCTATCTGCATTTCAATCAATATGCAAAAAATGCATTTGATAAAACTTCGTTTTCTTTATAAATTTTGGGCCCGCTTTGTTGAAAAAATAATCTTCTCTTGTTCTCCATCTTCACAAATTAGGAAGTCTCTGTTGTGACATCACTATTTAGTATGTAATTAGTATGTACACCACTAGTAATTGTCTATACTTCCGGTAGACTACTCCGAGTCTCCGACCGATCACTGTCCTAACTGATCCCGTCCGTGACACTGCTGTGTCCGTCTATATTAATTATAATGTGTCTGCTCTGTTAATAAATCAAGTGTACCTAACGGTATCTTTTATTCAAACATCCAACATAACAGTCTCTTGCCAAAGCCTCTGGGATAGTGACATTGCGTGCATCGCTATGACTAAGTAAATCAGTATTTAAAATATTTTCGTCGGATCCTGTATAGTGTTTGTTAAGGCAGGAAAAACGGTAGGAGGAACACTTTCCCCAAATATCGACGCCATCTGCCATACTGTCTTGACATGACATGATTCTTCATTGTTGGTAGATCGGTAGGTGGGTAGTTGAAATCACTAACACTTAATTGACAGGCACTTATAAACTTTCTAGAGTCGAGCCGCCCCCGTTCGCAAACATGGTTGGTTATAAGTAAGGAAAATAACGGGACCGAAGTAACTTCTTACACACTCTTTTAACGCGTTTAACAGTTCTCATTTATACAACTTAATATTGTTCACTTCAAAACCACTTTTAATTACTTAATACTTCAATTGTTTCCTAATCGCGAGCTAACGAGACTCCTCGTTGCCCACGCACGTCCTCCTTCGGGTGTAAGTGGAATTACAGTAAGATCACTCAGTAGGGTAAGGAAGGCTGTTGCCGGTCACTTAAGCAAAAAGAACTACAACTCAGTTAAAAATCAACATCTCTTATGAAACATAACTTAAAGTATTATTCTAACATAATCACAACCATTGGGATCAATATTAATTCGAAACATGACATAATCGACTCTCAGCTTTAGGGATAGCTTTTCGATGTTGCTACCTTTTGAAAAGCTTTTCTGAAAAGCGAGGCAATATCGTTTTGTGCGATCTTTCGTCCTAATTCATTTTCATAAAAAGATTGCATTTCTGCTTGTAGGCAGGTTTGAATGGACCATATATGGAAACATCCAATGGCTGGATTCGATGGGAGACATGTGGTGGTAATGACAGCATTGCTATGTTACGTTTTTTGCAAAATTCATAAGCTCTCAAAGAGATATTACTGCTGTGATTGATTCCAAAATGAGCATTGGTTCGGTCTCTGAGAGTTTTGTAAAATCTGCGATATACTTCATTCCTCGAGCATCGATATATAGCTCCACGTGGGCCACCGCTTTCCAATGCCGGTGAGTGTCTCTGACGAGGATATATCAACATTGGCGTAAGGTAACCTCCAGTATCACTCACTGCACACACAGCAGTAATAGTCTTCCTTCTTTCACCGGAAGTTATAGAGCCCATGCGTTTTTGACCTTTCTCAGTAATAACTTTTGCTGGCTCCTGCACTGAAGAGATTTCAATTTCACCCACATTGTAAATGCTCCTTGGTAGAAACTTATATTTCTCCATTAACTCTTCAAGAAGCTTAAAAAATATGGCAACTTCATTTTTTATAAAAGCTGTAACTGTGTTCAGACTCGTGCCTTCAGCTTTTCCCGATCCCGATAAAAATATTTTTTAGTTTCAGTTTCATGCATGTATTTTTGTAAACAAAATCGTAAAGCGGTTTACAGATTATGTAATTGCTACACTTGACTTGAAGTTGACTTTCAATAGTAATTAAAGTACCTACAGTTTTGCTTGGATATGTAGATTCCAACTGGGGTAGCGATATTAATGACAGAAAATCAACATCAGTTCAAATCAATCATGTGTTTAAATTATTTAATTTTCCTATTATATGGTCATCTACGAATCAACATACTGTCAGTTTGTCTTCTTCTGAAGCAGAACTTATAGCTCTTGAGTTCTGCAGTTGTCGAGGCCTGTTGGCCTAAAAATCTTATAAAAGATTTTGAGATTTCAGTATGTCCTATCACTATTTTTGTAGATAATGAGGCAGCCATAAATATTGGAAATAATCCAAAAAATAATAAGAGTTAGACATATTGATATCAAAGGTTTAGGCGCATTAGGGCTAATTCTCATTTTGGCAACCGACTCCCTAATGGACCACTTCTCATTATGGCCACTTCTGATTAGGGCTACTTCTCACTTGGGCTACTTCTAATTAGGGCTATTACTCATTAGGGCTACTTCTCAAAAGGAGATGTTTCATTTTTGTATGGGACTCCGGCCATAACATGTACATTTTATAAAAGCTGGGAAACAAACCTCTGAATAGAATAAAGTAACATTTTTTCCACAATAATATATGGTTTTACTAGCTGACCCGCGCAACTTCGTCTGCGTGCGTGAGTACATAAAAGAGAGTAGAGGGGAGGGAGAGGAAGTAGTGTGCATCAACCTTTAAAGTTAGACATATGGCCTTTGCGGACATTTTTTTAGAGCTTTTTAAGAGGGACAATTCCGACATACATGATAATTGCGTAACTTTAACCGTTCACGCACAACGGAAGCTCTCAAAAGGAATAAATCCCTGTTTTTGAAATATTTTTCATTGATGCTCCGCTCCTCGATAAATGGGCTATCCGACACTAAACTAATTTATCATTTCAAACCAGTAGTTTCAGAAACTATCAACGAAATAAACAAACTCTTCAGCTTTATAATATTAGTACAGATTCAAGTAGTTAACAATTTAATATCTCGGAAATATTTGCATTAATCACAAAAAAAATCTACTTATGTTTTTCCAAATCAGGCCTTCCTTTTTTTTTACCGATGCGAAATCATCAAATGACCTCTCCCACTCTGGACGGAGCGGAAGGGAGTGTCAGACTTGTACTAACAAAACCCATTCACTTTTCTTCTTTTGCCCTTTGCGTTCCAAGGCCGCGGTATCTCTTTCGAACAGTCCCGCAACCCTGACAGGCATCGGTCCTCTCGAACCCCTTCCCGTTTGCTGACATCTCTTTGAGGCGGGCGTGGAACACGAACGCGCCGTTGATACGGCCTGTCGTTATAAGACGAACGGATGGCAAGCTAGCTCATTACTCAACGTCCAAAGGCCCGCGACCCTCGACGATCTTGCGTCTTCATCTTTAGACACTGGATGACAGTCATACACCAGGTAGGACGAAAGTTCTCATCAAAGTTCTTGAAATGAGCCGAGACACGATAAAACTGCTGTAAACTGTTGCGGACCTTTTGCAACTGCCTTCCGTCTCCATCGTCAGACCTTTGATGATAGACATACTCCAGGCAGGTCTAAAGTTCTCATCAAGGTGCATGAAATCAGCCCAAACACGATATAGATGCTGTAAACTCTTGAGGACCTCTTGCAACTACCTTCCATCTCCATCGTCAGACCTTCCATGACAGTCATACTCCAGCTAGGTCTAAAGTTCTCATCAAGGAGCATGAAATGAGCCCAAACACGATTTCTCAATTTAAAGGAAAAGGATCATGCTTAGCATTCATAAAATAAAAAAAATATAGACGCGTCGAATTGAGTTCTCAATTCGACGCGTCTATATTTTTTTATTTTCTTCTCTTTTTGTTTCGTCGGTGAAAAAACCAAGCTTCAGACATTTGACACGGGCGAGGGTCATTCTTTCACGAAAAACACCGCGATTCAGATAATGGAGTGAAATGAAAGCGCAATCTATCGATCACGTAGTTAGACCGATAGAATATACAGCATGGAAAGCGATTGAACACACACTCTACAGGGTTATAGCGTCATGTAGACTAATCTAGAGTACTTTTTGCCATCAGAACTTTTTTGTAAAGCCGGTCAGCCGATTTAAAAGTTATCTTGTGAGCACATTTTTATTAATTAGTACCATTTTGGTGCAATAGATATCGTTGCATGTATCTTACACAATGTTGATAAGTTCTTCTTCAACACTTTAAATTTATAAATCTTTTGATAGAGAGCACTGATTACAATGAAACAAAAACTAAAACCTTATCTAAGTTACGCAGAATATTTGTGCATTGAATCTAATCACATTGGTTTTCCCAACAACATGAACGCCTCGCAGCGCACGCGGGTCGTTATTTAGATGCGAAGTTATTTTAAAACTGTGATATCTCCTAAGTTATTCCCTAAATTGAATGGTGTAAAGGGCAATTTTGGTTACAATTGAACGCTTAAGATGACTAATATGTTTACTTTGATAAGGATTAATACTATGTCGGTAAAAACACCTTTGCAAATAAGGCATTATTTTTGACCAAATTTTAAAATCATAAAAATGGTTATTGTTAGTCAACCTTAAAAGATAGGCATGTGCTGTCGCGGACTTTTTTTTAGACATTTTTAAGGGGAATAATTCCCTGATACATTATTTTTGTGCAACTTTAACCGTTTAACCAGCGCACGCAACGGAAGCTCTCAAAAATAATAAATTTTCCCCGTTTTTGCAACATTTTTAGTAGTAGTTGTTAGTAAAAGTCTGACACTCCCTCCTGCTCAGCCCATAGCGGGAGGGGTTATTTGATGATTTCCCCTCAAAAGCGTTAATTGTTAGTGCGGTGGCGTTGTCCAGAGCAATTAAGAAGCACAGGGTTCATTCTTGGATACTCCTGTTTTGCAAAGTATTTTAAAAACGTTTCAAACAATGGTAACAACGATTCGTTTTCAATAATCTCTGTTAGTTTTTGGCAACCCTCTGGAATACTTTCTGTGGGTAAAAGTGGTAAAATAGCTATTTTTCTTATAATCCGTCTTGTTTCTTTTCTTTTAGTCAAATTTAATTCTTTCGCCTTCTTCCAGATAGCTTTTTGATGGTGAAAATAACACCCAGTTATTTGCGCATCAGGGTACACGGTTTTTACCGTGTTCATTATACCTAATTCATAGTCACATTTAAAGTTGGTAATATTTATTTTCAATACACTTTTCATTATGTTGAAAAGGCTTATATACGTCTCTTGATTTTTATTTGGAAGTAACGCATACACTACAGGTACAATTTGTGTGCTTTTGGAATCAGAACATAAATCCACATATAAGGTAAAAGTTGGTAGAACGGCTTGAGTACAGATTTAAAAGTGCCACCTGCAAAATATCGGCGCTTATGTTTAGGTCGAGCGCGCCGCAAATTTTTTTTGGAAAAAAAGTTTTGGAAAGCATCCTTTTGGAACCGATGCTTGTGTCTTTCCATCGGTTTTCTTCCATTTTAAAATAATATTGCGCCACGCAATCTTCATCGGACGGAAAAAAGCCACATCTAATGGTTGTGTGAGATGCGTACTATTTGCAGGTAAAAAAACAAATGTAATGTTTTCTTCGTGACACAACTTAATCACATCTAATGACAGATGCGAGGATAGGTTATCACCTATGAGGCACTTCTTCCCCTCTTTACCTCTAAAATAAGGCAATGCGGTTGATTTAATCCAATCATCGAAAATATTTGCGTCAAACCATCCGCTTGCCGACCGATTATATCGTGTTCCTGGTGGCCCATTTTCGGTCCAAGTATCATAAAGGTTTTGAGCCTTGTAGACTACATATGGTGGCAACAATTCACCGGCGGCGCTAGTAGCTATCATCACAGAAGTTGATACCTTTGAATGATTCATCACCCTCTCTGGGTACTTTGTTCCCCGTTTTGTTAGAATTTTCTTACGACCCGGATCGTCGGTTAAATTGGTCTCGTCGTAATTAACAATATTACAGGGCTCAATATTTACCAATGAAACTTCTAACTCCCGAAAGTAAGCTCTAATCGAGTCCGGTGAGACAGCTGCCCTGTTTTTTTTTAATATTCTGGCAATTTCTTTGTGAGATTATATCCTTATGTCTTTTAAGAAAGCTCGCAACAAAATCTGGACCCGGAAAATTATTTTTAAATTTCAGTACAGTCCTTCCTTGTTTATCCAAATAACTTTTAACCAGGTATCTTAAATCTACAGAATCTAGAGGATAGCCACATTCTGCACATACATTTATATATTTTATCATATTCTTTTCTTCCTCTTCCGAAAAAAATGTTTGTCCACCTTGTTTTCGCATTGTCCTTGTACTATGCCTATATAAGACTGACTTATCTATATTGTACTTTTCAGCTACAATCTTTAATGAAACTTTCGATTTTCTATATTCTTCAACAGCTTGTTGTATTATAGATTCATCATACTTTTTGTATCTTTTTCCTCTTGGGTCTGGCTTATACAAACGAGGCATTTTGTACCTACCTATAACAAAAAAGATTTAATGTTAATTTTGCAACTTATACGTATAATAGATAAGTAGGTACCTTCATTGATAGTAGGAGTTAAGCAATTTGACAACCCTAGTCAGACTTTTTCTAGTCACCCCTTTTTTGTTTTCATTAAACCCTTTCCCGTGTCTATTAACCCCATTCGTCGTATCTATTGAACCCGTACTACGTATCTTTTCACCCCTTTCCCGTTTCTATTAACCTCAAACCTAAGTAAAATTAAACAATAATAAAATTTTCGCCAATATATCAATGAATTCAAATCAAAATTGTACTTACTTGTATAAAACTTGATCCTGACAAACTAGTGTACACTTTATATAACTTATATCACACAATGTTTAGTATTTCCTATACAAAATCACCAACTTTATGAGAGGCTAAATTGTCACCGAAGGCCGGTTGATATTTAAACGTATTTTTTTTATCTTTCGCCTAACTTCACGATGGACTGGAATTGCCATCTTATAAAAATAATGTTGCCGTTTAAAAAAAAACTTAAACATAGTAACAGTTTTATTTCAAAAGACTGGAGGTCGGGACAAAAAAACTTTCTCGGTTTTGTCTCCATTTACCCCGCGATTTCTATTCACCCCGTTTTACTAGTATAGCGAAACAAATTAGAGATCTTGTAGCAGCGGTCAGACAGCACTTACTGCATTGCAAAATCTTGGGGAACCAGTCACACAGCGGAATTCAATTCTCGCATTATAACTACGTAAAATTGACCCTTTGACTGTCAGACTGTTTCATGCTGATTGGGATACCACAATGGTTGTCTCAATTGATGAGTTATTGTCCTTTATGGACAAGCGGGCAGCCCCCATAGAAGCCAGCTCACCTGGTGAGAAGCCAGCTTCAGGAAAACTTAAATCATCTGTTAATATTGCTACTGTATCTAATGATAAAGTTAGTAGCAAGTGCCCAGTGTGTAGTCAAAGTCACAAATTATTCAAATGTTATAGCACTATCTCCTCAAAAAGGATTAAATTTGTAACAAAACAAATTATTTCAACTTTGTCTAGTTTTACATCTGCAAAAACGTAGATATAAGTTTAAATGTTCTATTTGTCATTCTAGCACTCACAATGCATAATACATCCTCATGATGAAAGGCCTAGACCTGAAGTAAAGCCAGGTGAAAATAAAAATACCCAACAGATAACTTCACATATTGCTCAGCCTATTTTTGAAAATGTTTTACTTCCAACAGCCAAGGTACTGGTAATTGGAGTCAATAATAAAAAAAAAATGTTATCAGAGCTTTATTAGACTGTAGAATACAGACTTCATTTTGCACTACAACTCTGGCCAATCGGTTAGGGTTACCACAGTTTGATTTACAAAATAATGTAGCCACTTTACGCGATACTTGTCACAATAATAGTACTAAGGGCATACGGTTACATCCTGAGTTATAAGTAAATTCATTTCAAATGAATGTTACATGCTCAATAATAAATGGACGTAGTTAAATAGAAAGGACTCAATCCACAATAAGTCACTTTTGAGTTATGGGCGTTTGAAATTTCAGCTGTAATTTCTCCAAGAAAAAGTTTGATTTTTTTTTAAATTTTGCCCGTTATTATTGTGAAGATAGTTTATATTTTACTTGTGCATCAAAATAGTGATATATTTTGCAATATATTTCGAGATATTAAGTGAAATGTGGGTTTAGTCCTTACAATTAAACTTCAGTTTGTCAAGACAGGTATTTTTTTTTACTTTCTCAGAATGGACTCAAAACTACCCATCGATTTGAAAATAAGTTATTAAAAAAAAAAAACAAGTATTATTATAAAAAAGTTATGTCACGTAAAAATGTCATTATTAAAATTTAAAAAATCGAAAAAACAGCGCAATAATGAGCGCTCATATTAATTTCCGTCATCCTCCAAGTCAAAATCAAGAGTGGGTCCGTATCCATCAATATCCTCGTTGATAGAGCTGCTTCCCCTAAGGCTATTATAAAATGCGTGACCGTCTTCGGGTATTAGAGTAAACATTGGTCTGAGATCTTCGAGCTTTGCTTGAGGTATGGCTTTTCCTTGGGGCCAAAGAACTTCAAAATCTTCTTCTGAAAATTGGATTGTAACTCCTCTGTTTTTTTTTCGAAAAATCCAGCTTTTGAACATTTCCGCTCTCTGACGTCATAGTCATTAAGTATGGATCTTCTTTTTGCAATAAAATTTGTTTAGTTTTAAGCCAGTTTACTTTGTCTTTATTTGTACATATTTTGCGGTTAACTTTTACGCGAGTTGGACTCAACCAGCGTAACGAACATTTTTGGGCTTTGAATAACCCACATGTTATTCGCGAGTCAAAGTCAAGTCATCAAGTGCGTTTTAGTGTTAATGTGTAGGCCCGGTAATTAATGGCCACCTCATTGGGCCGCATTTCGTGACAGGACAAGTGGAACCTGCCTGAAATGTTACAAATTATTCCGGACTTTTTGGACTTTTATTTGTGGTCGCTGGTCGGAGCTCAAGCGCCTAGTGTATCGTGAGGAACCCGAAACTCGCGACGCGTTAATAACTGCGATAGTGGACGCTTTTAATATCGTAAGAAGTGACAGAGACACCTTACTAAAATTGAAAAACAACCAATTAAAACGTGCTCGATTGTGTATACAACGCAGTGGCTTCTTGCACTACGAACAATTACTCCGTTATAAGGGAAGTGTAAGTACCTACCTACTCGTACTTTTGTAAATAGTGAACATTTAAAAGTAGTTTAGTTAATTAAAATTATTGTAAATAAGTTGAATAAAATTTAAAAAAAAAATTGAATTTTCTAATAATTTTTTCAGAAAATTATTTTTCTTAAACGATAAACTTGTTTTTATTTAATTCTCATATTTTAATTGTTTATTAAACGATTGTGTTACCAAGGCAAAACCATTTCGCTGTGGGAAAACAAAAATGTCACGCTGTATAATAATTTCTTCTGTACTGTCTAGGTTTCTTCTTACCGGTTTTGCTTTTGGTTGAGGTATATGATCGAGTTTTTTCAGATTCTTTGACAGTATTCAAAATGAATAACAGTTGAGTTTCGTATGACCCCAATGCTACAAACTTTTCAAACTCTTGTTTTCGTGTTTCTGTTGGAACAGGTAAGTGACAGCGTTGCTTGCAGGTGCACGTATACTTTCGATCTTACTAGTTTGTCTTTGACATGATATGGTAAATTCATGTATTTCCTATCTTTCTTCTCAGAGAGACAATATTCTGGATATTTTCTTTTGCTTCCAGGTTTGGAGCGGCCCATAGTTTGCAGTGCGTCATTGTTTTCAGTAATGGAATGAGCAGCTTCAGGTTCGGGGTGAACAGCTTCTGTATCAGAGTCTTGACACATTGAAATTATTTCAGCAACCGTTATGTCGTTGTGAACAGCAGTTGTAACAATGAGTGGGCTTTCATTGTGTCGCACTTGTGTGGTTCTGTCAATCCTAGTTTGATTATCGTGCACCATAGCAACATGAGTTTGAATCAAACCCTCTGTTATGGTTTCATTCTCCGAAATGTCGCTCTCGGGAATTTCAAAACTCTTCCTTCTCTTTTGCTTTACAGATGAATGCGAAGCATCATTTTCTTCTCCACTGTCAGGTACGTAATCAGAATCTGTGTCGTCGTTATAGTCTCCATCTTCTTGGTCACTATAACTAACTCCATTATGGCGTCTTTTTGAGAAGTCAATATTATACTCGTATTCAACTGTAGACAAATCTTGGCTAAGGGTTTCAAACAGCTCTAATGTACTCGTTGACATTGGTGGTATTGGTGAATTATTGTTCTCAGCTTCTTTCCGTGTAGCAAGAGGAGTAAGCGGAGAAAATGCAGGAGCAGCTGGTGATTCAACACCTGGTAAGATCAAGTAGAATAGCGCATTAGAATCAGCAGTCAATAATACCTTAGCCTGCTTATTTTCTTACATGTTTGAGTAAAAAAGAACTAAAATAGGAATTACTCTATTCTAACTTACACGTTTCCGCTATAGCTTTTCGCGTAGTCACAAGCGGAGTCAGTGGAGAGTACACAGGAGCAGCTGGAGAATCCACATCTGGTTGAGTAAAAAAAGTAGGTAGTGAGGTATAGCAAAGTAACTTTCACTTCTTACATAAACTACTCCAATTACAATATTGTGCTATGTAGGAAAGTGATATACCTACCTGATCCCACAATTTCATTAAGTTTAATTACAGCCAGAGTCGTTGAAGAGCACAAAGGATTATTATTATCTTGAAATCCCTTATCCTTTATTGCTTTTATGGTCTTTATGGCAATCAATATAAATGCTTTAACAGGTTCTGGTCTTATACAATCTTCGCAAAGTAAATTTCATGTATGTGCTACGCATCTCAGCGGTATTATGTGTGTATACACATTTTTTACCATCTGAAATGCTCTTTGAATGCTATTAGCGTTATCTCCTATAAGAGTTACAAACTTGTGGCCTCCATACATATTTATAACTTTGATAACCTCTTGAGAAATATTGTGATTTTAGTTTTTTAGAATAAGAAAAATAAAACGAACGTGCTCGGCTGACAAAAATGAAAGGAAGAAGTTTATTATTTTTTTTATAAATCAAAGACACTCTTAACCATAGATAATAATAAATAGAACTAACTAATCAAAACAAGGTATTTTGAGCACATTACGACACCCCCACTCTCAAAATACAGGTATTATATATTAAAATACAACAGTTTCAATACCTAACATTTTTACAAACTTATAATGTTTCACTGAACTTAAGCTTTTGGTACGAATGTCTGCTGGCATATCTTCAGATGGCAAATAATGAATTTTAACAATTTTATTACTAATTATTTCTCGACAATAATGATGTCGCACATCAATATGCTTTGATCTGTTATGGAATACAGGATTTCCTGTCAATTTTAGAGCACTTTGATTATCAGTATACAAGTTAATTGAGTACATCTGTTCAGTTATCTCATTCTGTAAATTAATAAGATACACAGCTTCTCTGCACCCTTCTGTAATAGCCATATACTCGGCCTCAGTACTTGAAAGTGCTACTGTTCTTTGTTTTTTACAACCCCATGAGATGACTGAACCTGATAACATAAAACAGAAACCTGAATAAGACCTTCTATCTATGGAATTATTGGCCCAATCAGCATCAATATAACCCTCAATATTAACATTTCCACTTTTACAAAACTTTAAACCTAAACATCTAGTTTTTTTCAAATATTTTAATATTAGCATATAACCAGTGTTCATCATTATGACTATTGTTAAATTGGCTTAGATATCCTACAGGATAGGATATGTCTGGCCTAGTTAGTACAGCTAAATACATTAGGCTGCCTATGAGCTGCTGATACGGATTTTGACTTTTAATATCTTGACTTTTTACAATATTCAATTTAGCCTCCATAGGTGTATCAACAGACTTACACTCAGTCATATTAAATTTATACAATAAACGATCAATATAGGATTCTTGACTCAAAGTAATGACTTTGTTCTCTTTATCAGTACTCACATTTATACCAAGACATTGTTTAATTTGCCCTAAATCTTTGATTTCAAATTGACTACTTAAAGTTTCTTTTAACAATTCGGTTTCCTTTTGATCATTAGAAAAAACAAAAAAATCATCGACATATAATGTCACAATAGTCCTGAGACCATTCACAATTTTTGTATATAAGCAGGGTTCCAATTTAGATTTTTTATAACCATTAGCTAACATTACAATATCAACTTTCTTATGCCACGCCCTTGAGGCTCGTTTGAGACCATATATAGCTTTGTTTAACTTTAGAACTTTTGTTTCATCTTTATTAGAACACTCAAAACAATCTGGTTTTTGCATATATATGATTTCTTCCAATTCTCCATTAAGAAACGCAGTCTTAACATCTAAATGGACAGTATCTAAATTAAGTTGCACAGCTAAAGCAAATAATAACCTTAGTGTAGTATGCCTGACTACAGGGGAGAAAGTCTCAGTATAATCAATACCACTTTTCTGATTATATCCTTTTGCAACTACAGATTAGTTAGTAGCACGATAACGAATGTTATTTTCCCTGTCACACTTTTTCTTAAGCACCCACTTACACTTAACAACAGTTCCACTTTTTGGGGCATCTGCAAGCTCCCAAGCACTGTTATCTTCAAAGCACTGTAGCTCCTCTTGGACTGCACGTAACCAATGCTCCTTTTCCGGACCTTGCAGAGCTTCCTCTAATGACAACTCACCAATATCTATATTAGTACTTTCTGTACACATATTTGAATAACCATATCTTTCTGGTTTTTTCCTGTTTCTCGCAGGTAATGTTTGTACTACACTGCCTGTACTTCCCGTAGAACTATCCGCTTCTTCATTTCCACTTGGCACATATGTAAGATCATTACTGTTATCTACAGAGATAAATGAATCATCAGACTCATTGTCCCCCACTGAATCCAAACTCTTCTCTTCATATTCTATGCAAGTTTCTGAATTCTTATTCTCAGTTACAGTCACACTGCTTACATCAAAATCCTTCTCAATAATGACTACATCCCGACTAGTTGTAATCAACTTTGTTTAGGATTATATATTCTATATCCCTTTACATCTTCAGAATAACCCACTAGGATACACTTGTCAGATTTCTTATCCCATTTTAACCTTTTTGCTTTCGGTACATGTGCCATTACAGTGCTTCCAAATATCCTCAGATGACTTAAATTTGGTTTATTATTATTCCATATCTCATATGGAGTTTTATTATTCAGGCAAGCTGATACTGTTCGGTTCTGTAAATAAACGGCAGTATTAGTCGCCTCTGCCCAGAACTCCTTCTTCAAATCAGCATCAAATAATAAACAACGAGCCTTTTCAATAATAGTACGGTTCATCCTCTCACTTAGACCATTTTGCTCAGGTGTATACGGGTTCGACTTCTGATGAATTATGCCCTTCTGCCTTAGAAAATTATCAAACTGGCCATTGCAAAATTCACGGCCATTGTCACTGCGCAATACTTTGATTTTTCTACAAAGTGAGTTCTCTACTTTGGCTGCATAATCTCTAAAATATTGAAAAGCTTCACTTTTATTTTTCATGAAGTAAATGTGAGTCATACGGCTATAATCATCAACAAATATTATAAAGTACCTTGATCCACCCAGAGATACACTCTCCATTGGTCCACACACGTCGGTATGCACCACTTCTAGTAGCTGAGAGCATCTGTTGCCGCTGCTTGGGAAAGGTAGACGACTTTGCTTCCCTTCACAACAGGTAACACATGAAGTTGCATTTATTGCTGCCTTGTCAATAGAAAAACCTTCAACCGCATTCTGCATTTTATTCATGTAGTTACTATTAACATGGCCCAATCTACGGTGCCATACCTCTGGAGACTCAACCACTGAAGCCAATAAACAAGTTGGAGTATTTAACTTATACACACCATTTATGATTGAAGCGGTAGCAACTAAAGCATTCTGCTTATTAAATATCTGGCAACCGTCGTTGGTGAATTGAACCTTATTTCCCTGCCTTATCAATTGGCTTACTGACAGAAGGTTCGTCGTCAAATTGGGCACACACAAAACTTTTTCCACAGTTACATCATAATCACATTCCTCAGTTGACGTCGTGATTCTAACATTACCGCTACACAGCACTGGTAACTTGTTATGGTTAGCTACCATAATTTCATTTGTAAATCCTGAATAACACGCATCGATCACCCAATGTTCATTTGTTGTCAAATGAGAACTGGCACCGGAGTCGACTTACCAGTCACTTTTATGAAAATTTCCATGGAAAAACACGGCACTAAATGCATTAGTGGATTTCTTTTCACTTTCAGGCATTTTCTTCGAAGATTCTTCTGTGTTTTTACACTGATTGCGATAGTGACCATATTGATGACACCGATAACATTTGACATTTGGTTTTCCATTGACAGATGTCGATTTCTGCGCACCCATCGCGCCATCTTTCCGAACCACAGACTTGTTATTTTTCTTAGGTTGGTTGCGGAAACACGCCAATGCATTATTCGTATCACTATTTTCTGGTTCCATGTCCATCAATTTCGCTTTAATGGCGTCCGTTGTAATAGACATTCCTGAGTGTTCGATGGCCATTATCATGGGCATATATTTTTCACTTAGTCCAGCCAGCATGATGGAACCAATCCACTCGTCACTTATTCCAAAGCCCGTTCCTGCCAATTTCTGACCCGCTTCGACAATTTGCTTTACAAAAGACGTCATCGATGAGCAATTTTCAAGTCTGATAGATATAAGATTCCTCAAGAGGCTGATTCTTCTTGTAAATCCTGAATCATCAAATAAATTTCTCAACTTTTCCCATAATTCCTTCGATGTACTGACGCTCTTTATGTGAACGTATAGAGACGGATCTATTGTTAAAATTAATTTGGCTTTAGTTCTCGCATCTTCTGCAGCTTCTGGTAACACGTTAGGTTCTGGTTTTATGCACTTAACCATTCCCTCCAAAATCAGAAAATTCTCTGCTGCGAAACACCATTCACTATAGTCCTCGCGTCCCTTTAACTTGGGTACGCTAACTAAATAGCTGGAGCTAGACGCCATTACGTTTTTGTTCTCAGCACGACTGCACAACAACTAATTACTGTTCTCAGGATGATATCCTGGACCCATAACCTATTGTGATTTTAGTTTTTTAGAATAAGTAAAATAAAACGAACGTGCTCGGCTGACAAAAATGAAAGGAAGAAGTTTATTATTTTTTTTATAAATCAAAGACACTCTTAACCATAGATAATAATAAATAGAACTAACTAATCAAAACAAGGTATTTTGAGCACATTACAACAAGAAAGATATTGGCTTGTATGTCGGTTGGTAAGAGTGTTAAGACTTTTGATACGCCTTGTAGCTTTGTAACAATCCGTTGACAGGCGACTCGTCAGTTCACCGAAAGGGACGCCAGCAAAATGGCCTCCTCCACGATGTTACTTACCATAGACAAACATTCTGTCTTCATCATAGAGTAGATCAACATCTCGTTGCTCAATCGAGTTGGTGTTTCCATGCCATTTCTATTATTTACAATTATTTTATTAACATTTGCATCACGACGTGACAGAAGCAATAAAAAAATTAAAGATGTGTTAGCATTCATGAAAACCGATTCTAAGGCCAAAAACTTTATAATTCAGTCTTTTCAAGACAAGCATATAGAATATATCAGAGAGGCACAGGCAGCTAAAGAAATGATTGAAAAAGAGAAGAAAACAGCTTATTCAGTTCAAATGTAAACAAGGAGAAAAGCTGGAGGAACGTTTTCATAATTTTGATAAGATTATCAGAGGATCTTGAGACCTCGGGAAAGAAGTTTGATGAGGCGGATTAAGTATGTGACCTGCTTACTTAGCATGGAAGACTACTATCAGCCAACTATTTCTGCATTTGAGACAGCAAACATGATGTTGAATTAAAGATAACAGATGAGACAGCGTTCCCAAGTTCAAGAAATTGTTCGTTTACAGGGGAAGCAGTAAAATGTTACTCATATGGTAAAACTGGTCGTTTTGCTCGCAACTGCCGAGGAAGGAACCATAGAGGAATAACTCGTGGCAGACGAGCCCATGATAGAAGTAATTTTCAAAGAAGGCCAGAAAGCAACATAACCTGTGAAAAGACAGAAAACTTTTAATTCCTTGCATATGCTTCAAACGCTACAGAAGATAATGAGATGGTAACATTTGTGGTTGACTCAGGCTCTCCGTATAACATGATTGATGAAAGGAACAGCAAATTTAAAAAAGATATTCAAACAATTGAAGTAATAAATATTAGAGTTGCAAATGGCAACACTATACAAATAAATAAAAAAGGAAAATTGATGTTAAAACAAATGAAGGAATAACAGTTATAATTGAATGTTTAATTGGAAATAATTTGTCACACAATTTAATTTTAGTCAGAAAACTGAATATAGCAGGAAGTACGTACAAGGTAAATCTAATGGAAGCCTGTTTACTATAGATCTCAATATCATACAAGGAAATACCATGACAGCCGAGAACAGCTACTTATGGCATCAGATAATGGCTCATCTCATCACTTTGCATGACTATGCAGGTATGAGAATTTTGGGACTTCCTATCAGCAATGCGAAGTGTGATATTTGTAATATAGCCAAAGGCATAAGAAACCCATTTAGTGAAGTATCAGTGGCGTGCAGTGCTTCCCGACCGCGGGTAGGCCACGCAAAAAAAAAAAACTCGCAACATCACAGCGTCGCTCTACTTAGGATGACCCTCAAAGTAGTCACATCTATTGATATATTCACTCACCCTTCCGGGCCCCCGCATCTGCCCCTGGTGTTTTTAGTAAGCGTATGAGAAACAACGCCATCTAGCTTAGATATAAGGAATTTCAATGGTATTCTGTCAATACAATAACGAAGGATGTCGCTTCGTTACAAAAAATTCTACAAAATAAAACAGAGTGCGCTGTAAACAAAAAAAAAAATAGTTTAAGTTTTGGTTCCGTACCTACCCAATTTTGAGCGTCTGACCGGAATATTTGAAAAACAAACATTGAAAATAAGCCTGTAAAAACCAAAGTTATAAATAGAAGAACTCACCACATTAATCAAGGTTCAAATCACGATTTTCTGACAATGCAAACAGAAGAAAGATACATTTGAAATACCGAGTACGAGATGAATTTTGGGTTAATTCTCGTAATTCGGGTACCTACACATTTTCCTTTAGACACAACTTGAATCTTAATATCAAACAATCGTGAATACTTATTGTTTTTAACTTCTGACAAACACATTATCAGCGCAAACTTCACAACAGAACACCATTTTTAAGTAAATAAACAAATACAACAAATAATATTTACATTACTGTACGTTTCAAAACGAATTACAACCGTCAGATATTATAATAATCAAAACATTCAAGATCACGAAATAAATTTTGCTTGTGACATGAAACAAATATGGCTTCTAAGAAAAATACAATTGTTATTTTGTCAATGAAAAAAACACTACCAAATATAATTGCATCACCGCATACCGTTTTAGCCGGATAATACTTTGCGGGGCAGCCAATCAGTGGCCAGCTACACTCGCAGGAGTTTACGCCCCTACTCTAGCATGTGTGCCGTATATATACACGAAAATACGCATCAGTGTGCTTAAATTTATCAATGGAAATTAGGCCGGCTGGGGCCTTGCCTAGACGGCCGGGAGCGAGCGTCGTAGTATTATTACCAGTTACGTCACACGGCCGCGACAAGTTGCTTTAAGTATTATAACAGGCGTTTTATTTTTTTGTTTTTGATTAATATAGTTATAATAAATGCATTTGTTGCGTTGTTGGTAGGAATGGTAGGGTAGGCTAGGCCTAATTGCCTCTATGGACGGCTCGCCCCTGTGAAGTATGCCACCCTACGTCAAATGAAATTGGAGAGCTCATTTATTATGACATTGGAGGCCCCATAACATCGTTGATAGCAAATGGAGAGAGATTTTACCTAACCTTTATTGATGACTTCTCACATTTAACAGAAGTCTACATATTAAAGTACAAAAGTGAAGTGAAGAAGTATATTATTAATTGTGTCAACAGAGTGAGAAATAGAAGAATAAATGCACAAAAGATAAGAACAGACAATGGTGGTGAATTTGTAGACAGAGAGCTGAAAGAATTCTGTGAACAAAAAGGTACAGGAGTAGTCACATGCCCCTATACACCACAACAGAACGGTGTAGCCGAGCGCATGAACAGAACAGTTTGTGATAAAATCAGAGCCTTATTAATACAGAGTAATTTTCCAAAGTACTTATGTGCTACTTTGTGCTTATTGGGTCCGATTGCGTTTCTCTCCGAACCTAAATAATGACGGACTAAATTTTTACTAAATATGTCCATGTCCTTAACCAAAAGCTATTACGTTTCTGTTAAAATAAGTTCACGTCACTAAATTTGAACTTAATTCTGTGTCTATGGAAATGGACATAATTACGTTCGTTTTGTCGCCGCAAATGGCAACACCACAACGCTAGTCTGCTGTCAAATTGAACTGTCGTGTTGTGTTATGGTCGGTCGTGTTCTTTTCGTAAAGATAGCATCATTACAGTTTAGTAATTAGTTTACAAACGTGTGTTTTATAAAATAAATATGGATACCAAGAAGCCAAGAATGAAGAAAGAACAGCAACAATATTTATTGGACTTCTTGATGAGGAATCCGGAAATGGTAAACGGTATGTTTATAAAATGATTCGTGTGAATTTACGTTTTATTGTAAATTGTTAGATTAGGTATAATATATCGATTTACCCTACTCATCCATCCATCTATTTACAGAATGACATGTTCATTTTTAATTTGACCATAATCATATCATAATAATGCATTATAACTTAGAAAAGCATTTCTGTGTACATTCGGTTTGGTAGTCGTATCGCATTGCGACGTTTGTTAGTACATTCACAATCATTTATTCACGTCCAATTATAACATAACATTTTGTATTAATAATTGGCATCCAATAAAACATGATTTTTTTATACTTATACCTATTTCATTGTCTTTATTTAACAACAGGAAATTCTCAGTTGCCGGCTACTAAAAGATTGTGGGCTGAACTGACAGAAGCCCTCAATGGAATGGGAGGTGTTCGTAAGACACAGAAAGATTGGTTAGAGGTTAGTTATTGGTGCATCATGGGTACATTAAATTGTCATAATTTTGTACTAAAAATATCAGTGAACTTTTAATATTTAATTCGAAACCAACCTACTTGGATATTATTAGTTGTTATATGTATAATCTAATTTTTTCAGACATACAAGTTATTAGCACGCAGGGCGAAGGCTAAGATGCGCACACAGCGTGCATCTATGCTAAGGACTGGAGGAGGTCCTCCAGCAGATATCTGCCTGACAGATTTGGAGAAAAAGACCATAAACATAGAGGGGACATCCACTATATATGGTCTGCCTGGAGCTGTGGAAGCTGTAAGTCATTGACATTAGTTTCTTGTGAGCTCTTTAATACAAAATTTACATAATAGGTATTCTAACACCTAATGTTTTTCATCAATCATCACAATTGTGTTTATTTTGAGAACTATATACATTATATAGCATTAATATTATAAATATGTCCTTTTTTAATATGAACAGAAAACCTTAATTCTTAACCTTCTTGTATTTTCTTACAGGGCATTATTATTGTCCCAGAGACATCACAGCCCATTGTTGATGTTCCTGATCCTGATTTTAAACAAGACCTAGTCATGGTGAGTGTGTTATGGCAATGCTTGTATCAGTTGTGATATTATTACCAGTATTGTTCTGATGTTAAATTTATTTTATTTTGACTACAGGTTTTGGATGATACTCAACTGCCAAAACCCAAACAGACATTGATTCTTGACGGAATAACAGTTGTAAGTATATTTTTCTTAGATACATATCAATAAAATGTTAGTTTTTAAAATCAATAAAAAAGTTTTAACAGTTCCCTTATTATGACTTGAGATCTACTGATTAGATTTTGATGGAGTTTTCACTAAGTGTCATGGTCAGTTTTGGTAATTATAGAATAACCGCATTATGTGGTATATAAACTGAAGTCATGTGTGAAAAAGAGTTATAATGCTGGTATTCTAAAATTGACTTCATAATGGTACAATTCTGAGTATCTTTGTAATTTTACTATGCAGGACATACATGACACTGAAGAAGAGCCACCGAAGGAAGCGGCAATGGTGGACGCGTCGACACCGACGGCGAGTCACGAAGGGGTGACCGTCGTCAGTTCAATGGCGCCGATGATGCCAGCGCAAAATAGCGAGCGTGCGATGGCCGGTTGCAGTCGAGATTACCCCGTGGCCTCAACCCCTGAAACGAGACTGGAGGGCGGCGTGGTGCGCAACACTCCGCGCCTCGAGCGCCGCGACGCGCGTCGTCGAGCAACGCCCCGTACACTTGTGCCGCCAGCCGATTCAGCCACCCCACCAGAAGACGCCATGGTATCGGCTTTAAGGGAGGGAGCCCAAACGCAGATGGCGCTCGCCAATGCACAGATGGCGCTCGCCAATGCCCAGACAGAGGCCGCTCGATATCTCGGCGATTGCATAATGCGTGCCGCCACCATGTTCGTCGAAGCGATGGAATTTAACAATAAAAACAAATGATTAAACTGTTTTTTCAAATTTAGTTTTATTAATTTTTAAACAAAGTATATTTTGAACCTGAAGGCATAAAACTTTCAGATCTTCTGGAAGCTGCCCACCATCACAATCACGCAAAGTATTCTCTTGTGATGCGGTTTCTAATA
The DNA here is from genome assembly GCA_947578425.1 of Eugnorisma glareosa. Taxonomy (NCBI): domain Eukaryota; kingdom Metazoa; phylum Arthropoda; class Insecta; order Lepidoptera; family Noctuidae; genus Eugnorisma; species Eugnorisma glareosa. The sequence goes on from OX387960.1 coordinate 18,280,066, forward strand.
TTGCGTGCTACATTTAAAAAATTCATATCCCTGGGAGCATCATCCACTGGCCACTGTCTGTCTTCGAGTTCCAACTCATCTGGTAGAGGATCATTTCTTCTGATTGCCAGATTATGGAGAACAACTACAGCTGCTATAATTTTTGATGCCTTCACGGGGTCATAATGCAAGGTCCTGTGCTTGTGAATGCATCGAAATCTTGATTTCATCACTCCAAAACATTTTTCAATGAGGACCCTCGTTTTGGAATGCGCTAAATTATATCTAGCCTCAGGTGTATTTTCATCCGCATCAGCATATGGGGTCATCAGCCAAGGCAGTTGGGCATATCCAGAGTCTCCTAAAAGCCATTCACCAGCTGGAACTCCATTAAGATACTTGGTTTCCAATAATTGGCTCAAACTGGACCCTTGCCAGACTGCTGCATCATGTGTTGATCCAGGAAAAGTGGCATTGAAGTGAATAATTTCCATCGTTGCATTACACACAAATTGGCAATTAAGACTATAAAATCCTTTGCGATTAAAAAATAATCTCCCTGGTACAAGTGCTGTGTCTTTTGGGCGAACAATGGAGATTTGACTGCAATCTATCAAACCCAAGATTGAAGGAAACCCAGCTATCCGTAAAAACCTCTGTTTATTTTCTGCCCTTTCCTCTTCGGTCTCTGGAAATACCACCATACCATTCAATAGGACAGCTATAATTGCATCTGCAACTTCTTGTAAGCATTTGCTTACAGAAGGCTGACTTAAACCTAAATACTGCCCCTGCCCGACTGTTGTTTGGTAGCCGCCATGTCCAAAGAAATGTAGTGAAGCCAAAACTTTGATATGGACAGGAATTCCGTGCTGCCTTTGTCTATCTAAATTCTGTTGAAGGCTCTCCACTAAAAAATGCGCAGTTCTTTTGGAGAGCCTGTATAATTTGGTAAATACCCCTGCAGGCACGTCGAAAGGGTTGGAATGGTCTCGAATATGGCGATGCGCCAACCTTCTCGCAGCCCTAAAACGAAAAAGTTAGGTTACCTAAGTTATGTTTATGCCAACAAGAAAAGCAAAGTTTCTATTTATATTTCGTACACTTTGTATAGTTAAATAGGTACTTCATTTATTTAAAAATCGTAGAAAACTATCGATTCTTCAATCGTTATCATTGGTTTTGCAAACAATTATAATTTTAGATATTTGTTTAAGAGCTAGTACATACCGTTGCCGTTCCTCATTGTATCTTCTTTGAATGATAGCCCAGCCATATGGAAACATTATTATTCACTATTTTCTGAAGAAACTTTGCTTACGTACGGACTAAATAGGTGCGAACTTAAATAACAACACTTCATAAACCTATAAGTTCATTTAACGCCGACGAACTGTCAAACTGTCAGAAACGGAATAGCAAAAGACATGCGGTAGACATAGTTAAGTCCGAATTGGACATAAATAGTGTCGTGGACATAACTAATCAACAAACGCAATAGCAATAATTTTAGTCCAAATTTTAGACTAATTTAAGTCTATTCGGCATTATTTAAGTGCACCGAAGAAACGCAATCGGACCCAATAGCACCATATGGGAAAACCCAACACCTTCTTCAACACATTATTGCAGACCCATTAAGTTCGAGTTTTGTAAAGAGACCGCAGAATACATCAAGCAAGAAGAAGCTGCATTGAAGGAAGAAATAAAAAACATGGATTCTACAAAATGGGCAGGGCTAGAGATTAGTCACAAGCTTCATATGACAATGATCGACGGAAAAGTGGCCACTATTATAACGGATACTTCATCAGCATCTGCCTGCAATATTTGCCTTGCTAAGCCGACTGAGATGAACAAGCTGTCAGAAGTATTTTCAAGACCTGTTCGAGAAGATGTTTATAAATATGGTCTTTCTACTCTTCATATGTGGATTCGTTGTATGGAGTGTATTCTACACATATCTTACAACATGGACTTTGAGATGTGGACTGCACGAGGTGCTAACAAGCAACTAAAAGCTGCGAGGAAACATTCGACACAAGAAGAATTCAAACAGCAAATGGGAATACTTGTGGATTTTGTGAAGCAAGGCTTTGGAACCACAAACGACGGAAACACAGCCAGCAGGCTTTTTAGAGATTATGAGAAATCTGCCGAAATAACCAATGTTGACAAAGACGTGCTGAAGCATTTTGCGGTTATTCTTCAAACGATTTCATCAGGATGTGCCATAGATATTGAAAAATTCAGGACTTATTGCAGAGAAACAGCTGAGATCTTTGTTCATCAATACCCATGGTCTTATATGCCCGCAAGTGTGCACAAGCTACTCATACGCAGTGCAGACATTTGTCATCACTTTGGCCTCCTACTAATTGGCATTCTTTCCGAAGAAGCGGGAGAAGCAAGAAATAAAGAATTTAGAAGAGTTCGTGAATCTCATACAAGAAAATTTAACAGGATAAAGACCAACGAGGACTTGCTCCATAATTTTTTAATTAGTTCAGACCCATATTTATTCCATATTCGACCAAAATACAGCAATTCAAAGCAATTCGATTTTTTCCAGATGTTAAAGAGCTTCGATGTCGTTTGAGGACTACTTAAAATAGTCGTTTTCATGACTTCAGAAAAAGCCCTTATCAGGGCTAAATCTATTTCTAATTGTTTCTTTTAAGATGAGTCACGCTAGTAGTATAACACACAACAATATCAACCATGATTTATCAATAGGAAATATCAACAGATGACAGAATAATCAACAGAAGATTATTTTAAAAAAATAAGCATAATGCTTATTTTATCATAATATCACGCTTTATATTCCCCGAGCGGTTCGGCAAAGGTATACTACACTATAGTACACTGTAATTTCGCCAGTTATATTTAAGTCCAAAGTGATAGGGGGCGAGTCTAAAACACGGATGGGGCGCGCGGGGGGCTTGTTTTATTAAAAATGATATTTTGGATTAATTTTAATAGAAAAACTCGTTAATAATATTAAGATAATTCAACATTAAAATTTTAAACTTTAAAGCATCGTAGGCGCCAAGGCCGCAGGGATACGCAAGCAAATTATATGTCGTCGTGTTAAGGACAATAAGTGTTTACCAGAATATAAGGTTTACTTGCTATACTTTGATACTGAACGGAGAAAAAAAAATAGATTTTCTATACATTTTTATTTTCAATTTTTTTTTTGACGTGAAGGAGCAGTTTTTTTTTTAAAGTTGTAGTAATAAGTATTAATCAGCGTTAAATTTCCTATACGAAACAATTTTTTGTTAAGTTAAATATGCATTTTCGATCCTATGTCCATCTTTTTTAAAATCCGGACCACTGTGCGCCGTCTAGAAGTTGCGAATTACCTGATTAATAGATGTAAAGATGCGGTTACATGGCGAAGAAAGGAAGCCGGCCGTATAAAGAAATTCGGAGGTAAAAATCCCCCAATTCTACCTACCAACGAAGTTGTTCGAAAAGCCAAAGAACAGCGACTATTGACCAAATATGGGTTGCAATTCGGAAACCCTGAACTTAATTTGCTCAATAGTGCTGAACATGGCAGGTTAGTTGGATGTATACAATCCGTAGGGTTGTATAAATTCAACTGCATGTACTGGCTGCCCGAACAAATGCAAATATACATTTCCCGTTGCCGTAAGGATCCCAATGCAACATTAGCAATTAGTCTTGCGCATAATAGTTCGCGACGGAAATCGCTCAATTTCGTTCGCCGCTCCTAAACGAACTAGTTCGCTCTTCTAGTTCGTCCGCTCCCACTCCCAGCCCGAATCAGTCAGAGCCGAGGAAGGCCGAAGGCAGATCGTTCGCGCTCGTTTTGATAATGCTCCTGCACGGGCACGCGCGACAAGAATATGAATTGCTGTTTTGATGAAATCATTTTGAACACAATTATATTCTTAATTGTATCTTTACGAAACAACTTGTTTTTGCATAACACATTTAACAATATACTAAATATAATACTGATGAAAAATTTTTCCGTTTTCACACACTTTTGGGTCACAATAAACACTTATTTCTTGTTATACTACACAATTTTCAGAGGCGAAATACTGCAGCCTTGAGAATCGAAAACTAATAATTTTGACTCATTTTGATGTCTATTACTATCCTACAATAACTATAATAACAGAGTAACTAAGACAAATACGACACGGCGCGGTTTAACTTTATTTATTTACTAAAGTTTGACATTTCGTTTGACGTTCGGCTTGAGTAGAATGAGTAGTGCTGTCAACCGCTTCTAGGACGTTGAGGAATATTTTAATTTTATTATTCACTATTTTCTGAAGAAACTTTGCTTACGTACGGACTAAATAGGTGCGAACTTAAATAACAACACTTCATAAACCTATAAGTTCATTTAACGCCGACGAACTGTCAAACTGTCAGAAACGGAATAGCAAAAGACATGCGGTAGACATAGTTAAGTCCGAATTGGACATAAATAGTGTCGTGGACATAACTAATCAACAAACGCAATAGCAATAATTTTAGTCCAAATTTTAGACTAATTTAAGTCTATTATTCGGCATTATTTAAGTGCACCGAAGAAACGCAATCGGACCCATTGTAGCCTATGGTCATTTGTTAATGCTATAGTTGTTAGTATGTCAATGTCAGGTAGAACTGTCATGAATGTCACTCGCTCCCTTGCTCATGAAGTTCGTATGACTATACTTATAATAAACAATGGAGTCCAATCCGTCTACCTAATGGTTTTAATTGAAAGCCCTAGCAGCCGCCTCCCGACAGGACAAACTAAACATGGTGTCGCAAGAAACGAAGATGAAAATGGAAGATCCGAGGTTATGATGTGTCTTTATTTGATAATAAGGCCCCTTTTTTAATGGTCTCAACGCAATCTGGTAGTTGGCGTTAGTAGTATCGAAACCGTCAATAACCTGCTTGGCTTCCCCTTTTACAGATGCTTTTAGGTACAGTAACTTATCGACCTCAGTGATTTTTCTGGCGTCAATGTTAGAACTGAATTGGTTCCAAAATTGATGCCAGTTCAATACGTCCCCGTCGAACTCAGGTAGGTTTAGTTTTGGTAGGCAGCTAGAAGTGCTGTTGGCTTGGGTGGCCCCCTGTTCGACTGCAATAGTTTCGCATAGAAATAATTATTATTTTAATTTTCACATTCAATTCGGCGAGGTTCTGTTCAGCTTCAAGTTGAACTTCGCTCATTTTTCCTGTGTCGTCAGCGGAAGGGTTATTAACCGTACGAAAGTAGATAGTGAGGTCTTCGTTAAATCTCTTTAACGACGATTCAAATTTTCGTCATATCTTGTCTCATAGTTATGTATAGAAAGGCGGGAGGATAAGATAAGACTGATGTTCGATTTGATTTGCTAATCATTGCAAGCGCACTGAGAGAAATTTTAATCAGATTTCATGTTAATGGAATCATTGTTCTGATTAACATAGCGCCAATCTGCTCTAAGGTTAGAGCTACACATTACATATTGTTAAGTCTAACACGTTGAAATAACAAGCTCCCTAACATTTTACTTCAACATTATGATCATGTTGAATATAATGTGAAATATTTTATGGTTGTAACATGCCTATTACGGTTTAATCTGCATTGTTAGTTAGCTTATTACTTTAGCTTGTTATTTTTACATATCTTGCTTGTGTGACTGTTCCTAAAATACCCTAGGCTGATAAAATTTTCGTTTTTCCTAAATCATATTTATAGTAGTATGATTGTCGGCTTCCCCCGAAGGGGAAAGGGCCGCGCCCCGCCATTACCGCACGGCACCAGTAAGGTTCGTCCCAGACTAGTCGCCTTCCCACCGACTAAGACGACTGAATTCCCAATTTGGGGCTGCCCTGTCCCGTCCTTGAAGGCTAAGGGACAGGGATGGGATACAAGGTGAAGTTAATATTGGGAATTCACAGTTAGACATACACATGAATAATATCAAATCCTATGAGGCAAAACATCAATAAGGTATGAAGCTAATAAGACAAGAGGGCGCAAAGATATGATATATGGTGAAAAGTTTGGTAAAGGAAGGGTTACGTTTGCGCTTAGGAAATTCATTATTTCCAGTTACGTTAATTTATTTGCTTCCAAAATACTAGATGCCGTTTCCCAAACGCAAACGATTCCATGTTACAACATGGAACCGTTTTACAACGTTAGCCCGGCGTAAAGTCGCTTTATAAAATTCATCAAAACATTTATTTATGGCAAGAAATGAGATTGTCAAATAAATTATAGCCGTGTTTTTACGAAACAAACGACTTTATTGGTCTGACAATGCTGTCGTTTTAAACATTGGCTGATTTTGTACTTGCCAATAATAATATTTTGTAGAATGGGTGGAAATTCAAACCTCGGAATAAAAGATAAAAAACTGAATATAAATAAGTTAAATCCTTATTTGACTGAAATACTGTTTTTATTTTATATTTTGTATTCCTAAATATTTATTAATATCAAAAGCGGTCGTTTTTAAAACAAATCCTAAGGTGTTCTACCATTTTATGACGGTACATTTTATTACTGAAATGGCAACATTATTTCTGTGATTGATTTGCAACAGGTTCTTTCCGGTTCTTTCCTTTTCCCTCGAAAACATCGGTATGTACAACAAGCAAGACGACTCAAAATTAGTTTTTTTTTTTTTCAAAATTTGAAATATTTCATTTGCTTGCGTGACAGCGTGCATTAGTACCTACCAAAGAGTGCGTTAAGTAAGTGTCGTTCGCCGTTTTGTTCTTTGACTGTTGTGTCTGTGCCTACGTTTTCAACTATGGATGTAGTTGAAGACCTATTAAAAGTTTGGGAATTACAGGAACTTATCCCAACGTTCCGGAGTAAGTACTCGCAGCTCATTATTTATTTGCTTTGCTAGCTAGCTAGTGTTCTTGCCATGCCCCATACCATCGCCATGCCAGTGCCGGCCACTTACAAACAAAACTTGTTTAAATAGACAATGTCATACGGCCTTATAATGACACGTTATTGAATTTATATGGGACGATTTCAAAATGACTGTCTCGAACAAGTTAATTAGTAGCAAAAATAATGTGTGATGATTAATATTTTAATCATTTTGACTTTATCGCTAATAATCATGTGTGGTTTATCGGTTCTATAATTTTCTTCATAGGATTAAACATAAAATACTTAGGGCCGATCTTTCAAGAGCCAGATAAAACGTCAGATAGCTAAACAGTTCAATAACTTTATCTGAGATTTTAACGATCGAATAAAGAGTTTCAATTTTTCAAAGCTCAGATATCCTTCAGCTACTTACCTGACCGATTTTTATGACTAGCTTCATGCTACATCTGCGAGAGCGAGACGCGCTTATGTACGTTTACAGATTTTAGAAAGAGACAGACAACTTTCAACTAATGACAGCGGTTGTCACAATAAAACGGGAATCATCACCTTAAACCTTGTCGGCTTGTCTCCGTGTTAATATTATGTTTCCGTTCGAATTTCTTCTGTTCTGTATTGTGTGTATCTTCTGTGTTCTAATTATGGAAAATATCGTAAAACGTGAACGTTCCACGAATTTTAACAGCAGCGAAGTGAGATTGTTGACCGAATTGGTGGCAAAACATCGCACAATAATAGAAAACAAGCAGACCGACGCTGTAACCAACAAAGAAAAGGAAACAGCGTGGAATAAAATTAGTTGTCTATTTAATGCCGCTACAGGCTTTACAGTGAGAAGTACGAAGAGCCTAAAGGTAAAATATGAGAGCATTAAAAAAGAAACGAAGAAAACGTTGGCAAAACGTCGGCAAGAGCTGTATAAAACTGGTGGCGGGCCCTCTTCAGCCCCAGATTTTACGGATATTGAGGAGAAGGTTATGGCGATATGCTCCATTATCACTGGGCTAGATGCTCGCAATGACAGTGTAAAAATTCCAGGTATGAAGTCAAATATTTTTAGTTATTTTTTATTCATGTTACTATTGGGCCGTGATGTTGTGCCGATAAAACCAAAAGTAATAACACACTACATATTTCTTTAGCATCTTTTCATAAGTTTCTATCTACATTGTTGTTTTTTTTTTTTCAGAACCAAAGCTGAAAGAGACTGTTAAAGATGTCCCGGAAGGATTGCCACTGCAAACATTAGAAAATAATATAGTAATTGTACCATGTGATGATGATATTCCTTGTATTATAGGTGAAGTATATAATTTAATAATAATTTATTCATTTTATGTCCATTAATTACTTAACAATGTGTTTTAATCCCTACCTGCTGAACCAAATAGGTTGTGGGTTTGATTTTTACTCGTAATAAAGATTTATGAGCACACAAGGGTTGTTGATTTTTCCATTCCTACTGAATGTTCAACCTACATGTATCGATGTATGTATCAATTCGATATTAATAGGTTTCAGAATGGACTTATACTTGGTGACAGTGGTTATTTTTTAAATAATTATTTACAGACTCCGTTAAGTGATCCTCGAACAGAAGTTGAAAGACTATATAATGAGTCTCATATCCGTACTCGAAATGTAATTGAGAGATGTTTTGGGCTTTGGAAAAGGAGATTTCCTGTTTTAAGTATAGGACTGCGTTGCCGAATCCCTCTTGCTCAAGACATTATTGTAGCAACAGCAATTTTACATAATCTTGCAAGAAGTAGAAATGAGAGCGAACCACCGGTAGATCCTGAAATCCACATACCACAACAACCACAATTTGAAACTGTCATTGCTGACCAGCCAGGACACCAACGCAATAGCACAAGGGACTCTATGTTAGAATATTTTGAAAGTCTAATCAACCAGTAATAATAATTTACTTTGAACAGTACTGTTTTAACAATTCTATTAAAATATAACTAAAATGTGTTATTTTTATTATACCTTCACTTTACAAGAAAGCATAAATAATTTGTGGTGAGGTTGTCACTGTTTTTGAATAGGATTAGCAGAATTCAACGGGCTGGGTATGTAGTCAGTGTTATTAACATACAAGTGATGAAAATGTTCAGTACAGGAAGGATTTTATAAATCCTTCCTGTACTGATAATATTTCTTCTCTGTTGGCTGGCACTGTAACAAATTCCTGGCGAAGGGAGGCAATTGCTTCAGTCACTTTTTATAATTTTGCATACAGTTTAATTGTGTATTCCAGCAAAATCACCAATCGTAATGTAGAAACTACCACACGCATAGAACCGCAAAGTCAGCAGTATTTGCTGTAAAGCAGGAACAGATTCATTTCTGAAAAATAAGAGTTTTAATTTAAATGTAAATAGATCGGAAGAATTACCATACAAAATACTTGTTTTTTAAGTAGATAGAAAACAATTCTTACCTGTTTGTTGTATTGGCGATTTTACTCCCAATGAGTGTTAATAAAAATTGCACAGTACTTTTTTCGAGACGAGATCTCCTGTGAAATTTCGTATCGTCCCATAGAGACATATTATCAGGTCTCTCTCTTACAACTCTTTGTCTTCTGTCTGGATTTAAATAATTTAGCACTGTATAATCTTCTTCGATTGTTTCATCGTCAATAGAATCAAAAATATCCATAGTTTTACAATCTAGGGAGCAAAAACACAAATATAACCTATAAACACTGACGCGCGCAATGACAGAAACGTCAAATAACTCGACAGATAACGTGCTAACTGGGGTGTAAAGGGCCAGTTAAGTTAATTTGCTAGTTAGAGGGCGTAACTGGCCGCTAGAGCCTATCTGTCAATTGAAAAATTGAGAATCTTGTTAACTGTGGAATTAACCTTATCTCGTCGTTTAACTGACCATTGAAAAATCGGCCCTTAAACAAGTAAAATTCTCACTTGTTTAACAATCAGTTTTTTCAGTGTGCTGTCATCATCAATGCAGCTCTATTGCTGACCCGTAGACTTCGCGATGTGCGCAACTGTAGATGCTTCACCCTCTTTTGGATTATCCTTTTCATCGTTGTGTGGGCAATGCAGCAGGCTTGCTAAAATGCAAAAGTTTGTGATAGTTAGGCAGTTTGCAGTTAACTATATCACACACTGGTGCCAGACATATTTTGTTGTCATGCCTCTTTAGCAAGCAACAGAAACATAAAGAGTTGGTTTTCGCATATCTCCAACGGTCCTTCCTCATCGCTCGATTGATCAGTTAGGTAGTGGATGTGCAGACTTCTTACAGAAATTACATCTCTCCGGTTCAACTGAATGACACATTTTAATGATTTTGCAAAAATAACTGCGGTGCATTTGCTCTGACGCGCTGCCCCGGCAAGAAGTATGTCGGTGCCACCGCCACGGGTGCTGTCCGATGTGGTCTCGGTCCGCTCCAGCGCTGCCGCGTCTCGCTCCGCCGCTTCCATCGCACATGTGATTTTTACGGCCTTGGCGTATTCTAGGTTCACCTCCGTGAATACACGTTGCCTGATCGTCTCACTGCTGAGTCCACACACCTGCTGATCAGGAAGATTTTCCTCCAATACCGTCTTAAATTCACAGTATCTCGCTAATTTCTTTAATTCCGAAATATATTGAAGTATGCTCTCGCCCGCTTGCTGTCTCCTTTGTCTAAAGCGATATCGTTCCGCCATAAACGAAGGTTTGGGTTGTAAATGGTCTTTCATCACTTGTGTAACTATAGTATACGTTATATCACTAGGTTTCACCGGCCTCGTTAAATTACTTAACAATGCATAGGGTTCATCGCCCGTTGCAGCGATAAGTGTGGGTAGCCATAGTTCTTCTTTTATCTCGTTCAAGTTAAAATACATTTCTGCTCGTTCCTCATACAATGTCCAATTCCCAGAACGCACACTACATTCCATCAACTTCCCAATCGTCATGTTGACCGAAAATTTACAAAGTTCAATCCCGCACGCTAATCCAATCCTCGTTAGCCACTGTGGTATTTGTTGAAATGAGACACGTACAGCCAGTGCAACCGTTTATTGTACACTGCCTGTTCGACACAACGCGCACACGTGCGTGTGCACCCCCCAAAAGAGAGATACGAGACAGATACCTAATAAGAGTGAGATAACAGATTTAATACGTTTTTCAGGTACCATTTGAGCAAAAAAAAATTTTAATTATAATTTGGAATTTAGTATTTTGTGACTCGATTCACAATTCTAGCGAATTCACAAAGTTGTAAAAAGAGTTTTATGGCATGTGGCACATCACTAGCAAGAAAGACTAGAGAATTTTTGAGGGAGTTGGAAGATATCGGTCGCTTTTGGTTTTTTATTTTTTATAGCCATGTGACATGGACAGCTTTAATTGAAGTCCGAAACTTTGCGAGTAAATAAAAAATAAAAAACTAGATGGCTAATGTCATTAATTTTGAATTTAAAGGTACTGTAATACAATACACATCTAAATAAAATTAAAATTCAGAGTCTACGACTTGTACTTTTTTTTTAATTTGTACTGGAATGTATATTTGAGTTTTTTTAAAATAAAACAATAAAAAGTCGATGAAAAAAATCCACAGGGCATGAGCAGTGTTTAGGGGTCTGAAAGGATAGCAGATGAACCCCTCAGTCGACCATTTCAATTTGGCACACGATGCACCAAACACCCTGTATATCTCATCAACTGAAGTCTAAATCTCAGCAACCTAGGTGTTAGATCATCTATAGGTTTAGTTTGCAAAATTTGCAATAGAGGTTTGTGATCTGTCTCTAATAAAATCTCTATCCCTACTATAAAATCTCGAACTTTCTTAACAGCCCATGCCAAAGCTCGACACTCCTTCTGTATTTGTGCATAATTTTTTTTTTGTTAAATTTAATATACTGTTATGTATACTGGCCGTCTATTCTACATTTTATCTTTTTGTAACAGTACTGCACCTAGGCCTTAAGAACTACTAGCAGAAATTATGATTTTCTCTCTTGGATTATAATGACACAATGCTCTTGATATAAGGTATTTTACTTTTTCAAACGATTGTTGGTGACACTTATCCCAAATAAAGGCACCATCCTGTTTTAATTTATTTACGACTGTCTACGGAGATATCACCGACTTACGGTCCCTACTTGCCAAAAAGTAACAAAAGATTAGACAGATATCCTGTACCACGGGCAAGGACCAAGTTTGCCAGAAAGCATTATAACAGCTTAGCGCCACGCCTCTACTTCAAAATTTGCCAGTAGGTATAAATTAATTAAACATGCGAGTAATTACCAGATTAAAAAGAAAATATTACTTTGGCTGGAAAACTATAGCTTCGATGATACTGAAACACGTATCAGTATTCTAACCTAGTGATATAAATATCAATAACATAACGCACACACACCAACACTCATCTCACCACACACACTCTCCTCTATTCCATAACTATGAGATGTGCCTTTTTTATTTAATCTTCCTTTTATTTTTCTGTTATCTAGTTTTTTTTTCAAACTTATCTTAAGTTTTTATATTAAGTGAATTTCTACAGTAGACATTTATTTTAATTCAATTTCTACTGTACTTATAGTAAGCACTGTCTAAGCTTCCACATTCAGATCTATGTTACCGGATAAAAACCTCAACCCCTGCCAAACAGGCTGTCCTAGTTCAGGAGTTGAGACCTCATTGATGTAATGTTTGTTGAAGTCATAAAAATAAATTTATTATTATTATTAATAATAATCCATACAAAGGTTCCAATAAAGATGATTTATCAGGAATGAAACGACCTACATAATTTACTGACCCTAAAAATTGTATCAACTCATTTTTGTTACATGGAACTCTCTGAATTTAACAATGCTCTCTATTCTCTAAGAATCCAATGATATATGTCTTTACTGTTAATAACATGCCCTAAATATGTAACTTCTTTGACCGTAAATTCTCATTTGTCTCTGTTTACTGTTAAACCTTCTTTAGTTTTGTAGTATATTGATCTACTACAAACTTCACTTAATAATTTAATATGACTGACTCTGTCCTTACTGTATAACAATATATCATCAACATGTATTAATACCCCCTCTAAATCACTGAAAATATTGGAAAATTTCATAGAAAAGTATTCAGGCGCACAGTTTAACCCCATAGGTAATCCTAAAATACCTACCAAATGGTGTAAGTATTGCTGTCAATTTCCGAGACTTATCACATAAACGAATTTGGAAAAATCCAGATATAGCATCAATTTTCGAAAATACCCTTGCTCCTTTCAGTCTACCTAGTGTATTTTCTTTGAATTGAACTTTGAATTGGAAAAATAGGACGTACAATATTCTTATTAACCCGTATATAATCTCCACAAATCCCACCACACCATTCTGACATTTTGGTACATCCACAATAGGAGATATAAACATAGTTGACTCTTTTACTGGTAAAATATCACCTAAACTTTCTAATCTATTTAACTCCTCCTTGACTTTACCCAGCAGAGGTAATGGATATATGGATGGTTGGCTCTAGATGATGACTGGAGATATGGAACTGGGTTAGAGATCAATTTAATAGAAAAAGTATCCTTAAACACACCTTACAATCTTAATATATTCATTTTTATAATGGCTGGTTTCTCTAAAATTGGTACCTGTACATTTTTGATTACAAATGCTTTACCTCTGTATACACTACTTTTATGATATAATTGTATCCCAAATAAAGCCTACTAGATCTAATGGAATATCTTCAGGTCCCCTAATAATATCTGAACAAACAAATATGTTACTTGTATTCTTGAACATATTTGCAGGTGCAGACAACCAAAACAGCCCCTGTATCTACTCAAAATTTAACCTTTTTCTTAAAATTTTCTGTTTCAACATCCACCTCCAACTCAGTCATCCTTTTCCATGTCCATGCAATTGATCTTTTTCTCTCTGCAGCATCTAGCAAAATGTCCCCTAAGATAAACGCACCAGTAATGGACACGGAACAAATAATGGACAAAAAATAAAGAAATCATCTAGAATAAGACAATAAACCAGTTGTTTATATTGGCAACACTGAACGTTTTATTCAATTCGGTCTGTTAGATAGACAAGATGGCGTGAGTGCAAAGTGTTTCTGTGAATGTAAATTGATATATGCGGCTTTTCTTAAGGAAATTGTTAGTGCGGGAGTAGATATTTTCATTTGTACACTGGTATTGCTTTATTTTAATCAGAATGTGTTTTGTTTGTTGGGTTAACCATGAAATTAAGACAACAACGCACATTGTTGTTACTCCAGAGAAGTTATGTTTGTTGATATTTTATTGATGTTTATAACTGGTGCGCTGTAATTGAATAGTATTCCAATAATGGACAAATGACTTAATATTACTTTTTACTTAATATTACGAGTAAGTATTCACATTTTTAACTTATTTTACTCTAATTATGATTCTTTACTATAAGCTAGTTTTAGAGTACTGGACGTATGTGTCCATTGGTTTTCTAAAGGAATCCAGTTATGGACATTTAAATAAAATGAAGCTGATTCTTTGTTTTAGAAATAACTCCTAAAAAAGATTATACGCCTCAACAAATGGGCTGGGCTATCGAAGCAGTAAAAAAAGGGTTGAAAATATCCGAAGCAGCCAAAAAGTTAAATGTACCTTGCTCAACAAATTACTGGTAAAAGTCCGATTGAGTGCTCAATGGGACCCAGCACCATTTTAAGTAAGGAAGAAGAAAACATTTTAGAAATCTGGATCAAAGAAATGTTAGATAAACATATCCCCGTAACAAAAGAGGATTTAATGGACATTTGGAGGTGATGTCGAAAATAATGCGATCTGAACGATTTAGAAAAGGTGTATTGACTAAGAATTAAATTATGTACAATATTAAGAAAGTGCGGCTAACTCGAAACAGGGCAAGCAGAGACGCGAGTCTACCGCGGACGCGCGGAGTGCAGCGAGGTGCTTCGATCGTGTTTTTGGAACGCAGTCAGGGGGGGCACACTTAGTACTGTCATGAATTTACATAGACGACAGCGACATCTAGAGTTTGGTGCGATAATAGAACTTGGCAGCCATCTTGTTTTGGTTGTCAAACTGTCAAACAAATGTCATAGTCGCCATTCGGCCATGTCATTGTCAATCAACTCCGGCTTTCCCGAACGTTGATGTGCTTCCCGAGTTTATCTCAGTTATTTCTATTTTAATTGTTGCTTGTTACTGTTATTTGTTTTGTTAAGTTTTGTTTTTAGTTCATAATATTGTTATTACTTTGTTTTTCGTTGGTAATTTTTGTTGTTTTGTTATCATGAGTGAACTCCGAAGAAGATATTGTATTTTTGGCTGTGATGCTCTAGGTAAGTGTTTATTACCGTACCATACCGGATTACCTATAATAAAAGCAAGAAAAAGTTTTATGTTATTCCATAATTTCATTTTATTCATGAATTTCGTTCTATTTTCAGTTGCTTACGGTGTACCCCTTCACCGGTTCCCAAACCCTGACAAGCACCCTAATTTGTTCAATGCTTGGATAGCAGCTGTTGGCAGCAAGGTTAAAGAAACTGACCGTACGAAGATTTACAAGAGCAAAAGAATATGTGATCATCATTTTGATCCCACATTCAAAACAACTGGAGGTCGTCTTATTTGTTCAGCAATACCAACAGTTAATATGAATCGTCAGTAGAAATAAATTAGCTCAACATTTAAGAGAAAACAATATACAAAACAATAATAAATTGATTCAGATTAGCAATCCTCAGATAGTAACATAAAATTACTCTACAGTCCAGGCATTTGGGATCTATTATTTTCGCATTTGAAACACCATATTGTGAGCACACATTGTTTTCATTAGACTAGCTGATGATTAGGATGGGCAAACTAAACAGCTACACAAAATTCAAGCCGAATTTGTATATCGAAAAAAAGTAGCCCAGAGTCTTGATTTGTGCCCGGTTGATGACAATAGACTCCATCCCCCTATTATATGGGACTTAACGATAACTGGTGAAATGTGGGTGTTCATACTATGGGGACACCTGCCCAACCCTTTGGGAAACGAGGCGTTATGTTTTGGAAAAAAGTAATTATAATATTGTAATGTTATGAGAGAGGGCGCTACTGTGCTCACGTCAACATCCTGTTCTGTGTATTTACGAAATTAATAATAAAATTAGTGTTCATTGGTGCGTATAAATCAATTAATTGGAGAGCATATACGCTAATTCTGTCGGAGAATTGTTATCTACAGACTTCTCTTCATATTTGAGGAAGAAACACGAAGATAAAACCACAACAAACATCAGCAGAAACAGAAGAATCTCTAGAGATTAAAACACCACTTATATCATCTAGCTAATTAAAAAAGGTCAGTCAGTGTTTATATGAAGATTGTGTTAATAATACAAAGACGGATTGCTTTTTTAACATTGATAACTTATTTGCATAGCAAAGGAATCATCTAGATTTCGAGCTAAACTGAAGAAAGCGCCATCTAGCGCCGAATAGCAAAACTACGAGCTGGATTTATCGATTTACAATACATGTAATAACGCTACTCGCCACTAGAGGGCAGTAAACACAATTATGGAAGGTGTACTAAAAATATTAGAAACGATTCAACGTGATCTAGCTGAACAAAAGGAATGCTTACAAAATTTGGAGTATAATATAACCGCAAACATCAATAAAAATATAGATGAAAAATTTAATATTATCGAAACAAGAACCCTAAACCTAGAAAAACAGGTAGAACAACAACAAAAAACCATCGAGAATTTGGAAAGGCAAATGAAGATAAAAAATGTCATATTCTTTGGGATCGAAGAGACAGAACGAAACTACGAAGACTTACAGGGAAATATTCTAAACATGATAAACCAGGTAATGAAAATTAATTGTCAGAAGTGTGAGATAGAAAATGTAAGGAGACTCGGTACGAAAAAAGGAATAACTAGACCTGTTATTCTTACACTAACAACTGTAGGTCGAAAAATTGATATTTTAAAGAAAAATAAAACACTCGAAGGACTGAACTTGTATGTCAAAGCAGATTACACCCAAAGTGTTTTGCAAAAACGGAAGGATTTACAGGAAGAGCTGAAAAAGAAACGCGATCAGGGAGAGAAAGTCGCATTACGTTACGATAAAATAATAACTTTGAAGGGAAAAGAGAATAAACAGAAAAAGACAAAGAAAAGAGATTTATCAGAATCACCCGGAAAAGTGGACCAGCAATGTGCAAAGGAAAAACAAGGAAACAAGTTTTACCAAAGCCGTAAGAAAACAAAAACTTATGATATCTCAACCTATATGCAAAAGGTTTCTTCGCCCCGGTGTACTAATACTAACAAAGGAGACGAGCAGGTCGACTCGGATTAACAATTAGCACCCCTCTCACAGCATCCTCTAGGCCGGCTAGTCCCCGGAACTTCGGTTGAGGATTTAGACTACAGCCCCCCAAATCAGAAAGAGAGAGACCAGACACGAAATCTACATATTGCAACTTTAAATGTAAGAACATTATTGTCCGACTCAAGAATTGAAGAATTGGATTATGCTACACAAAAACTAAGATGGGACATTATTGGATTATGCGAAACTAGAAGGAAAAACGAAGAAATCAAAGAATACCATAAATACATTCTGTATCACTCGGAAAGTACGCATGGTCAACATGGAGTAGGTTTTTTGGTAAAAAAATACCTAAAAAAAGACATCGTTTCCTTCAAAAGTTATTCTGATAGAGTAGCGACCCTAGAGCTAAACTTACCCAATAAAAACATTTTGTCTTGTATTCAAGTCTATGCACCGACTGAAAAATGCAATGACGACGAGTTGGACAGATTTTATAGTGAACTTGAAACATCCATAGAATCAACAAACACAAAAATATTTATAGGTATGGGCGACTTTAATGCCCAGATCGGGAAATTATCACAAGGCGAGGAGTTGGCATTCGGCAAGTACTCAAAAGGTAAAAGGTCAAAACATGGACAAAGACTGGTAGAGTTCGCTCTGGAAAAGAACTTAGTATTCACTAATAGCTTGTTTAAAATAAGAGAAAATAAAAAATGGACATGGCAGTCACCTAACAGTTTATATCGCAATGAAATCGATTATATACTTACAACCCAGAGCCTTGAAGTACACAACTTTAATATAATTCAAAACCTGAATTTTAATACTGACCACAGAATGATAAGAGGCAAGATCTACTTAGACACGAAGAAGAAAAAGAAATACATCAAAACAAGCACAAACTATACTAGAGACTTACCGATACTAACGAGAGAGAGTGGAAGGCAATGCGAAGAAAATTTTACTGCTGCAGTGGAAAAATCATCGGACATACAAATACAATATAATAATTTTGAAGAAGAGATGACTAAACTGCTTTTACAAATACCTGAAACAAAGAAAAACCAAAGAGACGAGAAGAAAGCCCACATAAAGAAACTTCTAGAAGAAAGGAAACAATTATACAGTAAAAGGAGAACTAAGGAAGTAAAAAATAAGATTACCCAATTAAGCAAGACAATTAACAGAGAGATTTCAGAAAAAACGAAGGGTCACAGGAAGAGTACGTTTGAAAAATATATAAGTAAGACGGGAGCCGTGAAAAAAGCCTATAAAGAGCTCCGTACATCTTCAAAATGGACATCACATTTAACAGATAAAACAGGAAATAGATTAACGAAACGATTAGACATAATAACGGAGGCAACTAAATTTTACCAAGAACTCTACTCTGCACAAACAACATCGAATTTTGATGAGTGCATTTTGGACAAAACCAGAACCGCAGAAAAAGTACCTTCAATACTACTTTCAGAGATAGATTTTGCAATCAAAACACAAAAAAATGATAAATCACCTGGAGAGGACAATATTACGAACGAGTTATTAAAATGCTTGTCTGGACCTCTACAGAGACCGCTACAAACTATGTTCAACAACGTTCTGGAAAAAAGAACGACTCCCAAACAATGGTCCAGAGCTACTACGACTCTACTACATAAAAAAGGGGATAGAGATAACCTAAACAATTACAGGCCAATTAGCCTAATGAGCAATGTCTACAAAGTTTTCTCAAAAATCATTCTAAACAGGCTCTCCAAAATCCTAGACGAGAACCAACCATGTGAACAAGCAGGATTCAGAAAACATTTTTCGACAATTGACCATATCCACGTCATGGCACAATTAATAGAGAAAAGTAAAGAATATGGAAAGACTCTGTACATATGTTTCATAGAGTTCTCCAAAGCTTTCGACTCCTTGGAACACACTGCTATCTGGAAAGCACTAAAACAGCAAAGCTTAGACGTAGAGTACATTGAGCTCCTATACAGCATATACTCTAAGAGTTTGGCTAAAATACGTCTGGAAAGAGAAGGACCGGAATTCCACATAGAAAAAGGCGTAAGACAAGGCGACCCACTCTCACCAAAAATATTCTCAGCGGTTCTAGAGATGGTGTTTAGAAATATCGACTGGGAAAAACAAGGCATCAAAATAGATGGAAAATACCTAAACCACCTACGGTTCGCGGACGATATTGCTATATTTGCTGAAGAGAGTACTCAGTTAGACAGCATGGTAAAAGATTTGGTGAGAGACAGCAGCAAAGTTGGTTTATCGCTAAACGCCTCAAAAACAAAAATTATCACGAATGGTACTGTTCAAGCCGTTAGAGTGAACGGAGAAAGCATAGAGTATGTTACGGAATATATTTACCTAGGTCAGTCAATTTCATTCCAAGATCTTACAGAAAAAGAAATAAACAGACGAATTGCAATTGCGTGGAAAAAGTATTGGAGCTTGAAAGAAATCATGAAAAATAGAAAGATTAATATTGAAATAAAAAGGAAACTGTATGACACAGTAATCCTACCATGCCTAACATATGGTTGCCAAACATGGTCGTTGAGGAAGATCGACGAACACAAATTAGCCGTACACCAACGGAAAATGGAGAGAAGCATGTTAGGAATAAAATTATCAGATAAAATAAATAATGAAACAATAAGAAGAATAACGAAAGTAACTGACATACTCGAAAAAATAAGAAATTTAAAATGGAAATGGGCAGGCCATGTGTACAGGATGACCAATGACAGATGGACCAAAAAACTAACCGAATGGGTACCAAGAGAAGGGCAAAGAAGTAGAGGTAGACCGAAAAAACGATGGGAGGACATATTTAAAGAAAGATGTGGACCAGACTGGAGAAGACAGACTAGGGACAGAGACAACTGGAGGAAGCTGGGGGAGGCCTACGCCAAAGAGGCGACTTCCACAAATTAAATGAAAGAAAAACAAATAATAATTATAATTCTATAAAAATAATGCACGAAAATGATAATTTATATTTTTAATCAATAATGATACTAATTTATGCATGAAAATGATAATTTGTAATTTTTTATTCAATAATGGTAGTAATTTAAAACATAAAATCAATTATACATCATTTGTTAATTAATTGTGATTATTTTGAAAGTTTGTTTATATAACTGTTAAATTGTGGTAGAATAAAGGCTATTTTTATTTTATTTTATTTATTTAATGTTATGTTACAGGTGTTCAGCAAACAGTCAGTACCTTTGCGGAGACAGACCATAGCTACTGCCGGCCTAGAAGAGAATTTGGTCATGCCGGACCTATGTTTGATATCACCAACATGCCTGGGTCATCAGTACAAACTAAACCCCTACCTGGTCCATCCAGATCTGGACCTTTACCTGCTGTTGATTCTACAGAATTCCCAGGGCCATCTGGATCTAGCTGTTTCACATTAAGTGAAAAGTGCCCTGCTCGCACACCAATGTCCAAATTTGATGCAGGTACTTTGTTTCTTTATCACTATTATTATAAATGTGAACTGTAGTCCAATTGCGTAACACACTAACAATAATAGCAATGGGTTTCATTTTTACAGTTTAACAACATTCATTGCGTTATTTACATTGTTGAGCAGACAAATCTTATGGAATTTAGCAAATCTTTAGTTGATTGTGTGAGCAATTTTATGTAATAAACCGAACATCTTATGTATGATTTTAAATTTAAACTTTCAGGTAAAACTTCTGAGTATCTGCAGAAAAAAGCTGAAACGCAGTGTGCCAGAAAAAGAAGACAAGCTCAAAATGAAGTGAGGAGATTACGTCAAAAACTTAAAACTTACAAGTTGCACATTAAGCAACTTAAAAACAAAAATGCTAACAGGGATTTTGAGAAATTATCTCGTAACATGTCTGAGTCAGCTAAATTGTTTACTCGAATGCAATGCATAGAAGGACGGAAGAAAAAGAAGGGGCATCGATTTACTCATGAAGAAAAGATTTTATCACTTTCAATTTTTAAGAAAAGCCCTAAAGCCTACAAGTTAATGTGCAAACATTTTACGTTGCCTTCTATAAAAGTCCTGAAGTCTTTGCTTGCTCAAGTAAAATTGACTCCAGGCATAAATGAAATTGTTTTAAAAGAATTAAAGTCCACAGTGTCCAAAATGTTGCAACAAGATCGTCTGTGTACATTAATATTTGATGAAATGTCCATATGTCCCCAAATCCATTACAATGTATATACAGACGATCTTGTAGGTTTTGAGAACTAGTTGGTGTTCATGGTCAAAGGGGTAAGGAAAAATTACAAACAACCAGTAGCTTACTACTTTACGCAAACACTAAAAACGTCAAAACTTAAAGAAATTTTAGTAGATGTTATAGCTAACGTACAAGCTACTGGTCTAAAGATAGTCGCTACTGTATGCGACCAAAGCTCGGCAAATGTAAGCACTTTAAATAGCTTAATCTCCGAAGCCAAAACTGCATATTTCCAAGCAGGAAAAGAGTGGCGAAAGGACATTATTAATGTTAACAGTCAAGAAATAATTCCCCTGTTTGATGTTCCCCATTTGTTAAAAGGAGTTAGAAATAATTTATTAAATAAAGAAATGCATTATATGCACGAAAATCAATTAAAAATTGTAAAGTGGGAATACTTTCAGCAGGTTTTTGAAGCCGACAGGTCGCATGGAGAGTTGCGTATGCTGCCCAACTTGACCAATGAACACGTAGATCCCGACAAAATAAAGAAAATGAGGGTGAAAATTGCAGCTCAAGTATTAAGTTACAGTATGGCAGTTGCTACAGATAATGTTGTTGCAAGAGGAGATTGTCCCTCAGAATGTCGAGATCTAATACCATTTATATTAATAATTGATAAATTATTTGATTCATTTAACGCCTCATCTTTTACGCCACCAAATGGTAAAATATACAGAGCTGCTGTAAAGCGAAATTCTCCTCATCACAAGTTATGGCAAGATGCATTAAAAATGTTAAAAACCGCTAAATTTATGGTGAAAAAAGGTGATGAGGAGAAAATCGAAAAGTCTGTACCAACTTTAAATAATTTCATTAGAACAATCGAAGGTTTTAAATCGATTTGGCAATTATTATCAAAAAAAATATTCCTTTGACGCAATGCTGACACGCAATTTTAACCAAGACCCGCTCGAAAATTTGTTTGGAAGTGTTCGAAGTTTGGGTGCTCGAAATGTTATGCCTAACTGTGTGGGATTTGAGGGAGCATTTAAAACTTTACTATTAAATAATTTCAGCTCAAATCATTCTGTAGGCTCCAATTGCGAAGAGGATTCCAATGAATGTCTCCAATCCCTCTCTTTTTTGCTTAAAAATAAAGAAAAAAGTAATGCTCCTTTGCAATCCCAAAGTATCGTAATTGATCAACCTCTGAATGATAATGGTGATGATGATATCAGGATCCAGATGATTAATTTATTTAGCAATAAGCAGGTTGAGCAAGATTTAAGTACGCAGATTCGTCTACTCGACTGTCAAACGTTTAAGATTGTAGTGAGCAGGATTTGAGTACTGTCAATCGCGCTCAGAAACGCAAATTTCGAGATAAGCACTAGTTAATTTTCTAAACTGTCAAATTTGAGACTTCCACTCTTCCATTGGTATAATTGGAAGATCGGTTCCTAAATTAGGAATGGTGTCTTGCAGCGTTTCTCCTATCTCAACGAACCTTTCCAGCATTAGGTACACCAAGTGGTCATCTTGTTGGAACCGATTTTATTACAGTTTTGGGTATATTTACGTTCTAACACTGTTTTAAGCTTTCACGGTTTACAACTAAACTTATACTATTACTTAGCCCCTTACTGCATGAATTATGATGGAGGTTAATAAAAAATGTTTTTTTCGTAGAAACCTGTTTATTTATCTTTATTGAACATAAATCAGCCAAAAGAAAAAAATACTATTATTATTTATGAAATTACATAAAAGAGCCATATCTGGCCTCGTACGCATTCTAGTGAAAATCAAGTAAGGACATATCTGGCTTTGTATGCATAGCTGTTACATTTTGTGAAAATGTTTGAAGCAGTTCCGCTTGTCATTATAGCATAAAAACACCTCGCATTTTTCACATGTTGTGTAACTGCGTAACTTCGAGCAGTTTTGACACAATTGACGATTATTTTTTACCCAAACAGGAAAGTGGTCAATTTTGTCAGTCCGTACAGACGTCAGTGGCATATCTTGATGTCTGGCTGGTGCTTTCCGGGGTTTTTTTGAGGATATTGCAGAATCAGGCATACTTGATGGAGTGCCAGTTCGGCTCAATGGAGTTCCAGCTCTTGACGTCGTCGGTGTTCTCAGAAGGCTGGCTGGACGACCACGTTTTTTTGCCTGTGAGAGCAGTTTCCCTGCTTTACGCATATGTTCAGAAACTGCAAGCTTAAAATCAAACAATGGCATGTAAATATTGTCGTTGACCCTGCGCCAAAGAAGCCATGCGTTTACCATGCATAGGTCTATCATGTGGAAGAAAATTCATTTATACCATTTGCGTGATCGTAAATGGATTCTGTAGTAACCAAGCATTGAATCTAATAAGTCGACCCCTCCCATATGCTGGTTATAAATATCGATAGCTTGGGGAGCAGTTACTTCTTTGTACTGCTTTTCTTGTCGAGAATAACGCCGTTTCGTTTTTGTTGGATCATTACCCACATATGCTGACAGAATGTTTACATTCTTGTTATCAAACCATGAAATCAAACTTGACACCGTCTATAATTGCTGTTTTTTCCTCAAAACTACCTCGTCCTCTCTTTTTCAAGTCTTTTTCAGAGGGCATATTAGAGTTTGGTACACGATTGAGTCTCACAGTACCAAGAGGTAACATCCCGTTTTTATATAAATAAACCTGAAGGTTTGGGCTGTTGAACCAATTGTCCAAACAAATTTTATGGTTGACATGTCGTGGAACTGTGGCAGTAAGTCTAGTCACTACGTTTGAACTAACACCAAGATCAGGTGCATCTGCAGGATGAGTATTGCTTTGATCTCCGGCAAAGATGTCGAAATCGTAACTAAAGCCAGCTCAGTACTTGATTTTTGTAACCCCACTTATGAGGTTTTGCAGGGTTATATTGTTTTATTTCATGACGACACTTTGTAGGAATAATTTGTTCATCAACCGCTAATAATTCTTCTTTTGGAACCAATAACAAACGTTCACGAATTTGATGCAGTAAAGGCCTAATTTTGAAAAGCTTGTCATGTCCGTCGGTACCAAAAGGCTTGAAGTTCTCATTATTATTGAAGTGTAAAGATTTTTTTATAGCTTCAAACCTGTTGCACGTCATTGTTTCATACACTTGAAGCTGGCCGACAGATTTGATCCTAGTTGCTGGCAACTTCACACATGACATAAAAATTACGATTCCGATAAATTTCTCCATTTCTTCATTTGTAATACCTGCAGGTTTGTTGATGTTATCTTGGACACATTTTAGATTTGACTGCTCAACTATGGAATCAATTTTATCGTGTATGAAGAAAAAACTGAAAAAGTCGGCTGGTGAATCCAATTGTTTCATTTCCTCCGGCAAATCCGTGTTGCCCGTTTCGTTCTTCCATAATATCGGGTCTTTTTTTACTTTTTTACCTTTCGATTTTGCAGCCTGCAAGTACTGTAAAGGTGTATCATCATCGGAACTTTCAAAGTCCGACTCAGGTACGATAATGTGCTTCTTATTAGGTAAGCGGGAAGAGGAAGGTTCGTATTCCAGGTCAGAATCGGAAGCAAGCTCATCTTCACTCAAAACACCATCACCTAATATAGGATTTACATGCTTGGAAGAACCATGAAAGCGTGCAGGATCCATTTCTGAAAAAGCATAGTACAGAAGTTTGAGTGCATAGGAAGCCATATTTGACGAACACTATAAGCCATATTTGGAGTTTGCAAAAAACAGGTCAAAAATCAAACGACAATAAAACTAATTACAAAAATAACTTACTATTATCGTAGTCGACGATTCTAAGAGTAAATAACAATTTTTATTGAAGATCTCAGTCACTTTATTACTATTATTTTTCACTGATAAAAGTTTCACTAAAATGTTGCACTTCACTCGCCGGCCGCGTTATGAAATAACCTCAAATAGTTTTGACACAGATGACTTACCACAGACAAAAAAAATACATTTCGTTTTACGAAGAAACACTTCTTATGGTACAATTTATTTTACGATAATTTAATGATAAGTTAAACTGTAAAAAAATAACTAACTTTAGAAGCCATGAATGGCTTCGTATGCGGTAAGGGGTTAGGGGATATGTTGAGTTCCGGACGCGGAGGATGGTCACTCAGTACTTGTGAACTGATGTCGAGTGTAAATTAAAACAACTGATTACTAGATACTGATCTATTTGAACTTTAGTGTTAATTGTACTATAATATTTTTTCCTTAATTTGAACCTTGTTGACATGAGCCCAACCAAACGGCGGAGCATCTTAACACCGACTTCTAATTCGCCGTCAACGCCATCTAGTTATGCAATGTACAACTTTGAGAAATTTTGAACTAAGATTTTGGTGAGCGGGTTTTGAACAAGCATGGTTCTTAACAGGATATCTTCCGTGATTGTCCATTATTTTGAGCTCCGATATTTCAACGCTGTTGCAGATCGCGGGTTAATTGGAGAATGCGGGTGGATGGAAAATACACAAAAAAAAAGAGCAGACAAATCTGTCTACTAAAATAATGGACAATCACGGAAGATATCCCATTAGTGACAGTATAAGTTTATATTTACGTTCTGTTAGTTTGTTTAGTATTTTATTGATTTTTCTTTTGATATCGTGCTTTTTCGGAAGTGGTTTACAACCTTGTCCACTTTCTTTAGAGTTTATTTTATTTCGGCAAGTGAATCTTGAACGACGTTTATGTGCATTTTTATGACTTCTTCAATGGAAGGGTGCGCAGTTTTAACTTATTACGTTTTGGTTCAGGTTTTAAGGCATAAGGTATGCAGCCAAACACACGCAGGTGACTGAGGTCGGATGACGATGAGGGGGTAGACTTTATGGAATGATTTTTAAGATATATTGCGGTCATCACCGCCTCACCCCAGTACTCCCGGCGAATACCAGCCTCCTCAAGCATGAATTGAATGAAGCCTTCTCCATGATGGTTCTGTCTAATCGTTCCGAAACACCGTTTTGTTGAGGAGAGTAAGGCACAGTGACTTGATGCACGATCCTCTCAATCCTCAAAAAAAGCTTCGAATTTAGCGCCATAGTATTCGCCTTCACCATCAGACCTGAGAATCTTTATACGCAATCCGTTTTATTGTTTTTCTACAAGGGCTTTAAAATTACAAAAAATGATCATTGCCTCTGATTTGTTTTGAAGTAAATATCCCCAGCTTTTCCTGCTGTAGTCATATGTCAGCGTTAGTAGGTATCTGGCTCCACCAAAACTACAGAAAGACATCGGTCCGCACACGTCGGAGTGGATGATCTCTAGCGGCTGAGTAGCACGCTTTGCCTCGCCAACAGGAAACGGTTTTGCCGGTTTGTTTCCCCTGCAGGCATGCAAAGCGCTCTCCTAAATTATTTTCAGTTTCCTGAAACAATAACTGGTTATTCCTATCCTGAGTATTCAACCCCCCTAAACTCAAGTGATCGAGTCGCCTATGCCATAAAGACGCTGTCTCTGTAGCTACCATTGCACTCTGTTCACTTCTGAACTGCATTTTTCAGAGTGACTGAATCACCTCCTGCTCAGCTCTCTACTCGACGAAACGACACAATTCAATTTGTAAATTCCATTCTGATTTGATGCACAACCAAATTACCTATTATTTGACGTTTAACGTAAAATTGACAACCCTTTTTACTAAATATAAGTGTGTATCCGGCATTAACTAATTTATTTACAGAGAGGAGATTTGTGGATAAATCAGGGACAAACATGGCATCTTCCACAGCAATCTCTAAATTATTATTTAAAGAAATATTTATCTTACCAGTACCTTCTAAATTTAATAGTTCATTATTGGCTATAGTTACTTGGCTTTTATTATTTTTAAAGTCCATAAATAAATTTCGGTTGTTGCACATGAGTGCCGTACATCCTGAGTCAACAATCCATTCATGGCACGCTGTCATGAAAAAGAAGCATGCAGTGACAATGTCTTTTCAACTTAAATATTATTATAATTACGAAATTTACAATATTAATTATGAGCTAGATAATCGACAGTTGACCGATGCTGTGCCAAAAGTGACGATTTCGCGAGGGCCGCGATGTCCCGTGCCGGGCTGCGTCACGTTGCTGCGTTGCCTCGTGCTTCCGCTGGTGCAATCCGCGATAATTAGGCTAACGCGCGATCAGCGTTTTAGGTGCTACGCATGTATACCCAGCCATCTATTTCAAAATATTTAGTGGCACTCTCAATGTTGGAGGCATTGTCAGTGACAAAAAAGTTGAGTTGTCGTTAATGCCCCAGTTTTCTAATAACCTTTTAAGTTCCCTATACTTTTATACCCGTATGGTGAACTTCTGATTCGCCACAGTACCGATTTTAATTCTATGGGGTTTTCCGTCATAAAGTGCGCTGTTATACCCACCCATGTAACTATCCATAGTGCGGGAAGTCCAATAATCAATCGTAATGCACACTGATTTTGCATTCATCTGGACGAATGATTTGACTTCTAGCCTCTTCTCAAATTTTAGGCAGAAGATTCACTGACTAAGTTTTGCGGTCCGGTATTTCATAATTAGGATTCAGTGCATGCGTGTACGCACGAAAACCTACGTCATTTACAATTGAAAAGGGTTAAAAATCGTATACAATCAGTTTCAAAAGGCTATACCAATTTTGTTCCTTTCCTCTGGTTTGAGCTTTTCTGGTATATACGCTGCATAAATCTCTGAACCTTTTTAGGAGGTTCATCAAAATTACCGTCACCGTTATTGTTAACACGCCTCCCCGTCTCTCCACCACCACTGTATGCAGCGTTCCTCTTCCTATTCCCACCACCAACATTTTCCACATGCAAACCATCGATTTCAGACGACAAGGGAATGTTACTCACTGTTTCAGGTGCTGTTGACTCGAGGGTTTGGCCAAAATTCATTAAATTATTGTACACCGAATTTGTTTTAAATGTTGTTTTTTTGTAACACTCGTTTTAAACGAAAACTCTCGACGACAGTAAGTAAAACTGCTACATGTAAGTAGCAGTTATACTGCCATCAATGGGCTTTTCAGAAAAGTCCATATTGTTAAATCACTGTTCCTTCTAGACATTTTCGTCCATTAAATACCTACACTCAAAACAACAACAATCAATCAATCATTCGTCCTTACTTACACAATTAAAGCTTTCTATGTAATAAATTAAATCAACATTAAGTGTCCTATCACTGTATATTTAAACTAAAAAAGTACGAAGTATAATAGCATTAATGTTATTACGTGAGCCGCCCAAGATCGCGAATAGAAATCGCAAGTTGCGATTTTTCGAAGCGCGACTGACAGAGACGGAGAGTGCGTACGTAAAGCAGTAAAGCAAATAGCAACTAGTGGGAGCCACGATAGCATTTGATATGCGGCCGCCGCACTATGCTCTTTGCGCTGCTCATCGCTATGATCCTCGCGCTGCCGCGATTTGCCGCGAGTTGCCCTCTCTGCCCACACACTGCTCTACCCGTTCAATTAATCGCGACGTTCCTCACTCGTCATTTGCCTTTTTTGTACAATGGACGATGAAACTGACAGCGTGCGCGCTATGAATTTTTACGGACCCGTTTTTGTTTTCTTACGGACCCGTATCTTTTCACTAAAAAGACACGGGTCTGTAAGAATTTTTTATGGCCACGTTAGATGTGAACTGAATGTGTGTTTATCGACGGCGGTAAATGTATAGCAGATTTACATGCAGACTACAAAGCAAAATGTTTAGAGCAAGGAGTTACAGCAGCATACTACGAAATGTAGGCAAAAAAATAATAATTTAGAATTTAATATAAGTTTTTTTACTAATAAAAAGGACCGCTGCGAGTTGTGTGTCAGCTACGAAAATGCAATAGGACCTGAAAAAGACGAACTATGTAAGAAGTACATGTTACATATGGAAGAAAAGGATCTATCTAGAATTCTAGAGTTGAAAAAGAGAGTGACAAAACTAAAGCGTGTAGTGATTACATCATTGCGGTCTATGATCTTCAGGCTGTTCTTCAAACTTTACGAGTTGATATGCCCGTTTTTTAAACAGAGATCCGTGGGGGCGCCACGGATCTCTGTCGAGAGTCCCCAGCATCTCCTCGCGGGCCAGATCCCTGGCCCGCAGGACAGCCTCCCGGAGGGCAGTCTTCGCCGCTCTATACCCCTCATATTGCTCCGCCTCAATGGCTGCCGCTTTCGGTGGGCGAATGCGGAGCCTGCGATGCCTGGCGTACAGGCCATGTTACCCTTGCAAAAGTGTCACATAGATTTGAAATTTATACATGTTTGTCTTGGACAATGAATGCAGCGCTTTCTCATAGGAACGATGTCGTTTCTACCAGGCTCAATATTCTGAAGCGGAGGTTTGAATGTATGTTTCAAATCCCGAGGCAAAGTAGAAATAGTAGCTCGCGATTGCAAATTAAGGACAGCACAATTCAAATGTCAGTGTTTTCAAGAAAAACTTGCGTTTAAAACAATAAAAAATAAATAATAATATAATATACAGGTTACAAAAGAAAGCAACCGTACATTTACAACGAATTTTTACTGACGGGGTTCGTCGCGCTCAAGCACGCGCACAAAAACGTCTTAAACTTACTGCGCTGGCGTGCAAACTGAAGTTAGCGGCGATACACGCTAACTATAATCCAATTTCGGAGGGTACATACAGTACTAAAACTCTGGGATAGTTTTAAATGTGTTAATTTTACATATTGCTAACACCTAGGTTTTAAAAAACCCCACGCGACGGACCGAGGATTAAATGAAAGGAAAACCATGAAATAACAAATTCAATGGGATAAGGTAAAGCACTTTTACTCTATATAGATATAGAACGCGGGTTTTCAACCCGCGATCATGGCGCTTGCAACAGCGTCGAAATATCGGAAGCTCAAAATAAAAGACAATCACGGAAGATATTCCGTAATGACAGTTTATAATTACAATAGACTTTGGTTTAAAATATTGTGAGAATGGAAATTCAGAAATTAAAGGTTTTGTTAATGCCGATTGGGCTAACGATATTTTTAGATAGACGGTCTTATACCGGATTTTGTTTTGTGCTTGCTAATGGGATAATATCTTGGGAATGCAAGAAGCAAAAAACTGTTGCTCTATCGAGCTGTGAAGCAGAGTGCATGGCTATATCAGAAGCCTGCAAAGAAGCCATTTATTTAAGAGCTTTGCAATTCGAAATCACAAATAAAATATACACCTTGAGTTTGTTCAATGACAATCAGAGTATAGTAATATTAAGGTATTTACCTTTATTGTTGGTAAATACGACTAATAAGAGTAATATTATAAATGCAAAAGTAAGTTTGTTTGTTTGTTGCCTTTTCACCCCTAAACCACTGAACCGATCATCCTGAATTTTGCATATACGTTGTCGGGTGTACAGAAATGGACAAAGGGTACCTTTTTCCCGAAGAAAACAACAATAACGTTCTTTTGATTATAATAGATGGCGCCAAGTACGTTCAAGCGGAGTAAAACCCAAATTGATTGGCATATTCTAAATTAACGCGAGCGAAACGCCGCGCAAAAGCTAGTAAATAATACATGTAACTAAGGGTGGAAAACAAAACATTTTGTTTTTCATTAATATACTATGAAAAACTTTTTTGCAAAAAATTAAACCGACTTCAAAAACACAAAAAAGTAAAAAATAACTTTAGCTTCAGAAGTCGGTGACTTTTGCTAGTTTGATTTTGTTTATTGTCACCGACTTCTGAAGCTAAAGTTATTTTTTACTTTTTTGTGTTTTTGAAGTCGGTTTAATTTTTTGCAAAAAAGTTTTTTATTTTTCAGTTTTTAGTGGTTCACATGTGCTTACCCCTTCACGGCGTGATGTTATGTTATAAACTGGTGCCTTTAAAATTTGAAGAGTCCTCACTATTTCTCCAAGATCCCATCATCAGATCCTGAATTGATTATCATGGGACCACTTGGGAAGCACTTGGGACCCTTTCAAACAAAAAAAAATTCAAATCGGTCCAGCCATCTTCGAGCAATCGGGGAACATACATAAAAAATAAAAATAAAAACAGATTCCGACGAATTGAGAACCTCCTCCTTTTTGAAGTCGGTTAATAAAAACGGCGTGGTTAGTCCGTTGAACTGATCTAAACTTTATTCTAACAAAGAGTACAGACAACATTACAGGTTACTTAGAAAGTACTAATAGATGGCGTTACTAGTTTAACATGGTAGATTATTTGTATATAAATAACACCCCAACTATGTATATCAAATAATCACAATAACTCTGGTGAATAAATCTGAATTTATATCAATGAATAGCTGTTGCCCGCGGCTTCGCTCGCGTTTTGGTCAGCAATTATCCCACGGGCACGTTGTTAATATACAGCCTGTAACGGAAAGGGTATATACATACCAAAGGTACGACTTCTTTGGATGATAACAAACGATATGGCAAGGGTTTTTTAATCCCATCTCTACATGTTCGGAAGTTATGATATTTTTTAATTCATTGGTACCAGATACTGAACTTTTCAAATTGAAATCATCACATCACTAGCAAAAAGTCAGCTGATCGGTGTCAGCGAACTATTTGTAGTAAGAATAAACCTCTTACTTCCTGGTAATTGTGAATAAAGGGTTCCGCATGTTTATTTTTTGTTTGCAAAATAATTTTACTTACTGACTTTTCCTAAACTTAGATTATGTGTGTGAACAAGCTACAATTAATTTGTCTAGGTATCTAAATTTAATGAAATTTGATACCACTGCTTGCATTGTCACGGTCTTATCATTTACACACTTGTTTGTTTTTACGTAGTTTTTCTTTTGTAGAAGATTAGTTTGTAGATAATTATTCATCATCATCATCTGCCTAGCCTTTTCCCAACTATGTTAGGGTCGGCTTCCAGTCTAACCGGATGCAGCTGAATACCAGTATTTTACATGGAGCGACTGTCTATCTGACCTCCACAACCCAGTTAGGACTGGGTAATACGATACCCTGTGGTAAGACTGGTAGATAATTATTATTTAGATAATATTCCACCCACCACCCACCTTACCATCGTACCTATAACACAGTAATTACCTAATTTAATAACAGTATTCCTGTAATTTTCCGAAGGTTATCCTTTTATTTTGGTGGCCATATGGATCAACCAATCGAATACCGTGATCTTGTTTGAAATATGTAGATAAACCTACCTATTCGCTGTTTATTATTGTCAGCACAATACTTTGGGCAAAGAACTCGAATAACTAAATTATACGCCTTTTTACACTACGATGCAAGAGATTTGATTCACCACCAGTTCGTCGACGGGGAGGACGCCGGCCGCCGGACGGCTTAGGACCTCGAGGCCCACCGGCCTCTGATAGGGTCCCAGCTCCCGGCGGGAGTGTGCAGCGCATGCGATGGACGCAATCCATCAATGAAAACGTCATGCGCTCATACTATGGGGCTACAGAGGGAGGAAACAACCTGACTGCGTACCGTGTTCGGATGCTCTCTCTGTTTCAGGTGCTTGAGCCAGCTGTCAACGTGTCGGATGATTCACCTTATTATTGAAACAATTGATTAAAAAAAACATTATTGTTTGCCATTAAAAAAGGATTTAGTAACATAATTTGTCCAACTGAACCCAAAAAATCATCTTTATGCAACTTATGCATCTTCTAGTACAAATAAAATCACAGTGGGTTCCGTTCATCATTTTAAATTCACGCTCTGTCGAAAGTTGCTGTTTGAGTGATATATAGGGTGACTGGTAATTAGTGACCGATACTTAAACACGTGATTCTACTCATGATAACAAACAACTTTCCCAAAGGAACTTTTTTTTTAAACTCATTTAATTTTATCACAATAACACAACAGCTGTATGAAATTCCCACGCGCTCGCTTTTGACCTATCAACTGGTAGCCGCGTGACGCCGATGTCTCATTACAATGTTATCGGTGTACGTAAGCAGTGTAGGTAGGTACCTACATGTTTAAGTAGCCGCTAATTTAAAAAATAATATCCAAAGACTGCGTGTTCCACAGTAGTCTTAAGTATAACTACTTTTAAGATGCAACGTATGTCCGCATAACTACAAAATGTCTAGGAACGCGCGCGCCCTACATAAAAAGTAGGCACAATCTATCAGCTGATAGTCTGACCTCGGGAAGGGGCAAAAATGTACTTGTACTAGTAGCGTCTCGCGCTCCCCACCCGCCCGCACCCTTTGCCTCAGTGCAGTAATGACGTAAAACACTAAAAACAGTCACCCCGGAGAGCGCGTCGCAGGCGCATGTTTTTATTTTCTTTGATGCCCGTGCGCGCTATGGAGTACAATTACACAGCGAGTGAGTACAGTGATATGGTGATGTGTTACTACTCGGAAGGCGGTAATGGCGAAGCATTAAAATACATACATTTTGATTGCCATGCTTCTGATTCAGACTCAAATATCGTTAACAGACTGCTAGTCCAAAGCCTACAAAAGTGTGATGGGAAACTTGGAATAACTTGAACAATTCCCGGTGTCGAGAAGTCAGGTGGTAATGTAGCTGTATCTTTGCCGTTTCTAAACATCGTGTAGGTAACAAAACAAACGCAATTTCTGAAGTTAGTTTGTTTAGATAGAAAGATAATGCATTTAGGTATTTAT
The DNA here is from genome assembly GCA_947578425.1 of Eugnorisma glareosa. NCBI lineage: Eukaryota > Metazoa > Arthropoda > Insecta > Lepidoptera > Noctuidae > Eugnorisma > Eugnorisma glareosa. Next base: position 18,314,155 of record OX387960.1, read on the forward strand.
TGTAGCGCGCGCACGTAAAGTGCCAAATTACTAGATAATTTATTATTAATTTTACCTCACCGTGTTTTTTCTCCTCACCGTGTCGTAAACAGAGAAGCTTTATGTAGGTACATCATTGTGTACCTAAATGGCCACGCGGCGGCCGGAGCGTCGCGTCTGGCGTCTGGTCGTCATTGGTTATTATTTTTTAATTTAGCGGCTACCTAACATGTAGGTACCTACCTACACTGCTCATGTACAACGATTACGGAGCGGGCTTGCGAGCCGCGCGGGTTCTCTGCTAACCCACCCATTGTAATGAGACATAACGGCGTCATGCGGCTACCAGTTGATACTCGTAGGCGCGCGCGTGGGAATTTCATACAGCTGTTGTGTTATTGTGATAAAATTAAATGAGTTTAAAAAAAAAGTTTCTTTGGGAAAGTTGTTTGTTATCATGAGTAGAATCACGTGTTTAAGTATCGGTCACTAATTACCAGTCACCCTATATAAGTTTTATTGGTTTGAGCACGTTTAGTCTCTATCATAATCCAAATGAAGTCAGTAAAAAATGTCTCAAAACAGTATCTAACTGAAGAAAGAAATTAATAAAAGTACCAGGACCGCATGAGTAACAAGAAGTGTTATTGCCAAATTGAAAATCGTTTGCTCACAGAACCCTGATTTCGTTGTTACACACACGTATTCAATCATCGTTGTGTGTATGTAACCAGGTTTAGGTTTTACGGTACACTGGGACAGCTACCCTACTACCAGGATATCAAGGAATAGGAGCTTTATTTTGCATTATTGTTAATAATTTATTTGCTCGTCAGTCGTCGACTACTCCGCGTGTGGTACACATCATTCCCATCCGTGTGATACGAGTACCTACGCGCATAAGTTCTTGTTGTTATTGTTTTCGTTGTTTGTTTCGCGCTGTCCGCAATGGACCGGGCGTGGTAGTAGAACCGTCCGCCCGTCCGTCCGTGCTGGAGTGGAGACCACGCATTGGAAAGCGCAGCCTGTTCCGGCCACGCCGAGTCGCTGGATGCAGGTGGCATTGGACCGGACACGTTGGAAATCGATTGGGGAGGCCTATGTTCAGCAGTGGACAACAACGGCCCTTACAACCCCAGACCTTACCCCGTGAGACTTTTTTTTGTGGTATTACATTAAAACGTAGTGTACGCAGTGCCGTGTGATACAGTGGACCAAATGAAAGTGCGGATTGAGTCCTTGAACAAGCGAGCGGCATTGTGCATACAATACCATGGACACCACATCGAACCCCATCTTTAAAAATGTAAGTTAATTTACTAAATTAAGCAAAGCTGTAAAATTTTACTGTTTACTCTTTATTAAATAATAGGATGAAACTAGCTAACCTACCTAAACTTTGTTTCGATTTTTTATTACGTAACTTCTATTAAGTATCTCAGTTTTTACGTGAAATTTCTGGCTTGATATTAACGAGTAAACGGTAATTGTAAATCAATAATTAAATTACGCATTATTATTCATTTTTACATCACGGTCAAGTAGGTACACTTGGCGGCGCTGCGCGCGGCCGCGGCTTTTTTGATTTCGTCAGTTCGCGCCGACAAAGACACCGCCTGCTAGGCTACTAAACAGTATGGTACTAGGCGCGCAGAATTACGGAAGAGATTTGATTTATTTATTAGACAGAGAGAGAGTGATATTGGCAAGTAATGTGGAAAGTTATTGACCCCCGTAGTGTGGTGACACGTTTTTATGATTTGAATTTCAGAAACATAAGAAACCGAAAATTTGGTATTCATTTTTTGAGTATCTTATTTTGAGCTGAAACTTTGTATAGTGATTCTATACCAGCTGTAATCTTTAGTGGTTAAGGATAGTAATACCCTTTCCGTTACACGTTGTATATAGCCTATAGCATTCGGGGATAATGTAGCTTCCTATTAGTGAATGAATTTTCAAAATCGGTTCAGTAGATCCAGAGATTACCCCCTACATACAAACTTACAAACTTTTACCTCTTTATAATATTAGTATAGAAGTAACCCAATAAATCCTTTTGTCAGCGACTCAGCCGGCTATTGCCTGATATTGGCTGTTGGTAAATACCTTAATATTACTATACTCTGATTGTCATTGAACAAACTCAAGGTGTACACACTACCTCCTGCTCAGCCCAGAGCGGGAGAGGGGTTATTTAATGATTTCCTACCCGAAAAAAAAAAAACCTAAGGTAACAACCTTAGGTTTTTTTTTTTTACAACAGTAAACTGACCTCGCATTGTACGGAAATCCTAATGCAAAACTAAGCTCTCAGCATAAACTAGAAATGTACATCTTGATGTGTAGCCGTGTGTACATCATTCTGGGCCGGCCACATAGAAAGTTTTCATCGGTATAACAAAATAAAACAGCTGTCCACACTATCGCTATTGCATTTTGACATTGTAGCTATTGCAATTAATTGAAGGAACAAACACCATACACATTTACTTTTTCTTTTTTAAAAACCTATTGTTGTTTTAGGCCGAAAAGAATTAAAGCAACTCCGAAGGGAATGCAGTCTTCTGAGCATTGTTGTTAGTAAAACTGAAGGCCACCTAATGAGGCACCTATGCGCACGCAGGGCATGTACTGTTGCCAGGTATCTCCATTAGGTGGCGGAATTAATTGTATAAGTTAAGGTTTATCGTTATTATTTATTGTGTTATTTGTTGTGTGTGTGTGAATTATACTAACATAGGTTGACACCTAACTCCATGCCTAGAGACCGTTTTCACCAACACTAAGTGACACCTAATTCAATGCCTAATTCCCATTTTCACCAATACTAAGTGACACCTAACTCAATGCCTAGTGCCCAGTTTCACCAACACTGAGTGACACCTAATTCAGTGCCTAGTGCCCGTTTTCACCAAAACTAAATGTCACCTAACTGAATGCTTAATTATCGCTTTCACCAACACTGATAGACACCTAATTCAATGCCTAATTCCGGTTTCACCAACACTGAGTGACACCTAATTCAGTGCCTAGTGCCCGTTTTCACCAAAACTAAATGTCACCTAACTGAATGCGTAATTCCTGTTTTCACCAACACTGAGCGACACCTAGCTCAATGCCTAATTCCGGTTTCACCAACGCTAAGTGACACCTAACTCAATGCCTAATTCCGGTTTCACCAACACTAAGTGACACCTAACTCAATGCCTAATTCCGGTTTCACCAACACTAAGTGACACCTAATTCAATGCCTAGTGCCCATTTTCACCAACACTAAGTGACACCTAATTCAATGCCTAGTTCCGGTTTCACCAACACTAAGTGACACCTAACTCAATGCCTAATTCCGGTTTCACCAACACTGAGTGACACCTAATTCAGTGCCTAGTGCCCGTTTTCACCAAAACTAAATGTCACCTAACTGAATGCGTAATTCCTGTTTTCACCAACACTGAGCGACACCTAGCTCAATGCCTAATTCCGGTTTCACCAACGTTAAGTGACACCTAACTCAATGCCTAATTCCGGTTTCACCAACACTAAGTGACACCTAACTCAATGCCTAGTGCCCAGTTTCACCAATACTGAGTGACACCTAATTCAGTGCCTAGTGCCCGTTTTCACCAAAACTAAATGTCACCTAACTGAATGCCTAATTATCGATTTCACCAACACTGATAGACACCTAATTCAATGCCTAATTCCGGTTTCACCAACACTGAGTGACACCTAATTCAGTGCCTAGTGCCCGTTTTCACCAAAACTAAATGCCACCTAACTGAATGCGTAATTCCTGTTTTCACCAACACTAAGTGACACCTAACTCAATGCCTAATTCCGGTTTCACCAACACTAAGTGACACCTAATTCAATGCCTAGTTCCCATTTTCACCAACACTAAGTGACACCTAATTCAATGCCTAGTTCCGGTTTCACCAACACTAAGTGACACCTAACTCAATGCCTTATTCCGGCTTCACCAACACTAAGTGACACCTAATTCAGTGCCTAGTGCCCGTTTTCACCAAAACTAAACGTCACCTAACTGAATGCGTAATTCCTGTTTTCACCAACACTGAGCGACACCTAGCTCAATGCCTAATTCCGGTTTCACCAACGCTAAGTGACACCTAACTCAATGCCTAATTCCGGTTTCACCAACACTAAGTGACACCTAATTCAATGCATAGTTCACATTTTCACCAATACTAAGTGACACCTAACCCAATTCCTAATTCCGGTTTCACCAACACTAAGTGACACCTAACTCAATACCTAATTCCGTTTTCACCAACACTAAGTGACACCTAACTCAATGCCTAGTGCCCAGTTTCACCAACACTAAGTGACACCTAACTCAATGCCTAATTCCGGTTTCACCAACAATAAGTGACACCTAATTCAATGCCTAGTTCCGGTTTCACCAACACTAAGTGACACCTAACTCAATGCCTAATTCCGGTTTCACCAACACTGAGTGACACCTAATTCAGTGCCTAGTGCCCGTTTTCACCAAAACTAAATGTCACCTAACTGAATGCGTAATTCCTGTTTTCACCAACACTGAGCGACACCTAGCTCAATGCCTAATTCCGGTTTCACCAACGTTAAGTGACACCTAACTCAATGCCTAATTCCGGTTTCACCAACACTAAGTGACACCTAACTCAATGCCTAGTGCCCAGTTTCACCAATACTGAGTGACACCTAATTCAGTGCCTAGTGCCCGTTTTCACCAAAACTAAATGTCACCTAACTGAATGCCTAATTATCGATTTCACCAACACTGATAGACACCTAATTCAATGCCTAATTCCGGTTTCACCAACACTGAGTGACACCTAATTCAGTGCCTAGTGCCCGTTTTCACCAAAACTAAATGCCACCTAACTGAATGCGTAATTCCTGTTTTCACCAACACTAAGTGACACCTAACTCAATGCCTAATTCCGGTTTCACCAACACTAAGTGACACCTAATTCAATGCCTAGTTCCCATTTTCACCAACACTAAGTGACACCTAATTCAATGCCTAGTTCCGGTTTCACCAACACTAAGTGACACCTAACTCAATGCCTTATTCCGGCTTCACCAACACTAAGTGACACCTAATTCAGTGCCTAGTGCCCGTTTTCACCAAAACTAAACGTCACCTAACTGAATGCGTAATTCCTGTTTTCACCAACACTGAGCGACACCTAGCTCAATGCCTAATTCCGGTTTCACCAACGCTAAGTGACACCTAACTCAATGCCTAATTCCGGTTTCACCAACACTAAGTGACACCTAATTCAATGCATAGTTCACATTTTCACCAATACTAAGTGACACCTAACCCAATTCCTAATTCCGGTTTCACCAACACTAAGTGACACCTAACTCAATACCTAATTCCGTTTTCACCAACACTAAGTGACACCTAACTCAATGCCTAGTGCCCAGTTTCACCAACACTGAGTGACACCTAATTCAGTGCCTAGTGCCCGTTTTCACCAAAACTAAATGTCACCTAACTGAATGCCTAATTATCGCTTTCACCAACACTAAGTGACACCTAATTCAATGCCTAGTTTCCATTTTCACCAATACTAAGTGACACCTAACTCAATGCCTAATTCCGGTTTCACCAACAATAAGTGACACCTAACTCAATGCCTAATTCCGGTTTCACCAACAATAAGTGACACCTAACTCAATGCCTAATTCCGGTTTCACCAACACTAATGACACCTAACTCCATGCCTAGAGACCGTTTTCACCAACCCTAAGTGACACCTAATTCAATGCCTAATTCCCATTTTCACCAATACTAAGTGACATCTAACTCAATGCCTAGTGCCCAGTTTCATCAACACTAAGTTACACCTAATTCGGTGTAGGCACATTGCATTGAGCAGGCAATGCAATATGCAATGGCATTGAGGTAGGTGTCGCTCAGTGTTGGTGAAAACAGGAGTTACGCATTCAGATAGGTGACATTTAGTTTTGGTGAAAACGGGCCTATCCTAGTAGGCCCGTTTTCACCAACACTAACTGACACCTACCTCAATGCTTAATGCAGGTTTTCAGCAACACTAAGTGACACTAAATGAGACCTATCTGAATGCCTAATTCCTGTTTTCACTAATACTACGTGACACCTAGCTCAATGCCTAACGCCCGTTTTTACCAACACTATGTGGCACGACGATCGAGATTTGTTCAATGTTGACCTTTTTTGTGCAGTCTGTTTGATTTGTGTTTTTAATAAACACAATACTACTGTCGCAATTTTTTTTTTAATTGAAAATGACTTTTGTTATTCGTCAATGTGACCGTTTGATGGCTGCGCTCATGTATTTTCTAGTAAATTTATTTTACAATATATCTGGTGTTCTAGTTCCTCAAGTCTTTGATTGCATCCACGGAAAAACCCTCTACAAGTAGTTAACAGAGTTATGGGCCCAGCGTGCACAAAGAAACGTGGAATTTTTTCTGAGATATGATGAGCGAACGAGACCTGGCAACTTAATGTCTGCAGGAGGCGGAAGCCTAAGTGGGCTTTGTATTGAGAAACTGAAAGGGCGAGACAATAACCTCCTCTGGAAATTCAATATGTGAAACCTACTTATATATGACGACCTTTGATGTTCTATCGACGGGTATCCGGACGGCGATAAGTCCAATCCGGAGCTGAAACGGCGTAAGGATGAAAGGACGTTGGCTAAGATCTGCTTGTCAGTGGACGCTTCATGCGTGTCCCGCGTGATGACTGCGAAGACAAGGAAGGATGCCTGGCTGAGCCTGGAGAAGGCGTATGACGATAAGGGCATAGGCAGGAGATGATGGAATGATTTAAAAATCATTTTACCTCCAAGTACTAACAAATAAGATCCTAAGTTGCTTCTTAAAATCTTAAGTCATAATTAATCAGGAATAGCCTAATGTAGATCACAATCGTGAGTATTAGTAAAAATACGAGATAAAAAAGCACGCAACGCGTGAACTTACTATGACATCTAACATTTCAGTGATTTCGTGCTACACTAGCGCCTCTAGCGGTGAATTCAGACGCGATAGCCCCCATTCTAGGCACACTCTGTGTTAAAATGAAATAATTTGACAACTTATCTAACGTAACAGCATGGAGAGGAGAGAGACAGAGAATAACGTACACGCATGGAGAGAGACAGAGAAAGAGAGAGAAAACCAGAGTAAGTATTTGATTTCCATGACTTCCTAGTCTCGGACGACAAGAACTTTTATTGTGCTTGTTAAAAGATTTTCCTACGACCATTTACGAATAAAAGTAAAAAGCTACTATTCATTGCTATAATTTGTTCTATGTTAGTGAAAATCGATATTGCTCCTATATACACACGAGTATAAATTGTTGACATTTCAGCGGTGTGGGTACGGTATCAAATAGCTGTATGGGCTAAAAACTGTTTAGGTCAGGGGGGTTACTATGAAGTCATAAAGCAGGAATAATTCCAGTGTGGGAAAGAAACAGCTTCACAGGTCGTCTAGCGCCATCTCTTTCCCACACTGGAATTACTTCTGCTTTAAGACGTCATGGTAGACCACCTGGGTGTAATTAATTCACATGATCAGTTTAGGTTATTAATTTCATTTCATTTCATTTATTCAATAACAATTACATTGTGTCTGAATGTGTTACAAAAAAAGTTAAACAAACAGAAAAAGAAAAACAACTCAAATAAATAGAAAAATACACCATCACTATCACAAATTAAATTAATAAAAATCACAATAATAAACCAATGTCAACATAATAGGGAAAATATCCATTAACTAATTATTTAAAACCAACAATAACTTATAACAATGTTCAATGAAAATTAATTTGAAAAAGAGAAACTTAACTACAATTTCAATTCATCCATGGTCAAAAATTCAAAACATTACTTATAACCCTTAAAAATATGTAAACAACTCATACTAAAACTTCATCAAAACGTCAAAAATTAAAATCATATTACAATCCATTAACAAAACACGTCTTAATAAATTATAAATAATCAACAATGTTCAATAATAATTCATTTAAAAGATCATAACTAAAAATTACATTCAAAGTCCTATAAGTCAAAAATTAAACAACACACAAAATCCATTTAAAATAAACAAAATAATCAATAAAAATCATAACCACAGTTTTAATTAAATTTAAATTCATACGTTCTCAAATATCGCTTACATTTCATCAATTGAATAAAGGCATTTTTCTAATAGAAATTCCTTGAGCCTTCCCTTGAATGAGCTTGTGTACAGTAATGTTTTTAGCTCTAGCGGTAATTTATTAAATATTTTAACTGCCTGATACTGCGCACTATGCTTGACTATTCCAAGAGCCGGGGTGATTATATTTGCAAGGTTTTTCCTACGCGTTTTTTCCCTTAACAGTCTGCCCTCGTCTGTTTCGTAGTCATAAATATAATTTTTAAAGGTTTTTAACAGTACCACTACATAAAGGCTAGGCACTGTGAGTATGCCAAGTTCTTTAAAATATGGTCGACAGGTGTCTTGTTGAGCGATGCGGACAATGGTTCGGATCGCTCTTTTTTGGAGAATGAATGCCCTATGCCAGTTGTAATGGTAGCTATTTCCCCAAAACTGTATGCTATACCTCAGTTTGGACTCAATCAGAGCATAGTATACCATTTTTAAATAATTTATGCCCACTTCATCCCTAAGAGTTCTTAAGGCATAGCTAGCAGATGATATTGATGAGTCCAATGTTGCTAATTCTTTCTTCCAATTTAACAAATCGTCAATATAAATTCCCAAAAACTTAACTTCCCTGATAAGCTCAATTTTAACTTTATCTAGCTCAATGTCCATAATATCTTTGCTACGTGCAGTAGTTTTAAATAACATGATATTGGTTTTAGACGTGTTTATTATAAGTATATTTGCATTAAACCAAGAATGAAAAGTCTCCAGAGCTGCATTCACCTTAACTGAGAGGTCATGGATATCATTGATTCTGAAACATTTCTCCGACATTCGTTTCGCCGTTGATCGGTTCACCGACAGAACGATTCACTTTTCATTTTTTCTCCGACAGAACTTTTCAATGACGAACGATTCGCCGACAGAACGATTCACTTTTGAAAATTATATCGACAGAACCTTTCACCGGCGAGCGATTCGCCCCTGGGTATAAAACATGTAGACCTGTTTCCGTTTTTTCCGGCTAGCTTATCATTTAATTGCATATAATTCTAAATTAAATTCACAATGCAGGCTAGTATTATTGAGGTAATGATAGACATACATACTTGATATTAATTTCTAAACGAAAACAATTAAATATGAAAATGAGGGTAGTCTTCAGTTTTTTACCTGTCAACGTCCCTCATTACGTTGTTATGTCTGCCCGGAATTAATTTCCAACGTGTTAATGAAAAGGTTTAGATTTGTTGTTAAAAAATGAGTGATTGTGTAATGTTAAAGTCAAAACGCGGTAAAGATATATTGATTCACGAAGGATATTCATATCATCTAAATAGAATACGAAATACGAAGTTCTACTGGCGGTGTACGAGAAAAGATGCTACCCGGTGCAATGTTGCTATCACTGCAACAGTGTCTACGAATAATTCTCATATTGTTATTTCGAAAAATTTTAAACATGTTCATTTGCCGGATCCCGATAAGCAGATTGAATTAACTGTAAAAGCTAACATCAAACAAAAAGCCCACCATTCAATGGATGCACCCTCACAAATTGTTCAACGGTGTATTCAAGATGTACCAAGTATTAGTGCTCCTTACATGCCGACTAAGGATGCCATGAGAATGATGGTTCATCGGGTAAGGAATAAGAATTTACCAAGTATTCCCAAAGATATACATGCTGTTGTGATTCCCGATGAATTAACCAAAATTAACAATGATGTCAACTTCCTTATCGGTCACTACACTCATAATGAAGAATCCGTAATCGTATTTGGCACAAATGAGAATTGCAGACTTTTAAGTGAAGCAAATTATTGGCTGATGGATGGAACATTTAACTGTTGCCCCACCCCGTTTCGACAAATATATTCTATACATGCAATAGTCGGAATCCCGGACGGTACGCATAAAGTACTTCCTTTAATTTATGGTTTACTTTCACATAAAACTGTAAAACGTTATGAAATATTTTTAGAAATATTAAAACGACACACTAAATACCTTGAATATCGATTTGTGCCCACAAATAATCCTCACCGATTTTGAACGCGCAGCAATGAAAGCTATAAAAATGGTGTTCCTGGACTGCTTAAATAAACTTTGTTTTTTTCATTTGAACCAAAGCATATGGCGTCACATTCAATCGGCTGGTCTCGCGAAACAATACAACAGCGATCCAGTATTTGCCCACAAAATGAGACATATTGCTGCACTGGCATTTTTAGAGCCAATAGAAATTCCCGATGCACTTGATATAATAAAAAACGAAATTATACCTGATGAAGCTAAGAGAGTGATGCGATGGTTTGAAAAATATTATGTCAGTGGATCAGCTATAATTAAAAAATCCATTAGCTCCAAAATTACAGTAAAGCGAAGTCCGCCAATATTTCCTCCAAGGATGTGGTCAGTACACGACAGCCAACTTTCACATGTACCATTATCACAAAATGCGCTGGAGTCGTGGCACAATAGATGGAATACCTTATTAGGCCGGCGAAAATGGAACATTTTCAAGACAAGAGTGGAGTTCCAGAAGGAACAAAAGCACACAGAATGCACTATCGAACTCATTAATTCGTCGGAGCCAACGCTTAAGAGAAAAATATCAAAATATCAAGAGAGGATTACTCAGCATTTGTCAGAAAAGGATGATATGGACATAAAAACCTACTTAAGTGGCTGGGCTCATATTTCTCATTTATGTAATACAAAATAAGTATCCTATGAAGTTTATAATTGTTTTTGTTAATCATAGTTGATTTGTTATGTTTTTGTTTTGGTTTTAATCATGTTGGTTAGCTATTTGTTAATAATAAAAATTATTTTCATTTGCAAATATATTTCAGTTCCCCTTACAAAACGTATGTATAACCATAACATGTACGATACATGTATTGACGTTGAAGCAAATACGTTTTTGTCACTTTTTTGGTTAGTTTTGTTCAAGTTTTGCATAAAACTTTAAGTTTCGTCTTCTCAACTTGATTCAGGTGTAGGTAAACAACAAACGGAAACAGGTCTACATGTCGAATACCTATGTTTTATACCCAGGGGCAGATGAAAAGTTGTGTCGGCGAATCGCTCGCCGGTGAAAGGTTCTGTCGATGTAATTTTCAAAAGTGAATCGTTCTGTCGGCGAATCGTTCGTCATTGAAAAGTTCTGTCGGAGAAAAAATGAACAGTGACTCGTTCTGTCGGCGAATCGTTCGTCATTGAAAAGTTCTGTCGGAGAAAAAATGAAAAGTGAATCGTTCTGTCGGCGAATCGTTCGTCATTGAAAAGTTTTGTCGGAGAAAAAATGAAAAGTGAATCGTTCTGTCGGTGAACCGATCAACGGCGAAACGAATGTCGGAGAAATGTTTCAGAATCATATCATTAGCTGGAACTATAGCATTTGTGTCATCCGCAAACACTACAAGTTGTAAGTTCGGCAAAAGATTACGTATGAAATTGATTAGATCATTAGTGAATAATATGTATAATAAAGGACTTTAAATTGATCCTTGAGGCACTCCGGCTGTAATGTTTATCATAGATGACCTGTAGTTGTTTTTATACCCGTTTGGCTTTGTAGAATCTAGTTCGACAAACATTTTTCTATTATTAAGGTATGAGGAGAAGAGCTGTAATGCTTTACCTCTTACGCCATAGTGCTTTATTTTTGTGATAAGTAATTTATGGTCAATAGTGTCAAAAGCCGCGCTTAAGTCCAAGAAAATACCCGCTACCCTCAATTTACAGTTTATTTATTATCAGTTTATTTTAGTAAATATACTAAATCATTTAGCAAGGCATAAATAGCATCTCCAGTACCCACATTCTTCTGGTATCCAAATTGTCTCTGGTTAATTAGTTTATTTAAATTCAGATGTCTACTTAAACGGTCTTATAAAACTTTTTCGAAAATTTTTGCCAACGTGGGTAACAAAGAAATCGGTCTATAGTTTGTCGGATCAGTTTTTGAGCCCCTTTTATGAATTGGGACGATTTTAGCAATCTTAAGCTGTTCCGGAAAAATGCCTTCTACAATGCACTTATTATAAAAAGGCGAAAGCGGCATAGATAAAACTGGTAAATTGTCTTTAATAACTGATATTGGAATTTCATCATAGCCACAGGATTTCTTATTTTGCATACTATTCACTATTTTAGAAATTTCATTTGGAGTAGTAAGTGAGATATCCATATCACCCTCCACTCTCTCCGTACTTTGTTGAAGAAAAACAACAGCATCTGATTTTCAACTGTTATATTCTAGGATTCTTTCCATTGACTGGAGTATGATGTACGGAATGCATGATTTAGAAGAAATGTTGAACTTCTTTTATGATAATATTAATTGTACTATTAATGGATGCGTACCCCGGAAAAAGCTTAGTAGTGGAAATTCGCGGTATGTATACCCAGTATGGTACACGAGAGATATAATAACAAATATACAAATTAAAGCCAGACTTCACAAAAAATTCAAAAAAACTAAGTTGGATAATGATTATCACAAATTTGCGGAATGTAGAACTCGTATAAAAAAGTTAATAGAAACTGCGCATATACAACATAAAAATAAAATTCAGTATCAATTTGTAAAAGATCCGAAATCGTTTTGGCAGTATATAAGATCGAAAAGAAAAACACTAAATAAGCAGAGTATCATAAAAGAAGATCAACATCTAACAGATGACGTGTGTGCTGTGCAGTTCGCTGACTTTTTTGAGTCTGTGTACAGCAAGGAGCCACCCAAACTGGACGTGTGCGCGGTGGCGGCGGAGGTCGGCGCGACCAGTGCACGGGTACACATTGAGACGCTGAGTCTCGCGGAAGTTCAGCAGGCGCTTGGGAGTCTCAAGCCAAAACGTTCGTCTGGCCCAGACGGGATACCAGCGTTTCTGTTCCGAGACTGCGGGACTGGCGGAGCCATTGCTTCACATTTTTAATGCATGTTTACATCAAGCCACGTTCCCTCAAAGGTGGAAGATCACGCGCGTTGTTCCGGTTCCTAAAGGAAAACCAAGTTCAGATACCTGTAATTATAGACCGGTGGCTGTACTCTCCACGCCTGCTAAAGTACTCGAGTCGGCTATTCAGCGCTCCGTTCAGGAACAAATGCGTGCGCGTATGTCAGATGCGCAACATGGGTTCCGACCTGGACGCAGCACTGCTACAAACCTTATTAACTTTATGGTACAGGTGGTGCCGGCAGTAGACTCGGGGGTACAGGTAGATGCTGCGTACTTCGATTTTAAAAAGGCGTTCGATACGATGGATAATGACATCTTGTTAAGGAAGCTCGCGAAAATTGGATGTACACTACCTCTGCTACAGTTCTTCGCTAGCTATATGAAGGATCGCCAGCAATATGTCGACTACAATGACTGTGTATCTCAACCGTACTATACGAGATCGGGCGTGAGCCAGGGCAGCAATGTAGGGCCTCTCGAGTTTATTGTAATGATAAATGACTTGCCGGAAGTCGTCAGACATGGGACTTGTTTATTGTTTGCGGATGACCTGAAATTGCTGCTCGAGGGTCGGGATCACGCGGATTGTGAACGTCTACAGGAAGACATTGACAGAGTGGTCGAATGGAGCAATGACAACAAACTGCATTTTAATGTTGCTAAATGTTCGGTGATGTCGTTCACTCGCGCGCGAACTCCCTTGAGTTATCAGTACAAGGTTGAGGATGTACCGATGCAACGAGTGTCTCAGGTACGAGACTTAGGGGTAGTCTTCTTTCAGGAACTAACCTTCCGTGAGCATATCAATAAGATATGTAAGAAGGCATACAGAAACCTAGGTTTCGTACTCAGGCAGTCCCAAGGATTCACCAACACCACGACACTAAGGGTACTATATGACGCATTAGTCAGAAGTCACCTCGAACATAGCGCAATCATTTGAGCATCATGAGGCTAAATATAGTGTTATGTTGGAACGTATCCAAAATAAGTTCACGCGACACTTGTATTACAAGCTGTATGGGGTATATCCATTATACCCATTGATGTACCCTACACTATTTGTTCTGGGTGTGGTAGGGTATAGCACTCTAAGAGTACGACGGGAGTTTTCGCTCGTAGCGTATGTAGTGAAACTACTACGTGGCGTGGCGCATAACCTGGGAGTGCTGCGACACCTACGGCTGTACGTGCCCGACCGGTACGTGTGGAGGCGGCAACGCCCGCCCCTGCTCGCTGTGCCTGCAGCCAGGGCCAACCTACTGGCGAGAACTCCTCTCACTAGAGCCATACGCGTGGTGAATGAGGTTCACGGGAGGGTTGATGTATTGTGGTGCAACTTGAGTGAATTCGCAAAAGTTACACTTTATGTAATAAGTTATTTAGATTAAGATTTTTTTTAACTAGGTATAAGGTGTAGATTTAGGATTTAGTTAGTAAGGCCACTCTGTCGCATTGGATTATAGATCTGTAATGATAGTGTAGGTAAGATTGTTATAAATAAATAAATAAAATCTTGACCATTATTTCCAGGCATGATGTACTTGTGATCAAATTGCTTTACTAGAAGATCGGCTACGTCCTCTGGGTTATCTATTATTTGGTAATTTATTTTAAGTCGAATTTCTGCCCTCATTGCTTTAACTCTATTTGTACTCTTATTAATAACTTTTCAGATTTCCCTACTTGAATTTTTTGATTTATTAATTTTTTCACTTACTGTATTTTTTTAGCATTTGAAATTACCCTTTTATAAATTCTAACATAGGTTTTTTGTAGTTAAGGACACTAGCATTTTTTTTTTTTCTGATGGGAAATCATCAAATGACTCCTCTCGCTCTGGGCTGAGCAGGAGGGAGTGTCAGACTTTTACTGACTAAAACCCATCCATGTTCCTTCATCGTCCTTTGTGTTCCGGGGCCACGGTATCTCTTTTGAACAGTCCCGCAGCCCCGGAGGACACTAGCATCAAGTTAATTTCCACAAGAGCATAAGAGTCGTTTCATTTTACTCAATGTTTTCACACCTCTTGTAACACACTGTAATTGAAAGCTACGTGTTATTTTTATTTTTTGTTTACGTTTTCTAAAACTGTCCTGAAATACCTTACCAAAAGTTTAAAAAAATGTGTTGATTCCCATAGCAGTCCAGTTATGTTCAAGTTTTCATTGTCCAAAATTTACACCATTCTTATAATTAAAAGCTCTCTTATTTACAGTAATATGATTGTTATTACCATTGTTATCGATGGAATTTTCCAAAGTTAAAGTACCCAGTAGTGCCCCGTGACCATCAGCCAAGCCATTGTGGTCTACTACACATCCCTCTACACAGTCATCAGGCAAGTTAGTCAAGATGTTATCTATGCAGGAATATGAGTTATTACGCATAAACGTATGAGTTGTTATGAGATATCTAAAGTTATAGCATGTTATATCTGTGAGTGCCTCCCAGATACGTCATCACCATACATTCAGTTACTGTTAATGGATTGCGCAACCCAACTCGATGCATCCAATAAAACTAAGCAGCAGATTCGGCGCGGGGCCTTTCGTCACATACATCGGTCGTTAGGACAACCTCTTAGTACTTACTTACCTAATATTAAGAATTAATTGTAATAACTTTATTAAATTCATCAAGTGGAAATTTTGGATTTTTTTGGACTCCTCCGCTGCCCATCACATAATTGGCGCAGCCGGTAGGATTGTCGAGTCAGTTCGTGCAAATCAAAGACTATAACTTCACGATCGAGCTGGACCTTTGAACATTTGTGCGTGCTGTTCACGTTTCAACGTGCGTCCAGAAGAACCAGAAGCAGCCGTTGGAGATCCTGTAGACCGTATCCAGACATCGATACTACGGGAGCCGCCGATATGTACTTTATGTGAGTTGCACAAATTCCTTACAGTCGGTCGCTATTTCCCACCTTCAAAATTTTTCACCCACGATCATCGCGATCAACTAGGGGTATCGAACCCCTGGGCAACCGGTTGTCCTCTCGAATCGCGCTGAGGGACGCTACCCGAAATTTAGAGTTAGATAGCTTAGAAATAACCATGGCAGATCAAGACGATAAAATCGATAAAATTGTTGAAACATTAAGATTAGTACCAGAGTTTGACGGTAATAGCAATACTCTGATTAGATTTTTATCACTATGTGACCAGCTTGTTGCGAGCTATATTGATCCAGCACCTGGTCATGAATTAACCAACTTAGCATTATTAAATGGTATATTAAATAAAATCACCGGGAACGCCGCTAGAACACTAGTAACAAATGGTGTTCCCCGGGATTGGAACGGTATTAGGAATACATTAATTCATAATTTTTCAGACCATCCTCGAAATTTTGATCCAAATCGCTTTATTCCACAGCAGCCTAGACCATTTTATCAGGGACCCTCTAGAACCCAACAAATGTTCAAAGCTTTACCGCGATCCAATATGTCCACCGGTTTTAGAGTCAACCCTAGACCCCCAAACGTCTCAGCAGGCACCGAACAACCAGCCTCGACCAATGAGCGGTGTTAGTCACCCCGTCGCACGTGTTCTGCCACCGACTTATATGCATGATTGGCGTAATCACGGTAATCCACCCCCTAGTAATTACTTTAGAACACGAGAAGCAAACGTGAACGAATTTTTTGTACAAGAACCCGACTTTGACTATTATGTCCCAGAGGACTTCTACAGGACTTCTACTACTGTGACTATGACTACGTCCCAGATGGTGTCCCAGCTTGTGACCCGACTACTCACTTGACACTGACACAGGACGTCTCCGTAGGTGAACCCCCAGTTCTACCTGAAAATCCAAATTCGTCAAATTTTTCAAAGGAAGTGCCGAAAAATGCCCCCGAATAGAAATTAATATACAGGGGAAAAGACAATTGCCTTTTTTAAAATTAAATGTTAGGCCCGACTTTCCACCTTTAAAATTTTTAATTGATACGGGAGCTAACCAGTCGTTCATAAGTCCTGAAACTGTGGCAAGGTACTATTCGGACTATGAACCTAACTATGAACCATTTATAGTCGCTAACGTGCATGCATCTACCATGAATTATTACTCAATCACTATACCCTGTTTCGAAGAATTTAAAGACAATAATCCAATCAAATTGAACATATACAGATTCCACGATTACTTTGACGGACTAATAGGGTGCGATCTTCTTGAACGGTTCTTAGCAAAAATTGACTTAAGTTCTCGCGTACTTAAAACTGAATTTTCTAGCAATCCTATACATATGTATACCTCCCAAAGTGTAAATTTGTATGAGAACATTATTCCGGCACAATCTTCTAAAATATTAAATTTGCCTATTAATATTAGCCAAGGAGATATACACATAGATCAGCAAAGTATACAGAGTTGTAACATAACTGAATGTGTAACTTTTTTCCTGTGGCAACTCTGCAGCTAACAGCTGTTTTAAAATTGTCCTTTTAATTTTAACTTTAAATATTAAATTTCTTTGTTTGTAAGGCATATTTCCAATTACTCATCAAGTAAAAAGCTTATTATTGTGTATTTTGTGTTAGATTCACGTAACAAGTGCTAATTAAATGTTTTAGTTTAAATGTGAATCAGTGACAGTTACCGGCTCAAGGAAATTTTGCATTGTCATCTTGATATCAGGTACAATACTGTAAATTCTACTTGCTATTATATTGTTTACGTGCTATAATTTCCCCAGCAATTAACCAGTTCACTTTTTAATTCGGTTAACTACGATAGTAATGACCTTTGGAACGTAAACATAACCTTGCTTGGTTTGGTGACAGTACTCGCTGCAGAACTAAATCTTTTATTTATTTTCTCTTTCATACTTTGCTGCCACAGTTACCTACTCTCTTCCAGTTTCTTTTCTTATCCTTTTCCTAACTTACAATCATGACCATGACTCGTTCCGCCCACGCTCGCCAAGAAGAACTTAAACTGGCTCTGAGCGAATTAAAGGTGTCTAAGCAGTCCTGTGACCAACTAAGTAGGGAATTGGATGACAATGAAAGGGTTCTCTTTGAAGCCCACGAAATAAATAGGAAGTTAAAAAAGGAAATGGGTCAGTTATACAATCAATACACTGACGCCATAGAAGACCGGGATAGGCTCCAAGTTATTGTGGACGGGTTCAGCCAGTGTAGCGCAGAATATGAGCAAACTCTTGATCATAAACACTTATTAGAACAGCAGCTACATGAGGCTAGAAGTCAAATAACAGAACTTGAGACTAACAATCATAACATCACTGCCTCGCTGAACCAAAGTCTGTTCAGTGAATTGGTGCCTATTGCCCCGTCAATGGTTTCTGCCACCAATCCCTCCTTCACAATAGATTTGACAGGTGAGGATGGTTCCAACTTATGTAATTCAGTGAGGGCAGTCACCAGTAAAAACAAGCTAAAAAAATACATTAAAATCAATAAATACATTGTCAAAACACAAAAGATGGTTAAAAGGCAAAAGTATTTCATTAAAAATGTTAAATTAAATAGAGAAAGACTAAATGTATTAAAACAATTAGATATATATTCATTTAATTTGGAGCAAAGCACTAGGAGGTACAAAATTGACACAGAACACCTGCAATCTAAACTTGATCACCTACAGGAGAAGATAAGTTCAATGACTAGCAAATATAATACCTCTGAACATCTTATGAGGGAATATGTGTTGGCGATGAATGATTTGGTCAACTCACAAACAAACAACTGTGACCACTGTCAAACAGCTTCCCATATAAATACACCAGACCATTCATTGGCAACATGTAATATCACCTTACCGCAGCCATGTGTTGATTTGCATATTCCTACGAATAGTTCCCCTAAACAATATAAACAAAAAGTAAATAATGACATAGTAATATTTTGTGATGAGATTGGAAAAGACCTAGGTAATTTGTTAGCAGATGAGAACCCAGGACACTCAGTGATAAACAACTGTATGCCGGGATGTTCTCTATATCACATAATGAAAGAAATAATTAAGTGTAACTTTAACCAGGACACCATATTATTAATTTTGATAGTTAAAAGAGGAAATGTGAACAAAGGAGAGTTGCTCCAGTATCATAGGACATTGTCAAACTTAAATTTAAGAAAAATTGTGTTGTTTACATTTCCATATAGTAAAAGTTTGCCACAGGAAGAAAATTTCCTTAGATATAATATTAATAACACGTTGCATAATTTGACATCTAATAGTAATGTTTTTCATTTGATTGACATTAACAATTATATTGGTAATAATTTTTATTTGACAAAAGATAGATATCTTGTGGATCGGTGCTATTTATCAAACTATTGTAGAAGACAGGTAGCTGTATCGCTATCATATTATTTTTCTATTACAGCCAAGAACTTGGCTAATCGAGTTGCCTCTGTTGAGCAATGCAATATTCAGTTAAATTACTCTGCCAATAGTTTGATCAGAATTAATGACTCAGTCAATCATTTAAATTAGAAAATGAGACAACAGAGGCAACCTCTTGCAATATTTTAAGGAAGCCAGATAATAAACCAAGAGAATGTTTAGAGGATTTCAATAGTATCAACCTGGTGCATCAAAATATTCAAGGATTTTTGAACAAAGAATTAGAAGTAGAACTTTTTCTGAATTGTAACAACATAGATATTCTTTGTATAACGGAGCATTGGCTTAAGTGTCACCAATTAATTTTCAATTTTAGTAATCACCAGGTTGGTAGTTCATTCTGCAGGGAAAATGCTATACATGGCGGCGCATTAATCTTAGTAAATAATCAGCTTAAATTTAAAGACCGCAAGGATATTGTAAGCCTATCTGTTGAGCGAACAGTTGAAATAGCCTGTATAGAATTGGAGCAGTTTATCATATTAAGTGTATATAGACCTCCTTCAGGGTTGTATGATAGTTTTGAAAAGGTAATGGATGAAGTGTTGCATAAAATCTGTAATTCTAAGAAGTCCATAATCACTTGTGGTGATTTTAATATTAATTTGTTAGAAAAATCTGGGCTAAGTACTAAAATTATAAGCCTGTTTCAGTCATACAATCTTGAAAACAAATTTCTGGAGCCCACTAGAATAACCCCCACTAGTGCCACTTGCCTCGATAATATTTACACAGATGTCATACCTACCCACACAGTAATTATTAACTTAATGGATTCAGATCATTGTGGGCAATTGATCACAATTCCTAATGTAAACAAGAAAGTCACTAAGAAGGATATCATTGTTAATCCAAAAACTAAAAATCGCCTGGAAACTTTTAAAACTAAACTTTTGTCTAAATTACCACCTTTGTCAAATAACGGTGATCCCAACCAACAATATAACGATTTTTTTAGTATGTATTGCACACAATTTAAAACCACGTTTGTTCCTAAGACAATCTCGGTTAATAGTAACGCTTCTTTCAACGACTGGGCCACCATTGGTATTCATAAGAGTCGAAAACGACTTTATGAGCTGTATGAAGAACGGACGTATATAAACACTGTAGAATTTAAGTTATATGTTAAGAATTATTCTAAGGTATTTAAAAAAGTTTGTTTTATAGCAAAGTCACGTTATTTGAGTTCAAAAATTAAAAACAGTAGTAATGTAATTAAAATGACATGGAACATTATTAATAGCGAAACGGGAAAGTCTTGCAATCGAGATAGTGACTACAGCCTTGCTATTGGCGATAATATTTTGAATTCAGACACTCAAGTTGCCACAGCATTTGAAAATTTCTTTGCGGATATTCCCGTATCGACTACTAAATCGCTAAACTCGTCACCAGCTGCTGCCGAGTCTTTATTAAGGGAAAACGTTTCAGTCTGTGATTCCGAATTTAATTTTCAATATGTCACCTGTAAAGATATAATTAAAACTTTTCACACGTTAAATGTTAAGAAGACCGCCGATCTATGGGGTCATTCTGTGGACGTTGCTAAGTCCATTATAACCATTGTAGCTCCTTCTTTAGCTGTAATATTTAACGATTGTATTGACCGTGGTGTGTTTCCTGATCTAATGAAAAATAGTAAAATAATACCATTGTTTAAATCGGGTAGTAAATCAGACCCCACTAATTATAGACCCATTTCTGTACTACCCACCTTCAGTAAAATTTTTGAAAAACTAATTTTAGAACAAATGCAAAGATTTTTCAATAAACATAAGTTATTGCATAAGAAACAGTTCGGTTTTACAAGGGGTCGTTCAACTACTGATGCCGGTGTTGAACTTTTAGGGCACATTTTAGGGAAGTTAAATGCGATGCTTTGGGCATTTTTTGCGATTTGTCTAAGGCTTTCGATTGCGTTCTTCATGAAACATTAATCAGGAAACTACACCACTACGGAATCCGGAACGCCTCTCTGGATCTTCTTGCGTCATATTTGAGCGATAGGATTCAGAGAGTTGATGTTAACGGGAAAAGGTCCCCCGGATCCGTAGTAAGAATGGGGGTACCCCAGGGCTCAATTCTTGGCCCATTTTTGTTTCTTATTTATATAAATGACTTGCCTTACCTCCTAAAGGATAATCATGACATAGTGTTGTTTGCAGACGATACCTCTCTTTTATTTAAACTCAAACGTCAGCAGCTAGTTACGGACGATGTTAATAGCGCCCTGGCAAAAGTCGTTAATTGGTTTAATGTTAACAATCTACTCCTAAATGAGAAAAAAACTAAATGTATTAAGTTTACGATACCCCATGTAAGACAAGTGGAAACTAGTGTACTAATCAAGAATGAAGAGTTGAAACCGGAAGATAACACAGTGTTCTTAGGCATAACTTTGGATGCCAAGCTTCAGTGGGGCCCCCATATAGACAAATTGTCAAAAAAGCTTAGCTCTGCAGCATACGCCGTTAGAAAAATTCGTGATTTAACTGATTTAGAGACAGCCCGTTTAGTTTACTTTAGTTATTTCCACAGTGTGATGTCGTACGGTATTCTCTTGTGGGGCAATGCCGCCGATATTCAGACAATATTTGTTTTGCAAAAAAGGGCAATTCGTTCAATTTATAAATTAAGTCCTAGACACACCCTCAGAGAAAAATTTAAAGAGATTAATATACTTACTGTCCCCTCTCAATTTATTTATGAAAACCTTTTGTACGCACATAAAAATATTAATTTGTTTAAAAAATACAGTGATATCCACAACGTAAATACGAGGAATAAACACAAATATGTTGTTCCTGCAACGAGGCTAAAAAAAATAGGGGGTACGTTCAGATGCCAATGTATACGTTTTTACAATAAACTTCCGAGTCATATTCAATTACTAAGCCTAAATAAATTCAAATCGTTTATAAAACGGAAGCTATGTCTGAAAGCCTACTATGACATTAATCACTATCTCGAAGATAAAAAGGCTTGGGATTAAGCTGCTCCAATTAAATTTACTCTGTGAATGTCGAAATTTCGGACTTCGCTTGTTTATTATTGATTCCTTTCCCATATACACTGTGACATTTAATTTATTTGACATGAATACTTTTAGTATTTTATTATTATTATTATTTTTTATTATTATTTTGTTTTATATTTTTCTTATTGTTATATTTAATGATTTGACATGAATACTTACTTTGCTAAGTATTTTACTTTTATTTTTTATTGTTAATGGTCACATTTAATGACATTTATTTTGTAGAGTATTTTGTATTAATTTTATTTGATTATTGTGAATGTGAGGACCATGTGTATCTTTTTCCACTATTGTCTGGCAGTTTGAGTACTATAAGCGACCTACCCAAATGTCCTTTCTTTGGTATTGTTCGTCGTGTCGTTGAGCTCCTTGAGTTATAAGTCGAGCTACACGATAACTGACAAATGCTTGCACTGACTGGACAGGTCCACTCAAATCTGTGTGGTTCTTTCTTCAAGAGACCATCTCAGACACTAATCTGCATAGTCCTCATGTGAGTTAACCAAGATTATGTCTGGACTTTAAAAGAGACTATGACCTCTGAGTTTGTTTCGGCTGTTTCTTCTCAGAGTAGTCAGGTACGAAACACCGGCCCCATCTAGTTTAAAAAAGAGACGTGTAAAAGTGTTTTTAAAAAACCTATTTGCAAAATAAACATCATTTATCATTTAACTACAGCAAAAAATAATCGAGCTTTTTTAGAAATATTTAACCCTACGAATAATGATGTAATTTTATCTTTGTCAGAACCAATCGTCGCACATGTATTTAGCGAACGAACTGTACCTGCAGTGACATCGGATACTTACGATAACAATACTCGTCGAGCCGAGCAGGTGTTATCGCGATTGCGCATAGATCATTTAAATCCAGAGGAGACAATCAATTTAACTAACCTCTGCAGAGAATACTCAGACGTATTCTATATTGAAGATGAACCTTTAACGTTCACAAACCAAATTAAGCATAGCATTAACAGTGGTGTTAATGCTATGCTTAATTTAAGTTTTACTATAGACAGGTAATTCGTCTGTGGAGACGAATTACCTGTCTATAGTAAAACTTACAGGTATCCATATATTCATAAGAATGAGGTACAAACTCAAATCAGTAAAATGTTAGATCAAAAAATAATTAGGCCTTCTACCTCTGCATGGAGCGCACCTATATGGGTAGTACCAAAGAAGAGTGACGCGTCTGGCAAAACTAAGTGGCGCATAGTCATTGACTTCCGTAAGCTGAACGAGAAGACAATTGATGATAAATATCCCATCCCAAATGTCACCGATATATTAGATAAGTTAGGGAAGTGTCAATACTTTGCTACTCTTGATTTAACTAATGGGTTTTACCAGGTAGAACTAGATCCTAAAGATATTCATAAAACGGCATTCAATGTAGAGCATGGACATTATGAATTCCTGCGAATGCCCATGGGCTTGAAAAATTCGCCAGCCACCTTTCAGAGAGTAATGGATAATGTACTTCAAGGTCTTCTGAATAAAATTTGTGTTGTCTATTTAGATGATATCCTAGTATTTGGTACTTCTTTACAGGAAATCATAGATAACTTAGGTAAAGTATTTCAGCGTCTTAGGGAATCCAATTTTAAGATCCAGATGGATAAGTCCGAGTTCCTAAAACGTGAAACACCATACTTAGGGCATGTTATTACCCCTGAAGGTGTCAGACCGAATCCCGACAAAACTTCGGCAATTGAAAATTATCCTTTTCCAAAAACTCCGAAACAAATTAAATCTTTTCTAGGCCTTATCGGTTATTACCGTAGATTTATTCCCAATTTCGCTCGTGTTACAAAATTTCTTACGAAATGTCTGAAAAAAGGAGCTAAAATTAATATTACACCTGATTATATAAAACATTTTGAACACTGTAAGACTCTTCTGACTAATGACCCGGTACTACAATATCCAGACTTCTCAAAGGAATTCATTCTCACTACTGATGCATCCAAATTCGCACTGGGCGCTGTACTATCCCAAGGCCCAATAAGAGCTGATAGGCCCATAGCTTATGCATCTAGAACACTAAACGATAGCGAAATAAATTATTCGATGATCGAAAAAGAACTCCTTGCAATCGTCTGGGCAACAAAGTACTTTAGGCCATATCTATTTGGGCGCAAATTTAAAGTAGTCACCGACCATAAACCGTTGCAATGGCTAATGAATTTAAAAGAGCCTAATTCGCGTCTGACTAGGTGGAGACTAAAATTATCCGAATTCGATTTTAATGTAATTTATAAAAAGGGTAAATGTAATACAAACGCTAACGCTTTGTCACGTATCGAAATTCATAATGATGAAACTATCTCAATGATAGTCAATACGTCACAAGCACCACGACGTCACCAAAGTACGTCATCAACGATTTCAGCACCTGAAGCTATGTCATTGGATAATTCTTCAGTGGTCCAAGATAACCATAGTTCTTCAACGCTTACAGCACCTGAAATTCAAGACATGTCAGACGGTGAGACCGCTCACACTAGCGTAGAAAGCCCAATTCTTGAAATTCCCATAAGTGAAGACCCCTTAAATAAATATCGTAGACAAATTATAATTAATATAGTTAGTGACTCACCTACCTCTAAGTCTATAATTAAAAAACCTTTTGATACTTACCTGCAAGTTGTGATGAATGTACGAGAATCCCATTTTGATAAAGACATTGTAGACCTAATAAAAAAACGCGTAGATCCCAAATTCCGCACAGCTATCTTAGTCCAACCAATAGAAAAGATGCTTGGAATAGTTCCTGTAATTCAAAGAAATTTTAAAAGTTCATCTATGAAATTGATTCTAGTTAAACGCCAAATTACTAATATATCCGAATATTTAAATCAACAGGATGCTATTCGCAAGTATCATGAGGGAAAGACAAATCACCGTGGCATAAATGAGACCTGCCTAGCCTTATCATGTCAATTTTTCTGGCCTAAAATGAAAACTGACATAACTAAATACACTAATGAATGCAGGATATGTAACTGTGCAAAATACGACCGTAACCCGATTCGCCAAGAGTTTAGAATCGTTCCACCGCCTAGTAAGCCCTTTGAAACTGCACATGTCGATGTTTTAACTATCGAACAAGAAAAATATTTTACTATAATTGATTCTTTTAGTAAATATGCTCAAGCTTACCGTATGGCAGACTGTACAGCCCCTAATATAATAAAATCACTTTTAATTTTTGGTACGCACCATGGTTACCCGATGAGATTAATAACTGACCAGGGAACCGAATTCACAAATCAGGTAGTTAGTGAATTTTTACGACTGCACAAAATACAACATGAT
The DNA here is from genome assembly GCA_947578425.1 of Eugnorisma glareosa. Classification (NCBI taxonomy): domain Eukaryota; kingdom Metazoa; phylum Arthropoda; class Insecta; order Lepidoptera; family Noctuidae; genus Eugnorisma; species Eugnorisma glareosa. The sequence goes on from OX387960.1 coordinate 18,340,029, forward strand.
ACCACTGCTGCTCATACCCCGAACGAAAATGGGATGATAGAGAGCTTCCATAGCACACTTCTTGAACATTTACGCATATTAAAGCTGAAACACAAAAATGAATGTGCTTTCACTTTAGTCCCTTACGCCCTTTTAGCATATAATAGTTCCATTCATAGTCTGACTAAATGTAGGCCGTTTGACCTTATCACTGGACATTTCGACCCAAGGGATCCCACGGATTTAAATCTGTCGGAAAGATTACTACAACAATACATTCAAGATCACCGTAGTCGAATGGAAACGGTATATAGCCTTGTCCATGAATCATCGCTTGCCGAACGCGAGGCATCGATGACGCAACGTAACAGTGATAGGGAACCTGAAATCGAGTACTCAGAAAACCAGGAGATTTACATACGGAACCCTACTGCAACCCGGCAAAAACTTGCCCCTCGATTTACTCAAGACAAGGTTATTGCTAACTTACCTATTCATATTTACACTTCAAGGAAAGGAGGACCGGTAGCTAAAAGTAGACTGAAACCACCTAAAAAGAATAAAGGCTCTCAATTGTTACAGGTACCTAGCACTGACGATAATGAGCCTGGGCCGAGCTCAAGAGATCCAACTTGACAGCTTAGATGACGGACCGGGACTTTTACCTTATAATTTAGGAGACACAAAAATCGTATCCCATCATCATACGTTCTTACAGGACATTAACTTAATTCAGATAGAACGACAGGTATATGACTTACAACGACAATTACGTGATACTACGGACAAATTAAGTAATAATAGTTTGCTCATGTTCAGTGCTCAAATTAAGTACTTACATATTAAATTAAATAAAATTCTTTTACAATTAGAAACGCTGCAACCTAGTAGAGTCAAACGTGGCTTGATAAACCCATTGGGCACTTTGATAAAATCAATTTCGGGAAATTTGGATCATGATGATGCTATAAGGTTCGAAAATGCTATGAAAATTCTAAAACGAAATGATAAACTCATTTCCAACAAAATTAATCATCATATTTCATTATTTAAAGAAATTTCCTTACAACAAACTCACGTACTGAATAATTTGACAATAAATCAGCTCAAATTAGATAAAGCCCTTTCGTACGTCATCAATATGACTACGTCAGAGAGCGATCGTACTTTAAGATATGCTCACCTTGCGCAACTCTTCGTTATACTTAACGATAACGTACAAGAGTTATCCGGTGAAATAAGTAGGCTAGAAAATATATTAGCTTTTAGTCGCACGGTATCCTTGCACCATTCTATTCTATCTGTTAGGGAATTAAGAACTATGATAAGCAAATTACAGCATTTATATAGCACCGATCAGGTCTTAGACTTAGACATTAGATATTACTATGACATAATTAGTTTAGGATCATATTATGTCGATAAGAAAATCGTGGTTGTCCTTCAATTCCCTATCACTCTTCCCAGTACCTTTGAACTATTTAAACTTTGTCCAGTTCCTAAAAAAAACTTTGACGTCATCCTGCCTTCCTATCCATATGTAGCGATCAATTCAAAGGAATATGTGTACATGGAGGCTGAATGCCCGAAGGTAGATAACTGGCATATCTGCGAGCAAAAAACAAGTCACCAAATTCGCTCCGGTCAGGATTGCATAGAAAAACTGATACATTCCCAGGAGATAGATGAAACGTGTCAAATCACGGCTATTTCTCTGGCCAAGGAAGCCCTGCTGGAGCTAGATAGCAAGCACTACATAGTTTCGTTCCCGAAGCCCACCAAGGTTCAACTTTACTGCGGCCCTGAAAAACATCAAATTCTGGAAGGAAGTTTTCTGGCTACAATTCCGAAGTCTTGCAAAATGAAGACCCCGAAATTCACATTGGCCAACATCGATGACAAAGTCAACGGAATTTCAATTGAAATCTCAACGCTCCCACGGATGACTAATGATTCTCGGAAGATTCAACCAAATTACCACCTGCATTCAATGGATCTCGGAACATTGCACAAGATACAGAAACAAATTCCGATGGAAACGTCTGTCGAAATCGATACTGCGGATTCCTCGAGTCTCTACCACACAACAATACCATTGTATGCGATTGTACTTGCATTGTTAAGTGCAGGTGCACTTCTTACCATCTACTTTATTCGTCGTCATCGAACAAAACTCATTAAAATTGAATAGAATAAAGAAGCCATCGAGTTGTCGCAGCGAAACAAGAAAGTCGCAACTTTTGCCGTAGAAATTGGCAAATAGTTGCTCATCTAAGAGGGGAGGTGTTATATCTGTGAGTGCCTCCCAGATACGTCATCACCATACATTCAGTTACTGTTAATGGATTGCGCAACCCAACTCGATGCATCCAATAAAACTAAGCAGCAGATTCGGCGCGGGGCCTTTCGTCACATACATCGGTCGTTAGGACAACTTCTTAGTACTTACTTACCTAATATTAAGAATTAATTGTAATAACTTTATTAAATTCATCAAGTGGAAATTTTGGGTTTTTTTTGGACTCCTCCGCTGCCCATCACATAATTAGCATGTCAACAGGCTAATGAACTCAGTTCGTTTTCTGCTCTCTGTGAGCATGTCAATATTGAAATCTCCACAAATCACACATATCTTATTAAATAAATGCTCCAATAGTTTTTCCAAGCTCTTCATAAAATAATCAAAATTCTTGCCATTGGGGTTACGATAACAACAACACAGATAAAGACCTGTATTAATATCCTTTAAACGACAAATTTCAAAGCTCTACCTTATATAGTTTATTTATAGCGTCTTTAACTTCAACTTTTCTGTCCGTGTGTGCTAGGATTAAAGTTCCCCCCTCATCTTTTTATTTCTAGTATTGTAAGATGCAAGATAATAATTTTCTAGACTTAATAAATTTACAGTTTTGTCGTTTAAGAAATGTTCACATAAGCAAACATAGTCTACCTTATTCTCAAGCGCTTCTAAATAAATGGATAATTCATATTTCTTATTGCTAATTCCACACACATTCTGATGACATATACACATATTACATTGAAGATTAGATGAGACTGAAAACACACTTTTATTTGATGCAAAAGCAGTATCTTTGTCACTCACGAAAAAAATCAGCCTGTTGTGAGACGTCATCAGTCTGTGACGCCGAATTTACAATGCTAATTTGTGTGAGGATACTGCTCTCAGTTTGAGTAGAAGCATTCTTATAATACTTTATTCTACTTAGATTTTCATCGTCTGCCATTCTGGTAATTAATTCATCTACGCTCCAAGGACTGACGGACAGGACAAAATTATAAGACCTTTTATATAAGATCTTTTCAAAAAAAAAATAAAAGAATATTTTATTTGACACTTAAAAATACATGTTACAAGCCAGTCACAATAAGAAAGCACACGATTGTATTGCCACAAATCTTAACCCCTAAACTAAACCTTTTTTTTTTTACCGATGGGAAATCATCAAATAACCCCTCCCGCTCTGGGCTGAGCAGGAGGGAGTGTCAGACTTTTACTGACTAAAACCCATCCATGTTCCTTTTCTTGTTTGTATTGTTCCTTTGCCCTTTGTGTTCCAGGGCCGCGGTATCTCTTTCGAACAGTCCCGCAACCCTGGCAGGCATCGGTCCTTACGGACCCCTTCTTATTTGCTGACTCTCTTTGAGGCGCGCGTGGAACACGAACGCGCCGTCGACACGGCCGGGCGGCCTGTCGTCATAAGACGGACGGACGGCGAGCTAGCCCATAGCTCACCGTCCACAGGCCCGCGCCTACGGTGGCCGGGGGCCACCACGTGGCCCCCGACGCCCGGTGCGTCACGCCGCTGCCATGAAAAAAATTGTATTTTTTCCGGCCCATGCTGAGGCTAGAGTAGGTTTTTGTCTACAATATTATAACTTTAACTGGGAGAACAATGTTGTCATTTTTGTCGACGAAAAGAGGTTCAAATCGGACAGAGATGGGAGGAGAATATTAAAGCGGCGAGACAAGACACGATACCATGTCAAAAATGTAATACCCAACAGGTCGACTCGTCAGATGAGCATGGGATTTTGGGGATAGATATTCAACTTATGCCATGGCCTGCAAAGAGCCAACCCAATACAGAACCTCTGGGGACAGATGGTACTCAATTAGGATGTATCAGAAGTGCGCAACGTGGAAAACTTGCGGCAAGCGTCAATCCAAATGTGGGATGATGGGAGGGGATCTTTGGGATATGTGTTGGAACATAGTTACTGGAATGAAAGCCAGGTTGGATGCAGTGTTAGACGCTAATGGTGGACCCACCAGATATTAACGATCTAGCATTGGAATATCAGTGACTTTCATTCTTTTATCCAATTTCCACCATTTTATCTACGAATATTTTTTTAACATCTTGCACACTCCTGATTTTAGGTAAGTTTACTTCGTAGGCAAACAAATTAGATTAATTGTAAACTGCTTCCCAATTTATTTATTTTTTTAATGTCTTCAATATATATTTGTATTACACATTCATTTAGAAGTTTAAATTATTGTTAACTACAAAATACAATATGACAACAAAAATTTGAATTATCTCGAGAGGTATATTTTATCACAAGATGAGTTTTGTGAAGAACAAAACAAGGAAGTGAAGCATAAATTATCCTATTCTAAGTCTCAATTTAATAAAAAGTGGAGAGAAGCTCATAAAAAACCATCACTTTTCCTTAAAAAGAATGATAAGTGGTTACAAGGAACATTCGAAATACCGAGGGCTAAACGGCGTTCTTCTGATCGACCAACAAAGTCATTTTTAGAGACAAGTGAAGGGAGTAAACGCAGAAAAACACGAAGTACGCAGTTGAAAAATAATTATTAATACATGCTGCTCAGACATGCCTTCAATGTTCGGAAGAGAGAATTGCATCCAATATTCTAACCACCAACTCTCCGCAGACAGCTCAAGTATATCAAAATGCATAACCAAGCAGTGTGAAAATCAATCACAACTAGATCCGCCCTTTCAATGTTTGTGGAAGCTGATCTTTAAAGACAATAATATGAAATGATAAGAAATAGCAACAAGAAGTTCAATCAATCAAGAAATTCAATCCGAGCTACAAATTGGACTTTTTATCCGGCGAAAGATGCGCATCGGATAACTAAAACATGCGCTGAAATTAACCTGCAGAACCTAATGGACCATACAGCAAGTCCAAAAGAGCGTCAATCGTTGACCCAAATTTCAAAATGGGGATGGATCGCAACAATCACAATTCAGACAAAAAATGCAAGATGTGCACGAGTGAATGCAACATTTTGCATAGTTGCTTTGTTCCGCTACAGTTAATATGTGGGTGAAACAAAAAAGTGGTTTGGCAAAATCCAACTCCTTCTTCGCCACGATTCTGTCGACCAACAAGGATCCAATTTGCCAAAGAAACATTGGATATCACTAAGTCTGAAATCGTAAATGTATAATAAGAGGCTATAAATGCTTTGAAACCTAGGGAATTCGTACTGAGCGAAACGTTATTAAGTACAAAACATGTCATGACTGTAACTATGGCCGATGCGAAAGTGTGTAGGTGCGTACATATTAGATAACATATACATGTTATAAAACGTTGTTGTATAACATGTATCAATAATGTGAAGACTGAATGATACAACCGTGTTATTTTTTAACATGTTATTAATATTTACAACAATGTTATAAACTTATGTCATAAGTCATAAGTAATTTATTCGGAACAATATACATTGTGTGGAATTTAAAATGCGCGCAAGTACGAGTCACGTGGACTCGAGATGCAATGGACGCGGTGCGCGGTGCCGGCGAGGGTGGCAGTGTTTAGGCTTAGGCGTAGGCTTTGACGAGAACGAATGTGTTCATTTTGTGTGGTTTTTAAAATGGAGTGGAACAAAGTGAACACTGCTTTACTGATTGAGCACTTTAAAGAAAAAAGAGAATTGTGGGATACGACAAATGTACATTTCAAGAGGAGACATGGCCGGCGAAAAGTTTGAAAAAAAGGTATTTAAAGAAACTATTCCCTTTGCGCAACGTCAAGCCTTTAGAGTGCGATAAGGGCCGATTAGATCACAAATTTTTTGATAAGATCGACGTTTTGTATTCCCCTTTTTCCTCCCCGAAAACTGAGCCGATTCAATTATTTTTGACATTAAAATTTTAAGAAAGAGTATATTTAGGTTCCCATAAATTTCTTTTATGTTAAAAACTTTTATATTTTGTCTGGTAGTCCTCTAATCACGGCTGTAAAAATGAGGCATTAAACACCTGACCATTATTTAAAGCTTAAACATATAATGAGATAGGCCTATCTGTTTTCCGCTCGTCTTACCTCTCTGTCTACCCTAGTAGCTCCCTCTCGCTCGTTCTGTTTTCCGCTGCGCACGATCGTGCTCAGGACTCAGTAAACTAATTTTGCATATCTTTGCAAATTCATATAGGTACATAATAATATATTCCTGTTCCACGTAAGTGTTTAAAAAGCTTTTTTACCATTGCCACTCGAAAAAGCGCATTTTATTCATCGTTAACAGTGAATAAAACGCTCTTTTCACACCACCTGCTCGACAATGCCAAATTACATATCATGCAAACCTTACGTAAAGCAAGTCATTAAAGCCCTTGGCTTTAACCGGGTTGTAAAGTTGGACTGAATCTCATTATAACCCACTGGGTTGTAATATTTTCACTTTTAAGAGTTCTTATTGCAATGGCCTTAAAGTCTTATTTCGTAATAATAGATCAAGTAATACTCGAAGGCCGGGGCCGGTGCCGCGTCGAACTTATTTGAAAATCGAACTTTTTCAAAAAGCAGTTTTTTTTTCGGCAAGCTGAATGGAACACATGTGCTGACACACACACACAGCTGCACAGGTGCTGACGCTGCAATAATATACGTATTATCTGCAAAGATTTCATAAAAATGTATCAAAATAGAAGAAAAGTTCTGTTAAAATGTTGTGTGACGAATGTGATTTAACTCCGGAGTCCATTAAATTGGATGCCTTAGGCATTGTTCATAATCTACTCCCAGAGAAGTCAAAGGAAAAATACCTGAAAGCCTACTGGACTAATGTCTCAAACATCAATTTTCACTTTTAATTTACTATAATAAAACGCTGTTTTTAGTAGCCTTGCTTTTTTATTAACTCGCAAAAGGTGAGAAAAGTAGAGTACACTCCTCGGGGATAAAGCTGTTTTTGTCTTGGGCTAATAGGCGTGACGAAAGATTTTGAAACCCTCTTCCGTAATGTTTACTATTTACGCAAAAACTTTTATTTCGGTAATAAACTTAAGTTTAACGAAGCTTAGACCCATTTTTCTAATATTTTTTCAATAGTTCGCGAAAACAGCTCGCAGGTGTCATGGCGTCAGTCTGACGTCACACCTAGGTAAAAACATGTCAGTGTGTCTGCGATGTCTATGCGAATTATGAAGGTGACACCCGGAGCACTTTAAAAAAAACCGAAATTAATTTAAAGAAGAGTTTAATTACTTCCAAATTACAATATTAGATCTTAAGTCTAGACTTGGTCGATGCTTGTACCGAAGTGCCAAATTAATTATTAAGAAAAATACAATTCTGAACGATTGCGAAACGCGGATGAGGCATCATCAGATTCGAAGTAGGTGGTCGGCGGCCACACGGAGCGTCGAGTCAGCAGAGTTCCTGTGGTCCAATTTTACGTGGAAACACCCGTTGTACGTAAATCTCTATCATGTCGCTATTTAACCGTTTTGGTGTAGGCAGGGTACGTAACACCTCCCCCTCAGAACAGTAACTATTTGAGCAATTTCAGCGAGAATGTTGCTGGTACATCTGTCTTGCTTGTAGGATTCTGTGTCTTCGTATTGAGGATTTTCAGCGCTTTCATCTGGTAATTGTGGCTCTCTGACCTTTGTGCAAACATTATACCGACGTATGGTGAGAGATCAGTACAGTTGCACCGAATATTACGACATATAGCGGGGTAGTCGTATGGTAAATCGATTGTTCCAGGTTTGCGTGATCGATTTGTACTGGTTGCTGCATTAAGCTTCTGTAGTGTAGTCTTTTAGAAGACCTAGGGTTTACAATCAATTATGACAAGTGTATACTTTTACCCCAACAGAAATGCAATTTTTTAGGTTTTGTGTTAAATTCACTAAACATGACAATAGAATTACCACCTGAAAAATGCTTTAAGATTCATCAAGAATTATTATCTTTTTTATAATAAGAAAAACTGCAAAATAAGGGAATTTGTGTTGGAGTTTGTGGAGATGGTTGATGTGAATGATTAGGCCACTAGTATATTAATAGTGTTTATTAAATCACTTTATCATAGTTTTACATAATAACTTTACACAGGATAGAAGCAAGCAACGCCATGACACAATGACACATTTTCTAGGACCGAATAGAGACAGTGATGTTGCCAGATTATAAATCAAGATTATAATATTTACCACAGATTATAACACGCCTCCTTAAATTTATCATCTTGACCTTTTACATAAACAATACAAAACTTAATCTAAATTAATTTTAACCCTAAACTATTTTTCAAAAATTTGGTCTTGTCTAAACTTTTAGTTAACATGTCTGCTAAGTTAAATTATGTATCTATTTTTACAGTATCAATAATACCTTTTTCATAGTTTTCATTTATATAGTGAAACTGAACTTCAATGTGCTTTGAATTTTTGTTGAAAAAGTACTCATATTGCTTTTCTTGTCTGGATCACTAGTAGTAGTCATATTTTTCTCTTTTATTTTAGACTTTACATAATCTACTGTTCTTTGTTCTTCTGGAATTACATCAATAAAATCTCCAATATAACTATAGCTTGGAGGTAATGCTCTGAGCAAGTATCGCATCTTCTCGGTTTCATTTATGCTTCCACCAGCCGCTTTGAAGTCATTTATTGTTTTTTCGAAATCCACAAAAAAGTCTTCTACTGTATTGTAACTGTTTAATTTGATTTCTTCAATTTTTCCTCTGCATATTATTTGCATAGCTGTAGACTGTGTTAGATACATTTTGTCAAACTTTTTCATCATGTGATAGGCTGTTGTACATTCACTGATATATTCTAGTTGTTTATCCGAAATGGTGCTCATTAAAATAGTTCTTGCTTTTAACCCATTTATAACGACCGATCGTTATAAAGATCAAAAAAAGTACTGGAGAATACCCTCAATTTAAAAATAATAACGAGCGGATAACTTTTGCTTATTGTATACCAATCGCCGCAGTGATCGTTTGACAGTATTTCAGTGCATAGAAAATTATCTTATGATTATTATTTTGAAGTGCTTTTGTAGTTTAGTTCGTATGAGCGTAATTAACTTTCACTATGTCTTCAAAACGGTAAGTGTTTACAAATTAGCTTGTGATTGAAATTAATTTTATGCACGTTTTTTATAAATTTATAACCTGTGTAACAAAACTGTGAATTAAAATTTGATCTTGACATATCTTTTTTATAAAACAAATGATATTATATTTGATGATCGTTTTAACGATCGGTCGTAATTTGGGGATGTATTTTTGACTTTCAGACCCAGGAATACCAATAACCCATTGTCTCAATGAAATCGTTGACGAATTTGAAAACTTAGATGATGATGCTCCATTTCCAAGAAAAATAACTATTTTATCACAGATGAACATTCTGGTGATGAGGAGTTTGAAACTCTGAACAATTTTCCAGATTTATATGACATCTATATCGAACGATATGATCATGTCAGTTGTTATATTTTTTCTATCTAGGTTCTCAGCTAAGAGCTCCTGCCGAGATACTTTCGGAACACATGTATTCTGCTGAGATAGAATACATGTGTTCTGAAAGTGACGAGGACAGTGTACACTTGTCTTCTTTAGCAAAAAGAAGTCGAACCACCGAAGAACCCCTAATTGTGGAAGGTCGTCAACCTGAGCCATCTACGTCTAATTTAGCTCCAGTTATTAGCAGCACGATCACGGCAGCCGGTCCTTTTGTTGATCCAACCGTACCAAAAAAACAAAATTATACTAGGATAAATCGCCATAATTATGGTAAAAAGATTATGGCAATTATGGTTTGATGACTCTGTTATCGAATTATTAGTCAAATATACAAATATTTACGCGATTCAAAAGAACAAAGTGGGCAATGTGACAAGGAGTGAAATGAAGTGTTTCCTTGCTATACTTCTTTACAGTGGATATACTCGTATCGTAGTTCCCGAAAAAAAATGTACTACGAGTAACAGAAATCATCAGACAGTGATTTCAGTCAACCAAAATCAAAATATTTTTATTTCACATAGGCCTAGATGGGCACGTCGACCAAACTATTATAATATATAACGCCATGTCGAGGGATATATTTATATTTATCATGAATTCATGACTCACCTCCACTGTTGTGACAATGCTCAGATAACTACCTACTGAAAGTGTCAAATTTGCAAAGTTGAGACCGCTTTTCAATATCCTAAACGAAATATTCCTAAATATGGCTCCTTTATAAGAAATGTACATCATAAATGAGGCTCGAGCATAATCAGCCTATATTGTTCCCACTGCTGGAACACATGGCCTCCTCTCTATGAGAGGGGATGGACCATAATCCACCACGCGGGCCCAGTTCGGGTTGGTAGATGTCACATGTCTTCGGATGTATTATATAGATGATTATAATATATAGATGGTTCTAGGACGTGCCGGTTTCCTCACGATGTTTTCCTTCACCGTTATGAAAGCAGTGGTGATGAAATAAATTACACAAAGTAATGCGCCTGCCTGGGTTCGAACCCACGATTTACTGTGCGTAAGTCGAGGCCGCCTCCACTGGGCCACCGCTGCTCTCATTGCATACCCTCAGTAAAATCCATTTGCATCCTAAAACATGTTTTGTTACTTACCATACTCCTACATAGACTTGTTTATTAATTAACATTTTTCATTTGGATAATAAAGCCTTTTTCAGAGTAATAACTTTGTTTCTTTAATTTAAAATAGGATACAATCGATAAAGGGGTAGTTATATGAGCGTTAACCTACCCGCCTATTACTACTGATCGTTAAAACGATCCGCATTTTCAGAGCTTTTCTGAAAACTCAGTTTTTTTTGGTATTTTTCCATGTTTACTATATGCATCAAGGTAACAATACTAAAAAATTACTTTGATTCGAGATAAAAAAAAGTTTCAGTAACAACTGATCCTTTTTCTTCCATTCCGCCTCTTCATCTTCTTCTCTTTAGCAGGCATCTCGCGAATGGCGGGCTCGTTACAATCTTTATATTCCAGTAGGGTTAATAACCTCAACTTCCAGCTGGAATAATCAACTCCATCAAAAATGGGCATCATGATGCTATTTTAGCTTGTTTAGCCATTTGATGATTAAAACGTTTATATTCTTGACTTTTATTCTTGATTTACACGAGGCGCGAACTAGCACGTGGCCTTTTTTCTTGATCTCAATTTTTCAGATACTTAACCACCCAAACACGCTCTGCTACCATGTTGGAGTTTGTGGAGATGGTTGATATGAATGATTAGGCCACCAGTATATTAATAGTGTTTATTAAATCACTTTATCATAGTTTTACATAATAACTTTACACAGGATAGAAGCAAGCAACGCCATGACACAATGACACATTTTCTAGGACCGAATAGAGACAGTGATGTTGCCAGATTATAAATCAAGATTATAATATTTACCACAGATTATAACAATTTGCACATTTGTTAGGATTATTAACTTCCATTTGCCCCGCTGTTAAGTATGGCTGGGTATATACAAAAGCTTTTGAAAGACTGAAATACCTGAGTTTGCTTAATAATAATGACAATTACAATAAAACTATGAAATTGCCTAGCTATTTAAAATCAGATTTTGATTGGTGGTTTAAAAACTTAAAAGCACCTAGTAACAACATTCGGTCAGACTGCTATGCATTAGATTTTTTTTCAGATTCGTCTTTAACGGGTTGGGGCGTGGCGTGCTATGATAACTCTTTGGGAGGTTCATGGTCAATTGAAGAGTCTAAGAATCAAATTAATTACTTAGAACTACTTGCTTCTTTTACTGGACTAAAAACTTATGCAACTAACGTCAGAGATTGTCAAATACTTCTCCGAATAGACAACACAACGGCCACACATACATAAATCGTATGGGAGGAGTACAGTTCAATCATCTCAACACACTGGAAAGGGACATTTGGCAATGGTGTGAGTCTAGGAACATTTTTGTAATTGCTTCTTATATCCAGTCCAAAGACAACTTTATAGCAGATGCAGAATCTAGAAAGACTCAAGCCTACACACTACGCATTTCAGCAGATAATTACAGCTTTTGGCAGACCCAATATAGACCTATTTGCCTCTAGAGCCAATACAAAATGTAACAAGTTTATATCTTGGCACAGGGATCCAGAAGCTTATTACAGCTTTTGGCAGACCCAATATAGACCTATTTGCCTCTAGAGCCAATACAAAATGTAACAAGTTTATATCTTGGCACAGGGATCCAGATGCTTATGCTATAGACGCTTTTACCGTTTCATGGTCTCAGTATTTTTTTTATGCCTTTCCACCATTCTCAATGTTACTAAAAACTCTCCGAAAAATTGGTAATGACAAGGCTACTGGTATAACAATACCAGTAGCCTTGTCATTACCAATTTTACCAAGTTGCACTCTATTGGCCCACCCAACCTTGGTATCCTCTATACCAAAAATTATTATGTTCAGACCCAATCTATTTCCAACCTAATATATCATTATTAACTTCTATCAACAGCAGGCCGCATCCTCTTCACGAGCGGCTTACCCTAGTTGCAGGAGTCTTATCAGGAAAGCTCTAGAAAGCCGAGGTGTTCCTGATATGTCAATTGACGTCATGCTAGCTTCCTTAGCAGATAATACTGTGTCACAATATAACACATGTTTAAAATCATGGTGGAATTATTGTTTAGATAGTTACAGTGCTGGTACTCCATATATATTAAAGTTTTTAACCAGGATGCTCTAAAATTCTCCGTCGTAAAACCACTCTTTAAAAAGAGTACGAAAACAGAAGCAGGTAATTACAGACCAATTACTTTGGTACCGATTCCCTCCAAGATATTTGAGAAAGTAATGTGTGTTTGGCTTATGATTTTTTTGAAAAAATCGAAGTAATAAGTAAACAACAAAACAGTTTTATTAAAAACAAATCCACTACATTGGCATGTTTTAAATTAATAACGGAAATTCTCAGTTCAATAGACAAAAACTAAATTCCTACAGCTGTGTTTCTAGACATGACCAAAGCATTTGATATAGTATGCCATGATAAATTGTTAAATAAATTAGAACAATACGGTATAAGGGGCCCTGCCTACAATTGGTTTGAAAGCTATTTAACAATGCACAGAGATTGTAAAAATGCAGAGACTATCACTCAGGTAACCTATAGGTCCCCATAATTAGCGAATCACTATGGCGTACCACAAGGGACTGTGCTAGCCCCCATATTCTTCTTAGCATATATAAACGAATTGCCAGAATCAACGGAACAGTACATTGTATTATTCGCAGATGATACCACTATTCTGACTAAAGAAGTTACTATTGATCAGGCGATAAACGTCACCAATGAAGCTCTAAAGGATATAAATGACTGGTTAATTGTAAATAACTTAGGAATAAATACGAGAAAACTAAATTCATAAGATACCTGACGTATAATAACAAAAGAAATAAAAAAGACACAATAGACTTGCCAATAAAATATAATAATATCATAATTGAAGAAGTAAATGAAATAAAAATTTTAGGAATAAATATTGATCATTATTGTAACTGGAAATCTCATGTAGATCACAAATTCGTTTACGCACTTCGAAAAAAAAAACTAATAAAGAAACACTATTCATGGTATATCACAGTCATGTATGTTCTGTATTGAGGTATGGGATAATCATAAATGGGGAAACTGTACAGACGCCCAGAGAGCATTTATTGCCCAGAAAAAATGCATAAGGTCTATCTATGGTCTCAAGTGGACTGATTCGTGCCGACCAATATTTACCGATAAACGTTTACTTACACTTCCATCCCTATACGTTTTTGAAATGTTTAAATTCGTTAGACACCACCTGTCACTTTTTGAGCAGGATGAGAAGGCCCAATTTAAAAGGAAAATAGTACAAAAACCTCTGGTAGTACCTCGAAGCAGATTAAAGCTATGTAATAGAAACTGCTACACCATGGCGGTAAAAAATTATAATAAACTACCGGAAAAACTAAAAAAAAAGAATAACTTAGAATTTAATAGAACTTTAAGCAATTGGCTTTGTGACAGATGTTTTTATTCAATAGACGATTATTTAAATTTTAAACGGACATGGTGTATACACATTTAAAAACACTTATTTAAATTATAATTATTGATATTACTTATAAATCTAATCAATAAATAAATTAACTGTCTTGACTGTGAGATATAATTTAATAAACTGACTTAATATATTTTATAATGTTATGTGCCTGTTAAACAAAGTTAGACTGCAAATTTTATTTTGATTATGATGTGTATGAGTAATAATGAATAATGACATTGATTTAATTTCATGATGGATGATAGATTTTTATGATTTCTTTATTAATAATGCATGTACTAGAAATATTTGCACGACCGATAAGTCGAATATAGTCAGATTAAAATTATTTTACCATGTTATTATGTACCTATATTCTGGAAAAATAAATAATCTCATTTCACCGTGAAAGAAAATAAGTGCCATGTATTCTTCACATCGTAAACCTATCCCATTACAGAGATTTTTTTGAACTTGCCGGCAGCAGTCATATGAAGGTTTTATAATATTATTATACCTAAAAATAAAGTAGGTATTTTTTTCCAAGTGACTCTGCCTTTGATGAGCAGTATGTGTAGCTTTGCCAGTCTTTTAATACCCCGTAATTTTGAACAAACTGCTACCCATGAAAATAGGGGGAGCGGGGTGCTAGTAAGTTAAAACAGAATAACTGTCCCGAATGTAAGTGCAAATATTGGTCACCCTATTAGAAAGGGATGACATCTACTCTTCAAGTTTTATCGCTTGGAACGCCTATGCATTGCACGTCATCATTCCAGTTAGTTTATATAATTTCCTTGGTATAGATATCTAATGATAATAAAACTAGAAGAAACATGATTAAGTACTTGAAATTATGAATCTTCACGTCTGTGAAGTTTCGCCAACTAATTAAATTTTACATTGTATTTTCTGTAGTGTAGAGATTAGCCAGTCAGTGGGATCATAGTGAGGTTGACTGCCTAGAGTGCTCAAGATGACCCTGAATATTAAACAGTCACTTAGTGTTAACAAATATTTTTTCAGGCAAACTGAAGAGGACTACTTTGTGCAATCATGCATTGAACAAGAAAATAAAAATTCTTCAGAAGTCCAAAATCACAATGGCAGAAAAGTTGACAAAGGCTTTAATAATATCTGAAAATACTTTTTTTCCTAAGGCCATAAAGGATTTTACGTCTGCGGCAACAATATTTACTCACCTTCAATTTAAAGAAATTGGGGAGGCGATTCACCAAAATTGAAAAAGTTATGGCCCTTTACAAACAGGGTCTGAGATTATATCGCTGGCTTAGAATATTTTTAGTTTTACCTTCACCTTTAACGCTAAGTCGTATGATTACGAGAGCAGCACTCAAGCCAGGGCTGAATGAAGATTTGTTTCGCAATGCGGATAAAATGAAGGACAATGACAAATTATGGATCCTACTTAGCACTTGCATCACACTTCGACTATAGTAAAAGACGAGACATAACTGGGTTTGTCGACGATGGGGAAAACAGGCAGAGAAAGATAGCTGACCATGCATTAGTTTTTATGATTCCCCATCTTCAGAAATTATAAACAGCCATTGGCGTATACATTTTGCGCCTCAACAACGTCAGCCATGGACATGGTGACTCAACTAAAAACAATTATTAGAACATTAAAGTCTATAGGCTTAGAAGCAATGTTTTGTGACCAAGGTGCAGCTAATATTAGTGCCATAAACTGGCTAATAAATGATACAAGAACTCAAATATTCAGCCGGACTGTACCTGGTCACTTGGGAAGTTGGGATAATGAACGTGAGTATAATTTCTTTTGTTTACATGTGTACAAGGTGTAACTTAGATAACGCACAACCTAGTTAGGTTGTGCGGCCAACCAACTTTTTGTACAAGAAATAGATATAGAATAGAAGAAGAAATAGATAAAGAAATAGATATAGAATATGGACAAAGTGGAATAATTAACAGTTTTTCTGAAAAATTAACAGTATTTTAAGATTTTTTTTTAATGTTTTAAATACTCTTAGGTAAAGTTAAAACATTAGTACTACTCGCGAAACTCATCCATTTAGCGCCAATTTTGAAGGCCTCACCGAATAAACGAGGATTTTTTTTAAATCAAATATATTGAAGATTTATTTCGGTCGTCCCCACCACTTAGCATTCATCACTGAAAACACTAATTCTATAAAAAGGATTACCTAAAAGGTATTCGCATGATATTCTAGGTAGGTAATAGATGAAAATACTGTTTACTGTTCAACAAAAATGAAGTATAGAATATACTGTTTTCACTGATATCGCTTAGTACATAATTTATTAAATGAAAATGTAAAGGGGCCTGAAACACAGACCACAAGCCTAGCTTAGGCACCCCACCAGTCTCCCACAATATATACTTACCTGAATTGTGTAACATTGTCGAATCTGACCAATGTAAAATAATTTATGTATATTGTGGTGAGAAATAAAGTTGATTGATTGAAAAGTTGATTGAGCTAAATAAAAAGTTGTGTTTTTGGGTGGTGTGTTATTTAAGTTAAACTTATAGACAGGGTCAAATTATAGTATTTTTGGTGAGTAGTGGCTATTCGGACATTAAATAAGTTTAGCGCAGTATAAGCAGTCGGGCAATTCACTAATTTTAACACCAGCTATGCTATTGCAGGTCAAGGAGTACTCCCTCAAGAAAGTGAGGAAACAGCTGCACTGCTCAAGTTCTTTGACGAATTGTTCGACTCCATGAAGGGTAGTTATGATAACTTTAAAAAGAGAAGAGGAAAACTACTGCTGAGCCAAAATCGAACTATAAAAAACTCGACTTTAGGTGCAAGACCTAACTTAGACTTTACTTTACTTTACTTTAGGTGATAGGTTGATTTTTTCTGACGAAATTTACCTGATCAAATTTTATCAAGCAACAACATTAAGGAGTTTAAACTTGAGCTTTTTAAATTTTGAATGACAAGACGTATTATTCTGTTAATGAATATCTTAATGGTAAATTCAAATAATACATAAATAAATCTAAATCTGTCTTTAAAATGTTGTTCCCTTATGATATTGATAGTTTCTATTGACGTATTGTATTGCATCTATTATTATTAAAGATTTGATTGATTTTTATTGACTGAATAATGTATACTCGTGTAATGTGGACTCGCTCGCTCGCACTCACTGTGGACAGACGTGGCGCACGCTCACTAAATACTTTAAATTACTTATCATCACCAAGCTGAACAAAATTGGACCATTCATCGTTAGCTCTATAGTTGAATTTTGTTTGAGTCTAACTTTGAACACGCACCGAGTCACAAAACACGCGTGACCGTTCCGCAGTATATGCAAGGTGAACAGAAGCAATGTCGTCGCGATCACCGCCCGCTGCAAGTTTTGGTTCGGAACCTGAACTCTCTCGAACAGAGGACACTGAATTGGTTAATTCAAGAAAAAGGAAGAATTATCCCGATAAGGAAGAAATCATTCAACTTCGCACGGACATCCAAAAAATGTTTGAAAACCTAAAAGAGGATCAAGACTCAAAATTCCGAAAGCTTAACAATATGATTAGTGATCTGAAAGACCAAAACAGAGAAAATATTACATCAAATGAAACTCTAAAAAAAGCCCTTGAAGAGACTACTGGCTTGTACAGGGACTTGAGACAGAAATATGATACTTTGTTACTAGAAAGTAGCGTTGCCAACACCAAAATTACATATCTCGAAGACGTAGTAGACGCACTTCAAAGAAAACAGCTTGAAAATATAATAGAAATCAAGAATGTTCCAGTCACTGACCACGAAAACCTGAACGAGATTGTAAACCAGCTACACGATTCATTAAATTTATCCATTACCCCACCTCAAGTTCGACAAGTGTATAGGAAAAAAATTGGCCAAAATAAACCAATCTTTGTTGAGTATCAAACTGCACAAATTCGTGCAAATATACTAAAAGCTATTAAGTCCTATAATATGACCAACAAAGAGGCGAAATATAACACTAAAGCACTGAAAATATCAGGCAATCCACAACCAGTCTACATCTCAGAAGCGTTGACACCCAATGCCAGAAGACTCTTCTATCAATGCAGAGAATTAAAAAAGAAGCACGATTTCAAGTTTTGCTGGATTTCCAATGGAAGAGTACTTCTCAAGAAATCGGAAGACCAGCCAGCAATACTGATTAATTCGTCTGATCAAATTCAAGGTATCATTAACAATATTAACACCCCATCTTTGGAACTTTGACTAATAATTTTGAAAAAGTCGCATCCATACATGATATTGTCTTACCTTCTCTCTCATTATTTAATAGTATTAATGATTAACGCACCCAGGGTCTCAATGCTACTGATAACTCATAAATATATACACGTGTATCTAACAGCACAGGATTTACACAACACCTACTTACTTCACACTTATCACAGTTATAACACACACAATCCTTTCACAATTTCATCACAGTTACAGGAAATCTATGCGTTGTGCTGCCAACAGGGTGTTTAAAATTAATAATTATAAACAAAATGGTTGATTTACGTCATATCTCGAACGACATCGAGAAAACGATAAATGTTGGCACAGCACATAGCGTAGATATTCCTGAAAACTGTAAAAAAATATTTGGTGAACTTGATGGTTACAAAATATTAACTCAAAATATAAGAAGTTTAAAACACAATTTTGATGACTTTGAGGTCCTACTAAGTAAACTAGATATAGAATTTGATTTTATAATTCTGACAGAATGCTGGCTCTCTAAAAATGCTACACTACCGAAAATTGCCTCATATAAAACGTATGCTACCGCTGAAACGATAAATCAAAATGATGGTATTGTTATCTACTATAAAGAGATTCTGAAACCCAAAATTATCGAACCTGTAAAATCGGTTGATGAACTGAACTGCCTAGTCTCCACTATTGAAAATGATATCGCTATTGTTTCAATCTATAGATCACCCGCATTCAAAAATATTGATTGTTTCCTTACTACTCTAGATCGTATCCTAAATAATCTTAAAAAATATCGAAACATACTTTTAATAGGGGACATAAACATAAATATTCTAGACAACAGCAGTCCCAGTTCATCAAGGTACATGGATTTACTAGCCACTCATGGTTTACTGCCATCGCATAACTTACCTACCAGAAAAGAAAATTGTCTAGATCACTGCTTTCTAAAAACTACATCTGTTTCTCGGACTATCGTTTGCGAGTCCACAATTACTGACCATTCGTCTGTTATGATTTCTGTATCAAAAAAATCCAAAACCCATGCTAACAAAATATCCAAAACATATAAAAAACTAGATTACAAAGCTATTACCGAAGACTTAGAACAAAAGGATTGGGCATCTATCATATCAGCAACCGACGACTGCAATATCATGACAAGTGCGTTTCTAACAGCACTTGCGGACACAATGAAGAAGCACACGGTGATCATTAAACTATCTCGAAGGAAGCGTCCTATAAGACCATGGATAACGTCTGGTCTATGCCGCTGTATCAGAAACAGAGATCGGCTCCATAAAAAACTCCGCAAAGACCCTGAAAACGTCATTCTAAGTGTAACTTACAGAAGATACCGCAACACTTGTAATAATCTGTTAAAAAAACTTAAAAATAACTATCTGAGATCTGAAATAAATAAACATAAAAATAACCTCAAAAAACAATGGTCACTGATAAAAGACACTTGCAATCTGACTGACCAAAGTAATGATCTTGATGAACTATTAAAAATCAAACATGATGCGCTAAGTTCTATAAATAACGTGAACAGTTACTTCGCAAAGGTGGGTTACAATTTAGCCAAGGATATATTAGGGAACAACCAAGGTTTACCTAAAAGCCCCTCTATTAGGTCCTCCAATATCAACTCGCTCGTCCTTCTTCCAACGGATGAAGAAGAAGTAAAATCCATAATATTAAATTTGAAGCAATCTAATGCCACCGGTTGTGATGAAATTCCCATTTCAATATTCAAATTAGGCGTACATACTTTAGCATGTCCCATAGCTATGATATGCAACCAGTGCTTGACGAAGGGCATTTTTCCTGATGTCCTCAAGAAGGCCCTGATAATTCCTTTATTCAAAGCGGGGGACAAAGACTGTGTCGCTAACTACAGGCCTATATCGCTGCTGCCATCCTTGTCCAAGGTGCTTGAGAAGGTTATTAATAAAAGACTTACTTCCTACCTAGAATCCCAAAATCTACTCTCAATGAACCAGTCCGGTTTTAGAAAAAACCAATCGACTGACGATGCAATAACAAACCTAACTTCTACCATTGTTGATAGCCTGGATAAGGGACAGAAAGCGATAGGTGTATTTCTTGATCTAGCAAAAGCGTTTGACACAGTTTCTGTTCCCCTACTTCTTGCAAAGCTAGAACACCTCGGAATTCGTGGTACGGCCTTAAAACTTCTCACAGACTATCTGACAAATAGAAAGCAATGTGTCAAAATAAATGGCATTGTGAGTGGGCTGGTGGATATCACTTTTGGTGTGCCACAAGGAAGCGTTATAGGACCCACGCTCTTCCTTATATATGTGAATGACTTGTGTGAATTAAAATTGAAACAGGGCCGAATAATAGCGTATGCAGATGACACTGCCCTTTTATTTACTGGCAAGACATGGAAAGAGGCTAATGAGGTGGCTAACTTGGGTTTCCAACAGGTTACAGAATGGCTACAAGAAAATCTACTCACTCTTAATACACTTAAAACCAAATACATACCTTTTAGTATCACAAAAACAAATCAACCACCTCCTGGAATTATTCACCTAAAAGCTCACACTTGTAATATGTCCGGGAACTGCACTTGTCATGAATTAACTAAAACTCCCTCAATTAAATACCTTGGTCTAATCATTGACCAACATTTGAATTGGCATGAACATATAACAAAGCTTATTTCTAGAGTCAGAAAACTTATACATATTTTTAAAAATATTCGTTCTTTTTGCCCGCCAAATATAATCTTATTAGTTTATGTATCCTTATGTCAGTCCATTATAACATATGCCATTACTGCGTGGGGTGGTGCCTCCAAGTCAGTCCTTATTAATTTGGAAAGAGCGCAACGTGCAGTTCTCAAGGTTATGAGTCACAAAAGATTTAGATACCCCACCTTTTCGTTATACTCCGAATTATCAGTCCTTACAGTGAGGCAACTATTTATCAGAAAAATAATACAAACACAACATAAAAATACTCCTGATTATACCAAAAAAAGAAGGAAAGATATTGTTTACTCTGTGCCTCATTGTAAAACCTCATTCACAAAAAGATTTATACATTACTTAGGACCGTCTATATGTCGCAGGGATATGATGAAAACAGGGAATTGATCAAATCTCTAAGCGATTTGATCAAATCACGGAGGATGTTAAAATTACAACACGTTTTTATCATTTCCCTAAGCAAATCTGGTGATTTGACAAATCTCACAAAAAAAATCTAGTGATTTGAACAAACCCCTAAATTGATTCAGTGAAAAGATAATAAAACATGTCCAGTTCTTGTTTACGTCGCGCTCGCGCTTGCTTGTCAGTTACCGCGCCCCCTGCTCCACCCCGCGCTCACCCGCGGCCGCCCGCACGTGGTCTTAGTTGGTTCTAAACACTATGGGAGACGGACGCACGCACTTTTGAGTATAATTTTACGAAAATTATAGAGAATGGCTTTGAATACGGAACAAAATCAGCCTCGTACTGAGTTTGTGTGTGAGGAACAGTTTAACGAAGCTATTAAGACGATTGTAGAGGGGCGGCATGATAAGGAAAAACCGTTATGGACTCAAGAGAGGGTAGAAGAAGCGATTACAGCGATTGAACAATTTAAATCAGCTCCAGTACTGAATCTTAAGAGAACAAACAAGCAATATTATTACGGTAACAAATATGATGTAATGGAGGTAGGTACAACCAAGTTTTTGATATTAAAAAGAAAGTTTGCTTCTGACTCAGTGGTTAAGATAGTGACTCCAAATGAATTTTATGCCATACTTTGTGAAACCCATCAAGCGACGGGCCACGGTGGCAGAGATAAAATGCTGTACTATTTGAAATCCAGATATTTAATTCCCACTTCTGTTGTATTAGAATTTTTGAAACTCTGTACGGTATGTCAATCTGATTTTTGAGATCTATATTACATTTTGTGTGCGAAGCCGGGGTGGGTTACAAAATAAAGTACAAAATAAACCTTTAAATTACTACAGAAAAGTTATTTTTGTCATTTCACTGAACCAATTTTGAGATTTGTTCAAATCACTAGATTTCTTTATTGGGATTTGTCAAATCACCAGATTTGCTTAGGGAAATGATAAAAACGTGTTGTAATTTTAACATCCTCCGTGATTTGATCAAATCGCTTAGAGATTTGATCAATTCCCTGTTTTCATCATATCCCTGCGACATATATATAATAAAATATCAAAGCAAATTCAAATTCGTCATCTGAACAAACATGCATCTAAAACTGAAATTTTTAAACTACTAAATTCATTGAACTATGACAACACGGAACAATTGATTAAACCCACTGCGTAACTATTTCACCAGATACCATTCCACAACACACATACCCCTGCACATATACATACACATACATACATACACTCCTACACTCACATTACACCACTCATACCCTTCCACAAATTAAATTAACATTAAATTTTTGTGTGTATAATTGAGACCTATTTTTATTTTATATTTTTATTTTAATTTTATTTTAATTTTAATTCTAATTCTATTTTAATTTTAATATTTACTATTTAGGTACTATTTTAATATTAATGTTATTTTAATTTTACTTAAATTTATTTTAATATCAATTTGAATTTTATTTTAATGTCAATCTAAATTTTGATTTTAATTTTGATTTTAATTTTAATTTCGATACTAATTTTGTTTTTAACTTTGATTCTGAATATGATTATAATTTTAATTTAAATGTTGGTTTAAATTTAAAATTTTATTTTATTTTATTTTAATTTAATTTATTATAATTTTGTTTTATTTTTAACTTCAATTTATTAACATATCAATCAAAAACATTTATCAATCACAAAAAGTAAATAATATCTTTGTAAACAAACAAAGCATCTAAAAACATTGCATATACTATGTCAACTTTTAGAACCACCAACAAATTTTAAAAATTGTAGATTGTAGACAAGTTTTTTATGTATACCCTTTACATTTAACGCAAGTACTTTGTTTTGTTACTATACCGAATTAACATATGTGCTACTAGTCTATAATGTATTATCTAACCTATTACCGCGACCGAGGAAAACTGTTCCACCGTAATACAGTTTATACTAGTACGGGGAACAGGGTGAATCAGTTCTGTGTAAACTAACATCCTAATTAGAGTTAGCTAGTAAAACTGTTAATGGAACAAGTTAAATGATTGTGTTAGGTTGTTAGATATGTATGCTAATAAAGAAGTTTTTTTTTTTTTTTTTATACTTGTTTATGTGCCGTCTTAATTTATTGACATATTATTGTTAGCGTTTAGTGTTTGGCATGAAATTGTGACATCTATTACTTAGTTTTTTATTTTGGTTTTTATTTTTATAGTTGACATTAATTGAACTACACTACTTTGTATGCCTTCTGGCGGGACATAGTATGGACCAACATTTATTTATGTAACATCTATATACTTTTTTAACCCTATGTTCAAACTATAATAAAAGTTCAAACTCTGATAAACTTTAATAAAAGTGAAGAAAAAGTTTGTGTTGGTGTTCAAAGTGGATTGATAATTTAGTGGTAAATTTGTTCTCGTTCCACCTGGCAACACTGCGCAGTAGTCAGACGGTTTTTGGACGGTTTGCTCGGTCGCGTCGGTTTGCGTTTGAAGTACAATATGTATAGTGTGGTACAGTTTTCTGAAAAAGAAGGAGGAACGGTATCTGTAGTGGTTAACAAGTGGCTAGCTCCAAAAAAAACTGAGATTTTTTAGCCGCCAACAAAGGAAGTCAAAGCATTAGATAAATTGCTGCTTCAGTGCGCTTCTCCAAACGAACGATGGTCACTGTATGGTATTGAAAGGGTGTTCTATGAAACTGGTAAGTATTTCAAAATCATAATTTATCATACAACATAAAGCGCCTCCTACACGATTGCAAACCCATAAACACGCCACCGAGGTGGTGAGATCGTTTGGTAACCATTGTACACTGATTGTACCACGTTTAAATAATTGGTTGCTGGTCTTGTGCAGCGCGCAGGCGATGTGCTACTTCAGTCCTGCCGATTATAGTACCTACCTAATTTGTTTTACGTAAATATGTAGTTTGTAACAAGTCGGCGCCACCGATGTCGCCCGCGCAAGCACGCATCACGAGCCCTAGGTAAATAAGACAAGACCTATTTCGGGCAGCGGTTTCAATGTAGTTTTTAACTCGCGCCTATCATGTGACCGTGGGTGCATTTCTATAGTGCTAGTAGATAATTTTATTGCATTACGTTTAGCAGTTTAGTGCATTACATTTAGATAAAACTTGTCTAAGCCATTGGCGAGTTGGAGTCGGCCCTTCGTACGCCTTTCAAAAATCCGTAGCTCCAAAGCTACGAGATTTGAAAACACCACCACCCATTGCAATGCCCTTGTCTGACATCCATGAACCTTAGAATACCAACAATTAAATAAATTGTATTACCTCCTTACTAATACATGTTTGTTTCGGCTTTTAGATGAGTTGGATAAGGCCAAGAAAAAGCTGAAATTGGTGGAATTCACATCAGATATCGAGACGGAGGAAGAAACTGAAATTAAAGTAAATAAACACAAAATAAAAAAAACTAACAGATATGTATCATCATCAGATGATGAAGATGATAGTGATCTTACACGGCCTCCACCCTTAAAGAAACATTTAAGCAGCTGTAATTAATTTGCTTCTACTATTTTTTATTTTATTATTTATTACATTTTCTTTTGTTTTTATTGCTATATTTTGTATGGCAGATCTTCACTCTACCAGGTTAAATAAAAGTAACAGCGGATTGATACCACATTCTATTAATTCAATGAATTTGATACCAATGCTTCAAACAATAACAGTGAAGCTTTGAGCTCACCCGGAGTCAGCAAAGAGATATCAGACAGTTATTGATACACAAACTCACATGATACATTTAGTCCTGCAAAAACAACTTTCACAGGCACTGGTATTAAACGTCGGACAAAGCAGGGACCATTCGGCACCAGCGCAAATAAATGCAACAGACTCCGCAAGACGGATTATAATATCAAACACCGGTAGCATCGAAATACTTGATAACCAATTTCTATATTCTATGATGCATTTACTTAATTTTGACGTTGAAACTAAGAACTAGCCATTTTTATGAATACAAGACAGATACATATACACATACACATACAGATATATGTTCTATGTTATTTTACTAGATGGCTAAGATAGGGAACAATTGCAGATAACAATATATTTTCAATTGGTTTCAGATTACTGAAGATGACTATGTTTGCGAAGCATGCATATATCTTGCGATGTTTAGTGTCTAATGATAACCAACAAGCTGGATCAAGTCACCAAGGCCACACTAATGTGTCTTTTACGTGGCTCTTCTATTCTACGTAGACAAAGTGACAGAATACTGAGAGATAACCCTTCTGAACTACAGCAGTCTGTGATTAATAATTCTGGAGAGCAGATTAGCACCACGACAGGTATACTTAATAACATTTTCAAAAGTTATATGCATTAATAAAATATGTGACATTAGAAACACAAAAGAATTAATAGGGTTACCGTCTTGGATCTCATATTATTTCATCGGGGAATTCCAAGTAAAAGTTTCTATACCAGCAACTGCATCAGAGCTTAAAATGACTGGCCTATAAATTTCTTTTTCTTTGTTTGCAGATCACAGTATCTAATCGTGTGTGCCATCCTTTTTGGTTACGCACTCGAAGAGAAGCACGGCGTGGTAACGTTATTGATGACACTAGATCCCTAACTAGTAGTTTCCTCCCAGCTCAAGGAATCTCAAGAGGATGATCAGCCTTCTGGATTTAACCCATCGGACCCAAGTCCTAATCGTCAACCGCATGTGCAGAGCATAGTTTTACCTGAGTACAGACGAGCAGGTAATGCTAACCATCATTGCGTATTGGATATACGCAATGATGGCTAGCATTACCTGCTCGTTTTACTAGTAAGTAATTGTACTAGTACCACACCGCATGGTATATCGGATAATTTACGTGCAACTGTTGTAACTAATCATAAATATTACTTGCCAAGTCAGAACATTTAATGAGCAATTCTTGTCAGACACTATTCCATTCTGAAAACAGCATGGATATATTCACTGCTCAGCAGGCATGTACTTTCTTTTGTCAATGCATTCTATCCAACGCTAGACTTAGAGAGTGTGCAAGAAATGGATGATAGCATTTTCAAATATTGGATAGGCCTAACAAAAAAGAAGTTCAATATTAAATTAAAATGGGTTTTGTTTAATACTATAAAAAAAACTAATTAAAAATACATAGAATTTGTAGAAGGGAGTGTGGAAACAGGATTGGAATAGCAAACAATTGAAATAAAAAATAATCAGATGTAGTGTGTCTTCATATTTTTAAGGCGCCTTTGTGGAAGAGAAAATAAATGTTTATTATAATTGTTGTTACTGTGGTATTGTAGGCAGTTTGAAATGTGCATAGCTCACAGCTGAGACCACTATCACTACATTAGAAATTTTTAAGGGATAATATCTGTCGAAGGTAGTGATGATAGTCTCAACTGTGGTAAAATTTCTATCAAATTGTACAGTACCAGCCAAACGACTAAAAATTTCATTTTGGCGTTCTTCCATTTCAATTCTTCTTGATTGCAATCGCAGCCTTACCATCTCCCTCTCGTGATAATTTTTTTCCCGGTCTGCCTCTAGTTGCAGCCGGCGATGCTCAACAGCCACGACCTCACTCGTGGCTCGTTCGAAGGGCGTTTGAAACCGGCGTGTGCGCGCTCGAAACAGCCCACGGCGCCGAGGCGTGGATGTGGTAGGCGACGCCACGGGCGACAGGCTTGCCTGATGTCGCCGCCGCTGCGGAGCCCCCCGTGACGTGGACGCGGTAGGCGACGTCGCTGACAACATCAGCGCGGAAGCAGTGCCGGGCGGTGACGTTATCACTGGTGGTCGAGGATGGCGTGGAAGTTTGGGAGGTGGCGGTGGATGCTGTTGTTGCTGAGAATAAATAATTATATTAAATTGTGCCTAAATTAATAATCTAGCGGAAACATTGCTTCTTTAAAAAAAATGGTACCTTGTATAGAATAATAAGCAAGAACAATATCCAACATAATATCATCTGTGGCAGGAATTTGGGACGGATGGACAGTTTGTGCAGAATCTCTGGTTGGTGATGGTAAAGAGTTTCTCTGTGATGTTGGGGCCTGAAAAATACGAAGAATACAAATTAGAAAATGTACACTTGTTTATAAAAGAAAATATAGTAATAAGCAAAGAAAAATGTACACTTGTTTATAAAAGAAAATATAGTAATAAGCAAAGAAAAAAACTAACATCAAAGCCTCTCTCCTCAATTCCAGCTTGACCAGTGACAGCCGTCAAACCCATTATGCTCAAAACTCTCTCTTCTGAAGCAATGAGAGTTAGTCTGCTGCTTGGACTACCACCAGTACCAGAAGCCTCACAGCGTATTGCCAAGGCTTTTTTCTTTGTTTTAGTTTTCCAGTCTGCCCACACCTGAACATATTTGTCTGTTAATTGTTGTCATGCATGTTTTTATCAATAATTTTCTAGCCTATGAAGTAAGCTAATTGTTGTATTTGTTGAAATAATTCGGTACACTCCATATCTGGCAACATTTTTATTATTAAAAATATGTTAGATATTGTAAGTCCTGGTAACACTGTACATTCATTCTTTTTTTTTCTGTGTCACCGTACAAGTTCGACGTGTGAGTGATATTTTTTTTGTTCGACGAGTACGACACGTCACGAGGCAGAATGGCGGCGGAGAATGGCCATGTGCCTCGAGCTATTCAAACCGCTAATACTTTTGAGAAACTTTATGGAGTTGGCAGTTATAATACTTGGAAGTTCCAAATGAAGATGTCACTTGTCTTGGAAGGCTTGTGGAAATGCGTGGAGGGTACCGATACCGATTCTACAAAAGATGAACGTGCTTTGGCCCGTATTTGTCTCGGCATAAAATCATGTTGCATTCAACATGTTAGATCGGCTGAAAAATTGAAGGAGGCGTGGAATGCCTTGAAATCTGTCTTCGAAGATAAAGGTCTATACCGGCGTGTTCTTTTATTACGACAACTTCAGCGTGCTAACTACACCGATTACAACTCGATGAATGAATACATAGAAGGTATAATGACCTTGGTGCAACAGCTGGCGGACATTGGGCGCGTGATCGAAGACAAGGAAGTTGCTGAAATACTGTTAAGTGGACTACCACAGGAATATGATGTCCTTGTATCCAGTTTGGAATATTTGTCGTCGTTAGAAGCACTAACAAGTGAGATGGTTGGCTTTTACAAGAACATTTTCACCGTGCGAATAATGGAAACAACAATGAAAATAAAAATGATATGGCTTTTGTAAGTACAAAACGCAACATAGTATGCAGTTATTGCAAGAAGACTGGCCATATCAAGGCAAAATGTTTCAAATTTAAACGTGAGAAAGCTGCCTCCAATTCGCCACACAATACAGAGACAAGCACTCTGTTTGTCTCGGCCTCTGCATTTGCTACTCTTTACAGCTCAGATACTTGGATCGTTGATAGTGGGTGTACGTCTCACATGTGTAATGATGATAAATAAGGAAATGTTTTTAAATTTGGACACTACGTTTAAATCTTTTGTTACTGTAACCAATAATGACCAACTAAAATGTATGGGCATAGGTACTGTAAAAATTAAATTTAAAAATGATACTAAAACCATTTAAAATGTGATGTATGTTCCTGGTCTGTCCGCCAATTTATTATCTGTGAGTTGTTTAACTAAAAATAAGCGCAGTCGTGTTTGACAATTCAAAATGTCATATTTATAGCCGCGTACTGACTGAGCGAGCCGCCTCGTGAGGCAGCCGCGTGATGCAAATCCTCGGTCGGTCAAGACGAGCCTCGCCCGAGGCAAACCCACGCGCTGCCTCGCCCGAGCGTGCCGCGGCCCGAGCCAAACATTGTCGGTTTTTGTCCATGCTCTAAAGCGCCTCAGTAACTTTGCCGCGCGCACTCAAGACGGTTGTGTTTTGCCTCGCTTTTTCGAAGAACACCATGAACAAAGAACAGTGTCTCAAATTAATACAATTATATGGCGAATATAGACTACTTTGGGATGCGTTATGTCCTGATTATACCAACAGGGGACTAAGAGAAGATGCGTGGAGAAACATAAACCGGGAAATGAACATTCCAATAACTGACTTAAAAAAAAAGATGGAGTCTTTGTTAGGATCCTATATGTTTATTATTATGTATTTAAACTACACTTCAGTGTATTTAGCCGGCCACACTTTGGATCGTAGACAGAGAAAACTATAGACTATAAACATACACTCTAAAATTTCAATTATATTGAAAAATAAAAACATTAATGTTATTACAGGTCGTGGTGACATATATAAGTCACATTGGTAGGCATATGAAGCTTTCAGTTTCCTGGGCGATAGAAACCACAAGAAATACGCAAGATTCTTTACATGAAGTAGTGAGTATTTACTGATAATTATTCTGCCAAGCAATTGCTCCTTATTTGTAATAAAATTATTTTCGTATTTCTTTTATATCTGTTGGCCCTCGCCGTGGAATAGCTTGAATAGGTAGCATTGGTGACATTCCTGTATCCTGCCGCCATCGCCCGTGTATTATTGTTCCTTCAGCTTCGGCATCGAATGATCCCGGGGGAGTGAACCTTTGAGAGGACTCTTGATCTCTTCGCAAGTAGTTATATAAGTATATAGTAGTTAACACGACTTTTGTAGCTATTTCTGGTTCCAATAGGATGGGCTTTCTCAATACTCTGAACACAGAACTTAAAATTCCAAACGCATTCTCCACAACTCTCCTTGCTCTGGACAGTCGGTAATTAAAGATCCTTTCCATTGAACCTCGATCTGGAGTACCTTCATAAGGTTTCATTGTGTACTCATTCAATGCAAAAGCTTTATCGCCTAGAATAAAATATGGCACTGCAGTTGCATAAGGCGTTTGTAAGATTTCTGGCGGAGGAATATTAATTTCCCTTCTTTCGAGTTTTTTATATAAATTGGTATTTTTAAACACACCGCCATCTGATATACGACCTTTGCTACCAACATCTACGTACAGGAATTTATAATTGGCGTCAACTAAAGCAAACAGAACTATACTGGGAAACAATTTGTAACAATCGTAATCATTGCCACTATTTATAGGCGACTGTAATATAACATGTTTCCCATCCATTGCTGCAATGGCATGAGGAAAATTCCGTTTTGTCTCAAATTCTCTTGCTGTAGTAAGCCACTCTTCTTCGGGTGATGGTATCTGTAAATAAAATTATGATTTTTCACTTTACAGAATGTAAGTCAAAGTGAAACTCAAAATGATGGAAGTCGAAGTGAAACTCAAAATGGTGGCAGTCAAAGTGAAACTCAAAATGGTGGCAGTCAAAGTCAAGTAGACAATGAAAATACAGTTGAATAAACCAGAAATGAAAATACGAGAGCAAAGAAGAGAACTAAAAGAACTGAGCCAGATGATTTAACTAATAATGCTATATCAGAAGCCTTAATACTTTTACAACAGTGTGCAAGTGATAGTACTGCTTCGGAAAAACATGATTCCTACGATGTTTATGGGCAACACGTCGCAAATGAGTTGCGAAAATATGATGCTTTTACTTTAGCAAATGTAAAGCATGCTATAAATAAAATTATTTTCGAAGCGGATACGGGAGCATACCAATCATACACTGGTTATTATACTCAATCATACAGTGGACTAAACAGTTCCAATTATAAGTCTTGTCCTTCTTCCTCATCAATACCTCCTACCTCACCGATGCCTCCTATCTCACCGATGCCTCCTACCTCACCGATGCCTCCTACCTCACCGATGCCTCCTACCTCACCGATGCCTCCTATCTCACCGATGCCTCCCCCTCCTCCGCCTCCACGTCCTCATTGTTAAATAATTGTTAATTATCTGTCATGTTTTTGTAATTATTAATAAAAAACGTACGAAAACTGAAATAAAATATTTTTTTTTTTACCTTAACATAATCCTTTAGCACCCCGATTAACGCATCACAAACTTCAGGAACGATTACTGATATTCTTTGTTTTGATATACGAAACAGATACTGCAAACTAGTATAAGAATCTCCCGTGGCCAAAAATCTTAACGTAACCAAAAATCTTTCCCTCGCGGTTATTGCTTCTCGAAAATTTGTGTCCTTCTTGCTTATTTTGGCGTTTATAACAGAGTACAAATTTTCAAATTCAATTTTATTCATTCTAGTGAAATTGCTTTCTGCATCATCAAAGCACAACTCTTCAAATAATCTGTTCCCAGCTTGTAATCTGTTTTTGTATATCGTTTTTATCCAAAAACGTTTAGGTTTTTTTCTTTTCTTTTTTTGTACAAGTTGATGAATTAGTATAAAGGCAGTGGTGGAGATAGCCTTCCGAACGCACGGCCTCATGACAATCTTGAGCACAACTGAATATGCGCTACGCTCGCGTGGTCTCTGCTCCACTTGTGAGTCACCACTGAGCGTTCGAGACGTTCGACTAATGGCTCAGCCTCGCTCCGGCTTGGCTTTGCCGCGCGCGGCAGCCTCATGCATATTTAAATACAGACCGAGGCTGCCTCGCACGGCAAACGTTGCGAAGCAAACGTCCGAGGCAGCCTCACGAGGCTGCTCGCTCAGTCAGTACGCGGCTTATGATGTAGCAGGCAATTTGTTAACAAGTGCAACTTTTATAAATGGCATTTATAGGTTAGAGTGTGTGCCTAATGTCTTGTGTTCGCAGGTCTCTTCCAATGTTCTACTTTTGAACAAGGAGCATTGTTCTCATGTTCAAAGTGCCCAAATGGAATTGTGGCACAAGCGACTCGGCCACTTAAGCTTGCAAGGTATGTGTGCATTGCGTGATGGTCTTGCTGTAGGAATTGATTTCCAGTGTGACTCTAGTCATTTGCAAGACTGTATCCCATGCATTGAGGGGAAGCAAACTGTGAAGTCTTTCCCCAAAGGTCAAGCTAAGCGTGCAAAGCAGCTTTTGGAGTTAATACACTCACACATGTTTGTGGGCCAATGTCGCAGAGCAGCTGGGGAGGAGCGCGTTATTTGGTGACATTTACCGATGATTTTTCAAGGAAGACTTTTGGCTATTTAATGACACAGAAGAATGAGGTAATGAAATGTTTTATTCATTTTAAAAATTTTGTGGAAAAACAAACTGGTTTTGTTGTAAAATGTTTGAGATTTGACAATGGATCAGAGTATGTTAATCAAAGTTTTGAAAATTACTTATCTCAACATGGTATTATACATCAAACCACTAATAGTCCGCAGCAGAATGGTGTTTCTGAGCGGCTAAATCGAACTTTAATTGAGAAATCTAGATGTATGTTATCTGAAGCTGGCCTAGAAAAGCGCTATTGGGGTGAGGCTGTGATGACAGCAATTTATCTTAAAAATAGGTCCCCTACTGCCGCATTGTCTGGTACAATTCCTGAACAAGTGTGGACAGGGTCCAAAGTTGACCTGAGCCACTTAAGGGTGTTTGGCTGCAAGGTTTTCTCTTATTTGTGATGGCACATATGTATATATTCAGAGCAGCAGTAATTTTAAATTCCAAAAAGATAAATATAGCTTGCAGCTTGCTAATCTCGTAAAACCTTTTATGATTGTTTGTTGCGATGGTACTATACTAGAATGCTTAGGAAAATATAAAGCCACAAAGAATGACTCCACTATTATCAATCAGGAATTAGAAAATGGTCTAAGTGGATTGAGAAGGTTTTTTAGAAATAATGATGCTTTCATTTTAGACAGAGGTTTTAGGGATGCATTGCAAAATCTTGAAGCTGTAGGATATAAGGCTTATATGTCAGAATCACTGGCAGAGGGCGAACATCAACTGATAACCTTAAAAAGTAATAAATCTAGATGTATCACAATGTAACGATGGGTGGTGGAAGTTGTTAATGGACGAATAAAAAGAGATTTTAAACTTCTACGACAAGATTATATTAATCGTGCTGTTACATCCCTTATTACAAGGTAGTAAAGTCGACATCCGCACTCCATAGTCTACGCCTCATTTTTGATTGTAAAAGTAAACGCTGAATTGCAATTATGGCACATTAGTAGAATTTTAATACCAGGTTATTTAGACTCTGGACGCCGTCGCATAAACCTAATAAGAAAACTCATCTAGAGAGATTATAGATAGTCATAATCTTATTTGTTGGTGTGTATTTGTGCATTTTTGATAAAACTAAACCAAAATTAACTGCGTAATTGTGAATTGTGATTAAATAAGTGGTAGTGTGAAATTGTCTTTTTTTTTAAAAGACTGACGGGGTCGGCCTTATAACAAATTGGTGTCAGAAGTGGGATACCAGAGACGAAGTCTTAAGACGTTGAGTCAGACAGACACTGGTATCCCGAATCCCGAGCCTCCCGTGCATTGACCGACAGTAAGACATGGCCTAAAGCTAAGCCTGCGTCACCACTTGGACGACGGTCAGCCTCTGCTCTTCAGCGTGAGCCCGCTCCACCCACAGCACATTGGACGACGCACAGACTGGTATTGGAGTAGAAAAGCTGGCCATTAATCGAAAATCCAAACATTTAAGCATAACGGTGGCACTTGGTCCCAAAATAAAGTCATTTGGCACCATCCCCACTGCAATCGGCTATACCAGTCGGGTGTAACAACATTCAGTACGTAGCACTCGCTCGATACGATCGGACTTGGTTCACTGCGTTACCGTACTTCAACACAGTCGCGTTGCACTTTCTTATACTTTAAGTGATTTTAGTTGAAATTGTTATTATGGAAGTGTCTGAGCAAGGTATGTACTTTATATAGCACCTTTTTTCCTTGTTAAATATTGTTACTTAACTGTATTTTTGCCTTCCTAAAAATACATCTATAAAATTAGTGCACTTTTTCATAAGTTTTATCTTAAATTGATATTTTAAATACATTACACTCATTATTACTGAATCAAAGTTATGTCATATGATAAATTAGAATGTCTTTTTTCACATACGACTTCCAAAGTTTACCCGAGTTTTGCTCAAAAAAAATAAAGGTAAATGTAGAGAAGCCATAAAAATTTTGCTTATTTATTTTTTATTTTTTCCCTAGTATCTCAGCCTTCAGTCATAACAATGACTAGAAAAGAACTGCACGAGGTAATAAGAAGAAGCCCAAAATGGCTTTTTAGTGAAAAACTCAAAGATTTTGAAGTCAAATTATTGGAAATAACAAAGTGTCCCGTTGAAAAGTTGGCCGAACTCAAGCAGGTTATTCGTAATTTCAAGACTGTTTATAAGCGAAAATGGCTCACGTGTCACAGTACCGAGAGCCGGTTTTTCGAAAACAATGAAGACTGGTTAAGTAAAGAAATTATTTTACCTGCTAGAGAAACTTCAACAAATATAAAAGGGCGACCGACAAAAGAATTCGGGGAATCAAGTGACCGTTCAAAGCGGCGAAAAACAATGGAGCTTAGGAAGAATGTGCCTGTTGATGAGCTGACATATGCTGCGCAAATGAGTCACCGGGCTGTAGGTAATAAAGACACGGCTAAAATGATTCAAGAGATAACCATGTCTCCAACTAGAGCAACAAAGATTCGCAAAGCAGTTGCTGTTAGTAGTCAACGTACTAATACGAAAAAACACTCCCCCGAAGAAGCTTTGGCAATATTTGTGGAAGCCAACTTAACCATGAGCCAGTACGAAGTTATTCATCAGGCCAACAAAGATGTGTATCCATGTTATAAATATTCAAATTGCTAAACAAGATTGTTATCCAGCACGTATTGTTCATGAAACTTATGCTGAAATTAAACTACAAGACTTGGTGGATCATACAACTAGAAGATTGTGTAAATATTTAGAGCAAGTATTAGATGTATACCGCGGAAATCATACTAATGATTTTGTGCTGGTTTTTAAGTGGGGATGCGATGGATCGCAACAAAGCCAATATAAACATAAGTTTCAAAACGAAACAGACAGTGATGCCAGCATGTTTTTTAGTTCCCTTGTTCCTCTAAGACTGACATTTGATAAGAGAGTTATTTGGAAAAATCCTTGGCCATCTTCGCCTAGATTTTGTAGGCCGATTAGAATGAGGTTCATCAAAGAAAACAAGGACGTCACAAATGAAGAAATTGAACACATAGAAAATCAATCTAGGAATTTGCAACCAACTATTATCAGTGAAAGAATTGAAATAAAACACAAACTACTACCAACAATGGTGGATGGAAAAGTGTGCAATGCAGCCACTTAAACAACATCTACAATGCGCTGCTATATATGCAATAAAACATCAAAAGATTTCAATGATTTAATTTTGCAAAACACGGAAGATCCAGAGACATTCAAATTTGGATTATCGATTTTACATGCGAGAATCAGATTCTTCGAATTTCTTTTACATTTGTCTTACAAAATAAAGGCAGAAGTACATAAAAGTCGCGTCACACTGAAAAATGATAAAGATAAAATAAAGTCAGCCAAAGAACATATTCAAAAAGAATTTAGAGAGAAAATGGGATTGCTGGTTGACATACCCAAAGCCGGATATGGTAATACAAATGATGGCAACACATCCCGTAGGTTTTTTAATGACATTAACGTAGCAGCTACCATCACAGGAATCGATATCGAGTTAATTCAACTATTTAAAATAATATTAGAGGTGATCTCTTCAGGGTTTGAAATAATTGTCGAAAAATTTGGTATATACACAATGGACGCTGCCAAACATTACGTTCAATTGTATGCGTGGCAACCAATGTCACCAACTGTCCATAAAATATTAATAATGACGGTGATCGTGTTGTGTGGAATGACATCAAAAAAATCTTCATGCAAGCGTCTTCTCCATACTTAATTTTTTATAACGACACCTATGATCCAAATGCAACGATGAAGTGCTTAAATGTGCGCAACAAAATGAGAGGCAGAGGTGGTGTAAATGTTGAACTAAATTTACGATATAAGTACCACCAGCGACCAAAGATATCAAGCTTAAAGAAAAAAGACTTGCTCACTTTATGCGACTCAAATGTCATTCCAAGAGTATACCGATATCCTGCCAGGGTTGCGGGACTGTTCGAAAGAGATACCGCGGCCCTGGAATACAAAGGGCAAAGGAAGGAACATGGATGGGTTTTAGTCAGTAAAAGTCTGACACTCCCTCCTGCTCAGCCCAGAGCGGGAGGGGTTATTTGATGAATTCCCATGGGTAAAAAAAAAAAGTATACCGAGAGTAAAATAAAAATAAAAAATAAAAATATAGTGTGGATTTGCTGTAATATTAGAATATGACCACCGGGTTGATGGTTGGAGTGTGGCAGTGTGATAGATAATATGACTGAGTCGGTGACTACTGAGATTGAGTTCATCTCAGTAGATGGCTAATTATAAAGGGTGTAACAAGACCCTTAACGAAGCCGAAAACCACTTGTTCTCCCCGCCATTGCGATCATTTTTTTGTTCTAGACCATACCTGGGAACCTTTTAGTTACGGAGATATTGGGGGTTTAAAGTTCCAACTTTCTCACAAGTTTTGTTTTGAAAAACTTGTGTATATTGTAACATTTTTACTTTAATCACATCCACGACCCCCGTACTATTCAATCCATCCGTCATCGCAATGTTTTAAGTCCGTTACATTGAGTCCTACCGTAAAACGTGATTTTTCACCCCAAAAAAAAGTCGTTTCCCAGCAATAATTTTTGCGTAACTTAGTTTGATGTACATAATGCTTGGTTGACGGCTTCGTGAAGGGTCTTGTGTAAGAAGGAAGAAGACATACTTTCCCTTTAGTTCTACATAAACTGTGTGATAGAACAGGTAGAACTAATGGGAAATTTTGGTCTCACTAGTTTACGTTTTTGTAACACCTTAGATCGTAGGACTAGTGGGAACAAAAATTCCCATTAGTTCTACCGTAAATTGTGTAATAAAACAGTAGAACTAACGGGACTTTTTGTTCCCACTAGTTCTACGATTTTGTGCCACCTTGAGTCGTTGGACTAGTGGGAAAAAATATTCCCATTAGTCATATCGTAGAACTGTGTAGTAGAACTAGTGGGAATGATCCATAATAATTATCATCATCATCATCCACGGCCCGACTTCACCCACTGCTACCATATCTGGTCTATCTGCTTGTGTCAAGCTCCACGTTCTTGTGCCAGCCTCATCCAGGATATTCCCACGATGGCAACAATGTATAAATACGTGCTATGTACCTCGTACAGATTAGGATAGAAGCAAGTTACTCAAGTTTGGAAGCTGGAGACAATCATATTGAACCCGATGAGCATAACGAAAATGATTAATTTGACGCACCTAATTATTTTAAGATTTAACTGATTTCTTTTATTTTTTAAAATATAAATAAACCATTAAGGTTTCTAAATTGATTGGTTGTTTGATTTCATTACTGGCTTATTTAGAAATATTCCAATTAGTTCTTAGATTTCCAGGCAATTTTTAATTCATTTTTGGAACATTTCTCAAAAATACTGATTACTCAGTTATTACAAATGATATCCTGAATCTTAGTCATACACAATAAACTTGGCTAATAACCTGCATATTATTCAATAAAAAAAAAATACAAAATGGTCTCTAGATAAAATAAAATAGCATTTGAATATTTTCAAAAACTTTAAACCTTAATTACTCAGAACAGGCCATTTTGAAATTTTCCATTACTGTTTCCGACCGACAATAGTATAATAACATAATATCGTATATTTTTCACGATACCAACATTAAAATTCATATATATAAAAATCAATTAATTTATCCTTTACTCCTATAGAAGTTCCTAAAATATTAAAAGAAAATCACGACTCTGTTATCGCTGGCCACCCAGGATCACAACGAATGTATTCGCGTATCAAAGCTGCCTACTATTGGAAAGGCATGCGCTCTGACATTGAACAGTACGTTAAAAAATGTAAGCTTTGCCAGATCAATAAACCCTTAAGGAAATCAAATAAAACTCCTATGGAGATAACTTCTACATCTACTAGGCCATTTGAACGGTTAGCCCTTGATGTCGTAGGCCCCTTACCAGAAGCGGGTTTCCAAAATTTTAAATTCATCTTAACACTACAAGATGATCTAACCAAATTTACTAGCGCTTATCCGATGATTACAGCTACTAGTGAAGAAATAGCTCGAAACCTCGTACATTTTATGTCTCTTTTCGGTTTTCCTAAAACCATTTTAACGGATCTAGGCACTTGTTTTACATCAGAACTATTTAAACAATTAACAGATATATTGAAGGTCAAAGCCCTTTTCACTACTCCGTACCACCCGCAAACTAACGGAGCTCTTGAACGCTCACATGCTACCCTAAAAGAAAAACTTGCTGTATTGTCTCTAAAACGTGCAAATTCATTTACGTGGGAAGAGCTATCCGTATTGCCTGACGTACTTAATATTTCAAACGATATTGACCAAGATGCCTTGTATACAGATTACTGTTGTCTTCGGGAAATATTTCAACATCTTCCAAAAGACAAGGATATGTCAGATGACAAAATTTGGGCACATTTAAAAAAAAAATGCTACCATAATGACTTCAAAAAACTAAAAAAAAATATATCATTTGTGTTGTCAATTCTTGTAAGCAACGCTTATTGCGAAAGGGTGTTTAGTTTGCTAAATAGTTTATACACTAAAGAGAGAAATCGTATTTAATAAAAGCTGAGTTAGTAATTAGACTGAACTTTGAAGTAAATTGTTTGAATTTTAAATCTTTTCTGAATACTCCTAAAGGATCCAAATTAGTGGACTCAGTAAAGACTAATGCCAAATATATGTGGCAGCCTAAAAAATAAGTGTAGTTACTTAAATTAGTTATGTATGAGTCAACAATGTCATTTTGTAATAAAAAAAAAACTTTATTTTATATTTTTATGTTTAATATTTATTTCTCCCGACAACAATCCCAAAATTTTGAAATTTCCTCCAGATATTTTGGTCTGCCGATCTGGTAACCCTATGTGTGTGTGTGTGAGGAAAATTCTGAAAAAATGTAGGATTTTATAACGTAAATAAAACTTTAGTTAGTTAGTTATGAAAAGAGTGACATGTTTTTAAAAGGGAATTTAGTTTAGTTTCATTTAAGTGCAAATGTTTATTTATTTATTTATTTATTTATTTATTTATTAAGAATGCTTAGTACCTACTATGACATTATGCTTATGTAAATAGTTTAACACATTTAGCAATTCGAACTGAATCTGCAGTGCAAGTACGTAGGACTCGATTCGATAAATCTGACATTTATTCTCGATAAAATGAGTTTTTATCGACTCGAATCGATGTCGCAAGTACGTAACTACTATTTGAACGATCGATAACTAAACTCTAAAATTTTAACGACTTTATCGAAAATGCAAGTACGAAACGACATTTTGACAGTTGAGATCGCCCATTTACGCTGTCGAGCTCGATAATTTATCGACACCTGGTAAAAGTGCGTTAAGCTTACCGATCATTATTATAATGGATTCAGGACTTTTGGTTTTATTGCTGGGTGATGAGGAAGAACGACAGCACCATCACAATGTGATGCGTATTCGGAGGCAAAGTCTCAGAGATACGAACAATTCTCTGGAACTTCCAGAAGAAGATTTTGTTTGACTTTTTTGGGTGTCTCGAGAAGTGGCAATCATTTTAATACAAGGGATAGAGATAGATGTACGGAGGACACGATCCACTGGCCTCCCTGTCCATATCGTGGTAAGTTTCTACTGTTTTTTAACTATAGGTGCATCCTTCATTCGAGATCTAGACAAAACCAACCTAACCTAAAAATTTTATTTTTTTATCATTCACTACAACTTTTAAATTAAATTAGATACATTTTTACCTATTAAAGTACTTCGGTACCTATTACACATAACTCGCCCTTTGTAATACCTAGATTTTCTAGTCCAAATACATTTATAATACATACTAGAACAATTGCATGTTTTAGGTTTTGACAACCGTACGGTTCTACGCAGTTGGGAGCTACCAAAGGTGCATTGGGCAGGAGTACAATCTTGCCCTTGGCCAAAAAACGGTGAGCAAGGTTGTGCGAGAAGTGTCGAGGGCAATAGTTCGTCGCCTCTTTCACACCTATGTGAAGTTTCCGGGTACTGCAGCTGAAAGGAGAGCCATCGCGGAAGGATTCCAGCAAACATTTGGAATGCCAGATTGCCTTGGTTGTGTCGATTGCACCCACGTCTCAATTGTCACACCCTACAACATCAATCCCGATGACCCCTCTTATGGCTATAACAATCGAAAAGGGTACTACAGCATTAACACACAGTTTGTCAGTACTTATTTATTTTCCGATTTAGATAGGTGTATGGACTTCTTAACAATTTTTAGTCTCAGAAAAACGTAGTTATATCTTCTAATATTTATTTCAAGTTAGATATAATTATTCATTTAAAACATTCTAATAACTCATTCCGAGGATATATTTATTCCATCCCAGTATCTAGGTACCTACCCAACAATGTTCACAATCAAATCATGTTATAGCTACTCATACAAGTATGCTAATTAATTTTCCTTAACTGTTTTAGGTGTGCGATGTTAACTGCAGGCTTTTAAATGTAAATGCCTGATTCCCAGGGTCCACACATGACCAATTTATATTTAATTCCAGTACAGTAAAAAGGGAAATTAATCGATTGACGGATGCCAGGATTGGAAAATAATTATTTAATTGGTAAGACATTTTATTTTTCAACTTTTTTCACTAATTCAATTTCATTTCATGAAACATTATACTAACATGTTTTAAGCCAAAATACATAGTATTTTGAAATGGTAAATTACAAATAAATGTCAACAACACATTTAAAAACATTTAAATAATATTAATTAAAGAAGTATTACTAAGTTATTTTAAAAAACAAATATTATAAAAAGTATCAAAAAAACATTTCTAAACTAAACATCATCTTCAACCTCCACCTCTTCAGACACCGTGAATCCCACAGAACAGAAAAAACAGTAGAAGTCGCATAGCGCTTTATTAGTATCGAAACCAGCGTACCCCAAACTAACACATTAACAGGATTATTGTATTTCGTAACACTAAGAAAAGCGTGGTGTGATTGGTAATTTACTATTAAATGAAAGTAAGTAATATATTCGTTTTCGTTTATTTGAAAATAAACCATAAGTAGGTTAGACCGGGGACAATTAAAACAGGTCAAGATTGCAACAACTTCAATTTCTCGTAAACCATGATACCTACGCGTGTGACTCGTCGTTCGTTGCATCGTCGGCCATGTTCGGTTCTGTGTTTAGTACGGCTCGAGCGAGCGAGCGACGCAGTCGTGCATAGGCCGCCTCGACGAAATTTGCACCAAAAAGTAAGTATTCACGATTTTTTATATTTTTTTATTTACCTATTTAAATCTTGTTGTTTGTCAGTTTTTCTTATTTTGGAGTATCGTTTATATGTTTAAGTTTGTTTTTATTACTGTTCATTGATGTATAAGTCAATATATAACAAAATATTGAGTGTTGAAGTAGAAGATGTGACTTGGGTACGTTTGAAACGTCGTGTCTGTGGACGTTTGAAACGTTTCAAACGTCCCCACATATTACGTATTTTACCCGACTTCACAGAAGAAGGTTGTCTTTTCTAAAATCTCAATAATTAATAAAATATAAAAAACATCGATTTAAAAAAAATAAAGGTATTACGATGAAAAATAAAACCACTTTTAAATCACAATCACTAGGTATTATAAAATTACATCTGATAGGCAACCCAATAACTCCGATGACCCTAAAATTGAGTCTGCGACATTAAGTTTAATCTAATTTTTTTCATTAATCTTTTCTAGAGATGCCCAGAAAACGAAAACACGTTACAGACAGAAATTCCAAGAACGTATTTGCATATCAGCAAGCATATGAGGAATTGCTATCGGGTAAATCGTTGAGGAAGGCTGCAGAAATGTTCAGTTTAGATCACGTCTCATTAGCACGATATAAAAAAAAAGAGAAAGCGCGCCTGAAAATACTCCTGTCGATTATATAACAATGGGTTATAATTCGGCAAAAAAAATTGTCACGTATGCAATCAAGTCAGCTGATATTTACTTTGGGCTAACCGCTAAGGATATGAGAAAACTAGCATACGATTTGACTGTACGCTACGAACTCCGAAGGCCTGCTACTTGGGACGAAAATGAGATTGCCGGAGTAGAGTGGTTCCGTGGATTTTTGGACCGCCATCCAGAATTGTCTGTCAGGTGTGCTCAAGCGACAAGCTTGGCACGAGCGACGAGTTTTAACAAATATAATGTGGATGAATTTTTTGATAATTTGGCGATGGTCCTTGATCGTGACAACTTTGAAAACAAAGATATATACAATGTAGATGAAACAGGAATAACAACAGTCCAGAAACCGAATCGAATTGTGGCTAAGAAAGGAACTAGACAAGTGGGTGCACTCACATCTGCCGAACGTGGAACTCTGGTAACAGTCACTGTAGCAGCTAACGCGATTGGCAACGTACTTCCGCCAATGTTCACGTTTCCACGAGTTCGTAAGTAATCCTTATTACATAGTACAGTTATGGGGTGAGCACTAGAAACAAAAAGGGGTGTGCGTGAACTTAGCAGATCATTTCCCAGCAGAGCATAAAAAAATGTGAGTTCTATTTGCATGCAGCATAGTTCTATAGTTCCTGATACTTTTTAGAAATAGTTCTGTCCTTTTTCAGGAAAAAAAGTCAAATGAAAATATGATCTGCTAACTTCCGGTAGCAGATCATTTTTTCCAAAACTAAAATTTTAAAAGTGTTTTAGGAGAACAAAGATGAGTTCTATAGTTCCTAATACATGTTTGACATAGTTCTGAACTTAAACCCAGAAAAAGTCGATATTATAAATACAAATGGATACAATTACATAAAACGTGGATTGTCACAGATTTTTCCAGGCAATATCTGTAGTCTAGACGTCAAAGTAACAATTAAAATCTTAAATGATAAAAAAAACTCGATCTAAAGTGTAACCAGAGCATGGCTGCAGCCATAGATTAGCGAAAATAATGATAAAATTCTATGTTTGAATCATAAAGTCCAAAACAAATTATGAGTAGTGTAGAACTCCTCTGTTTT
The DNA here is from genome assembly GCA_947578425.1 of Eugnorisma glareosa. Lineage (NCBI taxonomy): Eukaryota > Metazoa > Arthropoda > Insecta > Lepidoptera > Noctuidae > Eugnorisma > Eugnorisma glareosa. The sequence continues at coordinate 18,383,822 of OX387960.1, forward strand.
AGATACCTCTATATTAGTGCTATAAAACAACATGAAAAGGAAACCCAGAACTCACACCCAGATATCAGCAGAGCATGGTTGAAGATTGAGATTAGCAAAAATCGTGAACAGATTTCATGTTCGCATATAAAAGTAGATAATAAATTATGAATAGTACTGAGGACCTAGAACTCCTCTGTTTTAGATACCTCTATAGTAGTGCTATAAAACATTATGGAAAGGAAACCTAGAACTCACACTCAGATATCAGCAGAGCATGGTTGAAGATTGAGATTAGAAAAAATCATGAACAGATTTCATGTTCGCATATAAAAATCAATAATTAATTATGAGTAATACTGAGGACCTAGAACTCCTCTGTTTTAGATACAACTATAGACGCGCTATAAAACAGCATGAAAAGGAAACCCAGAACTCACACCCAGATATCAGCAGAGCATGGTTGAAGATTGAGATTAGCAAAAATCATGAACAGATTTCATGTTCGCATATAAAAATCAATAATAAATTATGAGTAGTACTGAGGACCTAGAACTCCTCTGTTTTAGATACAACTATAGACGCGCTATAAAACAGCATGGAAAGGAAACCCAGAACTCACACCCAGATATCAGCAGAGCATGGTTGAAGATTGAGATTAGCAAAAATCATGAACAGATTTCATGTTCGCATATAAAAATCAATAACAAATTATGAGTAGTACTCAAAATCAAAATCAAAATATTTTTATTTCACATAGGCCTAGATGGGCACTTATAAAACGTCGACAAAAAGGTGCACGGTTCGGGTTGGTCGTTTCCTATGGAGAAGAACCGGCAAGAAACTCCATGGTTACTCTTTTCAAATCATTTGGTGTTACAATATTATCATGTTACAGCATTAGTACTTAAGTATGGGGGAACAGCATAGGCCCGACAATAGGTCGTTGCTTACTACACAAAAAAAATTAAAACAAGATGAAAAGTTAACAAAAGTTAACGAGCATCTGGGAATCTACAAAGCCTATAATGTTCAAACATTCACAAACAATCGGTAAAAAAGAATCTATACAAAGGTAAGAAAATATTGTAAAATAGTAAATTAAACAAGTGACACAAATATTGTCATCAGTGCTGTAACTATTCTGAGCAAAAGATGTATAAATGATTTGAAAACTATCGTAAAGAATCTGATTAGATAGATGAGAAAAAATGAGCTTGAGAATAGTTAGAGACATCCACATATTTGTGCCGTTTATGAGCTACCAGGGAAGCCGCATGCGCAGAAGGAATTAAAGCCAAACTTCTTTGTCTTCGACGTAGTCCTTGATTTTGTAATATGCTTTTTTAATAAGGACACGTTTGATGTAATTTTTGAACTTTCCATCGGTCAGTTCTATAACTGACTTTGGCAACTTGTTATAAAAGCGTATACTGTTTATAAGAAAAGACTTGCTAGTTTTAGTTAATCTGAATTTAGGTATTACAATTTCGTGTTTACTGCGTGTATTTATATTATGGAAGTCGCTTCTAATTTTGAAAAGCCCTCGATTTTTGCGGACATATAAAATACATTCTAAGATATAGAGCGAAGGCAAAGTCAGTATATCGATCTCTTTAAATTTTTCTCTTAGGGACTCGCGAGGACCCATTTTATAGATTGCGCGGACTGCCCTCTTTTGTAGAATAAAAATTGAGTCAACGTCTGCTGCTGATCCCCACAGCAGAACGCCATAAGACATAATACTGTGGAAATAAGCATAGTATACTAACCTAGCTGTGGCTTCATCAGTTAACTGCCTAATTTTCCTTACTGCATATGCAGCTGAGCTTAACCTACCCGAAAGAGTTCTAATGTGCGCGCCCCACTGCAATTTTGAGTCGATAGTAATCCCTAAGAATACAGTTTCCGCTATGACATCAAGTTTTTTGCCGTCAAGATTTAAATTTAGATCCCGTTGTGGTACATTCGGTAAAGAGAACTTTAGACATTTTGTTTTGTTCGCATTCAGTAAAAGATTGTTAGCTGCGAACCATTTTGAGAGAACAGTTAGACTTTCGTTGACATGTAAGACATCCGTATCTTTTCTATTTATTTTAAAAATTAGCGAAGTGTCATCAGCAAATAGAATTATATCCGATAATTTGGCCATCAAATAAGGGAGATCATTAATGTAAACAAGAAATAGGAAAGGACCGAGAATCGAACCTTGGGGCACGCCCATCTTGACTAGAGACCCGGAGGACGTCGCCCCATTTACATTTACTTTTTGCTGCCTGTTTGATAGATAAGAAAGAACAAGATCAGCAGCTTGTCCACGAATTCCGTAGTGGTGTAATTTACAGATCAGTGTGTTGTGGTCGACGCAGTCGAATGCTTTTGAGAGATCACAGAAGATGCCAATGGCATCCTGGGACTTCTCCCAAGATTCCAAAATGTGACTGATGAGTTTTACTCCCGCGTCCGTTGTCGACCTACCCTTCGTGAAACCAAACTGCTGACTATGCAGAATCCCATTAGAGTTGAAGTGCGATAGCATCTGGTCCAGCATGATTTTTTCATAGATTTTACTCAGTGCTGGAAGCACAGATATAGGTCTATAATTGGAAGGATCGCTCTTACAACCTGATTTAAAAATTGGTACTACTTTACTATGTTTCATTAGATCAGGAAACTTGCCGCTGTCCAAACATTGATTGAATATGCCTGCTAGGACAGGAGCGATTGAGTCAATAATATCTCCAAGAACCTTGACGGATATCCCCCATAAGTCTTCGGTATTTTTTATGTTGAGACTTTTGAATGCGTTTATAATTGTAGCAATACATATTGGTTTAAATTTAAAGTTTGGTATGTCCCGAGTAAAGTTCTCTTTAAGAAGAGGTTCAGCTAGTTTAGATGAAGAGGGGAGAGATTTCGTAACCTCTAACGGAATGTTGGTAAAGAAATTTTCTAGTGTCTCGGCGACTTCTAGCTTATCAGAAATGGTCTGATTATCTATTTTCAAAGACAGTTCATTCTGATCTCGTTGTTGTGCCTTTCCAATTTCTCTGTTAATTACCTGCCACACAGTTTTTATTTTATTATTAGAAATACCAATTTTGTTAATTACTATTTGTGACTTTGCTTGAGCGCAGACACTTTTGAATATTTTTGAATAATTTCTAACATAAGTATGAAAAACTTGATCTGAAGTGAAAGATTTTTCGTGATATAAATTGTATAAAGTATCTCTGCTTTTTCTTATTCCCGCAGTGGCCCATTCACTAAATTTCGATTTAGAATTAGCTTTGACTGTTTTCAAAGGACACGTTTTATTAAATTCTTGGCAAACGGTAGAAAATAATGTGCCGTAGTTTATATTGGGGTCTTTTGAATCAAAACTAGCGTTAGAAAGGCTGCTAAGAACATTATTATTAAAAGATTTTAATTTATTTTTAGTAAGAGGTCTTAATGGAATAGTTTTAGCTAAGTATATCTTTTTGTCGAACTCAAAAGATACAAGTTGACCAGTATGGTCTGACCTAACGCCACTTATTAAGAACGAATCTTTTACGTTACAATTGGTAAATACATTATCTATGCATGCAGCTGAAGTTGCCGTTATTCTAGTCGCTTCATGAAATAAATATTTTAAATTGAATGATTTAAACAATGAGATAAGCTTACATTTTTCGGGTGAATTGACTAACAGATCAATATTTAAGTCACTACAAACAAAAACTAATTTATTATCTCTAAAAAGTCTACTTAATATTTCTTCCATTGTGATTAAGAACAATGACAAGTTTGATGCTGGTGGTCTATAGACACATAAGAAAGTATGCCCTTCAACCTCTGCACATGCTACCTCACATAAGCGGTCAACAGAGTAAGCAGTGATATCCTTCCTTTCCTTATATCTGAGACAGCTGTTACAAAGTATCAGGGTACCACCACCCACTGTGGATCTGTTGTACGCGCTGGCAACTGAAAAATCTATACTAATATTATAAAGCTGAAGAGTTTGTTTGTTTGTTTGTTTGTTTGTTTGTTTGTTTGTTTGAACGCGCTAATCTGAGGAACTACGGGTTCGAATTGAAAAAATCTTTTAGTGTTGGATAGCTTATATATCGAGGAAGGCTATAGGCTATATATCATCACTCTACAATCAATAGGAGCTGAGCATCAATGAAAAATGTTGCAAAAACGGGGAAAATTTATTTTCTTTGAGAGCTTCCGTTGCGTGCGCTGGTTAACCGGTTAAAGTTGCACAAAAATAATGTATTAGGGAATTATTCCTCTTAAAAATGTCTAAAAAAAAGTCCGCGACAGCACATGCCTATCTTTTAAGGTTGACTAACAATAACCATTTTTATGATTTTAAAATTTGGTCAAAAATAGTGCTTTATTTGCAAAGGTATTTTTACCGACATAGTATTAATCCTTATCAAAATAAATATGTTAGTCATCTTTAGCATTCAATTGTGACCAAAATTGTTCTTTACACCATTCAATTTAGATGAATATCTTAGGAGATATCACAGTTTTAAAATAACTCCGCATCAAAATAATGACCCGCGCGCGCTGCGAGGCGGGCTTCATGTTGTTGGGAAAACCAATGTGATTAGATTCAATGCACAAACATTTTGGAGAACTTAGAAAAGGTTTTAGTTTTTGTTTCATTGTAATCAGTGCTCTCTATCAAAAGATTTATGAATTTAAAGTTTTCAAGAAGAACTTACCATCATTGTGTAAGATACATGCAAAGACATCTATTGCACCAAAATGGTACTAATTAATAAATATGTGCTCACAAGATAACTTTTAAATCGGTTGACCAGCTTTACAAAAAAGTTCTTATAGCAAAAAGTACTCTAGATTAGTCTACATGACGCTATAACCCTGTAGAGTGTTTGTTCGATCGTTTTACATGCATTATATTTTAACGGTTTAATTTCGTGCTCGATAGATGGCGCTATTAATTTCACTCCCTTTTCTGAGTCGCGGTGTTAAGTTTTCCGTGAAAGATGACCCTCGCCCGTGTCAAATGTCTGAAGCTTGGTTTATTAACCAACGAAACAAAAAGAGGAGGTTCTCAATTCGACGCGTCTATATATTCTTATTTTATGTATGACCTGACCACGCATAACTTTTTACAGAGAAGTCCGTTAAGCATGATCTTTTGTTTTTTAAATTGAGAAATCGTGTTTGGGCTCATTTCCTGCACCTTGATGAGAACTTTAGATCTAGCTGGAGTATGATGTTATCGAAGGTCTGACGATGGAGACGGAAGGCACTTGCAAGAGGTCCTCAAGAGTTTGCAGCAACAATAACGTGTTTGGGTTCATTTCATGCACCTTGATGAGAACTTTAGGCCTTGCTGAAGTATGACTGTCATCGACGGTCAAACTATAGAGAAAAATGGCAGTTGCAAGCGGTCCTAAACAGTTTGCAGCAGGTATAATGTTATTGGGCTCATTTCATTCGCTTTGATTAAAACTTTAAACCTAACTCAGAATGACTTTCATCGAATGTCTGACGATGGAGAAGGAAAGCAGTTGCAAGAGGTCCTCAAGAGTTTACAGCATCTATATCGTGTCTGGGCTCATTTCATGTACCTTGATGAGAACTTTAGACCTAGCTGGAGTATGACTGTCATCGAAGGTCTGACGATGGAGACGGAAGATAGTTGCAAAAGATCCTCAAGAGTTTACAGCATCTATATCGTGTTTCGGCTGATTTCATGCACCTTGATGTGAAATTTAGACCTGCCTGGAGCATGTCTATCATCAAAGGTCTGACGATGGAGACGGAAGGCAGTTGCAAGAGGTCCGCAACAGTTTACAGCAGTTTTATCGTGTCTCGGCTCATTTCAAGAACTTTGATGAGAACTTTCGTTCTAGCTGGTGTATGATTGTCATCGAGTGTCTAAAGATGAAGACGTAAAGCTGTCGAGGGTCGCGGGCCTGTGGACGGTGAGTAATGGTCTAGCTCGCCATCTGTCCGTCTTATGACGACAGGCCGTGGTGACGGCGTGTTCGTGTTCCACACGCGCCTCAAAAAGATGTCAGCAAACGGGAAGGGATTCGAGAGGAGCGAGGCCTGCCAGGGTTGCGGGACTGTTCGAAAGCGACACCGCAGCCCTGGAACGCAAAGGGCAATAGACGAAACGTGGATGGATTTTAGTCAGTACAAGTCTGACACTCCCTTCCGCTCCGTCCAGAGTGGGAGGGGTCATTTGATGATTATCCATCGGTTATAGTATATAATAGGGATTTACTCCTTTTGAGAGCTTCCGTTGTGCGTGAACGGTTAAAGTTACGCAATTATCATGTATGTCGGAATTGTCCTTCTTAAAAAGCTCTAAAAAAATATCCGCAATGGCCATATGTCTAACTTTAAACGTTGACGCACATTCTCTCTAACCTCTCTTTCTTTTATGTACCCACGCACGCAGACGAAGTTGCGCGGGTCAGCTAGTTATTTACATTAAACAACATCCTATCTGGTTTTAACCAAGTTTCACTAAAACATAAAATATCCATGTGGTATTTATCTACTAACATTTCCACGTCTAAAATTTTGCCGGAGAAGCGATTTATATTCTGGTGATAAAGTAAAATATTACTATTCGTCTTCTCTTTTGTCGGCTCTAATAGTTTAAAGAATCTACTACAGTATTATTGGAGATACTGGATAATACTGTTTCATCACTTAACCTAGTCTCAGTTAAACAATCATTAACTGCGTGTATATTAAAAGCTAACAATGTAGCTAATAAATGTTGACTTGTTTTGGGAAGAAACATATATTCCCGAATCAAAACAAAATCTCTAACAAAATTGTTAGTATCAAAAAACAATAGACGGTCACTATGACGACAAGATAAAATATGCATCAAGTTATTCAGGCTACAAATATATTCATTTTCTTGATCAAGTAAATTGTCAGAATATGGCAATGCACATAATATTAATTTTCCTAATCTTAACTTAAGTAGGGTGTCGATACCATTCACTATGTCCCTTTTTGATATGCTCAGGCCATTTCCAATAAGAAGTACTACAGTAGACTGCTCATTCAAGTGTGTATGTTGGATCTTATGAATAAGCTCATTAAAATGCAGGTTATGGTGACAATGGTTCACTACTGTATGTTCAGAACGGTTATTTAACAATGATCCAAAACCTGTTCCTAATCTATCAGAATACACTAAGATATTACTTTGGGTGGACTTAAGAGTTACTCGAGTATGATTTAAGTCAGGTAAAGCAGTAGGAGCAACATGCTCTGACATGAGAGGTGGCGGAGTGGCAGCACAACTACAGGTGAGATTTTTAGTCAGTGACTCATACCTCTCTGCGTTATACTTCACCAGGTCCACCAACTCACAGGCCTCCTGCATGCGCTCACTCAACATCTGTTGACTACATTCATATTTACAAAAGATTTCCTTCAGTGTATTTTCCCTACTCACTAATTCCCTTTGAAGGTTCTGTATATCAACATCATACATGTGTGTACTAATTTCTAACTTACTATTACATAAATTTAACTGGTTTTTTAAATTTCTGGATTCTCTTCTGAGTTTAACATTATATTTATAAACACTTTGAGTTTTTAAAAGTTTCTTATACTTCTTTATACTTTTGTTGATTTTAATATATTTCTTAATTTTATTATGGCTACTTAGAATTGGACATTTAGATATGGTATCATCCCCAGTTAAGTCTATAGTAATTGTAGGCAGCTCACACTCCAGTCCGGATACTTTGTCAATCAGCTTATTAAACAGGTTATTGGTGTGTGTACTGAGGAACTAGAACTCCTCAGTTTTAGATACAACTAGAGACGCGCTATAAAACAGCATGAAAAGAAAACCTAGAACTTACACGCAGATATCAGCAGAGCATGGGTGAAAATTGAGATTAGCAAAAATCACAAATATGATGGTCTCTAAAATGTACATTGACGGAAGTGTTAATATTTTATTTGCTTTAAAAAATGGTTTGCAACTCTCTGTAACATGAAGACCAAACACACATCCTTATTTTGTGGAATATTTAAGTCAGCGTTGACCGAGTAAAAGCCCAAAAATCCATATTTTAGGACTTTATTTAACAACACAGGTTTTTCTCCTCCATACTTATAAATAGTGTTTTTCGTGTTTTTAATTTTAATAAGAATTTCTTTAAGTAATAGTGAAGACCGCATTTAAATCCATTACGTTGTTTAGAAGAACTAAACGGGCAAACCGAGTATTCAAAGAGTCACGCGGAAAAGTTTAACCATAGCTGCCTAGATGGCGTTGTCGTCGAATTAGAAGTCGTTGGATGGTTTCGTTACACGCGAAAGTATTACCCTGGCGTAGGCAACTCGCGTACGGAATTGTTAAATAGGTCGAGTAGGTATTCAACAAATATTAACGTCTTGAGACTTTGTTAGCATTTGAAGTACTTTTGTTAAAATTGTTATTGTTGTTATTTGTTGATTTTTTGTTTGTTGTTTTGTTTGGTTTAAGTTTTAGTAATTAGATTTAGAGTTTTATAAAATGCCGGGCAAAAGACCGTACGATAAAGTAGCTTTACAGCAAATTTTATCCGAACTTAATTGTCGTACCATTGATGACAATGGGCGGTTGTTTCCACCTTCCCATGGTGTATATTTAATAATTTCAAAACAAATGGCAGAAAAAGGGTCGATTATCACGCCTAAGCATGTCCATACAATCATCAACAGTAATCGTTGTGGACTACGAGATCACATCGTTAAAGTTTTTAATATTTCAGTGCAAGAATTAAGCATCTCTGATAGTGGCGGTAATTACAGTTCTGAACGGTGACCTTATATTCTGGTAAACACTTATTGTCCTTAATACGACGACATATAAATTGTTTGCGTATCCCTGCGGCCTTGACGCCTACGATGCTTCAAAGTTTAAAATTTTAATTGCGATTTTTTTTCTAATTATTATCGAGTTTTTCAATTATGCTGAATTTAAAATATCATTTTTTAATTATATAAGAATTAAAACATACGCATTCAAGCATTTGGCAAGTATTTGTTTAATTTATTTTAATCAAAAATAGCAATAAAAGTCTTTAACAACAGACACGTGCTGATTCGTTGTCTATTTGTAACTGACTGAAACGACTCCTGTGATAAAGGAATCATTTACCCCCACCTCCGGAGATATCGACGACGCTGATTGGCTGTTTAAGAAGTGGGGTACTAATTTTGTCAGTCACTACTTGCGCGCGTGTGTTTGTTATTAATATCGGTGCATGAAATAATTAAAGGCACTGGAAGCGACATCCAACGAGATTAAAGGCACTTGTTACTCAACCCTTGAGGAAGCAACATATCCAATTATCCGTGCTGTGTGAAAGTTTAGTGAGTTTCGTTATGGCTGCATTTGTAACAATCTTTATGTTCCTCCGTGTTGAAGGAGACATGAAAAATTGGGCAAGACTCTATGAAGCTATTATTCAACATATCCCAGTTGAAACATGTTCAGAAGATTTAGAAATAATCAAGACCTTTTTGAAGAACTACATCAGTAATATCAATCGCAGATGGGCAAGTGCTTCTAGAAATCAGAAAACTTTCATGAATAGACATGCTGCGTGGTTACAATCAAATATTAGTTGACCAAATTGCACTACTGTTAATTTATCCGAGATTTTTCAAGCCCAAGATGACGTTATCGAAAACATATCGTCAGAAAATACTTCAGTTGACATCGATACTCCAGCAGCTGTGATTCCGTCGACATCTAGTACAACGACTGTGGGCACATCTACCGAAGTTCAGATTAGGAAGCCTTTTGTTGGCCTCAGCAACAAACAGAAGAAAAGACGTTCAGAGTCTCTTTTGGACTATTCGCCGGAAGAACTTACTTTTGCATTAGTCGAAAGACTTAGGATCGACAAGAAGAATGACTTAGCTTGTGTTATAGACCATGTAACGAAGAACCCTGATAGTGTTGCTATCGTTCAAGCCACATTGTTTACGTTATACGTTTTTAAAAATAGGAAAAAAACTTTTGATGAAGATCATGCTCTTGGTCTTTATACATCATTGACCCTGTCAAAATGGAAATACTTGTGTTTAAGGAAAGCGCTGTTAGATTGTGAAGTTCCAGTGTTACCATCGTATCACAAACTCCTTGAAGCTAAAAAGAGATGCTATCCACATGATTTAGAAATTACTGAGAGAGGAGCCAGAGTGAAGCTTCAAGCCCTATTGGATCTGACAGTCCAGAAGATTCTTCAAATTACCGGTAACCACATTGATTCGTCAACTGAAGGATTGAAGTTAATTAGTAAATGGGGTTTCGATGGAGCTTCTTCACAAAGTACCTACAAGCAAAGAAGTGAAGATGTAAACTTCACTGATTCATCGGTTTTCATGTCAAGTCTTGTCCCTCTTAAATTAGTTTCTAATAATGGGTCCGATTGCGTTTCTCTCCGAACCTAAATAATGACGGACTAAATTTTTACTAAATATGTCCATGTCCTTAACCAAAAGCTATTACGTTTCTGTTAAAATAAGTTCACGTCACTAAATTTGAACTTAATTCTGTGTCTATGGAAATGGACATAATTACGTTCGTTTTGTCGCCGCAAATGGCAACACCACAACGCTAGTCTGCTGTCAAATTGAACTGTCGTGTTGTGTTATGGTCGGTCGTGTTCTTTTCGTAAAGATAGCATCATTACAGTTTAGTAATTAGTTTACAAACGTGTGTTTTATAAAATAAATATGGATACCAAGAAGCCAAGAATGAAGAAAGAACAGCAACAATATTTATTGGACTTCTTGATGAGGAATCCGGAAATGGTAAACGGTATGTTTATAAAATGATTCGTGTGAATTTACGTTTTATTGTAAATTGTTAGATTAGGTATAATATATCGATTTACCCTACTCATCCATCCATCTATTTACAGAATGACATGTTCATTTTTAATTTGACCATAATCATATCATAATAATGCATTATAACTTAGAAAAGCATTTCTGTGTACATTCGGTTTGGTAGTCGTATCGCATTGCGACGTTTGTTAGTACATTCACAATCATTTATTCACGTCCAATTATAACATAACATTTTGTATTAATAATTGGCATCCAATAAAACATGATTTTTTTATACTTATACCTATTTCATTGTCTTTATTTAACAACAGGAAATTCTCAGTTGCCGGCTACTAAAAGATTGTGGGCTGAACTGACAGAAGCCCTCAATGGAATGGGAGGTGTTCGTAAGACACAGAAAGATTGGTTAGAGGTTAGTTATTGGTGCATCATGGGTACATTAAATTGTCATAATTTTGTACTAAAAATATCAGTGAACTTTTAATATTTAATTCGAAACCAACCTACTTGGATATTATTAGTTGTTATATGTATAATCTAATTTTTTCAGACATACAAGTTATTAGCACGCAGGGCGAAGGCTAAGATGCGCACACAGCGTGCATCTATGCTAAGGACTGGAGGAGGTCCTCCAGCAGATATCTGCCTGACAGATTTGGAGAAAAAGACCATAAACATAGAGGGGACATCCACTATATATGGACTGCCTGGAGCTGTGGAAGCTGTAAGTCATTGACATTAGTTTCTTGTGAGCTCTTTAATACAAAATTTACATAATAGGTATTCTAACACCTAATGTTTTTCATCAATCATCACAATTGTGTTTATTTTGAGAACTATATACATTATATAGCATTAATATTATAAATATGTCCTTTTTTAATATGAACAGAAAACCTTAATTCTTAACCTTCTTGTATTTTCTTACAGGGCATTATTATTGTCCCAGAGACATCACAGCCCATTGTTGATGTTCCTGATCCTGATTTTAAACAAGACCTAGTCATGGTGAGTGTGTTATGGCAATGCTTGTATCAGTTGTGATATTATTACCAGTATTGTTCTGATGTTAAATTTATTTTATTTTGACTACAGGTTTTGGATGATACTCAACTGCCAAAACCCAAACAGACATTGATTCTTGACGGAATAACAGTTGTAAGTATATTTTTCTTAGATACATATCAATAAAATGTTAGTTTTTAAAATCAATAAAAAAGTTTTAACAGTTCCCTTATTATGACTTGAGATCTACTGATTAGATTTTGATGGAGTTTTCACTAAGTGTCATGGTCAGTTTTGGTAATTATAGAATAACCGCATTATGTGGTATATAAACTGAAGTCATGTGTGAAAAAGAGTTATAATGCTGGTATTCTAAAATTGACTTCATAATGGTACAATTCTGAGTATCTTTGTAATTTTACTATGCAGGACATACATGACACTGAAGAAGAGCCACCGAAGGAAGCGGCAATGGTGGACGCGTCGACACCGACGGCGAGTCACGAAGGGGTGACCGTCGTCAGTTCAATGGCGCCGATGATGCCAGCGCAAAATAGCGAGCGTGCGATGGCCGGTTGCAGTCGAGATTACCCCGTGGCCTCAACCCCTGAAACGAGACTGGAGGGCGGCGTGGTGCGCAACACTCCGCGCCTCGAGCGCCGCGACGCGCGTCGTCGAGCAACGCCCCGTACACTTGTGCCGCCAGCCGATTCAGCCACCCCACCAGAAGACGCCATGGTATCGGCTTTAAGGGAGGGAGCCCAAACGCAGATGGCGCTCGCCAATGCACAGATGGCGCTCGCCAATGCCCAGACAGAGGCCGCTCGATATCTCGGCGATTGCATAATGCGTGCCGCCACCATGTTCGTCGAAGCGATGGAATTTAACAATAAAAACAAATGATTAAACTGTTTTTTCAAATTTAGTTTTATTAATTTTTAAACAAAGTATATTTTGAACCTGAAGGCATAAAACTTTCAGATCTTCTGGAAGCTGCCCACCATCACAATCACGCAAAGTATTCTCTTGTGATGCGGTTTCTAATATTGCGTGCTACATTTAAAAAATTCATATCCCTGGGAGCATCATCCACTGGCCACTGTCTGTCTTCGAGTTCCAACTCATCTGGTAGAGGATCATTTCTTCTGATTGCCAGATTATGGAGAACAACTACAGCTGCTATAATTTTTGATGCCTTCACGGGGTCATAATGCAAGGTCCTGTGCTTGTGAATGCATCGAAATCTTGATTTCATCACTCCAAAACATTTTTCAATGAGGACCCTCGTTTTGGAATGCGCTAAATTATATCTAGCCTCAGGTGTATTTTCATCCGCATCAGCATATGGGGTCATCAGCCAAGGCAGTTGGGCATATCCAGAGTCTCCTAAAAGCCATTCACCAGCTGGAACTCCATTAAGATACTTGGTTTCCAATAATTGGCTCAAACTGGACCCTTGCCAGACTGCTGCATCATGTGTTGATCCAGGAAAAGTGGCATTGAAGTGAATAATTTCCATCGTTGCATTACACACAAATTGGCAATTAAGACTATAAAATCCTTTGCGATTAAAAAATAATCTCCCTGGTACAAGTGCTGTGTCTTTTGGGCGAACAATGGAGATTTGACTGCAATCTATCAAACCCAAGATTGAAGGAAACCCAGCTATCCGTAAAAACCTCTGTTTATTTTCTGCCCTTTCCTCTTCGGTCTCTGGAAATACCACCATACCATTCAATAGGACAGCTATAATTGCATCTGCAACTTCTTGTAAGCATTTGCTTACAGAAGGCTGACTTAAACCTAAATACTGCCCCTGCCCGACTGTTGTTTGGTAGCCGCCATGTCCAAAGAAATGTAGTGAAGCCAAAACTTTGATATGGACAGGAATTCCGTGCTGCCTTTGTCTATCTAAATTCTGTTGAAGGCTCTCCACTAAAAAATGCGCAGTTCTTTTGGAGAGCCTGTATAATTTGGTAAATACCCCTGCAGGCACGTCGAAAGGGTTGGAATGGTCTCGAATATGGCGATGCGCCAACCTTCTCGCAGCCCTAAAACGAAAAAGTTAGGTTACCTAAGTTATGTTTATGCCAACAAGAAAAGCAAAGTTTCTATTTATATTTCGTACACTTTGTATAGTTAAATAGGTACTTCATTTATTTAAAAATCGTAGAAAACTATCGATTCTTCAATCGTTATCATTGGTTTTGCAAACAATTATAATTTTAGATATTTGTTTAAGAGCTAGTACATACCGTTGCCGTTCCTCATTGTATCTTCTTTGAATGATAGCCCAGCCATATGGAAACATTATTATTCACTATTTTCTGAAGAAACTTTGCTTACGTACGGACTAAATAGGTGCGAACTTAAATAACAACACTTCATAAACCTATAAGTTCATTTAACGCCGACGAACTGTCAAACTGTCAGAAACGGAATAGCAAAAGACATGCGGTAGACATAGTTAAGTCCGAATTGGACATAAATAGTGTCGTGGACATAACTAATCAACAAACGCAATAGCAATAATTTTAGTCCAAATTTTAGACTAATTTAAGTCTATTCGGCATTATTTAAGTGCACCGAAGAAACGCAATCGGACCCAATAGCACCATATGGGAAAACCCAACACCTTCTTCAACACATTATTGCAGACCCATTAAGTTCGAGTTTTGTAAAGAGACCGCAGAATACATCAAGCAAGAAGAAGCTGCATTGAAGGAAGAAATAAAAAACATGGATTCTACAAAATGGGCAGGGCTAGAGATTAGTCACAAGCTTCATATGACAATGATCGACGGAAAAGTGGCCACTATTATAACGGATACTTCATCAGCATCTGCCTGCAATATTTGCCTTGCTAAGCCGACTGAGATGAACAAGCTGTCAGAAGTATTTTCAAGACCTGTTCGAGAAGATGTTTATAAATATGGTCTTTCTACTCTTCATATGTGGATTCGTTGTATGGAGTGTATTCTACACATATCTTACAACATGGACTTTGAGATGTGGACTGCACGAGGTGCTAACAAGCAACTAAAAGCTGCGAGGAAACATTCGACACAAGAAGAATTCAAACAGCAAATGGGAATACTTGTGGATTTTGTGAAGCAAGGCTTTGGAACCACAAACGACGGAAACACAGCCAGCAGGCTTTTTAGAGATTATGAGAAATCTGCCGAAATAACCAATGTTGACAAAGACGTGCTGAAGCATTTTGCGGTTATTCTTCAAACGATTTCATCAGGATGTGCCATAGATATTGAAAAATTCAGGACTTATTGCAGAGAAACAGCTGAGATCTTTGTTCATCAATACCCATGGTCTTATATGCCCGCAAGTGTGCACAAGCTACTCATACGCAGTGCAGACATTTGTCATCACTTTGGCCTCCTACTAATTGGCATTCTTTCCGAAGAAGCGGGAGAAGCAAGAAATAAAGAATTTAGAAGAGTTCGTGAATCTCATACAAGAAAATTTAACAGGATAAAGACCAACGAGGACTTGCTCCATAATTTTTTAATTAGTTCAGACCCATATTTATTCCATATTCGACCAAAATACAGCAATTCAAAGCAATTCGATTTTTTCCAGATGTTAAAGAGCTTCGATGTCGTTTGAGGACTACTTAAAATAGTCGTTTTCATGACTTCAGAAAAAGCCCTTATCAGGGCTAAATCTATTTCTAATTGTTTCTTTTAAGATGAGTCACGCTAGTAGTATAACACACAACAATATCAACCATGATTTATCAATAGGAAATATCAACAGATGACAGAATAATCAACAGAAGATTATTTTAAAAAAATAAGCATAATGCTTATTTTATCATAATATCACGCTTTATATTCCCCGAGCGGTTCGGCAAAGGTATACTACACTATAGTACACTGTAATTTCGCCAGTTATATTTAAGTCCAAAGTGATAGGGGGCGAGTCTAAAACACGGATGGGGCGCGCGGGGGGCTTGTTTTATTAAAAATGATATTTTGGATTAATTTTAATAGAAAAACTCGTTAATAATATTAAGATAATTCAACATTAAAATTTTAAA
Source organism: Eugnorisma glareosa (assembly GCA_947578425.1). Classification (NCBI taxonomy): domain Eukaryota; kingdom Metazoa; phylum Arthropoda; class Insecta; order Lepidoptera; family Noctuidae; genus Eugnorisma; species Eugnorisma glareosa. The sequence continues at coordinate 18,399,726 of OX387960.1, forward strand.
CTTTAAAGCATCGTAGGCGCCAAGGCCGCAGGGATACGCAAGCAAATTATATGTCGTCGTGTTAAGGACAATAAGTGTTTACCAGAATATAAGGTTTACTTGCTATACTTTGATACTGAACGGAGAAAAAAAAATAGATTTTCTATACATTTTTATTTTCAATTTTTTTTTTGACGTGAAGGAGCAGTTTTTTTTTTAAAGTTGTAGTAATAAGTATTAATCAGCGTTAAATTTCCTATACGAAACAATTTTTTGTTAAGTTAAATATGCATTTTCGATCCTATGTCCATCTTTTTTAAAATCCGGACCACTGTGCGCCGTCTAGAAGTTGCGAATTACCTGATTAATAGATGTAAAGATGCGGTTACATGGCGAAGAAAGGAAGCCGGCCGTATAAAGAAATTCGGAGGTAAAAATCCCCCAATTCTACCTACCAACGAAGTTGTTCGAAAAGCCAAAGAACAGCGACTATTGACCAAATATGGGTTGCAATTCGGAAACCCTGAACTTAATTTGCTCAATAGTGCTGAACATGGCAGGTTAGTTGGATGTATACAATCCGTAGGGTTGTATAAATTCAACTGCATGTACTGGCTGCCCGAACAAATGCAAATATACATTTCCCGTTGCCGTAAGGATCCCAATGCAACATTAGCAATTAGTCTTGCGCATAATAGTTCGCGACGGAAATCGCTCAATTTCGTTCGCCGCTCCTAAACGAACTAGTTCGCTCTTCTAGTTCGTCCGCTCCCACTCCCAGCCCGAATCAGTCAGAGCCGAGGAAGGCCGAAGGCAGATCGTTCGCGCTCGTTTTGATAATGCTCCTGCACGGGCACGCGCGACAAGAATATGAATTGCTGTTTTGATGAAATCATTTTGAACACAATTATATTCTTAATTGTATCTTTACGAAACAACTTGTTTTTGCATAACACATTTAACAATATACTAAATATAATACTGATGAAAAATTTTTCCGTTTTCACACACTTTTGGGTCACAATAAACACTTATTTCTTGTTATACTACACAATTTTCAGAGGCGAAATACTGCAGCCTTGAGAATCGAAAACTAATAATTTTGACTCATTTTGATGTCTATTACTATCCTACAATAACTATAATAACAGAGTAACTAAGACAAATACGACACGGCGCGGTTTAACTTTATTTATTTACTAAAGTTTGACATTTCGTTTGACGTTCGGCTTGAGTAGAATGAGTAGTGCTGTCAACCGCTTCTAGGACGTTGAGGAATATTTTAATTTTATTATTCACTATTTTCTGAAGAAACTTTGCTTACGTACGGACTAAATAGGTGCGAACTTAAATAACAACACTTCATAAACCTATAAGTTCATTTAACGCCGACGAACTGTCAAACTGTCAGAAACGGAATAGCAAAAGACATGCGGTAGACATAGTTAAGTCCGAATTGGACATAAATAGTGTCGTGGACATAACTAATCAACAAACGCAATAGCAATAATTTTAGTCCAAATTTTAGACTAATTTAAGTCTATTATTCGGCATTATTTAAGTGCACCGAAGAAACGCAATCGGACCCATTGTAGCCTATGGTCATTTGTTAATGCTATAGTTGTTAGTATGTCAATGTCAGGTAGAACTGTCATGAATGTCACTCGCTCCCTTGCTCATGAAGTTCGTATGACTATACTTATAATAAACAATGGAGTCCAATCCGTCTACCTAATGGTTTTAATTGAAAGCCCTAGCAGCCGCCTCCCGACAGGACAAACTAAACATGGTGTCGCAAGAAACGAAGATGAAAATGGAAGATCCGAGGTTATGATGTGTCTTTATTTGATAATAAGGCCCCTTTTTTAATGGTCTCAACGCAATCTGGTAGTTGGCGTTAGTAGTATCGAAACCGTCAATAACCTGCTTGGCTTCCCCTTTTACAGATGCTTTTAGGTACAGTAACTTATCGACCTCAGTGATTTTTCTGGCGTCAATGTTAGAACTGAATTGGTTCCAAAATTGATGCCAGTTCAATACGTCCCCGTCGAACTCAGGTAGGTTTAGTTTTGGTAGGCAGCTAGAAGTGCTGTTGGCTTGGGTGGCCCCCTGTTCGACTGCAATAGTTTCGCATAGAAATAATTATTATTTTAATTTTCACATTCAATTCGGCGAGGTTCTGTTCAGCTTCAAGTTGAACTTCGCTCATTTTTCCTGTGTCGTCAGCGGAAGGGTTATTAACCGTACGAAAGTAGATAGTGAGGTCTTCGTTAAATCTCTTTAACGACGATTCAAATTTTCGTCATATCTTGTCTCATAGTTATGTATAGAAAGGCGGGAGGATAAGATAAGACTGATGTTCGATTTGATTTGCTAATCATTGCAAGCGCACTGAGAGAAATTTTAATCAGATTTCATGTTAATGGAATCATTGTTCTGATTAACATAGCGCCAATCTGCTCTAAGGTTAGAGCTACACATTACATATTGTTAAGTCTAACACGTTGAAATAACAAGCTCCCTAACATTTTACTTCAACATTATGATCATGTTGAATATAATGTGAAATATTTTATGGTTGTAACATGCCTATTACGGTTTAATCTGCATTGTTAGTTAGCTTATTACTTTAGCTTGTTATTTTTACATATCTTGCTTGTGTGACTGTTCCTAAAATACCCTAGGCTGATAAAATTTTCGTTTTTCCTAAATCATATTTATAGTAGTATGATTGTCGGCTTCCCCCGAAGGGGAAAGGGCCGCGCCCCGCCATTACCGCACGGCACCAGTAAGGTTCGTCCCAGACTAGTCGCCTTCCCACCGACTAAGAGGACTGAATTCCCAATTTGGGGCTGCCCTGTCCCGTCCTTGAAGGCTAAGGGACAGGGATGGGATACAAGGTGAAGTTAATATTGGGAATTCACAGTTAGACATACACATGAATAATATCAAATCCTATGAGGCAAAACATCAATAAGGTATGAAGCTAATAAGACAAGAGGGCGCAAAGATATGATATATGGTGAAAAGTTTGGTAAAGGAAGGGTTACGTTTGCGCTTAGGAAATTCATTATTTCCAGTTACGTTAATTTATTTGCTTCCAAAATACTAGATGCCGTTTCCCAAACGCAAACGATTCCATGTTACAACATGGAACCGTTTTACAACGTTAGCCCGGCGTAAAGTCGCTTTATAAAATTCATCAAAACATTTATTTATGGCAAGAAATGAGATTGTCAAATAAATTATAGCCGTGTTTTTACGAAACAAACGACTTTATTGGTCTGACAATGCTGTCGTTTTAAACATTGGCTGATTTTGTACTTGCCAATAATAATATTTTGTAGAATGGGTGGAAATTCAAACCTCGGAATAAAAGATAAAAAACTGAATATAAATAAGTTAAATCCTTATTTGACTGAAATACTGTTTTTATTTTATATTTTGTATTCCTAAATATTTATTAATATCAAAAGCGGTCGTTTTTAAAACAAATCCTAAGGTGTTCTACCATTTTATGACGGTACATTTTATTACTGAAATGGCAACATTATTTCTGTGATTGATTTGCAACAGGTTCTTTCCGGTTCTTTCCTTTTCCCTCGAAAACATCGGTATGTACAACAAGCAAGACGACTCAAAATTAGTTTTTTTTTTTTTCAAAATTTGAAATATTTCATTTGCTTGCGTGACAGCGTGCATTAGTACCTACCAAAGAGTGCGTTAAGTAAGTGTCGTTCGCCGTTTTGTTCTTTGACTGTTGTGTCTGTGCCTACGTTTTCAACTATGGATGTAGTTGAAGACCTATTAAAAGTTTGGGAATTACAGGAACTTATCCCAACGTTCCGGAGTAAGTACTCGCAGCTCATTATTTATTTGCTTTGCTAGCTAGCTAGTGTTCTTGCCATGCCCCATACCATCGCCATGCCAGTGCCGGCCACTTACAAACAAAACTTGTTTAAATAGACAATGTCATACGGCCTTATAATGACACGTTATTGAATTTATATGGGACGATTTCAAAATGACTGTCTCGAACAAGTTAATTAGTAGCAAAAATAATGTGTGATGATTAATATTTTAATCATTTTGACTTTATCGCTAATAATCATGTGTGGTTTATCGGTTCTATAATTTTCTTCATAGGATTAAACATAAAATACTTAGGGCCGATCTTTCAAGAGCCAGATAAAACGTCAGATAGCTAAACAGTTCAATAACTTTATCTGAGATTTTAACGATCGAATAAAGAGTTTCAATTTTTCAAAGCTCAGATATCCTTCAGCTACTTACCTGACCGATTTTTATGACTAGCTTCATGCTACATCTGCGAGAGCGAGACGCGCTTATGTACGTTTACAGATTTTAGAAAGAGACAGACAACTTTCAACTAATGACAGCGGTTGTCACAATAAAACGGGAATCATCACCTTAAACCTTGTCGGCTTGTCTCCGTGTTAATATTATGTTTCCGTTCGAATTTCTTCTGTTCTGTATTGTGTGTATCTTCTGTGTTCTAATTATGGAAAATATCGTAAAACGTGAACGTTCCACGAATTTTAACAGCAGCGAAGTGAGATTGTTGACCGAATTGGTGGCAAAACATCGCACAATAATAGAAAACAAGCAGACCGACGCTGTAACCAACAAAGAAAAGGAAACAGCGTGGAATAAAATTAGTTGTCTATTTAATGCCGCTACAGGCTTTACAGTGAGAAGTACGAAGAGCCTAAAGGTAAAATATGAGAGCATTAAAAAAGAAACGAAGAAAACGTTGGCAAAACGTCGGCAAGAGCTGTATAAAACTGGTGGCGGGCCCTCTTCAGCCCCAGATTTTACGGATATTGAGGAGAAGGTTATGGCGATATGCTCCATTATCACTGGGCTAGATGCTCGCAATGACAGTGTAAAAATTCCAGGTATGAAGTCAAATATTTTTAGTTATTTTTTATTCATGTTACTATTGGGCCGTGATGTTGTGCCGATAAAACCAAAAGTAATAACACACTACATATTTCTTTAGCATCTTTTCATAAGTTTCTATCTACATTGTTGTTTTTTTTTTTTCAGAACCAAAGCTGAAAGAGACTGTTAAAGATGTCCCGGAAGGATTGCCACTGCAAACATTAGAAAATAATATAGTAATTGTACCATGTGATGATGATATTCCTTGTATTATAGGTGAAGTATATAATTTAATAATAATTTATTCATTTTATGTCCATTAATTACTTAACAATGTGTTTTAATCCCTACCTGCTGAACCAAATAGGTTGTGGGTTTGATTTTTACTCGTAATAAAGATTTATGAGCACACAAGGGTTGTTGATTTTTCCATTCCTACTGAATGTTCAACCTACATGTATCGATGTATGTATCAATTCGATATTAATAGGTTTCAGAATGGACTTATACTTGGTGACAGTGGTTATTTTTTAAATAATTATTTACAGACTCCGTTAAGTGATCCTCGAACAGAAGTTGAAAGACTATATAATGAGTCTCATATCCGTACTCGAAATGTAATTGAGAGATGTTTTGGGCTTTGGAAAAGGAGATTTCCTGTTTTAAGTATAGGACTGCGTTGCCGAATCCCTCTTGCTCAAGACATTATTGTAGCAACAGCAATTTTACATAATCTTGCAAGAAGTAGAAATGAGAGCGAACCACCGGTAGATCCTGAAATCCACATACCACAACAACCACAATTTGAAACTGTCATTGCTGACCAGCCAGGACACCAACGCAATAGCACAAGGGACTCTATGTTAGAATATTTTGAAAGTCTAATCAACCAGTAATAATAATTTACTTTGAACAGTACTGTTTTAACAATTCTATTAAAATATAACTAAAATGTGTTATTTTTATTATACCTTCACTTTACAAGAAAGCATAAATAATTTGTGGTGAGGTTGTCACTGTTTTTGAATAGGATTAGCAGAATTCAACGGGCTGGGTATGTAGTCAGTGTTATTAACATACAAGTGATGAAAATGTTCAGTACAGGAAGGATTTTATAAATCCTTCCTGTACTGATAATATTTCTTCTCTGTTGGCTGGCACTGTAACAAATTCCTGGCGAAGGGAGGCAATTGCTTCAGTCACTTTTTATAATTTTGCATACAGTTTAATTGTGTATTCCAGCAAAATCACCAATCGTAATGTAGAAACTACCACACGCATAGAACCGCAAAGTCAGCAGTATTTGCTGTAAAGCAGGAACAGATTCATTTCTGAAAAATAAGAGTTTTAATTTAAATGTAAATAGATCGGAAGAATTACCATACAAAATACTTGTTTTTTAAGTAGATAGAAAACAATTCTTACCTGTTTGTTGTATTGGCGATTTTACTCCCAATGAGTGTTAATAAAAATTGCACAGTACTTTTTTCGAGACGAGATCTCCTGTGAAATTTCGTATCGTCCCATAGAGACATATTATCAGGTCTCTCTCTTACAACTCTTTGTCTTCTGTCTGGATTTAAATAATTTAGCACTGTATAATCTTCTTCGATTGTTTCATCGTCAATAGAATCAAAAATATCCATAGTTTTACAATCTAGGGAGCAAAAACACAAATATAACCTATAAACACTGACGCGCGCAATGACAGAAACGTCAAATAACTCGACAGATAACGTGCTAACTGGGGTGTAAAGGGCCAGTTAAGTTAATTTGCTAGTTAGAGGGCGTAACTGGCCGCTAGAGCCTATCTGTCAATTGAAAAATTGAGAATCTTGTTAACTGTGGAATTAACCTTATCTCGTCGTTTAACTGACCATTGAAAAATCGGCCCTTAAACAAGTAAAATTCTCACTTGTTTAACAATCAGTTTTTTCAGTGTGCTGTCATCATCAATGCAGCTCTATTGCTGACCCGTAGACTTCGCGATGTGCGCAACTGTAGATGCTTCACCCTCTTTTGGATTATCCTTTTCATCGTTGTGTGGGCAATGCAGCAGGCTTGCTAAAATGCAAAAGTTTGTGATAGTTAGGCAGTTTGCAGTTAACTATATCACACACTGGTGCCAGACATATTTTGTTGTCATGCCTCTTTAGCAAGCAACAGAAACATAAAGAGTTGGTTTTCGCATATCTCCAACGGTCCTTCCTCATCGCTCGATTGATCAGTTAGGTAGTGGATGTGCAGACTTCTTACAGAAATTACATCTCTCCGGTTCAACTGAATGACACATTTTAATGATTTTGCAAAAATAACTGCGGTGCATTTGCTCTGACGCGCTGCCCCGGCAAGAAGTATGTCGGTGCCACCGCCACGGGTGCTGTCCGATGTGGTCTCGGTCCGCTCCAGCGCTGCCGCGTCTCGCTCCGCCGCTTCCATCGCACATGTGATTTTTACGGCCTTGGCGTATTCTAGGTTCACCTCCGTGAATACACGTTGCCTGATCGTCTCACTGCTGAGTCCACACACCTGCTGATCAGGAAGATTTTCCTCCAATACCGTCTTAAATTCACAGTATCTCGCTAATTTCTTTAATTCCGAAATATATTGAAGTATGCTCTCGCCCGCTTGCTGTCTCCTTTGTCTAAAGCGATATCGTTCCGCCATAAACGAAGGTTTGGGTTGTAAATGGTCTTTCATCACTTGTGTAACTATAGTATACGTTATATCACTAGGTTTCACCGGCCTCGTTAAATTACTTAACAATGCATAGGGTTCATCGCCCGTTGCAGCGATAAGTGTGGGTAGCCATAGTTCTTCTTTTATCTCGTTCAAGTTAAAATACATTTCTGCTCGTTCCTCATACAATGTCCAATTCCCAGAACGCACACTACATTCCATCAACTTCCCAATCGTCATGTTGACCGAAAATTTACAAAGTTCAATCCCGCACGCTAATCCAATCCTCGTTAGCCACTGTGGTATTTGTTGAAATGAGACACGTACAGCCAGTGCAACCGTTTATTGTACACTGCCTGTTCGACACAACGCGCACACGTGCGTGTGCACCCCCCAAAAGAGAGATACGAGACAGATACCTAATAAGAGTGAGATAACAGATTTAATACGTTTTTCAGGTACCATTTGAGCAAAAAAAAATTTTAATTATAATTTGGAATTTAGTATTTTGTGACTCGATTCACAATTCTAGCGAATTCACAAAGTTGTAAAAAGAGTTTTATGGCATGTGGCACATCACTAGCAAGAAAGACTAGAGAATTTTTGAGGGAGTTGGAAGATATCGGTCGCTTTTGGTTTTTTATTTTTTATAGCCATGTGACATGGACAGCTTTAATTGAAGTCCGAAACTTTGCGAGTAAATAAAAAATAAAAAACTAGATGGCTAATGTCATTAATTTTGAATTTAAAGGTACTGTAATACAATACACATCTAAATAAAATTAAAATTCAGAGTCTACGACTTGTACTTTTTTTTTAATTTGTACTGGAATGTATATTTGAGTTTTTTTAAAATAAAACAATAAAAAGTCGATGAAAAAAATCCACAGGGCATGAGCAGTGTTTAGGGGTCTGAAAGGATAGCAGATGAACCCCTCAGTCGACCATTTCAATTTGGCACACGATGCACCAAACACCCTGTATATCTCATCAACTGAAGTCTAAATCTCAGCAACCTAGGTGTTAGATCATCTATAGGTTTAGTTTGCAAAATTTGCAATAGAGGTTTGTGATCTGTCTCTAATAAAATCTCTATCCCTACTATAAAATCTCGAACTTTCTTAACAGCCCATGCCAAAGCTCGACACTCCTTCTGTATTTGTGCATAATTTTTTTTTTGTTAAATTTAATATACTGTTATGTATACTGGCCGTCTATTCTACATTTTATCTTTTTGTAACAGTACTGCACCTAGGCCTTAAGAACTACTAGCAGAAATTATGATTTTCTCTCTTGGATTATAATGACACAATGCTCTTGATATAAGGTATTTTACTTTTTCAAACGATTGTTGGTGACACTTATCCCAAATAAAGGCACCATCCTGTTTTAATTTATTTACGACTGTCTACGGAGATATCACCGACTTACGGTCCCTACTTGCCAAAAAGTAACAAAAGATTAGACAGATATCCTGTACCACGGGCAAGGACCAAGTTTGCCAGAAAGCATTATAACAGCTTAGCGCCACGCCTCTACTTCAAAATTTGCCAGTAGGTATAAATTAATTAAACATGCGAGTAATTACCAGATTAAAAAGAAAATATTACTTTGGCTGGAAAACTATAGCTTCGATGATACTGAAACACGTATCAGTATTCTAACCTAGTGATATAAATATCAATAACATAACGCACACACACCAACACTCATCTCACCACACACACTCTCCTCTATTCCATAACTATGAGATGTGCCTTTTTTATTTAATCTTCCTTTTATTTTTCTGTTATCTAGTTTTTTTTTCAAACTTATCTTAAGTTTTTATATTAAGTGAATTTCTACAGTAGACATTTATTTTAATTCAATTTCTACTGTACTTATAGTAAGCACTGTCTAAGCTTCCACATTCAGATCTATGTTACCGGATAAAAACCTCAACCCCTGCCAAACAGGCTGTCCTAGTTCAGGAGTTGAGACCTCATTGATGTAATGTTTGTTGAAGTCATAAAAATAAATTTATTATTATTATTAATAATAATCCATACAAAGGTTCCAATAAAGATGATTTATCAGGAATGAAACGACCTACATAATTTACTGACCCTAAAAATTGTATCAACTCATTTTTGTTACATGGAACTCTCTGAATTTAACAATGCTCTCTATTCTCTAAGAATCCAATGATATATGTCTTTACTGTTAATAACATGCCCTAAATATGTAACTTCTTTGACCGTAAATTCTCATTTGTCTCTGTTTACTGTTAAACCTTCTTTAGTTTTGTAGTATATTGATCTACTACAAACTTCACTTAATAATTTAATATGACTGACTCTGTCCTTACTGTATAACAATATATCATCAACATGTATTAATACCCCCTCTAAATCACTGAAAATATTGGAAAATTTCATAGAAAAGTATTCAGGCGCACAGTTTAACCCCATAGGTAATCCTAAAATACCTACCAAATGGTGTAAGTATTGCTGTCAATTTCCGAGACTTATCACATAAACGAATTTGGAAAAATCCAGATATAGCATCAATTTTCGAAAATACCCTTGCTCCTTTCAGTCTACCTAGTGTATTTTCTTTGAATTGAACTTTGAATTGGAAAAATAGGACGTACAATATTCTTATTAACCCGTATATAATCTCCACAAATCCCACCACACCATTCTGACATTTTGGTACATCCACAATAGGAGATATAAACATAGTTGACTCTTTTACTGGTAAAATATCACCTAAACTTTCTAATCTATTTAACTCCTCCTTGACTTTACCCAGCAGAGGTAATGGATATATGGATGGTTGGCTCTAGATGATGACTGGAGATATGGAACTGGGTTAGAGATCAATTTAATAGAAAAAGTATCCTTAAACACACCTTACAATCTTAATATATTCATTTTTATAATGGCTGGTTTCTCTAAAATTGGTACCTGTACATTTTTGATTACAAATGCTTTACCTCTGTATACACTACTTTTATGATATAATTGTATCCCAAATAAAGCCTACTAGATCTAATGGAATATCTTCAGGTCCCCTAATAATATCTGAACAAACAAATATGTTACTTGTATTCTTGAACATATTTGCAGGTGCAGACAACCAAAACAGCCCCTGTATCTACTCAAAATTTAACCTTTTTCTTAAAATTTTCTGTTTCAACATCCACCTCCAACTCAGTCATCCTTTTCCATGTCCATGCAATTGATCTTTTTCTCTCTGCAGCATCTAGCAAAATGTCCCCTAAGATAAACGCACCAGTAATGGACACGGAACAAATAATGGACAAAAAATAAAGAAATCATCTAGAATAAGACAATAAACCAGTTGTTTATATTGGCAACACTGAACGTTTTATTCAATTCGGTCTGTTAGATAGACAAGATGGCGTGAGTGCAAAGTGTTTCTGTGAATGTAAATTGATATATGCGGCTTTTCTTAAGGAAATTGTTAGTGCGGGAGTAGATATTTTCATTTGTACACTGGTATTGCTTTATTTTAATCAGAATGTGTTTTGTTTGTTGGGTTAACCATGAAATTAAGACAACAACGCACATTGTTGTTACTCCAGAGAAGTTATGTTTGTTGATATTTTATTGATGTTTATAACTGGTGCGCTGTAATTGAATAGTATTCCAATAATGGACAAATGACTTAATATTACTTTTTACTTAATATTACGAGTAAGTATTCACATTTTTAACTTATTTTACTCTAATTATGATTCTTTACTATAAGCTAGTTTTAGAGTACTGGACGTATGTGTCCATTGGTTTTCTAAAGGAATCCAGTTATGGACATTTAAATAAAATGAAGCTGATTCTTTGTTTTAGAAATAACTCCTAAAAAAGATTATACGCCTCAACAAATGGGCTGGGCTATCGAAGCAGTAAAAAAAGGGTTGAAAATATCCGAAGCAGCCAAAAAGTTAAATGTACCTTGCTCAACAAAGTTACTGGTAAAAGTCCGATTGAGTGCTCAATGGGACCCAGCACCATTTTAAGTAAGGAAGAAGAAAACATTTTAGAAATCTGGATCAAAGAAATGTTAGATAAACATATCCCCGTAACAAAAGAGGATTTAATGGACATTTGGAGGTGATGTCGAAAATAATGCGATCTGAACGATTTAGAAAAGGTGTATTGACTAAGAATTAAATTATGTACAATATTAAGAAAGTGCGGCTAACTCGAAACAGGGCAAGCAGAGACGCGAGTCTACCGCGGACGCGCGGAGTGCAGCGAGGTGCTTCGATCGTGTTTTTGGAACGCAGTCAGGGGGGGCACACTTAGTACTGTCATGAATTTACATAGACGACAGCGACATCTAGAGTTTGGTGCGATAATAGAACTTGGCAGCCATCTTGTTTTGGTTGTCAAACTGTCAAACAAATGTCATAGTCGCCATTCGGCCATGTCATTGTCAATCAACTCCGGCTTTCCCGAACGTTGATGTGCTTCCCGAGTTTATCTCAGTTATTTCTATTTTAATTGTTGCTTGTTACTGTTATTTGTTTTGTTAAGTTTTGTTTTTAGTTCATAATATTGTTATTACTTTGTTTTTCGTTGGTAATTTTTGTTGTTTTGTTATCATGAGTGAACTCCGAAGAAGATATTGTATTTTTGGCTGTGATGCTCTAGGTAAGTGTTTATTACCGTACCATACCGGATTACCTATAATAAAAGCAAGAAAAAGTTTTATGTTATTCCATAATTTCATTTTATTCATGAATTTCGTTCTATTTTCAGTTGCTTACGGTGTACCCCTTCACCGGTTCCCAAACCCTGACAAGCACCCTAATTTGTTCAATGCTTGGATAGCAGCTGTTGGCAGCAAGGTTAAAGAAACTGACCGTACGAAGATTTACAAGAGCAAAAGAATATGTGATCATCATTTTGATCCCACATTCAAAACAACTGGAGGTCGTCTTATTTGTTCAGCAATACCAACAGTTAATATGAATCGTCAGTAGAAATAAATTAGCTCAACATTTAAGAGAAAACAATATACAAAACAATAATAAATTGATTCAGATTAGCAATCCTCAGATAGTAACATAAAATTACTCTACAGTCCAGGCATTTGGGATCTATTATTTTCGCATTTGAAACACCATATTGTGAGCACACATTGTTTTCATTAGACTAGCTGATGATTAGGATGGGCAAACTAAACAGCTACACAAAATTCAAGCCGAATTTGTATATCGAAAAAAAGTAGCCCAGAGTCTTGATTTGTGCCCGGTTGATGACAATAGACTCCATCCCCCTATTATATGGGACTTAACGATAACTGGTGAAATGTGGGTGTTCATACTATGGGGACACCTGCCCAACCCTTTGGGAAACGAGGCGTTATGTTTTGGAAAAAAGTAATTATAATATTGTAATGTTATGAGAGAGGGCGCTACTGTGCTCACGTCAACATCCTGTTCTGTGTATTTACGAAATTAATAATAAAATTAGTGTTCATTGGTGCGTATAAATCAATTAATTGGAGAGCATATACGCTAATTCTGTCGGAGAATTGTTATCTACAGACTTCTCTTCATATTTGAGGAAGAAACACGAAGATAAAACCACAACAAACATCAGCAGAAACAGAAGAATCTCTAGAGATTAAAACACCACTTATATCATCTAGCTAATTAAAAAAGGTCAGTCAGTGTTTATATGAAGATTGTGTTAATAATACAAAGACGGATTGCTTTTTTAACATTGATAACTTATTTGCATAGCAAAGGAATCATCTAGATTTCGAGCTAAACTGAAGAAAGCGCCATCTAGCGCCGAATAGCAAAACTACGAGCTGGATTTATCGATTTACAATACATGTAATAACGCTACTCGCCACTAGAGGGCAGTAAACACAATTATGGAAGGTGTACTAAAAATATTAGAAACGATTCAACGTGATCTAGCTGAACAAAAGGAATGCTTACAAAATTTGGAGTATAATATAACCGCAAACATCAATAAAAATATAGATGAAAAATTTAATATTATCGAAACAAGAACCCTAAACCTAGAAAAACAGGTAGAACAACAACAAAAAACCATCGAGAATTTGGAAAGGCAAATGAAGATAAAAAATGTCATATTCTTTGGGATCGAAGAGACAGAACGAAACTACGAAGACTTACAGGGAAATATTCTAAACATGATAAACCAGGTAATGAAAATTAATTGTCAGAAGTGTGAGATAGAAAATGTAAGGAGACTCGGTACGAAAAAAGGAATAACTAGACCTGTTATTCTTACACTAACAACTGTAGGTCGAAAAATTGATATTTTAAAGAAAAATAAAACACTCGAAGGACTGAACTTGTATGTCAAAGCAGATTACACCCAAAGTGTTTTGCAAAAACGGAAGGATTTACAGGAAGAGCTGAAAAAGAAACGCGATCAGGGAGAGAAAGTCGCATTACGTTACGATAAAATAATAACTTTGAAGGGAAAAGAGAATAAACAGAAAAAGACAAAGAAAAGAGATTTATCAGAATCACCCGGAAAAGTGGACCAGCAATGTGCAAAGGAAAAACAAGGAAACAAGTTTTACCAAAGCCGTAAGAAAACAAAAACTTATGATATCTCAACCTATATGCAAAAGGTTTCTTCGCCCCGGTGTACTAATACTAACAAAGGAGACGAGCAGGTCGACTCGGATTAACAATTAGCACCCCTCTCACAGCATCCTCTAGGCCGGCTAGTCCCCGGAACTTCGGTTGAGGATTTAGACTACAGCCCCCCAAATCAGAAAGAGAGAGACCAGACACGAAATCTACATATTGCAACTTTAAATGTAAGAACATTATTGTCCGACTCAAGAATTGAAGAATTGGATTATGCTACACAAAAACTAAGATGGGACATTATTGGATTATGCGAAACTAGAAGGAAAAACGAAGAAATCAAAGAATACCATAAATACATTCTGTATCACTCGGAAAGTACGCATGGTCAACATGGAGTAGGTTTTTTGGTAAAAAAATACCTAAAAAAAGACATCGTTTCCTTCAAAAGTTATTCTGATAGAGTAGCGACCCTAGAGCTAAACTTACCCAATAAAAACATTTTGTCTTGTATTCAAGTCTATGCACCGACTGAAAAATGCAATGACGACGAGTTGGACAGATTTTATAGTGAACTTGAAACATCCATAGAATCAACAAACACAAAAATATTTATAGGTATGGGCGACTTTAATGCCCAGATCGGGAAATTATCACAAGGCGAGGAGTTGGCATTCGGCAAGTACTCAAAAGGTAAAAGGTCAAAACATGGACAAAGACTGGTAGAGTTCGCTCTGGAAAAGAACTTAGTATTCACTAATAGCTTGTTTAAAATAAGAGAAAATAAAAAATGGACTTGGCAGTCACCTAACAGTTTATATCGCAATGAAATCGATTATATACTTACAACCCAGAGCCTTGAAGTACACAACTTTAATATAATTCAAAACCTGAATTTTAATACTGACCACAGAATGATAAGAGGCAAGATCTACTTAGACACGAAGAAGAAAAAGAAATACATCAAAACAAGCACAAACTATACTAGAGACTTACCGATACTAACGAGAGAGAGTGGAAGGCAATGCGAAGAAAATTTTACTGCTGCAGTGGAAAAATCATCGGACATACAAATACAATATAATAATTTTGAAGAAGAGATGACTAAACTGCTTTTACAAATACCTGAAACAAAGAAAAACCAAAGAGACGAGAAGAAAGCCCACATAAAGAAACTTCTAGAAGAAAGGAAACAATTATACAGTAAAAGGAGAACTAAGGAAGTAAAAAATAAGATTACCCAATTAAGCAAGACAATTAACAGAGAGATTTCAGAAAAAACGAAGGGTCACAGGAAGAGTACGTTTGAAAAATATATAAGTAAGACGGGAGCCGTGAAAAAAGCCTATAAAGAGCTCCGTACATCTTCAAAATGGACATCACATTTAACAGATAAAACAGGAAATAGATTAACGAAACGATTAGACATAATAACGGAGGCAACTAAATTTTACCAAGAACTCTACTCTGCACAAACAACATCGAATTTTGATGAGTGCATTTTGGACAAAACCAGAACCGCAGAAAAAGTACCTTCAATACTACTTTCAGAGATAGATTTTGCAATCAAAACACAAAAAAATGATAAATCACCTGGAGAGGACAATATTACGAACGAGTTATTAAAATGCTTGTCTGGACCTCTACAGAGACCGCTACAAACTATGTTCAACAACGTTCTGGAAAAAAGAACGACTCCCAAACAATGGTCCAGAGCTACTACGACTCTACTACATAAAAAAGGGGATAGAGATAACCTAAACAATTACAGGCCAATTAGCCTAATGAGCAATGTCTACAAAGTTTTCTCAAAAATCATTCTAAACAGGCTCTCCAAAATCCTAGACGAGAACCAACCATGTGAACAAGCAGGATTCAGAAAACATTTTTCGACAATTGACCATATCCACGTCATGGCACAATTAATAGAGAAAAGTAAAGAATATGGAAAGACTCTGTACATATGTTTCATAGAGTTCTCCAAAGCTTTCGACTCCTTGGAACACACTGCTATCTGGAAAGCACTAAAACAGCAAAGCTTAGACGTAGAGTACATTGAGCTCCTATACAGCATATACTCTAAGAGTTTGGCTAAAATACGTCTGGAAAGAGAAGGACCGGAATTCCACATAGAAAAAGGCGTAAGACAAGGCGACCCACTCTCACCAAAAATATTCTCAGCGGTTCTAGAGATGGTGTTTAGAAATATCGACTGGGAAAAACAAGGCATCAAAATAGATGGAAAATACCTAAACCACCTACGGTTCGCGGACGATATTGCTATATTTGCTGAAGAGAGTACTCAGTTAGACAGCATGGTAAAAGATTTGGTGAGAGACAGCAGCAAAGTTGGTTTATCGCTAAACGCCTCAAAAACAAAAATTATCACGAATGGTACTGTTCAAGCCGTTAGAGTGAACGGAGAAAGCATAGAGTATGTTACGGAATATATTTACCTAGGTCAGTCAATTTCATTCCAAGATCTTACAGAAAAAGAAATAAACAGACGAATTGCAATTGCGTGGAAAAAGTATTGGAGCTTGAAAGAAATCATGAAAAATAGAAAGATTAATATTGAAATAAAAAGGAAACTGTATGACACAGTAATCCTACCATGCCTAACATATGGTTGCCAAACATGGTCGTTGAGGAAGATCGACGAACACAAATTAGCCGTACACCAACGGAAAATGGAGAGAAGCATGTTAGGAATAAAATTATCAGATAAAATAAATAATGAAACAATAAGAAGAATAACGAAAGTAACTGACATACTCGAAAAAATAAGAAATTTAAAATGGAAATGGGCAGGCCATGTGTACAGGATGACCAATGACAGATGGACCAAAAAACTAACCGAATGGGTACCAAGAGAAGGGCAAAGAAGTAGAGGTAGACCGAAAAAACGATGGGAGGACATATTTAAAGAAAGATGTGGACCAGACTGGAGAAGACAGACTAGGGACAGAGACAACTGGAGGAAGCTGGGGGAGGCCTACGCCAAAGAGGCGACTTCCACAAATTAAATGAAAGAAAAACAAATAATAATTATAATTCTATAAAAATAATGCACGAAAATGATAATTTATATTTTTAATCAATAATGATACTAATTTATGCATGAAAATGATAATTTGTAATTTTTTATTCAATAATGGTAGTAATTTAAAACATAAAATCAATTATACATCATTTGTTAATTAATTGTGATTATTTTGAAAGTTTGTTTATATAACTGTTAAATTGTGGTAGAATAAAGGCTATTTTTATTTTATTTTATTTATTTAATGTTATGTTACAGGTGTTCAGCAAACAGTCAGTACCTTTGCGGAGACAGACCATAGCTACTGCCGGCCTAGAAGAGAATTTGGTCATGCCGGACCTATGTTTGATATCACCAACATGCCTGGGTCATCAGTACAAACTAAACCCCTACCTGGTCCATCCAGATCTGGACCTTTACCTGCTGTTGATTCTACAGAATTCCCAGGGCCATCTGGATCTAGCTGTTTCACATTAAGTGAAAAGTGCCCTGCTCGCACACCAATGTCCAAATTTGATGCAGGTACTTTGTTTCTTTATCACTATTATTATAAATGTGAACTGTAGTCCAATTGCGTAACACACTAACAATAATAGCAATGGGTTTCATTTTTACAGTTTAACAACATTCATTGCGTTATTTACATTGTTGAGCAGACAAATCTTATGGAATTTAGCAAATCTTTAGTTGATTGTGTGAGCAATTTTATGTAATAAACCGAACATCTTATGTATGATTTTAAATTTAAACTTTCAGGTAAAACTTCTGAGTATCTGCAGAAAAAAGCTGAAACGCAGTGTGCCAGAAAAAGAAGACAAGCTCAAAATGAAGTGAGGAGATTACGTCAAAAACTTAAAACTTACAAGTTGCACATTAAGCAACTTAAAAACAAAAATGCTAACAGGGATTTTGAGAAATTATCTCGTAACATGTCTGAGTCAGCTAAATTGTTTACTCGAATGCAATGCATAGAAGGACGGAAGAAAAAGAAGGGGCATCGATTTACTCATGAAGAAAAGATTTTATCACTTTCAATTTTTAAGAAAAGCCCTAAAGCCTACAAGTTAATGTGCAAACATTTTACGTTGCCTTCTATAAAAGTCCTGAAGTCTTTGCTTGCTCAAGTAAAATTGACTCCAGGCATAAATGAAATTGTTTTAAAAGAATTAAAGTCCACAGTGTCCAAAATGTTGCAACAAGATCGTCTGTGTACATTAATATTTGATGAAATGTCCATATGTCCCCAAATCCATTACAATGTATATACAGACGATCTTGTAGGTTTTGAGAACTAGTTGGTGTTCATGGTCAAAGGGGTAAGGAAAAATTACAAACAACCAGTAGCTTACTACTTTACGCAAACACTAAAAACGTCAAAACTTAAAGAAATTTTAGTAGATGTTATAGCTAACGTACAAGCTACTGGTCTAAAGATAGTCGCTACTGTATGCGACCAAAGCTCGGCAAATGTAAGCACTTTAAATAGCTTAATCTCCGAAGCCAAAACTGCATATTTCCAAGCAGGAAAAGAGTGGCGAAAGGACATTATTAATGTTAACAGTCAAGAAATAATTCCCCTGTTTGATGTTCCCCATTTGTTAAAAGGAGTTAGAAATAATTTATTAAATAAAGAAATGCATTATATGCACGAAAATCAATTAAAAATTGTAAAGTGGGAATACTTTCAGCAGGTTTTTGAAGCCGACAGGTCGCATGGAGAGTTGCGTATGCTGCCCAACTTGACCAATGAACACGTAGATCCCGACAAAATAAAGAAAATGAGGGTGAAAATTGCAGCTCAAGTATTAAGTTACAGTATGGCAGTTGCTACAGATAATGTTGTTGCAAGAGGAGATTGTCCCTCAGAATGTCGAGATCTAATACCATTTATATTAATAATTGATAAATTATTTGATTCATTTAACGCCTCATCTTTTACGCCACCAAATGGTAAAATATACAGAGCTGCTGTAAAGCGAAATTCTCCTCATCACAAGTTATGGCAAGATGCATTAAAAATGTTAAAAACCGCTAAATTTATGGTGAAAAAAGGTGATGAGGAGAAAATCGAAAAGTCTGTACCAACTTTAAATAATTTCATTAGAACAATCGAAGGTTTTAAATCGATTTGGCAATTATTATCAAAAAAAATATTCCTTTGACGCAATGCTGACACGCAATTTTAACCAAGACCCGCTCGAAAATTTGTTTGGAAGTGTTCGAAGTTTGGGTGCTCGAAATGTTATGCCTAACTGTGTGGGATTTGAGGGAGCATTTAAAACTTTACTATTAAATAATTTCAGCTCAAATCATTCTGTAGGCTCCAATTGCGAAGAGGATTCCAATGAATGTCTCCAATCCCTCTCTTTTTTGCTTAAAAATAAAGAAAAAAGTAATGCTCCTTTGCAATCCCAAAGTATCGTAATTGATCAACCTCTGAATGATAATGGTGATGATGATATCAGGATCCAGATGATTAATTTATTTAGCAATAAGCAGGTTGAGCAAGATTTAAGTACGCAGATTCGTCTACTCGACTGTCAAACGTTTAAGATTGTAGTGAGCAGGATTTGAGTACTGTCAATCGCGCTCAGAAACGCAAATTTCGAGATAAGCACTAGTTAATTTTCTAAACTGTCAAATTTGAGACTTCCACTCTTCCATTGGTATAATTGGAAGATCGGTTCCTAAATTAGGAATGGTGTCTTGCAGCGTTTCTCCTATCTCAACGAACCTTTCCAGCATTAGGTACACCAAGTGGTCATCTTGTTGGAACCGATTTTATTACAGTTTTGGGTATATTTACGTTCTAACACTGTTTTAAGCTTTCACGGTTTACAACTAAACTTATACTATTACTTAGCCCCTTACTGCATGAATTATGATGGAGGTTAATAAAAAATGTTTTTTTCGTAGAAACCTGTTTATTTATCTTTATTGAACATAAATCAGCCAAAAGAAAAAAATACTATTATTATTTATGAAATTACATAAAAGAGCCATATCTGGCCTCGTACGCATTCTAGTGAAAATCAAGTAAGGACATATCTGGCTTTGTATGCATAGCTGTTACATTTTGTGAAAATGTTTGAAGCAGTTCCGCTTGTCATTATAGCATAAAAACACCTCGCATTTTTCACATGTTGTGTAACTGCGTAACTTCGAGCAGTTTTGACACAATTGACGATTATTTTTTACCCAAACAGGAAAGTGGTCAATTTTGTCAGTCCGTACAGACGTCAGTGGCATATCTTGATGTCTGGCTGGTGCTTTCCGGGGTTTTTTTGAGGATATTGCAGAATCAGGCATACTTGATGGAGTGCCAGTTCGGCTCAATGGAGTTCCAGCTCTTGACGTCGTCGGTGTTCTCAGAAGGCTGGCTGGACGACCACGTTTTTTTGCCTGTGAGAGCAGTTTCCCTGCTTTACGCATATGTTCAGAAACTGCAAGCTTAAAATCAAACAATGGCATGTAAATATTGTCGTTGACCCTGCGCCAAAGAAGCCATGCGTTTACCATGCATAGGTCTATCATGTGGAAGAAAATTCATTTATACCATTTGCGTGATCGTAAATGGATTCTGTAGTAACCAAGCATTAAATCTAATAAGTCGACCCCTCCCATATGCTGGTTATAAATATCGATAGCTTGGGGAGCAGTTACTTCTTTGTACTGCTTTTCTTGTCGAGAATAACGCCGTTTCGTTTTTGTTGGATCATTACCCACATATGCTGACAGAATGTTTACATTCTTGTTATCAAACCATGAAATCAAACTTGACACCGTCTATAATTGCTGTTTTTTCCTCAAAACTACCTCGTCCTCTCTTTTTCAAGTCTTTTTCAGAGGGCATATTAGAGTTTGGTACACGATTGAGTCTCACAGTACCAAGAGGTAACATCCCGTTTTTATATAAATAAACCTGAAGGTTTGGGCTGTTGAACCAATTGTCCAAACAAATTTTATGGTTGACATGTCGTGGAACTGTGGCAGTAAGTCTAGTCACTACGTTTGAACTAACACCAAGATCAGGTGCATCTGCAGGATGAGTATTGCTTTGATCTCCGGCAAAGATGTCGAAATCGTAACTAAAGCCAGCTCAGTACTTGATTTTTGTAACCCCACTTATGAGGTTTTGCAGGGTTATATTGTTTTATTTCATGACGACACTTTGTAGGAATAATTTGTTCATCAACCGCTAATAATTCTTCTTTTGGAACCAATAACAAACGTTCACGAATTTGATGCAGTAAAGGCCTAATTTTGAAAAGCTTGTCATGTCCGTCGGTACCAAAAGGCTTGAAGTTCTCATTATTATTGAAGTGTAAAGATTTTTTTATAGCTTCAAACCTGTTGCACGTCATTGTTTCATACACTTGAAGCTGGCCGACAGATTTGATCCTAGTTGCTGGCAACTTCACACATGACATAAAAATTACGATTCCGATAAATTTCTCCATTTCTTCATTTGTAATACCTGCAGGTTTGTTGATGTTATCTTGGACACATTTTAGATTTGACTGCTCAACTATGGAATCAATTTTATCGTGTATGAAGAAAAAACTGAAAAAGTCGGCTGGTGAATCCAATTGTTTCATTTCCTCCGGCAAATCCGTGTTGCCCGTTTCGTTCTTCCATAATATCGGGTCTTTTTTTACTTTTTTACCTTTCGATTTTGCAGCCTGCAAGTACTGTAAAGGTGTATCATCATCGGAACTTTCAAAGTCCGACTCAGGTACGATAATGTGCTTCTTATTAGGTAAGCGGGAAGAGGAAGGTTCGTATTCCAGGTCAGAATCGGAAGCAAGCTCATCTTCACTCAAAACACCATCACCTAATATAGGATTTACATGCTTGGAAGAACCATGAAAGCGTGCAGGATCCATTTCTGAAAAAGCATAGTACAGAAGTTTGAGTGCATAGGAAGCCATATTTGACGAACACTATAAGCCATATTTGGAGTTTGCAAAAAACAGGTCAAAAATCAAACGACAATAAAACTAATTACAAAAATAACTTACTATTATCGTAGTCGACGATTCTAAGAGTAAATAACAATTTTTATTGAAGATCTCAGTCACTTTATTACTATTATTTTTCACTGATAAAAGTTTCACTAAAATGTTGCACTTCACTCGCCGGCCGCGTTATGAAATAACCTCAAATAGTTTTGACACAGATGACTTACCACAGACAAAAAAAATACATTTCGTTTTACGAAGAAACACTTCTTATGGTACAATTTATTTTACGATAATTTAATGATAAGTTAAACTGTAAAAAAATAACTAACTTTAGAAGCCATGAATGGCTTCGTATGCGGTAAGGGGTTAGGGGATATGTTGAGTTCCGGACGCGGAGGATGGTCACTCAGTACTTGTGAACTGATGTCGAGTGTAAATTAAAACAACTGATTACTAGATACTGATCTATTTGAACTTTAGTGTTAATTGTACTATAATATTTTTTCCTTAATTTGAACCTTGTTGACATGAGCCCAACCAAACGGCGGAGCATCTTAACACCGACTTCTAATTCGCCGTCAACGCCATCTAGTTATGCAATGTACAACTTTGAGAAATTTTGAACTAAGATTTTGGTGAGCGGGTTTTGAACAAGCATGGTTCTTAACAGGATATCTTCCGTGATTGTCCATTATTTTGAGCTCCGATATTTCAACGCTGTTGCAGATCGCGGGTTAATTGGAGAATGCGGGTGGATGGAAAATACACAAAAAAAAAGAGCAGACAAATCTGTCTACTAAAATAATGGACAATCACGGAAGATATCCCATTAGTGACAGTATAAGTTTATATTTACGTTCTGTTAGTTTGTTTAGTATTTTATTGATTTTTCTTTTGATATCGTGCTTTTTCGGAAGTGGTTTACAACCTTGTCCACTTTCTTTAGAGTTTATTTTATTTCGGCAAGTGAATCTTGAACGACGTTTATGTGCATTTTTATGACTTCTTCAATGGAAGGGTGCGCAGTTTTAACTTATTACGTTTTGGTTCAGGTTTTAAGGCATAAGGTATGCAGCCAAACACACGCAGGTGACTGAGGTCGGATGACGATGAGGGGGTAGACTTTATGGAATGATTTTTAAGATATATTGCGGTCATCACCGCCTCACCCCAGTACTCCCGGCGAATACCAGCCTCCTCAAGCATGAATTGAATGAAGCCTTCTCCATGATGGTTCTGTCTAATCGTTCCGAAACACCGTTTTGTTGAGGAGAGTAAGGCACAGTGACTTGATGCACGATCCTCTCAATCCTCAAAAAAAGCTTCGAATTTAGCGCCATAGTATTCGCCTTCACCATCAGACCTGAGAATCTTTATACGCAATCCGTTTTATTGTTTTTCTACAAGGGCTTTAAAATTACAAAAAATGATCATTGCCTCTGATTTGTTTTGAAGTAAATATCCCCAGCTTTTCCTGCTGTAGTCATATGTCAGCGTTAGTAGGTATCTGGCTCCACCAAAACTACAGAAAGACATCGGTCCGCACACGTCGGAGTGGATGATCTCTAGCGGCTGAGTAGCACGCTTTGCCTCGCCAACAGGAAACGGTTTTGCCGGTTTGTTTCCCCTGCAGGCATGCAAAGCGCTCTCCTAAATTATTTTCAGTTTCCTGAAACAATAACTGGTTATTCCTATCCTGAGTATTCAACCCCCCTAAACTCAAGTGATCGAGTCGCCTATGCCATAAAGACGCTGTCTCTGTAGCTACCATTGCACTCTGTTCACTTCTGAACTGCATTTTTCAGAGTGACTGAATCACCTCCTGCTCAGCTCTCTACTCGACGAAACGACACAATTCAATTTGTAAATTCCATTCTGATTTGATGCACAACCAAATTACCTATTATTTGACGTTTAACGTAAAATTGACAACCCTTTTTACTAAATATAAGTGTGTATCCGGCATTAACTAATTTATTTACAGAGAGGAGATTTGTGGATAAATCAGGGACAAACATGGCATCTTCCACAGCAATCTCTAAATTATTATTTAAAGAAATATTTATCTTACCAGTACCTTCTAAATTTAATAGTTCATTATTGGCTATAGTTACTTGGCTTTTATTATTTTTAAAGTCCATAAATAAATTTCGGTTGTTGCACATGAGTGCCGTACATCCTGAGTCAACAATCCATTCATGGCACGCTGTCATGAAAAAGAAGCATGCAGTGACAATGTCTTTTCAACTTAAATATTATTATAATTACGAAATTTACAATATTAATTATGAGCTAGATAATCGACAGTTGACCGATGCTGTGCCAAAAGTGACGATTTCGCGAGGGCCGCGATGTCCCGTGCCGGGCTGCGTCACGTTGCTGCGTTGCCTCGTGCTTCCGCTGGTGCAATCCGCGATAATTAGGCTAACGCGCGATCAGCGTTTTAGGTGCTACGCATGTATACCCAGCCATCTATTTCAAAATATTTAGTGGCACTCTCAATGTTGGAGGCATTGTCAGTGACAAAAAAGTTGAGTTGTCGTTAATGCCCCAGTTTTCTAATAACCTTTTAAGTTCCCTATACTTTTATACCCGTATGGTGAACTTCTGATTCGCCACAGTACCGATTTTAATTCTATGGGGTTTTCCGTCATAAAGTGCGCTGTTATACCCACCCATGTAACTATCCATAGTGCGGGAAGTCCAATAATCAATCGTAATGCACACTGATTTTGCATTCATCTGGACGAATGATTTGACTTCTAGCCTCTTCTCAAATTTTAGGCAGAAGATTCACTGACTAAGTTTTGCGGTCCGGTATTTCATAATTAGGATTCAGTGCATGCGTGTACGCACGAAAACCTACGTCATTTACAATTGAAAAGGGTTAAAAATCGTATACAATCAGTTTCAAAAGGCTATACCAATTTTGTTCCTTTCCTCTGGTTTGAGCTTTTCTGGTATATACGCTGCATAAATCTCTGAACCTTTTTAGGAGGTTCATCAAAATTACCGTCACCGTTATTGTTAACACGCCTCCCCGTCTCTCCACCACCACTGTATGCAGCGTTCCTCTTCCTATTCCCACCACCAACATTTTCCACATGCAAACCATCGATTTCAGACGACAAGGGAATGTTACTCACTGTTTCAGGTGCTGTTGACTCGAGGGTTTGGCCAAAATTCATTAAATTATTGTACACCGAATTTGTTTTAAATGTTGTTTTTTTGTAACACTCGTTTTAAACGAAAACTCTCGACGACAGTAAGTAAAACTGCTACATGTAAGTAGCAGTTATACTGCCATCAATGGGCTTTTCAGAAAAGTCCATATTGTTAAATCACTGTTCCTTCTAGACATTTTCGTCCATTAAATACCTACACTCAAAACAACAACAATCAATCAATCATTCGTCCTTACTTACACAATTAAAGCTTTCTATGTAATAAATTAAATCAACATTAAGTGTCCTATCACTGTATATTTAAACTAAAAAAGTACGAAGTATAATAGCATTAATGTTATTACGTGAGCCGCCCAAGATCGCGAATAGAAATCGCAAGTTGCGATTTTTCGAAGCGCGACTGACAGAGACGGAGAGTGCGTACGTAAAGCAGTAAAGCAAATAGCAACTAGTGGGAGCCACGATAGCATTTGATATGCGGCCGCCGCACTATGCTCTTTGCGCTGCTCATCGCTATGATCCTCGCGCTGCCGCGATTTGCCGCGAGTTGCCCTCTCTGCCCACACACTGCTCTACCCGTTCAATTAATCGCGACGTTCCTCACTCGTCATTTGCCTTTTTTGTACAATGGACGATGAAACTGACAGCGTGCGCGCTATGAATTTTTACGGACCCGTTTTTGTTTTCTTACGGACCCGTATCTTTTCACTAAAAAGACACGGGTCTGTAAGAATTTTTTATGGCCACGTTAGATGTGAACTGAATGTGTGTTTATCGACGGCGGTAAATGTATAGCAGATTTACATGCAGACTACAAAGCAAAATGTTTAGAGCAAGGAGTTACAGCAGCATACTACGAAATGTAGGCAAAAAAATAATAATTTAGAATTTAATATAAGTTTTTTTACTAATAAAAAGGACCGCTGCGAGTTGTGTGTCAGCTACGAAAATGCAATAGGACCTGAAAAAGACGAACTATGTAAGAAGTACATGTTACATATGGAAGAAAAGGATCTATCTAGAATTCTAGAGTTGAAAAAGAGAGTGACAAAACTAAAGCGTGTAGTGATTACATCATTGCGGTCTATGATCTTCAGGCTGTTCTTCAAACTTTACGAGTTGATATGCCCGTTTTTTAAACAGAGATCCGTGGGGGCGCCACGGATCTCTGTCGAGAGTCCCCAGCATCTCCTCGCGGGCCAGATCCCTGGCCCGCAGGACAGCCTCCCGGAGGGCAGTCTTCGCCGCTCTATACCCCTCATATTGCTCCGCCTCAATGGCTGCCGCTTTCGGTGGGCGAATGCGGAGCCTGCGATGCCTGGCGTACAGGCCATGTTACCCTTGCAAAAGTGTCACATAGATTTGAAATTTATACATGTTTGTCTTGGACAATGAATGCAGCGCTTTCTCATAGGAACGATGTCGTTTCTACCAGGCTCAATATTCTGAAGCGGAGGTTTGAATGTATGTTTCAAATCCCGAGGCAAAGTAGAAATAGTAGCTCGCGATTGCAAATTAAGGACAGCACAATTCAAATGTCAGTGTTTTCAAGAAAAACTTGCGTTTAAAACAATAAAAAAGAAATAATAATATAATATACAGGTTACAAAAGAAAGCAACCGTACATTTACAACGAATTTTTACTGACGGGGTTCGTCGCGCTCAAGCACGCGCACAAAAACGTCTTAAACTTACTGCGCTGGCGTGCAAACTGAAGTTAGCGGCGATACACGCTAACTATAATCCAATTTCGGAGGGTACATACAGTACTAAAACTCTGGGATAGTTTTAAATGTGTTAATTTTACATATTGCTAACACCTAGGTTTTAAAAAACCCCACGCGACGGACCGAGGATTAAATGAAAGGAAAACCATGAAATAACAAATTCAATGGGATAAGGTAAAGCACTTTTACTCTATATAGATATAGAACGCGGGTTTTCAACCCGCGATCATGGCGCTTGCAACAGCGTCGAAATATCGGAAGCTCAAAATAAAAGACAATCACGGAAGATATTCCGTAATGACAGTTTATAATTACAATAGACTTTGGTTTAAAATATTGTGAGAATGGAAATTCAGAAATTAAAGGTTTTGTTAATGCCGATTGGGCTAACGATATTTTTAGATAGACGGTCTTATACCGGATTTTGTTTTGTGCTTGCTAATGGGATAATATCTTGGGAATGCAAGAAGCAAAAAACTGTTGCTCTATCGAGCTGTGAAGCAGAGTGCATGGCTATATCAGAAGCCTGCAAAGAAGCCATTTATTTAAGAGCTTTGCAATTCGAAATCACAAATAAAATATACACCTTGAGTTTGTTCAATGACAATCAGAGTATAGTAATATTAAGGTATTTACCTTTATTGTTGGTAAATACGACTAATAAGAGTAATATTATAAATGCAAAAGTAAGTTTGTTTGTTTGTTGCCTTTTCACCCCTAAACCACTGAACCGATCATCCTGAATTTTGCATATACGTTGTCGGGTGTACAGAAATGGACAAAGGGTACCTTTTTCCCGAAGAAAACAACAATAACGTTCTTTTGATTATAATAGATGGCGCCAAGTACGTTCAAGCGGAGTAAAACCCAAATTGATTGGCATATTCTAAATTAACGCGAGCGAAACGCCGCGCAAAAGCTAGTAAATAATACATGTAACTAAGGGTGGAAAACAAAACATTTTGTTTTTCATTAATATACTATGAAAAACTTTTTTGCAAAAAATTAAACCGACTTCAAAAACACAAAAAAGTAAAAAATAACTTTAGCTTCAGAAGTCGGTGACTTTTGCTAGTTTGATTTTGTTTATTGTCACCGACTTCTGAAGCTAAAGTTATTTTTTACTTTTTTGTGTTTTTGAAGTCGGTTTAATTTTTTGCAAAAAAGTTTTTTATTTTTCAGTTTTTAGTGGTTCACATGTGCTTACCCCTTCACGGCGTGATGTTATGTTATAAACTGGTGCCTTTAAAATTTGAAGAGTCCTCACTATTTCTCCAAGATCCCATCATCAGATCCTGAATTGATTATCATGGGACCACTTGGGAAGCACTTGGGACCCTTTCAAACAAAAAAAAATTCAAATCGGTCCAGCCATCTTCGAGCAATCGGGGAACATACATAAAAAATAAAAATAAAAACAGATTCCGACGAATTGAGAACCTCCTCCTTTTTGAAGTCGGTTAATAAAAACGGCGTGGTTAGTCCGTTGAACTGATCTAAACTTTATTCTAACAAAGAGTACAGACAACATTACAGGTTACTTAGAAAGTACTAATAGATGGCGTTACTAGTTTAACATGGTAGATTATTTGTATATAAATAACACCCCAACTATGTATATCAAATAATCACAATAACTCTGGTGAATAAATCTGAATTTATATCAATGAATAGCTGTTGCCCGCGGCTTCGCTCGCGTTTTGGTCAGCAATTATCCCACGGGCACGTTGTTAATATACAGCCTGTAACGGAAAGGGTATATACATACCAAAGGTACGACTTCTTTGGATGATAACAAACGATATGGCAAGGGTTTTTTAATCCCATCTCTACATGTTCGGAAGTTATGATATTTTTTAATTCATTGGTACCAGATACTGAACTTTTCAAATTGAAATCATCACATCACTAGCAAAAAGTCAGCTGATCGGTGTCAGCGAACTATTTGTAGTAAGAATAAACCTCTTACTTCCTGGTAATTGTGAATAAAGGGTTCCGCATGTTTATTTTTTGTTTGCAAAATAATTTTACTTACTGACTTTTCCTAAACTTAGATTATGTGTGTGAACAAGCTACAATTAATTTGTCTAGGTATCTAAATTTAATGAAATTTGATACCACTGCTTGCATTGTCACGGTCTTATCATTTACACACTTGTTTGTTTTTACGTAGTTTTTCTTTTGTAGAAGATTAGTTTGTAGATAATTATTCATCATCATCATCTGCCTAGCCTTTTCCCAACTATGTTAGGGTCGGCTTCCAGTCTAACCGGATGCAGCTGAATACCAGTATTTTACATGGAGCGACTGTCTATCTGACCTCCACAACCCAGTTAGGACTGGGTAATACGATACCCTGTGGTAAGACTGGTAGATAATTATTATTTAGATAATATTCCACCCACCACCCACCTTACCATCGTACCTATAACACAGTAATTACCTAATTTAATAACAGTATTCCTGTAATTTTCCGAAGGTTATCCTTTTATTTTGGTGGCCATATGGATCAACCAATCGAATACCGTGATCTTGTTTGAAATATGTAGATAAACCTACCTATTCGCTGTTTATTATTGTCAGCACAATACTTTGGGCAAAGAACTCGAATAACTAAATTATACGCCTTTTTACACTACGATGCAAGAGATTTGATTCACCACCAGTTCGTCGACGGGGAGGACGCCGGCCGCCGGACGGCTTAGGACCTCGAGGCCCACCGGCCTCTGATAGGGTCCCAGCTCCCGGCGGGAGTGTGCAGCGCATGCGATGGACGCAATCCATCAATGAAAACGTCATGCGCTCATACTATGGGGCTACAGAGGGAGGAAACAACCTGACTGCGTACCGTGTTCGGATGCTCTCTCTGTTTCAGGTGCTTGAGCCAGCTGTCAACGTGTCGGATGATTCACCTTATTATTGAAACAATTGATTAAAAAAAACATTATTGTTTGCCATTAAAAAAGGATTTAGTAACATAATTTGTCCAACTGAACCCAAAAAATCATCTTTATGCAACTTATGCATCTTCTAGTACAAATAAAATCACAGTGGGTTCCGTTCATCATTTTAAATTCACGCTCTGTCGAAAGTTGCTGTTTGAGTGATATATAGGGTGACTGGTAATTAGTGACCGATACTTAAACACGTGATTCTACTCATGATAACAAACAACTTTCCCAAAGGAACTTTTTTTTTAAACTCATTTAATTTTATCACAATAACACAACAGCTGTATGAAATTCCCACGCGCTCGCTTTTGACCTATCAACTGGTAGCCGCGTGACGCCGATGTCTCATTACAATGTTATCGGTGTACGTAAGCAGTGTAGGTAGGTACCTACATGTTTAAGTAGCCGCTAATTTAAAAAATAATATCCAAAGACTGCGTGTTCCACAGTAGTCTTAAGTATAACTACTTTTAAGATGCAACGTATGTCCGCATAACTACAAAATGTCTAGGAACGCGCGCGCCCTACATAAAAAGTAGGCACAATCTATCAGCTGATAGTCTGACCTCGGGAAGGGGCAAAAATGTACTTGTACTAGTAGCGTCTCGCGCTCCCCACCCGCCCGCACCCTTTGCCTCAGTGCAGTAATGACGTAAAACACTAAAAACAGTCACCCCGGAGAGCGCGTCGCAGGCGCATGTTTTTATTTTCTTTGATGCCCGTGCGCGCTATGGAGTACAATTACACAGCGAGTGAGTACAGTGATATGGTGATGTGTTACTACTCGGAAGGCGGTAATGGCGAAGCATTAAAATACATACATTTTGATTGCCATGCTTCTGATTCAGACTCAAATATCGTTAACAGACTGCTAGTCCAAAGCCTACAAAAGTGTGATGGGAAACTTGGAATAACTTGAACAATTCCCGGTGTCGAGAAGTCAGGTGGTAATGTAGCTGTATCTTTGCCGTTTCTAAACATCGTGTAGGTAACAAAACAAACGCAATTTCTGAAGTTAGTTTGTTTAGATAGAAAGATAATGCATTTAGGTATTTATTGTAGCGCGCGCACGTAAAGTGCCAAATTACTAGATAATTTATTATTAATTTTACCTCACCGTGTTTTTTCTCCTCACCGTGTCGTAAACAGAGAAGCTTTATGTAGGTACATCATTGTGTACCTAAATGGCCACGCGGCGGCCGGAGCGTCGCGTCTGGCGTCTGGTCGTCATTGGTTATTATTTTTTAATTTAGCGGCTACCTAACATGTAGGTACCTACCTACACTGCTCATGTACAACGATTACGGAGCGGGCTTGCGAGCCGCGCGGGTTCTCTGCTAACCCACCCATTGTAATGAGACATAACGGCGTCATGCGGCTACCAGTTGATACTCGTAGGCGCGCGCGTGGGAATTTCATACAGCTGTTGTGTTATTGTGATAAAATTAAATGAGTTTAAAAAAAAAGTTTCTTTGGGAAAGTTGTTTGTTATCATGAGTAGAATCACGTGTTTAAGTATCGGTCACTAATTACCAGTCACCCTATATAAGTTTTATTGGTTTGAGCACGTTTAGTCTCTATCATAATCCAAATGAAGTCAGTAAAAAATGTCTCAAAACAGTATCTAACTGAAGAAAGAAATTAATAAAAGTACCAGGACCGCATGAGTAACAAGAAGTGTTATTGCCAAATTGAAAATCGTTTGCTCACAGAACCCTGATTTCGTTGTTACACACACGTATTCAATCATCGTTGTGTGTATGTAACCAGGTTTAGGTTTTACGGTACACTGGGACAGCTACCCTACTACCAGGATATCAAGGAATAGGAGCTTTATTTTGCATTATTGTTAATAATTTATTTGCTCGTCAGTCGTCGACTACTCCGCGTGTGGTACACATCATTCCCATCCGTGTGATACGAGTACCTACGCGCATAAGTTCTTGTTGTTATTGTTTTCGTTGTTTGTTTCGCGCTGTCCGCAATGGACCGGGCGTGGTAGTAGAACCGTCCGCCCGTCCGTCCGTGCTGGAGTGGAGACCACGCATTGGAAAGCGCAGCCTGTTCCGGCCACGCCGAGTCGCTGGATGCAGGTGGCATTGGACCGGACACGTTGGAAATCGATTGGGGAGGCCTATGTTCAGCAGTGGACAACAACGGCCCTTACAACCCCAGACCTTACCCCGTGAGACTTTTTTTTGTGGTATTACATTAAAACGTAGTGTACGCAGTGCCGTGTGATACAGTGGACCAAATGAAAGTGCGGATTGAGTCCTTGAACAAGCGAGCGGCATTGTGCATACAATACCATGGACACCACATCGAACCCCATCTTTAAAAATGTAAGTTAATTTACTAAATTAAGCAAAGCTGTAAAATTTTACTGTTTACTCTTTATTAAATAATAGGATGAAACTAGCTAACCTACCTAAACTTTGTTTCGATTTTTTATTACGTAACTTCTATTAAGTATCTCAGTTTTTACGTGAAATTTCTGGCTTGATATTAACGAGTAAACGGTAATTGTAAATCAATAATTAAATTACGCATTATTATTCATTTTTACATCACGGTCAAGTAGGTACACTTGGCGGCGCTGCGCGCGGCCGCGGCTTTTTTGATTTCGTCAGTTCGCGCCGACAAAGACACCGCCTGCTAGGCTACTAAACAGTATGGTACTAGGCGCGCAGAATTACGGAAGAGATTTGATTTATTTATTAGACAGAGAGAGAGTGATATTGGCAAGTAATGTGGAAAGTTATTGACCCCCGTAGTGTGGTGACACGTTTTTATGATTTGAATTTCAGAAACATAAGAAACCGAAAATTTGGTATTCATTTTTTGAGTATCTTATTTTGAGCTGAAACTTTGTATAGTGATTCTATACCAGCTGTAATCTTTAGTGGTTAAGGATAGTAATACCCTTTCCGTTACACGTTGTATATAGCCTATAGCATTCGGGGATAATGTAGCTTCCTATTAGTGAATGAATTTTCAAAATCGGTTCAGTAGATCCAGAGATTACCCCCTACATACAAACTTACAAACTTTTACCTCTTTATAATATTAGTATAGAAGTAACCCAATAAATCCTTTTGTCAGCGACTCAGCCGGCTATTGCCTGATATTGGCTGTTGGTAAATACCTTAATATTACTATACTCTGATTGTCATTGAACAAACTCAAGGTGTACACACTACCTCCTGCTCAGCCCAGAGCGGGAGAGGGGTTATTTAATGATTTCCTACCCGAAAAAAAAAAAACCTAAGGTAACAACCTTAGGTTTTTTTTTTTTACAACAGTAAACTGACCTCGCATTGTACGGAAATCCTAATGCAAAACTAAGCTCTCAGCATAAACTAGAAATGTACATCTTGATGTGTAGCCGTGTGTACATCATTCTGGGCCGGCCACATAGAAAGTTTTCATCGGTATAACAAAATAAAACAGCTGTCCACACTATCGCTATTGCATTTTGACATTGTAGCTATTGCAATTAATTGAAGGAACAAACACCATACACATTTACTTTTTCTTTTTTAAAAACCTATTGTTGTTTTAGGCCGAAAAGAATTAAAGCAACTCCGAAGGGAATGCAGTCTTCTGAGCATTGTTGTTAGTAAAACTGAAGGCCACCTAATGAGGCACCTATGCGCACGCAGGGCATGTACTGTTGCCAGGTATCTCCATTAGGTGGCGGAATTAATTGTATAAGTTAAGGTTTATCGTTATTATTTATTGTGTTATTTGTTGTGTGTGTGTGAATTATACTAACATAGGTTGACACCTAACTCCATGCCTAGAGACCGTTTTCACCAACACTAAGTGACACCTAATTCAATGCCTAATTCCCATTTTCACCAATACTAAGTGACACCTAACTCAATGCCTAGTGCCCAGTTTCACCAACACTGAGTGACACCTAATTCAGTGCCTAGTGCCCGTTTTCACCAAAACTAAATGTCACCTAACTGAATGCTTAATTATCGCTTTCACCAACACTGATAGACACCTAATTCAATGCCTAATTCCGGTTTCACCAACACTGAGTGACACCTAATTCAGTGCCTAGTGCCCGTTTTCACCAAAACTAAATGTCACCTAACTGAATGCGTAATTCCTGTTTTCACCAACACTGAGCGACACCTAGCTCAATGCCTAATTCCGGTTTCACCAACGCTAAGTGACACCTAACTCAATGCCTAATTCCGGTTTCACCAACACTAAGTGACACCTAACTCAATGCCTAATTCCGGTTTCACCAACACTAAGTGACACCTAATTCAATGCCTAGTGCCCATTTTCACCAACACTAAGTGACACCTAATTCAATGCCTAGTTCCGGTTTCACCAACACTAAGTGACACCTAACTCAATGCCTAATTCCGGTTTCACCAACACTGAGTGACACCTAATTCAGTGCCTAGTGCCCGTTTTCACCAAAACTAAATGTCACCTAACTGAATGCGTAATTCCTGTTTTCACCAACACTGAGCGACACCTAGCTCAATGCCTAATTCCGGTTTCACCAACGTTAAGTGACACCTAACTC
The DNA here is from genome assembly GCA_947578425.1 of Eugnorisma glareosa. NCBI lineage: Eukaryota > Metazoa > Arthropoda > Insecta > Lepidoptera > Noctuidae > Eugnorisma > Eugnorisma glareosa. Next base: position 18,434,300 of record OX387960.1, read on the forward strand.
AATGCCTAATTCCGGTTTCACCAACACTAAGTGACACCTAACTCAATGCCTAGTGCCCAGTTTCACCAATACTGAGTGACACCTAATTCAGTGCCTAGTGCCCGTTTTCACCAAAACTAAATGTCACCTAACTGAATGCCTAATTATCGATTTCACCAACACTGATAGACACCTAATTCAATGCCTAATTCCGGTTTCACCAACACTGAGTGACACCTAATTCAGTGCCTAGTGCCCGTTTTCACCAAAACTAAATGCCACCTAACTGAATGCGTAATTCCTGTTTTCACCAACACTAAGTGACACCTAACTCAATGCCTAATTCCGGTTTCACCAACACTAAGTGACACCTAATTCAATGCCTAGTTCCCATTTTCACCAACACTAAGTGACACCTAATTCAATGCCTAGTTCCGGTTTCACCAACACTAAGTGACACCTAACTCAATGCCTTATTCCGGCTTCACCAACACTAAGTGACACCTAATTCAGTGCCTAGTGCCCGTTTTCACCAAAACTAAACGTCACCTAACTGAATGCGTAATTCCTGTTTTCACCAACACTGAGCGACACCTAGCTCAATGCCTAATTCCGGTTTCACCAACGCTAAGTGACACCTAACTCAATGCCTAATTCCGGTTTCACCAACACTAAGTGACACCTAATTCAATGCATAGTTCACATTTTCACCAATACTAAGTGACACCTAACCCAATTCCTAATTCCGGTTTCACCAACACTAAGTGACACCTAACTCAATACCTAATTCCGTTTTCACCAACACTAAGTGACACCTAACTCAATGCCTAGTGCCCAGTTTCACCAACACTAAGTGACACCTAACTCAATGCCTAATTCCGGTTTCACCAACAATAAGTGACACCTAATTCAATGCCTAGTTCCGGTTTCACCAACACTAAGTGACACCTAACTCAATGCCTAATTCCGGTTTCACCAACACTGAGTGACACCTAATTCAGTGCCTAGTGCCCGTTTTCACCAAAACTAAATGTCACCTAACTGAATGCGTAATTCCTGTTTTCACCAACACTGAGCGACACCTAGCTCAATGCCTAATTCCGGTTTCACCAACGTTAAGTGACACCTAACTCAATGCCTAATTCCGGTTTCACCAACACTAAGTGACACCTAACTCAATGCCTAGTGCCCAGTTTCACCAATACTGAGTGACACCTAATTCAGTGCCTAGTGCCCGTTTTCACCAAAACTAAATGTCACCTAACTGAATGCCTAATTATCGATTTCACCAACACTGATAGACACCTAATTCAATGCCTAATTCCGGTTTCACCAACACTGAGTGACACCTAATTCAGTGCCTAGTGCCCGTTTTCACCAAAACTAAATGCCACCTAACTGAATGCGTAATTCCTGTTTTCACCAACACTAAGTGACACCTAACTCAATGCCTAATTCCGGTTTCACCAACACTAAGTGACACCTAATTCAATGCCTAGTTCCCATTTTCACCAACACTAAGTGACACCTAATTCAATGCCTAGTTCCGGTTTCACCAACACTAAGTGACACCTAACTCAATGCCTTATTCCGGCTTCACCAACACTAAGTGACACCTAATTCAGTGCCTAGTGCCCGTTTTCACCAAAACTAAACGTCACCTAACTGAATGCGTAATTCCTGTTTTCACCAACACTGAGCGACACCTAGCTCAATGCCTAATTCCGGTTTCACCAACGCTAAGTGACACCTAACTCAATGCCTAATTCCGGTTTCACCAACACTAAGTGACACCTAATTCAATGCATAGTTCACATTTTCACCAATACTAAGTGACACCTAACCCAATTCCTAATTCCGGTTTCACCAACACTAAGTGACACCTAACTCAATACCTAATTCCGTTTTCACCAACACTAAGTGACACCTAACTCAATGCCTAGTGCCCAGTTTCACCAACACTGAGTGACACCTAATTCAGTGCCTAGTGCCCGTTTTCACCAAAACTAAATGTCACCTAACTGAATGCCTAATTATCGCTTTCACCAACACTAAGTGACACCTAATTCAATGCCTAGTTTCCATTTTCACCAATACTAAGTGACACCTAACTCAATGCCTAATTCCGGTTTCACCAACAATAAGTGACACCTAACTCAATGCCTAATTCCGGTTTCACCAACAATAAGTGACACCTAACTCAATGCCTAATTCCGGTTTCACCAACACTAATGACACCTAACTCCATGCCTAGAGACCGTTTTCACCAACCCTAAGTGACACCTAATTCAATGCCTAATTCCCATTTTCACCAATACTAAGTGACATCTAACTCAATGCCTAGTGCCCAGTTTCATCAACACTAAGTTACACCTAATTCGGTGTAGGCACATTGCATTGAGCAGGCAATGCAATATGCAATGGCATTGAGGTAGGTGTCGCTCAGTGTTGGTGAAAACAGGAGTTACGCATTCAGATAGGTGACATTTAGTTTTGGTGAAAACGGGCCTATCCTAGTAGGCCCGTTTTCACCAACACTAACTGACACCTACCTCAATGCTTAATGCAGGTTTTCAGCAACACTAAGTGACACTAAATGAGACCTATCTGAATGCCTAATTCCTGTTTTCACTAATACTACGTGACACCTAGCTCAATGCCTAACGCCCGTTTTTACCAACACTATGTGGCACGACGATCGAGATTTGTTCAATGTTGACCTTTTTTGTGCAGTCTGTTTGATTTGTGTTTTTAATAAACACAATACTACTGTCGCAATTTTTTTTTTAATTGAAAATGACTTTTGTTATTCGTCAATGTGACCGTTTGATGGCTGCGCTCATGTATTTTCTAGTAAATTTATTTTACAATATATCTGGTGTTCTAGTTCCTCAAGTCTTTGATTGCATCCACGGAAAAACCCTCTACAAGTAGTTAACAGAGTTATGGGCCCAGCGTGCACAAAGAAACGTGGAATTTTTTCTGAGATATGATGAGCGAACGAGACCTGGCAACTTAATGTCTGCAGGAGGCGGAAGCCTAAGTGGGCTTTGTATTGAGAAACTGAAAGGGCGAGACAATAACCTCCTCTGGAAATTCAATATGTGAAACCTACTTATATATGACGACCTTTGATGTTCTATCGACGGGTATCCGGACGGCGATAAGTCCAATCCGGAGCTGAAACGGCGTAAGGATGAAAGGACGTTGGCTAAGATCTGCTTGTCAGTGGACGCTTCATGCGTGTCCCGCGTGATGACTGCGAAGACAAGGAAGGATGCCTGGCTGAGCCTGGAGAAGGCGTATGACGATAAGGGCATAGGCAGGAGATGATGGAATGATTTAAAAATCATTTTACCTCCAAGTACTAACAAATAAGATCCTAAGTTGCTTCTTAAAATCTTAAGTCATAATTAATCAGGAATAGCCTAATGTAGATCACAATCGTGAGTATTAGTAAAAATACGAGATAAAAAAGCACGCAACGCGTGAACTTACTATGACATCTAACATTTCAGTGATTTCGTGCTACACTAGCGCCTCTAGCGGTGAATTCAGACGCGATAGCCCCCATTCTAGGCACACTCTGTGTTAAAATGAAATAATTTGACAACTTATCTAACGTAACAGCATGGAGAGGAGAGAGACAGAGAATAACGTACACGCATGGAGAGAGACAGAGAAAGAGAGAGAAAACCAGAGTAAGTATTTGATTTCCATGACTTCCTAGTCTCGGACGACAAGAACTTTTATTGTGCTTGTTAAAAGATTTTCCTACGACCATTTACGAATAAAAGTAAAAAGCTACTATTCATTGCTATAATTTGTTCTATGTTAGTGAAAATCGATATTGCTCCTATATACACACGAGTATAAATTGTTGACATTTCAGCGGTGTGGGTACGGTATCAAATAGCTGTATGGGCTAAAAACTGTTTAGGTCAGGGGGGTTACTATGAAGTCATAAAGCAGGAATAATTCCAGTGTGGGAAAGAAACAGCTTCACAGGTCGTCTAGCGCCATCTCTTTCCCACACTGGAATTACTTCTGCTTTAAGACGTCATGGTAGACCACCTGGGTGTAATTAATTCACATGATCAGTTTAGGTTATTAATTTCATTTCATTTCATTTATTCAATAACAATTACATTGTGTCTGAATGTGTTACAAAAAAAGTTAAACAAACAGAAAAAGAAAAACAACTCAAATAAATAGAAAAATACACCATCACTATCACAAATTAAATTAATAAAAATCACAATAATAAACCAATGTCAACATAATAGGGAAAATATCCATTAACTAATTATTTAAAACCAACAATAACTTATAACAATGTTCAATGAAAATTAATTTGAAAAAGAGAAACTTAACTACAATTTCAATTCATCCATGGTCAAAAATTCAAAACATTACTTATAACCCTTAAAAATATGTAAACAACTCATACTAAAACTTCATCAAAACGTCAAAAATTAAAATCATATTACAATCCATTAACAAAACACGTCTTAATAAATTATAAATAATCAACAATGTTCAATAATAATTCATTTAAAAGATCATAACTAAAAATTACATTCAAAGTCCTATAAGTCAAAAATTAAACAACACACAAAATCCATTTAAAATAAACAAAATAATCAATAAAAATCATAACCACAGTTTTAATTAAATTTAAATTCATACGTTCTCAAATATCGCTTACATTTCATCAATTGAATAAAGGCATTTTTCTAATAGAAATTCCTTGAGCCTTCCCTTGAATGAGCTTGTGTACAGTAATGTTTTTAGCTCTAGCGGTAATTTATTAAATATTTTAACTGCCTGATACTGCGCACTATGCTTGACTATTCCAAGAGCCGGGGTGATTATATTTGCAAGGTTTTTCCTACGCGTTTTTTCCCTTAACAGTCTGCCCTCGTCTGTTTCGTAGTCATAAATATAATTTTTAAAGGTTTTTAACAGTACCACTACATAAAGGCTAGGCACTGTGAGTATGCCAAGTTCTTTAAAATATGGTCGACAGGTGTCTTGTTGAGCGATGCGGACAATGGTTCGGATCGCTCTTTTTTGGAGAATGAATGCCCTATGCCAGTTGTAATGGTAGCTATTTCCCCAAAACTGTATGCTATACCTCAGTTTGGACTCAATCAGAGCATAGTATACCATTTTTAAATAATTTATGCCCACTTCATCCCTAAGAGTTCTTAAGGCATAGCTAGCAGATGATATTGATGAGTCCAATGTTGCTAATTCTTTCTTCCAATTTAACAAATCGTCAATATAAATTCCCAAAAACTTAACTTCCCTGATAAGCTCAATTTTAACTTTATCTAGCTCAATGTCCATAATATCTTTGCTACGTGCAGTAGTTTTAAATAACATGATATTGGTTTTAGACGTGTTTATTATAAGTATATTTGCATTAAACCAAGAATGAAAAGTCTCCAGAGCTGCATTCACCTTAACTGAGAGGTCATGGATATCATTGATTCTGAAACATTTCTCCGACATTCGTTTCGCCGTTGATCGGTTCACCGACAGAACGATTCACTTTTCATTTTTTCTCCGACAGAACTTTTCAATGACGAACGATTCGCCGACAGAACGATTCACTTTTGAAAATTATATCGACAGAACCTTTCACCGGCGAGCGATTCGCCCCTGGGTATAAAACATGTAGACCTGTTTCCGTTTTTTCCGGCTAGCTTATCATTTAATTGCATATAATTCTAAATTAAATTCACAATGCAGGCTAGTATTATTGAGGTAATGATAGACATACATACTTGATATTAATTTCTAAACGAAAACAATTAAATATGAAAATGAGGGTAGTCTTCAGTTTTTTACCTGTCAACGTCCCTCATTACGTTGTTATGTCTGCCCGGAATTAATTTCCAACGTGTTAATGAAAAGGTTTAGATTTGTTGTTAAAAAATGAGTGATTGTGTAATGTTAAAGTCAAAACGCGGTAAAGATATATTGATTCACGAAGGATATTCATATCATCTAAATAGAATACGAAATACGAAGTTCTACTGGCGGTGTACGAGAAAAGATGCTACCCGGTGCAATGTTGCTATCACTGCAACAGTGTCTACGAATAATTCTCATATTGTTATTTCGAAAAATTTTAAACATGTTCATTTGCCGGATCCCGATAAGCAGATTGAATTAACTGTAAAAGCTAACATCAAACAAAAAGCCCACCATTCAATGGATGCACCCTCACAAATTGTTCAACGGTGTATTCAAGATGTACCAAGTATTAGTGCTCCTTACATGCCGACTAAGGATGCCATGAGAATGATGGTTCATCGGGTAAGGAATAAGAATTTACCAAGTATTCCCAAAGATATACATGCTGTTGTGATTCCCGATGAATTAACCAAAATTAACAATGATGTCAACTTCCTTATCGGTCACTACACTCATAATGAAGAATCCGTAATCGTATTTGGCACAAATGAGAATTGCAGACTTTTAAGTGAAGCAAATTATTGGCTGATGGATGGAACATTTAACTGTTGCCCCACCCCGTTTCGACAAATATATTCTATACATGCAATAGTCGGAATCCCGGACGGTACGCATAAAGTACTTCCTTTAATTTATGGTTTACTTTCACATAAAACTGTAAAACGTTATGAAATATTTTTAGAAATATTAAAACGACACACTAAATACCTTGAATATCGATTTGTGCCCACAAATAATCCTCACCGATTTTGAACGCGCAGCAATGAAAGCTATAAAAATGGTGTTCCTGGACTGCTTAAATAAACTTTGTTTTTTTCATTTGAACCAAAGCATATGGCGTCACATTCAATCGGCTGGTCTCGCGAAACAATACAACAGCGATCCAGTATTTGCCCACAAAATGAGACATATTGCTGCACTGGCATTTTTAGAGCCAATAGAAATTCCCGATGCACTTGATATAATAAAAAACGAAATTATACCTGATGAAGCTAAGAGAGTGATGCGATGGTTTGAAAAATATTATGTCAGTGGATCAGCTATAATTAAAAAATCCATTAGCTCCAAAATTACAGTAAAGCGAAGTCCGCCAATATTTCCTCCAAGGATGTGGTCAGTACACGACAGCCAACTTTCACATGTACCATTATCACAAAATGCGCTGGAGTCGTGGCACAATAGATGGAATACCTTATTAGGCCGGCGAAAATGGAACATTTTCAAGACAAGAGTGGAGTTCCAGAAGGAACAAAAGCACACAGAATGCACTATCGAACTCATTAATTCGTCGGAGCCAACGCTTAAGAGAAAAATATCAAAATATCAAGAGAGGATTACTCAGCATTTGTCAGAAAAGGATGATATGGACATAAAAACCTACTTAAGTGGCTGGGCTCATATTTCTCATTTATGTAATACAAAATAAGTATCCTATGAAGTTTATAATTGTTTTTGTTAATCATAGTTGATTTGTTATGTTTTTGTTTTGGTTTTAATCATGTTGGTTAGCTATTTGTTAATAATAAAAATTATTTTCATTTGCAAATATATTTCAGTTCCCCTTACAAAACGTATGTATAACCATAACATGTACGATACATGTATTGACGTTGAAGCAAATACGTTTTTGTCACTTTTTTGGTTAGTTTTGTTCAAGTTTTGCATAAAACTTTAAGTTTCGTCTTCTCAACTTGATTCAGGTGTAGGTAAACAACAAACGGAAACAGGTCTACATGTCGAATACCTATGTTTTATACCCAGGGGCAGATGAAAAGTTGTGTCGGCGAATCGCTCGCCGGTGAAAGGTTCTGTCGATGTAATTTTCAAAAGTGAATCGTTCTGTCGGCGAATCGTTCGTCATTGAAAAGTTCTGTCGGAGAAAAAATGAACAGTGACTCGTTCTGTCGGCGAATCGTTCGTCATTGAAAAGTTCTGTCGGAGAAAAAATGAAAAGTGAATCGTTCTGTCGGCGAATCGTTCGTCATTGAAAAGTTTTGTCGGAGAAAAAATGAAAAGTGAATCGTTCTGTCGGTGAACCGATCAACGGCGAAACGAATGTCGGAGAAATGTTTCAGAATCATATCATTAGCTGGAACTATAGCATTTGTGTCATCCGCAAACACTACAAGTTGTAAGTTCGGCAAAAGATTACGTATGAAATTGATTAGATCATTAGTGAATAATATGTATAATAAAGGACTTTAAATTGATCCTTGAGGCACTCCGGCTGTAATGTTTATCATAGATGACCTGTAGTTGTTTTTATACCCGTTTGGCTTTGTAGAATCTAGTTCGACAAACATTTTTCTATTATTAAGGTATGAGGAGAAGAGCTGTAATGCTTTACCTCTTACGCCATAGTGCTTTATTTTTGTGATAAGTAATTTATGGTCAATAGTGTCAAAAGCCGCGCTTAAGTCCAAGAAAATACCCGCTACCCTCAATTTACAGTTTATTTATTATCAGTTTATTTTAGTAAATATACTAAATCATTTAGCAAGGCATAAATAGCATCTCCAGTACCCACATTCTTCTGGTATCCAAATTGTCTCTGGTTAATTAGTTTATTTAAATTCAGATGTCTACTTAAACGGTCTTATAAAACTTTTTCGAAAATTTTTGCCAACGTGGGTAACAAAGAAATCGGTCTATAGTTTGTCGGATCAGTTTTTGAGCCCCTTTTATGAATTGGGACGATTTTAGCAATCTTAAGCTGTTCCGGAAAAATGCCTTCTACAATGCACTTATTATAAAAAGGCGAAAGCGGCATAGATAAAACTGGTAAATTGTCTTTAATAACTGATATTGGAATTTCATCATAGCCACAGGATTTCTTATTTTGCATACTATTCACTATTTTAGAAATTTCATTTGGAGTAGTAAGTGAGATATCCATATCACCCTCCACTCTCTCCGTACTTTGTTGAAGAAAAACAACAGCATCTGATTTTCAACTGTTATATTCTAGGATTCTTTCCATTGACTGGAGTATGATGTACGGAATGCATGATTTAGAAGAAATGTTGAACTTCTTTTATGATAATATTAATTGTACTATTAATGGATGCGTACCCCGGAAAAAGCTTAGTAGTGGAAATTCGCGGTATGTATACCCAGTATGGTACACGAGAGATATAATAACAAATATACAAATTAAAGCCAGACTTCACAAAAAATTCAAAAAAACTAAGTTGGATAATGATTATCACAAATTTGCGGAATGTAGAACTCGTATAAAAAAGTTAATAGAAACTGCGCATATACAACATAAAAATAAAATTCAGTATCAATTTGTAAAAGATCCGAAATCGTTTTGGCAGTATATAAGATCGAAAAGAAAAACACTAAATAAGCAGAGTATCATAAAAGAAGATCAACATCTAACAGATGACGTGTGTGCTGTGCAGTTCGCTGACTTTTTTGAGTCTGTGTACAGCAAGGAGCCACCCAAACTGGACGTGTGCGCGGCGGCGGCGGAGGTCGGCGCGACCAGTGCACGGGTACACATTGAGACGCTGAGTCTCGCGGAAGTTCAGCAGGCGCTTGGGAGTCTCAAGCCAAAACGTTCGTCTGGCCCAGACGGGATACCAGCGTTTCTGTTCCGAGACTGCGGGACTGGCGGAGCCATTGCTTCACATTTTTAATGCATGTTTACATCAAGCCACGTTCCCTCAAAGGTGGAAGATCACGCGCGTTGTTCCGGTTCCTAAAGGAAAACCAAGTTCAGATACCTGTAATTATAGACCGGTGGCTGTACTCTCCACGCCTGCTAAAGTACTCGAGTCGGCTATTCAGCGCTCCGTTCAGGAACAAATGCGTGCGCGTATGTCAGATGCGCAACATGGGTTCCGACCTGGACGCAGCACTGCTACAAACCTTATTAACTTTATGGTACAGGTGGTGCCGGCAGTAGACTCGGGGGTACAGGTAGATGCTGCGTACTTCGATTTTAAAAAGGCGTTCGATACGATGGATAATGACATCTTGTTAAGGAAGCTCGCGAAAATTGGATGTACACTACCTCTGCTACAGTTCTTCGCTAGCTATATGAAGGATCGCCAGCAATATGTCGACTACAATGACTGTGTATCTCAACCGTACTATACGAGATCGGGCGTGAGCCAGGGCAGCAATGTAGGGCCTCTCGAGTTTATTGTAATGATAAATGACTTGCCGGAAGTCGTCAGACATGGGACTTGTTTATTGTTTGCGGATGACCTGAAATTGCTGCTCGAGGGTCGGGATCACGCGGATTGTGAACGTCTACAGGAAGACATTGACAGAGTGGTCGAATGGAGCAATGACAACAAACTGCATTTTAATGTTGCTAAATGTTCGGTGATGTCGTTCACTCGCGCGCGAACTCCCTTGAGTTATCAGTACAAGGTTGAGGATGTACCGATGCAACGAGTGTCTCAGGTACGAGACTTAGGGGTAGTCTTCTTTCAGGAACTAACCTTCCGTGAGCATATCAATAAGATATGTAAGAAGGCATACAGAAACCTAGGTTTCGTACTCAGGCAGTCCCAAGGATTCACCAACACCACGACACTAAGGGTACTATATGACGCATTAGTCAGAAGTCACCTCGAACATAGCGCAATCATTTGAGCATCATGAGGCTAAATATAGTGTTATGTTGGAACGTATCCAAAATAAGTTCACGCGACACTTGTATTACAAGCTGTATGGGGTATATCCATTATACCCATTGATGTACCCTACACTATTTGTTCTGGGTGTGGTAGGGTATAGCACTCTAAGAGTACGACGGGAGTTTTCGCTCGTAGCGTATGTAGTGAAACTACTACGTGGCGTGGCGCATAACCTGGGAGTGCTGCGACACCTACGGCTGTACGTGCCCGACCGGTACGTGTGGAGGCGGCAACGCCCGCCCCTGCTCGCTGTGCCTGCAGCCAGGGCCAACCTACTGGCGAGAACTCCTCTCACTAGAGCCATACGCGTGGTGAATGAGGTTCACGGGAGGGTTGATGTATTGTGGTGCAACTTGAGTGAATTCGCAAAAGTTACACTTTATGTAATAAGTTATTTAGATTAAGATTTTTTTTAACTAGGTATAAGGTGTAGATTTAGGATTTAGTTAGTAAGGCCACTCTGTCGCATTGGATTATAGATCTGTAATGATAGTGTAGGTAAGATTGTTATAAATAAATAAATAAAATCTTGACCATTATTTCCAGGCATGATGTACTTGTGATCAAATTGCTTTACTAGAAGATCGGCTACGTCCTCTGGGTTATCTATTATTTGGTAATTTATTTTAAGTCGAATTTCTGCCCTCATTGCTTTAACTCTATTTGTACTCTTATTAATAACTTTTCAGATTTCCCTACTTGAATTTTTTGATTTATTAATTTTTTCACTTACTGTATTTTTTTAGCATTTGAAATTACCCTTTTATAAATTCTAACATAGGTTTTTTGTAGTTAAGGACACTAGCATTTTTTTTTTTTCTGATGGGAAATCATCAAATGACTCCTCTCGCTCTGGGCTGAGCAGGAGGGAGTGTCAGACTTTTACTGACTAAAACCCATCCATGTTCCTTCATCGTCCTTTGTGTTCCGGGGCCACGGTATCTCTTTTGAACAGTCCCGCAGCCCCGGAGGACACTAGCATCAAGTTAATTTCCACAAGAGCATAAGAGTCGTTTCATTTTACTCAATGTTTTCACACCTCTTGTAACACACTGTAATTGAAAGCTACGTGTTATTTTTATTTTTTGTTTACGTTTTCTAAAACTGTCCTGAAATACCTTACCAAAAGTTTAAAAAAATGTGTTGATTCCCATAGCAGTCCAGTTATGTTCAAGTTTTCATTGTCCAAAATTTACACCATTCTTATAATTAAAAGCTCTCTTATTTACAGTAATATGATTGTTATTACCATTGTTATCGATGGAATTTTCCAAAGTTAAAGTACCCAGTAGTGCCCCGTGACCATCAGCCAAGCCATTGTGGTCTACTACACATCCCTCTACACAGTCATCAGGCAAGTTAGTCAAGATGTTATCTATGCAGGAATATGAGTTATTACGCATAAACGTATGAGTTGTTATGAGATATCTAAAGTTATAGCATGTTATATCTGTGAGTGCCTCCCAGATACGTCATCACCATACATTCAGTTACTGTTAATGGATTGCGCAACCCAACTCGATGCATCCAATAAAACTAAGCAGCAGATTCGGCGCGGGGCCTTTCGTCACATACATCGGTCGTTAGGACAACCTCTTAGTACTTACTTACCTAATATTAAGAATTAATTGTAATAACTTTATTAAATTCATCAAGTGGAAATTTTGGATTTTTTTGGACTCCTCCGCTGCCCATCACATAATTGGCGCAGCCGGTAGGATTGTCGAGTCAGTTCGTGCAAATCAAAGACTATAACTTCACGATCGAGCTGGACCTTTGAACATTTGTGCGTGCTGTTCACGTTTCAACGTGCGTCCAGAAGAACCAGAAGCAGCCGTTGGAGATCCTGTAGACCGTATCCAGACATCGATACTACGGGAGCCGCCGATATGTACTTTATGTGAGTTGCACAAATTCCTTACAGTCGGTCGCTATTTCCCACCTTCAAAATTTTTCACCCACGATCATCGCGATCAACTAGGGGTATCGAACCCCTGGGCAACCGGTTGTCCTCTCGAATCGCGCTGAGGGACGCTACCCGAAATTTAGAGTTAGATAGCTTAGAAATAACCATGGCAGATCAAGACGATAAAATCGATAAAATTGTTGAAACATTAAGATTAGTACCAGAGTTTGACGGTAATAGCAATACTCTGATTAGATTTTTATCACTATGTGACCAGCTTGTTGCGAGCTATATTGATCCAGCACCTGGTCATGAATTAACCAACTTAGCATTATTAAATGGTATATTAAATAAAATCACCGGGAACGCCGCTAGAACACTAGTAACAAATGGTGTTCCCCGGGATTGGAACGGTATTAGGAATACATTAATTCATAATTTTTCAGACCATCCTCGAAATTTTGATCCAAATCGCTTTATTCCACAGCAGCCTAGACCATTTTATCAGGGACCCTCTAGAACCCAACAAATGTTCAAAGCTTTACCGCGATCCAATATGTCCACCGGTTTTAGAGTCAACCCTAGACCCCCAAACGTCTCAGCAGGCACCGAACAACCAGCCTCGACCAATGAGCGGTGTTAGTCACCCCGTCGCACGTGTTCTGCCACCGACTTATATGCATGATTGGCGTAATCACGGTAATCCACCCCCTAGTAATTACTTTAGAACACGAGAAGCAAACGTGAACGAATTTTTTGTACAAGAACCCGACTTTGACTATTATGTCCCAGAGGACTTCTACAGGACTTCTACTACTGTGACTATGACTACGTCCCAGATGGTGTCCCAGCTTGTGACCCGACTACTCACTTGACACTGACACAGGACGTCTCCGTAGGTGAACCCCCAGTTCTACCTGAAAATCCAAATTCGTCAAATTTTTCAAAGGAAGTGCCGAAAAATGCCCCCGAATAGAAATTAATATACAGGGGAAAAGACAATTGCCTTTTTTAAAATTAAATGTTAGGCCCGACTTTCCACCTTTAAAATTTTTAATTGATACGGGAGCTAACCAGTCGTTCATAAGTCCTGAAACTGTGGCAAGGTACTATTCGGACTATGAACCTAACTATGAACCATTTATAGTCGCTAACGTGCATGCATCTACCATGAATTATTACTCAATCACTATACCCTGTTTCGAAGAATTTAAAGACAATAATCCAATCAAATTGAACATATACAGATTCCACGATTACTTTGACGGACTAATAGGGTGCGATCTTCTTGAACGGTTCTTAGCAAAAATTGACTTAAGTTCTCGCGTACTTAAAACTGAATTTTCTAGCAATCCTATACATATGTATACCTCCCAAAGTGTAAATTTGTATGAGAACATTATTCCGGCACAATCTTCTAAAATATTAAATTTGCCTATTAATATTAGCCAAGGAGATATACACATAGATCAGCAAAGTATACAGAGTTGTAACATAACTGAATGTGTAACTTTTTTCCTGTGGCAACTCTGCAGCTAACAGCTGTTTTAAAATTGTCCTTTTAATTTTAACTTTAAATATTAAATTTCTTTGTTTGTAAGGCATATTTCCAATTACTCATCAAGTAAAAAGCTTATTATTGTGTATTTTGTGTTAGATTCACGTAACAAGTGCTAATTAAATGTTTTAGTTTAAATGTGAATCAGTGACAGTTACCGGCTCAAGGAAATTTTGCATTGTCATCTTGATATCAGGTACAATACTGTAAATTCTACTTGCTATTATATTGTTTACGTGCTATAATTTCCCCAGCAATTAACCAGTTCACTTTTTAATTCGGTTAACTACGATAGTAATGACCTTTGGAACGTAAACATAACCTTGCTTGGTTTGGTGACAGTACTCGCTGCAGAACTAAATCTTTTATTTATTTTCTCTTTCATACTTTGCTGCCACAGTTACCTACTCTCTTCCAGTTTCTTTTCTTATCCTTTTCCTAACTTACAATCATGACCATGACTCGTTCCGCCCACGCTCGCCAAGAAGAACTTAAACTGGCTCTGAGCGAATTAAAGGTGTCTAAGCAGTCCTGTGACCAACTAAGTAGGGAATTGGATGACAATGAAAGGGTTCTCTTTGAAGCCCACGAAATAAATAGGAAGTTAAAAAAGGAAATGGGTCAGTTATACAATCAATACACTGACGCCATAGAAGACCGGGATAGGCTCCAAGTTATTGTGGACGGGTTCAGCCAGTGTAGCGCAGAATATGAGCAAACTCTTGATCATAAACACTTATTAGAACAGCAGCTACATGAGGCTAGAAGTCAAATAACAGAACTTGAGACTAACAATCATAACATCACTGCCTCGCTGAACCAAAGTCTGTTCAGTGAATTGGTGCCTATTGCCCCGTCAATGGTTTCTGCCACCAATCCCTCCTTCACAATAGATTTGACAGGTGAGGATGGTTCCAACTTATGTAATTCAGTGAGGGCAGTCACCAGTAAAAACAAGCTAAAAAAATACATTAAAATCAATAAATACATTGTCAAAACACAAAAGATGGTTAAAAGGCAAAAGTATTTCATTAAAAATGTTAAATTAAATAGAGAAAGACTAAATGTATTAAAACAATTAGATATATATTCATTTAATTTGGAGCAAAGCACTAGGAGGTACAAAATTGACACAGAACACCTGCAATCTAAACTTGATCACCTACAGGAGAAGATAAGTTCAATGACTAGCAAATATAATACCTCTGAACATCTTATGAGGGAATATGTGTTGGCGATGAATGATTTGGTCAACTCACAAACAAACAACTGTGACCACTGTCAAACAGCTTCCCATATAAATACACCAGACCATTCATTGGCAACATGTAATATCACCTTACCGCAGCCATGTGTTGATTTGCATATTCCTACGAATAGTTCCCCTAAACAATATAAACAAAAAGTAAATAATGACATAGTAATATTTTGTGATGAGATTGGAAAAGACCTAGGTAATTTGTTAGCAGATGAGAACCCAGGACACTCAGTGATAAACAACTGTATGCCGGGATGTTCTCTATATCACATAATGAAAGAAATAATTAAGTGTAACTTTAACCAGGACACCATATTATTAATTTTGATAGTTAAAAGAGGAAATGTGAACAAAGGAGAGTTGCTCCAGTATCATAGGACATTGTCAAACTTAAATTTAAGAAAAATTGTGTTGTTTACATTTCCATATAGTAAAAGTTTGCCACAGGAAGAAAATTTCCTTAGATATAATATTAATAACACGTTGCATAATTTGACATCTAATAGTAATGTTTTTCATTTGATTGACATTAACAATTATATTGGTAATAATTTTTATTTGACAAAAGATAGATATCTTGTGGATCGGTGCTATTTATCAAACTATTGTAGAAGACAGGTAGCTGTATCGCTATCATATTATTTTTCTATTACAGCCAAGAACTTGGCTAATCGAGTTGCCTCTGTTGAGCAATGCAATATTCAGTTAAATTACTCTGCCAATAGTTTGATCAGAATTAATGACTCAGTCAATCATTTAAATTAGAAAATGAGACAACAGAGGCAACCTCTTGCAATATTTTAAGGAAGCCAGATAATAAACCAAGAGAATGTTTAGAGGATTTCAATAGTATCAACCTGGTGCATCAAAATATTCAAGGATTTTTGAACAAAGAATTAGAAGTAGAACTTTTTCTGAATTGTAACAACATAGATATTCTTTGTATAACGGAGCATTGGCTTAAGTGTCACCAATTAATTTTCAATTTTAGTAATCACCAGGTTGGTAGTTCATTCTGCAGGGAAAATGCTATACATGGCGGCGCATTAATCTTAGTAAATAATCAGCTTAAATTTAAAGACCGCAAGGATATTGTAAGCCTATCTGTTGAGCGAACAGTTGAAATAGCCTGTATAGAATTGGAGCAGTTTATCATATTAAGTGTATATAGACCTCCTTCAGGGTTGTATGATAGTTTTGAAAAGGTAATGGATGAAGTGTTGCATAAAATCTGTAATTCTAAGAAGTCCATAATCACTTGTGGTGATTTTAATATTAATTTGTTAGAAAAATCTGGGCTAAGTACTAAAATTATAAGCCTGTTTCAGTCATACAATCTTGAAAACAAATTTCTGGAGCCCACTAGAATAACCCCCACTAGTGCCACTTGCCTCGATAATATTTACACAGATGTCATACCTACCCACACAGTAATTATTAACTTAATGGATTCAGATCATTGTGGGCAATTGATCACAATTCCTAATGTAAACAAGAAAGTCACTAAGAAGGATATCATTGTTAATCCAAAAACTAAAAATCGCCTGGAAACTTTTAAAACTAAACTTTTGTCTAAATTACCACCTTTGTCAAATAACGGTGATCCCAACCAACAATATAACGATTTTTTTAGTATGTATTGCACACAATTTAAAACCACGTTTGTTCCTAAGACAATCTCGGTTAATAGTAACGCTTCTTTCAACGACTGGGCCACCATTGGTATTCATAAGAGTCGAAAACGACTTTATGAGCTGTATGAAGAACGGACGTATATAAACACTGTAGAATTTAAGTTATATGTTAAGAATTATTCTAAGGTATTTAAAAAAGTTTGTTTTATAGCAAAGTCACGTTATTTGAGTTCAAAAATTAAAAACAGTAGTAATGTAATTAAAATGACATGGAACATTATTAATAGCGAAACGGGAAAGTCTTGCAATCGAGATAGTGACTACAGCCTTGCTATTGGCGATAATATTTTGAATTCAGACACTCAAGTTGCCACAGCATTTGAAAATTTCTTTGCGGATATTCCCGTATCGACTACTAAATCGCTAAACTCGTCACCAGCTGCTGCCGAGTCTTTATTAAGGGAAAACGTTTCAGTCTGTGATTCCGAATTTAATTTTCAATATGTCACCTGTAAAGATATAATTAAAACTTTTCACACGTTAAATGTTAAGAAGACCGCCGATCTATGGGGTCATTCTGTGGACGTTGCTAAGTCCATTATAACCATTGTAGCTCCTTCTTTAGCTGTAATATTTAACGATTGTATTGACCGTGGTGTGTTTCCTGATCTAATGAAAAATAGTAAAATAATACCATTGTTTAAATCGGGTAGTAAATCAGACCCCACTAATTATAGACCCATTTCTGTACTACCCACCTTCAGTAAAATTTTTGAAAAACTAATTTTAGAACAAATGCAAAGATTTTTCAATAAACATAAGTTATTGCATAAGAAACAGTTCGGTTTTACAAGGGGTCGTTCAACTACTGATGCCGGTGTTGAACTTTTAGGGCACATTTTAGGGAAGTTAAATGCGATGCTTTGGGCATTTTTTGCGATTTGTCTAAGGCTTTCGATTGCGTTCTTCATGAAACATTAATCAGGAAACTACACCACTACGGAATCCGGAACGCCTCTCTGGATCTTCTTGCGTCATATTTGAGCGATAGGATTCAGAGAGTTGATGTTAACGGGAAAAGGTCCCCCGGATCCGTAGTAAGAATGGGGGTACCCCAGGGCTCAATTCTTGGCCCATTTTTGTTTCTTATTTATATAAATGACTTGCCTTACCTCCTAAAGGATAATCATGACATAGTGTTGTTTGCAGACGATACCTCTCTTTTATTTAAACTCAAACGTCAGCAGCTAGTTACGGACGATGTTAATAGCGCCCTGGCAAAAGTCGTTAATTGGTTTAATGTTAACAATCTACTCCTAAATGAGAAAAAAACTAAATGTATTAAGTTTACGATACCCCATGTAAGACAAGTGGAAACTAGTGTACTAATCAAGAATGAAGAGTTGAAACCGGAAGATAACACAGTGTTCTTAGGCATAACTTTGGATGCCAAGCTTCAGTGGGGCCCCCATATAGACAAATTGTCAAAAAAGCTTAGCTCTGCAGCATACGCCGTTAGAAAAATTCGTGATTTAACTGATTTAGAGACAGCCCGTTTAGTTTACTTTAGTTATTTCCACAGTGTGATGTCGTACGGTATTCTCTTGTGGGGCAATGCCGCCGATATTCAGACAATATTTGTTTTGCAAAAAAGGGCAATTCGTTCAATTTATAAATTAAGTCCTAGACACACCCTCAGAGAAAAATTTAAAGAGATTAATATACTTACTGTCCCCTCTCAATTTATTTATGAAAACCTTTTGTACGCACATAAAAATATTAATTTGTTTAAAAAATACAGTGATATCCACAACGTAAATACGAGGAATAAACACAAATATGTTGTTCCTGCAACGAGGCTAAAAAAAATAGGGGGTACGTTCAGATGCCAATGTATACGTTTTTACAATAAACTTCCGAGTCATATTCAATTACTAAGCCTAAATAAATTCAAATCGTTTATAAAACGGAAGCTATGTCTGAAAGCCTACTATGACATTAATCACTATCTCGAAGATAAAAAGGCTTGGGATTAAGCTGCTCCAATTAAATTTACTCTGTGAATGTCGAAATTTCGGACTTCGCTTGTTTATTATTGATTCCTTTCCCATATACACTGTGACATTTAATTTATTTGACATGAATACTTTTAGTATTTTATTATTATTATTATTTTTTATTATTATTTTGTTTTATATTTTTCTTATTGTTATATTTAATGATTTGACATGAATACTTACTTTGCTAAGTATTTTACTTTTATTTTTTATTGTTAATGGTCACATTTAATGACATTTATTTTGTAGAGTATTTTGTATTAATTTTATTTGATTATTGTGAATGTGAGGACCATGTGTATCTTTTTCCACTATTGTCTGGCAGTTTGAGTACTATAAGCGACCTACCCAAATGTCCTTTCTTTGGTATTGTTCGTCGTGTCGTTGAGCTCCTTGAGTTATAAGTCGAGCTACACGATAACTGACAAATGCTTGCACTGACTGGACAGGTCCACTCAAATCTGTGTGGTTCTTTCTTCAAGAGACCATCTCAGACACTAATCTGCATAGTCCTCATGTGAGTTAACCAAGATTATGTCTGGACTTTAAAAGAGACTATGACCTCTGAGTTTGTTTCGGCTGTTTCTTCTCAGAGTAGTCAGGTACGAAACACCGGCCCCATCTAGTTTAAAAAAGAGACGTGTAAAAGTGTTTTTAAAAAACCTATTTGCAAAATAAACATCATTTATCATTTAACTACAGCAAAAAATAATCGAGCTTTTTTAGAAATATTTAACCCTACGAATAATGATGTAATTTTATCTTTGTCAGAACCAATCGTCGCACATGTATTTAGCGAACGAACTGTACCTGCAGTGACATCGGATACTTACGATAACAATACTCGTCGAGCCGAGCAGGTGTTATCGCGATTGCGCATAGATCATTTAAATCCAGAGGAGACAATCAATTTAACTAACCTCTGCAGAGAATACTCAGACGTATTCTATATTGAAGATGAACCTTTAACGTTCACAAACCAAATTAAGCATAGCATTAACAGTGGTGTTAATGCTATGCTTAATTTAAGTTTTACTATAGACAGGTAATTCGTCTGTGGAGACGAATTACCTGTCTATAGTAAAACTTACAGGTATCCATATATTCATAAGAATGAGGTACAAACTCAAATCAGTAAAATGTTAGATCAAAAAATAATTAGGCCTTCTACCTCTGCATGGAGCGCACCTATATGGGTAGTACCAAAGAAGAGTGACGCGTCTGGCAAAACTAAGTGGCGCATAGTCATTGACTTCCGTAAGCTGAACGAGAAGACAATTGATGATAAATATCCCATCCCAAATGTCACCGATATATTAGATAAGTTAGGGAAGTGTCAATACTTTGCTACTCTTGATTTAACTAATGGGTTTTACCAGGTAGAACTAGATCCTAAAGATATTCATAAAACGGCATTCAATGTAGAGCATGGACATTATGAATTCCTGCGAATGCCCATGGGCTTGAAAAATTCGCCAGCCACCTTTCAGAGAGTAATGGATAATGTACTTCAAGGTCTTCTGAATAAAATTTGTGTTGTCTATTTAGATGATATCCTAGTATTTGGTACTTCTTTACAGGAAATCATAGATAACTTAGGTAAAGTATTTCAGCGTCTTAGGGAATCCAATTTTAAGATCCAGATGGATAAGTCCGAGTTCCTAAAACGTGAAACACCATACTTAGGGCATGTTATTACCCCTGAAGGTGTCAGACCGAATCCCGACAAAACTTCGGCAATTGAAAATTATCCTTTTCCAAAAACTCCGAAACAAATTAAATCTTTTCTAGGCCTTATCGGTTATTACCGTAGATTTATTCCCAATTTCGCTCGTGTTACAAAATTTCTTACGAAATGTCTGAAAAAAGGAGCTAAAATTAATATTACACCTGATTATATAAAACATTTTGAACACTGTAAGACTCTTCTGACTAATGACCCGGTACTACAATATCCAGACTTCTCAAAGGAATTCATTCTCACTACTGATGCATCCAAATTCGCACTGGGCGCTGTACTATCCCAAGGCCCAATAAGAGCTGATAGGCCCATAGCTTATGCATCTAGAACACTAAACGATAGCGAAATAAATTATTCGATGATCGAAAAAGAACTCCTTGCAATCGTCTGGGCAACAAAGTACTTTAGGCCATATCTATTTGGGCGCAAATTTAAAGTAGTCACCGACCATAAACCGTTGCAATGGCTAATGAATTTAAAAGAGCCTAATTCGCGTCTGACTAGGTGGAGACTAAAATTATCCGAATTCGATTTTAATGTAATTTATAAAAAGGGTAAATGTAATACAAACGCTAACGCTTTGTCACGTATCGAAATTCATAATGATGAAACTATCTCAATGATAGTCAATACGTCACAAGCACCACGACGTCACCAAAGTACGTCATCAACGATTTCAGCACCTGAAGCTATGTCATTGGATAATTCTTCAGTGGTCCAAGATAACCATAGTTCTTCAACGCTTACAGCACCTGAAATTCAAGACATGTCAGACGGTGAGACCGCTCACACTAGCGTAGAAAGCCCAATTCTTGAAATTCCCATAAGTGAAGACCCCTTAAATAAATATCGTAGACAAATTATAATTAATATAGTTAGTGACTCACCTACCTCTAAGTCTATAATTAAAAAACCTTTTGATACTTACCTGCAAGTTGTGATGAATGTACGAGAATCCCATTTTGATAAAGACATTGTAGACCTAATAAAAAAACGCGTAGATCCCAAATTCCGCACAGCTATCTTAGTCCAACCAATAGAAAAGATGCTTGGAATAGTTCCTGTAATTCAAAGAAATTTTAAAAGTTCATCTATGAAATTGATTCTAGTTAAACGCCAAATTACTAATATATCCGAATATTTAAATCAACAGGATGCTATTCGCAAGTATCATGAGGGAAAGACAAATCACCGTGGCATAAATGAGACCTGCCTAGCCTTATCATGTCAATTTTTCTGGCCTAAAATGAAAACTGACATAACTAAATACACTAATGAATGCAGGATATGTAACTGTGCAAAATACGACCGTAACCCGATTCGCCAAGAGTTTAGAATCGTTCCACCGCCTAGTAAGCCCTTTGAAACTGCACATGTCGATGTTTTAACTATCGAACAAGAAAAATATTTTACTATAATTGATTCTTTTAGTAAATATGCTCAAGCTTACCGTATGGCAGACTGTACAGCCCCTAATATAATAAAATCACTTTTAATTTTTGGTACGCACCATGGTTACCCGATGAGATTAATAACTGACCAGGGAACCGAATTCACAAATCAGGTAGTTAGTGAATTTTTACGACTGCACAAAATACAACATGATACCACTGCTGCTCATACCCCGAACGAAAATGGGATGATAGAGAGCTTCCATAGCACACTTCTTGAACATTTACGCATATTAAAGCTGAAACACAAAAATGAATGTGCTTTCACTTTAGTCCCTTACGCCCTTTTAGCATATAATAGTTCCATTCATAGTCTGACTAAATGTAGGCCGTTTGACCTTATCACTGGACATTTCGACCCAAGGGATCCCACGGATTTAAATCTGTCGGAAAGATTACTACAACAATACATTCAAGATCACCGTAGTCGAATGGAAACGGTATATAGCCTTGTCCATGAATCATCGCTTGCCGAACGCGAGGCATCGATGACGCAACGTAACAGTGATAGGGAACCTGAAATCGAGTACTCAGAAAACCAGGAGATTTACATACGGAACCCTACTGCAACCCGGCAAAAACTTGCCCCTCGATTTACTCAAGACAAGGTTATTGCTAACTTACCTATTCATATTTACACTTCAAGGAAAGGAGGACCGGTAGCTAAAAGTAGACTGAAACCACCTAAAAAGAATAAAGGCTCTCAATTGTTACAGGTACCTAGCACTGACGATAATGAGCCTGGGCCGAGCTCAAGAGATCCAACTTGACAGCTTAGATGACGGACCGGGACTTTTACCTTATAATTTAGGAGACACAAAAATCGTATCCCATCATCATACGTTCTTACAGGACATTAACTTAATTCAGATAGAACGACAGGTATATGACTTACAACGACAATTACGTGATACTACGGACAAATTAAGTAATAATAGTTTGCTCATGTTCAGTGCTCAAATTAAGTACTTACATATTAAATTAAATAAAATTCTTTTACAATTAGAAACGCTGCAACCTAGTAGAGTCAAACGTGGCTTGATAAACCCATTGGGCACTTTGATAAAATCAATTTCGGGAAATTTGGATCATGATGATGCTATAAGGTTCGAAAATGCTATGAAAATTCTAAAACGAAATGATAAACTCATTTCCAACAAAATTAATCATCATATTTCATTATTTAAAGAAATTTCCTTACAACAAACTCACGTACTGAATAATTTGACAATAAATCAGCTCAAATTAGATAAAGCCCTTTCGTACGTCATCAATATGACTACGTCAGAGAGCGATCGTACTTTAAGATATGCTCACCTTGCGCAACTCTTCGTTATACTTAACGATAACGTACAAGAGTTATCCGGTGAAATAAGTAGGCTAGAAAATATATTAGCTTTTAGTCGCACGGTATCCTTGCACCATTCTATTCTATCTGTTAGGGAATTAAGAACTATGATAAGCAAATTACAGCATTTATATAGCACCGATCAGGTCTTAGACTTAGACATTAGATATTACTATGACATAATTAGTTTAGGATCATATTATGTCGATAAGAAAATCGTGGTTGTCCTTCAATTCCCTATCACTCTTCCCAGTACCTTTGAACTATTTAAACTTTGTCCAGTTCCTAAAAAAAACTTTGACGTCATCCTGCCTTCCTATCCATATGTAGCGATCAATTCAAAGGAATATGTGTACATGGAGGCTGAATGCCCGAAGGTAGATAACTGGCATATCTGCGAGCAAAAAACAAGTCACCAAATTCGCTCCGGTCAGGATTGCATAGAAAAACTGATACATTCCCAGGAGATAGATGAAACGTGTCAAATCACGGCTATTTCTCTGGCCAAGGAAGCCCTGCTGGAGCTAGATAGCAAGCACTACATAGTTTCGTTCCCGAAGCCCACCAAGGTTCAACTTTACTGCGGCCCTGAAAAACATCAAATTCTGGAAGGAAGTTTTCTGGCTACAATTCCGAAGTCTTGCAAAATGAAGACCCCGAAATTCACATTGGCCAACATCGATGACAAAGTCAACGGAATTTCAATTGAAATCTCAACGCTCCCACGGATGACTAATGATTCTCGGAAGATTCAACCAAATTACCACCTGCATTCAATGGATCTCGGAACATTGCACAAGATACAGAAACAAATTCCGATGGAAACGTCTGTCGAAATCGATACTGCGGATTCCTCGAGTCTCTACCACACAACAATACCATTGTATGCGATTGTACTTGCATTGTTAAGTGCAGGTGCACTTCTTACCATCTACTTTATTCGTCGTCATCGAACAAAACTCATTAAAATTGAATAGAATAAAGAAGCCATCGAGTTGTCGCAGCGAAACAAGAAAGTCGCAACTTTTGCCGTAGAAATTGGCAAATAGTTGCTCATCTAAGAGGGGAGGTGTTATATCTGTGAGTGCCTCCCAGATACGTCATCACCATACATTCAGTTACTGTTAATGGATTGCGCAACCCAACTCGATGCATCCAATAAAACTAAGCAGCAGATTCGGCGCGGGGCCTTTCGTCACATACATCGGTCGTTAGGACAACTTCTTAGTACTTACTTACCTAATATTAAGAATTAATTGTAATAACTTTATTAAATTCATCAAGTGGAAATTTTGGGTTTTTTTTGGACTCCTCCGCTGCCCATCACATAATTAGCATGTCAACAGGCTAATGAACTCAGTTCGTTTTCTGCTCTCTGTGAGCATGTCAATATTGAAATCTCCACAAATCACACATATCTTATTAAATAAATGCTCCAATAGTTTTTCCAAGCTCTTCATAAAATAATCAAAATTCTTGCCATTGGGGTTACGATAACAACAACACAGATAAAGACCTGTATTAATATCCTTTAAACGACAAATTTCAAAGCTCTACCTTATATAGTTTATTTATAGCGTCTTTAACTTCAACTTTTCTGTCCGTGTGTGCTAGGATTAAAGTTCCCCCCTCATCTTTTTATTTCTAGTATTGTAAGATGCAAGATAATAATTTTCTAGACTTAATAAATTTACAGTTTTGTCGTTTAAGAAATGTTCACATAAGCAAACATAGTCTACCTTATTCTCAAGCGCTTCTAAATAAATGGATAATTCATATTTCTTATTGCTAATTCCACACACATTCTGATGACATATACACATATTACATTGAAGATTAGATGAGACTGAAAACACACTTTTATTTGATGCAAAAGCAGTATCTTTGTCACTCACGAAAAAAATCAGCCTGTTGTGAGACGTCATCAGTCTGTGACGCCGAATTTACAATGCTAATTTGTGTGAGGATACTGCTCTCAGTTTGAGTAGAAGCATTCTTATAATACTTTATTCTACTTAGATTTTCATCGTCTGCCATTCTGGTAATTAATTCATCTACGCTCCAAGGACTGACGGACAGGACAAAATTATAAGACCTTTTATATAAGATCTTTTCAAAAAAAAAATAAAAGAATATTTTATTTGACACTTAAAAATACATGTTACAAGCCAGTCACAATAAGAAAGCACACGATTGTATTGCCACAAATCTTAACCCCTAAACTAAACCTTTTTTTTTTTACCGATGGGAAATCATCAAATAACCCCTCCCGCTCTGGGCTGAGCAGGAGGGAGTGTCAGACTTTTACTGACTAAAACCCATCCATGTTCCTTTTCTTGTTTGTATTGTTCCTTTGCCCTTTGTGTTCCAGGGCCGCGGTATCTCTTTCGAACAGTCCCGCAACCCTGGCAGGCATCGGTCCTTACGGACCCCTTCTTATTTGCTGACTCTCTTTGAGGCGCGCGTGGAACACGAACGCGCCGTCGACACGGCCGGGCGGCCTGTCGTCATAAGACGGACGGACGGCGAGCTAGCCCATAGCTCACCGTCCACAGGCCCGCGCCTACGGTGGCCGGGGGCCACCACGTGGCCCCCGACGCCCGGTGCGTCACGCCGCTGCCATGAAAAAAATTGTATTTTTTCCGGCCCATGCTGAGGCTAGAGTAGGTTTTTGTCTACAATATTATAACTTTAACTGGGAGAACAATGTTGTCATTTTTGTCGACGAAAAGAGGTTCAAATCGGACAGAGATGGGAGGAGAATATTAAAGCGGCGAGACAAGACACGATACCATGTCAAAAATGTAATACCCAACAGGTCGACTCGTCAGATGAGCATGGGATTTTGGGGATAGATATTCAACTTATGCCATGGCCTGCAAAGAGCCAACCCAATACAGAACCTCTGGGGACAGATGGTACTCAATTAGGATGTATCAGAAGTGCGCAACGTGGAAAACTTGCGGCAAGCGTCAATCCAAATGTGGGATGATGGGAGGGGATCTTTGGGATATGTGTTGGAACATAGTTACTGGAATGAAAGCCAGGTTGGATGCAGTGTTAGACGCTAATGGTGGACCCACCAGATATTAACGATCTAGCATTGGAATATCAGTGACTTTCATTCTTTTATCCAATTTCCACCATTTTATCTACGAATATTTTTTTAACATCTTGCACACTCCTGATTTTAGGTAAGTTTACTTCGTAGGCAAACAAATTAGATTAATTGTAAACTGCTTCCCAATTTATTTATTTTTTTAATGTCTTCAATATATATTTGTATTACACATTCATTTAGAAGTTTAAATTATTGTTAACTACAAAATACAATATGACAACAAAAATTTGAATTATCTCGAGAGGTATATTTTATCACAAGATGAGTTTTGTGAAGAACAAAACAAGGAAGTGAAGCATAAATTATCCTATTCTAAGTCTCAATTTAATAAAAAGTGGAGAGAAGCTCATAAAAAACCATCACTTTTCCTTAAAAAGAATGATAAGTGGTTACAAGGAACATTCGAAATACCGAGGGCTAAACGGCGTTCTTCTGATCGACCAACAAAGTCATTTTTAGAGACAAGTGAAGGGAGTAAACGCAGAAAAACACGAAGTACGCAGTTGAAAAATAATTATTAATACATGCTGCTCAGACATGCCTTCAATGTTCGGAAGAGAGAATTGCATCCAATATTCTAACCACCAACTCTCCGCAGACAGCTCAAGTATATCAAAATGCATAACCAAGCAGTGTGAAAATCAATCACAACTAGATCCGCCCTTTCAATGTTTGTGGAAGCTGATCTTTAAAGACAATAATATGAAATGATAAGAAATAGCAACAAGAAGTTCAATCAATCAAGAAATTCAATCCGAGCTACAAATTGGACTTTTTATCCGGCGAAAGATGCGCATCGGATAACTAAAACATGCGCTGAAATTAACCTGCAGAACCTAATGGACCATACAGCAAGTCCAAAAGAGCGTCAATCGTTGACCCAAATTTCAAAATGGGGATGGATCGCAACAATCACAATTCAGACAAAAAATGCAAGATGTGCACGAGTGAATGCAACATTTTGCATAGTTGCTTTGTTCCGCTACAGTTAATATGTGGGTGAAACAAAAAAGTGGTTTGGCAAAATCCAACTCCTTCTTCGCCACGATTCTGTCGACCAACAAGGATCCAATTTGCCAAAGAAACATTGGATATCACTAAGTCTGAAATCGTAAATGTATAATAAGAGGCTATAAATGCTTTGAAACCTAGGGAATTCGTACTGAGCGAAACGTTATTAAGTACAAAACATGTCATGACTGTAACTATGGCCGATGCGAAAGTGTGTAGGTGCGTACATATTAGATAACATATACATGTTATAAAACGTTGTTGTATAACATGTATCAATAATGTGAAGACTGAATGATACAACCGTGTTATTTTTTAACATGTTATTAATATTTACAACAATGTTATAAACTTATGTCATAAGTCATAAGTAATTTATTCGGAACAATATACATTGTGTGGAATTTAAAATGCGCGCAAGTACGAGTCACGTGGACTCGAGATGCAATGGACGCGGTGCGCGGTGCCGGCGAGGGTGGCAGTGTTTAGGCTTAGGCGTAGGCTTTGACGAGAACGAATGTGTTCATTTTGTGTGGTTTTTAAAATGGAGTGGAACAAAGTGAACACTGCTTTACTGATTGAGCACTTTAAAGAAAAAAGAGAATTGTGGGATACGACAAATGTACATTTCAAGAGGAGACATGGCCGGCGAAAAGTTTGAAAAAAAGGTATTTAAAGAAACTATTCCCTTTGCGCAACGTCAAGCCTTTAGAGTGCGATAAGGGCCGATTAGATCACAAATTTTTTGATAAGATCGACGTTTTGTATTCCCCTTTTTCCTCCCCGAAAACTGAGCCGATTCAATTATTTTTGACATTAAAATTTTAAGAAAGAGTATATTTAGGTTCCCATAAATTTCTTTTATGTTAAAAACTTTTATATTTTGTCTGGTAGTCCTCTAATCACGGCTGTAAAAATGAGGCATTAAACACCTGACCATTATTTAAAGCTTAAACATATAATGAGATAGGCCTATCTGTTTTCCGCTCGTCTTACCTCTCTGTCTACCCTAGTAGCTCCCTCTCGCTCGTTCTGTTTTCCGCTGCGCACGATCGTGCTCAGGACTCAGTAAACTAATTTTGCATATCTTTGCAAATTCATATAGGTACATAATAATATATTCCTGTTCCACGTAAGTGTTTAAAAAGCTTTTTTACCATTGCCACTCGAAAAAGCGCATTTTATTCATCGTTAACAGTGAATAAAACGCTCTTTTCACACCACCTGCTCGACAATGCCAAATTACATATCATGCAAACCTTACGTAAAGCAAGTCATTAAAGCCCTTGGCTTTAACCGGGTTGTAAAGTTGGACTGAATCTCATTATAACCCACTGGGTTGTAATATTTTCACTTTTAAGAGTTCTTATTGCAATGGCCTTAAAGTCTTATTTCGTAATAATAGATCAAGTAATACTCGAAGGCCGGGGCCGGTGCCGCGTCGAACTTATTTGAAAATCGAACTTTTTCAAAAAGCAGTTTTTTTTTCGGCAAGCTGAATGGAACACATGTGCTGACACACACACACAGCTGCACAGGTGCTGACGCTGCAATAATATACGTATTATCTGCAAAGATTTCATAAAAATGTATCAAAATAGAAGAAAAGTTCTGTTAAAATGTTGTGTGACGAATGTGATTTAACTCCGGAGTCCATTAAATTGGATGCCTTAGGCATTGTTCATAATCTACTCCCAGAGAAGTCAAAGGAAAAATACCTGAAAGCCTACTGGACTAATGTCTCAAACATCAATTTTCACTTTTAATTTACTATAATAAAACGCTGTTTTTAGTAGCCTTGCTTTTTTATTAACTCGCAAAAGGTGAGAAAAGTAGAGTACACTCCTCGGGGATAAAGCTGTTTTTGTCTTGGGCTAATAGGCGTGACGAAAGATTTTGAAACCCTCTTCCGTAATGTTTACTATTTACGCAAAAACTTTTATTTCGGTAATAAACTTAAGTTTAACGAAGCTTAGACCCATTTTTCTAATATTTTTTCAATAGTTCGCGAAAACAGCTCGCAGGTGTCATGGCGTCAGTCTGACGTCACACCTAGGTAAAAACATGTCAGTGTGTCTGCGATGTCTATGCGAATTATGAAGGTGACACCCGGAGCACTTTAAAAAAAACCGAAATTAATTTAAAGAAGAGTTTAATTACTTCCAAATTACAATATTAGATCTTAAGTCTAGACTTGGTCGATGCTTGTACCGAAGTGCCAAATTAATTATTAAGAAAAATACAATTCTGAACGATTGCGAAACGCGGATGAGGCATCATCAGATTCGAAGTAGGTGGTCGGCGGCCACACGGAGCGTCGAGTCAGCAGAGTTCCTGTGGTCCAATTTTACGTGGAAACACCCGTTGTACGTAAATCTCTATCATGTCGCTATTTAACCGTTTTGGTGTAGGCAGGGTACGTAACACCTCCCCCTCAGAACAGTAACTATTTGAGCAATTTCAGCGAGAATGTTGCTGGTACATCTGTCTTGCTTGTAGGATTCTGTGTCTTCGTATTGAGGATTTTCAGCGCTTTCATCTGGTAATTGTGGCTCTCTGACCTTTGTGCAAACATTATACCGACGTATGGTGAGAGATCAGTACAGTTGCACCGAATATTACGACATATAGCGGGGTAGTCGTATGGTAAATCGATTGTTCCAGGTTTGCGTGATCGATTTGTACTGGTTGCTGCATTAAGCTTCTGTAGTGTAGTCTTTTAGAAGACCTAGGGTTTACAATCAATTATGACAAGTGTATACTTTTACCCCAACAGAAATGCAATTTTTTAGGTTTTGTGTTAAATTCACTAAACATGACAATAGAATTACCACCTGAAAAATGCTTTAAGATTCATCAAGAATTATTATCTTTTTTATAATAAGAAAAACTGCAAAATAAGGGAATTTGTGTTGGAGTTTGTGGAGATGGTTGATGTGAATGATTAGGCCACTAGTATATTAATAGTGTTTATTAAATCACTTTATCATAGTTTTACATAATAACTTTACACAGGATAGAAGCAAGCAACGCCATGACACAATGACACATTTTCTAGGACCGAATAGAGACAGTGATGTTGCCAGATTATAAATCAAGATTATAATATTTACCACAGATTATAACACGCCTCCTTAAATTTATCATCTTGACCTTTTACATAAACAATACAAAACTTAATCTAAATTAATTTTAACCCTAAACTATTTTTCAAAAATTTGGTCTTGTCTAAACTTTTAGTTAACATGTCTGCTAAGTTAAATTATGTATCTATTTTTACAGTATCAATAATACCTTTTTCATAGTTTTCATTTATATAGTGAAACTGAACTTCAATGTGCTTTGAATTTTTGTTGAAAAAGTACTCATATTGCTTTTCTTGTCTGGATCACTAGTAGTAGTCATATTTTTCTCTTTTATTTTAGACTTTACATAATCTACTGTTCTTTGTTCTTCTGGAATTACATCAATAAAATCTCCAATATAACTATAGCTTGGAGGTAATGCTCTGAGCAAGTATCGCATCTTCTCGGTTTCATTTATGCTTCCACCAGCCGCTTTGAAGTCATTTATTGTTTTTTCGAAATCCACAAAAAAGTCTTCTACTGTATTGTAACTGTTTAATTTGATTTCTTCAATTTTTCCTCTGCATATTATTTGCATAGCTGTAGACTGTGTTAGATACATTTTGTCAAACTTTTTCATCATGTGATAGGCTGTTGTACATTCACTGATATATTCTAGTTGTTTATCCGAAATGGTGCTCATTAAAATAGTTCTTGCTTTTAACCCATTTATAACGACCGATCGTTATAAAGATCAAAAAAAGTACTGGAGAATACCCTCAATTTAAAAATAATAACGAGCGGATAACTTTTGCTTATTGTATACCAATCGCCGCAGTGATCGTTTGACAGTATTTCAGTGCATAGAAAATTATCTTATGATTATTATTTTGAAGTGCTTTTGTAGTTTAGTTCGTATGAGCGTAATTAACTTTCACTATGTCTTCAAAACGGTAAGTGTTTACAAATTAGCTTGTGATTGAAATTAATTTTATGCACGTTTTTTATAAATTTATAACCTGTGTAACAAAACTGTGAATTAAAATTTGATCTTGACATATCTTTTTTATAAAACAAATGATATTATATTTGATGATCGTTTTAACGATCGGTCGTAATTTGGGGATGTATTTTTGACTTTCAGACCCAGGAATACCAATAACCCATTGTCTCAATGAAATCGTTGACGAATTTGAAAACTTAGATGATGATGCTCCATTTCCAAGAAAAATAACTATTTTATCACAGATGAACATTCTGGTGATGAGGAGTTTGAAACTCTGAACAATTTTCCAGATTTATATGACATCTATATCGAACGATATGATCATGTCAGTTGTTATATTTTTTCTATCTAGGTTCTCAGCTAAGAGCTCCTGCCGAGATACTTTCGGAACACATGTATTCTGCTGAGATAGAATACATGTGTTCTGAAAGTGACGAGGACAGTGTACACTTGTCTTCTTTAGCAAAAAGAAGTCGAACCACCGAAGAACCCCTAATTGTGGAAGGTCGTCAACCTGAGCCATCTACGTCTAATTTAGCTCCAGTTATTAGCAGCACGATCACGGCAGCCGGTCCTTTTGTTGATCCAACCGTACCAAAAAAACAAAATTATACTAGGATAAATCGCCATAATTATGGTAAAAAGATTATGGCAATTATGGTTTGATGACTCTGTTATCGAATTATTAGTCAAATATACAAATATTTACGCGATTCAAAAGAACAAAGTGGGCAATGTGACAAGGAGTGAAATGAAGTGTTTCCTTGCTATACTTCTTTACAGTGGATATACTCGTATCGTAGTTCCCGAAAAAAAATGTACTACGAGTAACAGAAATCATCAGACAGTGATTTCAGTCAACCAAAATCAAAATATTTTTATTTCACATAGGCCTAGATGGGCACGTCGACCAAACTATTATAATATATAACGCCATGTCGAGGGATATATTTATATTTATCATGAATTCATGACTCACCTCCACTGTTGTGACAATGCTCAGATAACTACCTACTGAAAGTGTCAAATTTGCAAAGTTGAGACCGCTTTTCAATATCCTAAACGAAATATTCCTAAATATGGCTCCTTTATAAGAAATGTACATCATAAATGAGGCTCGAGCATAATCAGCCTATATTGTTCCCACTGCTGGAACACATGGCCTCCTCTCTATGAGAGGGGATGGACCATAATCCACCACGCGGGCCCAGTTCGGGTTGGTAGATGTCACATGTCTTCGGATGTATTATATAGATGATTATAATATATAGATGGTTCTAGGACGTGCCGGTTTCCTCACGATGTTTTCCTTCACCGTTATGAAAGCAGTGGTGATGAAATAAATTACACAAAGTAATGCGCCTGCCTGGGTTCGAACCCACGATTTACTGTGCGTAAGTCGAGGCCGCCTCCACTGGGCCACCGCTGCTCTCATTGCATACCCTCAGTAAAATCCATTTGCATCCTAAAACATGTTTTGTTACTTACCATACTCCTACATAGACTTGTTTATTAATTAACATTTTTCATTTGGATAATAAAGCCTTTTTCAGAGTAATAACTTTGTTTCTTTAATTTAAAATAGGATACAATCGATAAAGGGGTAGTTATATGAGCGTTAACCTACCCGCCTATTACTACTGATCGTTAAAACGATCCGCATTTTCAGAGCTTTTCTGAAAACTCAGTTTTTTTTGGTATTTTTCCATGTTTACTATATGCATCAAGGTAACAATACTAAAAAATTACTTTGATTCGAGATAAAAAAAAGTTTCAGTAACAACTGATCCTTTTTCTTCCATTCCGCCTCTTCATCTTCTTCTCTTTAGCAGGCATCTCGCGAATGGCGGGCTCGTTACAATCTTTATATTCCAGTAGGGTTAATAACCTCAACTTCCAGCTGGAATAATCAACTCCATCAAAAATGGGCATCATGATGCTATTTTAGCTTGTTTAGCCATTTGATGATTAAAACGTTTATATTCTTGACTTTTATTCTTGATTTACACGAGGCGCGAACTAGCACGTGGCCTTTTTTCTTGATCTCAATTTTTCAGATACTTAACCACCCAAACACGCTCTGCTACCATGTTGGAGTTTGTGGAGATGGTTGATATGAATGATTAGGCCACCAGTATATTAATAGTGTTTATTAAATCACTTTATCATAGTTTTACATAATAACTTTACACAGGATAGAAGCAAGCAACGCCATGACACAATGACACATTTTCTAGGACCGAATAGAGACAGTGATGTTGCCAGATTATAAATCAAGATTATAATATTTACCACAGATTATAACAATTTGCACATTTGTTAGGATTATTAACTTCCATTTGCCCCGCTGTTAAGTATGGCTGGGTATATACAAAAGCTTTTGAAAGACTGAAATACCTGAGTTTGCTTAATAATAATGACAATTACAATAAAACTATGAAATTGCCTAGCTATTTAAAATCAGATTTTGATTGGTGGTTTAAAAACTTAAAAGCACCTAGTAACAACATTCGGTCAGACTGCTATGCATTAGATTTTTTTTCAGATTCGTCTTTAACGGGTTGGGGCGTGGCGTGCTATGATAACTCTTTGGGAGGTTCATGGTCAATTGAAGAGTCTAAGAATCAAATTAATTACTTAGAACTACTTGCTTCTTTTACTGGACTAAAAACTTATGCAACTAACGTCAGAGATTGTCAAATACTTCTCCGAATAGACAACACAACGGCCACACATACATAAATCGTATGGGAGGAGTACAGTTCAATCATCTCAACACACTGGAAAGGGACATTTGGCAATGGTGTGAGTCTAGGAACATTTTTGTAATTGCTTCTTATATCCAGTCCAAAGACAACTTTATAGCAGATGCAGAATCTAGAAAGACTCAAGCCTACACACTACGCATTTCAGCAGATAATTACAGCTTTTGGCAGACCCAATATAGACCTATTTGCCTCTAGAGCCAATACAAAATGTAACAAGTTTATATCTTGGCACAGGGATCCAGAAGCTTATTACAGCTTTTGGCAGACCCAATATAGACCTATTTGCCTCTAGAGCCAATACAAAATGTAACAAGTTTATATCTTGGCACAGGGATCCAGATGCTTATGCTATAGACGCTTTTACCGTTTCATGGTCTCAGTATTTTTTTTATGCCTTTCCACCATTCTCAATGTTACTAAAAACTCTCCGAAAAATTGGTAATGACAAGGCTACTGGTATAACAATACCAGTAGCCTTGTCATTACCAATTTTACCAAGTTGCACTCTATTGGCCCACCCAACCTTGGTATCCTCTATACCAAAAATTATTATGTTCAGACCCAATCTATTTCCAACCTAATATATCATTATTAACTTCTATCAACAGCAGGCCGCATCCTCTTCACGAGCGGCTTACCCTAGTTGCAGGAGTCTTATCAGGAAAGCTCTAGAAAGCCGAGGTGTTCCTGATATGTCAATTGACGTCATGCTAGCTTCCTTAGCAGATAATACTGTGTCACAATATAACACATGTTTAAAATCATGGTGGAATTATTGTTTAGATAGTTACAGTGCTGGTACTCCATATATATTAAAGTTTTTAACCAGGATGCTCTAAAATTCTCCGTCGTAAAACCACTCTTTAAAAAGAGTACGAAAACAGAAGCAGGTAATTACAGACCAATTACTTTGGTACCGATTCCCTCCAAGATATTTGAGAAAGTAATGTGTGTTTGGCTTATGATTTTTTTGAAAAAATCGAAGTAATAAGTAAACAACAAAACAGTTTTATTAAAAACAAATCCACTACATTGGCATGTTTTAAATTAATAACGGAAATTCTCAGTTCAATAGACAAAAACTAAATTCCTACAGCTGTGTTTCTAGACATGACCAAAGCATTTGATATAGTATGCCATGATAAATTGTTAAATAAATTAGAACAATACGGTATAAGGGGCCCTGCCTACAATTGGTTTGAAAGCTATTTAACAATGCACAGAGATTGTAAAAATGCAGAGACTATCACTCAGGTAACCTATAGGTCCCCATAATTAGCGAATCACTATGGCGTACCACAAGGGACTGTGCTAGCCCCCATATTCTTCTTAGCATATATAAACGAATTGCCAGAATCAACGGAACAGTACATTGTATTATTCGCAGATGATACCACTATTCTGACTAAAGAAGTTACTATTGATCAGGCGATAAACGTCACCAATGAAGCTCTAAAGGATATAAATGACTGGTTAATTGTAAATAACTTAGGAATAAATACGAGAAAACTAAATTCATAAGATACCTGACGTATAATAACAAAAGAAATAAAAAAGACACAATAGACTTGCCAATAAAATATAATAATATCATAATTGAAGAAGTAAATGAAATAAAAATTTTAGGAATAAATATTGATCATTATTGTAACTGGAAATCTCATGTAGATCACAAATTCGTTTACGCACTTCGAAAAAAAAAACTAATAAAGAAACACTATTCATGGTATATCACAGTCATGTATGTTCTGTATTGAGGTATGGGATAATCATAAATGGGGAAACTGTACAGACGCCCAGAGAGCATTTATTGCCCAGAAAAAATGCATAAGGTCTATCTATGGTCTCAAGTGGACTGATTCGTGCCGACCAATATTTACCGATAAACGTTTACTTACACTTCCATCCCTATACGTTTTTGAAATGTTTAAATTCGTTAGACACCACCTGTCACTTTTTGAGCAGGATGAGAAGGCCCAATTTAAAAGGAAAATAGTACAAAAACCTCTGGTAGTACCTCGAAGCAGATTAAAGCTATGTAATAGAAACTGCTACACCATGGCGGTAAAAAATTATAATAAACTACCGGAAAAACTAAAAAAAAAGAATAACTTAGAATTTAATAGAACTTTAAGCAATTGGCTTTGTGACAGATGTTTTTATTCAATAGACGATTATTTAAATTTTAAACGGACATGGTGTATACACATTTAAAAACACTTATTTAAATTATAATTATTGATATTACTTATAAATCTAATCAATAAATAAATTAACTGTCTTGACTGTGAGATATAATTTAATAAACTGACTTAATATATTTTATAATGTTATGTGCCTGTTAAACAAAGTTAGACTGCAAATTTTATTTTGATTATGATGTGTATGAGTAATAATGAATAATGACATTGATTTAATTTCATGATGGATGATAGATTTTTATGATTTCTTTATTAATAATGCATGTACTAGAAATATTTGCACGACCGATAAGTCGAATATAGTCAGATTAAAATTATTTTACCATGTTATTATGTACCTATATTCTGGAAAAATAAATAATCTCATTTCACCGTGAAAGAAAATAAGTGCCATGTATTCTTCACATCGTAAACCTATCCCATTACAGAGATTTTTTTGAACTTGCCGGCAGCAGTCATATGAAGGTTTTATAATATTATTATACCTAAAAATAAAGTAGGTATTTTTTTCCAAGTGACTCTGCCTTTGATGAGCAGTATGTGTAGCTTTGCCAGTCTTTTAATACCCCGTAATTTTGAACAAACTGCTACCCATGAAAATAGGGGGAGCGGGGTGCTAGTAAGTTAAAACAGAATAACTGTCCCGAATGTAAGTGCAAATATTGGTCACCCTATTAGAAAGGGATGACATCTACTCTTCAAGTTTTATCGCTTGGAACGCCTATGCATTGCACGTCATCATTCCAGTTAGTTTATATAATTTCCTTGGTATAGATATCTAATGATAATAAAACTAGAAGAAACATGATTAAGTACTTGAAATTATGAATCTTCACGTCTGTGAAGTTTCGCCAACTAATTAAATTTTACATTGTATTTTCTGTAGTGTAGAGATTAGCCAGTCAGTGGGATCATAGTGAGGTTGACTGCCTAGAGTGCTCAAGATGACCCTGAATATTAAACAGTCACTTAGTGTTAACAAATATTTTTTCAGGCAAACTGAAGAGGACTACTTTGTGCAATCATGCATTGAACAAGAAAATAAAAATTCTTCAGAAGTCCAAAATCACAATGGCAGAAAAGTTGACAAAGGCTTTAATAATATCTGAAAATACTTTTTTTCCTAAGGCCATAAAGGATTTTACGTCTGCGGCAACAATATTTACTCACCTTCAATTTAAAGAAATTGGGGAGGCGATTCACCAAAATTGAAAAAGTTATGGCCCTTTACAAACAGGGTCTGAGATTATATCGCTGGCTTAGAATATTTTTAGTTTTACCTTCACCTTTAACGCTAAGTCGTATGATTACGAGAGCAGCACTCAAGCCAGGGCTGAATGAAGATTTGTTTCGCAATGCGGATAAAATGAAGGACAATGACAAATTATGGATCCTACTTAGCACTTGCATCACACTTCGACTATAGTAAAAGACGAGACATAACTGGGTTTGTCGACGATGGGGAAAACAGGCAGAGAAAGATAGCTGACCATGCATTAGTTTTTATGATTCCCCATCTTCAGAAATTATAAACAGCCATTGGCGTATACATTTTGCGCCTCAACAACGTCAGCCATGGACATGGTGACTCAACTAAAAACAATTATTAGAACATTAAAGTCTATAGGCTTAGAAGCAATGTTTTGTGACCAAGGTGCAGCTAATATTAGTGCCATAAACTGGCTAATAAATGATACAAGAACTCAAATATTCAGCCGGACTGTACCTGGTCACTTGGGAAGTTGGGATAATGAACGTGAGTATAATTTCTTTTGTTTACATGTGTACAAGGTGTAACTTAGATAACGCACAACCTAGTTAGGTTGTGCGGCCAACCAACTTTTTGTACAAGAAATAGATATAGAATAGAAGAAGAAATAGATAAAGAAATAGATATAGAATATGGACAAAGTGGAATAATTAACAGTTTTTCTGAAAAATTAACAGTATTTTAAGATTTTTTTTTAATGTTTTAAATACTCTTAGGTAAAGTTAAAACATTAGTACTACTCGCGAAACTCATCCATTTAGCGCCAATTTTGAAGGCCTCACCGAATAAACGAGGATTTTTTTTAAATCAAATATATTGAAGATTTATTTCGGTCGTCCCCACCACTTAGCATTCATCACTGAAAACACTAATTCTATAAAAAGGATTACCTAAAAGGTATTCGCATGATATTCTAGGTAGGTAATAGATGAAAATACTGTTTACTGTTCAACAAAAATGAAGTATAGAATATACTGTTTTCACTGATATCGCTTAGTACATAATTTATTAAATGAAAATGTAAAGGGGCCTGAAACACAGACCACAAGCCTAGCTTAGGCACCCCACCAGTCTCCCACAATATATACTTACCTGAATTGTGTAACATTGTCGAATCTGACCAATGTAAAATAATTTATGTATATTGTGGTGAGAAATAAAGTTGATTGATTGAAAAGTTGATTGAGCTAAATAAAAAGTTGTGTTTTTGGGTGGTGTGTTATTTAAGTTAAACTTATAGACAGGGTCAAATTATAGTATTTTTGGTGAGTAGTGGCTATTCGGACATTAAATAAGTTTAGCGCAGTATAAGCAGTCGGGCAATTCACTAATTTTAACACCAGCTATGCTATTGCAGGTCAAGGAGTACTCCCTCAAGAAAGTGAGGAAACAGCTGCACTGCTCAAGTTCTTTGACGAATTGTTCGACTCCATGAAGGGTAGTTATGATAACTTTAAAAAGAGAAGAGGAAAACTACTGCTGAGCCAAAATCGAACTATAAAAAACTCGACTTTAGGTGCAAGACCTAACTTAGACTTTACTTTACTTTACTTTAGGTGATAGGTTGATTTTTTCTGACGAAATTTACCTGATCAAATTTTATCAAGCAACAACATTAAGGAGTTTAAACTTGAGCTTTTTAAATTTTGAATGACAAGACGTATTATTCTGTTAATGAATATCTTAATGGTAAATTCAAATAATACATAAATAAATCTAAATCTGTCTTTAAAATGTTGTTCCCTTATGATATTGATAGTTTCTATTGACGTATTGTATTGCATCTATTATTATTAAAGATTTGATTGATTTTTATTGACTGAATAATGTATACTCGTGTAATGTGGACTCGCTCGCTCGCACTCACTGTGGACAGACGTGGCGCACGCTCACTAAATACTTTAAATTACTTATCATCACCAAGCTGAACAAAATTGGACCATTCATCGTTAGCTCTATAGTTGAATTTTGTTTGAGTCTAACTTTGAACACGCACCGAGTCACAAAACACGCGTGACCGTTCCGCAGTATATGCAAGGTGAACAGAAGCAATGTCGTCGCGATCACCGCCCGCTGCAAGTTTTGGTTCGGAACCTGAACTCTCTCGAACAGAGGACACTGAATTGGTTAATTCAAGAAAAAGGAAGAATTATCCCGATAAGGAAGAAATCATTCAACTTCGCACGGACATCCAAAAAATGTTTGAAAACCTAAAAGAGGATCAAGACTCAAAATTCCGAAAGCTTAACAATATGATTAGTGATCTGAAAGACCAAAACAGAGAAAATATTACATCAAATGAAACTCTAAAAAAAGCCCTTGAAGAGACTACTGGCTTGTACAGGGACTTGAGACAGAAATATGATACTTTGTTACTAGAAAGTAGCGTTGCCAACACCAAAATTACATATCTCGAAGACGTAGTAGACGCACTTCAAAGAAAACAGCTTGAAAATATAATAGAAATCAAGAATGTTCCAGTCACTGACCACGAAAACCTGAACGAGATTGTAAACCAGCTACACGATTCATTAAATTTATCCATTACCCCACCTCAAGTTCGACAAGTGTATAGGAAAAAAATTGGCCAAAATAAACCAATCTTTGTTGAGTATCAAACTGCACAAATTCGTGCAAATATACTAAAAGCTATTAAGTCCTATAATATGACCAACAAAGAGGCGAAATATAACACTAAAGCACTGAAAATATCAGGCAATCCACAACCAGTCTACATCTCAGAAGCGTTGACACCCAATGCCAGAAGACTCTTCTATCAATGCAGAGAATTAAAAAAGAAGCACGATTTCAAGTTTTGCTGGATTTCCAATGGAAGAGTACTTCTCAAGAAATCGGAAGACCAGCCAGCAATACTGATTAATTCGTCTGATCAAATTCAAGGTATCATTAACAATATTAACACCCCATCTTTGGAACTTTGACTAATAATTTTGAAAAAGTCGCATCCATACATGATATTGTCTTACCTTCTCTCTCATTATTTAATAGTATTAATGATTAACGCACCCAGGGTCTCAATGCTACTGATAACTCATAAATATATACACGTGTATCTAACAGCACAG